>CM024610.1:37884335-39299335 GCA_014182575.1 Eucalyptus decipiens | reverse complement strand
GATAAATATAAATAAAGAAATGCCATATGCGTAGGTCTTAAAAAGTTGCGACGGCTGACCTCACTGTTATATTCAATTACATATTTTAAAATATAATTTTAATGTATTTCCCAACTTAAAAGCTTCAGTTTCATACCTTATCTTCTGCTAATATAATCGACGTGGCTGTGGTATGTGATTCTGTGCTTTTGCATTGGCGTGTCATGTGGGCATATTCCATCTGCCTTCATCGATCCCTCTCAATCAGCAGGTTCCCAAGAGGAAAAATTCTCTTTTTATGAATCCGATCCGTACAATTCTGAGTCCATTTTTCAAAATGTGGCGAACCTCAAGGTGAGATTTATCAAATTCCATGGTTCCAACGCATGGGCAACAGGAAAGTGAACGAAACTAATTTGTATTTATGTCATCCGAATGAAGATGCACTAGGGTTTAAGCTCGCGCTATGTGCACATATACTATGGTCTAGTTATGCACAAAACAAAAAAAAAAAAGTAGGTAATCAAGGCGATTATGTGTAGCAAAAATAAGTTGGTTTTTGCATCGATGAGTGGATATTAAATATTGCAAGAGGACAATTAGGAAAAGTTAAAAGTGACACAAATGGTACTTCACCCTTAATAAAATAGATGTGTGCAGAGAATGTACAAGATGAACCTAGATTAATAAAGGAGTACTTGCATAATTAAAAGAACGTTGAATACCATTATGGACAAGGATATTTCGCCATATACTCTACATTCAATGGCACTTAAAGAATAAATGGGTTCCGTCTTATTAACTAGACAAACATAAGTTACATTGAATAAAGGCTTCCAGTGTGTTACGGCCTCTTTTGTCGGCAATCTATTTTTTTTTCAGGTAAGCCATGTATGAATTTATGTAAACTAATACCGTTGATCCATATGAATACATACCACCTTACAATTGGTCCCACTTATCTAAATTCTTGATATACCTCTTTGTAACAATATCTAGAGCTAGAGATCATTGAGGTTAGAGCAGGTCTTAACTTCAAAAGACATCGCCAACTCCGAGCTGTATTGCCCTCAATGTCAAGTTGCACTTAAACATAAGTCAATGGTTTAAAACTTGGCATACTATACGAACGTTATTGACTCGCTTCCTAATAATGTAAATCTTTGGAAGAAAATGCTTTGAGGCTTTATCCAATGTAACCTTGCAAGCCGCTCCCTCCATTATAAGGCTTGCCCTAGTGGCCACTCTTCCAATAAGGAAGGGAGAGGTGGAGAATTTGAATCTCCACCTTCTCGGAAGTTAAAGTGAGGATTATTTAGTTTCAAATGTATATTTCGACTTTCATATCTTGCAAGAAGGCAACACAAAAGTCTAAGAGTGAGAGTTAGAGTAGAAGTAGAATAAGATCGACAATAAAAAATAAAATAAAAAAGGCAATCTATGTGTATTTATATGAAGATTAGTCAAATCGATTGGATGTATGTGAACAAGCCTCATCCGTCGTGTTTCTTTTTCCCACGTTTCTTCATTTGCTCTTTTCGTCCCCATCTCCGAGTCTTTTTAGTTGTGAGAAATTGCAATGGCAGTTGAGATGTAGCTGCTTCTTTACTTTTGTCTAAGACACCATAAGACAAAACTGTTCTAAATTTGCAACGGATTTTTTTTTTTTTAATTTCTCTTTTATGTTAAATAGTGAAGAGCATTGACGAAGAAAATGAAACGTCCATGGTTCATGTCACCACGGACTGTTGTGGTGATGGAGACACTAGCATGAAGAGTAAACCCTCTTTTTTGGGCATAGGATCGAAATTCTCGTTACAAGAAAAAACCCTTTTAGCCACGAATTATTATCCACCAAATTCAAATTATGGTTAAAATTTCATTTGTTTGGCGAAAAATAAATATATGAACAATATTTAATTAAAAAAGAACGCTTGTATTACGTATAAAAATGATTGAACGAAAAATATTTTTATTGTCTATGAAAATATTCGAACATAAATTTGTATCGATAAAATATTTCCCATTAACTAATTATTACACACAATACGACCATTCATTTTTTAGGAAAATATTTCTATATTATTTATTTTTACGAAACAAATGGAGTGTAAAAGTAGTTTTATGGCTCCAAAAACAAGGATCAGGGCAAATGTTCTACAATTTACAATATGGGTACTCAAGAAGCTCTAGATTATATATGATATGTGTGGTGAGTTCAAGCTGGTAATAAATCGTCCTCCCTGTTTGCATTAAGTAGATAGCAAATTGAAGCATGCATAGTTACCAAAAATTAAAGCAATTTTGTAAATTGCACATTAAATACTAGCTGTGTACACCATATAAATTCCTTATCTATTGACTTGTACCATCCTTTTAAGATCAGTATATATCACTACGACATTATGTTTTGATGACATGCCAGGATCATATGTGGATTAAATTAATGACGCAATAGTTCCGTTAACATCAAGAGAATTTATATTGTGAGTGGCAATTCTTCACTCGACAAGATGAGATTTTAACATGAGAAGAACATCCCTGTGAAAATTAAAATTTGACATCGCCACGACTAATTCGAAATCAACATGACTTGACATGCTTTCACTAGTTTTTATTTTCAATCAAAAAATTCTTTGCAATCATTAGAAACATTTCGATGCGAACAACTAACACGAACATGAGATTTTATGGAACCACTGATAATTATTTAATAGATTGGACTTTAGCTATAGCCAAATGCGTCAAAATATGTGATTAGGGAGGCAAATAAAAGTCTAGAAGATTTGAACCAAGGTGCTTCTAATTCCAATATCACACGAGATTTTGTTGAGACAATTGCCAACTTTTCTAAAAGTAGATGAATTGGTGATTTATTATTTAAATATTCTAACAATTAATATGATGGCACCATTCAAATTGTTGGCGTCAAAATCTGCATCCTTTTTAGCTAAGGCATGCAAAGGTTGCATCATCGAATACTATAAGATAACTAATTGGTGAAAGAATCAAACTCGAGATCTCTATTACAGTGTAAATTCAATTTAGGCGTGCATAAAATATTCTTTATAATGAGTCAAGCCACAAAGGAATGGTTGGCACCTAATCCACTATGGCGAGTCATATTGACTGAACTAAACTCGAAATCTCGGTATGAAAAAATTGCTTGACCGTTCCCTAAAGTTTAATCTATACAATTAAGTTTATATAAAGGCCTGGTAGTATTATATAATTTGACCTAAGACTCAGCTTAACTTTGGGTCCCACTTCTTTGCCCATAAGATTAGGGAATCTCAACGAAATTGCAAAAATGACCCTAAAATCAAAGGGTGACCCTTATATCCTTGCATTTTTTACTCACCTAGAATAACATAATGACTTGAACTCCACGCAAATGCAGATTATTAGAGACCAAAACACATAATAAAACAAAATTTTGAGATTAATGATATGTTTGCTTCGAAAAATGAATGAATTTAATTTTTTTTTAAATAATCGCTTACATTGCATACAAAAATGTAAAAACAATCAAGGGTTAAAGCTCGCTTGGTGTAACTGTAGCTAAACCACAATCGTGCTATTCTTTAACCATCTTGTGCTGTGAAGTATGGGAGTTGTATGCTTGTTAATAAATGTTTAAAACTAAGACAAATGGATTAAAGGTAGGCGAAACGGATTTCAAATGGCTATGAAATGTTGGGCAAATACCTTGTGAAAGCTGCGGTATCCTTTATCACAGTTGAAGCAACTATGACGGAAAAGTTGTACTAACCATATCCTGTTTGTCCTAAAGTGATTAAAAATTTTAAGATTCAAATCATATTTCCAATTCTAAAACGGTACCAACTACTTCTCTAATTCAGAAATCAGGTGCAATTCCCATTCCTCATTCTTTATTCAGATTACTTTTATGTTTTTCTCGTTGTCTCATTCCTCGCAATCGTAGCAGGACCTTAGAGGAATTAATTCCGCATTTTTTGTTACATATTACCTCATCCAAGTTAGAGATATTCTACAAGTCAGAAGTTTATGAATCTAAAAGTGATTTTTCTCGCAGAAACGAGTCACCATTTGAACTTTGGAGGTGGCGGACTTAAGACCTTAAAATTTTTTCTTATAAAAAAAAAAAAGTGATTCTAGTTAAATTTGCGGACTACCATAATTTGTGTTTTCTCCTCAATTAGGACCTGTCATAAATGTCGCTTCTTTACTATTAATTACTGTTTTAAAAGCAAAGAGCGTTCATCCTGTTTCTCGAGAGAGTGTACGCTTCGTTTGGCCAGTCTTTCATGTTTGATAAACACCCCTTCGTTTGGTCGACGATTTACATCGGATTGCACGAGCTACGTGCCGTCGATTCTTCATTAATGTTCGGAGAATGACTGAATTAGAATTAGATTTGTGTATACTCTTACGCCTCATCTATGGTTGGTGAGCAATGTATATAACTGGAATAAAATTACAAGGAATTTAAATAAGCAAATGTCAAATTTATCAGGAAAAGTTAATTGTCGGCTCGCTAGCTAGCAATCTGCCACCGCCACGAAGAAAGAGAGTTTAACAAGACCACGGAGAAGTACGTAGCGTAATGGGCATGACAATCTCAATTCACTGTAGAAACATCGCAGAAAATTACTAAACCGGCCTCTATTTATAGTACATCGAAAGCAAGAATCGTTCTAGAAAAATAACTCTAAAATACGAAATCAAAAAATAATTATTATTGGTATCTGAGATCACATGAAAGGATAGAGATCCTCCAATTAGAGGTAAACTTACATATTAAATTTATCCATATAAACAAGCCAATCGTTATCATGTTAAATATTCAATAGTGACGAGATATTTATTTTATTATATTCCTTCTCCCATTTCTCTCTCTCCAACAACCCCAACAACTGTAGAGCCTGTTGTGCCGATACCGCGCCTTTGCCCGCCTGTTGCAGCGGCGGCTAGCCCTCGCCGACGTGCCTCCGGCAGCTCGCACCTACCATCGCCTGCGACAACATCAAATAACCGATTTAACATAAGGAAAAAAAAAGAGGTTCGCATAGTCTTGCTCGGCACTCGGGCCTCATTGCGACGCATTTCTCCATAAAAATTGATGCCTGCAAGACCAACCAGTAGGTCGTACTTAAGTAGTCACGTACGCGATCCGGCCTCCTCCACCATCAAGACGACATTAAATAATGCGGCGACATACTTTAGCTAAATTCTTAGACAACAAGACACTACCTACTTAATATTCCCAACGATTTCCCCTCATTCTTTATCGGATATTAAGGTGGGATTATAATTTTTTTAGATCCCGGCCTCGGGGGGACAAGGACAAGGAGAGAATGTTTAAATTAAAGAAAAGTAGAGGGCGACTTGCTTCGAGGGGTGGGTCACCTTTTATCTCTCGAGAAAGGACTTCTCTCCTAGGGTTTTTTCCCATGGATTCCCGGTGTCCCACGGTGGAGTGACACGAAAGTGATGGGGGTATAGAGAGAGAGAGAGAGAAAGCGCATGGACCTCCTTCTCCACACGAAGGAGTCGTCGGCCCCATCAGAAAGCGAAGCTATCTTTAGGTAATCTCAAAACACAACTCCATCGTTGGTTAGAGGAAACTTCATCCGATTGAATTTTCAATTGATGAGTCGCAAGTTACGGATACTGATCACATACAAGAACGTACGGATTAAAGATTTAGTTGGAAGAACGACAAGGGAGGAAAACATATCGTCATGTCATTATTTTCTCGCTGAATAGTTACATTCTTGCTCATCACTCGATTAGGATAATATCTTGTTCTGAAAACAACTAAAATTCTTTCCATTCGATTATATTCCTTGCGTCATAGAGCGATCCACACCCTGAGAGATGGTCGGGCTTTGGATTCCGAATCGTTTGAAACAGCACGAATCCTCGAATTATTACGACCCGATCGTCGATATTATTGATCGAGCGGAGTGTATATAATATGATCTTTTAGCAGGGACCCATTAGGTCAGCCGCTTGGAATACTTGCCCCTGGCCGGCACGGACAACGTAAAAGACAAGCCTTCTCTCTCTTGGTGAGCTGTTCAACATCCGCCCCCAGCAAGTGATATTTCATCTTGTTAGAAAAAAATATTCCCTCTCTCTCTCTCTCTTCTTTCTCTCTCTCACGAGATTTTATACACCTCTCTGACCCCCCCACGATTATTTTTTTCACATGATAACCTAGTGCATGCACGTCTTAGTATACTATAAAGTCTGTACCATAGAAGCACATGGTCGTTCTCAATTCAACTCGTGCCCGAAAATGTATGTGGGTACGCTAGAACATTAGATTGAAAATGTAGTGAGCTTTATCGAGAGAGATCGATGCTGGCCTTTTTGCGATTTCAGTTATTTGCTTTCTAAACATCTGCCCACCATTCATTTGGTATTATTCCTGATGGATAGACAAAACTTGTAATTCTAGAGAAATTATGAGGCAGCTCTCTTGTTTTTTCCCCCACGCTCATTATGGTCCCTTTCTAATACAAGAAAAGTTCCCTTTATGATATCTGTAGACAGATAGAGGAATCTAAAGGAAAGAGTTGGGAGAACCATAATTGGTATTGCTTTTACATGACCCTGATGACAATGAGGAAAGATAAGCTCTAAATCCGTGTTTAAAACTAGTTAAAAATCAAGAGTCGAAACAAATTCAATCTTGAAAAGTATGAAGATTTAAAAATCAAGAGTCGAAACAAATTCAATCTTGAAAAGTATGTTAAGTAAAGACTCGCCGAGAAAAGTCACCGCTTGAAATGTCTAATTTATTTGTTACAAATAATATCGTGGCATGAATTAATGTAATGTAAAGGACACGCGCGGCGCGGCGCGTAGCTCGGTACACACATTTCCTCCCACTTTCATTCTCCTTGTGTCTATCCAACTAGAGGAAGCATTTCCTTGAGCTTTCCATTGCGTTCCATTCAAGGGTAATGAAGTCAAAACCTTATTTATAATTCTAAGGAAATTATGTGGCTGAAAGTTTTAATGAATTGTCATTAGCTGACATAAAGTAAGTAAAATCCATAGAGATAATAAGTTTAGGTAGGTGAATAAGTGAAATCTTGACAAGCGGGACATAAGCCAAATAATGCTGTCATAGTGATATTTAGTCCAAAGTCAGGTGGACCGAATATTTTCTCCCGAAAAGATACGCAAAGTGATCTGATGTACTGCGGTTGGCCGAAAATGCCGCCCTTTTGGAAGTAAAAGGTGGGCACGGGGTCATTTTCCTCCTTGTATATTCTAAATGCTAACCAAAGAAAAGTTAATGAACTTTATGTAAACAGTTCGTCCCTATGTCAAATCAAGAGCTAACTCACCGTAGATTGCATGCATCCGAATTCGAGAGAAAGATCTTAGTTGTGAGCTTCTGCCATCTCAATAGTGTCCTCTGTAGTTAAGGGTTGATCAAAGTTCACTAAACTACCCTTATTCTTCGTTACAAATCTTAAACAAAACCCTCAAATCCCTTCTCTCTTCCCTCTCCCCTAATGCCTCCACCTCCGCTCGTCTGCGCAGCGCATTGGTTCGCTGTAGCACTTCATCGGTTGCTCAGAGAGAGCGAGAGAGAGAGAGAGCGTGTTGGCTAGGGCTGAGGTCAACGGTGGAGGTGACATCGCTGGCGGCGTCAAAGAAAGGGAAGAAACGAAACTGGAGGAAAAGACTTGGAGATAGAGAAATGATCTCGACCATTGACTTGTAGTTACGCTCCGTATAATCCACTTCGAAGAGAACAAATTGAGGACGTCGAGTTAGTCAGAGACGTCAATCCCCAGTTTTCATCCATCGAGCAGCCATCGCCGTAGACAGCAGCGACCCAGTCAAGGGTTCTGGCTTCTTGAGTGGCCGTAATGATGAAAGAGTCTCTTCTTGTTTTTCATCTTCTTCTTCATTTTTCTTTTACTTTTCTAATAGATGAAGATCACAATGAACTTCCATGTATGCCCCAACAATCTAGCCATAGACAAGACCTTCGGTACTAGAAGCACACTGTTGCTACCGCTAAAACTGGGAAGATTCTCTTGTGATTGTTTAGCAAACTGATGAGCTCGGGTTTGAGGGTCCCCCTCCACTTCTGTTCGCCGTGCCCCATATCTTTTGTTGGGTCGTCCGCACGTTAATTGAATCTGCCACCTGTCGTCTTCCCATTCAACAGATCCATTAATTTTTTTATTTTTTTTATTTTTTTTTATTTTCTGTGTCTCAGATAATCACAATACCACCCATTAGAAGTAAGATCCTTCATGGATCTGTATAAGGTATATCTCCTGCGTGAAATATTTTCTACACAAACAGTCATCAGGTAGAAATTATCATCGATGAATTCACTTAACAAAATCAAAACCCGTACACATGTTAGCGTTCAAACCCTGTGTGTAAACACTGTCAGCGTACCAAATAAAAGTCCTGTAATAAATTCCAATTTAAAACAATCAAATCACAAGAGAGAATCAAATTAACGTACTTTAAATCCCAAAGCGAATTCCGCTTATTCCTGGGGATACAACCTCATCTTCTTCAAAATTGGTTGGTACTTCCCCACACCTAACGATTTACATGTAAGATACATTCCCTTCAATAGACTATTAAACTAATTTAGTGCTGGGATCAGGATACATCATCTTGAAAAAAAAGAAAGAAGAAGTAATTTTGCAAAGTGATGTTTATGATTTGGGAAGGACAAATCGAGCCTTATAGTCAAGAGGTTATCAAGACCCTAATCCAATAGGTACATAACTGCGGTTCTTGGATTAAATGTACATAGGCATACGGATGTATCAACGAAGTTCCGAGTTAGCGACGCTAGACAGAAAATTTGTTTTGGCTACTACGTCTCAAGAGGTGGGCTTTGCTGGTGACGCACGGTTCGCGCAAGGCGTTGGATGGAGAGGACCATAGTTTCAGAGCTTGAAGGCGGAGGAGAACTCCGATGGACAAAGCGCGTTGTCTGCTTTTAGTTGAATTTTGAGAATTGAGGATCATCTTCCGGGGAACTCACTTTGTATAAAGGTCGGGCGTTGTACAGAAGATCGAATTTGCTTGACCAACTGGAAAAGGAAATGGAAAGAGCAATTGGCATGAGGAGGAAGGGCTATTTCACTCCAGACCAAGTGACCTGAACCTCTTGACGTAAAACCCGGCCGCATGGGACGAACCAGAGCTCCACGAGGGACTGTTGAATTGAGGCAGGGATTTCACATGAATACAAAGAGGGAACACATCAATACGCATGACAAAGAAAACTACGCCAGGTGAGGCAGGTAGCTGCACTGAGTAAATGATCGGTTGAGGAAGCTATACAGACTTGAAGTACTATGTATCATCAAGTGTTAAAAAAGTGATAAAACCAGTACTTCAGTCGACCTCCCGCACGCGCGCGCATTGTGCAACTCGCTCGTATTCGTGTCGTTGCATGGCGTTTTGCGATTTTACGCGAATTGGGTGGACTTTTTCACGGCAGGCAAGACTACAAAAGGGCAGGACAAACCCCCAAACAACACGACCAAAGACGACGTGATTCGCCTGCTCGATTGCATGTGAGCGATGGCGACCTTCGAGTGGACACGTTATGTGGGTCACCCCTTGTTTATTTATGATACAAGATATTCTTTTTCTTTTCAGGGAAGGGTAAAAAACTAACGTGTTAATATTCTTCAAAGCTCATTACCCACCAATAGAATATAAGAGATATATATATTTTCTTTCTCCTAATTGGTTCCTTATGCTTTGCCGATTATATTATGACATAATTTAATATGATGCTGTTGTTCAAGCAGAGGCAGGCAGTGACAAAAAGTACTGAGAAGAGGTACCCCTCTCTCTCTCTCTCTCTCTCTCTCTTCTCTCTTAGGGTAATAAATAAAAGGAGGCGAGAAAGATCGTCTGTCAAAGAGAGAGAGAGAGAGAGAGAGAGAGAGAGAAACGCATCGAGGGACCTTCCTTTTTGTTGTAGGGTTCCCTTAAGCTGCTGATTTCGTAGCAGTTGGACCATTCCCACATTGCACATCCGTATGTAGAGAGAGAGGGAGAACGAGGGAGAGATTCTTTGTTGACATATGAGAGCAAAAATGACAAGAAACCATCTTTCTATCGTAGGGCTTTTTCATGGGGTGGTAACTTCGCAGCAGTTGCCGTACCATATCCATACGAGAGAGGGGATATCACGGGCTATCAATTCTGTAGGAGAGAGAGCGACACTAGAGGGTGCTGCTACGACACACAAACACGCACCCCAAAAAGAAAAGATTCCCCTACAAAGATGGAGACTTGAGAGAGAGCTGATGCAACAAAATATCTTCAAAAATGGAATTATTGTTGTCATTTTTTTATTATCGTCATCATTACCTATATGACATACCAACTAACCCCTTTTTCGCCTGCCATCCACTTTCTACTTAATCCAGATAACCCCCTCGGTAACTGATAAATTTTGCTTTTTAAGGGTCATCCCACCTCATCGGTGTGTCTATCCATGCATGTTTATATATTCAGCAACATATTCGTTTTTCTTTTTCTTTTTCTTTTTCTTTTTCTTTTTCTTTTTTTCTGTTCTTTTTATGCATTTGTTGCGTCGCAAGTAGCTGCAAATCCAGCTCCAGAAACAGTCACATCTTACGCAAACCCAGAAACTCAGCCTTAATGCAGTAACATCTCAGCCCTAAGGCCGGTTGATTTCTTCTTCTATTCTTTCTTTTTTCCCAGAAAAAGATGAACAACTCTTTATTATTTTGTGGTGGAGGAATAAGCCAATTGCTTGGTGCCGGCTATGTCTTACAAACATCATGGAAAGTAGTTCGCGTTAAACTTTTTATTTGTGTCTCCGCTTACTACAAACGCAAGGCGTCAATACTCTTATATGCTCCCTTCTTTTGACTCGAATAGCCATTCAAAGTTATGAGAAGAACCTCCACGTATTTGAGTTCTATTGATAAATGCGATCGATATCAAGTTGGACCATAACATGTCTCCAATGGCAAAAATGAGTTCAGCCTATATATTATTCGCGAGCTCATGATAGTTTGATAGGTTGATAATGTGGGGGTGACCTGCCTGAGAAGGTAACTAACCATTGATCAGCGATCCATAGGTGGAAAAGGTGCATGGTGGTAACAGTCGCATTGTTGCAGGGAGCTCATATGTAGCGATGATGATATTAGGCAATAGATGCGAGCTTAAGGTGTTATTTAATGTGAAAAAGATCCTTTATATTCAGGTGATGAATTTACATCTTGAATTGGTTCCCTTTTTATTGAATGACACATCCATGTTTTTGCTTTTGTTGGCTGACATAGAACCTATCCACGTTATTATGTTCTTCTGTCTTCTACCTTCTCCATCAATGACAAAATCCTCCTGCAACCAGGCCTTTGCCATCAAACACTGTTGCCACCATCGCGAGGCAAGAGCTAACAAGAGAACCAACACCGACAACACCTTTGCTAGAGAGAGAGAGAGAGAGAGAGAGAGAGAGTAGAACAAGGAAATGAATTCATTGTGATATTAATATACATGCATGAGTTGTGTTAAAACAAGTCCAGTATCCAGTGGTGTATAGTATTTAATATATCATAGTTGGGTCATGACTCATTGATTTAAGTTTTCAATTGAATGTAAGTCTAACTAGATATGTTGACAGATTCAGATTTAGGCTTTCTCTTAGCAACTCACTAAGTAATTGAATTTCTGTTGCGTACTCCCAACTGCTCCTATTGTATATAAGTGTTTGGGGGAATGTCTCAAAGGAGGAATCTGACTAATGTGGTCCTAGTAGTAGCCTTCATAGTTCAGTCTAGAGAAAGGGACTCGAGATGAAGGTGAACATTAGAGATTCAAATTGAGACATATTGATATAGAAGGATATTTATTAAGGAGGAGTGGGTTTAACACTAAGCTCACGCTAGGTAGGAAGATTGTCGAGATGCACATGTAAATTATGTTAGAAAAACTCCTATATTAGAGAATCAACGTAATGTATAGGGGTTAATATATCTTTGTTGGCTCATAATTTGTTGGCTTAAGCCTTTAAGCAAAAGTGAATACAATTAGATATGTTGACGGGTTCAAACTTGAATTCCCTCTTGACAATCTTCTTGATTGAATGTATCGGACTTCTACTGTGAACTTCTAACTCTTAAATTGGCTTGTTCCAAGCCCCTTCCTAAACTAGTTAGAGTTCTTTTTTGTGTTATAATAATTTAGTAAATTATTACAAAAAAATGCACGCGTCTTCAAATATTTCTGCGAGTCAATTGCTATGCAGGTTATTAAAAAACCCTGAGTTCCCGTATATGTGGCTCTTAATGATGCATCAAAAGGAGTACCATATCTCATGAAGTTTCTTTCTAAAAGAATGATAGCAAATTACACAACAGACGTGATTACTAAAATGAAAAGGATATATGTAACAATAATTAACATCATAAGTTACTTTATAGAATATGAGACTGTATTAGGCCAAGTGAGAGAAAGTGAGAATTGCATGGCCAAATGAGATTGTTGTGTCTCATTTGATAGATAAACGTAGAACATTCAATATGATACTTTCTACATCTCCTAGTGTCAGTAGGCCTATTGAATGAGCTCAAATGGTCCCCGACTTGGCTATTCAGAAAGTACAAAATCTACATTTGGATTTATCTTGAGATTCATGAAAGTGCATTGACATTACATGTAGAAGTAGTCACAATGTTTCAAAACAAACGAATTTCAGGCATTGGCAGGTTCTTGTTCTCATATGTTCAATAAATTGAAGGTGGGTAACTTGAAACAATTCATTCCAAGTGTAAGTGTAGCTACAAGTCTTTCATCGACCGAAAAAGAACTCCCAGGTCTCTCACCTCTTAATTTATGACTTTATCAATCCTAAAAAACAATATTTTTTTCCTTCTGCAAATGAGTTTAGACAGCATTTTACGAATAGTGAAAAGTTTGAAGATCTAGAGGAAGTATTTTGGGCATGAGATTGGGAGATTTTTCATTAATTCTACGGGGAGGCTTCATGGCATCTCAAGCCGCACGAACAGGGGGGATAGAAATAAAAATACTGACTACGAATTCGGCTTCCTGTCTTGTTCGGGAGAGCATTCGGAACGCTTGAGGTTCTTGGATCTTATCATTCCACTAAGGTTGAGAGTAGTTCACTTATCAATTCGACATAAGGTTGAGAAGACAAGAACCATCGCGCCGAAGTGCATGGATTTATGTAGACCTCAGAAGCGCTTTCCCTTTGATCAAACCTTGGTCAGGCTAAGGCATATTTGACGATGGACACATGCGGTTAAACTTCTAGTAGTCCCAATCTGTCACCACCGTCACAGATGCAAAATGTCGTACTCTGTAAATGTCCATGTACAGTTGATGCCTTCGAATCAGTTATATCCTTTATTAACCAGAAAGATTATTGCGTCATCTGACAGAATCCGCAAACGGAAATAGGCCTAAGACCTTGATTTGATACATCAAAGGCTTAAGCCGGTCAAAGATAAATGAGCTGATGAGAGATCCGATTGATACCAAACAGCAAACTGATTTCTGAGAGAGATCCAATTGAAAGCGCTGACAGAGAACGATATCATTTGATAAGAGTAATGCCTGTCGATATTCACTTCTATCACTATACTGAAGTCCGAGAGAGGTCAACATCAAAAGCTCTTGACAGACAGACGATCACTTCATAAAGATTCCTGCCAACATTCACTTCTATCAGAGCCCAATTTGGGCCCCTAATATAGATGCTAGTCAACATTTAAATATTACATACAAATCTCCCTCCTGCTCTCGAGTAAATCCTAAAATATACAAACTTACTGTCATAACACCGGTGTTATTGGGAGATCACCAGGAAAGTAAAATGGCATATGCCCCCACTATAACCCAGAAATATGAAAGGGAAATGACAAGAAGATTCTAACAACATGAACTTCTGTCGACCTATTTGTTTTCTAACGAACTAACCTCTAGCGAAGCAAAAGTGCAGACAGTATCTCCCCCATTGTCTTCTCAGATGTATCCTTCTCAGTATCAACCTCAAGACCAGACTCCAGAACAGCAGCATCCAGAACCAGCTTCCTTTTCGCAATCTCATAAACATTCTCATCGACCGTACCCTTGGTCACTAACCTGAAAAGAATTTGGTTCAATATCTTAATATAACAAAAGCTCACATGTGCAATCACAAAAACAAGTAAAGCGATGAGTAGGATATAAAAAAAAAAAAATGTTCTCAGAAGCGGAGGCACCGGCACTGCACCTATATATAGTCACTGGCTTTGTTTGGCCAATTCGGTGACAGCGATCCTCTGCCTGTCGGTCAATTTGTGGGTTGAAATCCATGTCATGGATGACAACCGTGTCAGCTCCGGTCAAATTCAAACCCTGTCCTCCAGCTCTCGTCGAAAGCAAGCAAGCAAATATGGAAGTATCATTATTGAAAGTGTCAACTATGCTTTGTCTGTCCGTCACCTGGGTACTGGCAGTTTTATACGCAAATTAACAAAGTGCTTTTACAGAGCATGCATGAACATTAAACCGCGCTTTATAATGAAGCAATGAGCTAAAACAAAATGACAATCCAGGAAGCACTGCTGGATTTTAGAAGATGTAAGCATTAATCCAACTACTTCATTGGACAAGGAGATCCAAAAGGGGGGTGGGGGGAAACTGAAGACATGTTTGAGAAATAACCATTATGAGAACAGCTTCAATGAACAGGGACCTTGAGAAATTCCTGCATTCAATGGGACGACATACTAACCCAACAAAGAGAGATAGTAGGCTGAACACGGCCAATAGAACATATTACTCAGAAACATGAAACTCCCTCCCAAGATCACGCATTTACTAGGGCAAACACAATAAAGGATCAAGGAGATAAAATCATTTCCTGCTTGGAGCGTAGTATTACCCAAATTTGCTTATTGAAGTTTCACCATTCAGTTAGTAGGAGCAAGCAAACAAGAAAGATAGCAGACAATCAATGAATGCAGAAGAACAAGGGAGAGAAATAAATCAGACAGGAGTACCTTCCATCAAGACGTCTGTACGTAACCCCTATAAGTTCCAATATCCATTCTAAGATATCAAGCATCGAGGTCCACTGGCTAAATATCAGGACGCGATGACCATCTTTATGGAGTGCAGGAAGAAGTTCAGCCAGTGCCTGTAATGTAGCTAATCCATCTGATTACAAGTGGATTGGATCAAATTAAACTTGATATGATATAAGATGAAAACATACACGGCACTTAGCGGAAAGCATGGCATTTTCCTCAGATAGAATCCCATCGATACCATAACAAAGTAAAAGCTGCACAAATATAGTTATGGCACCTATCAGTGTAAAAAGTTAAAAGGCACAATAAATCGTCAGTACAAAGTTTGTGGTAAATTAAACTCTCTGATCAAATAGGTAAAAAAAGTGCCGATGCAAATCAAGTATTAGACTGCTTCCGTTCAAAATTTCACTTTGCTGGCAATGAGACAAGCAGAAAGAAGATGCTTAATATGCTGGGATGTCCATCAATAAGTTTTGAAAACAGAACACTAGTCTTACTGTGACACTTGAAAGTATAGCCAATAAACACACTGTGCATCACTCAAAAAAGCAGTTAAATTACGGAAAATCAGCTGGCCAAAAAAAAGGCATGGTTAATCAGATGGATCACCATCTAATATGGCTACCATCATCTTTATCATCTCCCTGATGCCAGATAATAGGCGGGAATAAAATATTATCAACAGTCACTTGCAATAAAGTTGTGTACTAGTCATGCGGACAGTAGATAAGCTGTCGAGACAGAGTTCCTTGGTGCTTCTATCAAGTGCCACTGAAGCGCTTTCTTTAAGCATAATGGGCCCAAGACTACGGTAAACTATAAAGCTCATCTATTCCTCAGTAATACTTGATGATGGCCAACAAAGGGTTTCCATAAAGGGTCCAAATCAGTATATTTAGCTCAAATATAGTACATGTAACTGAGAGGATCAGAAGTTGCACTAAAGATTGCTTGTGCCCCTGCCATCCAGGTAAGTTATTGACAAGGCTGAAGTAGAAATTTGACATACTAAGTTCAATAAGCAAGTATCTAGTTTAATGGAAAGTACAGGCTTATCTGCAACATCTTCTGAATAATGTAAGTATTCTGCTCAAATAAAACGGAAGGACAACAAGCAGCAATCAATAAGAGCAATTATACAAGAGAGTATAATCCATCCCAATTATATGAATGACTTCATTATAGATATGTAGTTTATGCCACTAAGAAATACCTGATGAATAGAGAAATCACTATACTTCTTCATTTCATCTATTACTCTTTCCAAACCACATTCAAACCCAAAGGCACCCTTGTGATATAACTTCTTAGCGAGACGAACAATATCACCATCATCATAAAGGCGCCTCACTAGCAAAGGATGATTTGCAATCTGGATCAAATTTTAGCAAGAAAAAACACTTTTCAGTCATGAGATCCTTACAACATCTGCGTTTAGGAAACATCGCAAATATGATGCAGCACCTTCCGAAACTGGACAAAGTAGTTAGAAATTTGACGTTTCGGTAGAATTTTGTTGACATTGTTCAGGCAATCTCCTGAAAATTTTGCCAAACGAGCTCCTGAGGCGGCACGATACTCCTCAATAGCTTCTATATAAGCCTCCTCCTGTTGCTGATCCATTGCCACAAACTCAACCTATGCAAGAGTTAACATTGAGACCCTCTAGAATGAAGCATTAGCTTTGTTGAAAAAAAAAAAAAAAGAACAACAAAAGTGAAACTGGCCCAGACTCACAGAGAGAGAGAGGTTGAACCTATCTAAAAGTATTATCTGCTAGAGGTGAGCAACAAAATCCATACCTTTTGTATCTTAGGAACAAGTTGCCGCATAACATCAGATTTTAAACGTCTCAAGATAAATGGTCCTAGGATGGACTTCATACGACTGACTAAGGCTCGGTCCTCAGCATTTAAAAGTTTTTTCAAGTCCACATCTTCAGTTGCAAAAAGATCAGGCATCATAAATTCCAACAGTGACCACAATTCCTACAAAGAAACCCAAGGGAGTCAGGACAAAGTACATTACACAACCTACATCTAATCAAACTACATTACTTCTAGCACAGAGCAATTACATCTTATTTTATTTAACAAACATCATTGCAAAGCTATAAGTAGGTTATTGGGGTCGTCTCAGCCTAGTTTGGCTCATGACTACCATGGGCATATGGCTTTTCAGTTGTGCTTTTCCTTAATGACTTTCCCTCATTCTCTCTTACCAATGCAATAAACTCAATATGGTTGCCATAAGAAAATTTATACTTTTCAGCAATTCTTCCGATTAAAGGTAAAATATCTATAAGAAAAGAGAGAGAGAGAGAGAGAGCACAAAGAGCATTATTTAACTGTCAGATAGAGGTTTAACTGCTGAAAAAATTAAAAAGAGCACCAAAATGTTTTCACTCATTATTAGAATCTTCAAAGAAGGTCGTGAAGTGTAACCCATTCTTTCATGGCTCTTTTCACATCCCTTTTGTTGATTAACTTGTCTGCCAGTTCAACTAATGAAAATATATGGGCTTCAAATTGTATCACAAGAAGTTCTTCCACAGAGAAATCAACAGCCAGAGAGACACAGAAACTTAAAACAAGTATCTATTAACTTTTCAGGCATATATATTTAATTCAGGAAATTGAATTAAGAGAAAAATATCATTAAGCATACATGTAAATCGTTTTGTAGGGGTGTCCCTGTCAACATTAGACGCTGATTTGCGTTTCGTGCAACAGACATTAAGTTTTTCCATCTGTAACTGGTTTTATCCTTCAGTGCATGGGCTTCATCCATCAAGACGCAGCTCCACCGCCATCGTCTAAAAATTTTGCGATCATCTTTCTGCTGAACGCTGTGATCATTATCAACAATCAGTAATGGACATCTGTCAAGTGGGTAGCAGACAACCTAAGACTAAGATATCAAACCTGTGACGTTCGAAAAGAGAGTAACACACAAGAAGCACATTGAATGGAGGAGGTAATCCTGCTTTCGACAGTGAGGTCAACTCTTTTGAGTAGATTGACCGGTTAGCACCATGATATTGGAGTACTGAAAATGAAGGACACCACCTTTTGAGTTCCCTTTCCCAATTCTCCAAGAGAGAAGCCGGGCATACAACCAAGTGCGGACCCGGATCATCATTCAAGTGTTTCAGCAATGTTAAGTATGTTATGGCCTGTAAAGCAGCCAAAAAAGGAGTTATACAATAGTCTGTGAAGAAAAATGTAGCACAATCTTCAAATATAGTGCAAAAGCATAGCAAAATATACTATTAGGAAAAAAGGAGACAAAAGTGATTACCTGAATGGTCTTCCCAAGACCCATCTCATCCGCTAGGATGGCTGCATGGAGTACAAAGACGCACCATTAGCTAGGATGTATCTATTTTAGCACCCCCTGCCCCTCTGCAGAGAAAGGGGAAGAAGTACTAAGCTGACAATACACAATAAACTCTCAACAATTGATTGAAAACATGAAATAGAGAGAGAATAGCATGATGCCGTCTGCATTACCAATCATTAGACCTACTCTTTCCTAGGGCGTACACAAAACTGGTGTACTAAAAGTGACATCAGAAGCATTAAGAAAGGGACAAAATATTACTGTTATTGTGTTGCTCGAGTTATTGTAGTAAATTTTTTAATTGTGTTTTAGAGTCCTTTGTGTCTTTATTTAACTTAAGACAATGTCTAACAAATATTATTGTTCTCGTGCTGTTCGAGTCAATATAGTAGGTTTTTTGTTTTAGAGTCCTTTTGGGTCTAACTTAAGTTTTAAGAGTGCTAGGCGTACTAGTTTTACTTTCCTAAGAAGTGTTGCTTTGATTTTAAGGATCTTTATGTCTATTATTAGTCTTTAAGGGCTCTTTTCAGATTAGATAGTTTTCTCATAACAAATGAGGTTTCCTTTAAGAAAGTTGTTCTCTTTTCCTTGGCCTTGACATCCAAAAGAACATCATTTTAAATTGCTGTTCCTTTTGACTTGTTTTTGTTTTGATTCTTCTAGTGTAATCTTGGATATCTATATATCCAGAATCACGCAAAACGAGTCAGTAACCAAAGCCAAAAACCCTTCATAAATAGGTCATTTCAGCAATGAGCAAACTGACTAAACATGTTTTTTTTTTCCCTCAAACACTCTTTCTAGTCAAATGGCATATTTAATTTGCTAACCACGACCCACAGAAAATCTTTTTTACATAAGTCTCTCCTCATTAAATCATACAAACTATTTAGTTCTATCAAACAACATTTAATCAGCAAGTTCTATATTCAAGGTCCTCTATAAAGCTTTACTGGTACATCCTTAGGCCTCTCTTTCCTCTTTTCACCTTGGATTTTTTTTATCCTGATGGAGCAACTTGATATCATCATTTCATGATATACCACCTCAAAGAGTTTCCCCATCCTGGATATAGCAACAAAAGGGCTCGTTTGGGTCAAAAGAACATTTTCAGTCTTCTTTTCCACGAAAATGAAAAGGAAAACTGTTCTTGGTAATCCATTTTGTCGAAAACATGTTTGCTAAGAGAAAATGAAAATCCTCTTTATGAAAGAAAAGTAAAAGTGTATTTATATCCAATTAAAAATAAAAGAGTTTCTTTCTTTGTTTATTCAAATCCACTTGATTTCATTTGAATGAACACAATGACAACAAGAGGAAGCTACTCATTGTTTGTACCATTTTATGTATTTCCGTTTGAAAACCACAATCTCTGAAATGAAAATGAATACAGAAAATTTAACAAATTTTCAGAAACCAAATAGGATTTAATTGTCTGTTGATGCATCATCAGTGTCATCCTTCTCACTTAGACATCCAAACATCCTCATCTTTTCTAAAAAATTTGAGTTTTTGTCGTCTATTACTTTTTAAAGAATATCATTATACATCATAGAAGAAATTTGTGGTATACCCTTTATTTGCACATTACCCTCTATAAAAGTCGTATTTTATATGCTCTTTTCGGTACCTAGTAGAACACAAAATTTTAAACTTTAGAGTTCCTGCATGCTTCAATCTCCAAGTATACTCCAAGCTTGATCTCATCCACAATGAATGTATCCTCCCCTTAAGGCACACATCAAGGGACAGCACCAAGCTATCCAGTACTAAGGAAAAACTGTTAGGGTTTTAACTGAACATAAACAAAGGACACTGCTGTAGAGACTTCCTAATTCATCCCTTCATTTCCAATTAATAAAGCAACACCATGATGCATATGGTATATCCTAGATGTTGCAACTATAGCACTTTCTACTCCACAGTCGTCCACCCAAAGAAATTCTCTGGGGATCACCCCAAATGCATTGACAAGATCTATAATTACCACTCTCTAAATCTTTTCTGTCAACATCCTCAAAGGACAAATAATACTTTTAAACAATCCTGCCCACCTAAAAGCAAGTGGGTTCTCTAAAATTTAAGAGGTGTCACTCTTCCACAGAAACTAGTGATGCTGTCAAGTAGCAATCTCCTGTTATAAAATAAATAACTGATATGAAAACTTCAACCAGAACCCACAAGCTCGTGGAATTACCATAGTGAAACTTTTCAACTGAGCATTTTTCATCATTTTCATTTATCTTATTTTCTCGGAGAAATTGCAGAACTATATCTGAATTTTCTATGTGAGAATAAAAAGAGGAAACTCTCTAGAACAAAATGGCGATAATGTCATAACTCTTTTCTCATCCATGTCTAGGAACATCACTCATTCTTTCAAGTTACCAGACAGTTAATATTCTAAACTTGCACGTGGAACATTATTTTCTGCCTACTCCTTCCCACAAACAAACAGCAGTATTAGGCAGCATGTCCAGAAGCACAATCAAAGACCACAGAAGTCATGAGAATCAAAAGTTAACAGGCCATGGAGATAGGGTTGGTAGTGCCACTCCATTCCAGGCACTTGATCTTAATGCAAGTCTCATTGTCCCCTTTCCCCATCTCATCAAGCAAATAAAGAGAAAGAAGTTGATGCTCTGCTAGACAGAAAGCTTTTCTTGTGGCTGTTTCTAGTCTAACAAATAGAGTAGGAATATAAAGCATATTAGAAACGAGCTAAGTTCTCGACGATAGTTAAATTAAAAACAAGTATTCATTCGGTTTAGGTCCTAAATGACACCACCTGTGGCATCTAGAAAGAAGGTTGAAAAGATTCACATTACCTCCTCCTACGCCCTTCCGATGCAACAAAAGAAGAAAGTTGACACCAACAAGCTGATAAGGCTTCAGAACAGGCTGAAAATCTGTATCATCAGCACTGCATGCTGCATCAACATCATCCTGCAAAGTCAATGTCAAAGGGAAACTTGATGAACAGTCGTGCTCAAAATATGTCATTATTCTCAGGTTCCCAAAGGACTGTTACTGCAGATAATTGAAAACCACCATTAAATAATGGAATGACAATTTTTAAGGAAACCCAACCATATCAACCTTTGTAATTCATCCACATGACATCAATCGACTGAACCAAAGTATCCCATCATCTCTCTATGCATAATGCAATGCTAAAGTAAAAGGACTACGGATTGAAAACAACTTTCAGACCCATATTAACGTAAAAGTTTCGTGCTTGGTCATCTACTACTCATGAGAGAAATTAACTCTCTGTACACAAGATCTAGAAGAAGTGAACTTAGTTGCTCCTAGACTACAAAAAGTTCTCTGTGTTGTTATAGCATCAAGTTTTGTGGTTAGGTAATTCTACGAAGAAGCACAATCTTAGTTGATGCACGGCTCATACAATGCAGCTTCATAAGATAACTTGGCACAAAAACCTAAAAAATTGGCTGGCGTCACAGTTTCAAGGACAGCAGATTGTGAACAATTAATTTCAAGGAATAATTGAATTAAGTTTCAGCTGATTCTACTCATTAACGACCAATCCAGGCTACTACAGAGCTCCATAAACTATTTAATCACTGGCCCAGCACAATAACGGCTGATAATATATATAAAAGATACAGGTTCCCAACGTAACAAGCGCGTCTAGAAGTGAAAAAGGAGGAAGAAAAGGAAGGTTCAACACAGCCCAGAAAAATCCTACATTTCACCTAATCATAAACCAAGTTCTTTAAGTCACTTAAACAATTCCTTCCGCCCACAGCTACAAACCACATTAGCCCCGCCAAAAACCAAAACAAATTTAGAAACCAACTTAATCGACACTGACAGTATCCTCGTCCCCCAAGCTTCCATCACATCGTAAAACTCCAACCTTGGGCAAACACTGGTAAGGAGCGAAAATGCCGAGCAACCAAAAGTCCTAAACTTAATTCATGGGATGGAAAGGAAAAATGCAAAGAGGACCTGAGTGACAATCCGATTAGAGGAAGCTTCCACTTCGGAGTAGTGGTCGCATGAAGCGACGGAAGAGCCATAAAGCGCCTTCTTCAAATCCGTAGAAATTTTGGCGCATTTCTGCAGAGCCTTCCCCACCACATCATCATCCTCCACGTCATCCTCTTCCGCCCCCAGTCCCTGCCCCTCAAACTCCTCCTCCTTCTCCTTCTCCTTCTCGTCCTCTGCAGAGCTTATATCATAGACATCGACCAAATCCCCATCGCTCTCCACCTTACTCCCCATTCCCGCCTCCTCCTCCGCCTCCTCCTCCTCATCGTCGTCGTCGTCGACTACAAACCGGCGACCACGGCTCGCCGGCGCCGGCGCGACGGGGCCGGCCAGCTCGGCATCGTCGTCCTCCAAGTCACCGGAGCCGCCGCCGGCCTCGACGGGATCGCCGATTCCTCGGCCGGAAGTGCTCGGGGAGCGGGGCCCGCCCGATTTGCCGCGGCGGAAGGCGAAGGACTCGATGGGGGGCGACGGGGGCGACGGGGGCCTCCTGAGGGCGCGAGAGGGCTTGAAGGAGCTGGACAGGTCGCCCCAGTCCTCCTCCGTGAGCTCGTCCAGTGCGCGCTTCATCTCCGTCGCATGGCCGATCTTCCGGCGACGGCGACCGACGGCGGAGGAAGGCGGTGCCGCGAGAAAACCCTAGACTGGACTGGGAAGGGAGGGGAGGGGAGGGGAGGGGAGGAGAGGGGATTTCAATGTCGCCGAGGAGGAGGAAGGGACGTCATCCGTGCGGAGACCAAAGGGATTTTATAGCAAGGTCGGTCGGAACGTAAAGGGGAGAGGGCTTCCAAAACGAAAGGGACCTGCCCGGGTCTACGAAAGCATTATTCTCGTTTTTCATCTTTTTTTCTTGTTGTCGAATCTTTAGCAGAAATAGACGGATTAAAAAAAAGCATATTTGTCGAAAAATAAAATAAAATAGAGAAATACCGAGGCTTCCTTGATTTTGCTCGAATAACGGCAGCCGGCGAGTAAACCTGGAGAGACACGTAAGCGGGAGAACCCACCACCCCCAATCCCACACACTTAAGACATCACATAACGTTTTAATTTCCTCCTTCTTGCAGGAGTTTCGAACCTTGTCCTCTTGATAAATGACAAATGATCTACCATCCACGCTGCAATGGCCGGTGGTGAGAAGTAAAAATCTTTTCATTTTATTTTTTGAACAAAAATGAAAATTTTAAAACTCTTTTCATTACCCGTCTTTTATACTAGTCAGCCACCCACCCACAGTCTTCTACTCGTCATCCACCGCCACCAGTTGCCGCCGACCGATGCCTCTAGCTTCCCCTGACTACTATCACCCCCGCCCTCTCATGATAAAGAAATTTAATTTAATTTCAGAAATATAAATTTTACGTCATTATCAAACATGTATTTTTGCTTAGAAACTCATTCGGGAATAAGAATAGAAAAATCTATTTCTATTTTGAAAATCAATTTCTTATCATAATAATTATCATTCGTGCCCTTCTAAATTATGAACTAAATTTTAAATAAGTTATGAAAAGATTTATATCACAATTTTAGGTAGACTTTGATGTATTTTGAAAGATCTTGCTTATTAAACATCAAATTAATCTAAGCCGTCTTTCTTGCCTAAACTTAAAGGGTTATAAATAAAGCAAATTTTTTTTATCGAAATATATAAAGCAAATTTTATAAGGTGCCTTATCATACAAATATTTGTCAATTTTGAAAGCTTTTAGGTAATCGAAATTTGATTATATGTGCGCGGATAAATTTGAATACAGAGTAAAAGTTCAACTGGCCTAAGCAATAGAGGAAATGTTATGGTGAAAAAGGAGAAAAAAAATTATATTGAAGGTGATTAGGGGAAAGCGAGAGTAGCGCTCAGAATTCACACTTGTTCTGGTTCATTTAAACGGTCAACTATACCATTTGACCAAATAGATGAATAACTTTAGATACAATCATACAATGAGAGGCCAACTTAATTCGAGACTATAGCCCAATTGAAAACTGGGCTTTGGCCTTCTCCATTTCTGGCCCAATTAGACATCTCCGGAATCTAAAAGACTCTAACCATAGGCCCTGGATTGGGCTTTGGATTCTCTCTTTAGTCCGACCCTAAATTTATTGGGTTTGAGAGAAATGAAGGGAGAATAAAATATTTCTTCTTGTTTGGGCAACCAAAAAGGGCGAAGAAATAGATAAAAGGGACCATTTATGCACATGCTTTCATTTTTTTTCTGTTTACTTAATTCTCAAGGCCCGATTCCTGAAAAAAAAAACCAACCGTGGATAAAAAAATTCCTTGAACTTTTAGAACATGTGATGAGGACCCTTGAACTTGATTTTTTGCATAAAAATATCCATTATTGGTATCACTGGTAAGTGGTCCTTTAAATACCAAAATGGCGTCTGACATGGCATACCATTGTAAGAAAATACTAAATTATCGGTTAATTTTAGGTCACGTGAAATTATCACGTTTTGATGGAGAATAAAGCAATCTTTTCAAGTCAAAGGAAAATTAATATAAAATAAAATCAGTTGCTCAACAACGTAGTGCATTTTGTCATTCCCAAGACATTTTACTTTTTAATGAAAAAAAAAAAAAAAAAAAGGTTTTCATTGTATGCTTTACTAATAGAAGAAAAAGTACAAGTTGCTCTCTCCACCATTGATTTGGTGGTATTGTAACTACCCACTTTTATATCAGCCATCACATTATGGGCGCATAAGTCTGGTTATGAACAATCTCCTCTCCCTTACATTATTAGCATTAGATCTAGATAGAGGTAAACTGAGTTCGATTCTTCATAATATTCAGTCATCCATATATAGGCCTTCTTATTTTCTTTTGTATTTCACTCATCTCTCGTAACTCCTCTCAAACCACATTTATCAAGTGTGCACAAGATACCGTCATCTCATCGGATTTTTTTTTCTTGGAATAAACCAACCAATGGGCATATTACTTCAAATCCAAACACATGGTTCAAGGTACACAAGCAAGGTCTTTACAAAATACAAGGGATATCATTCAATCCTTGTAGCTCCACATAGATCGATATAGAAGGTTAAGTTGAATCGTACTCTGTCAAAGCAAGCTCTTAAGTGACTCTGCATTCAAAATTCAAAATATATGGGGTCGGGACATGATTGTTTAAAGTCAACCTCTTAATCAAAGTCATTAACTTCTAGAAGTGGCACAACCCACGCTAAACCTCAGCACAGGCCTCCATGTTGTGTTGCCTGCAATGTGGTTGGGGTTTCTTGGTCATACCCAGTGAGTGCTAATGACAGTTCACGACCATATTCCACATAGAAAAAGGAAAAAAGGTACAGAGAGAGAGAGAGAGACAAGGGCTGCAATCTCTTTCGTTCGTGTGGTCGGGGCTGAACTTAAGCACTTCGCGATGCAGAGAGTCGTGAAGGTTTTTTCACTGGGAGGTAAAAAGCGTTAGTCTCGCCCACTAGCTCCTCATCATTTCTGGAGGAGAATTCAAAGCGGGTCTCCCTTCTTTCTTATAATTAGAGAGAGAGTGAGAGGGGGAGGAAGGAGAGAGCAGCATCTCTCTGCGTGCCCTCTCTGAGCCCCACCCACTAGACTTCATTCACTTCACGGCTCGAGTCTCCTTTTGACCCTTTTGTCTCGTTGCAATCGTCCCCTCTTCTGCGTCATCCCCGCTTCTAGAAAACCGTTCTTTTTACAACCAGAAACTCCCCCATAAAAAAGAGCACTGAAACGGGACAGCCTGAGTGGCCACCTTGAATGCCATTGAGCAATTGGGGGATCATTCTTTCCATCATTCGTAGGGCTGGCGACGATTGGCTTTTCTCCTGTTGTTGCTTCGTTACCGAATCTTGTTCAAATTATCGGCCATTTTAACATGTGATGCATTGCATCTTTTGTACACCTCCTAGAGTGGTTAGAAAAAAACCAGTTAATCTTTTTTTTTTATTTTTTATGACCCATTATAATGAAGCACAATTTTTAATGGAAAAAAGAAGAAGAAAGTTTGATGAGTTAAGTACACAAGAAGTTCATTTCGAAGTTCGACTTATTTTCATCCGGAGCTATTCTCAACGTCGTATCGATGTTACATTTGGCATGTGTCATAACTTCAATAACATCATTTAGCTTATGACTTAATACCCGACATCATATTATTAGGTCATAGAATTCAAAGTAAATCGCGTAAACAGTTATTATATAATAGTCATATATGAAGGCTGTATTTGTAATCTCAAGATTCCAACTCAAGGTGACTAGAGATGAAATATATTTGTAAAATATGGAAGTTGGTTTACTGCCTCCAACTTTTTATTGTACAAGAGAGTTAGGTCAGAGGGTGAAGACAAGCCAATACCTACTACAACGTTGCCACAATTAACTACTCAGAGCTTGAGTTTCAAAGTTACCATCACTCCGGTGTCCAATTTGATAACAAAGTACATAGTGAGCTTATTGATTGCATATGTCCTCTGAGGAATCGACTAATCAAAGCTGTTATCCTATATTCGTGCGAGACTCTTTCACCTATATAGAACCCCTCGATATGGCGGCGTCCAGTAGTCGGACCCCGTGTTCTCGCGGTAGACTTGAGGTGTGCACGAGACCGGGACTAAGCAAAGCCCTCTGCTTTTGAGATCGACCCTAAAATCTCCCATCTCTTTCCTATCCAACGCTCCCCATGGATCCTGCAAATATTTAGGGTTTCATCACTAAAATGGCAGGTGCGAAGCATGTAAGTCCATATCACATAATGTTTCACAAACAGAGTTGCTAGAGAAGCATATGGACTTTATTCACCTTGTGGGGATTCGTCTTCAAATAGGGGTTGCTCACTAGTAGCTGCAAAGGGAAGGGGTTGACGCTATTAACAACGCTAATAATCACTCTCGATTTGTAATTCGATATGATGAGCCAAAAAGTGGCCTAAACTTAATCTATAAGATCAAATGCTAATGGATAATTTGTACTGGTTATATCCTACTTAAGAATATGAATTGTTCATGACTCTCGTATGGTGATTGACTTTAAATACCTCATCAAAACCGAACGAGTTTTCATAATACCCAGCAGTCATGTCATCGCAGTATAAGAATCTATTTCCGACTTGACTGAGGAATTATGAAATGGCAAGTTCTCTCTTACCATCTAGAGAAAACTAGAAGGTGCATGATTTCTCGGTGCACCTTCAAACATGCACTACATTAGATATAATAAATTTGGTCCATCCTCACAGAAATCATAATGCGGTTCGCTGATTAGCTTACTATTATATTTTAAAATTATTTCGTCAATAATTGGCATGCTGACGTATACATATGTAGCCCTTTTTTCTTGCTTATCCTCTCATTATTGAAGTACAAGTCATGATCATGACTTTGGAGAACATATTACCCGCACTTGCTCTTGGAGGAACTTTATGTACCCGATCGCTTCCATTAGAACCGATGCAGTGTCGGTCTGAGTATAAATTGAAAGTAGTTGTTAGAAAGGAGCCCAATTAAAATACTGAATTAAATTGTGGAACATAAAAGGAAGAAAAAGCATAGGGTTAGTGGCCCTCTTTTTTCTTTTCATTAAATAAAATAAACCCAGACCTTTCCGAACGGCGACACAATTTGCTGAAGGGCTGTAATCCTGTCCCCAAGCTTGACTTTGGTTACCTGCATCTTTTGCAGAAACAACAATAATAACAGCAATAGTTAATAATTTTATTATTAATTCCAAATGATTAATTTACTTTGCCCAAGAAAAATGTAATGAAACTTCGTAGCGAGTATAATATGTGTGTGTGTGTGTGTACGTATGTTATACGTATTAAGGTTTGAGAAAAATAGAAAGAAAAGGAAATAATGTGTGATTAGTACCTTGGAAGATGAAACTGCTGAGCTCTCGTGCTTGGGTTTCTTGGCGACGGCCTCCGAACTGTCTTCTGATCTTTTCTTTTTGCCCTCACTTGTGTTCCCCTGTCCTCTCATGCTGGCCTTTACCTACATGTTAGAAAAGATCATTATGGCAATAAGCTTTTGTTCACAGGAATGAAAAAATCACACCAAACAAGATAAAGTAAAAGCTCTCGTTCAGAGTAAATCCACCAAACATGTGTGACAGGTTGCTATTTATGGTAAATGGCTTTGGTACCATGATTGTACTTAGATGTAGTATCAAGTAATCTGAGCTGTTAGATCGGTTGAATTTCACAAGAAACCGACACATTATAATGGTTTAGATCACTCAGTTCATGGTGGAATAACTGTTTATCATACCCAAATCAAGAAACGAACTCCATACCTATGGAAAAGACAAAAATAAATGAACATGCCCCGCTGGTAAAACCTGATTTACTTAATCTCTCCCGCTTGCTTACTTACCGGGGGAGATGACACGGGCTTGATCTTACAGTCAGATAAATTCAACGTCTTGAAGCGCCTCCCTATTCTGCTGCTAAAAGACGATGATGTATTATCGTCGTCGAAGCCTCTGCACAAGGAACCGGTCACCCCACTGTAGTATCTACCATTATCTGCCATCATCGACGTGTTCGTCGGCCCAAACCCTTCTCCAAGAATATTGTTACTACTGTAAACGCTTGGCGATCTCCTGAACAGTGCTGTTCCAACTGATGCTTCGAGCTCGCTGCCATATTGAGTGCGTGGGATCGGCGACCCGCACAGAGCTTGACACGTAGAAGAGGAGCCCAATGACATGGGGCTCGAGTCGAAGGGGAGGTTGACTTCTGGGTCGGGAGGCGCAATCGACCAGTCGCTGACCGAGTTGGACAGCTTATTATTCGAGCTAAACCTCTGGCCTTGCATGAAGGTTGACCCGCTGAGACTGGTGTTTGGGAAGTCCCAAATGTTGCCTAACTTCTTCAAGAAATTGTTGCTCGAGGAGGTTGCACTCGGTGGTTCGAAGCTATTAAGGTTCGACAAGGTCTTGGAGGAAAGAGAATCAAGGAGGTTCTCAGGCACGTCGTGCTGGTTGTTATGTAGATCTCCGCCGCTTCCGACACTTCTACGCAAATAGATAGATAGACATATATATGGAAGTAAATATATGTGTGTATTCTATGAAAAATAAAGAAAATGGTCCCAGAAAGTGAAATGAAAGAGACACACTTCTGCATGGGTTTGGCAAAGAAAGATACTTGATAAAAGAACTAGCATGAAAAATACAACTCTACCTTGACAGCTTATATCAAGGGAGAAAGTTAGAAAGTTGAGAGGATATTGCTCCGACACAAGTCTATCGAGTTGTTGATTGCATATGTTTCATCTTGCTTCCACACAAGGCTAATGTAAAGGAATGAAAGATAGTCCTAGCTAGCAAGTCAATGGAGAAAAATAAAAGAAAGATAATGGCAAGAAATGTCAATACGACGTGCAATATATCCTCACACCCCCTCCCAACCCGGCCCAAAAAAAAAAAAAAGAATAAGAAGAAGAAGAGGAAAGAAAGGTGTGAAATATTTTCAGCATTATTTTGTGTGCAAAAATCATCTCATTGAGTGTCGTTTGCAATCTTAATCTATATGGTTGCAGAATTTACACATATTATGCATAGTATTTATGCTAATTTATGAGAGTCTCAACTCTCTTTAGAGATCAGATTAGTCGCAGTGATCACCCGAAGATTTCAAGTTTTATATCCTTCAATTTTAGCGAGACTCTCTTGCCCTAACAATAAATAATACCAGTCTTTCGATACCCCAATTCCACACCTACCACCACAATCACCCTATTGTCCAATTATTCTCTTAAAAGTTCCTTCTTTTTCCACCGATACCGATTAGATGCACATCAACCCAGTTGGTCCTACTATAGTCATATATGATATTTTCAATACGGGTATCCAAGATTTACTCAAACCGTCTTGTTTTCGTACATCAGGTAAAGCTCGTCGTCATTAGATGATGAACCCGAACCCGAAATAACTCTTTTAAGTAACAAGCGTTATGACTTGAACATGAGAATTGCTGCATGCGAACCGGACGTTAGACTGCTCGGCCGTCATCCTTCTACCATGTTCATCAGTAAAGGAGTGGTCATAGGAAACATTTGCCAAATCAAATAGCCATAATCGGTACATAATTATGCGCATGGACTTACAGCAGCACGTGGTTCCAGAGATGATGGTCAGAAAGATGCTCCCCGATCAACTCGTTCGGCGAGGAAGTCGACTCAAGAAGCCGGCCAGAGGACTCGACTGTCAGTCCTGAGTGGATCGATGTGTTGGTATATGCCGAGGACGAGATCGAGACGGCTTCATCGCAGGGAGAGTCGTTGGAGCTAGGGTTTTGGTTGTGGTGGTGGCCCCACGGGTTGTGGCTGCTACCGTTAATCCATGCAGGAGGAGGAGATATGGAGCTACCATGGGGATCTTGCCACCAGCTGCCCGGCTGCACGGCCGTGACGTCGATGGCGACGGAGCTCTCGGCACACTCTTCAGCCATGTCTTCTCGTGTACTGCGGGGATATGGAGTGGTGGATGGATCGATTGGAAAGAAAGAGAGGGGAATTCCGATCGTCCTTTTTGGGTGGGCGAGTGGAGGGTTGGAATTTAAAGGAGGATATATATCCGTTGGTGGTGACGTACCCAAGTTGTGCGTTTGTAGGAGAGGGGACAATAATATATGCAGACTGAGTTTTTCCACTAAGGTTTCGTGGGGACAATTATTATTGTTTTTGAGAAATGGGGTTTGGGCCCGGGAAGAGTTTGGCTCAGGCTCGTTATTGTTGTGGGACGGTGCAAGGAAACTGGAGCTAGCTGTGGTAGAGAAAAAATTGGGAAAAGGTTTTTAACGTGTCTTTCTATCAAGTATATGTAGATTTAACAATGGACTTGAATAGATCTTTAAAAGGCTCAAGGAAGAAATGGAGGAGCAAATCTCTTAGGAGTAGAACTCCCCATTGTCTTCTGTATTCCACTCGTTAGGAAAGAAAAACTCTGGGTGGGAACTTGGGTTGTAAGGCATCCGGATACCAAGACCTTAAAATAAGGAATACAACTTAACAAAGCTCTGCATTTCCAAGACTACCGCCGGTAGCCCTCGTAGGTGGCAACACTCTTGGAAGGTAGGATGTTAGCAGGGTTAACATGCCTTTCCATTGAGTATATGTGGGCTTAACCTAAAAAGAATTAAATTACTAAGAAAACCCTAATAACTTTCTCTCTATATATTTATTTATTCTTTGTATTTTTCAAAATTATACGTTTGAGTATAGTTGGTATTATGTTTAATTTTTTCACTATTCGTTTCGAGAAACCAATACCATCACTAGACTCATGACCCTTAGACGAGTCATAGCTTGAAGTTTTACCTACCGGAAATAAACTTCACACTTCCCACTCGCAAGCACACCGACCATTGACCGGTTCGGTTTGACTGGTCTGACCGGTTTTTAGAGCATTTTTTTCAACCGATTCAAGCACTTTTTGATCAACTCTTGGCAATTGGATTGGTTCTTAGTGTATTTCGACATGGTGCATCCATTTTTGAAGTTTCTCCATATCAACTCTTCCACTCACCTATTTGGTGGAGAAACAAATTTTTATGGCATCGTTTGAGTTGATTTCAAACTCTGTTTGACTTTTTTGAAGTGACCTTAAACTTGAAGGGGGGAGGGCTATTGGCAATACGATGAGGATATTCTCCATATTATGCATATAAATTCTTTGATTGTGCCTATCCCTGATTGATTATAATTGAAACTATGTTTATCTTATTAGATCAAACGTTCACTAGTAAAGCCAATAAATTGGTCCATGCATTATTTATCAAAATATATAGAAACATACAAGAAGAAAACTCTCAAATCTATTTTCCACATTATTCAATTGGTTTTATTGACAGCGATCAAGCCAATCGATCTTAAGCTTCATCATCATCGGCGGGGCCAAGCGAAGCCAGATAGGCTCTGTTGAGGATGAAGCCAGATAAAGTCCTATGGAGGATGAATGTAACACCCAACCTAAATATAAAATTTCAAAAAAAAAAACTGACCAATCAGAGTTCCTCCAATTAGGTATTATCGTCTCATTAAAAAATTCAAAGATGGGAGAGAAAAGACGCAAATTGAAAGGATTGACAGAATAAAGTGAAAGTCATGTGAAGAGCTCTGCATCAGATCCTTTTTAACTTATTCATTTCCTTCATATCCTAGTATTTCGTATCATCCTCGCATTGAAAGTGAAACCACATAAAAAGCGAGTCCATAACCTCTCGTAACCGGTTTCTTCATTGGGGCAAAAGGAGCAAATGCGAAGATTTGGACGGACTAGTTCCAACTTTTAGTTAGTATTGTGCAAAAGCTGCAAAGAGATGCAGAGAGTGAGTACTGCTAAGAATAAATAATGTTATTCGACACAAGTCAGCCTAGTTAAGACATCAGGACAGGCACATTGGGAAAAAGAAATTATGAAAAAGCTGTCAAAGCATTAGCCCACCAATCGGTGACATGAAAAGAGGGAGAGGAGATAGAAATGCCTGAAATTAGTCTCGTGCAACTTTATTGCGACATCTCACGAATTTCAAGAGAAATATTTCATAGATTCGATCTATGTATATCAATACCATCATAGTCACTAATTATCTGAACCCGTAATGAGATCTTCATGATTAATGATTATGATGATCATTTATGTAAACTTAATTTTGTATTTAACTTCTTCATATTTCAAATGGGGAGGTGGAAAAGGATGGGCGCATAATGTACAAAGAATTCTTGTATGAGCGCACGCCTCTTTAACATTAGATTTGTGGCATAAACAATAAAAACCCTACTTTCACGTTGATTGATGTTATATATTTTCTCTACATTCAAACTTGAGTCCCTGTAAGCTTGCTATCAATAGTGATTAATTCAATGAAATGTTAAAAGAAAGTGATTTTGGGTCCATTCATTTTATGGAAAACATTTTTTTCATTTTTCGGCATTTGTTTTACTCATGAAAGTGAGTTAACGGAAAATATTTTCCTATCAAAACTTAAATTTAGGAACATGATTTCATTTTTGAAAGAACTAGAAAACGTTTTCCAAAATATGACTAGGTATTGGCACTTAAACCCTAAAACCCCAACGTTAGTTCTCGGGTCTTGGCATTCAAAATCAAGTCTCCGGCAACTAGGCTTGGGTCCTTCAAGGCTAACCCCAGGACCTTGGTGCTCAAGCCTAGGCCCTCAGCACCCATGCGAAGGGAGCTGCGAAAGAGGTCTTCTTCTTGGGGCGTTGCTGTTGCACCCGTACGAGAGAAAAGGAGGAGCCGCATATCTTCAAGCTGAAGCGCTATCAAGAAAATGAGTTCTTTTTCAACGTTTGTTTTTTGAGCTTGTGTGATAATTTTGTGCCGTGACTTGGGTTTGGATTAAATTGGGGTTTGGGAAACACCGAGAGAGTGTTTGAGTGACTTGAGTGTGTAATTTCCTTGATCGCTTGATCTATAGTGAAATTCACCGCTTTTTCTCCCCGTGGACGTAGGTCTTTACGACTGAACCACGTAAATCCGGTGTTCGATTTATTTTCTTCTTCCGTCTCTATTTTGTTCGATCGCTCGCCCTATCGCAACAAGTGGTCCGGGCCCAAATCCCTAGGCCCTTTTCGATGCTCATACACCCGAGTCCGTGTCCATAAAGGTCGTGCTTGGGGTCTTGACACTCAAGCTTTGGTCCTGACCCTCACGCTTGAATCCACAAAGGCTGTGTTGTGGATCCTTAGCACTCAGGCTTAGATTCTTGACAAATAAAACTTTATTCTTACAAAAATATTTTTTTTTAAATTCAAATTTTTAATTATTTTTTATTTTTAAAATAATTATTTTGTATATATTCTTTTTTTTTTTCCTTGGTCAATCACTAGTCACATTCGAGCTTGAGCCTCGCCAAATCCAGCAAGGTTGAGCTTGCCCTTAAGGTCATCAGCTTGTGGCGAGCCAAGCTCGCCAATCTAGCAAGGCTCGAGCTCACGTGGTAAGTCACCTTGGCTGACAACTGACTAGGAAGAAGCAAAAAGAAAGACAAAAAAGAGAGAGTAAAAGAATATATAAAAATAAAAACAATTAAAAAATGAATTTTTTGATCATTTTTCCCATCAATTTTCTTTTTATCAAACCACGAAAAAAAACTTTTGGATATTTTTCAGATTCAGTCAAAAACCAAAAAATCAGGTCATTTTTAGAAAAAGATACATCCTCGCGAAATAAAGGGGCTCTTTATTACATGTATAATGCCAATCAAGCCTTAAATAGACATAGAGAAAATGCCCCATGAAAGTTTCTCGAAAACTGTGATGCCAAATGGTGGAAGAATATCAGCTGTGTCTGGTTATGGGTCCGACTTTATCCTCTTCGTGTAGATGTACATGTAGGTACAAATCGATAGTTATAGATATAGAAAGATGCAATGATTTATATTGTAAAAACGTCGCTTAAGCTTCAGTTGAAGGGATATAAAAACTTTCGGACAATTACGAAAACGATACATGCATTACTACAACTATTCAATTTTAGCTCTTGCGCTGTTATTTTTCTGACAGAATTGATTCTTAAACTGATATATGATAACGGTCTAATGAATTCTGTAGTTCCATCAATTGTGGGTGGAGTTACGGAAGAAGGGGTTGGGAATGGTCGGCGGCGGCGGATTGAGCAAGATGATGTTGGCTTCATTTGGGACGGTGGAGGCGGCTGCTAGAGCGCAGGGAAGGGATCTGGTACGTAGAGTCGGCTCGTCCTTCTCTTATTTATATGAGCACCATGATGGAAACTGAGTCAGAATGTGGACTATGAGTAATAAATGAGTCTTATTCTAGTGAATTTGGACGTGGACACTAAGGTATCTTCTACAAGTACATTGGCTTTATACATTTGATACCTCATAGATGGCCATATTCAGACCGTTAATATATTAAGTTAGACTTACTTTAACACAAAAGTGTAGATCAAAAGTTTGTAGACTAACTAGGATACATTATTTGCTTCACACCATATCAACTTTCTAATACAAGACTTCTCTAACACAGTTCATGTATGCATTTTAACATTCTTTTGAAGGAAAATCACATGTTTCATGGGTCTTCATTACTAAAGATTGATAATGAGGAGTTATACTGTAGGACAATTTACTCTTGAAGTTTGATTTATAGGGTAAATTGTGAAACCACTTAGTTAAAATTTGACGGATTTAAGGAAATGCTAAAATCAATATTTTCAAATTAACCACCAATCAGCGTTCGATGAATTAATCTTAATTTGATGGCCTTTTGATCTTCGACCAAATAGTTAGTGATGTTCTTTCTTCCCTCTATTGCTCATCCCTTAATCTTTCCCACCACAACGTTGTTCATGCGTCAATCCATAAGATGCTTTGCTTTCTCACACTTGTTGATATATAACCAAAAATGGACTTACCTCTCTTAAACACCTTCACAAAATCCTTGACACCAAGATTTCCATTAGAAGAATAATACTCACTGGGAATTTTGCAATCGATGATCTCCATGGTGATCTTCAATTGTCCTTATTTGATATTGTTGCTACCATACTCATAATTTGGGCCTAATTTAAAGAAATCAGTGACCCAAAATAGGCCATGACGATACACGTAACTCACAATGCCCAATTGATGGAATGCTTGACAAGTAAGATTGTTGTCTAAAAATTTATGTATATATTTTATGTTGGCCATTTTAATTATAAAATTTTTAATTTAATCAATTTAATACTAGATCCTTTGAAGATTTACTATTATAATCCTTCCTTCCAATTTTAATTCAAATTCAAATTAGACAATATAATAAGCCATCGATTTTCTTTGATTAACATTGGGATAGTGCAGTAAAGTCATAAAACTTGTCACAAAAGTGTGATTAAGTCTTATAACTTTCAAAAAGTGCAATAAAGTCTTAAAATTTATTAAATTAATGCAATATTTGTCCAATTAGGTTAATGAAAAATGTTGATGTGGTTTTTTTATAATTTTCTCTCTCCTATGTGGCTTTAAAAATTATTTTTCTCTTCCATGTGATATTGACCTTACTAAAACATGAAACATAAAACTAGATCTTAATTTTAAACCAAAATCTTAATTATATTAAGTTTAAAAGAAAAGCTAATTTTTCTTTTTAAAAAAGGACTTGCCAACCCTTTTTGGCGAAGGTAGGGCGGAAGTGGCAAGGGCCCATGGTTTGGCCATTTTTCTTCATTTTTTGTGAAAAGAACAATTAGATTTTTAAAAATTTTAATTTAATTAATGCTTTGGTTGAAAATTAGAATTGTTATCAAAATGACATCACTTTAGTCTTCTGTAAGTAAGTTCAATGTCATATAGGAGAGAAAAAAATTAAAAAGCCATGTAAAATAGAGAAAATAATAAAGAAAGCCACATCAGCCTTTCCATTAATCTAATTGGATGGAGTGAATAAAAAGATTTGATTGTACTATTATAATAAGTTTTAGAACTTGATTATAACTTTTTGAAAGTTTTAAGATTCAATCACACTTTCATTACAAGTCTTAAGATTTCTAGTATATCTACCTCATTGAACTTTTAATTGGAGCTATTAAGTTTTTGTCAATTGGAACCCTCCAAAGTTTAGAAGTGAGCATCGGTCTAGAGTCAATTCTGGACCGACCTTGGACTGGCCCAACCCTGCTAGTCTAGGTTTGATTCCTAGGGGATTAGGTTGATCCTTGGTCTTGAGATCCCTAGACCAACACTGTACAAGTCGGTCCTCAATCTTGGGAGTTTATAGTCAATATAACCCAAACCAACCTTGCCACATTGTCGATGAATATATAATTTGAAGTGATAGATTTGTCTTTTTAGATAGTACAAAAAATGAAACAAAAAAATTATCAATTGGTCCCGGGTTAACCCTAGAACTAAACCGAACCCATTGGATTGGTTAATAGGTTTGGTCCGATCCTTGGTCCCAGGCCCAACAAGATTGGTCTTCCATCCCAAAAATTGAGCATTAATACTGTGACATCCTGAAATTCGACCCCGTCTCGAATATATGAAATAGACATTTTGTTGATATGTCTATGGTCATTTTACTCTAAGTTGGCTACTCATGAGTAACTAATCTATTAGGTGAAGCCGTTAAAGGATATAAACGCGACAGACTCAAAAATTCAATCAGAAATCGACTGCTCGATCGTAATAATCGGCAAGGGTCAATACGACATCATTATAATCGATTAGAAATCAGATATAAGTCGATTCGATGGAATTACGTAGTCGAATTGCAAGTGATTCCGCAAGATTGCGATATTTACGTCGAATGACAGTAAACCGATTTTCTATCAATATTATACTCGGGACACGTAATTGAAGCCTCGCGATTTTATGACAACCAAGAGTCGTCTACGATTAAAAAATGCTCAAATGTGGATCGAAAATTATCAATCATGGGTCAAACGCACTAAATCCCCTAAAAGCTACTTATAGGTTAGGTCGTACCAAAATCGTGTTCGGTCGATTTTAACCACGAAATTGAATTTGGTTTAAAGAATCAGATGTTCGAGCGTGTCATGATTCATTTTTAGGATGTCGTCTCATCTTTCGGAGAAATTTCGAATCCAGAATTTTGCAGAAAAATCGGTTTTTGGACAAATCGGAAAAGAAATGGAAATTCGGATGAGAGGGTGTTTGAGCTATTTTGGCTATCAAGATGGATTATTTTGGTGAAAATAAAGGCTAAGTTAGGATTGGAGGATCCCTTGACTTGTGGGGATGAAGACTTCGAAGGCCAAAGCAATGAGTGTTTGGGATATTTGCTAAGGCTCCCCATTGGCTAGGCATTTGACTTCCAATTTTCCCTGCTCTCTCTCTCTCCTCCTCTCACACATGAAGCCCCCTCTCTCTGCCGCCGGCTTCTTCTTCCCTCCTTCACGCATTTCCCCTTTGTTCTAGTTCTGTCCTACTCACTCCTCCTTCTCACCGCCAACCACATACCAGCCCACCACCCCCATGTCACCTTCATCACCAACCAGCACCTTGCGCCAGCAGCTCCTTCACCCTAACGCCTCCACCACACCACAGCTGCCATCTCCTTCTTCTCTACTTCAGCTGCAGCCCCACCAACACCAACGCCCTCTCACACGTCCAACAGTCCTCAGCCAGCTCCATCTCCACGCTGGCACCTTACGCCATCCAGCACAGCCACCTTTACCGAGATCACCGAACAGCCACCTGTCCAATGGTAGCCATTGCCAAGACCAACTAACAGCAACCACATAAATATAATCAAGTATAGCCTTGGCCGTGACTTGTAGAGTTGGTTTCAGCTGCCGTTAGGCCTCCGTTGGAGACACAATAGCCTCGGTTTTTCACCGCCTTCGCATCGCTGTCGCCGTCGAATTCCTATTAGTTAACTCCATAATCCTTGATTAGGTTGTTAATTACGCTTAGGGGTTAGATTAGTGTTAATTAGCTTGATTAGATTAGTGTTAATTAACTTGATTATATTAGTACTAATTAGCTTAGTTAGATTAGTGTTAAGCTGTATTAGCTTAAACTCGGATCTGGTTACTGGACCTTCGCCATTTACTAGTTTTGTGGGGAAAAATGGGCTACGATTGTGAGGTTACTTCCTTCTTGAAAAATGTTCTAGACATCCTTAGTTATGGCATATAGTTTACTTAAGATTTTATGGATTTAGAAGAACAAGATTTCAGCTTCATTTTATGCAAAACAGAATCTCGGTTGGTGCTAAAACCAGTGACCTTTTGGTGTTCAAATAATTTTTATTAATTCTTAGGGTTTGATTTTCGAAAGACTTTCTTCACAAAAGTTATTTGTCACATCTTTTAGTTTAACATAGTCAAAATTTCATATCAAATAAACAAGTTTTGAACTTCAAACCAAGCTGGTTTTGGAAAACATAATTTCTGGACACGGACACAATTTTTATAACGATTTGGGCGATTTACTACTCTCAATCTAGGAAGATCTGAGTCAAGGTGTCTCATGAAAAGTGATCTTTTAAGTGTCATTTATAACATATTCAAATTTGAGAATTTTCCAAACTTGTTTGGTTAAGTTTCTAGATTTAAACTTGGAGACGTGCAAGTGGATCCGGTTTCTGCCGGTTAGGGTCAATTGTGGTTTTGTGGTTGTTTTTGATGTCGTGCTTGCTAGACAACGCATATTTTGTGATGTGATTGACTTTTAGCATACTTAGGACTTATGCGTGATAATATGTAAATGAATGTTCTATGGTGATTTTTTATTGTTATTGCAAAAGATGGCCTTATGAGCTTTTAATTAGAAAAACAATGAGGTGTCGAGTTGAACACCAAAACTTATTTACTCAATAAAACAATGAGGTTTTAAATTAGATGTGTGCAAAGTTTGACAGATTAATTTTGAGTACGAGAGCACCTACGAATTTATTTCCAAAAGTTTTGAACAAAAAAAAATGGGTTACTCTAAATTGTTTCCAAAAAGAGAGGTTGGACAAAGAAATAGAAAAGAAATATGGTGTCGGGTTTGAATGCCAAGTTTTATGTGCTCAATAAAACTGGGAGGTTTCAAATTAGATGTGTGCAAAGTTTTACGGCTTGATTTCAAATACGTGACCCTATACGAATTTATTTCTGAAAGCTTTGAACAAAAAAAAAAAAAAAAAGAGTTGCCAAGTTGATTTTTGAAAAGGGATTTTGGTGTTCTTGGCTATATGATGGAATTATGGGTGGTTTTGATGGCTTGTACGTGTGTTGTTGTGCAATTGATTACTGGATGGTAGTTACCAATTATTATTACAAAACTCGGTTTTATGGGCTTTTTAATGGAAAAATGCTAGACGTCGGTTTTGACGCAAATATTTTATGTACTATATAAAATCGTGGAGTTTTAAAATGGGAGTGTACTCAGTTGGATGGTTCGATTTGAATACATAACTACACACGATTATTTTACCAAGATTTCTAATACGAAGAAAAGTGGCCAATGTCGACCCTTGGCCGGGGTGGGGCCAAAGTCTCCTGGGACGATGTCTGTCTCCCAAAGGTTGAGGGCGGTCTAAGCATTCGGAAACTTAAAAATTGCAACAAAGCCTCCATGCTTAAATTTATCTGGATTCTTTTCACTGATAAAGAATCGTTGTAGTGTCAGTGGGTACACTCTAACTTCTTAAAGAAAAGAAACTTTTGGATTTCTTCCCAGCCTGGTCGTTGTTCTTGGGCATGGAAAAAAATCCTTCAACTGAGGAATTACTTTTGGTTATCCTTTGTGTGGAAGATTGGAAATGGCCTATCAGTGTCTCTTTGGCATGATCACTAGCTTTCTTGTGACCCGCTTGATGCCTTTATCCCTTGCTCATTCCGTGAAGGTTTATGTCTTCCTGACTATACTGTTGTTGCGGATCTATTTACCTCGGTGGGTTGTTTATTTAAATCATTTTTGGAAAGATGGGGGATTTGATATTGCTAGTATAAGCACCTAGAGGGGGGTGAATAGGTGTAAAAACAATTTCTCGAGATACGAAAGCAATACTAGGCAGACAATAGAAAGGAAGTTCTCCTTTAGTTAACAAAACGAATTATGATCAAAGTAAAGCAGAGAGTAAGGAAGAGAAAATTGAACACAAGGTTTATAGTGGTTCGGCTTATTCCAAGCCTACGTCCACTTTTCTGCACTGACAACCCACCGGCTGGATTTCACTATAAACAAAAGAGATGTTACAGCAATATTTTCCCTTGATTCCACAGTGTAGATACTCTACCACACTTCCTCAAGGTATCTCAAAATATAGACTCTCTTTTGCGTACAAGATTTCGCTCAGTAAATGAATTGACTAAGAATTAAGGAGCTTCAGACTTTGGAATTCTTCTATCGTGCACGCTCTCGAACAACTGGAACGTCTTCTTTATATACTCATTTATGCCATCATACCCGTTGGCACTTACCAAAGGAATTCTTCTAATCTTCCCGTTGGACAGAATCAATTAGGAAGATCATTCGAGCTATTAAAGGAACATGTCGATAGCCCATCAATCATGCTCGCCCATACAATCAGGATCTCGGTTTCCATAAATAGAACATTCCAAGTATATTTCGCCAATCATCGGATCCTTAATCAATCTTGATTTGAATAAAGGAATCCATTATGTCATATCTAGCCAAGAGATCTTCTCCAGTCGATAAGGTCAAATCCTTAATGAATCACTTAATTCTGGATAGCCTTTCTTCAACGGATAAGAAACTGTCAATGAGAATAGACTTTGAGTCTTGAGTCTGGCAGTCCGGAGGTCTTCAAACTTTAAATAGTAGAGTCTGCAAATCTTCAAACTAGACTAATGGAAACGTTTTGTCAGCTTCAAAATATTTCAGAAAGATTTCTTCAACAATCTCCCCATTTTTTATGGTGACAAAACTTTCCTGCAGATTTGAATAACTTTGACCTGCAAAACATTACTCAATCAAATATGGATATCTCATAAAGATTAATCGCTTAATGATAACACTAGAATCTGCAACCACAGAAAATAGGTTAGTCTTACATGAGAATAAAGCCATTCATAAGATATCAATAGTACTTAATATAAGCAGTCAAATCCAAATCCAAATTCAGTCGACATCCAGACACACAAGTCAAGTCAAACATCAAAAACAAACTAAAAATTCAATAAGTTTAAGTTCAAAGTTCAAAGATTTCAAATCTCGCATCTCTCTCCCTTTTTGTCATCATAAAAAAGGTTGAGATGAGAATAGAATGGAGTCAAGATTGCTTGGGAACGCGAACAAGCTGGAAATCTTCCATTGACTATACGATGCCTTCCAGCTTTTTCAATTCTTCCTTCAGTTGAGTCACCTCTTCACCTTTAGCATTTGCTTGAATCTGAAGAGCAATGGCTCGGATCTGATCAGACAAGGAAACAGAAGAAGCTTGTCCTGCATTCTTCAAGTTCTGAACTTCACACTCCAAAGCATATATCTGACCCCGCATTTCCAAGAGAACATCAAGGATTCTGCAGAAATCTGCTGAATTATCGGGCCGCGCACGGCTTCGCACGATCGATGGAGTAAAGGCGGACGATGGTACATCGCATAGTCACGCAGATTTGGCGATGAAGCATCATGTCCCTCCTCAGGATATTGAGAGGCATGAATGTCCTCTAGATCTGCTGGAGATCGGCTGACCCCTTCACTGGTAGCAAGATATGAGAACATTCCTCTTTTCTCACCATCTCCCCCTATTTCCATGGCTTCAGGTGGAGAAGAGTGTTACTCATGCTCTCCTTCCTCTTGATTTCCTCTTTCTTCTTCTTCTTCTTCTTCTTCTTCTTCTTCTTCAAACCTTTCATCCCGTGCTTCTCTCTCCTCTTCTTCTTTTTCGTCTGCTTCTTGCTCCTCTACTTCTATCTCCTCTTCTTCTTTCTCCTGTCCTTCTCTCTACTCTGCTTCTTTCTCCTATCGTTCCATTGATTCTGAAACAGAACGACTCAGCTTCTTCAACGCCATAGCAGAAATGGTGAGGTCATCCTCATCATCTTCATCCTCAATGATGAGAGCTCTTCTCTTTTTGGATGGAGCAACCATAGGCTCCTTCCCTTTTCTTTTCGCTGCCGAAGAGGCTTGATCAGGCTTGGCAGGGGTTGTCTCGTTGAATTTCTCCAACGCCTTGTCGAGTTCTTTCAGACGCATTTTGGACACCATTTTCAGTCCTACCACCATTTTATCACACGATCGAACATAGAAAATTTGTGGAGGCTGAACATTCAAATGTCTGAATAACTTTGACGCAAGACCTGGATAAGGAAGTTGACCATTGTCCTTCACCACTGCTCTATACATATGGAATAAAATAGTGTGAGGAAGAGAAAACTTTTTTCCAGTATTGATGGCGTACATCAGCTTTGCCTCTAAGTTTGAAACATCAAGTTGATTTCGGTCTGAGGCAATTGATCACAATCTTGTGAAGCAGAATGTTGAACGCACGCATCCTTGAGTAGGAAATCCTTCCCTCGTCCTTCGTCTTTAACAAATTCCAATATGGCATGAGCAATAGAGACATTGATGGGTTGATATCTTCCTCTCTCAACCCCAATCACATCCGCCAAAGATATCCACATCAACCACAAAGTCCCGATCTTGGACACTGAAAGAGATTCTATTCGTATCCAAGAAACTAAGATTTGAATAGAAATATGCAGTTAATTCAGCATAGGCTTCTGTGGTGTCAGAACAGAACTACTTAAATTGAAAAAAACTGAACTTTTCCCTCAAATTGACATTCACAGCATCAAGGAAATCAAAATCCACACTCCTAGGGTTTATCACCCCACGCTTCAACAATTTGGAGTATAGATCCTTATGTTTCTTAGATCTAAACAACCCTGTCCTTTTTCCTCAAATTTTTGCCGCAACACCCATTCTCGGTTGAAATTGGCTGTACAATTTGTCATCATCATTCCCATCGATCGGATTCAGTCCTCCAACATGCGGATCACTTGGAATATTTGCAAGGGTTTCTTCTGCCAACCCCTTAGGAGCAATTCCCAAACGCTCCATTTTTCGCAAAAAGATGTACTCATTCCCATATCCCTTGTCCTTAAGAAACTCATCAATGTAGTTCAATGGAGTACCAGTCCTCTTTAAAGCACGATAAAGCTTATAAATAAAAGAGGGCCTTTGAATTCTTACAGGATCTACGCCTTCAACGATTTCTTCCTCTTGTTGATGACCAACACCCTGTGGACTAGATGGTAGAGAATGACGTTGCTGAGAATGTTGTGGGATCTGCTGCTGACTTGGTGACTCATCTTCCTTGGTGAGATCAAAGTGAGTAAGCCCCTCACTCACTCCCTGTGGTCCCCTGCTTGCGATCCTCGAAGACTTTCTTGAAGATGACATCTTTTGCAGTTTTTGAAAGATTCCGAACTTGACTTTCCCAAGAAAGATGACAACTTTTTCGAAGATTAAATAAGAAAAAGAGACAGGAGTGGAAGATGGATGCTTTTTAGGGTTTTGGAGTTAAGCGAAGAGGAACCGACTGTATATAGATCAGTCGAAATGGGAGAATACTAAATGTCGTAAAGGAAAGTGAAAAGATGCCTCTTTTAAAAAATAACTGCATTTTTCAAAAATAGATAACTGCCATTTTTAAAGAAAAATTAACTCTTTTTGAAAAGGAAAAATTGCACTTTTCACGAAAATTAAAGATAGCATAAATCAATTATAGATAGATGATCGTACCTTTCCGAGATTTAATATAAGAGAAAATAAAATAACTTACAGTGAAGAACCATGTTTGTCTGAGTCTGAGAGTCTTTAGACTTTAACTTCTTCAAGCTTCAAGATGTTGAGTCTGGAACGGATGATTTCAAATTGATTTTTCTCCAAAGGCTTTGTAAATATATCCGCCAGTTGGTTCTTTGAGTCAACAAACTGAATTGAAACTTCTCCATTTTGAACATGATCTCTAATGAAGTGATGTCGAATCTCTATATGCTTTGCTCTTGAGTGAAAAATTGGATTTTTGGTAAAATTGATTGCACTGGTGTTGTCACAGTTAATCTTCGTGCATGAATCTTCAATTCCAAAGTCTCTTAGCTGTTGTTTTATCCACAGAATTTGTGAACCACAACTTCCGAGAGCTACATACTATGATTCTGCTGTAGAAAGAGCTACTGTATTTTGCTTCCTTGAAAACCAAGACACATCCCCGCTTCCAAGTAACGGCGATGTGTACTTGAGGTGCTCTTTTTATCAACTCGCAACCGGCTAGATCTGCGTCTCGAGTATCCAAGAAGAGTAAAGTCTCCTTTTTAGGATACCAAAGACGAGGCTTGAAGTTGAAGCAATGTATTTGATAATACGCTTTGCAAGCACTTAGATGAGATTCTTTAGGGTCCGCTTGAAATCTAGCACAAATGCAAACGCTAAACAAAATGCCGAGTCTAGAAGCAGTAAGATAAAGAAGTGAACCGATGATACTCCTGTATAGCTTCTGGTCAACTTTCTTTCCTCCTTCATCTTTGTCTATCTTCAAGGAACTTGACATTGGTATATCAGTCTTTTTGCAATTTTCCAGTCCAAACTTTTTGACAAGATCATTAGCATATTTTTCTTGATGAATAAAAATCACTTCCTTCAATTGTTTCACTTGAAGTCCAAGAAAGAAGGTTAGTTCACCTATCATGCTCATTTCAAATTCATCCTGCATAGACTTAGAGAATTTCTTGCACAAACTTTCATTAGAGGATCCAAAAATAATATCATCAACATATATTTGAACAAGCAGAAAACTTTTGCTTTCTCTTTTGATAAACAGAGTAGTGTCTACTTTACATTTGACAAAGCCGTTTTGAATTAAAAACTTACTCAACCTGTTGTACCAAGCTCGAGGTGCTTGCTTTAAACCATACAAGGCCTTATTCAGTCTGAACACTGAGTCTGGTTTCCTTGGGTCCTCAAACCTAGGTAGTTGTTCCACATAGACTTCCTCATGGATAAATCCATTCAGGAAAGCACTTTTGACGTCCATTTGGAATAACCTGAAATTCTTATAACAAGTAAAAGCAAGTAATAATCGAATTGCTTCTAACCTTGCTACTGGTGCGTAAGTCTCGTCATAGTCTATCCCTTCTTCTTGAGTATATCCCTTGGCCACGAGTCTTGCTTTGTTTCTTATGACTCTTCCTTTCTCGTTCATCTTATTCCTGAAAACCCATTTAGCTCCAATAATAGATTTACCTTTTGGTTTAGGAGTCAACTCCCATACATCATTAATCCTGAATTGTCTGAGTTCTTCTTGCATAACTTCAATCCAGCTTTCATCAGATAAAGCTTCTTCTATACTTTTGGGTTCTATTTCAGAAATAAGAGCCACAAAGACTAGACTCTTCGCGCCTTTTGGATCTTGTGCGAATTCCTTCATTAATGTCGCCAATAATGAGATCTTTGGGATGACTTGACTTATACTTCCAATTACTGGTTGATTTGTCAGGTTGATGATCACTTCCTTCATTTGAATCTTCAATAACCACTTGTTGCTGGTCTTTTAGAGTCTGAGCTGCTTCTTGAGATTTAGACTTTGTAGAGTCTGGAGCAGGTTCAGATTCTTCAAGATGAGTCTGAATAGATTCATTTTGTATAGAATCCTGGAATTTGACATTCATTGATTCCTCCACAGATTGACTCTTCTTGTTATAGACTCTGTAGGCTTTGTTTGAGGTAGAATATCCAAGGAAGATGCTTTCGTCTGATTTTTCTTCAAACTTACCAACTCGATCATTCGCATTTTTCAAAATAAAGCATTTACATCCAAACACATGAAAGTATGAAACAATAGGTTTCTTTCCTTTGAATAACTTATAAGGGGTTTTCTCCAGAATAGGCCTTAGAAAAACTCTATTGATAATATAACATGCTTTGTTAAAACTGCTTCACCCAAAATCGTGAAGAGATGTTACTTTCAATTAAAAGAGTTCTAGCCATTTCTTGAAGCGATCTATTCTTTCTTTCCACAACTCTATTTTGCTCTGGAGTATATGGAGAGGAGAACACATGCTGAAAACCAGATTCATCACAGAATTTTGTAAATCTTGATTTTTAAATTCACCTCCATGGTCTGTTCTTATACTTGAGATAACATACATTTTTTTCATTTTGAACCCTTTTAGCAAACTTTTCAAAGTAAGAGAAGGTTTCAAACTTACTTGCCAGGAAATATACCCAAGTAAATCGTGAGTAGTCATCCACAATTACTAGGCAATATTTCTTACCTCCAATGCTCGAGTTCCGGTTGGTCCAAAGAGATCCATATGCAGAAGCTGCAGTACACGATTAGTGGAAACTTGATTTATTGATTTAAAGGAATTTCTTACCTGCTTTCCCAATACTCATGGTGTGCATAGATTAGACTTTTGGTATGATAAATTAGGTAGACCACGAACAAGCTTCTTTGCTAAAATTTTGGCTATCTGCTTCATATTGATGTGCTCAAGCTTTCTGTGCCATAAGCTTGCTTCGTCTTGAATTGAGATTAGACATTGCGATTTATCTGGTTTCACATCCAAGAGGTAGATATTTCCATGTCTTCAACCCATAAATGACTGAGTAGAATCTTTACTGGTTCCTGAACATATTCCCTCTTGAAAGTTGATTTTGAAACCAATATAACACAACCGATCGATCTTGAGCGATTGTAGTTGAGTCCTTCCACTAGGGAAACATTGCTTATTGTGAGGTTTCCAATCTTTACAGATTCCAAATCCCACAATTCTTCCTTTGTCAAGCCTCTAAATGAGACTTTTCCACCATTTACTTGAACGAGCTTTATGAAACAATTTGAATCTCCCCGTCATATGTCTTGAGCATCCACTATCCAGATACCATTTTACCTTTTTCTTGATAGTGACTCGCATTTAAAAAAAGAGACTCAAGCTTTCTTTGGTACCCATATTTTCTTGGATCCATTGGTGTTAGTATGATATGCGGTTTTTACCCATACTTTCTTAACAGGTTTCCAAACCATAGGACATTTTTTTTTTTAAAATGATCTGCACTATTACACTTTGAACATCTGAGAGCACTTCGCCCTACTGGTTTTACAAAAACCTTTTTGAAATGATTTTTGTAAGCATCTATTGTGGGTCTTTGCTTAATTCTTTCCTTCACTTTTGGAAAATCAATTAAATGAATGGTTTCTCTTTGTCATTCCTAAACTAGATTTATTGAAATAAGGTCTTTGTCTTTGAAAGAATTTTCTCAAGTTTCTCAAATCTTATTGAAAATCTTTTTGAAATATTTGTAAGTCGTTTTTTAAAAATGCATTTTCTTTCAAGAGATTATCTTCGCTTTCTTTAAGAGTAGAAACATTCATGTCTAAACATTTCAACTTTTCTTTTAAAATATTGTCCTGTTGTTTTAGTGTAGAGTTTTCATTTTTAAGTTCGGAAATCCTTTTAAAAGAAGTCTTAAGACTAAAACACAGCTCATCAATGTATTTAAAAACTTTAATAGGGATTTTAAAGTTACTTACCTCAAATTCACTGTCTGAATCTGAGTCTGTTTCAGAGTTTGAATCTGAATCTGAATCCGGTTGTGCCATCAAACATATATTGGCATAATCATCATCACTTTCTTCACACTCTGTATCACTCCAGGTTTCTGCTTTAAGAGCTTTTCGATACTTTTCAGCTTTTCATTTCTTCTTCCTCAGAAGAAGACAGTTACATCTTTGTTTGATTCATCATCCTCAACAGACTTAGTCTGTTGCTTTTGAAAAATCTGCTTCCTTTAGGATCTTCGTCTTCATTGATTCATTCCACTTCATAAGACTGAAGAGTTTCAACCAACTCATCGACAGATAGTGGCATGATCCTTTGTGTTTCTCTTATTGAGGTCTTTATGTGATTCCAATCCTTAGAGAGTCCACGCAGTAGCTTGTTTACCTTCATGGGATCAAAAATTGGTTGACCTTGATTTTCAAGCCCATTCACGATTTCTGTAAAACGACTAAACATGTCAGTTATAAATTCTCCTGATTTTATTTTGAAGGCTTCGTATTGACCGAGGAGAATGTTGATTCTGGTCTCTTTCACTCGATCGGTTCCTTCATAGGTAATATGTAATCTATCCTAGACTTCTTTTTGCTGTAACACAAGAAGATATTATGTTATATTCAAAAGAGGTGACAAAGCACAATATAAAGAATAAATTGCTTTTGCATCAAGAGCTTGTCTCTTGATTATCTCTTCCTGAGTCATTTCACTAGACTCAACAGCTTCTTTTCCTCTCTCTGAGACAGATGCAGCTTTAGGAGTAATTCCTTTTTTCTACAACGTCCCATTCTAAAGGATCCTTTGACTAAAGGATCCTTTGATCTTAGGAACGCTTTCATCTTGTTTTTCCAGATGTTGTAATCATTTCCATCAAAGTAAGGTGGTCTGGTATTGCTTTGCCCTTCCACCAGCCCTGGAGCTAGCATACTAGCCATGGATCTTTAACTCTGAAGTAAGCACCTAGAGGGGGGTGAATAGGCGTAAAAATAATTTCTCGAGATACGAAAGCAATACTAGGCAGACAATAGAAAGGAAGTTCTCCTTTAGTTAACAAAACGAATTATGATCAAACTAAAGCAGAGAGTAGGGAAGAGAAAATTGAACACAAGGTTTATAGCGGTTCGGCTTATTCCAAGCCTACGTCCACTCTTTCGCACCGATGCCCCACCGGCCGGATTCTTCACTATGAACAAAAGAGATGTTACAAAGCAATATTTTCCCTTGATTCCACAAAGTGTAGATACTCTACCACACTTCCTCAAGGTATCTCAAAATATAGACTCTCTTTTGCGTACAAGATTTCGCTCAGTAAATGAATTGACTAAGAATCAAGGAGCTTCAGACTTTGGAATTCTTCTATCGTGCACGCTCTCGAACAACTGGAACGTCTTCTTTATATACTCCTTTATGCCATCATACCCGTTGGCACTTACCAAATGAATTCTTCTAATCTTCCCGTTGGACAGAATCAATTAGGAAGATCATTCGAGCTATTAAAGGAACATGTCGATAGCCCATCAATCCTGCTCACCCATACAATCAGGATCTCGGTTTCCATAAGTAGAACCTTCCAAGTATACTTCACCAATCATCGGATCCTTAATCAATTTTGATTCGAATAAAGGAATCCGTTATGTCATATCCAGCCAAGAGATCTTCTCCAGTCGATAAGGTCAAATCTTTAATGAATCACTTAGTTCTGGATAACCTTTCTTCAACGGATAAGAAACTATCAATGAGAATAGACTTTGAGTCTTGAGTTTGGCAGTCCGGAGGTCTTCAGACTTTAAATAGTAGAGTCTGCAAATCTTCAGACTAGACTGATGAAAACGTTTTGTCAGCTTCAAAATATTCCAGAAAGATTTCTCCAACAGAATCTCTCTTCCAGTCCTCTCTTTGGCTCATGACAAGTTTACCTGTTGTTGTGATGCTTCTGGATCCTTCTCTGTAGCTTCAGCATGGAATTCCATTAGAATCAAGAAGGATCGTGTTGATTGGGCGTCTTTTGTATGAGACAATGCTATAGCCCCGTGATTCCAGTTTAATTTATGGCTTATAACCAAAAATCGCTTGCCAACTTAGATGCTTTGCTTCTTGCTTATGGAAGGATCGACTATAATGTTTGTGCCTTATGCAATTCCAAATTCTGTCGAACATTTATTCTTCGGGTGTCGCACGTCGGCTTCTTTGGCCTACTTTTGGGCCGCCAAGTGTAACCTCCCGTGGCGGAATAGATGTTGGAAAGACATCCTCAGTTGGGCCTTAAAGTTCTTATCCGGCAAGGACTTCTTCCATTGCATTGCGCGATTCTCCTTTGGAGCTATGTGTCACCTTATTTGGAAAAAGAGGAATGCGATTATATTTCGAGGCGAATCCTTAGTGGTCTCGACTCTAAAAAACCACCTTATTAAGGTTGTGAGGAATAAAGCTATAATATTCAAAGATGTTCTTCCTACCCCGAGGAATAAGAGGCTTCAGCGTGGTTGGGGTTTTGACTCTACAGTGTTCTCTCGTCCGCCTAGTGCTCTTTAGTTGTTGTTTTGCGCGAGTTGCTCCTGGCTTTTCTTGGCTCTCTGTTCTTAGCCCGCTTCTTTTGGTGGGCTAAGGGTTGGTCAACCTTGTTATTTCTTTCCTGCTTGTTGTTTTTTGTTGTTGTTGCCTTTGTGGCTTTTCTTGTTTGCCTTTGTGGCTTCTTACATTGGCTCCCCTACACTCTGTCTCGTTTTGAGGTTTGAGTGTAGGTTTTTGGTGCCGGTCTTTTGTAAATTGCCTTAGCTATATATATATATGATCTTTTACCAAAAAAAAAAAAGAAAGAAAAGTGGCCAATGTCATTATTTGAAATGAGGTATTTGAATACAAAGCACGATGTTCTTGGCCAAGTATGTGCGTGTGTGGTCACTATCGTAACCCGTCTTGATGCGTTTGAATACGCGGGATGATGCTTGATTTTATCGAATGCCCGGTGGGGGTCCGGAAGCCAAGTGGCGGTGGAGGCCGAACTGATGCTCATTTATGAAATGCCGTCTAGGCGGAGGTTCTAGATGTTGCCATGCCTGATAGAGCGGGACGATGCCCGGTTACACCGGATGACCGCCGACTGTTGATTTGGCCGTGGCTGTTGAGTCGTAATAACTGAAACACGCCTGTATGGTTGTAATAGTTTTTTTTTGGTAACCCAAGAAACCCCGTAAACCGACAGCTAGCGAGCAAACCCTGAGGGAGTAATTGCAGGACCCACCACCACAGTATTCCAGATAAGAATCCCTAACGACGCCTCTGGGATTCGAACTCCTCCCCTTTGTGAGGGGGAGAGAGCCCCAAGCCAGTTGCGCCGCTGCGGGCGGTGGTTATGGTTATGATAGTTGCGCTTAATTATGAGACAAAATTGTGTGGCACGGTATGGGACGTGTCATAACAGTTTTGTCTATAATTGGGATCCATGTGATTGAAATGATGTGTTCCGGTTATTAAACTATGCTTGCTGCACTGATGACGGAATATATGTTGAGCTAACATGCAGGTACGCGCCGAGGCAAGGTAAGTTTTGTATGGTGTGTGTTTAAGACCGCCTTCAAGGCGAATTTGCATCCTAATCGGGAAGGCGGATTTGCATCCTAATCGGGGTTTAGGGTTTTGACTCGCTAAGATTTTATCTCACCCCGTCATGGGCTAACCTTTTTCAAGGCCATAGTGTAGAGATCTGTTGAGTGCAGATGTAGTGGGCGCGAGATGCGACACCTTTTGGTTGGCCCTACCATTAGCAAAGTTTAGGGTGACCCTGATCCCCAAAGGTTTTTGAGAGGGTCGATTGGAAGTTGCTAGCTTAAGAACCTGTAAATCATTAAACTTCCTAGGGACAATAGTGGTTAAATAAATAAGTTGCTTTCGGCAACTTTTGTTGGATGTTTTACTATCCCTGTTTCTGATGATTGACTAGGTATTTTGTTTAATTTGCTTCCGCATGTGCTTAATTGAAAGAAAAAAAAAAGAATGGGTCGGCGATGCGTCTTGAGACGTTGCAATTTTGATCAACCGGCAAGAGATGTTCGCATGCTAGGGATTCGGGGTGTGACAAATACTATGCGGGTTAGTCCTAGGGTTTGAGAATGGACTGACCCTCACCGGACCATGTGCACCCCTACCAAAGATCCATGTAACAACTATCTTCTAAAAAGAAGTGTGAGTCATGTCGACGAGTGCCCTAAATACTATTAACCAAAGTTATTAAAGAAGTGCTCTAACTACATATAACACAAAACAAATTATGCATTGAAAATACAACTTTCTTTAATTGCGTGTTAACAAAATCATAAAATGATACGTAATTTTAATCTACGAGTACATCCTCACTGCAAGGATCACATCCTATGAAATCTCGCTTGTTGCAATGATTTAGATGGCTAAAACAATTCTAAGATAGCTTGTTGTGCAAAGAGGGAGGTTGTTGATGGTGGTGGTGATGATACTTGAGGAGGCGGCGAAGACAACGTCGGCATGCCATGGTGGCGGTGGCGAGATGTAACAGGATATGGTCGAGTTGGTTTTTTATTGTTTTGTGCTAATATTTGGAAAAGTTGGAAACTCAATACAAGGTAACATAGGAAGATCCGTAGGAAGATCCGCTTCCACATATTCCAAGGAATCTAATTCTACAAGTAGTGTGATTCTAAATTTAAACTCCTTCCTAGGATGATGATCCTTGTATATAATCCTATCCCACATGGAACCAAACAAGGCCTAAACTGTGGGCGGATCCATGCTATGTGATGCGAGGGCAATTGTCTCCATTCACTTTTGAGTTAATATCACCAAAAACTCTTTAATGATATACCTCTGACAAATTTATCCCAAATTGATACACAGTTGACAAATTTATCCAGCCTAAATTTTTAAATCACCAATAACCTCAAACCGGTAAATTTGTAACAAATTTATCCTTAATTAGTTTTTGTCAAATTTTATCGTTAAACTTGCAGACCCAAATGACACATGATGACGTGGCAAGTCCACGTAGAAATCCATAGGGCAATTATCACGAAAAATCTCAAATTTGTACACTTATGACAATTTTAATGGTACTCCTATGATAAATTTAATGATGCATCTTTAACAAATTTGGAATTTTCTGTGGTCTTAACCCTATGGATTTTCACGTGAACTTGCCACGTTACAATGACATGTCGTATGTGTCATCCACGTCAGCAACTTTAAAGATAAAATTTGACAAAAGTTAATAGAAAGTAAATTTGTCACAAATTTATCAATTTAGATTTTTGATAGTCAAAAAATTAGTTTAAGATAAATTTATCATAAATATACTAAGTTTTTCGTAATATTAACCATTTACTATTTTATGACCTGCTAACATATCTTACGCTTTTGAATATTTCATTCCCCCACCCACCCCACCAGCCACTCAAAGAGTTCCGAAAATCTTCAGCAAGAGAAGCTACTTTTGCTCAATTCTCTTTTCCTTAATTTTTTCTAGGAATCATTTTTGTCAACCGTAGCTCTCAAGAAATAATTAGTTCACAAAAAAAAATTATTCGTTATTGCACATAAAACCCATCTTTTAAATACAAAAGGCCCTAAAGTATTTATCTAGATTAATAAAAATATATAATTAACTCTTTCAGTTTGCCAATAGGATTTTTAAAAAGATATCATCAAGTGTGAAGTCCCCCCCAACCCCCAGAAAAGATTTCTGAATCTGTCCCTGCCTAAATCCATCCTAAAGTGTACTTTAATAGTCATCTAATGTGCTTCAATCATCAATAATCTATTCATCGTTTCACCGAATGAATTTACTTTGTAATTAGCACATGGAAGAACCATTCCACAACTTATCGTGAACCACACAATACATGCATCTAAATTCAGAAAATGTATTAAAAAAAATCATAAACTTAATACACTTATGCCAATTTAGTACAAAACCTTTCAATTATGCTAAATTAATGAGTGGTTCAACTTTCTCAATAGATTTTTGACCTTCAAAAACCTTTAACTAAATGCTGACCTTGGGAAAGCTAAAAACTCAATACTAGTAGGGACTAACATTGGACTTTCAACATTTTTGGGCCAAATACTAAAATTAGTTTTCTTTTTCCAAAACTATACTTATCTATTCTTTTATTCTTCGATTTTGCCCTTGATTATTGTTCATCTTCTTTAAGCGAGGGCAACCAACGCGACAAGGCTAGTTGGCGAGGGCACATGACGGCTACCTGGGTTGCCAATGGTTGCACAACCTTGGGCAACGGAGTCGGCAAAGGATTTGATTTTTTTAATAAAAAAGAAAAATTAAACCCAAATACCCTTTGCAAAAAAAAAAAAAAATGACTACTTAGGTCAACGTAACTTTACAAATGATTTTTTGCTAAACAAAATTTGCATTTCTCCTAGGAGCTTTAGGTCAAAGGCACTTGCTCCCCAACACTGCTGACATCTATGTTAGTAATTTCCGATCTAAATTGGATAGATAGACTCAATTGACATAACTAAAATAGTTTAGAATTAAATTAACATAATTAAAAGGTTTAGAACTAAATTAGTACAAGTACGATAGATTATGACTTTTTTTTTATATATATTTGTACATCTAAATTCTAGCATTACTTTTGCTAGAAATGATATTTATACTTATAGGTGGCACGTATAATCGAATTATGGTTTGCCACATAGAATTCAGGAGATAATGCCTTATCAATCACATCAAAAGTCTATTATGGATCAAGATAAAGCAACTAGAGAAACCAAAACCTTGATCTTATTAGCTTAGGCAAGATTATGTATGGAGATAGAAGACTTTAGCCCTAGGAAAGATCCCGCAGCACATCTCCTTAGCCTCCTAATCTGAATTTATATATTGGGTTGCTTTCAGCCGATAGCTAGAGCACTTGGCCTCCTTTTATTGTAATTATATGGACCTTTTTCTCTATCGAATTTATTAATACTAAAAAGATTAAAGACTTAGAAAAGGAGGGACTTCTTCTTGTAGGTATTTTTTATTCAGGTGCGATCGGGAATGGATCGGTTCACATCAACTTTCCACTCCATACTTTTCCTCCTAACTTTCGATGCCACTGGCTACAAGAGGCAGTGACCTTTCGGTTTGTATTTGTAGAAGACCCTTGTGTTTATAAAAGACCTTTCATGAAGGACGTCCCTATCACACAATACAAGGGTGGTGTTCGATCGTCGGTGATGAAATAATAAAAAATTGAATGATAATTTGAGGAATTACCCTTTATTAGGCTTGCCTTTAGCAACTTCCGACTGAATGGCATTGAAAATTGTACATATACAAAGGCAAAGTTCTGCAAAGTTCCACGGCATTCGAAATCAGGACGAGTTATTAATTCTAATGCTGAGCATGCAACAGTCTGTTCTAATAAAAAATTTAAACTATATGATGATAATGAACACCACATCGTTTGGGTTATGATAGAATAAATTAGACTGGTGAAATGAGTTCACAAGCAAAATGGAAATGACATTACCACGATCTAGTCATCATTTAATAACTATGTGGGAGTGATATAATAATTTCCTTTCTCAGGTCATGAAAATTTCTAGTTAAAAAAGGATGAATTTAAATATAGGAATATCTTTAATAATTTGTGACAAAAAGATGGATGCACTTTGAATGAAGAGTGATAGTTTCATCCAAACTATAATTTTTTACGCGTGGGTTATTAGCATAATTATTTACTCGTAAATAACAATTACCAAAACAAAAGACAAACTCTCTCTCTACCCAGTATCAACGATAGCTCGATGGCAGATCTAGGAGCTCAATGTGACAGATCTGGGTTCGTCTCTGCCACAGCATGGAGCTCCACCCCTAGTCGAGAGAGAGAGAGAGAGAGAGAGAGATTAGGGTTTGCATGTGTTTGAAGAGATCAAGATTAGAGTTTGCATGGGTTTGAAGAGATCAAGGAAATGGAAGACGAGAGAGGAAACAAATGGATGACCCCTAGACGGAAAATCAATTTTAGGTTCTTTAAAGTGGTGTTTAGATTGGTTACTTTTGGATGATCAAAACTAATGTGAATAACAATCACATATTCTAACAAAAGCAGTAACGTTGTGGCCCTACTGCAACAAGGCTTTCCCAAAAGTATATAGGTCGCTGATTTATTGTTTGATTGGTAAGCGATGGTTAGGAAATAATAAGGTCTCTTTCTGATGTCTCTAAACCTTCGAACCCCGTTTTAGGAAAGAGAGAAAGCAATGCAAAGAACATAGGAAGAAAGCAATTGGAAAGGGATTGGAGTCTCATCCAAAATTGATGCCAAATTTCTAGCTCTTGGTATGATTTCTCGATATTTTATTCTCTTTTTTCTTCCAATGCGAGATAATCATCAAGTTTCGGGTACATGGATCAATCCATATAAGTGTCGCGAGAAGCTTATAGAACAGCTGCTCAAACCTATCTTCTTGCTTTCTCATATTAGAATACCTTTTCCAACCCTAAATACTTAATTCTCTTGTGGCATATCTTTTGTGCTGATGGGCTGCCACCACCTTGGCTCGGGCCAATCATAATTGCCCCTAATAATTTTCCAAAGTAGCCCCTACGATGTACGCATGCAACCTCTATTATTTTTTACTTTTCTTTTGTCTAATTCTTTTTAGCAAGAGATCTGATTCCTCTTTTCGAGCTCTCTATTAACCTCTAATGAATTTCGTTAGTTTCTTATTTCCACTCGTATCTTGTAACTGAGGGAGCATGCATAATCGTGCTCTTGACAATGACCCTAAGCTTAATATTCATAGTATGGTGATTCGAATTCACGTTATAAACGAGAAAGACACATCCTTACTCACCAAGCAATCACAGGGGCTATTGCCAGCCCTAAGGTCGCTTTCTCGATGCAAGACATGAAACTTCTATCGACCTACTTTTAACAAAATTAAGAAACACCGGGTGAATCAGCCACCAAGCCAAGAAAGACGCATGCTTTACAAAAAAGAAGTTGCCCTTTTCTTTTTGCTCCATTTGTGATCTGTTCAATAAGCCATAAGGTCCACGGACTGCTGAAAAAGTGGGGACCGCTGATTAAGCTACACCCAATGGCATCGCACTAATTAATGTGCAAAAGTGAAATTAACGTAGCCGTACGTTTCCGGCCAGAGAGGAACGCGCTTCAGATTCTCCCAATAAAATCGCGACACCTGACAAATTTTGTGAGGACCTATCAAGGAGAAAATAAAATGAACAAAGAGCTATCAAAGTTAGGTGATAAAATAAGAAACATTTTCCAGCGCCAAAAACAATATTAAGATAAGAGATCCATTATCGTAGTGGCAGCCATTGTCCTGTCGAATGTGCATGCCTTTCCCCCCCTTTGAAAATAAATAAATAGATAAACTATATAAATTGGTAAAGCAGCACGAATGGGGTGAGACCAACTAGTCCTAGAAGCGTGTCGAAGTAAGGCACGAATCTATCGACTTTTGCTGGGCGAAAAAGAAAGAAAATAATAAATTAATTAAATAAGTTAATTTAGATGAGACAAGCAATTTGCACGCCACCCTCCAAAGCAATTGGTAAATTAGACTCTAAAAAAGTTTCGTCCTGAAAAGAATGTTAAAAAGTTAGTGCTCGTGTTATTAATTGTGGATTATGGTGGCGATTGCTTGTTTAAAGATGACCAGCAACCAATGTTGGAAAATGATAATTATTAAATTAAGGAGTGTTGACCTTTTATTTTACTTGGTGTCGGATTTTCCATGCGCTATTTAGAGTCCCCCATTTCCCCCCACTGAAAACTCGTGGCCCCTCTTAGAGGCTGCTCCACGAAACGTCAAAGAGTCAAAGTAGACGACGACCCCCGGGATTGAGATTGCCACGTGTCGAGAACCCAATTGAGCCCGAGGGGTGATTGATCTAGATCCCACGGACGGGATTTGACTAAGGAATGTGGAAGGCAACGGCTATTCGGATTTGATGATTGGTTGTCGGACTTTAGCGCTGTCGGTCGAAATTGAAAGAAGGTATTTCATACGGACTTGGACTGTTTTTGACCCCGAATCATCCTATCGGATGAGTTGCGTGATTCGATTGTGTAGATTGGTTATGGTCTTTTAACTCTTGTTTTGTGGATAATAGTAAGACGTTGGACATACGCATGTGCCATCTTAGAGCCGCACAACCACTGCGCAACGATCGTCGTTTTTGCCCAAGGACGGCAACCTTCTCGAGAGGGGGTCGTGACTTTTGACATGATCGCATCGAGCCATCGAATGTCTTGTTTGCTATAAGTCAAAATCTAAACCAAATTCATGAAAAAGATACAGCTAATAGGTTAAAAAAAGTCGTTCTCAAACAAAACATTTGAGGAGATCTTTTCATGTTAAGATTCCTATTGTGTATTTTTTTTCCCCTGCAAGTCGTCTGCCTTAATGAAATGAAAATGTCTTCGTTTCCCAGAGTCTGCGAACACTAGCTCACAGACTTTTCCAATAGCACATGCACTTCTCTTTTAAGTGTGTGTCTGCGGCCTAAGACGCAATTTCCTCCTTTTCTTCTCCAATTCAAAAGGACGTGTAGCTGCTACATGCATTTTAAAAGCATGTCGGGCAAACGAATTTCCATATTTTTACAAACACAATGTTAAGGTTTGCTATGCATGTCCCTTTTTCCTCAGGTTTGGCATTGGCATGGCAGCTTGGTCGAGTATCGTAATGCATACTGCCATCAAACTCAAGACCCATCCGCATTCCTACACATACTCCAATCACCTAGATTTCCCATTTATAACTCAGAATTTACAAGCTACTCTTCTTACTCGGAGAAGGGACAACAATCACTAATTGTTCTACAATCTATTTTTTACAACCAGTACGTGTCGCAAGAAGCTCATAACAATCTTAAAACCCAGGAGATGGATGAGCTTCGCAGGATCCATGGCTTTTCCCTGTTTGATTAAAGGAAAAAAACCACCACAATGCCAATCTAATCTACAACAAAAGCCATTTTCTGCACTCTTCTGCAGCATATATAGCCTTCAACCATGGCCAAAGCCAGATGACCAGTCCAATTCTCCTACCGCATATTTGTTGGTCAATACATGAGAGATGACAGACTTTCTCCAATGCCCGGGTAACAAATAAGATATCAATGTGCTCAGCAAATAAATATACAATCTGAGCTCACCAATATTACAGGGCCAGGGAGGACATGATGTTGGTGTTATGTTCCCAATCTCTTAGCGCCACACTCTGAGCAAAATTTCGAGGTTTCTCTCAAATATGGGGCCCCACATTCATCACAGAATTTTGCAGGGGTAGGTGCCTGCTTGTAAAACATATTAAACAAACAGTTGAAATCACGAACATATGTCAAACAACCAGAGAGTAGCCCACCAAGTTCATTCGGGGGAAAGCCAGACGATAAAAAACCATATAAGACATAAGTAAAACCATAAAAGTAATCAGTCAGTAAACCATATTTGCCCAAAAAAAATTTCAACGAAGGAACACAGTAGTACTAATAGTTAATTACGAACATATATTTTATCTCTACAAGACGCAATTGTGCATACTCTATCTTCATTTTGTTTTTAGAAGAATTGTGTGCACTGATATAATTCTCTGCAATCCCTTAGTCTTAGACTTATAGCAGATGAGCAAACTGACAGCAAAAACCTTAGGATCCTTATACAAACCATAGAAAATAAGTTCCTGATTCTCACCATTATGTGCAAGCGCCCTCCTACATGGCCTCCGCTGAGGGGTTGTAAGCATGCCATATGTTGTGATATGGGTGACGAATGATGAGAATGGGCCAAATCAGGCAAATTAGAAGATGAGCCACAATGATGGGTGGGAGGAAAATGAGATGTATGTTGACTCTGGTGAATTGGTTGATGATGGCTCTGGTGGATAGGGTGAAACTGAGGCTGGTGTGACATTGGCTGCATATCATGCTTCGAAGTCGATTGCTGACCCTGTGGTTGCAGAGTAGGATATAATCAACCAACTTCCCAAAAATGGAAAACAATTTATAATCAGGAAAGCATGAGCTTCTACATCACACTCAGCTGCCAGAGGGCAACATTTACTGGTGTGGCTGCAATTGACAAGATAAATTGCAGCAAATTCAGACATTCGCACACAATTTAACTGCATGAGTTCTGAGAACATTTGTAACAAGCACGCCTTTGACGAGTACTGCAAGGATCCTTACTCTACCAGCTTTCAAATCAGAATTATTTCTTCGAAAGAGAACTATCAAGATTTGCTTTTGGGAAATATTCCGAACAACACGCGCGTGTGACAGCAGATATGTCTAAACTAGATCCTCTCTAGTCTCGGAACTTAGACATGATCAATAGGTAATAACTTCAAAGTACAATGCTTTGACAAAAGCACCTTGAGAAAGAACTTCACTATTTTGAATAGTCCAGCATTAAACCAGATGCTGCCAACGGAAGATAGGGCAGGGAAGAAGATAAGCATGCTACATAGTGAATCGCAGTGATTGAAAACAATGTCAATCAAACATGCAGAGAAAGAAAGAAAACCTTACTTCACTGATGGAGCGATACCCTTCTTCGGCAGGGGACATGGCTGAGGAATCTCTCCCATGATATGGCTGAAACAGAAGATCAGCAATTAAAGTAGCTCAATCTTCAAACCAATCAAACAACAAAAAACAGCACAAAAAAACATGCACATAATATATGTGCAACTGCAGCTACACAAATATACAAGCCCAGATGCACAGCAATGACGAGGAAATGTAGGAAAGACAAAGGGAAACATGATTTCAATGTAATGCTATCAAATAAGTCCAGTCATTAATCTTATGTGTTTTTAGGCCGGGCATGTCATTTGGTCCTTATCATCGCCTGGAATGCATAGCAAATCAAACTGCACAATGCTTGTTCTCTCAAAGAGCTTTTCATGAGTCATAAGGCTTACAGGCAGAGCAGAAATATTAGATACGGAATTGGACGCCATGCGCCTATACTTGTGTCTTGGTGAATAGAATTTATAGTCACGAGGAGAGATGGCAACTTCATTTCGACCAGTCAACCGTTTAAACCTGGAAAAAAGAAAAAGGTCAATAAGGGGGAAGAACATAAGTAGCACACTCCAAGTAACTGGGAAAAATATCAATAGACTGTAAAGAAGGTGCTGGAACACAAAAAGAAGAAGGCCAGTTCATTACAAAAATAGCAAGATTTCTGGGTATCAAAGGAAAAGGTGCTAATATATTTGAAAATTTATGACTGGTAGTGCATGAAGGTGGCTCGAGAAATTATCATGCTTCGCATAAGGAAGAGTCTAGATGGTAGAATAAATAAGAAAAAATCAATGTTAAAATGCCATCTGCCCACATATAATACAAAGCAGATGCATAGAGAAGAGTTCTATTTCCGCCATATAAGCATATGAAAATTTGATGACTTTTATTTGGCACAATTCTGTTCGTTTCTAATAACAGCTGAATATCCTGTTGACACATTCAATATGTTAATTTACTGCTCAAATCTCACTATCATTAACTGTAAGAGCATGTTTGATTAAGGCCATGACTCATACTAGATTGGGTCATCTCCAGTTACAATGCAAGAATAGTAAACAGTAAACTTCTTCTTAGTTCTAAATGCAAAGGCACCCCTTACAAAGGCTAAGACTGAAGGTCCACCACTCCAAGTTCATAAGCTTCATATTGTTAGAAAAGAAAATTATTTTACAGCAGTGAAATTCAGATGAACATGTTGAAAAAAACCTGCTACCTTCCGAGCATAAACATCATAACTAATAAATTTTTATTGCTTAATTCATATATGTGAAATGAAAAATATCAAAGAAGTATGCATATGTGATACGACACTATATGAAGTTTCTATTCTTCTCATTTGTAGATATATTAATAATTAATCATTTTCTGTAGAAATATTAAGTTTTCATTCCCAAATATCATGTGGTTTATCAACTAGTTCCCTTACATAACACAAGAGAGGTAGAAAACTTGGAATAATGCTGAAAGAGGACAAGAAGAAGGCTATAAACAAAGCATAGTTAGCTCAGTGCATTGAAACGTCTATAAAGAGATAGAAGACTATAATGGAACAAAAAACTTTATATTATACTAGTAAGGTCAATTAGGATGCAGCTTACCATTCGGCATCGTCAATTGACATACAATCTGGTTTCTCAACAATGTCCAAACCATTAACTACTACAAAGCGAACTCGCTTCTCTTCCTGTATCACTAATTCAGGAAATTTTGTTCGTGTTTCAGCAGAAGTAGCCAACTCTCTTCTCCTAAATGTGCAAGGACCTGTCCATTATGAAAGCAATAACAACTAAGATTCAAATGTACAAACAAGATTGTTTTTGTACATAGGTGTGATGCCAACGCACAAACATAGGTGATTATCAGCAATTAAATATCTTCTTTCACAATACCATAATAATAACTAGGGAAAGCCAAGTCATCTGGAGCTATCAAGCTTGATTTGTGTATACTGAAGTTGACTTCATCTATTTAGCTCAAACGGAGCTCAAGGAACTTGAGTTGCTTATTGAGTCTAGATACTTGACTCAATCAGCACACAACCGTAATTAAATTTTCCAATATATTTTTCTCATGTTGTGTTCAAATGATTAATCAGGAACTCCCTGAAGTGGCATGACCAGCATATTCCTTTTATGGTTTGAATCGCACTCTTTTCCAAAAGAAACCCAGTGTCCATTTTCTCTCTTTCATCTTGTCCTGCAACTCCCTTTACTGATTAATGGCACCCTAGCTATGATCTCCATCCCCCCTCTCTCACACACACATATGTGACCAGCCTCTACCCTGTTTGACAGATTGTTGAAGATGAAAGGGATTAGTTCAAGTGCTAATACAATAAAAGAGCCACCAAGCCTTCTATTCATTGAAACAAAACACGTAGACCTTCACTTTCATGTCCGTTTTATTGTTCATTGGTGCCTTATAATGATTAGGGCTAGTTCCATTGTCTCACTAGAAAGCTTTTCCCCTATCAAAACCATAATTTTCTGTGGAATCAAGATTCTTAGGGCCACAGGCACGTCCCTTTAGGTTATCTCACATCTTAAAAGAATGATTTAGACCTATTTTATTTAGTGCAAATTTAATTGTAGGTAATTTTCCATGGTCGATCTTACAAAATTTAAATTTAGTTTGTAAAATCAAGTTGGACCGGGTCAAGCTGAAGCATTTCAACTTCCTTGTCATGTTATGCTCAAACAAGTACAATACTCGATTGAGCTCAAGTAATGATTCTACCGCCAGGCATATGAATCGAGTTGGGCTCAAGCCAGCCACTGTGCAGCCCTGACTCAGGTCGGTTACACCCCAAGTAATGACCTGGTAAGTGAATAACATGCCACTCTACCATTGTAAAACAAAACGAGAAAGACCGTCTCACTTCACAATAAGTCACAAATACAGACTTCAGCCCAATCTATCCAAGGGACAGCTGATAAGGAATCCTCTGCAGATGAAATCAAACCATTATCATCTGTTTAAAAAGATAATACCTTTTTTAGGAAATTTTTTAGCCAGCCTCCTGTATAAACCACCAGCTGCTTCAAGAGCTACTCCAATAGTCTTCTCACGGATAGCATTCAATGAACTAAGCCTTACATTTACATCGCTAACTAAAGTCTCGTACATATTCGCCACATACATCAGAGGCAATGCAAAGCGCGCGTCACCCTCGTATTGGACTTCTCTTGACTTCCTTTTGTTCAGCTGGCCTTGCCCAGATTGAGCAGAGTAGTCAGGCTCAGGATCAGATGCTTCAACCACGTGCTCAGTGATGAAATGATCCACAATAATCTGCAGAAATCTCGCCCGCGAGGATTCAATAGGTACAACATCTAGTCCAACATTCAACCAACAATCCGCTCAGTCCAAAAATCACTCCACCCGACTGATAATATTAGAAAGCAACATCTAAATCCTTCCTAACTGCAGCTCAAAACTGATCGCAAAACAGATAAACAAACAAATCACCTTCGATGGTCAAGACGTCGTAAGAACTCCTCGACGGACCGACTTCCTCCAGGCCCGAGCGATCTTCTTCAGCTCCAACGCCATGAATCGGCAAAGAAGCCCGGTACGAATCATGTATACATTCCTGCAAGCACGCATTCCTTCATAAAAAAAAAGGGAATTCCTCGTGCTCGCCTCCAACAATCAGTCAGAACACAGGCATCAGCTATACAGATGACTAGCTCACAACGGCAGCGGAATCGTCGTCGTTGTCCAAGCTATCCTCGGTCGCCGCGTCCCGGCCGACGCCGCCGATGTCGTCTACGGTGTTGAGGTCGTGGAGCGAAGAGGCCCCGACGAAGGAACTCGCGGCCCTCAGATCGTAGTGCTCCACCGGAACCCTACTCCCCATTTCCTCCGCTTCACTCCCGCCCGACGGAACCCTAACCCCTCCCCACCACCGGCAGCCCGGGCTCCGGCGACTGCAAAGAAGAGAAGCAACGGCGGCGGAATCAGTTCAAAAGCCATCGCCAGCATCGAAGAGATTCGGTTTCTCGTCCGATCGAATTTCAGTTGCCGGCGAACGTTGAGCTTCGTTGCCGCTCGTTCGCTTCTGCTATTTGAAAGAGAGAGAGAGAGAGAGAGAGAGAGAGGAGTTCCAAACCTGAGACCGTACCTGAGGTTTCGAAGTGCCGAAACGAGCTTCCAAGCCTGATTCCGACGTCCGCACCAAATCCCAAGCCGGCGTGAATTTATCGCTTTGACTCGGCGTGTACTGTTCTTCTACTAAGCAAGATTAATTAACAGTACTTTGGTATTATTCTCTCTCTATACGTTTTTTAGATCTTTTAATTTAAGGAAAATTAATAGTTTATATGATAGACCTAGAATATTATAACTAAAAGTCAATACCACGAAAAATGATGTGATGAATTTATTGTGATTTAATTTTTTGACTACTAAAAACCCTAAACCGACATACACACGACAAACTTAAACAAAAAATCTAAAATTACATTTGTGACAAATTTAACCTCTATTAATTTCTAATAAATCGGGTTGATACCATAACAAATCACCAATTAGTACACCTATAAACCAAAATCCAATACACCCATGACACTTAACGATTTGACAATTAAATTTAACGAAAACTAACGAGGTGTAAATTTGTCATAAATGTATAAATTTTTTATTTTTTATGATAAAAAAATTAATTTGAAATAAATTTATCACAATATTAATTTTTAGTTTTTCGTGATATTAACTCATTAATTAATGAGAACTAGACCACTATAAAAAAGGATGAACAGTATAATTTGTTTCTAAATAACGTTTCACTCTGGTTATATAAATGCGATGGGATATCCAAAAAATAAAAGTGCAATAGCTACGTAAAACTAAGTTACATGGCAACTTTCTTGTTTCATTTGTGATTTTAGTTCATAGTTTTCCAGTGTGTTGAAATGTTAAGTAAAATTTATTTCATAAATGCAAAATATGTTTTACCTATCCTTTTTTTTTCTTATTAATTGCCCAAAAACATTATGTCGGGGTGTGTCGCCAAAAAAGTAATTCATTTTCCTTGCTAAATAAAATGCAAAGCTATTAAAATAACCGTGCCTAATCAGGTTAGAACCCAATACAATTGGAGCTATGTAGGGCTCAACCTTCTACCTAATGGACCGTGCCTAATCGTGTCAGGATTAGCACAACCCACTGTCCCATTTAAATATGGTATGTATGCTACTAATTATATCCCTAAAGATTTTGTTAAGAGATAATTAATTTTCAATACACGTTTCACACATGACACGAGAGAGTGCACTGAAAGTCAATGATATTCATTTATTTATTTTTGGGATATCTTCCATTTGTTTTCATGAAAGATGAATAATTAAATGGCTTGAAATAATTAATTGATGAAAAATACTTTCATGATCGACAATAATTTATACGTAAATGTTGTTGTAGACGATGACAATATATTTTGTTTATTCATTTTTGTAAGCGATACATGTGATAATTTTTAAGAAAATATTTCAAAATCATTAAATCTCCAATAAAAAAACTAAGAAACATTTTTCTAAAAAATCACTAGATAAATCGCTTACAAAAATGAATAGATAAACATATTTTCATTATCGATAGCAATTTATGTGTAAATATTTTCGTGATCAATGAAAATATTATTCATTAACTAATTATTTCAACTCGAACCAACCATCATTATTAGTAAAATATTTTTCGAATAATTTATTTTTCATGAAACAAATGAAGTAATTGTAATTTGTCCCCCTCCCCCAACAAAATTCTCAACATTTAATTTCGGAAAAAATCCAAATAAGGGCCTAATGTGCTGATATTTTCTCAGTTAAGGGTCTATATAGTAAATATTATTTCAAATAAAAACTTAAAGTCTTGTTAGTCTCAAAAAATGATATAACCTTAGCAACTAATCAATGGCATTTTTTTCATTTACTTTTTCTCTTTTTCAATTTTTTTTTTATTTCCTTAAATAAACAAACTCAAAAAAGAAAAAAATTAAACTTAAAAAAATGAAATACAAATAACAAGAAGGGAAAAAAGAAAAGAAAAAGCAAGAGCGTTGGGGCCAAACCTCTTGCTTGTGTGGCCAGTGGGGTCGTTGACGCTCCATCGATGATGGGATAGTGGCCATAGGTGGGGGAGTGTTGGTGGCCCTCCGCCTATGTCACGTTTTCTTAAAATTTTAGCTTTTTTTTTAACCTTTTTTGGAAAAAATAGAAAAAAAATTAAAAAAGGAAAGAAAATAAGAAGTTAAACGATGGAAATGCTAAGATTAGGCTATTTTTTAGGAAATAAGGTCCATTTTAAGTCATTATTTAAGTCAAATAAAAGCCTAAAGTGCTATGTTGGTCTCAAAAAATGATCTAACCTTATCAACTAATCAATGGCATTTTCGTCATTTACCTTTTCCCTTTTTCAATACTCAAAAAAGAAAAAAAATTAAACTTAAAAAAATGAAAACACAAATAACAAAAAGGGAAATTAAAAAAAAAAAAGTAGGAGGGTTGGGGCCAAACCTCCTGTCTGTGGCCAGTGGGGTCACTGACGCTCCACCGGTGATGGGATAGTGGCCATAGGTGGGGAGCCTATGGCCCTATATCACGTTTTCTTAAAATTTTAGATTTTTTTTACCTTTTATGGAAAAAAATAGAAAAAAAGGAAAAAAAAAGGGAAAGAAAATAAAAATTTAAATGATGGAAATTCTCTGATCAAGTGATGAGGTTAGGCTATTTTTTAGGAAACAAGGTCCATTTTAAGTCATCATTTGAGAAATTTTTTTAAAATGAGATTCACTTGATATTATTATTCGAGAAAATAACGGTGCCTTTATTTCTTCATTCCTTCATTTCTTCTTTAATTTCCGTCCCGTATCGCTGTGTACCCATAACACCCCTCGTCACCAAACCAAATTGCCAAGATCGCCAGGCGCGAAATCACCATTAAGGAGCCAATCCCGGCGACAAGGATAAGACCGTCAATTCCCCCGCCAGGCCCCCGTCGAAAGGGAGAGAAATAATCCGAAGAGAGCCCATCCCGACCCAGGTACGACCGACTGCTTGCTGAGAGAGAGGCCCCCCCCCACACCTTCACTTCCTTTCCCCGTCTCTCTCTCCGCGCGCCGTTCGCCAGCCATGGAAGCTCGGATTCAGCTCGGCCTCTCTCTCCTCTGAATCTGATCCGAGCTCGCCTCCAGAGAATCGCCTCCCGCCGCCGCCGCCGCCGCCGCCATCGGAGTAGGGGCAATCTAGGGTTTCGCCGCTCGAGCGACGGCGGACGAGGCGGACGAGGGAGGAGGGGGGACAGGGGCGATGGAGACCGTCCTTTCGCCGACCGAGAAGCAGAGCATGATCTCCTCCTTCCTGGAGATCGCCGTCGGCCAGACCGCCGATACCGCTCGCCAGTTCCTGCAGGTGCCCCCACCGTCTCTCTCTCTCTCTCGCGCGCATTGATCGCGCGGAGACCTTACTTACATTGTGAAAATGGCTGAGCTAACTGTTGTAGGCGTGGCCTCTGACCTCTCTCGATGCGCGGGGAAAGATACGGGGGGAAAAGTTATCGTTTTTCGGTTTCTTTTTCTTGGTTTTCAGTTGGGACTGTCGGTAGGATGGTTGATTAATTGTTGCTGGTTATAGGGATTATGACGGATACCGACGCTTGATCTGTAGCTGGTTTACGTGGGTGTTTGGTGTTGTTTGGTGCTTGTTATGATAGTGCGTTGTTTGTCCATCGATTTGTGTATTCGTGAGAAAAAAGTCAACCTTTATACTGGGTTTTGTGGTTTCAATGCCTTGTATTGATGAAGCTAGGGAAGAAGTCAGGATCTTCATGTGGATGCGTAATTCCCTTGATTGAAGCTATCGTGTTGGTCCAACCTTTGTTCTTCGGTTGGTTCTCGTGCACAAGCAGGCTGATTGCATTAGGAGTCTACTGTCTTCTGCATGCTAGATCTTGTCTATAACCGATGTTAGAGATGAGCATTTTAAGTAATCTAAGGGTGGAATTGCATTCAAATTTTGATATTCAGTAGCCGACCACTGGCCCTAAGACTTCCACTTAATTTTGTCTGCCCTTTTCCCCTCTTTATTTCAGTGGTCATATTGTTGGTTTCACATGTCCATTCCATAAAATTTAAGGGTCTAACACGAAAAGGGCTGTCCTTATCTCTATGGTCATTTGCCTTCCAATTGTTTGGTGATATGTATCAGCAGTGAATTGCACTTTTATTGCTGTTATTTTGGATATTTTATTTATTAATTTTTTATTTTTTTGTGTACAATGCTTTATCTGTGCAAAATCGAGATTGTTGGAATTCTCATAAGGTACATTTCATCAGGCAACAAGTTGGAAGCTCGAGGAAGCCATTCAACTATTTTATGTAGGTAATGAAGTTGGTGGTATTGGAGGACAGTCCAACCCTCCCACAGTTGATGGTGGAAATGCTGCTTGTGCAGATGAAAATGCTGGGTATTTGCCGTGTTTTCTGTAAATTATCGTATTGTTGCCTCTTTAGCTTCTTCTTCTTCTGATTTGTATCTGTTTCCACAGGGTATCAAGGAATGACAATGGTAATGAAAACATTGGACAGCATGATGAAGATGAAGTGCGTCCTCCTTTACCTGTTAGGAGAGAGGTCCTCTATGATGATGCGATATCATATCCGTACGTATACTCTCCTCAGTGTTGATGTCTTTGTTGCTCTACTGGAGCCGTTGGCTGTTCTGTGAGAATGATAAAATGTGCTATTACTAATTGGCAAAATTTAATGACCATACAGAGCATTGGGGATGGGGTCGCATGAGTCAAGTTCCCTAATTGCATTCAGGAACTTTGATGAGGAAATGAAACGCCCTGGGGTGTGGGAATCAGATCAAGGTTCAACATCTACTGCAGAAAATGCTCGTGATAATCTCGCCTCTCTGTATCGTCCTCCTTTCCACTTGATGTTTCGCGGATCCTTTGAGAAGGTAGTTGGCCTGAATTCACTCTTAATATATGTGGGCAGTTAATTCATACTCTATCTGGAGTGTACTCATTTCTTTTCATGTTGAATGGTCTTTGAAAAGAAATTCCTTGTGTGCACATATCAAACTTTCTGGTAAATTGCCTTATATGCTTTGGCATTTTGATGACGTTGAATGGAAATTACGGATATCATAGTTAGTTACTTTTGGTCATGATGTTCTGCAACTTGCCAAGGCGGGGCTTGAGTGAATAATTGTCCAGTGGCTATTTCTGAACAACTAAGTATGCAAACCTTTATGAAATGATGTGCTGAAAATTCCATCAGTGATGTTTTAACTGGTATAACGTGTTCTTATACTAGGTTTACTCTTCCTGGCAGGGGAATCTGAGTTCCAGATCATGAGGTTTCAAGTCTATTTAGTAGTATTATATTAACCTGTGAAAATGGGTATTAGGGAAAATATCGGGAGGGCCAAAACCACACCTGAACCGGTCAGCTTGGACAAGTTTTCTCTGCTTGGGATGGGTTAAGTGACTTTGTGCTTTGGGCACTAACATTAAGCATCTCTAGGGGTCGGTCCGAATTGAACCAACAAAAACAAATGACCTGACCAGTGAATGTGAGAAATTTGAGGTTTAAAATAAACTTTTTTTTTCACCAGATTTATTTAATCAAAGGAAATCAACTCTGGAAAAAAGCAGAGGAGGGTTCTGGTCACTATTTTTACGGAGAGAGAGAGAGAGAGAGAGAGAACCACCGCATGAGCTCAGTGGTCTCACCTCCCCAGTTGATTGGCAGCGAAGTCGCTTGCGCTTGGGTGAGCTTGATTGATCACTGAGGCTTTGGCGGTGGCTGGTATTTACATCAAGAACTGACAGAATTTGGAATGACAGTACTGCTGTATGAGCTTAGTGCCACCACAGTTGATTGGCGGCGAAATCACCTGCACTCAGATGAGCTTGACCGATCACTATTGCATAGGTGGTGGCTGGTAGGTATTTAAATCGAAAATTGACAGCTCATGTGAGCTCCAATATTAATCTTCGAAGTGATTTTTTTAAGGAAGCTGCATAATAAATCAACGTTACATTATTTATCATTATGAAGTGCATCAAGAGGACATTCTCGCATCATTGCATTCATATGTTTGATGATTTATCCACTGGAAATTTAATACATCCTCGTCTTTTGTTTGATTTTTAATGATTAGGTGAATTTTATTATTTTCCTTTGTTTTCTCCAACCTGAAGTTTTCAGCATTAGTCTGACAATGATCAGCACCGTCTTGGAGACAACTTCAATAATCTTGAACTGATAAGGAGAATGCATGTGCCGAGAGGAATTAGCTCTCCCTTAGTTTTTTTTTTTTTTTTTTTTCGCTTTTTTATAACATTATATTACATAACTAGGGGGGTATGGAGCAGAGTAGTTTGCCTTGAGAATGAATAGCTCATTCTCCAGTTGAAATTCATTCCTATCTTAAGTGTAGATTGGAGATCGAACTAATGTAAGGTTCTCATTTCTTTTCTATTAGCAGACGTTGTGGTTCGCATCATAGATTGTTATGGTTACACCACACATCTTTTGTAGAAGTACAAATTGTCAAGACAATTTTCTTATTATTTCATTATTCGAAAGAGGGAATTATCTACTCTCCCTTTGCCTTGAATTTACTAGAATTATTTGTACCTAAAAATCGCACGCACTCAAGAGAGAGAGAGAGAGAGAGAGAGAGAGATATGAAAGAGTGTCCGGGAGATGTAAACTCAACAATAGGAACTGTAATTTCTAAAAGCAGGGAATGAAAAGTGTAAATTATAGAGGATATCGAGTGTTATTTTGCCTTTCATCAATGATTTGAAGTTAGCGCATGTAGGGAGATGTGTAGTTGCAAGGTTTTATTGGGTGGTACTTTTGTATTTGTTGGCCATTTGCTGTTTCTTATTTAATTGATTTTAATATTTATGAATGTTAACAGGCTAAAACGGCAGCTTCGCTACAAGACAAGTGGCTTCTCGTAAACTTGCAGTCCACCAAGGAGTTCAGCTCGCATATGGTAGTGTACTCTCTCTTCCCCCCCTCCCCGCTTTCCTTTATTGCTTTGTCTCCTTGTTGGAATCTTTGAGAATGGTGGTTCTTATATGCTTTTGTTTATTTTCTTTTGAAGCTGAATCGGGATACGTGGGCAAATGAAGCTGTCTCCCAAACTATCAGCACAAATTTTATCTTCTGGCAGGTGTGCTTCTGGCCATGTCTTTATTATTCTCTCTTATAGTGGTCCAACTTTATCAATTAATTTGATATCTGAATGACAAGTGCTTCAAATAATTTTTAGCTTAAATAATAGCGCACACTCGTTCTTCAGATCATCTCTTTTTATGCTGTTCCAAGTTCTTTCCTCGTGCTTTGTTATGCTATAGAGTTGCTGCTTCTATAACACTATCTGAGTCCTTCTGTTGGTAGCAAGGCCTGCTCATTTCAAAGAGTTTCTTTTGTGTCCTCATTCCTCGATGGGATTATCATATTGTTGTAGGAGGACCTGGTTAGCTGGTCTTCAAACAATTGCATAAACTAGAGACTTCCTGAAGGCATTAGGCCTTATTTGAGTCCAGGTTTGTGTGTTTATGTGTATGCCTAGACAGTAGATGGATGTATGCCAAAAAGACAGTAGATTAATGAGTGAGTCAGATATTATCTTTTGGAATGTGCCTCTTCACATTGTTTGCTGGAATGGGAGATTATTGGGAAAAATCTTAGTCTGAAGAAAGTAAGACTGTAGAGTATGGATTTGTCTTTCAGAGCACAGACACACTTTATAAGTTGAAAGATTGGTGAAAATATATGTAGGGGTCCAGCCATTCTACTTGTTGACCACTTCGTGATGAATGGCATTAAAATAGTTTGAACAAACAATGAATGACGCAGTACTTGGCAGTCTTTGACAGTGAAATGAGGTCCCATTTTCACTTTTCAAATGTAGTTTGTCCCATTTTAAATCCCCTTCTCACCTACAAGTGAAGCAAGTACTTTCTCTTTGAATTTTCATTCCCTTCACTTTATTTTCCTCCCTTTTTTTTCTAATTAATCAATTTGATAATCTAAGGCCATATGCAAATGTGCTCCCTTTCACTTACAATCGCTAGGAGTGCCTTTGCTGATAGTGGACATTGGAGATCTCTTATCTTAAATTTCAGTTCAGATTAGTCATCAAGATTACTCTTTTCAATGTGTGTTCAAATATAATGACCAACAGAAGTTAATATCAAATGATAAATTGCTCAGCTCACTCTATTTTATATTAGGTATATGATGACACAAGTGAGGGCCAGAAGGTCTGCACCTATTACAAATTGGATTCAATCCCTGTAGTGCTTGTTATTGACCCCATCACTGGCCAAAAGATGCGGTCTTGGACTGGAATGATTCAGCCTGAGAGCTTGCTTGAGGTACCTATCACAGCAGGTGTTACCCAATACACTTGCATTTAGATAAACAATGGATGTTAATGTCGTAGCAGCATATAACTTGAGTATACAAGCACTTAGACATTTAGTAGTTGCGGTATTCATTTCAGAAAGTAAATTTTTACTGCAGAATTTGTTACTCTTCCTGGAAGGTGGCCCCAAGGATCATCATGTAAGTTCATCGCATAAACGTCCTAGAGAAAAGTCTGCGACTCCTCCACAGAAAGTTAAGGGTATGTCATATTTCTGTATGATGTGTTGAGTTCCTATTCTGATATATGGTGCTGTATCTTAAAGATGGTATAAGAACTAAAAAATCTGTGGCTCTGTCTGTATGTCTTTGTCTGGTGGAGTGTTCTGCTTGTATGCGCTTTGTTTGCCATTATGTATGTAATTTCAGATGCCTGGATTGATGCAGATGAAATGCCCAAGGAAGAAGACGAGGAACTAAAGGCGGCATTGGAAGCTTCCTTGGAAAATATAGAAGAGCCAATTAAGACAAATGGTGAAGATGGCAAAACTGATACCAGCAAGGAAGAGGAGACAATCACAGGGAAGATGCCTGCCTACCCGCCTCTTCCCGAAGAACCTAAGGGTGATAGGAGCCTCCTTTGCCGGGTTGGAGTCCGTCTTCCTGATGGACGTAGGGTCCAGCGGAATTTTCTCCGAACTGATCCAATACAGGTTCATCAGAACTTCTATTAATTTAGAAAAAAATGCTAGATTTCTTGCATAATGCCTTGAAACCCTCTCTGTTTATGCTTATAAGCCTTGGATAGTAGGCATAGACTCTTCTGCTTGGAATTTTGCGCATTGTAGGACAAAATGGTTATTCACTTATTCTTTCTGCAGCTTTTGTGGTCATTCTGCCGTTCTCAACTGGAAGAGGCTGAAAGTAGGCCATTTCGCTTGGCCCAAGCAATTCCTGGGGCTTCGAAAAGTCTGGACTACGACAGCAAGTTAACCTTCCAGGAGTCTGGGCTTGCAAATTCTATGATCTCTCTCGCTTGGGAATGACACTCGCACTGTTACATTGTACCTTTTGGGATGGTTTGATCTGCTGGTAATTATGGAAGGACTTCTCATACATGTCTATATTGTCATGTTTGGTCCACTGTCTATTCGCTCCCCCAAACCATCGTCTGTTTCAAGGGACCCGTAGATTTCATTTTAAATGTGTAATCTTCCAAGTGAAATGCATTGCGACAGCATTTTCATTGGTGATGCAATAGAATCTCAATTGTATGTATGCCCAGGCGATTTTATTGGATCTCCCTTTTGAAGTTTGAAATCTCTTTCTGATAGTTTGAGTTCAATTTTCATCAAAGGGCACTCAAAGACAAAATGTGCGGTGAGTTGGGTTCATGCTGTATCTATTACCCGTCCTTAACAAGGAAATATAAAAGCAGGGAGTACATGTACAAGTTGAGAAATCTGCCCTAATCAGGGCATGCGCTTAAAGCATAGAGTAGTCTTAGGGCCTATTTTGGCAACGTGCCAAACAGTGCCTGATTCTGATTTTTTGTTCCCAGAATTAGTTTGGGACAAGAATTGCATTTGGTAAAATTTTTATTTCCGGAAACAGATTGGGAAGAGAATTGAGAATAAAAAGAAATATGATTATTTGTCCAAGAATCAAAACAGTGAAACTCTTATTCTTCTCTTCCGTCATCCCGTGATTGCCATCCGCCATGGCCCGCCACCATCTGTCGCCGTTCGTCACCGCCGTTCGCCACTAGTCGCCGGTCGCCGGTCCAACAACGTCGCCGGAGGCTCACCAGGCTAGGGCGAGGTCCAGCGAGCTCGCCGGCAGCTAGGCGAGGCTCAGCCTCGCTAGATCGGGCGAGGCTCGCCTAGTCCCGCCGTTGGCCAAGCTGGTCTCGCCCGATCTGGCGAAGCCAATCTCGCCAAGGGCCAACGACTAGGGGTGAGCATGGTCCGGGTTGGTCCGAGCCACCCCCTAACCCTAAGACCAACCCATACGGTGTCGGTTCTCAATTTTTAGGACCGAGGATTGACCCTATTGAGCCTGAGACCAAAGATCGGACCGACCCAATGGGTTCGGTCCGGTTCCAGGGTCAACCCGGGACCGATCGATAATTTTTTTCGTCTTATTTTTATACTCTCTAAAAAAAAAAGCAAACCTACAAATTCAAATTACACATCCATCGACAATACAGCATTGTACAACTAAACTATAAATACCAATACATATTTAGCAAATTTAAGATGACACAATAATAGAAATTTCGTATTTGCTAACCACTCATCGAGATATGGGACAAGATGGAAAATTCTTGTAATCATCTATCTTTAATATTCATAACACCATATGCAAAAGCGTTTTCTTACATTTGATCATATAGAGTCCACTCAACCAAAAAATGAGCTTCACACTACTTGACTAGCATCTGATCATGTAGAGTTCACTCAATCAAAAAATGAGCTTCACACCACTTAACTAGCAAATCACCGTAGCAACTACAGTACTACTTTACTCTTCAAAAACTTCTACCATTTGACACAAATTGAAAAGCAAAGTGTAGCTGAAATTCATTAGTAAAATGCAATTAAACCATAAAAAGTTCAAAATACTTAATATAAACCATGAATATATAAATTCACATCTTGTTAATTCACTTGAACTTCTAAACACCTAAAAACAAAACAAATGACACATAATTAATACTCAACAAAATTTTTAAATTGAAATTACTATTAGTGCTATTGATAGAACGTCTCAATATAATATAATATAACAGACATTTTATTTAGGTTTGAATGTATAAAATAATTATAAATAATATAATATAATATACGAGGTTGGTCGAGGGTTGAATGGCCAAAACTCTTAGGGCCAGGGACCAACCGCGCATGTTGGTCTTGGAATTCCCGGGACCAGGGACCGGCCCAATCCCCTTGGGACCGGACCAAGACCGGCGGGGTTGGGCCGGTCCGGGTCAACCCTAGACCGCTGCTCACCCCTACCAACGACGCTCACCGGAAAAAAGAGAAAAAAAGAAAAGAAAAAAAAGTAAAAAGTAAAAAAAATATTTAAAAATTATTTAAAAATCAAAAGAAATTAATTTGGAACAAAATCAATTAGCACGGTATCAAACGCAATTCTATTCCAAAATAAAAAAATTTGGACAATTACCATACGCGTTTTTTTACTCAGAATCAGTTTCTAGGAACAGAATAAAAAATAATCATTTCTAATTAGAATCAGCTCTCAATAACAGAATCGTTACCAAACGCGCCCTTATATGTCACGGCCATTTAAAACTATAATTTCTTTTTATTTTCTGCTATTATTTGGAAAACGGAGTCGGCAATTGTAAAGTCCGGAACACTTGCCAATCTCACCTGAGTAGGACCACCTGCACTCATAATTCATGTGAAAAGAGTGCCATAGGATACATTGGGGAATATTATTCATAAATTCTAAAAATTATTGACGAATTTTTAATGTAATTCACTTGGCCAATTTAGATAGATCAAAAATGGTTGGCATGGTGATTTCGTCAGTATTGTATCGGATTGCAATTTCTATTGAAACTTTTGTAATTTTTTTCTTTTTTGTCCCTTTGATCTGCGTTAGCCATAGGTGAGGCTCGAGATACCCTTGTTAGGTTTGGGAGAGGGGTGACTGGCAAAAGCAACCCTCGTTTACGATCGGCAAGCTTCATTGACCATTGCCAAGGCATGATAATTAGTGAAGGAAGAAAATGAATAGTAGATGGAATTTGTAAAATCGTCCAAGGAAATAATTTTCGACTTAAATTTGCTAGATGGAATTTATTAGGAAATTATCAAAATGCTTGTGACTAAATTGTCAAAATTCAAAAATAGAAGATTGAATTGACCAGCATACAATAAGTCTAAGATTTTCTGGACAATATTCCGAAAGCACTAATTATAGCTAGGCATTGCTCGATATCCACAAATAGATGACTCTTGTATTTATCACGTGTCAATTTATCTTGGAAAATGACATATATGATTTTCGAATTCTGACTCAACATGCGATGTGTACTCAAACTTTTAATTTATTTAATATCATATTTGAACTTTTAACTCAACATATAATATGCAATACTGTCCTTGAATTTTTAATTTATTTAATGTCTACCCTAAAGTTTAGAATAATTCCAAATAATAGCATAAAATAAAATAAGGCCGTTCTCTCGACCCAAACTAAGTTTTGTCTCAACTTACAATCGGAAAGGTGGAAGCTTTTGAGATATTCACATCCGGCGCTCAGCAGCCCTGGAAAAGTCCGAATTTCCCCAGGATCAGTCCGTCCAATTAGGATTTCTGCTCCGTCAATCCGCGGCGAGGACAATTCAGCTCGCAGGTTCGAAGCGATCCGCTTTCTCTGAGATGATTTTCAGCTGAGATTTTCTTGTTTTTTTCCGCTCCGATAATCCTTCCGATGGTTCGGATTCGATATCCGGGATCTGGTTTTCGCGATTCGTTGATCGATCGCGAATCGAGAAATCCTCCCAGGAAATGCAGTCGGCGATTGAATTCCGTGAGATTAGGAATAGGCTTGATGTTGATCTGGATCCCTCTCTCTTTTCTAGTGCAAATGTGTTCGTTTCGCTGGAAATCCCGGGGACGGGAGAGTAAGAAACTAGGTGCTTTTGATGGAAATCTTCTTAATTTAGGGTTCGGTTTTCCGAATTCCGGTAGTGGCTATGATTCTCCTCGGTTGGAGATAAACGTAAAGGGCGAGATCTCTGTATCAAGACGCTTTTTTTTTTTTTTTTTTTTTGGGTTGCTTCCATCGCTTTACTTGAACAAATGCGCGCGCGAGTGTCTTTCGCGGGAAGATTCGAGAATGCTAGAGTTGGATGTCTTGTTTGTCAGAAGAGAGAATTGCCCGGGTTTTAATTTGACCGTTTGTTGGATAATTTCTCCCAGTCTGCGCCAATTGGTTGCAGGTGTTTAATTCGACTACAAAATGGCCGGAAGGACGCCTATCGCTGCGAAAAGTTCAGCGCTTATTGCCATGATTGCTGATGAGGTACGGATGCATAGATACGATCTGAGTGTTCCTGGTTGAATATCATCCCTCTTGTAGGAGTCCTGAGTGCGAGAACTTATTTTGAATAGAAATTTGACCATCGTCTGAAGAAACGTAGGCAGTGAGATCGTGGGTCATGATTTCAGATACTTTTGGGAATATACTGCAATCCTATGTGCGGATAAGAAATTCTGAAATGAATTGATGATGATGTGGACCGTGAGAGATTCCTCTAAGTATTGGATCGTTCTCTTATTGGCTCTGCATAATTTTTTTGAGGCAATTTTGAAGCCTTTTTAATTTATGGTTGTGCTATTTGAACAAGCGGGTTGAAGTGAAATGGGCATCTTTGGCCAAAAATGTTGCTGACTTTTGGTGGGTGGGATTTGATAAAACATATAGTATTATAAGCACTCAAATGGGTGGTTCAACCTTTGGGAGATGCCTGGCTCGGTTTTTCCAGTATCTTGAGCGATCGGTTTTCTTTCTTGGAGGCCGCAGGTCCTTTTGCAGGAATCTAGAATTTACCTTTATGAGATTCAAACGGCTGGAAAATGTTTGTTTGCATGGGTTATTCTTTGGTTGAGTGGGACATGAAATAGCCATGTATAATTTTATGTAATGATGGCATTTTCTGAAGTGCCTGAGATTTACTCTGAAATTATCCATGGTCTGTTATGTGAATCACAGTATTGAAACTGCTTTGAGATGTATTATTCAAAACGATAGAGAGATTAAAAGTTTTCCTGGCAACTTTAGCTATCAGAAATGAGACTGCATTTACTGCTGTAGATCCTTATCTTGGCACTGTATATGTGTGCACTTTAGTTGCAATAAATCAATGCAATGTAATGCTGGCTAGTTCACCGGAGATTATTTTGATCTGGAAATTCTTCAATGATGCAAATTTACTGTGTAGGACACTGTCACTGGGTTTTTACTGGCTGGTGTCGGTAATGTTGACTTAAGGAGGAAGACAAACTATCTCATCGTTGATTCGAGTATGATTCTGTCCCTCTTACATTACCATAATTTGCTGTCCATTTGAATTTATAATGATATTCATTTGTCAGTATCTTAGTCCTTCGCAAGTTCTTGCGCTGCAATTATCTTCCATAGTATTGTGGCATAACCCCCTTATGTCTCAGACCGCTTGTTATCCAAATACTTCTAGGTAGCTTGTTTGTTCCATCTCAAGTTCTTTGTGTTAAAAACTGGTATGTCTCTTGCTTATTCTTAGATGCAGATGGGCTTTTTATTTCTTCTTGCGATGTTAGTGTTTGTAACCCCTCTTTCATTCTCTGATTGCACTATTACTTTAAGCAACACGTTGCAGAATTCTAAGATAGCTGATGCTTGCCTCTATAATGATTTTGTTTTTTTTTTGGTGGTTCTTCTTAGAAACAACTGTGAAAGCTATTGAAGATACCTTCAAGGAGTTCACATCAAGGGAGGATATCGCTATTGTTTTGATCAGTCAATATGTGAGTTCTCTTTCATACTTGAAATGTCGATTAAATGGGTTGCTTTTCCTGATAAATAAAGGATCAAGTGCTTCGATCATTTATTGTTTCTCACGCTTGGAGGGTACTGCTTTTGGTTAGTTGTTTTCCACATAGCAAACAACGGGTCCTTTTTTTTTTTTTTTGGTTAAATTAGTGATCAGTAACCCTACTAATGTCTATTACATGTACATGAGTAGTTAGCATTGGTCGCTCATTGGCCTTGTATTGATCTAGTCATCCAACCTCCTACATTAACAAATAAGAGTGTCTTATAGGTATCAATGATTATTAACTTCAAGATCCTTTTGGGTCCAATCCAAATATTTGGATGGTCGCAGAAACAATGTTGGTCCTGTGTTTGCCGATTTTTGCTGCGTAGGCCTTTCTGATCATTACAAATGGGCTATTATTCCTCTCCAATAATAAGTCCCATATGTGACATACTTCTAATTGTTTACGATATCTCTGGCTTTCAGGTTGCGAACATGATAAGGTTTCTGGTTGATAGCTACAATAAGCCAGTTCCAGCAATTCTTGAGATCCCTTCAAAGGATCATCCTTATGACCCTGCTCATGATTCAGTGCTTTCGAGAGTGAAGTACCTCTTCTCTGCTGAATCAGTGGCATCAGGAAGGCGCTGAACCTTCCACTATTTCTTGTATCTTCTACTGAGTAGCTGTACGTTCATTTGCCTGCCAGCATGTAAATGCGTATTGTGACTTATAAACTATCTGCTAAGTGATGACAGGCATTGATGACTTAATAAGTAAGGCCTGTTTTTTTTATGTTTTCTTGAGCTTGGCAATCTGATCGAGGCTGATGTATCGACAAGAATCACACAGTCGCCATTTATCAAGTGTAATGGCGATCTTGTAAGGATTTTTATTGTCAAATAATTTCGTAGTGGAAAATCAAAGGTTCTGCATTGCATGTTGCTAGAATTAAATTGGAATATTGCTGTTTGATAAATAATAAAAGTGATAAATATAATAGAAGTCCTAAAATTTGTCAGGAAAATGCGAATGAGTCAAAAACTCATCAAATGATTGATTGAGTCTTAAAGTTAGCACCATCAAACTTTTTAACAAAAAATGCTAACGTGGCATTTTAAATGTTTTTTTTCCACATGGCTTTTTTAAAATTATTTTTTATTCAAATTAGATTTAAAAAATAGAAAAGAAAAGTTACAATTTAGTTATAAAAAAAAAAAAAAAAAAAACAGTTAAAAAAAATGGCAGGTGCTTCCACCGTTGCCGCCCATCAAATTTGAATAAAAATAATTTTAAAAAAAAGCCACATGGAAAATAAAAATTCATTTAAAATGTCACATCCGTGTTAGTATTTTATGTTAAAAAGTTTAACAGTGTTGACTTTTGGGACTCGATTGAACCATTTGACAAGTTTTAAGACTTGATTATATTTTTTATAAATTTTAGGACTCAATTGTATTTTCTTGACAAATTGTAGGACTTTTATTGTACTTATCCCATAATAAAATGTTTTTTTGAAGGTTCATTTATTTTGTGGAAAATTTGTTAATTGGAAAATCTCCTCATTTTTTGATTTTTGCATTGCTTGAAAAATAAGTCAATGAAAAATTTTCTCATGACCAGTGGAAATTCTATGTTTAGGTTCTGGAAAATGACTCTCTTATATAAATCAGGAATAATTTTTCTAAATATGAATGGACCATGAGGCTTGGACCTAGTACTTGGACTTAAGTCCCTTGAGACTGGGCCAGCCCTCCTAGCAAGCCGAGTTTGGGACCCTTAAAGGTTCCAAGGTTGTGTTTGAGACCCTGACCCTTGTCTCCAAGTCCATGGCAAGTTGTGCTAGGTCCCTAGTGCTCATGGTAAGGACCTTGAAGCCAGGCTCAGGTCCTTTGCGACCGTGCCCAAGTTAGATTCTTGACACTAGAGCCCGAAACTCGAGGACCCGTACTTGAGACTTGGGCTGTGCTTATAATTTTATTTCAAAAGCGTATTTCATCATTGTTCTATAACAAATATACAAAATGACTTCATATAATCATTTTCTTTGCAAATAATTTTTTTCAGAAACATCTTTCCAGCAAATTTCGTTTTCTTTGAAATGAATAGAGCGTATGTATGTCCCACTAGTTTTGTTTCCAACGAACTTTTGAGAATTTTTTCTCAGTCCGCAGGACGGTGGAATATTTTAGTATAAATTCTCCTTTCCAACAAAAAAATAGACTGGAAAGGAAGGAATATCCATCAATGCACGTTATAAACTATCTATTAGTTGTATTCGTTAAGAAGAAAGTCCTAAAAAGCTTCACCAATTCCTATCTTTTAAATTAATTAATAATTTAAGCATTAAGTTGATGATGCCACGATGATATTATTAGTACTTGAATTTTTGGATGTAGAATTTATTCTTGAACTATCAATTGGTTCAATTAGATCCATAAATTTTTGTTCGATGTATATTATTATTCTTGAACTTTAAATTGGCTTAATAAGCTTCCTGAATTTTTGTTTAATGTTCAATGTCATTTTGTCATTTATCATTGCTAACGAAATCTTTTGAAGTATACACGCATATATGGAAACTAACCTTGGGTGAAACAAATTATACATGTAGGCTTTGTAAGCTTAACATTCACGTAAAATTCTATATGTATATATCCTACACGAGGAAGTGAATCCAACCCAACAGTTTTCACTTGAAGGAGACCAATGTCGTGGCTCATGGAGAGCAATCTTGTCGACTAGTTTTCATGCGTAAACACAACTAACTTATAAACAGAACAAGAAGTACTCTTTCGTAAATTTACATATGGAAAGCATACTGTAAAGGGGAGTGTCGGTAACTCATATGGTATGTAAAGCTATTAAGTATTTCTTGTAGTGAAAACTTTAGATGATGGAAAAGCAGGACCAATCAATTGGGTCTCTTTATAAACGTGGTGAGCGTGTGAAGACAAGGGGGACCCGAGGAGCTGGATCTTTTTGAAAAGAGTTTGGATGAGATATGTTAAAGCAGATTTGAGGCTATCCTTTGGAAAGAAAGAGGGGTGCGTTGTGTGAACGTGAGCGGATCTACAGCAATGGTTGGCATTTGAGGACAACGAAGCTCAGAGATATCAAAGACACGTTAAAAAAGTAAAGGCAATCCTGTCTAAAGTGCGGTTTGTGCTGTATTGGCGTGCGATGGATCCGGAAGCCTACCCATTTTTCTTTTAGTTATTAATTTGCCATGAGCTAGACCGAATTTTGGACCGTCGATCTATCGGGATCCATGCAAGACCCTTCATTTTGACCTGGCAGAAATAATTTCTCCCTCCGTTTCTCTTTTTCTCGATCAATCTGTGTGACTCCAAATCCGCCGACGAACTTTTTAATAATTAGCTTATGCTCGCGACCTCACTCTCCTATAAATCAACTTTCGTGCCGTGCCCATTCCTCCATCCATCCATCTCTCTCTCTCTCTCTCAATGGATTTCTCGAAGCGATTGATTCCAGCTGCTCTTATTGTGATGCTGCTGCTTGTGGCAACTGGTTCTTCCTCATCCTACAACTAACTTATGCATGCATGTGTTTCATGTACACTTCACTAGAATCACACAAAACAATAAGACGGTAGTGAACTTACAATATAAAGGGCTCAACGAAATGGCTTATAGATGGTTCTGAGCATGCTTTGTCAACTCTTTTTCATGAGAGAATTCGACTCACTCTCTCTCACAATGGATTTCTCGAAGCGATTGATTCCAGCTGCTCTTATTGTGATGCTGCTACTTGTGGCAACTGGTTCTTCCTCATCCTACAACTCACTTATGCATGCATGTGTTTCATGTACACTTCACTAGAATCACACAAAACAATAAGACGGTAGAGAACTTACAATAGAAAGGGCTCAACGAAATGGCCTATAGATGGTTCTGAGCATGCTTTGTCAACTCATTTTCATGAGAGAATTCTGATTAACTCGACCCTTTTTTGCTTTCACCTTCATTATGATATGAACAGAGATGGAGCCGATGGTGGTGGAGGCGAGAACTTGCGAGTCCCAAAGCCACCGTTTCAAGGGGGCATGCGTGAGTAAGACCAACTGCGCCTCTGTTTGCCAGACAGAGGGCTTCCACGGCGGGCACTGCCGGGGCTTTCGTCGCCGTTGCTTCTGCACCAAACATTGCTAGAGAGTGGCCTTCGCACGAGCTTTTGAATTACATCTTGTCGTATCTCACCGATCCTTTAAAATAATCCGGTCTTGCATCGGAATGTCGTTGTGTGGCAGATGTAATCTTCCTTTGGCTGTGTACTGTTTTTATCACGGTTGCTTCTGTTTGAGAGTGTGAAATCTTTTTAAGAGCCATGGCTTGTTTCTCATCGTTATATTATATACGATCATGGAATACACCGGTGTGATCATGACTTCAACTTGACCCGACTACTTTCCCATCATGGCCGTAGCAACTACGTACTTGTTTGAGTCCTGGACTCTGCATGTTCTTCTCTAGGATCAACTATTTTGTTAACTTACGCAAACCCTTTAATCTCCACGAGGCCGAGGATGGGATGTCCAGTCATTCCAAGATTTGCAGTCCACCATGGAAACGGCAGTTAATAAATATGTCAACCCCGGTTACTTTTCCTCTCGATCTGATATTCTTCCTTGGTTTAGATCAGTATTTTGTATACATCTCCACTTTCTCCCCACGTCCGAATTCTTGTTTTCCAAAGAGGGCGATTGATGGATTGTCATACTGTAACCGAAGCCGTACTTGTTTGAGGACGAACAATTAGAGATTTCCCTAAAATTGTGCTGAGAATAGCGAGGATTTCCAAAAGTAGATGCCCTTAATTTGACGAGAATTTCAAGTAGCTCGACCTGAATCGCCTAAGAACCGAATGACAACTTTCACGGATCAACGTGAACAACTATAATCTTCTAGCCTAGTAAGTGCAATTGAACTTAAAATGAAAGGAGTTGCTTCTACAGATTATCCTCCCATAAAGCTAATGGAGAATGTGCCGAGCATATTCTTTTGCTACAGAAAAGTAAAAATGTGCATATATGAGGAACATTCACCCAATGCCACGAAACACTTTCTCATTTGTACCGACAAGCAAAAAGAAGAACCACCACTTTTGGTTTTCCTCTCACAACAACAGCTTTTGTCGGTAAGCATCTCGAGTATATTCCCACAAAGAATTCAGATGAGTATTGCTACAGTTGAACTTCCCAGGATAGAGCATCTGCAGTGCAAGTTGCATGATGGGGATGTTGAGTTGGGTTCACTTTTTATGTGAAGGAACCTCAATGAAATGTAAGTGTCACAAGCCAATGGAATAGCCCGTGTAATGAGAATTCGGTCTTATGACACAAGCCTCAAGGCTTGAGCCCATATGATAATCCATATGACGAAATTAACAAAGGTTATATTTGGCCTAAATAAATAGGGTTTCTCACTGTTAATGTTATGGCAGCAAAGAATGATCAACATGAAGCAGTAACAAGAGAGAAAGAGAAAGCTAGAAAATTTGGTAAAGGGAGTGTTGTCTGATTTTCATTGAGCTGACAAACGGAGGTGAATTCATGCTCTAATTTGCACTTTTTTCGAACCTAATCGGTTTAATTTTCATTGGATCTCCTTTCATTGGGTTTTTTGTGGGTAGAATCAAATGTGCTATGTACAAGAACTTTGTTCACCCAATTTTGCGGATGATGAAAATTTTGGGTGAACTTCGCAACTTGGGGATTTTGATCTCCTCATGAAAATTTTTCATGTAAAAAGTGCATTGTATTTGTGGGTGCATGGTACTTATATTTTGGCAGATATATTGCTCTGCTGTATTGTTACCTATTAGATTTGTACAAGAGAAGAATTGTTTTGTTTCGTTGCGCTAATCTAATATTATTTGGGTCGTCATCGGTCTCCCATTAGAAGACACCAAACCGAATGCAATCGATCGCATCTATCGCATCGGTCGATCGCTAAAATAGTCTTTGATTAGGAACTCTTCTTACTCGGGCCATGCCAAAGCTTTCTTGGAACCACCCGGATTGAACTAGCAGCCCGACGTCTCTTAGTGCATCCAAAGCCGACCCATTATGTCCTGAAGACAAGCCTAATCAACTGCTGCTCTTAGAGAAAACCTTGACCCTGATCCCGTCCATTGCTTCTCTTATTTTTGTAAGAAAAGTGAGTGAAAGGAAAGATATTGGGGGAAATGTATTCTGTATTGCTTTCACTGATCAATAGTGTATAGAATCAGATCCTATTTAATACATAGGATCAAACTAACTAAGGAAAAAAAAAAGAATATACAGAATAAAGGAAATGATCTCCTAATACAAAAAATTCTAGCTTGCCATCAATAGACTAATTAATATTAATCAAAATTAATGTCAAAATCAACCAGAGTTGCAAGATCAATTAATCTAGGGCCACGTTATCTTCAACACTTTCCCTCAAGCTGGCTGTCTATATACATCAAGGACGCCTAGCTTACTTAATAGATGCGCATGTTGCCTATGACACAAGGGCTTGGTGAAGATGTCCGTGGGCTGCTCTGTCATTCTTATTCCTCTTGTCTTGACTACCCCATCTTGAATTTTATCTTTGACAAATTGATGGTCAACATTTATATGTTTTGTCTTTTCATGGAAAATTGGATTCACTACAAGCTTAAGTGCAACATCATTATTGCAAAATAGGATGGTTGGTTCCTTTGCCCAAACATCAAGATCTTTAAGTAATCCTCTTATCCAAACTATCTCACAACCGGTCTTTACCATTGCCCAATATTCCTCATCAATAGATGATAATGAAATAGTCAATTGTTTCTTTATTTTCCAAGAGAATAATGAGTTGCCCAATTTGATGTAGAATCCTATAACAAACTTTCTACTCATAAGACAAGTAGCATAATCCGTATCACTATGTGCTATCATCTCCATGTTATTATCATAGGACAATAATAAACCTAAACCTAGACATACTTCATGAATTTTAGCGTGGCATTCATGTGAGACTGCTTTGCATTATGCATGAATTGGCTGAGGATTTGCATTGTATAGCATATGTCAGGTTGGATATGTGAGCTTCCCGACAAGTTTCTAATTAAAAAAATGATGTTTGAATAAATCCTCATTCAAGGTGATAATCCCTTATCATACTCAATTGTCATCAACTTGACATTTCGTTCGATTGGGATAACGGTTGGTTCAGATCCCGATAGCTCGGTTTTTTATATGATCTCTAAGAAAAAATTGTGTTGGCTAAGACAGATTCCTTTATGTAATCGTGTAATCTCTATCCCAAGAAAGTATTTGGGAGGTCCCAAATCCTTAATGTGGAAGGCAGAATGTAAATACTCCTTAAACTTCTCAATGGCATTTTCATCATTACCCTTAATAAGTATATCATCAACGTATATGAGCAAGTAAATTGATGATCTATCTTGATTCCATGTGAATAAGGCATAGTCGTGTATGGATTGTCTGATTTTGGCAGCTATAGCCTGTAACTACACTGTTAAATTTGGCATATCATTGATGAGAAGCTTGTTTAAGTCTGTCTAGGATTTACGAAAACGACATACTCTATTCTCCTTATGTCTGCATAATTCCAATGGAAGGTCCATGTAAATTTCCTCTTTGAGATCGCCATGAAGAAACACATTGTGAACATCTATCTAACGAAGAGGCCAATCACAAAAAGCGGCAATAGAAAAGATGGAGAAAATGTTTCAGTGCAATCAAAGCCTTCCCATTGAGTAAACCCCTTTGCCATTAGTTGTGCTTTATAATGCTCAATGGAGTCATATGCCTTGTATTTGATCTTGTGTACCCACTTGCAACCAATAGATTTCCAATGAGTGGTTATAGGAACTACGTCTCAAGTCTTATTTTCCATGAGAGCTCACAATTCATCCACCATTGCTTGCTGCCAATGAGGGTCTTGTAGAGCTTCTTCATATGAAGATGGTCTTTGTCCTTCAAATATTCTACTAATGCAGCACCTGTGTTCAAGTGAAAAATGAGCAAAACTAATATAGGATGAGATAGGATATTGTGTACCAAACGACTTCATTGTGGGACAGATGTAATCGACTATCCATTTAGGCATTCTTATGGTACAAGTGGAACATCGAGGAGCAATTGGTGTGGCGGATGGAAAATTCTCATGTGATTTAGGAGAGATCAGCCAAAGATGTTAGAGATGAATAAGTTATAGGAGATGCTAATGTCACTTCCTCTAAAATACGCGGTCATATTTTGTATGTCTAATGGTGAGGTTGCATCATATTCATAAGTTGAAGATGCCATAGGAGATGATATATAAAGAGTCAACATTGGTGGAGAAGTGGAGATGTCTTCTTCGGTGAAAAATGGCCGGTGTTCAAAAGTTATACCATCCTATTGAGAAGATGACTCTTCTTAGAAAGGGAAAACATCTTCATGGAAGATAACATCTCTACTAATGAAGAAGCGCTCAGTGGAAAGATCATATACCAAATATCTCTTCTGAAGATTAGGGTATCCCAAAAATGTACATTTAATGGCATGAGGTCCTAATTTGTCTCGAGGGCCCATGGTGGACGCTAGGGCTAATCGGGTCCAGGGTGGGTAAGGTTTATACCTAGACCCTATACCCAACCCTGTTATAATTGGTTCTCTTTTTTTGGACCTCGTACCTGACCTTATTTGTATTAGACCTTATACTCGACTCACCCTGTTTTTCCGATCCGGTTTCAGGGTCAATCATGTTTTCATTGTAACCCGTTTTGCAATCTCTCAATATCTTATACGATTTCGAATTTTATATTAATACGCGAGAAAATAATGGAATCCTCCTAATTTGCATCGAAACATTAAGCATTTATAATAAATAAATACATGAACTTTTTGACTAAATGAAAAATTAAGGATCCACAGGATTAATCATAACAAATAAGATCATAAGGCAAAGAATTAGCAATAAACATGGATATAATATTAGTCTTATTCCCACAACTACTACGTGAAGCTATTCATTTATGCAAGCATAACTTCTCCAACAAAAGAGAAATTAGGCGAGCCAATCCACGTGGTACACAAGAATTTGGCGGTGATGAACACCGTCCGTCTGTCAGACGATGCGAGAGGGAGCCAATGAGGGAGGGAAGCAAGTGAGGAAGAGGAACAACGAAGGAGGAGTGCCGTGCGTGTTTGAGAGAGCTAAGAGGAAAAACACCGTATGATTGTGGGAGTAAGAATAGAAATAAGGGGGAAAATAGGGTTTTAGACCTATACTTAAAAAACCAATTCTAAAACCGATCCAAGAACTTGTCTAGGAACCAGTTTCTGGGTGGGTAATCAATCAGAACCGGTTCCCAGACCAATTTAAACTGGTTCCAAATTTTGGGAACCAGTTTTCGAACCGGTTTCAATGGGAACCGGGTCTCGACCCTATTTTCCGAGTGGGCTAATCCGGTTTCCAGATATACCCAATCCGGTTGCACACCCCTAGTAGACGCATAACACAAATAACCAAACACACAAAGGTGGCGAATATGCTACCATGTCCACATAGTCTCCCCATAACATGTCAAGTATAAAAGCTAGCTATTTAAAGGCAAGAGCAACTTCTAGGAGGTGACGATATTTTCTTTCGACAACATCCTTTTGCTGAGGGGTATACATACAAGAAAATTCATGGAGAATGCCCTTTGTAGTGAATAGTGTAAAAATTCATGATTAAAAAATTCATCGGCATTATCTGTACAAATTCACTACACGAGTTGATGAAACTGATTCTTAACAAGGGTGGGAAAAAAAATTAAGATATGAAATGACTTGTCCTTTGGAGTACATCAAAAATACTCAAGTTGCTTGTGTATGATCATCTACGATCAAGGGGAAGAAATGAGATCCATCATAGTGTGGAATGTGGAATGGTCCCCAAATGTCCACATGTAGAAGAGAAAAAGCAATGTTGGCACGAAAACTGTTTTGTGAAAAGGTATTTATGATTGTTTCGCTAAGGGTAGATTTGACATTTTGGATGAGGGAAAGAGGCACTATGGCCTAAATGTTGATGAGATAAAATATTTTTATTAATGCTAGCAATACATAAAGTGCCTTTATTTAAGGGAAAATGCAAGACATTAAAAATTTCAAGAAGAGTAACCCAAAAATAGAATCCCTCGAGATTGTTACCCAAGCCCATCAATTTCCTAGTCGAAATGGCTTGAAAGAAACATATATTATAATTAAAAACGACCCAACAAGAGTTATCTATACAGAGCTTGGATACAAAAATGAGATTAAATTGAAAGTTGGGAATGAGTAGGACATTTTTGAGATTGATGGAGGGAGTAAGTTAAATGTCTCCAATTTTAGTAACAAAGATGTCATTTCCATTAGGAAGACATATTAAGTTATAAAAGGATGATTCATGGATTTTGGAGAAAAAAATGTTTATTGTAGATTATATGATCACTAGAATCTGAATCAATAATCCATGATTTACTTAAAATAGAGCTTAAGCAGTGAGAAGTACCTATATAGCCAGTTATTTTATCTGAAAAAAGTACACTCCAAGTATCAAAACTTAGTACGGATGGACATTTAAGTGCCAAAAATTAGGAAAATAACACTTAAGTGCCAAAATTAGATCAAAATTGATCACTTAAGTGTCAATCCGGCCAAAATACTGACGTGGTGATTTTCCGATGAAGTAAGTACAAAACGGCGTTGATTTACACGCTAACATGACTAGACAATGCAAAAACGACATTGTTTTGGTACGACGTGGTAAAAAGTTAATATAAAAATTAATTAAATTAAAAATTTTACTAAATTTATTTAAAACATTTTAAAATATAAATACAAATATTAAAAAAAAAAAAAAGGGAAGGGAGGCGAGGTGAGGTTCGACCGCCGCCACCTCCCCGCCATCACCGGAAGGGCCTACGATCGTGGGGGGTCGGCCGCGATTGCCGAGCCCTAGCTAGGGGTTGGCAACCCCGCCGATCGGGCGGGAGGGCCCGTGAGCCCTCGCCAAGATCGAGGTGAGGGTTAGCGGCCCTTGCTCGGTTTGGCCAAGGGCCACCACCCACTAAGGCAACCCCCCAGCGGGCGGTGGCCATTGGCTCGGCGTGACGAGGGCCACGACCCTCATCCTAGATCTGAGCGAGGGCGAGCAGGCCCCCATCACCGGTCGGTCGAGGTCATCGACCCCGCCCTTCCCCCTCTGTCGCCGGCACAGCGATGTGCAACTTATAGGGTATTTTCCCTCGTTTGTTGAAGTTGTGAGTGCTAATGAATTAATGGGTTCTAGTTGTATATGTTGATGCAAGAACAAAATGTACTAGCACGCATTGGTGTAGTTGTGGGTGTTGCATCTTCCTGCATGAGCAATTATGAGTGTTGGTGCATTTTGTTACATCAACAAATATGCCAATGTATTTTCTTGCATTAACACTTGTATGAGTTGGTGCAAGAATAAGATGCACCACAATTGGTGCAAGCCAAGCGACATTTGAAACTAATATGTTATTTTTGTAAAAACTTGTGCAATACAAGTGATCAATTTTTAACTACAATTGGTACTTAAATGATCACTTTTTATGAAAACTTGGTACTCAAGCAATCACTATTTACAACTTATGGCATTGAAATAGTCAATTGTGAATTTGACACCATCCCTTAATTTTGCCATGGTTTGCAGTAATAATTACAGCAAACTAGCAAGCCATTACCAAACAAAAAATGCAACAAATCATTACATCTAAAGCAAAAGTTAAGCAAAACAAATATTGACAATACACAGCTAAGCAAGAAAACTTTTAAATACTCACAATCAATGAATTCAAACTCCAACATTCTATTTTTACCATAGATTGCAACAAAACATTTTGTTTTTGCGGCAAACCAAGGACACACCTTACTTACAAATAATTCAATACAAATACATATTCCACGTCTTCGACTATGATAGACATACAGACTTCTTCTCATTACTCACTTCATATTTGAATAGACTGTACAAGAGGATAATAATACAATCAACGCTCGATAAAAGTTTCTTTGAATTTTCAGCCTTGAAACCTCCTTCTTCAAATGGTCGATTAGAGATATTAAACCATTCATTTGAGCTTGTATTGAGTCGACAATCTCCAACTTGTCCATTAATGTAGGTAAATGTTGATGTCGACCTTCAAGTAATTCCAAGATCACCTCTGTCGCTAGATCAGAGAATTTCGCATCAACTCATATAAGATATTTGCACCTCGAGCCTTCTCTATATCTACCGTACTCATGGAATATTCTCTCGGCATTTAATCAAGTCCTTGATGTTCTTCTCGGACTCGGTAACTCGCAATAATGCTTATGCTCTCTATTTGCAAGAGCGAACTGATAATTTTGGGAAAAAATCGAAATACGCATTCAGATTTGGGATTTAGGGTTTTGAACTTTCGATTCTCTTTCAATTTTGGAGATTTAGGATTTTTACTTGAGGGAAAAACCCCAAACAGCGTCGTTTTGTTGCTTGCATGCTAACTATACTCTCTAGCGAGCCACATCAGCTTCAAAAATGAATAAAAAAAATGTCACGTTGAATTTCTAGCCAACCAGATCGACGTTGGCACTAAAATGATTGTTTTTCAAATTTTTTTACACTTAAAAAGTGAGCACCATACATAACTTTGGACACTTTTAATATTATCCTAATAAAGCAGTCCTGTTTAAAGTGCAGTCTGCGCTGCACTAACGAGTGATGACTCAAGGAGCTTTATCGAGTAGTCCATCTACCAAATCGAATCCGCAACGTCAATCTGATGCGATCCATGCAAGACCCTCCATTTCTAACTCTCGTAATAATTTCTCTCCCTCTCTTTTTTTTTCCCCCTTTTTCTCGATCGCTCCGTGACTCCAAACCCCGGATTATCTGTCTCTCGTATGATAAACTTGCACTCACCACCACACTCACCTATAAATCACCCTGTCACCCATTGCCCGGTCCTCCACCTCTCTCTCTCTCTCTCTCTCTCTCTCTCTCTCTCTCTCTCTCTGTGGATTTCTCAAAGCGTTTGATTCTAGCTGCTTCTATTGTGATGCTGCTGCTCGTGGCAACTGCTGGTCCTTTCTCATCCTACGACGCTTTATGCATGCATGTGTTTCATGGGTCGAATCACCAAAGTGATGGAATGTTGTTTTATGATGTTGGCCCATACAACATGAACACGGCACTAGATTTCACACAGAACATGTGGACCTTGGAGCCTCACCCTGTTTTCAGAACCAACAGATCTCCAAAATGATCAAACGGTAATGAACAAATATTAAACCGGGCTAAGCGAAATGGATTGGAATGCTGCTAGATAATTCCGAGCATTATATATCAACTCGTTTTCTATGAGAGAATTTTGATTAACCAAACCAGTTGTCGACTCAGCCTTCTTTTCACCTCCGTTTTGGTATGTACAGAGATGGAGCCAATGGTGGCCGTGGCTGAAGCGGGAATTTGCAAGTACCGAAGGCACAAGTTCAAGGGGCCATGCTTCCACAAGATCAAATGCATTGCCGTCTGCAAGATGGAGGGCTTCCAGAGAGGGCATTGCCGGGCCTTTCTCTGCCGCCCTGAGTTTCATGTGCTTTTGCATTACATCTCATCGTATCTCGCCAATATCATGGAATAATCTGGTGTTGCATCGGAATGCCGTCTTGTCTGTTTACTCTTTTTTCATGATTGCTTCTGTTTGTGAGTGTGCAATCTGTCTTACAGCCATAACTTGTTTCTGATCTTGGCTGCTCAAGTTCATATTTTATACGAACACGGGATATATCAGTGTGATCATGACTTCAACTTAACATGACAACTTCGCCATTGCGGACTGAACAACTAACTACATTGTCGGCAATCCAAGCATATGCACTCGGTTGAGTCCTGGACTCTGTATGTTCTTTACTAGGATCAACCGTTTTGCTAAACTCAGGCAAACCCATATTCTCCAGGAGGCCAAGGATGGGTCGTGCAGTCACTCCAAGATTCGCAGTCTGATCCACCGTGGATACTGCGGTTCATAAATAAATCATCCAATTTTAATTTTCCTCGCGATCTTATGTTCTTCTTTTTGATATTCCAGCTGTTTAGCACGGTGTTAGGGAAATCTCCAATTGCTAGTATTCAAAAATGTACATATGCTTCGATTTCTTAGTAACGAGCCATCAATCGCCCGACAGAAAAACCTGTGTTCAGAAGTCGAGAATATTCAGTCAATCCCACAACACATTTTCTCATTTGTATTGACAAACAAAAATAAGATCCGTCGTTTTGGGTTTTTTTCTCCCAACAACCGCTTGTGCTGGCAAGCATCTCCAGTATATTCCCAGAAAGAATTCAACTGAGTATTGCTAATTTACAATTGAACTACACAGAATAGAGCATCCACCTGTGGGAGAAGCATGAAACTGTACAAGTTGAATGCAGAGGACCCCAAACCTGAATTGCGAATGGTCAAATCTATTGTATCAGTCGATCGGTAAAATAGTCTTAACTAGGAACTCCTTTAACTTGAGCCATGCTGAAGCTTTCCTGGAACCACCTAGCTTGAACTAGCAGGCCAGAATCTCTCAGTGCATTCAAAGCTGACCCGTAAAGCCGCCCATCCAACTCTGTTCCCTCCGATTTCATGTCCTGAAGAAACCTAATCAACTCCTCAATGCGGCTGCTCTTTGAGAAAACCCCCACCATGATCCCACCCATTGCTCTATCGATCAAGCCCCCATTTGCCCGAAACTCCTCGTAGAATTTTATGCACGTCTCGAACTCCCTAGCCCTATTGTATGCGGCGATGAGGCTCGTGTAACTAACCTTGTCAGGTGCCACCTTCTTTCTCTTCATTTCCTTCCATATCTTGTCGACCTGCCTCAAGTTCTTCGCCCTTCCATGGATTTCCAATAAGGTGTTGTACACCCACACATTCGGTTTGCATCCTCTGGCTTTCATTTTTGCAACCAGTTTCATTGCTTCTCTTATTTTTCCTCTCTTGCCATACATGGCAACCATGCTAGAGTATGCCACGACACATTTGTCGTACCCCTTGGTTTCCATCTCCGAGAAAAGCGCCTCGGCTCGGGAGTAGAGCCTGACACGGCAATATGCGCTTATGACCGAAGCATACGTCACTTGCCCAGGCTCGCATCCCCGAGAGATGAGAGTTTCGTACACCCTAACCGCAGCCATGGACCCGCGCTTCTTTGAAAAGCCATTGACTATCGCACACATTATGCAATCAGACACTTTCAGATTCATGCCCTTCATTGCCTCGATGACCTGAAAAGTTTTCTCCAGGAATCCTTCTTCTATGTACATCAAAACAAGCTTCAGGAACATGTCCGGATCCCTCAACAATATCTTCTCTTTACTGGCTTCATCGAAAAGCTGTTCGGCTACTTTTATTTCCCGGATGCTCGCAAATGAAGATATCAATGATGCGTAAATTTTGCCGTCGACAGCAATTCCACTGATTTTCATTTTCTTAAAATACTCGAGGGCCTCAGAGGCTCTTCTGGATTTGCATAACGACTGGAAAACAACACTGAAAATCCGAGTTGAAAAGGAAGTCGCAGCGAATTGCCTGCTTTCAAACTCATGAAACAACTCGACGACTTTCGCAACATCCCCAATTTTCATGTGAGCTTCCATTATCCGGTAATAACATGCAGGATCCAGAGCAACCCCTATGGATCTCATCCGTTCGTGCACGACAATCGTGCTGCTATACATATGGAGCTTGTTATAACCTCGCATTGCCGCATCGAATGCCAAAAGACCGGCCTCTCGGTTCGATCCTAACACTTCAAGTATACCATCAGCTACTCTAAATTTCCTAGCTTCGATGCAATTACTGACCAGTCTAGCACAGGTAACTTTATCAGGAAACACATTGTAAACCTTGAAATCACAAGAAAGACCCGCAATCAAATCCCACTTCTTTTCTCGCATCAGGTACCTGGCGAGGCTATCCATCGTAGACTTCTCCGGCTCGAAGTTCGGACTCTCTTTCGCCTTTGCGTAGTACTCGTAAGCGAACTTCTCGGTTTCAGGAGCTTCGAATAACCCGCGTAAGAATCTGTCGAAACTCTCGGAGTCCGCGGTCGGACCCTGCAGAGGATCCGTCGCTCGCGAGTCGAACTGCGTCGGAGGCGAGGCGCCGGAGTGTTCCTCGAGAACGGGAGAAGGGCAGTTCGAGCAAGAAACTCCGAGATTCGAGAGCGGGAGCGGCGGGAAGAGGAGGGTCTTACATGATCTGGCGAAGGGGACTTGGGGGAGCTCTCCCCAGCAGCTGATGCTGGCCAGCAAGGCATTCTCGGGTGAGCTCAGAATGGCCATGCGAGATTTGAAAGCTTGGACGAGCGTGTTGAGCTTCAGCTTTCTATATATATACCTTATCCTCTCACGGGATTTTGCCGGGGATGCAGATCGTAGGAGCCACTAAATGACTGCCGCGTGCGAGGTTTCCCGATACGACATCCTGTCCTGAAATTTGATTGTGTCTACGTCTTCCTTTTGAGGCCAGAAATTTTTAGCACAAATTATCAAAAAAGGAAAAAACCTTAAACTTATGTTTTCATGCTAATTTTGTCACTTTTTAATTTGATCGATTTAATATTAAATTTTTTGATAATTTTTAGTTATGTACTTCTTGTCAATTTGGATCAAAAATAACTTACATGAATAACTTTTGAATTTTTATTTTGAATTTATTATTTTTCTTTCTTTGTGTTTCATTGTGTGGACAAGGGTCACTAGGACCCTCGTCGGCCTTGGACAAGGGCCTTTGTTGTTGCCCCCATCGTTTGTGGGCAAGGCAACCTTTGCCTAGATTTAGCAAAAATTGTTAGTGACCCTCATGAGCATATTTGACCCAAAAAAAAAAAAGTAAGAATTTAAATTTTAAAAATTCAAAAAATTTAAAAATTTTAGTCAACGCCATAAGATGGTTAGCATTCATTTTAGCGATTTCTTGTCAAAATTGGCTGAAATTGCTCAATTGGCAAATTTTTAATAGGTTTATGACTAAATTGGTTAAATAAAAATTAAAGATTAATTGACATAATTGCAATAAACTTATGATTGTATTAATGATTTCCTTAAAATTTTCTAAGTCCAAGGTGGTTTTTGTTTTTCCACCACTAGGTCATTTTATCCTACAGAAGCAACTTCACAAGAGATTTTATGATATCACTATCAATTGTTATAAAAACTTAAATTTGGAAATATTTGAACTTGGGATCTTAAACTCTAATACCATTTGAAAATTTTGTGAAATCATTGTCAACTGTTCTAAAAGCTTAGATTTGTAGATGAAGATGTGGTTTAATATTTTATTACTCTAACAAAATGGAACTGCTTATTGCTTGGGACAAATCATCATTCTCAAATGATATAGGCAAGCTCCATTTTCTGTCATCCATTTTTCATACAACCTAATTCTCACCGAATGTGACATCACGACCCACGTTTCCTGTTTTTCCTCTTGTGAAAACACCACGGCGCACGTTGAATAATGCTAGAACGTGCAGAAAAATGCGGTCATCACATCATCCTTTTAGAGCTGCGGTGAATGCAACAAAACTGAACCTGATTTCGTGTCTTGACCTATTGGGAGGCTCTCTGCAGCTACTGAGGTACATATCAAGAAAGCAGCGAGAGTTAAACAATGCAGAAAATCCAATTTTGATTGGCGTTTTGTTGATGAAGAAGTCGTACCATCAGGTGGCATCTCGAGAGAGTTCTTCTTCCTCCTCTCCATTGTCTCATGTAAGAAAATGACGAATGAGAAATGTTGTAGATGAGCAAGCCAAATAGTTCCCGTTGTCATTTTTCTGTTCTACATTATGCAAGTCAACGGTTAGGGGGCACAGATTCTTTTTTTCTTTCGGTCCTGATTCACCCTTAAATCCATGGTTTGACACCTTGTGTTGGATCTCCAAGATATCACCTTGAACTCTTTGCTTAGCATCATCAATTGTCCTTCAGATTGATCAGCCTCGGTTCACCACAAGTCCTGTTTGAGGGAAATTTTGTTTGGCAAAGACTGTCACAAAGATTGATAAGTATCGCCTTCTGCCTTAACACACAGGAATTGCCACAAAGACGGGTGGCTTATAATCCTAGACCATGTGGTATCATCATCAAACTGCAATCCTCAAACCAGATTACGATTGAAAGAAATTTTTTTCTCTCCTTTTTAGTATAATCAAGTCAAAAGAATTCTCTCAAATCGTAATGGGAGTACACAGGCATCGACTGACAAAGCAAAGATTCCAAGTTGAAAAAAATAAACTTGTACACAGAAACTAGGATGTAGAATTAAAGTTCGGAGAGATCTCTCAGAAAGACGAAAAAAAGGTCCTGATTTAGCTGACTACGAGAGCCTGCCTCGAGGGTTCAATCGCTTTGAGGGACTGGACCCCAGTTTATTCTCGAGCTAATCACCATTGCTGTTCACCTCCGATCCAGAGACGATGTCACAATATGATCGAGCTAAACAGTGGATACTAGTTATTTCAGTCCAACTTCCTAGTAGTCTCAACACCACTCACTGCTCAAGAACTTCATTCAATTTCTTTCACACAAGGTCAAAGCAACAGATGAACAACAGCAATGGAAAAGCAACATTAAGTTACCAAAACCAGAACTTGCAAGACAAAAATGTGTAAATAGAGCCTAATTTATTGAGTGATCAACTCTGACCACACTGTTTGTCCTCTATAACGCCTCATAAGTTCTCTAGAGTTACCTCTCCATTTCAAATTGCTAGTGATACAATTACAAGAAAACAAAAACGACAACTGACCATATGCCAAGAATCCAGAGGATTAGCCAAATCCTGCTCCAAATTAGGTGTCAAGAGAATGAACCATCTCTCCAACCTGCCTTATTTCAGAAAAGATCAAAGAGCTAAATATACCAGACACCGAAACTCAATTAGCCTCATTTGCCCCGAACAGCTTCATCCGCGATAGTGGTGTCCTCAGATAACCCTCCACCTCAAACTTTTTGGGCGAGAGGTCACGGTACTTGGCGAACTGCTCCTTCGCCTCTGCATTCTTATCAAGCAAGCTGTATATCATCCCCTGACAAAAGAAGGGCCTAAAGTCAGTAGGATCCTCCTTAGCCAAGTCCTGATAACTCTTCAAAGCCCCTTCCACATTCTTCTGCAGGAACTGTATCTGCGCCATTATCAACCTCACGTCCCTCGCCTCCTTCTCCTTGTTCTCCTCCTCCGCGATCCTCAGCGCCTCCTCCAGGCGCTTAATGACGGCCTCTCCCTCTCCGCACCGGTCCATCAACAGAGCGTTCTCGAATAGGGCCTCGAACGAAAGCGGGTTCGCCGCGAGAATTTCCTCGAACACGTTGCGGGCATTTCCAGTATCTCCCATCTCGCCGTACAACCTAGCCAGCAAGAACTTCCATTCAGCGACCTCAGGCTGAGCGGCAACCAAACGCCGCAATGCCTTCAGAGCCTCCTGGTCCTCTCCGCTCTCGAGCTTCTGCTGCAAAAGCTTCCTCATTGCGTCGACCGACTCGGGGTCCGACTCGAGGAGCCCCGTCAACGGCGAGGGCGGCTGGGACTCTTCAGAACCCGGAGACGGCTCCGTTTCGACAGCCGCCGGAGGAGGCTCGGCTCTCGCCGCAGACTTCTCGGCGCTAAAGACGAAGGAGACGGCGGCGGCGACGAGGACGGCGGCGCCGGCGCAGTTCCGGAGCTTTCGGGCAAATGGGTTCTCCGGGGGGTGGTTGCCGGGGCCGGCGACGGCGCAAGCCCTGACCGTGTTACGACGGGGAGAGGAATCTTGCTGGGGCTTGGGAGCGGGGAAGCGAACGATCGAAGGAGGAACAGCAGCAGGAGGAGGCCGGCGGAGGAGCGAGGAGGAAGGAGGTTTGGCGAAGCTGAACGCGGACGAGGAAGAGAGGGTCGAATTCATGGCGTGCTGCGGATTTTCTGAAGAGGATGGAGATCGATGGAGAGGGGGAGAATTGGGAGAGGATTGGGGAAGAAAACTGAGGTGAGGAGAATGTGATTATGCTTTGCGAAGGGTTTTTCGAGTAGGTGGGAGATGCGGTAGAGGAGAAGGCGAGGACAGATGCTACTACGCCGGTCCTTGTCCTCTTGTAGGGGGGAAGGTTGCTGGTCAAACGTTGGACAATTTTGAAATTCGGACAGGCCGACGGATTCCTAAACCGACCCGGGAAAATTTATTGTAGGGGATGAACCGGGTCCATCACAATCGTTAATCATGGGAGTTATACATGAAATTCACGGTGAATAGCTTAATTTATGTAAGACTGTCTTCATGAAGAGATTTTTCATTATTGGTAAAATATGAGTTCACATGTGAGGTAGGTATTTTATTTTTTAGTCAATTCTATTCTAATTTTTAATTCCCTCGTAAACTTTTACCTTATCTTTTACAAGACATGAGAGCCGAAATTTATACCTAAAGCTAATTATCCTCACCCCAACCTTCGAGAAGGTGAGGATTCAAACCTCCATCTTCCATTTTCCAAGTAAGAAGGGCGGCCATTTGAGCAATCCTCAATGATTAAGGTACGTGTAATTGGTGTTGGTGAGCCTAATTTATGTAAAATCTTGACCAAGCAAGACTGGCTCCTACAAATGATAAGTTGGGTTATGAAGTGATTTTTCGTGATCGGTAAAGTTCGAAGTTGAGAGTAACTTTTTTATCATGTGATGATAAGTATTCGATCATCATCTACAAATTATTTGACCGGTTAAGTACTCTTCATTTGTTTGTTGATTTTACGCATTTTGTTATTGCGTGATTGTATAATTTCCACCTACTTGTAATCTCCCCCTCCCTCTCTGTCCATCATCTCGCGCATGGCCATTATTGTTCCACATCACCACCTCTCGCCAAGCCTCCTCGTCTCGTGATGCTTGTTGCTTGATCATCATTCAGGTCAATATGGCAAGACATAGGAGAAACATAAGTTTTTCAATTCCTAACCGATCCTTATTCGTTGTCACTTACTAGTGAGCAAATTAAGGGGCGAATAGGAGCATAATTAACATCAAACAATCAAGTTTCTTCCTCATTCTTCATCAATTTTATTATTATTATAATCATCTTCTAAGTTGGCCCTTACCTAACATTGATTTGTTTGAGAATCCGCTTTCCACGGTGTTGAACTAATGCATGTTTCGATACTATACTTCCTCACGAAATGTGAACTCCCCAATAATTTTAAATGACCACGACCCTCTATTCATTTTTTCTCTTTTTTGGTACGAAAAAGTTTTAAAAGAGCCTTACCAAAAAAATTTTAAAAAATTTTTTTAAAAAAATTAAAAAAATTAAAAAAATTAAAAAAAAAAAAAAAAAAAAGTTTAAAAAGAGCAAAGGTGATTGCATTCCAAGCTAGCGCCGGCCCGGAAAGTCTTCCGCTGGATCTACAAATCTCATTAAAGGTGATTTAAAAAAAGCGGGCGTGTTGCACGGGCCTAGGCCCGTGTTTTTCTTAATATATTATTCTAATTGTTGGTTGTGAAGCTATTTTGCATGCGTTGAAGCTTCAAATTAATTATTAAAATGAACAATTATCGATATTGTCTTAATTTCTTTGCAAGGTTCATTAAATTTGCCTTCTGAGGAGGGAGGGCGTTTCCACCTGTAAGAGAAGGCAAATTTAAATAATCATCTGTAGGTGAAGGAGGGAGGGTGTTTTCAGTTGTGAGGGCTGTCATTAGAAATCCCCTAGTAGAGCATCTAGTAGGACTGCATTTTTTATTTTAACATATTAATACTAGCACGCCTCTTACCCTCTTAGTTGGCATTGTATATTTTTCTTTTCCAGTGTCAAGAAATACTAACAATTTTATACTAAAGGGAAGATGAACATTGGTAACTTTTAACCACCGCCGTGGTGGCTCCACTGAATAAGACTCTGCTGATCATCAACAAAAAGGTGAAGGGTTCAAAACCAGGGGAGACGCTAGGTGTATTAAGTGTGACTCAGGGGTGGTGAGTCCTCCTGCATAAGTGTCACATGGGGGTTTACGACGCGGCTGTCGGCTGCAAGTCGGTTCCTCCAACACCAAAAAAAAACATTGGTAACTTTTAATTTCAAATCATTCTCACATCAGGTTCTCTCTAGAGGGTCATTGAATGTATAATATATTCCGTACACGTTAAAACTTCAAATTAATTTTTAAATAAATCAAAAAAACTATCGATAATCTTTGTAAGATTCCTTAAATTTGCCTTCTCTTCCTTCAATGAGGCGAAACACATAAATATTCATCCGATTTTTTTTTTTATTATATTTTTTTGGCGATGCAACACCGGCTACATCTCTTTCTCTAACGTTAGTGAACAACACATGCCCAGGCAGATCAGCCCACGGAAGCTCCATCTCACCCCTAAACCATGGCTGCAGCCCTGATTCCAACGAAGCCAACCGCCCACCGCAAAGTCCCGCCTTCACCGAGCACCTCCACAAGCGCGGCAGCGTCGATGCGCATGAGTCATGACCCCGGACGGGGCGGACGATCAACACCTACGGTCCCGACCGTGGAGACGGCTATCAGCCGCGGGCGCTCCTCGAAGGTCGTTGCAGTGACCAACCTCAAGCTCGAGCTGTACATTTTTAATTTTTTCAAGTGCTTCACAGCTGCATGACATTCGAAATTGGGGAGAGAGATGGGGAAAACGAATGACAGGGAGTCACAGATAGAATCATCAACTTCCGCACAAATTTATATATCTATTAAAAAAACTATATGTCTTGCTTTTAAATTTCTTAAATTACCTTTCTTTTCTTTATTTTACAACCACCCGTTTTATAAATAAACACCCACTTTTGATTTTGTAAGCTACTCCCACTTTCTTACACCCACTTATGTCATATTCTACGTGCGGTTACCTAATTGTGCGAAAGGACCTATCGCGTGCCTCGACCCTAGCAAGTTTGAAAGGGAAGAAGTGGAAGACAGGTAGCCAGCAAACATTTCTCACTCTTAAGATTTCCAAACATAAACAATCAAGGTACGATTCAGCACTCGACATGCTATATTTAGATTTGCTACATTAGAATTTGTAAAATCGGGAAGGAGTCGATGTGCTTTCTCACTATAACTTCGATTAAACTATCTCCATCGAGAACATGACTTAACTTTCTAATGAAATTGTTTTTTCATATTTAGACGCGTTCTTCATTGATTTACAACGATAAAAACTTGTCAGTTGCCAAGACTGGGCTGTTAAAACGGCATCCTCAGTTACCAAAACGGTGAGCCCTGGTTTTCAGCGCCTCTTTTAATTCAAAAAACCCACCGCCGCTACGCTCCTCGACAAATTCGAAAGAGAGAAAGAGAATCGCCGGCCGCTCCGACCGGGAGGGAATCGCCGAACGAAACAGGGCAGCGAAAGCTCCGTCGTCCATTTCAATGGAGTCCGGCGCCGACGCCGACCGTCCGGCCCAATTCCAGAGCCCCGTCGGGAAGGAACGTGTCCCTCGCCCCAAGCCCAGCTTCAGACGAGCGGCGGACGACACGAAGCCCGTCCTCCAAGACCCCGTATCTCTCTCTAACTCGTCTTGAGTGCGTTGTTCCTTCGTGTGTGGATTTCTTTCTTGCATTGCGATTGACGTGGGGATGTTTGTTCGGACTTCTGTTTCGTAGATACTGAGGTCGGATCCGATCGAGACGGAGGAAGCCGTGCTGCGACTGCCCCCGCTCTCCGCGGCCGCCGCCCGATCGAGCACGCATTCCGGCGCCGGTTGAACTCCTTTTGAATGCTGGTTCTTGCTCTCGATGTCGGGATTGTTTCGGTTTCGCTTATGGCTAGGAACTTATGCCCTGCCTGTGATGCTGGTTTGAAGTTTCGTTAATCTTTCGCCTGTTGGCAAAAGTTCGAATTTTGAATGCAATGTTCTTCGAGGAATGTAAGTAACACCTTCTCGTGAGGTCGGTCAAGGCTTGATTTCCTGATTTCATTAAGATGGTAGGTGGTTTCGTTCGATTCGGACGCAAGAAGATGATTGAACTGCAGTGAAAATTTGGAGTTTGCATTCTAGAACTCATGCCGACTAAGAGTCAGGAGTTTAGCTAATGGCCTCGGCCTGTTGAATGAGACTGAACAGGAGATAGGACTCTTGAAAGGGTTGAGGTTCATAGCCTTAATCTTGCCTGCTTATCGTCAATGGCAAATCAAGAATAGACGCCTCGCTCAATTCAATCCGCCAATGCCCCTCGTCTGCCCTCCGATCTGAGTTCCTACCTTCTAAAAAGGCAATTTCATTTGGATCGAAGCGAAGCCAGTTGCACAAGCTTTATACCTGTTCAATGTCTGCCCTGCCTGTAAATGACCGAATGCGTTCAACCTTCATATTCAGTTCCCGATCAGGGTTTAAAAAATCTTGTTCTTTCGTGTGATGTGTGAAGGGTAACTAGTGGTGTCCACTTTCGATTGTTATTTTCGCCCTCGATGAAGTCGACCGTTACAGGGGATGCTTAGTACATTTTTCTTCCATCGAGTCCATTCCCTGCAACTCTTTTCCATCTTCCGTTTCTGTCTCTGGAAGGTTAGTCTTACCGAAAGGATGCAACTTCCCTTCTCTCCTTCCAGTTGCCATCGCTTTGCACCTCATTTAGACTTATTATTAGAACAGGCTTATATGCCTTTTTGCAATGCATTGCCCTTGCTCTACCATATTCAGATTCCAAAATCGGAAGTCACTTCTGCATAACCAACTTCTCAATCGGCGCTTTTATAGGTGAGACATTAGCGACTTACCAGTCTTTGTCATGAAGGTCGGGAGGAGTTTCTTCAAACATGTTTCCACAAAGAACGGCCCCTCTGCGATTCTTGAGGGACACAGTGGTGAGTGATGTCAAAGTGATCGAGGTTTATGACCAATTCCCGCAGCGACGGTCCTAAGCTAACTACTAAACTGCACCACATTTGATTTCACAATCTGAAGTTCAGAACTCAAACCGTGCACGAAGCCCGACTGCAGCAGCTTTCAACTTTTTTTGTTTATCGTTTTCCCTTTTTGTGTTATTGTCCAAATATATTCAAAGAAAGCACGTCAGCTTGCTTCAAAAGGAAAAGCATCGCATGCTTTAAGATACCCTAAGCATTGTCCTTACGACCAAATAACAGGAGCTCCAAGCAACGCTCTTTGTACCAAATGCTGGACATGCTTGATCAGGAGGGAGGATGAATTCAGGCATAGGCATGAATATCAGCCTTTACCAAATGGTTTATTTGAATTGATACTTTTGTAGAAAAATTAATTCTGTCGTTTTACTAGCTTATTTCTGACACTTACCAAGAAACCTAGGCAATCTAAATTTTGCAGGGTACCAGCAAGAGTTATGTGTACACTTATTTTATTGAATTTGAGTTAACCTTCTTCAATCTCTCTTAATCAATGCCAAAGTAATTGCCTCCTCACTGATAGAGGAACTGAAAGTAAGCATTAATCTTAATATAGTAGTCTTCCTTTGGATAAGGGACCAAGTGCACTGAACCACTAGTCTTTGATCTCCTGCCCATCGTGCAACCTGCTAAATTTTCAATCTGTAAATGTTCAATTAATTCAATTGAATATCTGACAGACCAAAAAATTGAATACTATCATGCAAATATAAAACTAATGTTTGGTGGAGAAAATTACACTTGTGGGCTTCAAACGTGTTATATTCGCTGATATGATGCAGTGGCACTAGCTGAGGGCATGACCTCAGTTTGATGCATATATAGATAAAGAATGAGCAAATCAACATGCCTTTATTTTTTTGGCTAGGAAATGAGAGTCATTCAATTAATTGCTTCCACAAAATACAGAAAAGACTCTGTCAGAGGGTCCTCACATAAGCCATCAAAGAGGATAATTTAGACACCCTCCAACCAAATAAAATTACAGAGCAAACTAAGCACAGAAGGGTTTCTAAAAGCAAATTCATGTGCGGCTCTGTTTCCCTCTGAGTCCAGACAAGCCTGAGAGGCCGAGACTATTCTTTTTCCCTAAAACCTCTCTAATGTCTTGGATGATATCACTTGAGCGTCACTCCAACTTGTTGTGGAGAACAACCAATCGCTTCGACCACAGCTTTGCAGTCTCTTTCAGAAATAACCGTGTTAGCTGGGAGTGAAGATTCCACTCCAAATCATTGTGATTTAATCTCAATAACCTACAATTCACTTCTACAACAGTACAACTATGCATCATTTTCGGAAGATGCAGAAGAATGTTGCTCGAATTTATTGACAAATAAATCAGGCAACGGAAATAATGGATCTTCATTAGCACTTCTCTGGAAGGCTTGAGCCAATGCGCATCCCAACGCTCTAGCTACAGGAACTGCAACTGCATTTCCAACTTGAATGTACCTGGTAAAAATAGGAGAATCAAAGTAAGAGCAGAAGCACAGAAATACTCAGGTGTAGATATAATTGTGAAGCACATAATCCGTAAGAATTATTTCTAGTGGATGCTTGCATTTCTAATTTCAACTGCATTGGCTACGCATCTCTCTAGATGTTCTGGTGAGCAGAAGGAAAATGCTCGTACAGAGTGTACGTTGTACCCGTACTCTGGCACTAAATTACTATTGTGGTAACATCAACACAAGTTTTCTCAGGACTTGATGATAAATGATCTACTTGATGTTATGATCTAGCGCATCAGTAGATATAAGAACTTCATGCCCTCACTTCAGCACAACTTAAAAGCGTAACAAGCTAAAAACACATGCTGATAATATAACAGCTTTGATCCAAAAAATTCTAACATAAGAAGATAATTGGTACCTCATAATATATATTCAACTTACCCAACGAAGTATATTTACACTCTATTGGCATTCATGCTATGCAGCTCACAACATTATGTAATCATACATAAAGAACTCTCGTGCAATTGGGGTGCATTTAGGTTTAATTAATGGCCTTTATACATAGTGGGTTTCAGTGAAGTTGAAGAATCAAAGAGTAGCATCATTTATCAAAATAGTTACCTTTCCTTAATGGGCCCAGTAAGTTTGTAATAATCAGGAAAACCCTGAAGTCTTGCATTTTCACGAACTGTAAAAACTCTGTCTTGCTCGGGATGCAATATTGCCTGCATAGTTGATCAAATAATTCATTGGCCATAGCTTATCTACTATTGTCTGATTACATGAATAACCAATTTCCTCTTTGCTAGACTTTTCAGCATAAAGATGTAATGGACGGTAACTTTTGACACGACACTGGAAATACAGCAAGAAAAACCCAAGTCTCACCTAACACAACACCAAATTTACAGTGAAACGGCTTTATATGTTTGGAACAATATTCATAAAATAAAAATCTCATCATAGTTAACAAAATTGAAGCTAATTTAGCAACTACACAACATTTATTGTCAACAAAATAGAGTGACACAAGTTGTGGTCACTGAGGTTAGACAAAATATAACTATCAGAAACTCCATATTATTCGACAACCACAAGGGTAGAAACCCTAAATGATGACATATAATCATCTCCAAATCGAACTCTGCCCCTAATAAAGGGAAGTAGCATACCTGGTTGTGGGGTTCTGCTCTAGTCACTACAGTAGGCACAGTTTCATCCCACCACACACGTGCGAAAGGCCTACATAGTTTGAAGAGGTTGGAATACTGAAATTGCAAAAACTAAAAGTATAAGCACCTTAACACTTACTTTGATGATGAACCATTCACAAATGTCATTGCATAATCAGGGACCTGCAGAAGGACAGCAATTGTATTATAAGACTTGCAAAGGGAGAACACTAACTGTCATTAGGAAGTATGAACAAAATTCTGTCAAAAAGAAACTGAGGGAAGTATGAATTGTTGTATCTTTACCAATGGTTTCCCGGAGTCCAAATAAACCCTGGTAACATCAGGGTCCCATTCAACTTTGTTGTCCGGACGCACACGAACACCAGGCAAATCCCTAAAATTTGCACCCTTGACAAAATTCACAAAGCTTTCAGCAAAACAGCAGAGTTATTAAAATAGATTAGAAGAATGTTGACTCTTACGAACACAAGAAAAAAAAGATTACCTTTTTCTTTGGTATACGACAAACACGTTCATAGTCGTCTGAATTCAACTCAAGTGGTCGATGATCAAAGAGTAATCGACCTGAATCCACCGAGTTGTCTGTGATCCCCATCATTTCTGTAAAAGTTTCATGATTAGAAAAGAAAGAGAAGGAAAAACTAGAATCGAATACTTAACTTAGTTAAGCAGCCTAAAACACGCAAAAGCTTCGATGCATAAATCTTATGACAAGAAACATCCCGCTAAGCTCACTTTCCCTTAAACTAGACCCCATCTAAATGGACTCCTACTAGCAGCCGCCCTAGCCTCTAAGGCACTATGAAAAAGTAGAAGGCAATAAAAGAGGGAAAGCCCATCAAGCAACGCGGATATCAATCTTGTCTCAACACAATTTTCAAAATGCTCATTTTTAATAGCTTCTATAATTTAAGCCAGAGTCTCATGCTTGTCACGAAACCACTGGTTAAAGTGACTTTTGAAGCAAAGATGGTATAACGATGGCACCTAACTATGTCTTTCAACTCTATCTACTCATGAACTACGCTACAATATATTAGCGTCCATCTAAAGAGTATCTTTTGCCCTACCTCCTACATGTGAAAGTTGAAACCCACACTTAAAACTAAATCGTCTTTACCCCAACCCCCATGAGAAGATGAAGATTTGAACCCTCCACCTCCCCCTTCCATGTTGAATGAGTGGCCACTGGGGCAAACCTTTTTTCATATGGCATTTAATGTTTCATACACAAGAAAATAAAGGAATGCTATTAACCTTTTGCACTTGATCTAATGAAACGTTGAAAATCTGTCTGGGGACCTTTCTCATATGGCATTTCATCTCTTCCATGATGAGTTCCAACCTAAATCAATTGAAATCCATCAAAATTACAATCGACAAAGCTTTAAAAACAACACCAGGATGATAAAGATACATACAGGTGGAAGATCAGAGATTGCATCCTCCAATAGCAATTTCTTTTGCAATTCATATGAATGGCCCTCATCATAGGCAACAGTGTGCATCTGATTTTTGTTCAAAGAAATTTTAGTCCACGCATTTAGTAAATTACACATTATAACACAAAAACTCATACCTCAAATTCTATAGGAATGACACCTCTAACAACAACATCATGTGTTGGCAATGGGTACTGGGGCAACTTCTAAAGCATCAAATAAAAACCAATGAGCGAAATTCTTTTGAATACTATTACAAAGACAGACACAAGTGTAAGACTACTTTATCTGAAACATAGGTGCATATAAAAGTTTACCTCACCGGGACGAGCACCCCACAGAAAACAACGCATTCTAAATTGAGGAAGCCCATATGCTCCCGCGGCCATCATACCCAATCTTGTTTGATAGTTCATTTGCACTAAACGACCAAGTGCATACCTTCCCAAGAAACCATTAGAAAATTTAACAAGGTCCACCACATTCTCCATCAAAACAAACCTTGGTTTCAAAAACTCTACAACTTCCATAAACACAAGAAGTTGCTTGTTTTTCACATCAGCCAAAGGATTGTCCTTATCTCTAAAACGGTTGAAACCACTTATTCCTTGACAAGGCGGTCCACCACAGATCACATGTACATCCCCCTGAAAAAAATCAGCCAAGGAAAGGAACTCTTAAGTTGATTGTTTCTTTGTAATCAAGTGCAATGAGCACACTAATAGTTTTCACTATGAAACATCTAGTATGAAATAATAAATGATGAAACAAAGAGATGAGTCTCCTAAATCAAAGGCTTCTCCAGTAAAGTGTATGCAGAGGTCATCATTGAGTAGGTTCATATAGAGGATACATGACAAGATGCAAAAATAAAAATCACTGGAATGAAAAACTCACAGGCAAAGGCAAAATCTTTGATTTGTGACCTTCAACGACGAAATCCTTTAGTTTTTCGCAACAGTTGCTGGCACAAAGACTCGATGTTAGAGATACAGTACATAGGATTTTCATACCAAGTTCATTTTTATCATTGTGCCTACCATAAGCCATCAATTGGCTCCCAAGTGTCCTCATCAGGACCATAGCCTTTCCATGAAACCTGCAACCAAATGATGAGGCTCAAAATAATTTAAAGCCTAGAAAAGAACCACATGCTATGATAGGGTTATGCAAAATAAAGATCACATGCTAAAGTACACAAAAAAGCATCTTCATCAAATTATGACATATACATCCATATATAAACATAAATGGGGTTGTGAGACATATATAAAGAACTATTAAACACCAAATTCATCAACAACCTACCATTGCTGTATACTAAGAATCGACTAGAACGGAAAGGTTTGCATTCTAAGTACTATGCATAAATGAAGGACAAAAAAAAATGGAGGAAGCTGTGAAATAATAAATGTCCAAATTTGTCAAGTTAAATTCAATATTTTAAGTACCTTGAAATACAATGCTTTGTCTCCCTTCTCTTTGGGATCACCATAACAAATTGCTAGAACTGTCTCTACTTCAAACACCTCGCCATCACTTCCCCCATCATCATCGTCACTATCTCCCTCCTCATTGCTTGTTCCATCGTCCACGCTAAATAAATCAGAATATGGCAGCTGCTGACCATCACTTTTAACGAGGTTAAATTGCATGCACAATTTCTGCCACTCCTTCAACAGCATGAGGAAATCTTCTGCAGACTCATTCCTCACCTGATTTTACAATAACAGACAACAGTACAATGCTGTCAGAAAATATGAGGATTGGCAAAATTAATACATTCATCAGCCAAAAAGAAAGGCCATACCTCTGTCTCCGGGTGGTTTAGTTTCAAACTATTGCATGCATGTTCATTCATGTCGACAGCCCATCTCTATGAATAAATGACATCAAGAATGCATTAGCTGTGCATACTGACCTTTTTCTAAGACAAAAGTTTAAGAAATGCATACCGTGACAAGATTCAAACCAGAAAGATTTGCTCCAAGACATAAACCTGTGGACATCGCACCACAACCAGAATACATATCTAGTAATGTCACCTCCCCCTTGTTATTCTTCTGGGAAATCTCCTTGGAATTCACCTCGGATGTTGAACCAACCATATCAACATCATCACTTGAAATGGTTGATGAAGTCTCACAACCATCGACCTTTTGATCTACAACATAAAATCAGACATTAGATACTATCCCAACAAAAAATAAAACAAATGCAACAATAATTATGGATATCCAATCATGTTTTTATCTGATTAATGAGAAAATAGTATGGGAACATAGTTATCCAAGAAGAAAAGCGTACCTATAGGTAAGTGTTTGAATGTTGAGTAAGGCAGTAGATACAAGGTATCACAATAATAGTCACATGGCGGAATTGCCGCTCTTTTTGCATCCAAATTAACCTACAAATCAGAATCAAATTACTGATGTGTAGTCACTAAGAAAGATTTAATTTGAAGAAACTAGGGTTAAACATACATCGAGAGGCACTCGAGCAATGTTTAACTTCTCGACAAGGCATTCTAAAGGATTGTCATCACGTATTTCTGAGAAGAATACACGCTTGTCATCGATGAGGTAGGACAACTGCTTGATGACCTATGACAAATAAAGAACTTAACATAAGATAATCATAAAGCCGCTAAGAGAATAACAAATGATTATAAACATACTTACTGTATCTCGAGCTCTGTAATACCATTGCGCACAAAAGTGAAGTGAGCCATCGATTGCCTCAAACAATTCCACGATCTTACAGATATAGTTGTCCTCCCCTTCCCCAGCCTAAGTTAAGTGCGCAAAAAGGTCATCAATGAAGTTTTTATAGTGGTATCATAATTCATAAATGTCGATTTACAATTAGCTACTGAGCCATTATAGATATTTTCACATGGTTGAAGTACTTTGGTATCAAGGCTCCCTCAAATGGACCAAAAGCTGAGGAATACATATGAAATTAGCCAACAAACAAATTTCCAATTGCAATATAAAGTTCATACAGAAAATTACAATCCTAGAATATATAATCAAAGCTTCAATAAGTGTACTAAAATCACGGCTTAGCAATTTTAGTTTTAGCATCTGAAGGAGAAGATTGCATAGAACTCAGTCTGGTTAAGTAATTGTAAGTCACTAAAGGAGAAGATTGTGTAGAACTCGGTCCAATTAAGTAATTGGAAGTTTGATGCATTTCAATGGTAACATTCAGTTCAACAAAAGTCAGAAAACTTTTGACTTTGCAACTGCCGAACTCTCCAACTATGTGAGACAATCCTAAGATTCCAGCCTCCTTTACAAAATCCTAGTAAAGTTAAGAGGAAGAAAGACAAAGTCAAAACCTAGATTAGATCCTTTAGCTAGAAAGTACATCATCTTCCAAGCCAAACGATTGTGGAGCCCTACACATTCTTAGCCAAAGTTCAAAACATAGAGAAGAAATCATCTCAGCCATGTGGACCAAGAATATGAGACGTGTATGGCTACTGAATGAAAATAACTTTAGTACTAATCACAGTTTTTTCCATACAAAACATAGAGACAAAATCATCTTAGCCATGTGGACCAAGAATATGAGACGTGTATGGCTGATGAATGAAAACAACTTCAGTACTAATCATAGTTTTTTTCCATATATTACCATATTTCTAGTACAATCTAAGAGAATTTAAAAACCAGTACCTTTAAAATACTTTAATTACATCAAAACAAAATTTTACTGAAAGCTTAAGTCATCTATGAACAAACTTGTGAGTTTGATGCTGCATATACTTCATCAATATAACTTAACTAGATGGGTCAATTATTTCCAACCAACCTATTGATAGAGCCTAAGTGCAAGCAACACACGCTGATCACTCCTTCCAACCCTTTTACTTATCCCGTAGGGGTGAGCATGTTGGACCACTCAAACCAGGAACCACCAGGACCAGCCGCTTTGGTCCAGTTCCCGAAGGGATCAGTCTGGTTCCCGATTCCGAGGGGGAACCAGACCAGAGTGGACCAGATCGACTCTTTTTTTTTTTTTAAATACATTTTTTAATTTCTCAAAAATGGCAATAAACCCTAAAAATAGTAAAAACTATAGTATTTTTTTACTTTTAAATTTTTTTTTTTTTTCCTATGTGATGGTTCCATGAAACGGAACTAGACCGGACTAGACGGTCCCGAGTCCCAAAAATTGGGAACCAGTCCTCCCAATACAATTCCCTTATTATCCCGAAAAAGAAAAGTACAAGCAACATGCATTGAAAGGTTTACACCAAATGAAAATGCCACATCTCATCTTTGATGATGCAAATAACATAAAAAATGAATAATAACCTAGACAACTTAGATTTAGAGTGTGCAATTCAAGCTTTATGCAATTGTGTTGCCAATGGCAATCTATGGTATACTAGAGATGTAAATCATCTTTGCATGAGACTAGCACACCCCAATTGTCATGTCAATTGTCACAGAATCTGCCACATTACTCCCTTGATTCAGACAACATTTGAATGACACTTCAAACAAAAATGCATCACTTACATCCATATCAAGTACAAGATTGATGCATAAAATGTTTTAGCATAGTCATATAATACAACCATAAGTAGAATCCTTTAAATCATTTCACATCAATGCAATTTCAAACTAGCAAGAAAAAGTAGTTGTTGAAGCTATAATAAAACCATTGCTAGATCAAAATTTGTTTCTTTAGATAAACCTTTTATTCCACTAGCCCAATGCCGTATGATTGCAAAATATGTGTAGTTGCAATTTTGGAAAGAAATATTTAGTAACTCACCTTCACATAGGCATCATCACCAATATCATAGAAAACCCCATCGACATTAGCCTTCTTATAGTGGCACTTGGCTTGTATAATTTCTTCAGAGTTATCCCCTCTTAAGATGAAATGCAGTATTACAACGTCTAGGAAATAATATTGTTGACAAGGAAACGAAGATCAACCTATCTCAGAAAAAATAAGCAGGTATTCAAATCTAGTCTTACTCTTTATTGCCGTTTACACTGACCACCTTTTTCTTCTGCAAGATAGAAGAGGCACCATGGCAATATATCAACACGAATAACATAATAAAAGATTAATATCAGCAGAAGGAATATTCAAAGCAACAAAAGAAATTGCAAGTCAATGATCTTATGCGCGGCAATGTAAAATGGCAGTAAGGGTTCATTGCCTTTAAGTAGATGACATTGTATGATATTTTTATTATTTCTCCACACACTAGATAGCTGGAATGTGAACTTGACATGGCAAAGGTCATTGGCTTGAGACTAATTATTTCTAAAACAAGTGCAAGGGTTCCTGTGCTTTGACCTACTCTCCTGCCATGAACAAATGACATTGCTTACTTAGCTAGTTTAGTTTAGCTAATTATCCTCCAGATTAAAGGATCAATACTTGCACCAAGGAAATGATGACTAAGCACCTTAACAAGCTATTTGGGAATTCAAAGCTTCATCAGAAATAAGCTTCGATACCATCTACAAATCGTAGATGCCTCACATGTCTAATGATTCAGATCTTTAAAGTTTAGATAACAATGGATGAGAGCATCTGACAAAATGCAAGAGTGCCCAAAATATAGCGATATCACATTTTGAAGGTGCATAATCAAAGCAATACAAATTGCTAAAATCATTTCTTCTCTAAATATCCTTCTCTAATAGTAGAAATACAATACTAGATTGCAAAAGAAAAGAAAAAAATAAAAAAGAAGCTTTTCTATCTCTACGTAACCTTAGATGCAAAAATTCCTTTAAAGCAGTCCAACAGGGGAGAAAAGAGATCAACAGCCTGTAAACAATACTAAGGATCTAAGGGGGCCATTTTCAATTTTTAACAAGCTTCTTAAGGTTTTAACCTTCATATACTCCTATCATCTCCTGTATGCCTTGCACATTAATAGAGAAGCGTCGAGTTCCATAAAATATCTGCCTAAAGATTGTAACTAGGGAGTTCGATCAAAACCTAAATACACTGAACAATAGTACACCACTCCGTTGAATACTTCAATGGAAAAGACAGTCCTTTTTGCCCTATAATACATCAGGTATTAATTCTCAGCACACTTACAGACGAAAAAAGGCTCAATTCTGGGCACTACATTTAGCTCAAGGCATTAGCTGCAGCTGCAGCTGCAGCAGTATCATTTCTAACCCAACCCACATGTTCTCTTTTCCGCATATTATATCGACAGTATTTCTAATCAAGTCTTGGTGTAATTTTCCTAATGAGCTCAGCTCAATAACATCCACGTAGCTCTGCTCACTCCAATGGACCTACCAACAATTCCCAAATCATGCAGTGGCAGCCACCTTCGCAGCACACTAACTAAAACCGCATTCTGAACCCCCCCCCCTGAAGAAACACTTTTCAACAAGCAGAAACAAACCAGCGCCAAAACCCAACCACAAGCCGCCGAACTGAATCAAGATTCGAGAGGAAACGAATAAAAAAAGAAAGAAAAAAACGAGAGAAACTACCTTGCCGGCACCAAGGTATCGCTTTGGCCATTTCTGGCGAGCTTCCTCGTTGCGAATCGGAGCCCCAACGACCCGGCACTCCGACTTCTCCTCCTCCTCGTCGGCACTAGCCCTCGTCGGGGGGACGCCCTTCTTGGCCGGCTTGGCCGGCGCTTCGCAGGCGGCATCCAACTTCTCGTCGAGCTGCAGCTGCTGCGGCTGCTCCTCATCCACCACCAACTCCACCGGCGGCGCCTCCTTGGGCTTCTCCCCCTTGCCCCGCTTGGCGGACGCGGAAGCAGCTCCGGCCCCCGATTTCCTCTTGCTTGGCATTGTCGCCGGCGGCCGAGGGGGAGCTCGGAGAGACAGAGAGTGAGAGAGAGAGGTCGGGCGGCAGCGGCGGCGGCGGCGGGAAGCGGCGGATGCGAGGGAGGGGGAGGGGGAGGGGAGAAGAAAGGGCAGCTGCTGCTCTTCTTCTATTATCTCTCCCTCGATTTTGGGGAAGCGAAGTTTGAAAGATGAGCGGGAATGCGGAAAATTTTTCGGGGGATTTTCTTTTACGGAAGGAGGGAAAAAATTGGGGGGGCCCGGGTGGGGCCCGGCTGCCAAAATTCCCGAAAAAGAATTTTTCTTTTTTTGGGGGGTGGGGGTTGGGGGGTGGGGGACGAAATCTTTTTGGAACGTTGGGGAAGGGATTTTTAGGCGCGTTCGCGGGGCTTTGGTTGGGTGTTCGCCAGAGCACGGGGGCTTGCGGTAGAGACCGCCGTGTGATTTAGGGAGAAAACAATACAATCGGTTTGCTGCCTTGCTGGTGATGATGAATGCTGGCTTTGCATCGAGAAATTTAATTCCTTACTGAGATTCACGAGGGCTGTTGTTAATTGTTATGGATAAGAATGTACGGCCTCCAGTTATCTAGATATCCTCGAGTAAATTTGAATATGGTATTTGTTCATTTCGAACTATTGGTTAACGATTTTCGAAAAAAATCCACTTTGAGTTTTTTTTTTTTTTTTTTTGTATGGATGGTATGATCCGTCCAATTCATTTGAGGCTATTTAAAATTAGGACGGTCGGGCGAGAAGCATCTGACTGGTTTCATTTAATCTTTTTTAGTTCTTTGAGTGAAAGTTCCGATTAACTTGAAACTAAAGAGAAATGGATCCTATTTGCTTAGCCGGAGATATCTTTCAAGTGTATTGTTGAGATTTTATAGAAAATATATGATCTTGAATTTAACTCGGCCATAATTAAGGATTGGTTGGTAACCCAACTTATGAGCTGGAAATTGGAAAGTCCAGCTGATTTCATTGAAACTTGTTTCGTGACCTTAATTAGGCATTTGGGGTTAGGTCCTGCTTAGTAAAATTGAAAAATTAAGCGCTGGAAATTTAAGTACTGAATATTTTGTGTTAATAATCTGAAGTGTCGAAAATATAGTTGAAAAGTCATTTGATGACATTAAAAATTGATAGTTGAGTAGTGTCGATTTCTAACCAAATACAGAAAAATATCAATATTTGTCAATATGTTTGGTAAGATTCTAATTACTTGCAATTATTATTCTATCAAAAAAATTTAATAGCCCCTTTCTTAGTACCGAATTGAGTTGTTACTTAATTGAATCATTTAAGTGGATTCTATATGAGGTCGTCAAGCATGATTAATCTCATTAAGTGCTGAACTTTTGGTTTTCACCACTTGATTGAGAATATTGCAATTACATTGCTAAAACCCATCGATAGTACTCATTCTCCTATCTTTGGTAAAAAAATATACAACTATTAATATGCGATTATCACCAAATGAGATTTTGTATCTATTTTCGGCACTTAAGGTTATCAGCATTTAAAATTTACCACTTACATTTTCAACATATTTTTTTTGGAAAAAGATTGGCTAACCGTGTCGTTTTGGGGTGAGCATATGGTATTGCCTAAATCGAGAATAGCCTAGATAAAATCGAACCGGCTGATTTTGGGCAGTTATAGGGGGCATCAATCTAGTTATTGATTCCATATTAAAATGATTTTTAGTCCAGTTTCCGATTCTAAGGTAGGAATCGGCAAGAACTAGACTGATTTTTATTTTTATTTTATAATGAAGTAAAGTGTAAACCTATACACTAATCTTCTCTCACGCCTCACTTATTCCAAATGATAAAGCAAATCTTTGTTTCTTTCATATTGTTGCCAAATTTGCCACTTTTGTCTTTTGCTTATTTCTTTAGTTTACGTTATTTCTTTTCCTATGAGATTCACCGACTTTACCTCCATTGCTCCTTTTTATATTCCCTAAATTTGTGAGTTAGTCATTTATGGAAAAAAAAAAATCCACATAAACCTTCTTTTTTCAAGCATGCCCCTACAATCATGACCCTATCATACCTTAGCCTTCTTCACAGATCTTGGACAAAATCTCAATTTCGAATCGTGACATAGATTGGTAATTCAATCGATCCAGAACTTTCAATCAATCTATGTGAATACATTGGTTCTATTAAACCACTCGAGAATTGGACCAGACCGGTTGGTTTGATCTAATCCTTGGACCAAGTGGTCTTGGTTCCAAAAATGGGGAACCAGTCCTCCTTGTATGCTTCCTTGGGTTCAAAAAAAAAATCATTGTCATTGAATTTTAGGTTAGTGGAAGTCCTTCTAGAACAATTTGATTTGAGCGAAAGAAATCAGAAGTCATTTCTTTGCACAATAATTTCATTATTAGTTGTGATGTCAATGTTTCGAGTGTTTTTTCATCTTTTAAATTTAATAGATCTATATAATGACGTCGACAATTTATTTTTAGTAAGTGACATTATTTTTCTACTTGTAATTATTTAAATTTTAGCAAATATTTTATGTTGTCTTTCTTTAAGGTCAATAAGATTAATTTCGTGGGCCCTCCTATAATTTGTCTCCCAATTTAAGCGTACAATAGGGAAACATAGAAGTCAAAAAAGAAGAAGAAAAAGAAAGAAACGATGAGTAAAAAATTAAAACCGGTCGAGGAAGTCTACCGATTTCCTCAATAAATTTTTTCATGGCTGGCCTTTGACCATCAAAGTGTCATTCTGCAGTGGCCTGTCGTGCTAATTGCACCCTATTTTTCAATCTTACTAAACAATCCTCTGGTGGAGAACAGCTATGGGAGCTTTTAGTACACGTCTTATTCCTCAACAACTACAGCGTCAAGCAAGGGCGAAAAGATGATGCTGTCTGATTAAATTTAGTACTTCACTCCTTCAAACGTTTGTTGTCCAACATTTCACATTCCTTGACACATGCCCAGAAGAAAATTACAACTCTTCTGACACACCGGTGCAAATGGGATGTTTAAAACGCATTAATCTCAAACGTCACATGCTACAAGGAGGTAATAACAAAATAGATCTGATTCACTTGTCTTCTTACTATTGAGGTCTTACTTTTCTGTCTCACGGTTAATTTTCTGAATTTATTATGCTGTTGTAATCTTCTAGTGTGACGTTAATTTTTTACATACCAATGTCTAATACATTTTAGAAATTTAGTTTTGCTAATTAGGTATTCGAAGCTGCAAATACAAATACGTCCCCGTAAAGCGTGAGCTTAGTGTCTAGTCATGATGCAATGCCCTATGCATAAACAGCGATAGGAAATTCTTGGGAAAAATTACCAAAAATGTTACAAACCTATTGCAATTGTGCCAATTCAGTCATCAACTTTTTTTTTTAAGGTTAATTTAGTTCTAAACCTTTTACAATTGTATCAGTTTAGTCCATTCGGCCAAAATTGGCCAGCCAGTGCTACATGGACGTTGGCCGACAACGGCCATCCAGCAAAAGCTAACGTGTCAATTTTTAAATATTTTTCAAAATTTTCAATTATTTTTTTTTTCACCTTCTCCTTCCTCTAGCCAGCGAGGCTGCCGTTGCCAGATTTGGCGAGGCTTGGCCTCACTCAGCCATGGTGAGATCGAGCCTTGTCGTCCCTGGGCAAGGAGCCTCACCGGCCACCAACAAGGCCACTGTCGCCAGATCTAGCGAGGCTCGGCCTCGCTGGCCCTTGCCTCTGGCTGGCAGAGGCCGACGCCAGCCAGCCAGAGGAAGAAGAAGTGGATGGAAAAAAATTCAAAATTCAAAAGAGAATCTAAAAAATAATTTAAAAATGACACGTTAGCGTTCGCCAGACGGCCATTGTCGGCTGGTCAATTTTGGCCATATGGACTCAACGAACATAATTGTAAAAGGTTTAAGACTAAATTGACAAAAAAAAAATTAGGACTGATTTAACACAATTACAATAGATTTAGAACTTTTTTTGTAATTCTCTTGAAATTCCCAGGGTCAAGTGCTAAGTCTTTACTGTGGAAAAAAATTACAAGCAATATGGTCCATTCATTTTTTTGATTCGCTGATCTGGTTGTTTATTACTTTAGTAAAAAAGCTGCTTTTTCTTACTGCTTTTTCTTATTAAACATTCTCATTACATAGGTAACTTATTCTCAATGTGATGTAAAATAAGTTGTATAATGAAGAATATTCTCTTGGGCGTGGAAGAATATTCTAAAATTAAGGAGGGATTTTAGGCTCTATTTCTTTTGGAAAGTGGGTGATGGTCAATCAGTCTTACTTTAAAATGACAATTGGCACCAGAAAGGTCCATTGAGCCTTTTCCTTTCGTTGTCTCTTATTGCTATTTCGGGTCTTTCTCCACAAGGGACAGTTGCTGATTTACTCTCACCGGCAGGCCAGAATCTCCGACATCTTCTGGATTGTTGGGATCTTTCTCCTCCGACCCTTGCTCGGGCCCCTGACGGTTCTCTTGGCATGAATCGTCCTCCGGGATCTTCTCAGCTGCCTCAGCTTGGGAGGTTCTAAGAACCAAGAAGGACTGAGTTCCTTGGGCCCACTTCATTTGGAACATGTCAATGGCTCCTAGGTTTCAATTTTACCTTTGGTTAATTGCCATGAATGGCCTACCTGCTCAGGTTTTTCTTTTATCCTATGGTAGAATTAACTATGAAGTATGTGTCTTTTGTAATGCCACTTCAGACTCAATTGATCATCTCTTTTTCGAGTGCTATGTCCTTGCGACTCTTGCGTTCTTCTGGGCTGCGCGGTGTAATATTCCTTGGTGAAATAGGCCTTGGGCGGAAACCATCTGTTGGGCCCTGAGGTTCCTCTCTAGCAGGGATTTTTTCCACTCCATTGCCCAGTTTTCTTTTGAAGCCATATGCCACTTAATCTGGAAGAAAATGAACAGCATCATCTTTCAGGGCGAACCGCTTCATGTCTCTGCTTTGAAGAAGCACCTTATTAAAGTCGTTAAGGATAAAGTTCTTACCTTCAATAACGTGCTGGACAACCCTAGGAACAGGCGGCTTCAGCGTGAATGGGGCTTTGACCCTTCTATTTTTGACGGAATCAACACTCATCTCACCTAGTTAGGTGGATTGCTAAGTTGTTTTCTCTGCCTAGTGGCGTTTTTTGCCTAGGCTTGTGTTGCTGGGTGTTCAGCTGTGTTTTCCTTTGCCTTGCTTTACTTCAGCCCCCTTCCACTCATCCTGTATGTTCGCATTATGAGTGAAAGTCTTTGGCACCGGTTTTTGTGTATCTTGACTTTCTTTATTTAATTACACTTGCCTTTACCTAAAAAAAAAAAAAAAAAGTTGTATAATGAAAAACGAGTGGAAGAGATTGTTGATGAATAAGCGATCATTTTGTGGGTGGCTCCTCGAATGATTTGGCTTGGTGAGTTCATAGGATTGGAGAAGTGGCACCATCTTAGCCTTTCACAAATTCAACCACCGGATGTTGTCTCAATGGCCACTCCCTTTGTATGGAAAAGGGGAGGCAGAAAGTTCCCCACCTTCTCAAGGAGGTTGGGGATGTAGAAGTTTAATTTTAGATACGGGTTCGACTTCTATGTTTTATAAAAAAGCAGGACAAAAATTTGAAAGTAAATAGAGAGTTAAAGTAGAGCAAAAAATAAAAAAAATAAAAAGCTTTTGCAAATTTTTCAACTAATGGTTTTATTCTATTAACTCTCTGGATCTGCATAGATCGACACGACACGACACAACACGACACTAGTAATTTCCTTCTGCTAACTCCCGCGCCAGATTTACAGACACAGCACAACACAACGATCATGACCGCAAGCAGACCATGGTTATGATTTTTGTGGGAGATCGATTGTTACAGTATCGACCCAGAGAGAAGCGTTGCAGAAATTATATGGCCGTGGTGACGGTAGATATCACCCACTCATCTGACTTTTGATAATCTGGACTATTCTTCCGATGTCATCTTGAAGTGTACTGCTGTTCTGTACTTCAAATGTTCAATTAAGTCTTTTCATTATTTCATGTGTTTGGTACTTTCGTGGCAATCCTATTTTACATGTTCCGACCTAAGAAAAAGTACCAAACTTGTTTTTTTCTAATCCGTTTCGATTGGCGGGCAGATCAAACAAAACCGAATCAGCTACAACCAAGCATCCGGAGAAGAAAAGAAAAGGTTTCCTGATAAACAGAATCTCATGGTCAGTCCACCAAATGGAACAAAGAAGAAGATCGTGCTTCTAAATGTACTATTTGATTTCTGTCACACAAGTCTTAGAAACGAAACAGATGTATCAGAAGTGCACCTTTGCTGCTAGATCAGATGGCCCCGACTTCTTGTCCCAGACTAAGGTCACAACTTCGGGTTAAAGCATCAATCTCACCAGCAGTTGGCCGTTAACTTAATGCATAGATTCCGTCGGCAGGTTATTTTAGCCAACAAGTTAGGAGGCACAATATGTCTGCCGGAACAGAGTATTCCTCTATTCTGTTGATGTAAATTCTCTGCAAAATTGGCTTCTATTCCACCACAAATACCACTTCTAGTGAGAAGATACAACTTAACTCCGATGACCTGAGTCTTCCTAGGCTGCTTCAGCACATGTCCCTGCTTGAAGACCCAAGTCCCATCAAGTACTCCCAACTGGTCCTTCCAAAATTTTTAAAAAAATTTCTCGTTACACTAAGCTACCGTCAGCATTTGAGCTTGCGTTGGATGTCAATGATGATAACTTAACAGGTACAGCTTTTTCAGGATCACTTGGTTTCACTTTCTTTTCACTCTGGCGCTTTGACTTATTCATAGCCTGGTCCGCTTTTGAGACAATCTTGGAAACTGTAAATCCCGCAACCTCAAATATCTGGGATCTATGGGGAATTAGTGAGTTGCGGAGGATGACATCGACTCTGTCGTATGTCCAAATCCCTAAGAGTGCCTCTCCTTTTAAACCAATGGCAAACCACCCAAGACCAGCTGCTGCAACATCCACAGAACTTGCATCCCAGCTGTTACCACTTACACGAAATTCTCTTCTCACCCATTGTCCGAGCTCTTCCACTCGTTTTTCACCAATTGGCGGCTGGCAAAGGTATTAATATGATGTCAGAAAAATTGTATCTAAAAACTAGCTCGCAATAAAATACCAGGGAGGGAGATCCTCTGCCGCACACAATGCTCCCATTAGTGTCTCAACCAATTCTCGATTGTTGATGTATGTAGATATGCATCAATGGTTGAGATATATCGCGATATTTGTGGGAGCACCATGGTGGGTAGAGGTTCCACATCCAAAATATTGGTGCTGCTGCTCTCACGAGCTTGACACTAGCATGCAAGCTAAGAAAAGAAAAATTGACTCGAGTTCATTATATTTCCCAAAAGAAAGTGCACTCAAAGACAAAAATCAGCATTGCCTCAGCAATATAATAACAAGATCCGGAAGATGTATGGCCAGAAATGAAGACTTCAAAGCATTCTAGACCGATTAAAAATATGCTCAAGGTCATTCAGGTGATCTTTGTTTCAAACAGGAAACAAAATGAAGAAGAAGATACCCTAAACTGTTTTTCAATTCCAGACATGTTTAAATTGGCTCTTAGAGCTCAACTTGCTCCAGAAACCATAAACTATTTTTCAATTTTAAATTGGTCCAGCAATGCTTCCAGCAAGACTTCAAGGTAAAAGTAAAATACCCTTTTCGGCAAAAAAATTGCTATAGAAAGTGGCTTCTAAATGAAAGCTCTACCTGCAATTGACGACCAAAATGGTCTTCTACCATTGTATGTGCATTTTCTGTTTTCCCCATGTGCAATGGGAGATAGGGAGATGCCCATACAGTAACATAAACTGAATCTACAGATGATTCTTCAATGTCCAGCCTCATGAGCCCAGCAATATGAATCGAATGACCTGCCTGTCATGACAAAGAGAAACATATGAACCTTACACGCATGATGCAAACTTGGTTAAGTGTCATGTCAAGATCCTGAGTAAGCAAATTGTTCCTGCTTACTTTAGCTAATTCAATGACACAGAAATGCTAAGCACATTCAATCAACCAGCAACAACTAGGGTAAGCATTATCCCACTAACACCTTCAATCAGTTGACTGAAAAATAAAGTCAAGCGCAATGAAGACACTATGCTTATAGGGGAGAAAGGGTAGACATACAACATTCATCATACTACACTGTTTTCTCCAGCGTAGTAAATGCCCGTCAAAGGTCTTGCACCGTTCAGATAGCATATCGACCTTCCATAACATAAATAACTAGGCCTTTAAAGAAGCTCAAAAGAATTCTCTAGCAGTAGCTACATCATCCTACTTGTCTAAGCATTCTTACCTTAATTCTGTAAGTCCTTGGCCTGAGCTCCTTACTGACATAAACAAGCTTCTGCTCTTCCCTGGTCAGCCTCGTCGTGATCTGATGCGGATTCAAAAGCCCTGGTGTATCAAACAGCTTCGCCTTACCGGGCAAAATTCCCTCGACCCTAATTATTCCCAGCGTGGTACCAGGCACCGGCGCCTCTGTCAAGTGGGTGACTTTGCCTTCTTCAACATGCTTCCCGATCGCATTAATCAAAGTACTCTTGCCCGCATTTTGCGAGCCGATCGCCCAGACATTCCCTCGAGGCCCAGCCAAAGCGATGACATCATCCACAAGATTCTTCAACCCCCAATTCCTCACTGCGCTCACCATATGCAAACTCGTGATTTTGATCACCCCATTTTCCCTCGCTCTCTGCCTCACCCAATGCTCAAACCCGGTGGGCGATATGCTGCTGGGCAACAAATCAATCTTCGTCACCACCAAAACTACTCTAGGCACGTTCCCAGATTTCTTCTCCTTCCAAGCAGTCGAATTCTCCTCGATCGTCGTGGAAACCAGCTTCGCCACCTTCTTCGGGAACGACCCGTCGAAATCGGCCGCGTCCACCACCATCAACACGACCGACCGCGTCCCCGTCGCCGAAGCCAGCTTCCTCCCGACCGTGTAATCGAAGTCGAAATCCGGCAACAGGTTCTCGACGGTCGGGTCTTTCACCTTCCCGTAGTGCCTCAGCGAGTGGCACCGCGCGCAGACCACCGGCTTATCGTCCGAACCGGGGCGGCCGCCGCCGCCGCCGCCGCCGGGGCTCTCGTCCTCGACGGCGAAGCCCCTTTTCAGGGAATCCGAGAACTCGGGCTCGGGAGCGACGGGCGCGAGGTGGGCATCGAGCAGGCGGTAATGCGGGGTCTTGGGGGAGGGCTTGGTGAAGTACCCGGGGTGCTTGGGGCTGGCGTCCTGCATGTGGACGCCGCAGCCGGGGCAGACGGCGTGGCCGGGAGCGGCTTCATCGTAATTCCCCTCCCGGGTCAGGGGCAGGGGCGGAGACGGAGGCGGCGGCTTCGGCGCCTGTCTCGCCGCGGGCAGGGACGCGAAGGAGACGGCGGAGAGGAACGGCGGCGGGGTCGTTGCGGCGGCGGCGGCGGCGGCGGCGGGGCGGCGAAGGATCGGGGAGGGGAGGGATTGGGAAGAAGGGAGAGGCGGGGAGACGAGGAAGCTGAGCTTCGAGACGGACGAGTTTCGCGTCCGACGGAGTAGCGTCAGCATCGAGTCTCTTGTGGCGGTGGGGATGGTGGCAGAGAGGGTTTTTGCCCCCGAGCAGAGGAAGATGCAGGGGAGAGAGGGTTTAAGGACGATGCGAGAGGTATGCTTGCGCTTTGGAAATAATGAGCACCGAACCGATTAGCAGGGTGGTTAGTGTTCAATTGGGGGGTCGGTTCTCACTCGAAACCCAACCGGGCTGGGTTGATTTTTAGTTCGTGGAATCGGGAACTGGTTTTGGAATCGAGAGCCGAATCAGTTCCTCGGAAATCATTCGAAATAGGCTGATTCAATTTAATTTAGTTTGGTTCCTAGATTCAATCGACATCGATGCACACCCATATCAATGAGGTCCAAAGTAGAGAGATTAAGCTAAGACTTCTTGTGTTTATATCGGCGATCAATTGAAATGGACTCATTCATTTTCTTATCGAGTTCAATCTAGTCAATACTCACTCTCGGGTGATAGGATTGGATAAGGTCTCGGTAGGCAATTCTCACGTTGGAATTGAGAACCATCCATAAAGAGACTAATTTTAAAAAATTGATTGAAAATCGTTAATTACCAAATGGATCCATATAACCGGTTTCCAATCCCAATCGCTCACCACTTTTGCATCCCTTACATGCTTCGAGTGGGACGGACTAGCTGAGATGTAAAGACGCAGTTAATACTCATTTCTCATCATTTCTCACATGCTTTCATTGTCGGTGTGAAATGAGGTCTCCCACGTCTGATGTTGTTCTCTAACCATCACAACTAAAAGAGAGATTTTTTAATGAGCTGGGAAGAAGAATTTAAGGAATCTAATGCAAGACATGAAGACTTTGTTTTCACATTAAAATATAGCAAGCAATTGATTACCTAAGGAGCGTAATTAACTGTCTGTTAAATGACATGAAACACACTTGAGTTTATCACATTTAAATTACATATATCAATTCAATTCGATTTGCATGGGTAGGTAGACGGTTCCATGCTTGGAATTGGGAACCAAACTGGTCCCTATAAGAGCTGTTGGTTTTGGGTTGGTCCAGTCCGCTTTTAGGTTGTTCTCAATTCTTTTGTACATACCTATTTAATGGGTGAATAAATTTAACTGAGTTTTTTTTTAATATATATACATATATTTTTTATATCTACAAAAAAACATGAAAGTCGTCGGTATTCGGTAGTATAGTCCTTTGCGTATCAAGGGACACAAATTTATTTAGTTTATACTCAAACTCATTTATAACTTTAATGTTCAAGTTGAGGTCGATTATCTCAATTTTCTATTTTAGTCAAAATCGAGTAGGAAATTTAATAATCTATAAAGTACCTTTCCATTTTCTTCTTAATTTCTTCAAATGCTTTTTCCTAAAATGATTACAGTGACAATCACATCATCTCCTCATCTCTCCATAAAACAATTATTAAAAAAGGTAATCTTAGCCAATTCCTTTTACCTAAATTAAACGAAACTAACAAAAGAAGGTGAGTGCACTAACTTGACAAGTATAAATATTTAATTATGATTTTCCAAAGTTCAAGATTTTTAGTGCACTTTCACAACAAATTTTATACTTGTCCCTTCTAAAATGTCTCAATGTGGAGCTTTTGCTCATCTTACTCCTCTTGCCCCGTTTTATCGCATGTAACTTTGGGTGATCTTTTGTTCTGATAATTGTGCTCTATACTTACTAGGCCCAGGCAAGTGCTCGACTGAGAAATGCCGAGTCCCGAAATTGATTCAAATCCAAAGAAACTATTCTTCTGAACGTCATTTGTCTGAATACCAGTCTTCAAATACTAGTTGCTTAGCCCAAAATAATTATGTTACAGTCATACATCAACACACCCAAGACGCGAATAAGCTAAGCCTTTCTCCTGTGGAATTAAGTAGAACCGCTCCCAATTGTGTACGTGCTTGTGGAAAACTCGTGAACCTTTCTTGCCGACCAAAGAAAGCTTCAAGTCACGAGAAATAGCCAGCTTCTATATCACTGTTCTTCCATATGCGGCCGGCGACCTTGAGCTTCAGTTCCTGTCCATTACTACCAGAGAAGGACAGTGCCAAGGTTCTTGGGATTATTAGACCATCCTGACTATCTCGGACTTTCCTATGGCTATCTCGGATGCTCCTCGGAATGCCTTGCCATATTAACCTTCTGCCATTCCCCCCGACTTCAAGGCTGTAGCTGAACTGCCTTGCTTCGTCCTCGTTGCCCATAAAACGTAGAAAGGCCATATAAACAGGAGCCATCTCAAGCAGAAAAGCCTCGAAGTGCAAGCAAAATTGTCGACCGAAACAGTTGAAGATCTGCACCAATAGAAGATTTATGCAATTCCCTGTTATTCTTGGCATTAGGGAATATGATAGCCCAAAGTTGAAAAATGAAAAACCTCTTCCCTTTAGGCCTACTTCGTACCTTCTTTCTTTTTTTCCTCTCATTTTGCTATAAAATAACTCTAAAAGGTAAAGCAACTATTGTTATTTGAAATTAGACAGGCTGCCACTTTACATGGCATGAACTCTATACTTCGAAGGACCAACTCTAAGCTGAGGCATCTTTAAAAAATGATATGTCTAGGAAATAATCAGCCTTTGCAGAGTGATTTTGCTTTCTGCCAGCAAAACTTAAGATAAACAGTCTGACCAATTATTAGTAGTGCTCAGACAAATGATCAGATAAATGTACAGGACTAATCACTACTCATCTTTTTCATACTCGAGACAAAATATTAGGAACTTACAGATACACTGAATTGGTTCACCAAAATATCATCGGAGCCATGTACTCGAGATATCTTTTCCCCCTTCTAAAAAAGTCATGCACTACCTAATCACACATTAAATTGCTGATACAATATTTGAAACAACCTTAGCCGCATCTTGGAATTTTTATAATAAAAACGACAGGTAGTGAGAGAAGTTAGAGCACTTACAGTCAACATCCATGTAGCATTCTCGACATCTCGTGGATTGGATTTGACATATCTGTGGTTAAAGGTACATCCATCATGCATGTCAACATTGTGGTCATCCCTAAGATGCATGACAAGACGTGGAATATCACCAGTAACAGAACAATCGGCTCCAGCATAAGGGCAAGCATAGGGACGGTGTTTGCAGTTCTTTTCATGCTTAAGCTTACTGTAGTACGGAAATATGCCCCTACAACCCAGAAGCTGAAATCTGCAAGGGAGTTCTAGGGATTCTGCAACTTTTTCTAGCACCAAGCATCGTATATCTCCAAGCTCATGGCGACAAGTTGGACATAGGTTCTCGAGTTTGGTCTTGCAGCTTGAACATAGAGTGTGGCCATTCGGACACTGACAGAATTGAAGCCAAGTTGATTGTTAATAGCTAGAAGCACACAACCAATTCGAGTAAATGAAAACCGTGACAATCCCATCCTCGTCCCTCAAAACCCCTCAAAAGAAGTCCTACTTGAATTTGAATAGAAGTAGTAGCATAAGTACTGTGACGATCCCACCCTCATCCTCAAACCCCTCAAAGGAAGTCCAATGATACTGCTGAGTTTAGGGGTATGCAAACAATGATAACCCATTCAACATCATAGCTGTTGATGTGCAAATTTGACAGCTTCTCAAGGTGCTGGTATAGAACCTAGATGCTTGGAATCTACACACCTGATGCCATATACAAATAAGTCACCAAGCTTTGCCCCACGGGGAAATTTCTGATGCTTAAGCTAGTATATAGGTTTTAAGTGGGAAAGGAAAAGCAAGTGTGCATTTAAAGAGAGTGTTATGGTATACCTGGGCAAGTACATCACCCAGGCAAGCCATATATTTTATCGACCTCCATTTGCAGGGTTTCTTATAGTGGGCCTTCATTTAAGGGCCTCTGCTAGACATCTTTTTATCTTATGAATTAATTCCGACAAAATTAGCATGGGTTAAAAATCACTACTATATAGGATTCTACTGATTTTTACAGTCTTAAATATAGATATTCCAACACAATGATACCAATTTAACATGACTGAGATTATATAAGGTTTTACGATCATAAAACCACATGATTTTAATATTTAAATCAAGTTTTAACAACTTTGTCTACACCAGCACCTTGTGGACCTGACCCTTCAGATTTGTGCATCAACAACAGAGTGAGACTGCAGCACGACCTTTGGACATAGATTCTGTTGAATTGAGGCTACTTTTTTGTCCTCAAGAAATGTGAATTAAGATTTCACTGAATCCTCACTCTGACTACTGTATGATGGCGAAATTAGATACCTCTTTACCCACAAATCTCAAAGCAGTTGCAAGTTTTTGCTATTTCATCTTAAGACATCGAAATACCTTGTAGTAATGGAGCCTTTGAGCGTATAGAAGTTTGGTAGAAATAGATTTACCTGGTAAATGGGAGGGTACATTAAATTCATACAAACGGGACATTCAAGTAGATCGTGCACATCCTCATTTAAGGGTGACCATGCACTTCCTCCCAAGCTTGTGGCGACTTTTCCACAATTGGACCTTCTCGACAGCAACTCTGATGATGTGGTTTCATAATCAGTAAATGAAATCTGGGAGCCAAGCATATTACTCATGTCCTCTAGTAGCTGTGGCCACACTTCAAAAATAGCACCCCACCCCCTTTCCCACTCTCTCAATCTTGCTCCTTATGTATCCAATATACTCTACTAGCTTACGTCACAGATGAATTAGCCCTGTCAAACATTGCCACCATCAGACAATAATTGTTCAGCAGAAGCGTATACTGTAAAAGATTGTCTATTAATCAATCGCTGCTCTAAGTATGACAGTAAGATAGCTCAAAATATAATTTTGGCAAGCAGTACAAGATATCCATAAAAATTCTCCATGTATACTCAATGTAAGAACAGCAGATTACTTTTCTAAACTAAAGGTCACCGACAAGAAGTAACTCTTCGTGCTTTCTAAAGTTTAACTGGGAAACACATCCTCCAGACGTGTACTCACCTTCCTCCCTAACATACTCCTCCACGAATACCCCACACCCGTAATAGATTACACCCGAGATAGGACGCTCTGTGGAAGACATATCAAATGGAGAAGCATCTATTGCCAAAACCCGTCGCCACTACTCTTTGGCGCCACAAGACTCTAAATCATAAAAATTTTCATCAAATGAAGACCACAAAATAGGCCCATCAACATGTATTACCACTGCCCTCGTCCACAAGAACAATAAGCGTGTCTACTTCAAGGAAATGAATATGCAATCAGCTTCCCAGAGATTGACATACCAGGGCTTAAGCCCACCCCAGGCAAGCAGCAACAGCGGGCAGGTTAAGAGAAGAAAAAGATGCAACAGCAGTGGGCCAACTATCAGAGTAAATTGATCCCATTTCCTAATGCCAAAAAGCAGCAACAGCGGGCAAGTCAAGAGAAGAATAGATGCTATACTTGCCGAGCACTATTTTATAGTGGCGGTGACGAGCAATGTACCAGCGAAACGATCTCATCAAACTCAGCGTTTTATCGACTATCCTCCCAACCTCCCCCCTCCTATAGAACGGAAATCGTAACCAACCGATTCGGGAATCCCCCCGGCATTCTAGGTTTTCGGGGATTCCGATGATTCCAAACAACAACACGGAGCGCGAGAGCAAGCAAATCGCGGCAGATCCCGCAGAGAGCGGAAAAGCGAAACGACACCACGCGGAGAGGCTCGCCGCGAGGGCGCATACCTCGACGAGAACAACCCCGGCACGTCGTCCGTCGCAGTCGCTGCCGAGGAAGCGGGCGGAAACGAGGAGCGCTGGAAGAGACCCGCGCGGCGCCGAGAGCTCGGGACGGCTCGGCGAGGCCTCGATCATCTCGGGCTCGCGGGCGATCGATCGCCGTACCGCCACGGGAGAGGCCGCAAAAAAAGAGGGGGGAGGAGGAGGAAAAGCCGAAGAGCGGGACGACGGGGGAGCGACGGACGGCCGCGAGATGGCGTGTCGCGAAATGAGAGAGAGTGGTGCGGGAGTTGACGAAGGATCGGCGAGACGGGGTCTCTGATTGAAGCTCCCTCGAGTCGCGTCGCCACACCTGTCGGCTTTTGGAAAATGGGGGTGGAGAGATCGTCGGTCGGTTGGTGCTTTTGAACTCTCCCGCACAGGGAGAGAGAGAGAGAGAGGTTTACACAATCGTCAGTGGAATTAATGGGGAGAGATACGCCCTGTTGTTGTGTTGTCTCGTGTTGTGGCGATCTCTGGATGGATGGGATGGATGGGATGGATGTGGGAGGAGACGAGGATTCCCCCGCACGCAACGTTCGAAACGACCCCGCTTATTAAAAAAAGTCGTATGAAAAGAGGACGCCTTTTTCCTCCCCCGCTACGTGCCGTTGGAGGGTTTTTTTAAGTTATGTTAATAGGACGTTTGTCTCGGGGGAAATTTTATGGGAAAAAAAACTTTTCGAAAAATTATTTTTTTAAAGAAAGTGACTAAATGTTCTTTATTTGGTGATAGGGACCGAATTTGGTTCTCATCTCATCACTTAATTTCGGCCAAAAAAATCTTTTTTAAATAATTTTTCTTTTTTTCTCTTTTTTCTTCCTTCTCTGTCAATTGTTGGGTCTTAACAAAGGCTGCAACAAGCCACCACCGTTGTCGTCGAGGCCCCAACCCTTGCTGGTCTCCAGGCCATGCCTGTCGTCGAGTGGAGGAAGAAGAAATAAAAGAAAATAAGAAATGAAAAATAATATAAAAAGCAATTTTGAAACAAAATAAAAAATGGTGTATTAAAAACAAAAATTCAAGAAGAGCAATTCCAATAAGGGTTATCAAATTTTCAGATTTATGAATTTATTTTCCTAATTTTATGCATGTATATATTTCTTGGGTAAAAAGTGTTTTGGATGGATTAATCATTTTCAACGAATCAAATGGATGAAAGTTTGGAAAACTAGTTTTGAAAAATAATTTCCCCCAACAAATACACCTTTAAGGGATAATCATTCAAAGGATCTTTGAACTTGGTTTAATGTGCAATGTTATCTCCGAAATTTAAATATGTCTAATATAGTTCCTGAACTATAGCTTAATGCAATATGTCATCTCTAAAATTTTATATGTCCAATGTGGTACATTAATTTTTTTTGTACATATTCAATTTTTTCTTTGGATTATACAGAAATATTCAATGTTATCCTTAAACTTGAATTATTAGAAGAAAATACTAAATTTTTTTTCACATAGTGCATGAACTTAATTGAATGTGTAAACATTTTTATGGACCATGTGAATATATTAAATGTTCAAAGATAATATTGCATATTAGGTTAAAGTTTAATGACCACATTAAATAAATAAAAAATTCAGAGGACATTTGCACATTGGGCAGAGTTTGAGAATCATTTATGTCATTTTCTTTTATATTAAAATTCTCTCTTATCGTAATTTAATTTAATTAAAAAATCATGATTCTTTTAAACTTGATTACAATGGCACATCGTAACGTACGATTGTGCTCGCGGTTGCTGGAGGCTTATTTGCAAGCAAGCTGCTGATCCATATCTTGACATTTCATTTCAAGGAAGTAGGAGTTGCAAGAGATGCAAACATCTCGATGCACTATCTCTTTACCGCAATAATTTGTCTCCGCTAGGCAATAACCCAAGACATGATAGGTTGCCATGGAGTGAGAATGTTTCTAAGGCTCCGTCGTTACGTGGGACAGTACATTACAAACAAGTTTTGAGTTGCGATTGCTTCTAGTGCTGGTTGAGCAGAGATGAATGTACCTAATTTTAAAAGCTGGAACTGATGGTTGACCGATCGAAGAAAATACATTGGTTGAATTATGAACCAACACAGTTTCGTTGACAGAGCCGCTGACATCAAAGAAGAATTCAAATAAAAAAAAATAAAAGGAGACTTAAGAGTAGAAGATTGAATTGGCTTTGATCCCTCAACTTCCATTCTAGATGGCTCTCACATTTATTAAACGACTTTTGCCGTGCTTAATAACCAGCTATCCTTTCTCCTGTTTCGTTACTTAGCCATATTCTTCACTCCTAAACAATGTAGACAAAATAAACATAAACTATTCTTCCTATCATAGCATGACAGCATATTCTAATTTTTAAATGAACAAATAAGAAATTTCAAAGGAGCTACTAGTTCTCACCACGTGATGCGAGGGATCCCCGTCGAATTTACAGCTCGATCCCTCATCTTCAGGTCAACCGTTCGCTCGCGCGCAACGTTTTCCACATGTTCAGCGTTCATGCGGACATGCGTACCTTAATCTCGATAGATTAATGCCTAACAAAGCCATGTAAACGCGTACCACGTAGCAGCATCAATTGACCGGACTAGCCCACGGATAGACCCGCCCCGTCAAATCCACATCAGCCGGATGGAAAAAAGGTAAGCGCAGCATCCGTCGGACGGACATCCTTTTCCATATTACCCGCGCCTCCGACCATCGTTTTTTTTTTTTTTTTAATATCGTGGAAGACGCTTCTTTCGTGCACAAAACGATCTCTTAGCTGCAACCGATTAGGCCCCACTTTCGACAAAGCCGATTGCTTCAAGGCAGCGATCACCGCTCGCGTTCGCGAAGGCAAGCAAGACGATGGCCTTTTTCAGTTCCCTTCTTTTTTGCCCCCTTAATTAAGGCTCAATTATTGCCGCACTGTTATGTTCGAGCCGGTAAAGGCGAGCGAACGATGCGTGATTAATTCGTTCGTGCGTTGGATAAAGGCTCTGGAGGCTTGCGGGGAAAGGACCACCGGCTCCACTCGGTGTCCCCCAAAGAAGACCGAAACCCCACGAAGACCACGTCAAAGAGGCGGCTTCAGAAGAAGCCAACCTTCCTCCCGTCATCCGCTCGTGTATATATACCAAGCGCAAGAAACTGCACATCCAAGAACTCGACGTAGAAACCCTCTTATCATCTGGTTTTCTTCTCTCTAGTTTCGCTCTTTTCGTATACGTGGTCGTTGTCCCGAATAGCCATGATAGAGATCGCAGCGTACGTGCCGGACGTGTTGGTCAAGGTGGCTGCTTTCCTGGTGGTCCAGGCTCTGGTGTACCTGATCCTCTCCAATTCATCGGACGTGTTCTCCAAGGACAAGAAGCTCAGGTCCCTCAGCTTCAAGCCAGCTCGCTCCGCCAGCATCCGCCGGATTCTGGCTGCGTTCTCCGATGTGCCGCAGGCTGCTGCCAGTGAGCCGTCACCGCGCTCGTCGTCCTCCGATGCCCAGAGCATGCCGATGTTTGAGGATCCTCCCAGTGGCCATGACTGTTCGTCCTGAAATTGTTTGGGGTGTGTGGAGGGGGTACTATGGCAATAGCTCGTAGTTCTGCCAAAATTCATTGATTTGTTTGTTCAAATATTTGTGTTGGAAATAAAATTGATACTATCGGATTGCTTTGTCGATGCATATCAATCTTCATCTTTGTTGTATATAATTGAAAGGACCATTGACAATTGAGAATTTTGCCAAACCCTACGTTATTCATATGACAAGGGGTACGGAGAGAGCCAATGCTCACCAGTCCTGTGCGTTTCAAATTACACAAATCTAACTGCGATATATGCTGACCTTTAAAATTATTTAGAATGTTTACATAAAATGTTATTTTTGTCCCAAAGAAAGCATGAATGCGACTTATTAAATAGCTTACGAGTAAAAAAGAAGGATGAAATAGTTTCTCTTTCTTCATTTTTCAGAACACTTTGAAAGTCTTTCCAAAATCTCGATTAGAAATCTTAGAATCTATATTTTCCCCCTTTTCGTGCTAGCGAAAGGTTGCGGAGGGCTGATGACCCCAAATTAGCTTTTGTGATTCCAAAATCACCTTTTAATTATGTTAATATAAATTGTTATTGTTGTTAGTTGTTCAATTGACGCGTGCAGCTTCGCGCCATTTTCTAAAAGCTATAGGGGCTAATGTTTGGGCAACCGATGGCCCTCGTCCAGCCATCGGAATGTTGTCACCATAAGAGATGGCCGTTCTTGACTCGTATAAAAAAGGCACTCCCTCATTTAGGCAAACCCGCCGTCCCTAAAAGCCGAACTAAATGCAACCTAATTTCACTCTTAATTCTACTCACTCTAGCTCATTATAAACACTTTGCAATCAAATTACTAAGCAAAAGTAATTACTACAGAGTGAGTTACACTTAAGTAATTGTTGTAGAGTGATTCGATATCGTTCTGACTATCGTAATCAATCTTTCACTAGTGAATTGGGAGAACTCCCGAATGGGTTTGGGGAGTGCTGTAGAGGCAACGATTTGGAATTCAATCACTGCGAATCAGCCGAGAAATTCTCTTTCTCTTTTAAATCTTTTATTTTGCATGCTTGGATATGGTTAAATAAATTGCTTTTGTAATTATAAGATGTTTAGTTTATTTATTTTGATTATGTGGGCAAACAACACGAGGTTATAGCAATCCTCATCGAGTGTTACTGGGTAGCAGACATGACATTCCAAGTTCCAGATCAAATGAGAGAACTTGTGGGGTTATTTATGCGTAAATAATCGAACTCAAACAAATAGCTATGGGGCACTTATTTTAGAATAATGGTCTAATAAAGCAGGTCAGGTCGTCTCATGTGGCAGCAACACAGAACACCTCTTCACTTTAAGGCATAGTCAATAGAACAGGGAGCGTTCGTATCAGGAAGGCAAATTCAGGACAACATCTTCATTGTCCAGGAAGTTCTGCATCAACTGCGCACAACAAAAAACAGGAAAAAACATCAGTCACTCAATCGAATCAATGGGATTTCGTGATGTCATGCAGCAAATGGGTTTCCATGCCAAGTGGGTCTCCCTAATCATGCAATGCATATCCACAGTCACTTATAGTGTGAAAATAAATGGAGAACTACCTCCTTTTTCCATCCTTTCAGACAAGGTGACCCACTCTCACCTTACATATTCATTTTGATATCCAATGTGTTAACCTGATGATGAAAAAAGCATTAGCAAAAAACACTCAATTTATATTTCCCAAACTATCACAATGTTTGCCGATGATTTGATTCTTTATGGAAATTGAGTGTCGAGAATCTTGCCCAAATACTCAGTCAATATTGCTACGCTACAGGACAGGCAATTAACCTAAATAAATCAGGGGTTTCTTTCAGTGGAAATTGTCCAGAAGCTTTGAAACACAACTTGGCAACACAACTGAGAGTACCTATACTACAGAAAACAGGGAAGTACCTGGGTATACCTACCGATTGGGGTCAATCCAAGAAAGAGCTGTTTGCATGGATCCTGGCCAGAGTAAATGCAAAGTTAGCTGGTTGGAAGGAAAAATTATTAACAAAAGCAGGAAAGGAAGTGCTAATCAAGAGTGTTGTGCAATCCATACCTACCTACGCAATGTCTATCTTCAAGCTGCCAGTGTCCATCTGCAAAGCCATAGAACAACGCATTGCGTCATTTTGGTGGCAGAACGGAGATGCTAAAAGGGGGATGCATTGGAAAAGATGGGAAGTCTTGAAAACTCGAAAAGACGAAGGTGGCCTAGGGTTCAAAGATCTGCTCACCTTTAACAGGGCCATGTTAGGCAAGCAAGTATGGCGACTTGCTACCTCCCCATCAGCTCTATGGAGTAAAGTGATGAAAGGGATTTATTTCCCTCACGGTGACGTCTGGACAGCATCAAAGGGACACCGACCCTCATGGGGTTGGCATAGTCTAATCCTCGGCAGAGACACCATAAAGGAAAACACTAAATGGTCGGTAGGGAGACGGCAAATCTATTCGAATCAGAGAAGATAGATGGCTCTCACAAGGAGTAATTGGCGGGGAAGAAAATCAAAACGAACCTAGATTAGTATCGGAATTAATCAATGCAGAATCCAGAGAATGGAAGCAACAACTCATCCATCAACTGTACGAAGAAAGGTTTGCAAATGAAATTCTAGCAGTTCCCCTAAGCCATCAACCACAGCCAGACATGCTCATATGGACGGGTAACAGAACAGGGCAATACTCCGTCAAAAGTGGATATAACAGAGCAATCATAAACACAAGTAAAACAGATCACAACCGTCCCTCATGCTCATATCAACCACCTCGCACCTTATGGACGCAAATCTGGAACCTTGAAGTGCCGCCAAAGGTACGATCCTTCCTCCGGAGCATATGTCAAAACGCCCTCCCAACGCGAGAAAACTCCGTACACAAGGAAAATAGTCAACGATCCCCTATGTCCACTCGCGAACAAGACCCGAAACCACAGGCATCTGCTGTTTTATGTAAATGGACCAAGAAAATGGGAAGACCCGCTTTTATCACACAGACCAACACAACAAATTAACCGAACGGATCGGTGGGTCTGTTAACGCTTTTCGCAAAGATCAAGACTCACCCGAACCAGAATTTACGGGTATGGTCTTGTGGAACGTCCGGAAGATGAGAAATTGCTGGATTTTTCTCGGCAAGCACCCAAACCAAGAGATCTGTTGATCACAAAGACAAGAACAGAACGTTCTTTCGGTAGAAGAAAACTAAATCGCGGCAAAAAACGAAACCCGGCTGAGACAAACCCGTTCACTTTGGAAGCCTCCTGTAGGGACGGATCCGAAACTCAACGTGGATGCGGCTTGGCGAGAAGGTGAATTCATCTGCTCGGTCGCGGGCTTGATGCGAGATTCGAAGGAAGAACCCTCAACGGCTTCGCGGCTTCCGCTAGGGTTTCTTCTGCAGCTGAAGCTGAGGCAGAGGCGATTTTACACGGGATTAGAAGCGCACACGAACTAAAGAAGCCGCACGTGGAGAACTCAGGAAGCCGAACTGCTAAGTGTTGTATCGAAAGCGACAGTTCTGGGGTTGTAGATTTGGTGATGGGCCGGGCCGAACCTCCATGGAACCTAAAAGAAGTTGTCCAAATGTAGGGATGGGCTAGCCCAAAATGAAAACATCACGGTTATCCATTGCCCACGACGTGCGAATGCCGCAGCGGATTGGATCGTCCGGAATCATCGCCTCAACACTCTACCAACAAATTGGCTGTTTTCTATTCCTTTTCCTCTCTGGAATATATTATGCACCGATCTTTCTCCATCGGTCTTATGTAAGACTCCGAGTTAATCTTAGTAAATGTCAGTTCTTTTCGACCAAAAAAAAAAAAAAAATAGAACCTAATGTCACTCAATCTCATTATGCTCGTAAAATCTATATATCTTTTATAACATGACTTGAGTTAGCAAAAACAATTTATATTTCTCATCAAATTTATATTTGATCTATTTGGCATGCTCCGTTGTCACGAAAAGAAATTGAATACCACGTGAGTTTTGATATCTGTGATTTGGTCTCATACATGCCAAGTATGCTCGCGCCCGTGCGATTGAACATGATTTTCGGCATAAAACATGGGTGCAACTTTGCTGGACTGAGGGAAAAGCGGAGATTCATTTTTTCTTTTTATATTGAGTATCTTGTTAATTCTTCAGTCAAGGGGATGTAGCTCAGATGGTAGAGCGCTCGCTTAGCATGCGAGAGGTACGGGGATCGATACCCCGCATCTCCATATCACTCATTTTTCACCAATTTATCCTCATTTTTTTTGTCGTTTCCGAATCATTTTGTACCTTTTTTGTCGTACCTTTTTTGTCGTTTTCAATCTACGCCCGGCAAACCATACCAAGTACCAACTCAATTGCTCTGACAAGATATAATAAGAGAATCGTTTTTTTTTCTCTCCAGATACCGCCTCCCCTGCTCGGGATAAGACTCGCTGGCGCACGCTCCCCAAGTGTCTCTTGATCCCGCTCCCCGACCAATCGCCACTCGACATTTCGTTTGACTCTGACCCGACGCAGCAGCGGTGAAGCAAGGATACCCAGAATCCGATTCGCCAGTTCTCGGTGGCAGGCTCCTAGATTCGTTCAAAATCCGAAGGTAAGGAGATGAGTTCGTCGAAGACGCTGCGGAAGTTACAGGTGGTGTCCCCCGTGCCGGCCGACATCGACATCGCCAACTCCGTCGAGCCCTTCCACATATCCGAGATCGCCGCCGAGCTCGACCTCAGCCCCGATCACTACGACCTCTACGGCAAGCATAAGGCCAAGGTAAGCGCCGCGCTCGAACGGGTTCTGCTGCTTGTTGGGTTGCCATGGTGCGAGATTGATGAATGGAAGATTGGATTTGACTTGAGTGAATTGCGTAGGTTCTGTTGTCGGCGCTGGATGAGCTCGAGGGACGTGGAGATGGGTACTACGTGGTGGTCGGAGGCATTACTCCTACCCCTCTCGGGGAAGGCAAATCCACTACCACTGTTGGGCTCTGCCAAGCTTTGGGTGCTTTTCTTGATAAGAAGGTAAAGCCTTGCTTCTTCCCTTCTTTCGATCGCCACTTGTTAGTTCTCGGGTGATTCATTCGGAATCGATTCGAAAGGCGGGTATTTAATTGCGGAAATCCGTAGGACGTGGTTGTCGTGGTAATCGCTGGTTTATAAAACTGTGTGCAAATGCCTTTGCTGGGATCCGCTTTTTCCAACTCTAGCATGATGATGCCAGACGTGATGACGAGATTTGATTTGTCGCGGCAGTTCTTTATTGCCCATTTGATGGGTTCTGACAATGTCAATTAAGTGTTGTCTCATAATCTAAGCCAAAAAGCTGTCAAACTCGAAAGCTTTCAGTTAGGTTTCGGCATGAGGCTAGGCTATTATGGTGGACGTGGACCTTCTCTTATGTTCCTGCTGTGGGGTTTGTCTTTATTCCCCCGTCCTTCTCTCCAGTCGGTTTCTACTGAGCTTATATATGAAGAACTTTATTATTGAAAAATGTCAGCACCTCAACAGAAAATCTAGCGGATTTCCAAATTCACCGGTGTCTTTCAACTGTGACATGGCTATTTGCAGGACATGGTCTGAATTCACATGGTGTCGTGAGTGGAATCATGGTCCTGACTTGCTTGAGCACAATATTATGTTTATGCACGATGAATCCAATTGCTATGACCTAAGGAGTATTTAAATAATTTGAATGTGTCTCCGTGAAAATGTAAAAATTGTCTGCTCTAATAAAGTTCAGTTTCTTCTTGTATTTCAGAAAAGCTAGTTACGCAAATTAATTTCAGCACATTGATCCAAACTGATACAACTGATACTCTAATCTACCGAAGTCGCATTGTTTGGATGTTCTGAATGACTGAAACCACTCTGAAGTCTGTCTCGTTAGATGTGATTCTGTATCAGTAAGCAAGAGAAAGGTGGAGAGATCTTAGAAGTATGACTCACCTAAACTGTTCCTCTCCCATTAATACATCTGGAAATAAGAGTTGCTCTTTCTTTGTAACTTCAATAATTTCCATGCTCTTCTAAATATGCAAAATCATTCAGTTAACAACTAAAAATTTGCACAAGCGGTTCCACTTCCATCTTGTTTAACTAAGAATGATGTCAGTGGTGAAATCATTTAGTGGCATCAGTATGCAGTTAATGCATTTTAAAACGTAATTTATCTATTTTTTATTTATTTTACAGATATGAGACTGATTGTCTGCTTCATTGAATGCTGGCATGTTAGAGGCTGGTGTTAGCATTAGTTTCTGTTAACTTATTGGAATGGTCAACTCATTCTCATCTAGGGACGGATCTCCCCCGCCCAATCCAACCTAATATCTAAGGAATTATCATCCAGCCCACCTACTAATAAAAGTATATGAAAACTCTATAAACCTTTGTGCAACGTTATAGGAACTTTTTTGTAGATCCCGACTTTAAAGGAAGTATTGATGGGCACTTTTTTGTAAACACACTTGGTGTATGTGGAAAGATCTAACACAAATGTTGGATTTATTGCTAGTTTGATAATATTAAACATCATCAAAAGTTTGCATTCTGCTACTCTTGGGAGAGACCCTCTAGGAAGAAACTCTGATGTGCTTTAGTATCTTAAAGACTCAAAAGGTCACTAAGTTAGTTGCATACTCTTGTTGTTTACTTTAAATCAACAAGTCATCTTTCTATCACTACTAATAATGGTAAGGCATCTTTCTGGCATGCATACATATTCAATAATTGAAAGAATGAATTTACTTTCACCTAAGAATTCTGTCATAAATTTCTAGAGTCAGAAAAAAAAAAAAAAAAAAAAAAAAACACTAATAAGGGATGCCTGGCCTCTCAAGATGCTTATAGCAGGTCCCTCTTTTTGATCCTTGATTTTGGCAGTCTATTGAAGCATGTAACTAAGTGATATTTTATGTGAATTATTTAAATACAATACATCTTAACCATGTAGTTACAATTTTAGGTGGTCACATGCGTGCGTCAACCATCGCAAGGTCCCACTTTTGGAATTAAGGGTGGTGCTGCTGGGGGTGGCTATAGTCAGGTCATTCCAATGGATGAGTTCAATCTTCACCTTACTGGAGATATCCATGCTATAACTGCTGCAAACAATCTTTTAGCTGCTGCTATTGATACTCGGATATTTCATGAGTCCGCGCAATCAGATAAGGCGCTTTTTAACCGGTTATGCCCGCTGAATAAAGAAGGTAAACGGAACTTTGGCGATGTCATGTTGAGGCGTCTGAAGAAGCTTGGCATCTCCAAGGACAAGCCAGAGGATCTTTCCCCACAAGAAGTTAAGAAGTTCGCGAGGCTTGATATTGATCCAGATTCTATCACTTGGAGGAGAGTGATGGATGTAAATGATCGGTTCTTGAGGAAAATTAGCATTGGCCAGGGGCCAGAAGAGAAAGGAATGGTGAGAGAAACAGGGTTCGATATATCAGTTGCTAGTGAGATAATGGCTGTTTTAGCCCTTACAACATCTCTTGCAGATATGAGAGAGAGGCTAGGGAAGATGGTGATTGGAAATAGCAAGGCTGGTGAACCTATAACTGCTGACGATCTAGGTGTTGGAGGTGCTCTAACTGTGCTAATGAAAGATGCTATTCACCCTACTTTGATGCAGACACTTGAAGGGACTCCTGTACTTGTTCATGCCGGTCCTTTTGCTAATATTGCTCATGGAAATTCTTCCATTGTCGCAGATAAAATTGCATTGAAATTAGTAGGTCCAGGTGGTTTTGTGGTGACAGAAGCTGGTTTTGGTGCTGATATTGGTACAGAGAAGTTCATGAATATAAAGTGTAGATATAGTGGATTAACCCCTCAATGTGCTGTCATTGTGGCAACGGTAAGGGCCCTGAAGATGCATGGGGGCGGACCTGAAGTTGTTGCTGGAAAGCCTCTTGACCGTGCCTACTTATCAGAAAATGTTGCTCTTGTTGAAGCTGGTTGTGTGAATTTAGCTAGGCATATCTCCAATACAAAGGCTTATGGCGTAAACGTGGTTGTGGCAGTGAACGTGTTCTCAACAGATACTGAAGCAGAGTTGAATGCAGTGAAAAAGGCAGCACTCTCTGCTGGAGCCTATGATGCTGTTATCTGTACTCATCATGCTCATGGTGGAAAAGGAGCAGTAAGTCTCCTCCTCTAAACATAATGCTTTAGTATGTTGTATCAATTAAAAATAAGTGTAATAGCTAGCAGAGTGTGTATACCTATAAAGATTTCTCTTAGAGGTGGTATTCACCATTGATGTTTTATTTCTGAGACAAGAAAGTAGATTGCACCATATCAACATAAGTAAAGCAGATACGATCCAATTCAGATGCTCAACTTAGGAATCTGTTACTGCTATTCAGCATTTTGATTTGCTCTTTGTCTTTAATGAACTCCGTTTTTTGAACATTTAGTTTCAAGTTTCAAGGATCCACTATGAACCTTGTCGAAAAATTCTCAATTATTTTCCTCTTTTTTAAGGCATATGCCTGCTATTTCTCATGCTGTCAACTGAATTCATTTAGAACTAACTGTTATTCCTGTCTTGTTGAATATTTGAAAGTGCCAAGTGCTTTATGGATAATTATTAGTGAATATGGTCCCCCTCTTCCCCTGGGCATTCTTCGTTCACTGGGATTGGGTTGTCATTGTTTAGTTTGGTACAGACTGCTTCCAGTGCACTGATTCTCCCTTAAATGATGTGAATTACAGGTGGACCTTGGAATTGCAGTTCAAAAGGCCTGTGAGAATGTAACACAACCACTGAGATTTTTATATCCATTGGACATAAGCATCAAGGACAAGATTGAGGCAATTGCAAGGTCATATGGTGCTAGCGGCGTTGAATACTCAGACCAGGTAATTTTTTTCATGTAGTCTCTGCAATAACAAGTTCCGTTTATGTGATGATTTATTTTAGTTTACTAGATCATAGGTAGAAATTGTCATGTATTCTACTTTATGTGAAATTTGCCGTTAAAAGGATTTTTCATAGAGGAAGTTCAAAATTTAAAGGAGTCATAAAATTGTTGCGAGTGTCCTTTTGTTCAAATACAGACAATATACATCTTTTACAAGTAACAATGCTATTTTTGTGATTTGCAAAAGCTTTGACTCTTGCTGATACTTAGAATGTTGGTCTCACAGGCTGAGAAACAAATTGAAATGTATAGTCGGCAAGGCTTTCTGGATCTCCCAATCTGCATGGCGAAAACACAATATTCATTCTCTCACAATGCTTCAGAGAAGGGGGCCCCATCTGGGTTTGTCTTGCCAATAAGAGATGTCAGGGCCAGCATTGGAGCAGGATTTATATATCCTCTGGTTGGCACCATGAGCACAATGCCGGGTCTTCCCACAAGGCCTTGCTTTTATGACATTGATCTTGATACTGCGACTGGGAGGGTCATTGGTCTGTCGTGAAGTCAGCAAAGCACTCCACTATGTTTCTGCATCATCCAGTCCCTAGCCTGGAGAAGCCATCTCGAACTTCGTAAAGGAAGATATTGGCTGTAGCTTGCTTCCGGTCACTGTTAGGCATCCTTGCTCTTCTCAACTTGTCCATGTTTCAAGTACTTTATGAGAAGAATCGATAAGATGTTGGTAACTGTTGGTTAATCTGTATCACCTCAGCTTTATTATCAATAAACTTGATTTATGTTACTTCTATAAGAGAATTACATGAGTAAGCATATGTGACCCTATGACTTTACTAGCATGTTTTGAAGGAGATATGTAACTGCTAGTAAATTTAACTTTTTTCGCGGCATATTGGGTTTTGGGCAATAATCTACTTCATGTCTCGCTTGCCAATTTCCATGCTTAAAGATGGTCGGTGTACCTGATCACTTCGACGAATCAAAAGGAGCCTAATTCTATGTTCTTTTGATGCAAAAGATGGGAATCTGTTTTGTCTCTTACAACTGACGACGAACCTTGAGCTATCATACCATGAGCGAGTGCTTCTGAGAAAGAAGTAAATGATATGGTGTACTGACTGCGCCTCTGCTTGCTGCAAAGAAGGAATTAGGACTTCTCGAGATACTTCCACGTTTCTCTCTCTATCGCACTCATGTATATGTCGGCACATCTACTAAAGAAGGCGATGACATGAATAAGTAGATTGATTATTGTTTGAGGAACCTATTCAGCATACTACATTCTTGTGGTGCGCTTTATTAAGTGTCACCTATCCTGACTGAACTCATGGACATTATAAGTAAGAATACTACAGCAACATGACCGACCTCTAGCACGCTGCACAAAGTTATTATTACATTTACGTTCCTTATCAGTGGCTTGCAGCTCATGAGGAGTTGACCACTCTACAGTTCTTCCGAATCTCGCCCTTTGAACCCGTGAGTGGACTGATGCTTCCCATCTTGATCATTGAGTTGGTAAAGTCGGTGATGAAAAGGTTGGGGTTGCTGCCATAGGATTCTACTAGACTTTTTGTAGTAGAACTGGCTGTGCTGCTGTCACCAGAATAGAGAACCTGATCCGAACTGAGAAGGCCCTTGTTTACAACTAGATTCTTGAAGTAATGGTTGTCGAATAGATCGGTTGAGTTGCGGTCTAGGGCCGTTGTCTTGTTTCCGTCGCCATTCACAGGGCATAGGCTTTGCAGGTCCGATGTCATAGTTGTGTCAAGCGTGGGGTCTGAGCCTGAACTCGCCGAAAAGTTGAACAATCTGTTGCTGAAGGTGGTGCACCTTGCTAATCCAATTGTGTGACCACCTGTATATAAACCTCTTTTTGTTCAGCGGTGCATGAAATGATCATCCTATACACCATTAAGAGTTGCACATACTCTCTTTCAGGAAACTTCAGATGGATCTGGGAATAATTATAATTTACAACAAGATCTGCATGATCCGATATGAACATATAGAGAGGTGACAACACCGTCAGAGTTTCGTTGCCTAATTTAAGCAAGATCAGTAACTACAATCACTTCGATTTTAGATGGATGTTAAAATATCAAACATGGTAGACACTAACTAGCCTCTTGATTGAACGAGGGATACCAATACGCAGTTTGTATAGAAATTAGAATGACTGAGTGTCCTGAAAGTACCGGATAAAGCACTGATCCAAGGAGAGAGGAAGAAAAAAGGAAGAGAAAAAGAAGAGAGTACCTGATAAAGCTACCACATCTGTGACATTGAGGCCAACGGCGGCAAACTTGGAGATGATAGTGTCTAAAGGATCGGTAGGAGCAGGAAGGCCATTGTTTGAACCAGTCTGATTCGCCACTAACCCATCCCTTCTTCCCAGTGGAACTTTCCATGTCGCCCCCCCGCTCTGCACATGGATCCATCAGATACAGTTACTTTCTTACCGAGTTTACGATGAATACAGTGGACCAAATTATTTATAGTTTACAGGGTACCGTTAATTCTTGCATTTTTTGGTGGAATCCAGACAAAACTCTTTAGATTTCTCGTATTCATGCAGATTGGCACTTACCAAGAGCACGGAATCTCTGGCGGCTATGGCTAAGATGTCGGCACACGATACAACGCCGCTGCACGAACTCTCCACAGCAGTTTTGATGTTGTCCACGACATCGAACCCCCGAGCGGAGTTAAGGTTGGGGCCAGCAAACTTCTCGCCATCACTTCCATCCAGGAGAACCGATCCATCGCATCCCTGGTGTGTGAGCAGAGTGAAGTATTCACAGGAGAACATATAAGCCATGATGATGATGAAAGAATGAAGGGCTGATAAGTCAATATAAGATGGGGAAAAGAGGACGATTGAATGGGTAGCCTCTCATGCCCTGTTCTGATGTATATACATATCCCTAGCCTTCGGAATACCAGGAAGTCCTAGGATGACTGAGGAAACTAACATGCAGGTAACTTACTGTTGTTCCAAAAAGAGGAATAGAAGATTGACTTTCTCGTTCTTGGAATGGTCAAGAAGTACCTTTTTTGTTCACTAACTTATTTTGCGAAACAATGATGTCCCTTGCCAGGTGCATCAATCTTTTGTTTAAGTTTGCGGGAAATTCACATGATTTAACAGCCGTGGCACATCGAGTGCATTGGGTTCCTAGAACCTAGTGTTTCTAATAATAGCTCGACTTGGTCTTGGGTGAGAGTAAAAGCTAGACTTCAATTTTAAGTGCATATGATGATAGCTCATATTAGTTTCACAGAAAATCAATCACGGAAAAGCATTTTACTCATATTTACCATTTGAAATTGCTTAGGGAAATGAGTTAAATGAAAATATATTCACAACTAACAAAGGTCTATATTCAAATTCTCCCAATTATTTCCACTTGTTAAAAACCTATTCGAGTCCACAATAGAACCTACGAACAAGAGAACCAATATCTCAAGCTTATTAATATTTACCAATTACAAGAAACTGCCCACTTAGAAGAACAATAACACAAAATTGAAACAACAATTTATATAATTGATCACGAAAGAAACGTAGTCGTTGATTGCGTGGTACGATAACGATCAAGTTCCAACGATGATATTAATCACATGACATACATTGACAAAGCAATCGTGGAAGTGAAGCCGGAGCAAGGAAGCGCCCATTCTCATTTCAGCCTTGATAGCATTTTGAACTTGTTTCCTCACTATGCTGAGCAGATTAGGACAACTGGTGGAGTAGAAATCTGTTGTGAGCTGAGATTTCCCACCCACAAAACAGATCAAGAGAACCACCCATCGCAAAGACCAACTCCTAAAGCTTGCACCTCTAGACATCTTCATGAATTACAGCTTGTATGAACTACACATGCAAGATAAAAGGGCATCTCGTCTACGATCTATTTATAATGACCAGGGGACTAGGACCCGAGTAATACACATGGGGAAATGCTTAATTAATTACCATGTTTTTTGTGGTGATATTATCCTGAAGCATGGTGTAGTGCTGGTGATGTATGGCGGCTGCATTAGCGTTAGTGTATCGCTTGCATGAACTCAGAGTGATATTTGCATTAAACCTAACTTTGATTGATTAGCAGCTTAGATGTTGCGGAAAGCAATCCAAGTAATGTGATTAAATTAAAAGAAATGGTGGTTTAGTTGGCCATCACTAGGCGTATTATTATATGTGAGGATAGTGCATGCAATACATGTAAGTTTGGAAGCATTAGGGGTCATTACAGAAGCTAAGATCATCTTTGCTTCCACTTAAGTGCATGATTAAGATATGGATGCATGCGTGCTTATTTATATATTTGATTTGATATTACTTGATGCGGTGGAGACGAGGATAAATGCGAATTGAAACACGCAAATGTGCGTAAAATTGAATGAAAAAAAAAAAAAAAAAACTTGTAGGAACCTCTCTCAACGTACTAAGTAAAATTGAGGGAGAAGGTGTCTTGGAAATGAGACATAAATATGAATGTATGTCTAGTCCCAATATTGTATATCAAGTCCCAATATTCTAGCAAAAACAAGTTTGGGATAAGGTGGATCTAATTGCTCTACGCTATGTCTTTGAAATGATGTTAAGCTTGCTTATTGAGTTTTTGCTTGTCCAAACGCTTTGGATATTCATCAATAGTATTGTCTCGATTGTCGCTTGTTTCATGAAAAGAGCTGAAGGGACTTTCCTGAAGTATAGTTTTGCAAAATTAATATGACAGGTTGCGAGTGGATTTTGGGGGGAAGCTCTCGATGTAAATGCGTTTTTTGTTAGAAGTGTGCAACAAAAGTTTGATATATTCATCGGAAAGATCACTGAATCACTGAAAGAGAGTTTAAGTCCGAGCCTCTCAATATATCCAATAGAACTAGAAGTCTGATACATTTACTTAGGAGATCGTCAAGACGCAGTCCAAATTCAAGTCCGTCACCTTTAATAAAAAATTTAAGTCAATAAGTTTTGGGCCAATTAAAACATATTAATTGCTCATTACACTAATTTTCTGATGTAGGATTTTTCTAATACAATTCACATGTGTATTCTAACATATTTTATTGTTTTGTATATGTCTGATTTGAATTATCACACTCACGCATTTCCTAGGTGTCATTCTCAGGAGCACGTGTACCATTTAAATTTCAGTTGGCTTGGGCAATAGGTTTGCGTCCGTTGTTAGAACCCAATTTATATATCTAAGCTTTATCAATATGCCAAGTGTACAGCATTATGGTGATCAGTGTGCTTTGAGAAGCTAAAGGTCAACGATAACTTTTACTAGTAGCAGAACGGTCCAAATGCCAATAGATGAAGCTTTACGTGATCAAGTTGTGGCTGCAAATTATTATAACAATGTCGTAGATTTGGGTGAACGATCAGAATTCGGACAATTGAAACTTAGGATAAGTTAGCTGATTCGTGAACACTTCAAACTTCGGGAAAAAAATGTTATCCTCATTTCTAATCACAAGGCCTTCTAAGTGCAAAGTATATGTGGCTGAAGACAATGTCCACGTTTTAGGATTTAGCACTTCAAGTGCAAACTAAAGTCCTATTAATTTGCCATTGAACGAAACTAAAGTCGAGGGTATATAAGCGTATATAAGCTTGTCACGTGGCTCATCGGGCTCGTACTCTATCGATTTGTCATGCCTCATTTTGAGATTTTTCTTTAAGATTGGATTTTACATTTATTAATAAATTCTCTCTAGTCTCTACCTCAATGGAGATAATATCTTATATATATAATTATCTAAAAAGTCTTAAACTTATTGTATGACGGCCATTTTAATTCCAAACTATTCAATTGTACCGGTGGCCCCACTAGCACAATGGAAAAGAAAAAAAAGAAAAAAGTTCTAAAAATTTGTCCATGTTTGTGCTTAATATACTGCGTTGAATGGTTGGAACTTACTAGACTGTTACATTAGCGATTTCAAGTCAAAATTAGTATGAAAGAACCATATTGATAATTCATTAAAAAGTTTAAGATTACATTGGTAAAACTTAAAAGGTTTATGATTAAGGTATAATTAAAAGAATTATAACTGAATTGGTCGAAATATAATAAGTTTAGGTTTTTTTGATAATTTTTTCTATAAATTTGCATAAGAAAAAATATTGGAAATTCATAACTGTATATTTTATTCCTATTTTACTTATGAAATTAGTATGAGGATACGATTTAGTAAACCGAACTCTAATTGCGTTTTCTTTAACTCTCTCGCATAAGAACTAGGTTGGTTTTATGTATCCTACCGGTCTTCATCCATGCAAGAAGGTTTTGGCTTCTCGATGTCGGCTTATCTATAGATGCCCATGCACTAGCAAATTTACTGAGGTCTGGCATTGGCTCTCTTTCAACGGGAGAGATAAAGCATTGAACTCGATCTTAATTAGAACCGCCAAAGTTTATGCTCTGTCCCCATACTACAAATAACATCTCACCAATCTAACACCTATGAATTTTGCATCTATTCATAGATATAGTACGAGATGAACTGTTGCAAAGTTCATAGATTTCTTTGTTAACAAAACTTTTCTCACCTTCAACCTTTATTCGGCACAATTCTTCCATAAGTTAGGGGGTCTCTTGTTTTGTTCTTTTTGTTTCGTTGGATCCTATGCATCTGCACTTTGCTATTGCTGCCAGATTCCAGCTCGTATGTCGGATTAAGTTTGGAAGAAGAACAGCATTGGATTCACTCGAAATTACACTGCTATAATTCCTTGGCTGATGCCGCTGTGACCGCTGCAGCAATGGTGCTCGAGGCATTGGTTGGGCTAAAGGGATAACCGCTTCCTTGGAACCCTTTTGAGTAATTGCCTGACTGATGGCCACAAGCAGGGTTCGGCGTGCACTGCTGTTAAAGAACAGAAGTCAAAACTACAATCAACAGATGCTAATAGAAGAAAAGAGACAGAGCAAAACAAGCTAAAGCAAGAACAGAGCAAAGTAAGCTGAAGCTTAAACAGGGCACAAAGTCAAAGAAGAAAAACAAAGGCTGACCTGGTGATCCGTGAAGAGGCTGAGTTGGCAATCCAGAACAGCCATGCCAAGAGCCGTACATGTGTCAATATAACAGTATAGTTAGTTTGATGATTCAATCTTGTAACAAAATGCTGTTAAGTCAGTTTGAAAGGAGGTTTGGAACGAAGATATATAAAGCTTCGTCATTGTAGAAAGAGAAATAGAACAGATCATTCTCTCAATTCTCTCAGTTGCTTTCATTTTCCTTTGAAGTAGAAATGCAGTAGATTGTACAGATTGAAGAGAAGCAATCTAGTTCGATGTATTGATCATTCTGTTCTATCAATATACAGAGTTCATTTCTTCATATACAGTTCGTTCTTGAGTTCTGCTTCTTCACAACTGCGACGTAATGATCGTTGGGGTTGTGGTGTTTAAAGGGACTTGATTAGTGGTCATCGCCATTGCAGTTGGCCTGAAGAGAACTGGTTGATTAGCCATCGGCGTGTTACCTGGATGAGTGTTGCGGAAATTCTGCTGAACCCTCATGGTGGACTCACTGATTGAGCATCAGCAGTGGTGGCATATACCACCAGAGGTGCTGGTTTGACGTTTGCAGGACTCCGGGATCTGCAAGAAGCTTCCAAGATTTAGTCCAGTTGGAGGTCTAGCACAGTGTAGGTGCACTCGTAATTGCATTGCCGGCAGCAGTAGAGCCACTGGTTGGTACCTGGTTGTGCACAGACGTCGCACCTGAAGCCTTCTTCTCCTTCATAAGGGGTTTTAAATATTAAAGTTAGGGAATGAGGATGTGAATCGTGTGTAGTGGATGAGGGTAATTTGAAGCATCTTTTGTGGATAAAGAAATGGCACAGCATGCAGGCGAAGTAGTCCTCCTAAGGGAGGATGTTAAATCTGCAGCCGGCGCACAGTGTTTCACTGGTGCTGTGTATTTTGGTGAGTACTACTGGATGATGATGCTTTTCAAGCTCAAATGCTTTCGTTTGGTCTTCTGCTTTTTATTTAGCTTGCCCATCTCCCTCCTGTGTGTGTTCGAGTGTGTTAATGTGTTTGGGTGTGGGGAACAGACTAAATGAGAACTGAGAAGCGAGATAAATGATCCCTCTGTATCTCATACATTGAAGGTGCGTCAGCTTCAAGACCTCGACGATGAGCTCATCTTTAACCTTGAGGAATTCATGGAGCGTTGGGATATAAATATTAGTAAATACCAAAGATTCGTCATCATATGCTGTTTTGGATTCTCCCTGAAACCATAAAGTAATATACAACATGTAACTTGTCGTTGAAATCAAGGGTCGAATAATTGGGATTGAAGTCTGCGTTTCACATTGTGGTGGCGACGGCGAAAAAGTGATGTTTTGGCTTAGTTCTCTTAACTTATTGTAAGACATTGTTATCAACTTGTCATATGAATTCGTTACATTCTCTTGAATGAGTATAAGTCCGCATTTCACATTGTGGTGGTGATGTTGAAAAGCAAAGTTTTGGCTTAGTTCTCTTAATTTATTGTAAGACATTATTAACTTGTCATAATAAATTCTTATAGTGATGTTTTGACTTAGTTCTCTTAACTTATTGTAAGATGTTATTAACTTGTCATAATGAATTATTACATTCTCTTGTATGAGTATAATCATGCTAACTTGTCAAGATTTTCTCTCTCTCTCCCTCTCAATGTGATAAGTTGCAGGTCAATTGTAATTCTTAACAGCACCTTGTTGGGCTCATTTCTTGAGATAATTCAAACCAATGTACAGTTACTTTGTACCTTTAGTGGAAATCGATGGGAAGACAACATCTATGTTGGCAGTGGCTGGGATGTGTCCTCATTGGGCTCATTTCCTAAGGACACAGTTCGAACCAATGTATGGTTACTCTGTGATTTTAGTCGAAATTGATAGGAAGACAACTTCTATGTTGGCAGGGGTGAAAAATATTCACCCATCTTATTTAGTCCGCTGAGATGTCACGCTGAGAGTCTAGTCATTTGTCCTGTCATTGAAAAACTCAAGCACGTGAAAATGAAGCTGGTTTTTATGATTGTTCCTTTCGCAATACTTTACCCAACAAGTACACCCGTGTCACATGTATTCCAACTTAATTTTGCGTCACAAAAACTTTCAAATTGGTATATTTGTGCCACATTTATCTCAAACTAATTTGTGCGTTAGAAAAACTTCCAAATTAGTAAACTTGTGCCATGTACCCTAATTTTGTTTTGAGATTTTAGTGGGCTTGTCATAAGTATACTAGTTTGAGATTTTTGTAATATAAAAATTAGTTTAGGATACGTATACACCAATTTGGAATTGTTTGTGATGTGCAAAATTAGTTCAAATTAAATGTGGCATATGTTTACTGGTTTGAGATTTTTGGTGGTATTAGCCCAATGCTTTATAAATATAATACATAAGATAATTACAATGATGCATGAAGCCTATGAATTTCAAGAAAGCACATTCTTTGTTAATTTTCACAAATCAAACTATCTATCAGATTAAGAACGTAAATTAGACTTATGAATTCGATTAACCTAATTATGCATCAAGTTTAAGTTGATTTATTTAGATCTGTCAAAGTTGGTTTCTCTCTATTTCCCTATACTTAAATTAATTGACTGGAGCATAAATGAACTTACTCGATCTTAATTAGATCTACCAAATTAGTGTCTATAAAATATTTTATGTCTATTTATAGATGTAGCAAGAGATGAAATGTTGCAAAGTTTGACCCATCGATCGAGCACTAGTTGGGCTCTACTACCTTAGCGCCAAGAGAATGAGTTCGAATTTTCGCGTTACTAACATATCTTAAGTGGGGGCCTTGGTGGTGGAGTCTCGTGCTAGCCTCCCTCCAGGTATAGTTGGTGGTCTCCGTTGGCCCTATCGGGTCTACGGTGGCCGTGAGCACCCATAAGGTGTGCCAGGCCGGATCTTGATATAAAAAAAAAAAAAAAATTGTTATTAGATGTTGGATGAGATCAAATTATCTTATATCTATTTATATATTTAGTATAGAGTTAATATCACTAAAACTTCAAATTGGTATGTTTGTGATAAATTTACCTCAAACTAATTTTCTGACAACCAAAACTCTAAACTAATATACCTGTGACAGATTTACCATCCGTTCGTTTTTATTAAATTTTACCATCGAATTACTAAGTTTGGGGTTTTGCCCTCCGTTTGTCATAGATGTATTGGTTTGTGATTTTTCATGGTATTATTTTAATTCAACGGATGGTAAATGTGTCACAAATATATCAATTTAAAAATTTTAGTAGTCAAAAAATTAATTTTGAGTAAATTTTTGAGTAAATTTATCACAAAAATTATTTTAAGTAACAATTTTTTTGATTTTTATTGGTCAAAAAATTAGTTTTTGACAAATTTATTACATATATATTAATTTGAGATTTTTCATGATATTAACCCTTTAGTATATATTCATAGATTTCATTGAAACCAAAACTTTTGTCTCCTTCATCCTTTCTTCAACACGATTCTTCCACAAGTAAGTGGATCTCTTATATATTTTCTATTTTGTCAAATTAGACTTTAATATTGTTTCCATGTTCTTCTGTTTCCTTTGCTTGAATGTCATCCGTAGTTGTTGTGTTATTTCTAAATCTCCCTCTTGTTTCGGTTGCTTTGTTCATTACTCAACCTGTAACCCTAAGGTACCTGTTGACGAGGTTGTGGACAAATGTTGCCCAATTCCAGCTTGAATGTTGGATTAAATTTGGAAGAACAGTATTGCATTTACTTGAAATTACACTGCTGTAATTGACATGAAAACACATGATGATACTAGCAAAAAGGGAAACGTCAGTCAATCGGCAATTCAGGACTAGAAATAATCACCGACATAGGAATTCAGGATCTCTGATCCATCTAGACCCATTGATTTCTCATCGCCACCGCTGCCGCCACCCCACATGCCAGTCACCGCACCCATCATGCCCCGGTTTGTTCCATAGTATACTGGATTCCCATGACCGAGCCCTTGGTTTCGTGGAACCACTGGGGCCATTGAAGCTCTACCACCATTCGGCCTCAGGTATATCGGTTGGTCGTTGATCCCTTGAGTGCCGTTCAGATACATGAGGCTGTTGTTGCCATACGCTTGTGATCCGTTGGGGGAAGTTGTTCCTTGATTGGCAAATGCTGCACTTGGCCGGTTTGGGGGGACACCAATTGCAGGGTTTGTGCTATTGTTAGTGGTGAACATGGTTGTTCCATTCGGACTCATTGGGAATGGTTGAATGGTGCTTGAGGTAGTGGTTAGGCTAAAGGGGGCGTAGGCCTGGATCCCATTTGAGAAATTGCCTGCCTGACCGACAGAAGCACTGTTCAGCCTGTACTCCGACACCACAACTGGTGGGGTTGTGGCTTTTAAGAGGACTTGATTAGTGGATTCTGTCATTGCATTTGGGCTGATGAGAACTACATTTGGCCTGAGGTGTATTGGTAGATCATTTCTTCCTTGAGTACTGCCTAAGCAGCCATTGCAGCTGTACATTTGTCTTCCACTAGAAAAGTTAGTCCCATGTTGAGCATAAGCAACGTTTGGTTGGTATTGGGTGGCACCCTTAGGAGGGTTTGAATTGTCTATGGGACCTCGGGTTGTGTTGATTGAATCGATACAAATTGCTTAATTAGTACTTGAGCTGCTAGCATTGGTTGGCTCAAGTCCGTGACCGTTTGCTGGAAATCTGATTTGAGGACTTGCTTGACTGGTAAACACAAGCAACATTTGGCCTGTACTGTGAGGTGACTGTTGGCAAGGGCTGTGAGGCTGGGTTGTTGAAGGGACCTTGAGTAGTTGTTATTGCCATGTTTTGACAATCAAGAGCTTGTTGAATTGTCCCTGAGACATTAACGAGTCGGAAGCCTTGCAAAGTTTTGCATGACTTGCCACATTGAGCAACTGAAGTGGTGTTAATGGCAGGCTTTTGTGTGCTATTAGGAAGACTTAGAGCTCTGCTTGAAGCTTCAGAAGCTGGTTTCTCCTGAATAATATGGACTTTCTGTCCCACCTGAGATTCGCAGCAATGAAGGTGCACATCGTAACCACATAGTTGACAGCGGTAGAGCCACTGGTTGTAACCTGGCTGTCCACAGATGTCGCATTGGAGGTTGACAGCGGTAGAGCCACTGGCTGTAACCTGGCTGTCCACAGATGTTGCATTGGAAGCCTTCTTCTCCTTCATAAGGAGTCTTAAATTCCATTCTGAGCTGGTGGGGGAGTGATTTATGGGTTGCAGAAAGGGGCTTCATTGCACACAGACTGTGGATAAAGCCAAGGCAGATATTGCAATTGTAGGAGAAACCAGAACCAGGAGTCCCGCATGCTTTGCAGTGAAATGAGGGTGACAGGATAAGAATCAAGTCATGATTCTTGTCTGAAGGATGATAGATATTACTGGGCAATTCAGAGCAATCTTTGTGGAGAAAAAAATTGCAAGTTGCACAGCCAAATAGTCCTTGCCGGGAAGGATGCAAATTCCGCAGCCAGAGCAGATTGCCTGGTTTGTTTTCAACAGTTTGGTGAGTTCTAGGGCATGATCATGGCTGAAATGCACGATCACTTTCTTTGGTCCTTCTGCTTCATCATTTAGCTTTCCCATATCTTTCCAATGTTTAGTTTGTCTGAGAGTGGGTTTATGGGGTATGTGGGTAGTAAAAGTGGGAGAAGTTTTGCCTTTATAAGTGGAAAGAGGTTTTGGGCTTCAGAGACATGAAAAAAAAAAAAAAAAAAAAAAGGCTCATTTCTTACCTCATGAAAATCATGGATACATTCGGCACACTTTTCGATTAGAACAAGAAAGGATTTTTAGATATTTGTTTTCGAGGATCAAAAGTCCGGGCTTCTCATATTGACGAGGACATCGAAACATATGTTTTGGCTCATTCCTAAATATCTTGTTAGACATGTCTATTAGTCTCTTAAAAAATTTGTTAATGTTCTTTAAGATGAGTTAAATTATGGTTTCTCACGAACAAGAACATAGATTTATATTAGACGAAGATGACATTTTATGCGGTTGTTTGTTTCCTCGGGAGGAAATTGGTCTGAAAATGACATTTTTTTTTTTTGGGTAAGACTAAATAGTTGCATCCATCCACTGGACCATTAATAACATATTGCTATTTTATGCACCATCTAAAATTGAAAATTCGTTCCTGGTATCAAGTATTATTTTACATTAATTTTTTGTAGATACTCACTAAATCTTGTTATAATGATCATGTCACCACATTCTTTCATAAATTATTATAATAATCGTTCCTCTATTTCTGATTAAATCAAGAAATATAAAACCTTTTTTTTCCCTTTTTGATTGTATCTTGTATCAACTGTGTGAGGATTGATGCCTCACTCCCAGATCTTGATGAAGCTTCCCAAAAAGAATACCAAAAATTAGATGACAAAGTAAAAAAGATAGTCTCAATTCACGGTAAACGCTTGAAATTTTGCATGATATATGAAAATGATCAAAAATGTTATTTCCTAAATATGGAAAACTTGGCTAGCGGTTAATGGCACAAAAGGGCATTGTTCTAGCAAATATAAATCAATTTGGAAATGAAAAATGTCTATAAAAAATAGAAAAGGAATGAAAGAAGAAATTAAAGAAAATAAGAAAATTAACTTTTTGCATGGTTAACCCAATTCATCGGGTGCAAAGTGTCAAAATCATACATTTGCAAAATCCTCCATTATCATCATCATGTTTGTTGACACTTAAATTTTGACGACCCTAAAGAAATAAAATAAAGATTGCATAACATATAAAAATTGCATCAGAGCAAATAAAAGAAAAAAAAGGGAAAAAATCAATCTGATTGATTATGCATGGAAAGTAGGATTTCTGACTAGCTATTCTTGCTTCAATTAGATAATCAATCAAGGATCAAGAAATCAAAGTGAATAGAAAGTCAAAATGAAAATCAAATCCAAAATAGGTAGGAATAATAGCCAGATTGATAAATTGAAGGGAAAGTATCGATGAATTATACTCAATCTTTGGGAGGGGCAGCATTGGGCATTGGGCATTTGGGAAATGCCACGCCTACTGTTCATCATTTTTCTTTCCCGTCGTCTTCTTCTTCTTCTTTCCGGCCACCGAGCTTTTCCGGCAGCCACCGCCGCTGTCGCCTAAGGGTCGCACGTCGCTGGTGACCACCGTCTGGGGGTGCCACGACGTGCGACAAGGCGGTGTGGACCTCATGCGACGTCGACTGGTTTGAGCTCGCGCGACCTCGATTCACCCGAGTCGCGCGGACCTTAGGCGGCATCACCCGGTTCTCGCGCGACCTCGGGCCGCCGGATTTGGCGGTTCGAATAAAAAATGAACTTGGATGCATTTCTGCGACCTCGAGGTGGCCGGACGGCCGGGATCGCCGTCTGGCAATTTTCAGATTTTTAAAAAGAAAATTAAAAGCAAAAGCCCATTTGGAAAAGAAACGGTATTTTTGCATAAGTAACTTTTCAAAATTTGCTAATTGATATTTGCATTTGGCTAAAGGGCAAATTGTAAAGAGCTGAAATTCGTTTGTAAATCTCCTAAATTAAACATTTCTAAAAAGGAAAATTCAATTAATTAAAGTAAAAAACGAAGGTTTTCACTATAAAAGGGGCCACAAAAAAAAATCTTATCCAATTCCCACCCCCCCGTGTAAAGAAGGGGGGACATTCGAAAAAACACAGAGAGCTTGTTTTCTTTCTCCTTTCTTTCGTTGGGGAAAAGGGAAAAGTCAAAAAGAGAGAGTGAAAGAGATGTGACTGCAGAGAGTGAACATGCGACTAGTTTAAAAAAAACGCCACTGTTCATCTTCTCCGTGGCCTCCCTTTGCCGCGTGACCGACCCCTGCACCGCTGGTCTCCGAGCTGCACCGCCGCCTCGCCGGACTTGCCCCTGACGCGCAGCAGCATCGCCGCCACACTTGACGCCGTTGCCGCGCCCCGCTCCGAACGCGCCTCTGCCAACGCCAGCGCCGCGCCATCTCTGCCTGCTCGCCGCTGCTGCTGCTCCACGCACCAGTACCCGCAAGCACCGCCGCGCAACAAACCTGCGATCTGCAGCGCTCGCGAGCCTCCTCGCTGCTCGACTCGACACCCGTGCCTGCACCTCCGCCGCGCAGCACCGCCGCCGACGCCCGCAGTTGCTCCCTCGCCGCTCCATCCGCGCCTCAACCCTCGCCGACGCCAGCGCTCCTCGCTGCTCCGCTTGCCGTTCGCCGCTGATTGCCCTGCACTACCGCCCGGAGACCGACGCCACCGAACCAGCATCTCCGCCTCCGTCGCCTCGCTGCAGCCGCCAACACCCCATCGCCGCTCGCCACCGCGCCGGAGCCACTCTCTCAGCTGACGCCGCACCCGTACCACTGCGCAACCGGCAGCTCAGTCCACATCCGATCCCCGCGTTGCTGCTTCTCTATCCTTCCTGCCCTCCCCCTCAGGTAGCTTATTTTTAATTTTTAATTTTCATTTCACTTATTTTATGTTATCTTATCTTTATTCTTTTAAAGTTTAGTTATTTAAATTGCAGAATTGGATGTCAATATTTATGTAGGCATTAACCGCAGGGGTTTTGTCTAAAATTATGGTAATTATTAATTTGATCCGTAAGACGTCTAATCATTTTTTTAATTATATTAATTTTTTAGCATTTTGATAGTATTTTAATTGTTAAATCATTATAATTATCAATTTGATTCGTAAGATTTAGGATCAGATTTTTAATTATTTTGAACATTTCGTCGTGATGTCGTGATGTTTAGGGTTAGAGTAATTGTTAATTTGACTTGTGAGATAACGTGTTATTTTTTTGATTATTTTAATTATTTATTTAATGAATATCTTGATTATTTGATATAATTATTTATCTTAGAATAACACTAAAAAACAGAAAAATCAAAAAATCAAATCTTGCATCGGGGTGTGTTAGTAAATTAGGATTGCATTTTTTATGATTGCACTTTTAGATGATTTTTGGAATAAATTAGGATTGAATTTTTTTTAGATAAGACTCTTAAATAATGTTTGCACATTTAGATAATCTCATTTTTCTTAAAATAAATAGTTTTCTAAAATAGGATAGGATTTAAGTCAAATTAATCCTAAAACATATTAGAAAATCATTCATTTTAGATAGTTTAATTAAGGTATTTATTAATTCCGTATTTTAATAAGAAAAATACAAAAATATTAGGTGCATGTCAATTAGTTTGTATGTTAGGTGCATTTAATTAGAAATAGCTTGTTAATAAAATTAGGTCATATAGTTTAAATGCATGATTTATGATAAAGTTCTAATTTAAAAATTTATGATAAAAAATTAAAAAAATAAAAAAAAAAATACTTGTTTTAGTGTTTAGGAATTCTTTCGGTGCAATTTATTTTATTCAATGTTTAATGATGCATCTGTGTGATTACTCAATTGCATGATAGTAATTTAGCTTAAAATAAATCCAAGCTGCCTACAAAAATATTTTTGAAAATTAAAAAAGGAATAATAGTACCGAAAGGGCATTAGAGAAATCTTGTGTAACCAAATTTCCGTACCTTTAGTCTCTAGTTTGTAAGAGTAAAATGATTCTTTCATTATTTTATTTAGGTGTCTAATCGATCTATCGTAAACCGATTAGTGGCGACTCCTAAATAATAATCTTTTGCATGCTAGATATTTAAATAGATATTTAAGTCTAAATTTAGCTCGCGAATTGGTATGAAATTAGGACCAATTCGCGACTTTAGGTTTAAATAGTCCATTTAAATTTTAGGTGATGCAAAAGATTATTATTTAGGTCACTATAGCCACTAATCGATTTACGTGTAGGTCGATTAGACACCTAAGTAAAATAATGAGATAATTATCTTACTCCTACAAACTAGAGGCTAAAGGTATAGGACTTTGGTTACATTAAATTCTCTAATACTCTTTCGGTACCATTCTTTTTATTTTTAAAAATGTTTTTGTAAACAGCTTGGATTTATTTTAGCTTAAATTATTATCATGCAATGGGGTGATCACACGGATACTCAATCATTATTAAATATTGAATAAATAAATTGCACCAAATGAATTCCACACACTAAAGCAAGTATTTTTTTGAATTTTTCTTTTATCTCAAAATTAAAACATGCATTCCAACTATATGACTTAATTTTACTAACAAGCAAATTCTAATTAAATGAACCGCAAACTATGCACCTAATATTTTTTTTGTATTTTTTATTGAAATTCGAAATTAATAAAAACCCTAATTAAGTTATCTAAAATGAATAATTTTCTAATTTATTTTAGGGATTAAATTGACTTAAACCCTATCATATTTTAAAAAGCTATTTTTAAAGAAAAATGAGATTATCTAAATGTGCAGACATTATTTAAGAGTCTTATCTAAAAAAAATAAAAAATTCAATCCTAATTTATTCTAAAAATCATCTAAAAATGCAATCATAACTTACTAAACCAACACACTCTAATGCAAGATTTGATTTTTTTGATTTTTATGTTTTTTAGTGTTTTTCAAAAACAAGTAATTATATATAAACAATCAAGATATCCACCAAATAATGATTAAAATAATCTGAAAAAAATAACATATTGTCTCACAAGTTAAATTAATAATTACTCTAAATCTAAACATCACGACAAAAAGTTCAAAATAATTAAAAATCTTTACGAAACAAATTAATAATTATAATGACTTAATAATTAAAATACTATCAAAATGCCCAAAAATTAAAATAATTAAAAAAATGATCCAACATCTTACAGATCAAATTAATAATTACAATAATTTTGGGCAAAACCCTTGCGGATAATGCCTACAAGATTCATGAATATTGACATTCAAGGTTCCAATTTAAATAACTAAACTTAAAAAAATATAAACAAAATAAAGTAAAATAGAATAAATGAAAAATAAAAATAGAAATAAAAATAAAAAGTACCTAGTAGGGGTTTGGAAAGGGGGAGCAGCGACGGTAGGTGGCACCGGGCGGTTGCTTATCGGCGTCGAAGCTCCGGCGAGGACTGGCGGGCGGCGACGGTGAGGGGCGTCGCGGGCGGTGGTGCCGCAGCAGCGGGCACAGAGCTGCTACAGAATCGTCGCACGGAGGAGGGGGTTAGAGCGGCGCGCAGGGGCGACGCGGCGAGATCGGCAGTCGACGGGCAGAGCGTTAAGGAGCGGCAGGGGCGCGGAGGTCGCTGGGTCGCGAGTTGCTGAGGCGCGGCGTCGGGCTCTGGTGGCGTCGGTCGCAGCTGGAGCAGGGGACACCGAGCGCTGGGTCGTGGGCAGATCTAGGCCGACGGCTACTGGTGTCGCAGCGAGGGAGACTCAGGGGGTCGGCTCGGGCGCGATCAGCTCGTATGAGCTTGCTGCAGGGCTGTGCTCGAGGAAGCACCGGAGCGGTGGTGGTGCCGAGTCGGAGGCGGAGCAGAGACTCCGGCAGAGGGCACGGGAACAGCGACGGCGAGGTGGGAAGCGGCGGAAGCGAAGCGGCGGTGCGGTGCGGTGCGGGCGCGGTGATGCTAGTGCGCCGGTGAGGGGATCGGGCAGCAGGGAGCGCCGGTCTTCTTCTTTCTCTGTTTTGTTTTTTCCCTTTTTTTTTTCTTCTGCTGTACGTCGCTTCCCACGTCCCTCTCTCTGCTGACTCTTCTCTGCTCTCTCACTTTTTTCTGCAGAACCTTTTCAGCAGAACCAGCCTTTCCTACAAAGCTTTTTCCTTCGTTTTTTGTGTGATTTTTTTCAAAGAACGAAAGGAAGCCTCTTTTGCCGAATGATCCGAAGAAAAACCTTAGAAAATCCGAGAATAAGCCTCCTTCGGCCGTATATTCAATGTGTGTGGCGCTTCGGAAACCTATACGAGTAATCTATTTATAGGCCATAGGATTTTAATTTTCTTTTCAAATCAATATCTGTGAAGATTTTTTTGTGGCACACAATATCACTTTTTTATTTTCCACACCTCTTATAGATTTCATTTGCAAAAATGAATAAAAATTGTAATATGATTTTTTTCAAATACGGGCTTAAGCTAAATTGCTCTCTTCATGGACTTAGCCCAATCTATCAATTTAAAACTTAGAACCATTAAATCAAACCCATCTATCACCGATCCAATGTAAATGCAAATTAAAATAAATGCACCTAAAACTATATGATATGCAATTAATTAATTAACTAATATTTTTTAGGGGTTAAAATTAATCCCTAATGTTTTTTTTTTTGTAACCTATGGAACCTCCGTGCGTCGCTTTGTGATTGGAGTAAAAACCCTAGAGAGAGTAGAGTCACCGTCACCCTTGCTTCCCGAGTAAATCATGGGTTCCTTTTCAACAAGGCAGATGACGCAGGGATTCGAACACTGGACCTCTCGCGAAAGGAACCAGCGCCCAACCACTACGCCACTATCACGGGTGGTATTAATTAATCCCTAATGTTTTTAATGTGATAAATGAATAAACGGGTTACCAAAAATTAAGTGTCAATAGTGGCGACTCCTATATATTAATTATTTGCATGTTAAATAAGAAAAATCCAAAAAAAAATAAATACTTGCTTTAGTGTCTGAAATTCATTTGGTGCAATTTATTTTATTCAATGTTTAATAATGATTTAGCATCTGTATGATCACTCTATTACATGATAGTAATTTAGCTTAAAATAAATTCAAACTGCCTGCAAAAATATTTTTGAAAATTAAAAAAAAAAATGGTGCCGAAAGGGCATTAGAGAAATTTAGTGTAACTAAGTTTTTGTACCCTTATTCTCTGGTTTATAGGAGTAAAATAATTCTTCAATTATTTTACTTAGGTGTCTAATTGACCTACCGTAAATCGATTAGTGGCGACTTTTAGATATTAATTATTTGTATGTTAAATATTTAAATTAAGTCGCGAATTGATATGGGTTTAGGAGAGCCCGAGCTAAGTTTAAAGGCTTAGTAGTTCATTAGCCTAAATTTAGGTAGTGCATCCGAAATTTAGGTCGCGACAATGTTTATCCATACCGTTGAAGATTTATGAAATGATCCAAGTCTAGAAGATAATCTCTTTAATTTGTAGCAGATTCAACATACCATACGGATAAACTTTAATTGCCTCATTTGACATATGAGTCTATATAACTATAAAATAAGGCCAGTGCATATGCTATGGAATTGGACATGTACGTGTTATTATTTTCAAAGTTTCAGCGGGACTAATTTCTACTAAAATATATGTAAATCCTCCATAACCGTGAATGTTCTCTTGAATGCTCGACAATGCACGTTGGTCGTGGTCATGTTATCTTTGCTACATACATTTTCACAAGAACTTCTTCTTCACTAGCTCATTATGGTGTTTGGTTACTCCCTCCCTCCCTCTCTCTATATATAAAGAAAGTTGACACATAAATTTTCTCTTAAAGATTTCTTATTCATTTCGTAGAAAATTAGGGATCCAACTCATCGATATAAAAAAAGTTGAACCCCAAAACAATAACACTGATGTTGCATGGTGTTGCATTCTCATTATTCACTACATTCTTCTGCATTAAGAAATTAGAGATAATTTTGTTTAAAAATTGTGTGTTTGCATTAAGCATAAACCCGGCGATTCTGTGAATTTCTTTCAAATTGGGCTCTTAATTTATTGAATTCTTAAAGTTTGCCCATTTGAGCCAAGCCCTTGTATGTAGTTCAGCCACACTTCTCTTTTCCTCGGCCTTGCCGAAATTTCCTTAAGTCGTGCATTGCCGCGCATGTTCCTTAGGCATTTTCTAGAACTTCTGGCTATGAATTAAACTCTTACATTAAAAGTTAAATTTTTTTTTTAAAAATATTTTTGGAGCGCTGTCTAAAGTGCATAATTGATTTCGCCAATTAACACGATTACATAAACGAGTGCGAAAATCAAGGGATTGGAATGTAATGGGCTGCATGTTTTCGTTTTTTTTTTTTTTTTTTTTTTAAGAACATAAATTTTGTTTTTTTGTTCCCTTAACAAAAAAAAAAAGAAACGCGTTTGTTTGCGTTTTTGTTAAAATCTGATTTTTGCTCTCGAATACAAAAAGAACAGAAATGAAAACAAAAAAAAAATTGTTTGTTCTAAAACACTTTTGATGAAAAAATTCTTCTCTTTTCTTCTTTTTTTTCTTTAGCCGGTCGCCGGCCTCGGCCATGGCTGGCGACCGGCCGTTGAGGGCCGGCGATGCCGTCGAGGGTCGGCGACCTCGCCGGTGAGGCTCGGCCTCGCCTTGGCTGGGCGAGCTCAGGCTCGCCCAGATTCGGTGAGGCCGAGCCTTGCCATGGCTGGGCGAGCTCGAGCTCGCCCAGATCCGGCTAGGCCAAGCCTCGTTGGTGGTTGGGTGAGCTCGGGCTCGCCCGATTCGGCGAGGCCGAGCCTCGCCATGGTTGGGCCAGGCGATGCTCGGCCTCGCCGGGGCGGCGAGCCTCGTCATGGTCAGGCGAGGCCGCCGAAAAAGAAAAAAAAAAAAAAGAAAGGAAAAAGGAAAAATAAAATAAAAATATAAAAAGTTAAAAAAAATAAAAAAAAGAATATAAATTTACCAAACGTATTTCTATTCATTTTTTATTCCTAACAGTTTACTAAACGTCTTTCTCAGTCAAAATTGTTCATCTAACATAAACATTTTTTTATTTACGTTCGCAACGATTTTTAAATAAAAACATTACCAAATGCACCTTAAATAAATCTCAAAAAAATGTCTTCAGATATTATTTCTCCCCCGGAACCAATCAGAACTCTTCGCATAGGCTAGTGGGCCCGGTTCACTTCCAAATCACTGCTTTCTGGCGTCGATTACCCAATTATCAACACAGAATCTCAACATCCACGTGTCAGGTCGGCCGACGGCCACGTGTCGCTACTCCGCACGACGCTCCTCTCTCCGTGGGAGCGTATCCGCCAGGCCGGCGCGCCTGCGAGCTTCGCAAATTTTCCTCCAACGTCTTCCTCCAATGGCGTCCCGCGTTCACGGGCTTCAGTTCAACGCGGTCGCGCCGTCTCCCGCACTTTTCGCTCCGCAACCCCTCGGCCGCTGCTCTCCGACGAAGCCCGTCAAGTGCCGCCGCAGCCGAGGTCGCGGCGGCCTCGTCGCTTGCCGCTCCTCTCTCGTCGGCGAGCAGCAGGAGGCCTCGCCGTTCACTGATCCGGAGGCGCAGCTCATCGAAGCTCTCATCGGCATTCAAGGCCGCGGTCGCTCTGCCACTCCGCAGCAGGTCCAGGTAATCCGCGAGTTCGGCGATTCATGCCTCTTTCCTCGTCGAAGTCGCGTTAGGCTCGTGTCCGTCTGGCTCGATTCTAGATTGATGTGATTTTTTCATTTCTGATGGGTTTTACCTTTTGGATTGGTGAGATTTTATGAGACTGCTGTCATTTGTTATAACAGTTTAAATTGTTGAATAAAGATGTGATTTATTATTTAAATATTCTAACAGAATTTTTGCAGGATGTCGAGCGAGCAGTTGCAGTTCTGGAGACTTTGACAGGAGTGCCAGATCCGGTACATGCTTATTTTCACTTCTTTATTCTGTTTGTGCTTATTATCGGCAATGACTCGCTAGTCCACTGTCGAAGAAACTTTTGCTCGGAAGCTCGAATGTAGTTTTCGACACTAAGAATGTCCACTGTGCTAGCTAGGTAGATAACCTTATTGCTTTACCGGTTTTTAAGATGATTATGCCTGTTTGGCATGTTAATATGGCGGTAATTATTTGCAGACAAGCTCTGATCTAATCGAAGGTCGATGGCAGTTGATGTTTACAACTCGACCTGGAACAGCATCCCCAATTCAGGTAATGTTTGTGCTTGGTTTTAACATGGGATGGTATCTAGCTTAAACTGCCTCCATTTGCAATAGACGCACCACGAGAGCATGGTGTATTTAGTAGCCCTGTGATTTGCTTGGATAAGATGAACAGTTACGAAGAAATGCATCTTGTTTGATGTTGCTTGTTTCGACTTCCCAATTAATCTAGACTGATCTGTCCTCATTTAGGTGCATGTCTTCATTTCTTTTCACATACTTTTAGATGTGTTGACAATCTGTATACATGCAGATGATAATTACTTAAATTGGCAAAACACATCAGATGCAGAAGATCAGAACCTGTTATGGAATTTTGCCTGCCTGCCAATTTCATAAAAATATCCAATTCTAAGTGTTCAAGATTTTGGATGATGTGAAGAGACTAACAGCATACCAAATCATCTCTGCAGAGAACATTTGTTGGCGTTGACGTGTTTAGCGTATTTCAAGAGATATATCTTAGATCAAATGATCCACGTGTGTCCAACATCGTAGTATTCTCTGAAGCCATTGGCGAGTTAAAAGTAGAGGTATGACCTTCTTCCTTTTAAGGGCTATGAACTTAAATTTTGATCGATGACTACAGAATGAAAAGCCATCTTGACATTTTGCTAATTGTGGCATGTAAATTACATAATAATATTCTCATTCTTGTTGTGCATCTGCTTCACAGTTTTTTGCTGCTTATCCACAAATTGAGTTGAGAATGAAACCAATTTTGTCTTTGCCAAATTTGTGATCCTTACATGCAAGGGAAGCTTTTAGCAATTTTTTCTCCTACTAAATTTATTCTTCCATGACTGGCGATTTTTTCCCTTGACATTGGAGTTGATTCTGTCATCGTGGGTGATATAAAGTATGGACAAATCTTTGGATGGCTTGTGTAAGTGCAGCGTCATATGCTTTACAACTTACAGCTATATGTTGTTTTTTTATCCTTCCCACACTTTACCAAGCAATTCACTATTACATGGAAAGCGTCGTGATCTTTCCTCTCATATTAGTTGACTTGCCTTAACTTTTTACCTACAGGCAGCTGCATCAATCAGTGATGGAAAAAGGATCCTTTTTCGGTTTGATAGGGCGGCTTTTTCCTTAAAATTTCTACCTTTCAAGGTTCCATATCCAGTGCCATTTAAACTTCTTGGAGATGAAGCAAAAGGATGGTTAGACACCACATATTTGTCTGAATCTGGAAACCTCCGCATCTCAAGAGGAAATAAGGTGAATGAGATATTAAGGTCCATATTTCGTTATTTGACTACCTTCTTTATTTACCAGATGAGAACTTAAGGATTTGATTGGCAAAAGCCGCCATAAAATGTTGAGCTAAGGGTACGCCTTTATCGGGTTGTAGTGCAGGGAACCACCTTTGTGCTGCAAAAGCTGACTGAACCTAGGCAATTGTTACTGTCAGCTATTTCTACTGGAAAAGGAATCGAAAAGGTGAATGGAATCCAATCACCATAGAGTTTGATTGAGGAGGTTCCTGAATGATAACTGAAATAATGCTGAATCATTGTCGTAGGCAATTGATGAGATCACATCTTCAAGCAAGAACAAAGGTGACGGCGAGCTTGAACTTGTAGAAGGTGAATGGAATATGATCTGGAGTTCACAGGTAGCTTCATGGAAATTACTTTTACTGACTTTCATCGACCTGAATGGATTGGCACTTCGGTGCTTTGGCTATCACGTGAACCTAATGGAATGAACGTGGTGTGAGTACTGCAGCGCATTTTTCCAGTTGGTCCTAGAATTTTTCTTTGTCAACAAGATGCCACAACCATTCTGACAAAATTATCTTGCCATACAAAACTCGAAAGTTTCCAACACAACTTCTGCAATACAAAATACAGCAGCGTGATTTAAACGACGGTGACCTATCCTTAGTGCATCTCATTGCTTCTTACGGAGCCTAAACTGTGTATTGTGCGGTGCAGATGGAGACAGACAGTTGGATAGAGAATGCAGCTAATGGCCTTATGGGAAGACAGGTAGGTTTAAGAATAATGTCCTTTTCATAACCGTTTTAGTACGAGTCCATCACTTCTTAACCACGTCCTGCTCTTTGCAGATTGTCAAAAAGAGTGGACAACTGAAATTTGTGGTGAACATCTTGCCTGGCCTGAGATTCTCCATGAATGGCTCATTTGTGTAAGCATCCCTCCTTCCTTTCTCTCTTGCTCTGGGGCAGGATATGCGCCGTCGCACTTGGTTTCTGGTTCTTAGTAGAGAACACTATATCGAAGGCAAGGTGAAAGATATATACACCTACAGAGAATATTCACGCAATTCCTGTCAAGACGGCATGAAGCACCATCCAATATATGTGCATATATGGATCACTAGACACGTTGGAATATACAAGTATCTACAACACTCTTGTACGCTTGCGCATGTGCATTTACATACGCATGTGAGCAGGTGCTCTTTGGATGCCCGGGTGATTAATAATGCCACAAGCAATCCCATTACGAATTCGGAGTTAGAGGACCACCACTTGATCGTCCTTGAAGGTGGAGTAGCTAAAAATATAACCTGAAATGATTGAGAGTATGAAGCATCCAATCTTTCAAAAATGCAAAGATATCCAACAAAATTTAGTTTGATAAAAGTTCATGTATTTGTTTAACTGAAAACTCCACAATGAAAAAAAAAAATTACTTTTCATGGGAATTACTTTTAAAGAAAATTGTTAGTTTTCATTTATTTGATGATTTAAAGTAAAGTGATTTCTTTCTTACTAAAAAGAGAAGTCGTATTGTTTTCAATCTTTGAAAACGTTTTTTGTAAATTGAAGTCAGAAAATAATTTTTCGAAATACTTTTCCTTCAAACAAACGGATTCTAAATTAGAAATTTTTTTTTTTCCTAATCTCGAGGCTAACTGGTTCTCCACCGAGCTCAGCTGAGTGGGTTATAGACGTGACATGCATCACGATACGAACGACCCCACTGGTCGCTGGATGATGTCATTCCTGCCCCACCGGTGACTGGATGATGTCATTCCTGCCCATCGAGCATCAGAGTTTATAAGATAATTCTCTTGCTGTACGTCTTTTATTGCATTGTAAGTTAAGTTTGCTCGAGTGTTCCTGGCCCCGCAACTCGCTGCCACTCGAGGAGCGGGGTTAAGGAAGTCCTTCACAGACGAACATACTCATTGCACGAATTCATGCGCACAGTTCTGAAACTGCACTGCAGTTTTCGCTAAATTTGAAGTCATGGTTTTAACGCATCTCATACCTTCACAGGAAATCCGGCACCGATGCGTATGATGTCACGATGGACGACGCTGCCATCATCGGAGGACCATTTGGATATCCTGTGGAAATGGAGACCAAGTTTAAGCTGGAACTTTTGTAAGATTTTGCTGTCTCCTACGTCTTTTTAAAACCTCTTGACAGTGAAAAACACCCCAGAATTTGATCCTATCACGCATGCATACCTCTCTTTTCTCTCGCAGATATACAGATGACAAAATCAGGATCAGTCGGGGCTACAACAACATAGCTTTTTGTGCACCTACGTGTGGATGGAACGAAGTAAATCTGTGACCATGTGCTTCCCAGACATTGCATGACACAAACCAATGTATGCCTACCAGATTTACAATCACGCTGGCTAAATGTAAACATCTAATTCAATACTAGTTCATTTTTCTTCCGTTTCATGATTGCTTGGCTGGTCCATCCACTCCATGAATGGCAGATCGTGTCAATACCTCTACACAAGGCACCATTATAAAATCCTGCATCGAGAACAATTCGCAACCGAGATGCAAAATGGCAAGTCCTTCCTGCAAAACCTTTAGGAAAGAGCCAACAAACTATGGATAAGTAAAAATATTTGCTCTGACAAGAGCATGGCTGACAAAGATTAAACGCTTTCGGGCAATCAAACTCTGCAAACGTACTATGCCATGCTTGGAATCTTTTCAAACTTGTAAAATAAAGACTTCGTAAGATGTCTTGTTGCATCCCTTCCCAGAATAAGGATGAGTGACCACATATCACTTTCACACACAAATAAGTCAATTCATTTCATTTTTGCCTTTGCGAAAGAAAACCAGTAGATCTCTATAAGCAAAAGAAACTGGTCCATAGAAATCCATGTTACAGGGCAAAAGAATATCAATGTAAGAATAAGTAGATAATGTTATCTCATTGACTCAATTGTTGGTTATTCTGCCTATCCAACTCAAGATAGGTTTTCAACCAAAAGAAAAGAACAACTCAGCTGGTCTGATTGCTACAACAGCATTGAGCCATCCGTAAGACAAAATAAAGCTAACTTTTAAGCAACAGTCGACAATTTCATTTGGTAGCATCTATACAAAAAGATGTGATATGAAATCTCCGGTGTTGGATACACCAACAGAAAAAGAGCAAAACAGAGTTCGTCTTAACAAAAATTCTCACACATTCATCCCATTTGAGTAAAACCCTACTGCCACAAGAGAACCCAAAAAGATGACAAGACCACTACTGGCTTTCCCAAGTCTTCCTAATCTCCACAAGTCAAATTCTCTCCTTAAACAAATGCAGTCAATTGATCTCAAAATGACTCAATCAACTCAACTTATGAAGAGAGAGGAAAAGAGAAAATCCTTCCTGCCCACCTTCAATCACCTACTTGCCTAGATGTGTAAAGGGTCAGCCAGAGGTGCTGAACACCATCATATCACGGGTCCCCAACATTAGGCTAAAAAAAACCTTCAGCAAGAATTTTTTAAGAGCATAGATACCGTGATCTCATCACACATAAATGATCGTAAATTTGTACATATACAGCAGACTTGGGCAACACTCCATACATAAAACATCCCCATACATAAAAGGTGGCTAATTTTAACACGAAAATACCAAAAAGTACTGGATGCTCCAGGCTAAGAAGATTAAAAAAAAAAAAAAAAAAAAAAAAAAAAAATCCAACAAGGCCTCTCCTTGAAAGAGAACAACGCAGTAATACAGTTAGCTTCTAATCCGATCAATGCAATCCTATAGCAACTGATACAAACATCCAGACCTCAGAGGACTTGAATGAGTGGTCCTCCCACCTATATTCACATTAACTTACAGTCTGGTTTCAGAGATGTAAATGCATAACATATCAACAAGTAATGCAGTCCAAGAAAATAAGGTTTTCACGACATCAGAAGAGTAAAACATAAACCTACTCACACTCGATCTCAAATGATTTCCAGACATAGAATAAGAATCCAAAAGATCACAATACTTTAGTATAAAGAAGAGAGTGAAGTAAACCAACGATGGTTATTAACTGGAGAGAACATCGTAATGGCTAAGTTTGGAAGCCCATTGACCATGTTTTCACTCTCAACTAACAAGCAACGCCTGTAAATGCCCCAGAATCAGAATTATTTAAGGAGCACTGAGAAAGAACCTTGACACTCAACAAATTATGGCATTAACTAACAAGCTCTTCACCAATATCAAACCTTCGAGGAGGCTTAAAATAGATGGAAAGCTAAAAATATTATTGACCATCGCCGATGCTCTTCTCCAAAGGCGCATTTGCATCGTCCTTCCGTTCACACTCATCCCATTTAGGATTCACTTCATGTGAGACCTCATTCTCTACAACTTTCGTCCCCTCATCCCCCTCAGACTTTGCTCTTCCTGGGATGACCCCATCACGTTGTTCCTCATATCCTGATTCGTCTTCTTTTAGAATTGCTTCATTTGAAATAAACTCTTCCATAGCAACCTCTGGAATTGCTTTATTTCCTAGTGTCGAATCATATTTCTCCTCTTTGGCATCACCGTCAAACTTAACATCCCTTCCACCTACATCACCATCCAGACAATCCATGTCCTCTCCTTTGCTCACACCACCCGGAACATTAACATTGCATTCATCTTCACTCTCATTGTCAGACTCATTCTCCACTACCTCCTCATTCACATCTTCGTCCACATGGTTCTGCCTCTCCAGGAAGTTCAACCTCCTCCTCAAGTCTTCCATTTCCCTCTCCATCAAGAAGAGCCTTTCTCTCAAAGCTAGATTCTCTTCCTCGAGTTGCGCAATGTGGGTATCTTGATCATCCACCCTATTCACTAGTAAATTGTTATAATCAGAACCGTAATTGGGGTAAACCATCTCAAAGCGATTCATTTCATGATCCAGTCTGCTCATCACGCTATCCTTCTCCTCTTCCACATCACTCTCGCTGGACCCATTATTTTCCTCCTCGTTGTCATCCTCCTCCTCCTCATTATCCCTGTTCTCTACCTCATTCCGTAGCCTAATGAGACCCTTCATGGACCCATACCCATCCACACCCCACTCCTCTTTTGCCATATCAACCAACACCTCTCTAGAGGGTGAAAATATTGGCGTCGGCAACACAGCCGGTGTGACTGGACATGGGGACACCATCGAGGCAATGCCGCCCGACTTCTTTGCTCTTATGATAAAAGAAGTCGTGTTCCTGGGCGCATACGGCGCAAACCGGTTATTGAACTTCTTCTTCGGATAATATTTTCTAGACTTTAGGCGATTCTGGAACTGCAAATCGGTAAGAGCAGGGGGCTGGTAGCCCATGCCACTGGCACCACTACTCATCCCGGCATTGGGGATCGCCTTTGGGACCTTCCTCGGGTCATTCCGCTTATCATTGGGCTTCTTGCCCTTCCAATTGCTTCTTCCGGGCAACGGCATCATCGGCTGCTTCAAAGCCCCGAAACCTGGGTTCATCGAGCCGAGAAACTGCACATTGGGGTCAAGCGACGGCTGCTGCTGCTGCTGCTGCTGCTGCTTCTGCTTCTGCTTCTGCTTCTGAGGCCACATCTTGTAACTCCTGTTCAAACTGGGCACCTGAGATTGACTCAGCATCTGAGACTGGCCCATCAACTGGGGCTGCTGATTCAGGACCTGAGGCTGGCCAATCAACTGGGGCTGGCTCAGCAGTTGAGGGGGCTGGCTCATCGACTGAGACGCGCTCATCAGCTGGGGGGGCTGATTCATGATGACCTGCGGCGGGTTCATCATCGGGCTCTGGTTCATCATCATCGGCGCCTGATTCATCAGGTGCGCCTGATCGTTCATCCTCCCCGATTCAAAAAAAAAAAAAAAAAAAAAGAACAAGAAAACTACTTCTTTATCCGACCACCCACGAACGAAGAACTTATCCCCCACGAAAGATCGTATTTTTACCGGAACGCCGAGACAGAGATCGCAAAGCAAAGCAACCCACAAAATCTTTCGCTCCGTCTCAAGAAAAAAGCAAGAAAATATCACGCAAGAACGTCCGAATCCTAAAGAGAGAGAGACGATTCGATGGAAGAATTCAATGTCCGCGTGCGATCTCAGGCGTGAAGGATCTGTTGTCGCGACAGATTTATTTCGAACGAATATTTTGAGAAGTTGCTGTCGGGACCAACGCCTTAAAAATACGATGCGCAGACGAGCTTGCGACCTGACCGACGCTGGTATTTATTGGCGAGAAAGGTAGCAGACGGACGGCCCGGATGGTTTCCTGGGACGATCGAGGGCTGATTCGGCAGCCATTCTTTTTGGGCCCGTTCCCTTTTCGGGGAAGAAAAAAAAAAAATTTTGGGTTTCTAAAATTGGCGAAAAACTTGGATGTGATTCTCATTTTTGGCAAAACGATAATTTTGTTGCTTATATCGAATGGGGAGGACCGGATCTCTGACAGGCCCAAAAAGCTTTTCTTCAGTTCACAACCTTATACCGGCCCATTACAGTCCCCAGAACAACGGAGATCCGATTTCTCTCCTTCGGAATATGGTAATAGAGACCATTCCAGGTCAAGCCTCGACAACTTCGTTTAGCGAAGTCAATCTGCAGCGGTCCTATAAAAGCCTAAAAGACTAAATATTGAAATTTGACTTTACTTTTCTCTCTCCTATTTAAAATATTTGTATTTTTCTATTTGAAACCCAAGATTTTTCCATTTCTTTAGGAGGCGTAAATGAACAAGAAACGTGGTCTTCTTATATTGAGAGGTCCCATAGGGCTAAAGAGGGTTATAAACCCAATTACAAGGGACATGCTTCCAAAATTTAACTAGTCAATTGAAGCTTCTCGGTTGCAGTTTCCTTCCTTGGATTGATTAGGCTTGAAAAAAGAGCTCTGTTGAAAGAGTTTGATTATAAGAGAGAATGTCATTTTGAAAATGGTTAGCATTTTGCATTCGCTCCTTTTTAAAGTATTTCAACTCTCACCCGGGCAATAATGGGTTGGTGTATAGTTCGGTTTAAAACCCATTTAGTTTATGCCGACGCACCTGAATGTCTTCCGTTCCTTACAACCAAGTTTCCTAGCTTCCACACTATCAAAATTACCATGAACAGACGCCAAAATCACCACCCTATCAATTGAAACAGCCAGGGTTCAAAGTACCACAGTAATTGCAGCTTGAATTTCCAATAACTCGGTGGATCATGGAGAAGGCCATCTCCACTGCCTGTCCTCAATCACATCTTCCACTAATGTATTATTCCACTCCTTAATATACTGCGAAAAATTTCTGAAAAACAATGATCCATCTTGCCAGTAGAGCATCATTCCTTCATCTTCAATAACTGTGCGTAAAATAAAGATGTTTCACTCAGTATCAATGTCTTTCATATTTGTCGCCAGTCGACAGGCTGAAACTAACTTCACTTGATGTCCAAGGGAAGCCTCATCTTGCTTAAATTTTTTCATTTAAATGGAGGTTTCACGAGTCGAATGTTTAATAGTTTGCCAAAGTGACCGAGCCTAGATCTTTTTCATGGACCGTCCCGTAATTCTATCTCATTTGAACTTGGGTGTAGGATGAAGTCTAAAACCCAATCTTCTTGGTAGAGTGCATCATCGCATTATGCATAGGGAAAGTAAAATTTTCTACAGTTGTTCCAAACTCCGCATGTTTTGACGTCTGGTTCCTCTATCTTGTGCAAGCTGTGGTCAAGGTGAATGCTGATCATACAGGTACAGAATCTATGCAGACCAGTGTGAGCTGGGAAATTCTCACTGTAACAACGCATTAAGCATCCCGTTCTTTTAAACCATGCAAGTTGTTTTGCACTGGGACTGGGACAATACAGTGCTTGAGTCCCCTGCCTCTTGTCATGACAAAGTGGGAACTGGGAATCATATTTCACTCAGGACTGCTTTAATTATATCACTCATCCTCTGTTTCAAACAGACTTAGTTTCAAGTCATTGTGAACAGATTTGTTGAGTATTGGGTAATTGAGGATGCAAACGATCTTGTGCGGCAGTGTTTACTCATTTGGTCTATAAATTGAATTGCATAGTAATGCAAGTTGTACAGTTAAAAATTTTACACGACCGATTCCTCTAAGTTGCATCCTTCAGTACTACATTCATTATCGAAATAATCCTTATTTTCATTTTCTAGGATTACATATAAAATTAGTGTAGTAACTTACATTGGCAACCGGAGGTTCTCCTCCTTTGCAAGTTACCCAGCAAGATGCAAAAATGTATGTAGCGAAGATAACATGTTCACGACCAGCGTGAGAAAATTGTGATTCATAGAGCATACCACTTAAGCCCTGTTCAATTTGGGTGAAGGAAAGAGGAGGTGCTGCTGTTCAAGGGAATGGACATGGAGGGACAGGCACTTCCACTGCTCCTTCCAGCATCTGTGTCACCTTCTTCATCGTTGGCCTCAAGGAAGGGTCCTCTTGAATACACCATAACGTGATCATGACCAAATTCTTCAGCTTCACCCTGTTACTCAGACCCTCCGTGTCACCTTCAACCAGAGCATCCAGCCTTCCATGCATGAAGCAATCATAAGCCCAATCAGTCAAGAGCCCTCCCTCACTTTCTCTGCTCACCTCAGTCTTGAAACAGCTCCTGCAGCATATTATCTCCAGAAGCAACACCCCGTAGCTATAGACATCCACTTTCACAGTGATGGGCAAGTTCCTGAACCATTCAGGAGCGATGTACCCTCTCGTTCCTCTTATATTCGTTTGAGTATGGCTCTGGCTCATCTTCAGGAGCTTGGCAAGTCCAAAATCGGAGATTCTCGCGTTGTAGTAGTCATCGAGAAGTATGTTCTGTGGCTTTATATCGCAGTGGATGATTTGTGTAGGGCACTCTTCATGCAAGTATAGTAATCCCCTGGCAATTCCTGAAGCAATTTGGCATCTCTGGATCCAACTGGGTTTGGATTCACCTGAAAAGAGAAGACTTGATAGTGTGCCATTGCTCAAGAACTCATAGACGAGCAACCTTTCTTGGCCTTCATCACAGAAACCAAGTAATCTAACCAGATTCTTGTGAGAGGTCTGGCCTATCACATCGACTTCTGTTCTGAACTCCCTCTCCATGTTTTGCATACCACTAGCTAGCTTCTTCACGGCAATTGGTGCATCGTTGGACATCACCCCTTTATAAACAATCCCGAAAGATCCCCGGCCTACCTCTTCCTTGAACCCATCCGTGGCTCGGAAAAGCTCTTGGTAAGTGAAATAACGCAAATTTGATTCCACGAAGTTCTCTTTGGTGGATATATTCTTGAGCTTCTTGCGGTAGACAAAGAAAAACCCCCAAGTGATAGCACCGATGAGTAGAAAATTGACGGACACAGAAGTTCCGAATAGCACTGTTCCGACGAAAATCAAAATTCTATGATCGTGGTCTTTTATCCTTCCCTTTGGGATTGGATATTGGGAATCGTTTGTAAGAGTTGAGTCACGCTTCGGGACTTTGATTAGGAACTTTCCTTTCAAGTTAGGATCAACTCTTCCGTTGGACAGGGGAAGCTTCTTTTTCCAGCAACTGTTGCCATCTCTGAAACCGGCAGCCGCACACATGCAGTCATGCAAGCATGAGTTTCTGCATTCGTCTTCAGAGAAAGGCTTCAGCAGGGCATAATCAGACGTCGGCCAACCCGTGTGCTCTAGCTCTACGAAAGTGTAAAGATCCTCTATGGAACCTTGCTTCAGCTTCTTTTCATCTTCCTCACAACTCAGTGTGAAGTTAGGTATGCAACTGCCATACTCATCATTGGGGTCAAGCAAAGTGTATTTTTCGGGGCAGCCACATTTCGGCCTGTTATTGTCACCCAGGGAACAAATACTGTTGTAGCCACAAACACCAGAGCCGAGTGGAGCAAGAACGGCAGTGCATATATTTTCAGGTTCAGACCACAGAGAGATCCAGGTTCCATTAGAACTAGAATTCTTGGGGTGTACGTATTGAGTCAAAACCCCATCAAAGTTCAGCGTAATTCTATGGTAAAAATCTGATGCTGAAGGTACTTTCACCTGTGAGAGGTAAACTTTATCACCATTTTCTCTCAGAACAAATGGAGAAGCTGAATCGTCGAACACGACTTCTTTCCCCGACGTGGCCGATCCGTTCGAATCACCAGCAGTTTTGGTGATGGAATACTCATCGTTAGCTTGATTGGAAGGCAGGTTTATGGTGTTGAGTACGAGGTCTCCGCTGTCCAGCATCCGAAGCTGGAATTTTCCTCTGGAAAAGCTTCCTTCTGATTGACGAGAGGAAAGGTACTTATTTTTTCCCAGCGTTTGTGAAGGAAGCAATGTGTCGTCGGGATCTTCAAAGCTTTCCCATAGATTCTCCAAATTTGAACCGAGAATAATAAAATTGCCTGTGTCGTTGAAGGTAGCATGCGAGATAGTACCGACGATGTTCTCTGATATCCACAATCTTTGTCCTCGTGGATCAGTGAGAACCAAGCCAAGGTCGGAAGTGAACTCTAGCTTGGAATTTTCAGGTGCAGGATGATCTCCATTTGCGAACCAGACGATCGTTCTCGAAGGTATCTTGTTATACCAAATGGAGAGCAAGAAGACCTCACCGTGGTTGTCGGGGTTGGCAGGTAGCGTACGAAAGCCGAATGCAAAGTCCCCGGAAGGTGAAAGCCATGAAGAGTTGTCCTTTTTCGCGGTCAGAGAAGATCCGATGGTTATATCACCGTCCGCTTGCGCTGGGGAAGGAATTAGCAGGTGAAAGAGCAAGAAACAGAGCACTGAAACAGGGGACATTTTTTCAATGGATGGAGCAACTAGGGACTCGTAAGCTGTGAACGAAAATGTTTCGCTCAAGAACGGAATTGCCCATGGCCTGCGAGGAGAAATGCAGGTTGTGGTTGAGTTTAAAGGAGTGGAGCCTTTCATGATCGTCTTAAGTCAAAAGGAGCGTGGGACAAGCCTTGGACTATACTATCGGGGGGACTGGAAGCTCCTTTGGATTCCCTTCATGAGCGTGGAGTAGGGTGCTCAATACGTCAATTAGTCAAAAGGGCATCACGGGCTTTTCGTGCTGTCGAGCTTTTGCATTACAGCTGGTTAAGTTTGACCGATGACTTGATTGACTGGCTGTTTCAAAAGTATGAATTGCAGAAAATTTTCCTAGGAACAAGTCCCATCATCAGGAATTCATGCAACTTGGAAAAGTCTTTAGAAGAAGACGCGTCGGATTGGTTATTTGGCCAAATTCGCGCCCTTCTAGAGGAGCAGAGAAATATCAATTCGGCCTGTCATCTTTTAGTAGAAGTCTAACATGGCTAACGGAAATTCAATAGCTTAGTGCAAAGGAAAATCAATCAATTGCCGAAACTACACGGCCTGCGTGTGTTTTTGTGCTTGGATGGGAAGTAATTGGGAGGAAAGAAGAAGGCAAAGCAGTCAACACAGAGACATGTCCTCTGTTTCTCTGTTTGGCAGCTCGAGGGAGATGCTCCCTCACATCCATGTCAATGTTTCCATTTAACGTAGAAGTAAATGAAGAAGAATGAAAAGGGATAAGTGTATTGAAAGTCCTTAAACTTAAAAGAAAATGCAACCAAATCCTAAAACTTTCAAAAAGTATAATTAATTCCTAAAATTTGTTAAATTGGTCCGATTAAATCATTCTATGGATTGTATTTTTTGAAAGTTTGAGGATTTGATTGTGCTTTCATGATAAATTTTAAGACTTAATTGAATTTTTTGAAAGTTTTAAGATTCATTTGGAAAATCATCCTTACCAAAATATATATATATATATGGAAATCATAAATTAGGGCATTGAGGAACTATAAGGTTTGATGAGAGTCAATTTGAAGTATAGCTTTAGTTGGAGTGAAAATTTAAAATTTCACACTCGAGCTCCGCATTGCAAATAATTTGGAATATCTAACATTGAGCTAGCGACTTGTTGATGCATGGAAGTGATTTTGTTAGTGATTAAGTTTAATTTAACCTATTCATAATTGAAGTAGCTTTTACTCAATTCTTACGTTGCTTCTCGTTTATGAAATGATTTCTAAAATGATTTGAGAAATGTTTTGCGCAAAGTATTTCTAGCGGATATGCTTAGTTGTCAAAAGTTATATGTTCAGTTTATAGAATGTATTCTGGTTTATGAGATGGATTTTGGATTTGATCTTTGATATTAGAGGACAATAGTTTGATGCTCATTATTACTGTGAAACCGGTCAAGGGTTTTTAGATATGCCTACTAGTTTTAGGATATTTTCATGAAACAAACTGCCTAGTTAATAATAAGTAGAGACATTGCCAAGGGAAATCTTAGTCAGCTTGTCACTAAGCAATATATCGTATAGATCGATCAATGAAAAGAACCAATGATGCCTAATTTGACAAAGATTGATTGATGGACTTGACCATTAGTATTTGAATTGCGATGGTAGATTAAGGGCCCGTTTGTTTATGTTTTTTTTTTTTTTTTTTTTTCTGTTTTTAAACACTTTTTCTGTTTTTGTTCCTGGGAACAAAAGGAACAGAAACGCGTTTGGGTGCGTTTCTGTTCCTTTTTTCCCCCAAGAACAAAAGAAACAGAAACAAGAAACACAAATTTTGTGTTTCTTGTTTCTGAAACACTTTTTTTTTTTTTTTCTCTTATTTTCTTGTTCTTTTTTTCTTTTGGTCGGTTCTGGCCTCGGCCATGGCCGGCGACCGCCGACGAGGGGTCGGCGGCCTCGCCCGGCCACGGCGAGGCTCGCGAGGCTCGGCCAGGGCGAGTCGGCCTCGCCATGGCCGGGCGAGCTCGAGCTCGCCCGGATCCGGCAAGGCCGACCTCGCCCGGCGGCCGGCGAGCCTCGGCCTCGCCGAGCCACCGCCCGGGCGAGGTCGGCCTCACTTGGCCGCCGGGCGAGGTCGGCCTCGCGGATCTGGGGCGAGCTCGAGCTCGCCCAACCATGGCGAGGTCGACCTCGCGCCGGCCGGCGAGCTCGATCTCGCCCGGATCCGGCGAGGCCGACCCTCGCCGGCCGGTCGCCGGCCATGGCCGAGGCCGGCGACCGGCCAAAAGAAAAAAAAAAAAAAAGGAAAAAGAAAAAAGAAAAAAAGGAAAAATAAGAAAAAAATAGAAAAAATAAAAGAAATAAAAAAATTATCCAAATTTACCAAACATGTTTCGTTTATTTTTTATTCCTAAAAGTTTACTAAACGCGTTTTTTTTGTTCAAAATTGTTCCCCTAATAAAAACACTTTTTTCTATTTCGTTCCCTAAAACAATTTTTAAACAAAAACACAAACAAACGCACCCTAAATGAATATTTCTATTTTGCATAAAGATTTATTGAAACAAAACAACTCATATTTGATTTTGTTGAGAAAACCTTATATGATATTTTGAAATTGACAAAACAATCCACGAATATTTTATGAGCTTAAATAATGCAAATGTTGTCTATGTTTCTGGAAATACTGAAATCTGCATCAAGGACCTATGTAAAAGAAAAGATGAACAAGTCTAGAAGAATAGGAAGTTCATAAAGACTGGAAAGTATCAAGATGAACAGGACTACAAAATATATATATCACCATCATACTTTAAATTTCCTAATGGAAAGTAGCATGATATTATTGGGAAAGCTTGATATAATTAGGAACTGCTTATACAAGTGGAGCGCTTATATTACTGGTGCACAAAAGCTTATCACATACGTACGTAATCTAGATAAAAATATCCCTTGACGATTTATATCATCTTAACCTTTAGAATATCTAGTTATCTGGCGTGCATTCCTAAATGAACAAGTTGATTTATGATCGATTTTATAGAAAAATCTAAACTAATTAACCAGCAGATCTTAATGGCACGTGAGACCTTGATTGATTGTCAATCATCTAGAAGGAGGAATTATTTTCAAAGTTCCAGCCACTCTGCTCATGGAAACCAGAAGATTTGATTGTATGGGTGACAAAGTCTTCGAAAACTCAGACTAATCAATTTCGACGGCGACTCTGTTCAAGCTACTCTGTATGTCGCATGTTACATTTTCTGAGTTTCAGCTTCTGAAGAATCTTAAGAACTGACATTGGACCGTGGAATCAAGACTATACATCGCTCTAGTCTCCAGTAGCATTGGGAGAGCGTTAAGCGGAGTCATTTTTTCTGATATAGAAAAGGGCATGGGCGTGTGTAGTGACAAAGAGAGGCTTTAGAGCATACAGCGCTCGGTGCACCAATTCAAAAAGGCTAGGCAATCGTCTGGATTGCAGAACCAAAATTATGTGTCACTCAAGCATCTTACCGATAAGCCAGGCCATTGCATTGAAACAGTAAGTGGTCCTGATTATGAATGCAGTTATCAGGCCACGCATTGATTTCTTGATCAATTTGATCCGTACTTTGAATTGTCTAACATTGATGAGTTTATTTTTTCTTGATTTTCTAGCGTTGATTAGTCGAATAGAAGGACCGGGGAAGTGTACCTAATTCCATGACTTAGAAGACAAAAAATCTTTGACTGGAAAGCTACTCTCCCCAACGTGATGAACCAGCTGTTGATCAGACCATCTCTGTGGGTCAAAATTGGAGATATCTCCTAACAGGGCACATCAGGAATTGGGACGGGTAACGAAAAACTTGGAACAAAAACAAAACTCGATAGATGCTTATGACACTATTGAAAAGAAAAGTAGTTTCTGTACATCTATACGTTCCCTGTGTAGTATTACCCTTTGATTGTTGGACGCACGGATTGTTTACACTCAGGAAAGAAAGCTCGGAGTATCATACCGTTTTCTATTAAAGAAAAGGCCTAAGCAGAACAGAAAGGAATAGAAAGTTATGATGTACATTTTGCTGCTTTTCTTTTCTTCCACATGAGAGCCACGCTTAAGATTGCATGTCAGTGACATCCTATATGACCAGGATATTAGAATCACTGCTATTTCCACAAATCACCATAGACTTTCTGTAAATAAACTGTATTAAGCACAGATGCACAGAAATTCAATTGGAGAAAGTTGCAACAAATGTCTGAAATGTTGTCCGTGTTAAAGCATATAAGTCAAAGTTGAAGATAAATGTTGCTGGTCAAGAGCTAAGCTCGGGTGGAAACAAGGAAAATAAAGTAAAGGAATTCAAGTTGAAGCCAAAGTTAGACATTGATATTCGGGAATTAAGTTCTGGTGCAAACAGGGGAAGTAAAGCGAGGCAGACTGCTGATTTGGGAAATGCAGTAACAAATGTTGGTGCTAATGATTCAATCAAGGCTGGAAACGACAAATTCAACTCTACTTGTGAGGATAAAGAAAAGAAGAACAAAGAAAGCATGATTTACATCAACAACACGTGCTCATTAAATAACAGATATTCAGTTTTAAGTCAAAACTGAATACCTTCCTTGTTCTGTTATTTTCCCTTGTTCTGTTTTTCATTTCTGTTAATTCAGTTGAACAAGTTTGTTGTTCGCTCACATATAAATACTGAATTGTACGAAGAACTGTGGTAATATGCACTTTGTAAATTCCTCTCTCTCTCTCTGTGAAAGACTGAATACAGAAGCTCAAGATCATTTGTTCAATTCATCATCATTGTCAGCTTGTTTCTTCATCTTCTCTGTTTTCTTTCCTGTTCTTGGCATCTTCACAGTCCGATATGCTCTGCAGGCTCAACCTGGCTTCAGGAACGTACCTATATTGTCTCATTTGTCGGCGAGTTATTACCTGAAGAAGAGGAACAAGACAATGGCTATTTTACACATACAGCAGATCGTGTTTTATGCATCTTAGAGTTTCAGGAACCACATAAACCAGTCAGTCTGCTCATGTGCATTGGCTATGCATTTGCACATGCTATTTCCGTCCTAGCCGTCATTCAACAACGCATGCAAAATACAGTAGAACTTGGAAAAGCAAAAGAAACTAAAAATCGAAAAGCTTATGATAGCTTCTATTCTAGCATATGAATGTCTCAATATGATAGCTTCTATTCTAGCATATGAATGTCTCAATACCTTTGGCTCTGGCAAAAAGGTTATGACTGATTGGTGACTGATGGGAGAGCTGGAGAATAGCGGTTCTCAATACGAGACATAGGTCACAAATTAGTTTAGTGTGTTTTCAAGAATTAGAATTGCTCGAATTGTTTACGTTTTTTCAAATCTAAAACCAATTGCATTGAGAAATTAATCTGCCTTCGTTGGTGCAGATCTGCCTACTTACCGCCAACAGAAGGAAGAAAAACTAGTACAGATATATTCAGGCTGGTCAAGATTCTTATGGCGTGCTAAACTTGAATCAGCAAAATAGTAAATAACATGCTTATTATAGCACAATAAGACTACTAACATGTGATGAACACACAGGCTCAGCCCTTATGTATGAAAATAGAAACCAACATGACTTCATGGAACGATAGTAGTGTCGCAGCTACTGAAAGGGAATGGACATGGAGGATCAGGCACTCCAACTGCCCCTTCTAGCATCTGCGTCACCTTCCTCATCGTCGGCCTCAAAGAGGGGTCCTCTTGAATACACCAGAACGCGACCATGACCAGATTCTTCAGCTTCTCTCTGTCTCGCAGAGCCTGTGCGTCGCCCTCCACTAATGCATCCAACCTTCCCTCCGTGAAGCAATCATAAACCCAATCGGTCAAGGCCTCTATCTCTCTTTCTTCTCCACTTGATTCGCTTCCCCAGCAACTCCTACAAGAGATTATCTCGAGAAGTAGGACTCCGAAACTGTACACATCCACTTTCACGGTGATGGGCAAGTTCTTGAACCACTCGGGAGCGACATACCCTCTCGTCCCTCAAATGTTCGTCATGGTGTGGCTCTGGTTCATCATGAGCTTGGCCATCTCAAAATCTGTGACATCCTAATTTTTGAGTTTGATTTCAATGAGACAAGTTGGGCTTTTCATCAACGTGTCTATAGCCTTTTTCTCTAAGTTGGTCACTCACGAGTTAACTAGCTATTAGGTGAAGCCATTAAGGAATTTAAACGCAATAGACATGAAAATTCGACTAGGAATTGATTGCTCGATCATGCTAATCTGCAAAGGTCATTACGACATCGTCAAAATCAATCAGAGACCGGAGATAGGTCGATTCGATAGAGATATATGATTAGTGCGTGGGTGATTCCACCTAATTGCAAAAATTTTGTCGAACGGCACTAGACCGATTTTTCTGTCAATTTCGTATCCTGTGTCCGTATTTGAAATTTTCATAACAACCGAGAGTCGCCAATATGTCGAAGATGTACATTGTGGCTCTAAAATAATCGACCACGGATCAATTGCATTAAAAATTCTTAAAAGCTACATAGTAGATTGTGACACGCTAAAATCATGTCAGAATAAAATTAACTGCGAAATTGAATTTGATTTTAGAAATTGAAAGTTCTGTTGTGTCGCGATTCATTTTAGGAACATCGGCTCATCTTCCGAAAATTTTTTGGAGATTCCGAGATTTTTACGGAAAATCGATTCGGAAAATGAACGGAAAATCGGTTTAGCTCATTTGAAGGAAATTTTGATGTCCAACCCGAGCTACTAGGTGATGGGAATTTATGGACATGTGTGGGATTTTTATTTGATAAAATTGGACTTCGAATTTGAGAATTTGAGGATGAAATTGAAGCCAAAGTTTGAAGACTTGATTGTGCTTTTATAATAAGTTTTAAGACTTTATTAAACTTTTTGAAAGTTTTAGGACTCATTTGTACTTTTGTAATAAATTTTAAAACTTTCAATGCATTTATCCCAAATCAAAATGTACAATTATGAAAGCTAGGACATATTCACTTTGATGGGTAGAAAGTGCTTCCTGGAGGCAGCGAATTCAGGATTTAAGTAGGGAGGAGTGAGATGAAATATAGTGTCCTCAACAAGTTCCACCGGCTAACTTACTTTTTATATCTAGGGTCCAAGAACTGCAGAGCATCTTAATTGCAGATTGTGTTCGGCAAATGCATTCATCAACATAGCGCCTTTTAATTATTCAATGATCGTAGACACGGCCTGAAACGGTCTAACCCATGACAATGGCAATTTGCAATTGTATTCATTTATCATCGTCCATGGACAACTGTGCCTAGGACTCCATTCATTTCACCTCCCTGAGGCTGCAAGTGCCTTTATTTACAATCTCAAAAGGGAAGAATTTGCACTGACAAAGCCCTTGGGGGCATTTCATTAACTTGCAATTTCCATTGAGAGAACATGAAATTGGAAAAACAATTGTGAAGCAATTTTTTCACTGCCTGCCTAGGATAAACTCCAGGCAATTTGTGTATAGAATTCTCCGTAATTCCCGCTAAATTATCGAGTTTCAGACTACAGAAGAATTTTAAGAATCAGAGACTTCGGAGTAGAAAGAATGTGAGAAATGGCACAGAAACAGCCAACTTTACCATGCCGTGCGTCACGGCACCACCTTGTTTCGACAGCTGACGATAACACATTTTAGCTCGACAATGTAGAGCATCTCTTGATCGGACGATCGATAATCAATCTCATTGATCTATCGGTTGATAGCTTGCATAACAACTTCACTGTGCTTTTCACCAGGACACTACCTTGATTTGACGGTTGTTAGCTGGCACTGCTATCTGCCACGCTTTGAGTCACGGCACCGTAGCAAAGACCCGTGTGATAATCTAAAAGTCCTGAGGCATTACATAGAGTTCTTCCCTGCGCTAGCATCAAGAAAAATAAGGTTTTGCACCTCTACATCAGATGAAGAAAAAGTACACTCGTCGTGCCCTCGTTGTGCCAGTTAAAACCACAAATTTAATTTCCATGATCATCTCTAATGAGACCCTACATTTTGGTTCTTATCATGTAGTTTCTAACGTACAACTTTAGGTTCCATTTTGTTTGGCGGAATATAAATAATTTAGAAAATATTTTCCAAAAAATGATCGCTTGTATCACTTGGAATAATTAGTTAATGAAAAATACTTTTATTATCAACAACATTTTATGTAAAGAAATTTTCGTGGACGATGAAAATATTATTCTTTCATTTATTCTTGTGAGTAATATAAGTGATCATGTTCAAGAAAATATTTTTCTAATCATTTATTTGCCGTAAAATAAACAAAACCTTAATTTGTGTGAAACAAGTATTTCGTTATGTTTTTGGAGATAATAACAAGAGTTCTTAAATTTGTGACAACAACACCTTGATCCAAAAATTTTTAATTTGTGCATTTAAGTATCCAAACTTGCAATATCGATGTACTTGAATCCTTCCATTAAATATGTAGGCTCTATTTGTTCTCGCGGAAAATATGACATTTCTATAAAATGTTTTCTGATGAGTCATTTTTTAAAAAATAACAATATTTTCCGGTGTTTGATTGAGACTTGAAAATGAAGTGAAAAATATTTTCCATTGTTTGATCAGAAAAATCAATTGAGACTTTTTTATAAGCTAGGAACTTGGCATGGGCATTGGGGTCTGAAGCCTAGATCCCCGACTCTTGGGCATGAGCACGGGCATTGGTCTTGGGCTCACCAAAACTGAGCTCGAGAACTCAATACCCATGCCCAGCTCCCTATTGCCCCGGTGTGGGTCCACAAAGGTCAAGCCCGTGTGCTTGGTCCCTAGACCTAGGTCCATCAAGGCTGAGAGCACTTGAGTTTGAGTCAGCCAAGCCCAGGCCTTGAACCCAGCACTCGGGGCCCGGTCCCCTGCCAACCATCTTCTAACCTCATACGCCAAATTATGATGGCTTGGTTTTACCTTCATGTTCTTTGGCAGTGCCGTAGCGTCACTTTAACCGAGCTAACCGAGCTTCTCTTGTGACAGAAGCAAAAGAGGCTTTTATCTTTTTTAAAGTTGCATCAAAGTTGATCTTGATACGGTTGAGATCGGATTTGTCTGGATGTCATGATCTATGCGTGCCACAATTTGGGCTCATCAAAATTTGTAACCAGTTGTCCCGTGGCATAGTGCCATCTTGAGGATGTTATTAAGGCTACCTTATGAGGAATTGCCATCAAGAACTCGTACTAATGTTGTTCAATACGAGTAGATTTTTATACCTGAATCTTTGCTTGCTTACAAACGAACTCATGAACAAACTGGAGTTGGTTGAGTCGGCTGGTACACCAGCCAAAAGTAGAGATAGTACACACCACAGGTCCTTGAGCTGTGGAGCTGGTTGAGGGCTATCAGCCCTAACCGTGACACGAGTGCTCTCCAGTCCATGACATTATGCACCATTGATCCATAGATAACATTATAAACTTCATGAAATACTCCAAAATACAGAACGATGTCCAGCGTGACACAGAATTTCAATGTTTAACACTGGAAGTCCCACATCTTAATCATTAGTAGATTCAACAAGTGCAGAAAATCTATTCAAGACATAATGAGATTTACAATACTCATTTGGAAAAGAACTTGCATCACTGTGTTGCACGTTTTAGAGTCAATACACTGCAAAGAAGACAAATTGCAACACTTCAAGCTGCAAAACAAGCGGTGGAGTATAGTATGCCCATCATAGCATAAGTAGATTAAAGTTCATAGCTTGAAGCTCAGCTCTCATTTAGGAATGATGGTGGTGCAGCTACTAAAAGCGAATGGACATGAAGGGACCGGCACTTCCACTGTTCCGTCCAGCATCTGAGTCACCTTCTTCATAGTTGGCCTCAATGACGGGTCCTCTTGTATGCACCAAAACGCAACCATCGCCAAATTCTTCAGCTTCTCCCTCTCCCTCAAAGCTTCCATGTCGCCTTCCACGAGAGCATCCAATTTTCCATCCATAAAGCAATCGTAAGCCCAATCAGTCAAGAGCTCTCTCTCTCTTTCTCCACCCATTTCGCCCCCCAAACAACTCCTACAACATATTATCTCCAGCAGCAACACCCCATAGCTATAAACATCTACTTTTGCGGTGATTGGCAAGCTCCTAAACCATTCAGGAGCGACATACCCTCTTGTTCCTCTGATGTTTGTGAGAGTATAGCTCTGGTCCATCTTCAGGAGCTTGGCCAATCCGAAATCAGAGATCCTCGCGTTGTAGTACTCGTCGAGGAGGATGTTCCGTGGCTTGATGTCGCAGTGGATGATCTGCATGGTGCACTCTTCATGCAAGTAGAGCAGTCCTCTGGCAATTGCTGAAGCGATTTGGCATCTTTGGTTCCAACTGGGTCTGGATTCACCAGTAAAGAGAAGGCTCCACAGCGTGCCGTTGCTCAAGAACTCGTAAACCAGCAACCTCTCTTGCCCTTCGTCGCAGAAGCCGAGTAGCCTGACCAGATTCTTGTGATGGGTCTGACCGATCACATTCATTTCGGTTCTGAATTCCTTCTCCTTGTCCTGAAATACGTTAGTCAGCTTCTTCACAGCAACTGCTACATCACTAGGAATAAACCCTTTATAAACAATCCCGAAGGCTCCCCTCCCTAGCTCTTCCTTGAAGCCATCCGTGGCTTTGAAGAGCTCCTGGTAAGTGAAACACCGCAAATTCGTCTCCACTAGATTTTCTCTAAGGTTTATTTTCTCAGGCTTCTTGCGGTAGATGACGCAAAAACCCAGAGTGCTCGCACCAATGAAGAGGATGTTGACTAAAACAGAAGTTCCCAAAAGCAATGATCCTGCCAAAATCCAAGTCCTGGGATTTTTCTCTTTCACCTTCAGCTCTGGGATTGGGAATTTGGAATCGTTCGTGGGAGGTAGAGGGAGGTCGCTTTTCGGGACTTTGATCATGGCCTTCCCATTAAACTGGGGTCGACTCTCCCATTGGAGAGAGGGAGCCTCTTCTTCCAGCAATTCACGCCATCTCTGTAAACAGCCGCCGCACACATGCAGTCGTGCAAGCACGAGTTTCTGCATTCATCCTCAGAGAAAGGCGCCAACATCTCATAACCGGCCGGTGGAAAAGCTGTATTCTTAAGCTCCACGAAAGCGTAGATGTCGTCGGCCGAACCATGGTTCCGCTTATCCTCATCTTCCAAACAAGAACTCAAAGTGAAGTTCGGTACGCAATTACCATGCTCATCACTGGGATCGACCAAGGTGTATCGGTCGGGGCATCTACAGTTCGGCCTGTTATTTTCTCCGAGAGTGCAAATGCTATTGTACCCACAAACTCCGATGCCATTTCTAGAAACAATGGCTGAGCATATGTTGTCGGGTTGGGTCCAGAGGATGCTCCAGCTTCCGTCAGTATTTGAGTTCCTGGGGTGCACATACTGTGTCAAAAGCCCATCGAAGTCCAACGTCACTCGGAGATAAAAATCCGACGCCGAAGGCACCTTCGCCTGTGAGAGGTAAACTTCCTCGCCATTTTCCTTCAAAACAGACAGAGATCCCGAGTCACTAAACACAACTTCTTTCCCCGACGAGGCCGATCCGTTCGAATCACCAGCAGTTTTGGTGATGCTGTACTCCTCGTTAGCATGATTGGAAGGCAGGTTTATCGTGTTGAGCACGAGGTCTCCCCTGTCGAGCATCCGAAGCTGGAATTTCCCTCTGGAGAAGATTTCCTCTGATCGACGAGAGGCAAGGAGTTCATTCTTCCCCAGCGTCTGTGAAGGGAGCAACGTATCGCGGGGGTCTTCGAAGCTCTGCCATAGTTTCTCCGATTTCGAATCAAGAATCACAAAATTGCCTGTGTCATTCAAAATGGCGCGTGAGACATCACCGAGAATGCTCTCCGATTTCCACAATTCATCGCCTTGAGGATCGGTGAGGACGAGCCCCAGGTTGGAAGTGAGCGCTAGTTTCGAATTTTCAGGTGCAGGACGATCTCCATTCGCAAACCAGACGACGGTTTTCGAAGGTATCTTGTTGTACCAAATGGAAAGCAAGAAGAGTCGCTCATCCTTGGCGTTGTTACCGTTGGACAATGATCGAAAGCCGAAAGTGAAGTCTCCAGAAGGAGAAAGCCATGAAGAATTGCCACTCGCGGCAGTTAGAGAAGATCCAACAGTTATGTCAGCTTGAGCTACGGAAAGAACAGGGAATAGAAAGAGCCAAAGATAGAGCATATGATGAGTCGAAAGAGGAGACGGCAATGGAGGATTTATTTGGTTATCGAACATGAAAAGTATGCAATTCGAGAGTGGATTTGAACTTGGCCAGAAGAGAGGAAGAAGGTTGTGGCAAATGGAGTTTGAGATCAGCCGAGAAACGTGATGGGATATCGATAAATCATGCAGCCACCTACTGTCCTGCATTATCATCTTTTTCTAGTCAAGAGAGCATAGACCGACTTGAGCTATTGGCTGACAACCAGAGGAAGACTCGTGAGGATTACTGTATGGAATTTAAGCACAGATGTCCTGATTAAGGTTGCAAACCTTGTCTCATGCACACGTCCCTGGCCAAGATGAACATGGTCCTTGATCAATGTACTAATTCCATACCAAATGCCATGGTTTCTTTGTCATTTTGAATCATAGACCGATATTTTCTTTTTGTGACTGTTGGTTGTCTGAATTTCTTAGAGCGCCCAACTAAGTCCAACCAACGATGGCAACGTTCCATCACACCAAAATCGGATGATTACAGGGGCAAGCAACTCCCTGGCTACCCCAAGAATCCTAGGGCAGTGGTGTGTTGAGTAACAATTGTGCAGAATTCCATGACATGCGCACAAAGTAAGATACTGGAGTTAGAAAGAATGATGTACATTAAAACTATAAATTACAGATATTTTTCCTCATGACAAGTTCTGAAATAAGAATTCATGCAACTTCGAAGGAGACTCGACCTCATTCAGCTTCTCATTTTTTAGGAGAATTTTAACGTGCCAAACGGAAATCCAAGAGTTTAATGTGATGGAAAAATGGATCAGTCGCCGAAAACTACACGGCCTAGATCTGTGCATGGATGGAAGTGGTCAGAAGGAGAGGAGGGAAAGCAGTCAAAACAAAAAGTTGTCATTTGTAATATGTGGGGACTTTGACTTAGTCAAAAAGCTGTGGTACCAAAAGAGGGAAAAAGTGGACATTCAGCTCATCTATGAAATGAAAAGTGGGGACGCAAGAATGGGGTGGGGAAAGAAAGAACAAGGAAACGTAATCGGAACCAAGTCAGATTTTTTTTTCTCTATGCAATGACCGGTAAGGATTTAAGTCATTTTATTCATGTAATTGGAGTATTATTCAGAATTAGGGTATAAATTCAAAATTAAGTGGAATTTAAATTATGGTGTCCATTTTTGGAGTTGTATGGAAATCATAAATTAGGGCTATTAATACCTAATTTTTATGACCCGATCATTCATTTATTACATAAAAAATTAGATATTAATCTTTAAAACTTAAAGGTAATATTAAATTAAATTTGCATATAGATATTAGGAGTATTTGCATTAATAGTTACACATGCATTGAACCAGTGATGAGTGGACTCAAATAAAAAGTTTTGAGTTTAATTGCGGATTAGGCCCATGAACTAAAAGAATTCAGCCAAGTTCATTATTGGGGCTGAAATTTTTGCGCATTGGCACCACACTTGGGAAGATTACATTAACTGGTCGAATTTGGAAAGATTTTAGGAATATATACATGGAGCTTCACATTGAGGATTCGATCGAGCTGGATATAAATTGACAGACCAAGAAAATAAAAAAATAAAAAAAAGATTGGCAGGTTTCGAGGAGGATAGCGGAACCGGTCAATGCGGGGACCTCCGGTGAGCACCCAAGAACGCCCACACCTTGGTACACGGTCAAGACAGTGAGGGACATCAGGGAAAAAAGACAGCCCACACAACTCGACAGAAAGTTCCCTTAATCTCTCCGGTGCACAGGGAGTCCAAGCGGTAAGGTTCAACTCAGCTCTTCCTGACGTGCCCGAGACTGCCAGCAAGCCAGTTTTTGCTTTTGTTTCGATTTGCATTATTGTAGGTCCACCGAGAGCCGTCACCTTCAAAGAAAATATTGGGTGGTCTGGGACCGTCACGTCAGCGTGGTCCCGGACCACTCACACGGCGCCACGTGTGAGGGGAGGGAGACAGAGAAGAGAAAGAAGAGAGAGAGCATCAGAGAGAGATGGGACAAGAGATGGGACAGGAGCAGGTCCTTTGGTTCCCTCCCCTCACACGTGACACCGCGTGACCAGACCACCTAATATTTTCTCGTCACCTTCAAGCCCCAAACCGTGCTGAGAAGCCACGCGAGCACCACCCCACGGGCCGTGAGTCACATCACATCAAGGTCACTGTCATCCTGCCGAGCATCACCGTGATCCACCACCGCGATCTCCATATCCATGGTCCGAATTCAAATCAGAAGCTCAATATTTGAGCTAGGTAACCATCTTTTGTGATTTCAATTTGAATATTTCATTATCTAATTTGATTGATTTTCATTATCTTTATCCATATCGTTATATCCAAAAGATTGTTCGTGTATCCCATGAACAAGGATAATTTCCTAATTTCACAACGTGCAATGATCAACAGTCGAGTTTATCCGTTTCCAAATTTGGATGGATATGGATGATATTTTGGGTTGTAGATGTTATCAGTTGCTTGATTTTATGTCTATTCTTATCTAAAATGAAAATCACAAAAAAGATGTAGATTTTAATTGGTGACATTGCATATCAAGATGAGATTGCATGTTTAATTTGATTCTATATAATTTTTTTTAGAATAAGTTTACATAGCTCTTTCTAGATATATTGCATTCTAGGTTAGAGATTACCCAATTAAGATTACATTCCAGTTTAAATTAGGATTTGGTCAAGTTTAATCCTTGAATTTAATTGGATAATATCTAGAACTAGGTAATTTAATTTGGTTATTTTCTAATTTCGAATTTTCAAGAAAACAAAAAATATCATGCGCGTCACTTAGAATTATTTAGCATGTTGTTTAGAAATTGCATGTTTAGGAATCATTTAAATTAAAGGGCATTACATGTTAGAATAGTTACATAAATTTTTGCCTGTCTTTAAATTAGGTTATTTAATAAATGTCGCGTGACATATAATTTGCATGCTAGGTTACATGTTGCATATCATTTCAGTTAGGCATCTTTATACGTCATTGCATTGCACATAGATTAGACTTCATCCAAAAATATGAAAAATGAATGATTGCGTGTTAATTAAAATTATATTTAAGATTGTTAATGTCATTACATATGTTTTCCTTGCTTTAGGGTAAGTTTTTCATCGCTATTTTTGCAATCTACTTACGACTTTGTTTTACGACTTTGTTTTATTGAGTGTTCAATAATGATTGTACACTTACATGATCATCTCATATTAGGAGTAACTTAAAATCAATCCAAATTACCTATAAAACATTTTTTTGAAATAAAAGATAAAAAAAACCGAAAGGGTATTAGAGAAATCTAGTATAATCAAGTCCTATTCCAAGTTAAACCTAAGTCGTGAATCAGTACGAGCTTGGGAGATGCCAAGCTAAGTTTAATCTTAGTAATCTATTAGCCAAATCCTAAATGATGAACCGAGGTTGGGTCACGGCAAGGGCATTGAAGAACCGTAAGATTTGATGAGAGTCAGTTTGAAGTATAGTTTTAGATGAAGCTACGCATTGCAAATAACTTTGAATATCTTCTTTGAGCGAGCCACTTGTTGACGCATAGATGTCAATTTGCTAGCAATTAAGTTTAATTTAGCTGACTTGTAGTTGATGTAGCTTTTTTAACATTATTTCTCGCTTATTAATAAGATTGCGTGTTCCACAGATCGAGTAACTTTCATAATTTGGTTTTAAGCTTTCCTAGGTAAGTATCGTCATCTATTTTTCGAGTTTGTAGACTCATATTTCGGAAACGATATGGATTAGATATATTTCGAGTTTGTTATACCAAATGGAGAGCAAGAAGACCTCGCCATGGTTGTTGTGATTGGCAGGTAATGGACAAAGCCGAAAGCAAAGTCCCCCGAATGCGAAAGCCACCAAGAGTTGTCCTCTTTCGCAATTAGAGAAGATCCGACGGTTATGTCGCCAAAGGCCTGTGCTGGGGAAGGAATTAGGAGGTGAAAGAGAAAGAAACAGAGCACTGAAATAGGGGACATTTTTTCAGCGGATGGAGCAACTAGGGACTCGTAAGCTGTGAACGAAAATGTTTTGCTCAAGAATGGAGTTGCCCGTCGCCTGCGACGACAAATGCAGGTTGTCGTTGAGTTTAAAGGAGTGGAGCCTTTCATGATCGTCTTAAGTCAAAAAGGAGTGTGGGACAAGCCTTGGACTATACTATCGTGGGGCTGGAAGTTCCTTTGGATTCCCTTCATGACCGTGGATTAGGGTCCCCAATACGTCGGTTAGTTGAAAGGGCATCACGGGCTTTTCGTGCTGTCGAGCTTTGGCATCACAGCAGGTGAAGTTTGAGCGATGACTTGATTGACTGGCTGTTTGATAGAAGATAGATTCCCACTGAAAGTATGAATTGCAGAAAATTTTCCTGGGAACAAGACCTATGATCAGGAATTCATGCAACTTGGAAAAGTCTTTAGAAGAAGACGCTTCGGATGGGTTATCTGGCCAAATTCGCGCCCTTCTAGACGAGCGGAGAAATATCAATTCGGCCTGTCATCTTTTAGCAGAAGTCTAACATGGCTAACGGAAATTCAATAGCTTAATGCAATGGAAAATCAATCAATTGCCGAAAACTACATGGCCTGCGTGTGTTTTTGTGCTTGGATGGGAAGTAATTGGGAGGAAAGAAGAAGGCAAAGCAGTCAACACAGAGACATGTCAATTGCCGAAAACTACACGGCCTGCACGCGTTTTTGTGCTCGGATGGAATGTAATTGGGAGGAAAGAAGAAGGCAAAGCAGTCAACACAGACATGTCAGCTGTTTCTGCTTGGCAGTTTCATTAATGGAGGGAGATGCTCCTCACATCCATGTCAATGTTTCAATTTAAGTAAATGAAGAAGTATTGAAAATCCTTAAACTTGTAACGAAATTGCAATTGAATCCTAAAACTTTCAAAACCTACAATTAAGTCTTAAAACTAGCCACGAAATGCAAATGGGTCTCAAAACATTCAAAAAATATAATTAAGTCCTAAAACTTGTTAAATTAATCCGATTAAGTCCTTTCATTGATTGTGCTTTTTGAAAGTTTGAAGACTTGATTGTGCTTTCATGATAAGTTTTAAGACTTTATTGAACTTTTTGAAAGTTTTAAGATTCATTTATACTTTTGTAATAAGTTTTAAAACTTTCAATACATTTATCCTAAATCAAAATGTACAACTATGAAAGCTAGGACATATTCACTTTGATGGGTAGAAAGCGCCTCTTTGAGGCAGCGAATTCAGGATTTAAGTCAGGAGGAGTGAGATGAAATATAGTGTCCTCAACAAGTTCCACCGGCTAACTTACTTTTTATATCTAGGGTCCAAGAACAACAGAGCATCTTAATTGCAGATTGTGTTCAGCAAATGCATTCATCAGCATAGCGCCTTTCAATTATTCAATGATCGTAGACACTGCCTGAAACTTGCTAACCCATGACAATGGCAATTTGCAACTGTATTCATTTATCATGGGAGAATTGTCCAAAAGTCTAGCTTTGTGCCGGTTTCTTGATTCGATCTAAACCTTTAATTGTGCCAATTAGTCTAAACATTTTCACTTCTTGCCAATTAAGTCCATCCGGCCAATTTTGGCCGGGAAAAATGCTGGCGTGGCCGCGGGGCGGTGCCACGTAGGACTATCGGTGCTTGACGTGGATAATTTTTAATAATATTTTTAATTTTTGAATTTTTTTGAATTTTTTTATTTTCTGTTTTTTATTTTTTTTATTTTTATTTTTATTTTTGGCCTTTTCCGGTGGCCGGCCACCGGCCACAGCCGGCCGGCTGGCCTCGCCGCCACGGGCGAGGCCCGGCCGGCGACGGCGACACCGGGCGAGGCCGCCTTGGCCCCCGGCGGCCGGCCGCCTCGCCAGATCTGGCGAGGGAGCCCTCGCCGGGCGAGCCGGCCTCGCCCGGACCGGATCTGGCGGCCGGCCCTCCGCCCCGGCGGCGGGCGTCCGCTTGCCGCCGGTCGTAAGCCGACGCCCGCCCGGCCAGGGCGAGGGTCGGCCTCGCCGGATCGGATGGGTCCGGCGAGGCCGGCTCGCCCGGCGAGGTCGAGCCCCGCGAGGGCTCCCTCGCCGTCTCCCGGGCGGGCCTCGCCCGTGGCGGGCGACGCCGAGCGAGGCCGACGCTCGCCCGGGCGGGGCGAGCCCGGCGAGGGCTCCCCGCCTGCGTCGCCGTCGCCGCCGGGCCTCGCCCGTGGCGGCGAGGCGAGCCCAGGCCGGCAAGCGGTGGCCGATGGCTGGCCGTCGTCCGTGGCCGTGGCCGGCCACCGGAAAGGCCAAAAATAAAAATTAATAAAAAATGAAAAAACAGAAAATAAAAAAATTCAAAAAATATTTTAAAAATTTTCAATATTATTAAAAATTATCCACATCAACGCCAGCAGTCCTACGTGGCACCGCCGGCGGCCACGTCAGCATTTTCCGGCCAAAATTGGTCGGATGGACTTAATTGGCAAGAAGTGAAAATGTTTAGGACTCAATTGGCACAATTAAAAGGTTTAGGACTGAATTGACAAAACTACAATAGATTTAGGACTTTTTGGACAATTCTCCCCATTTATCATCGTCCATGGACAACTGTGCCTAGAAGTCCATTCATTTCACCTCCCTGAGGCTGCAAGTGCCTTTATTAACAATCTCAAAAGGGTTGGTTGAGAACGCATGTGTGGGTCAAAAGAGAATTATACCCGCTGATATGAGTTCTTAATCTCACGAAGGCACATGCAGAAGCAGAGATTTGAAGGAAGAATTTGCACTGACAAAGCCCTTGGGGGCATTTCATTAACTTGCAGTTTCCATTGAGAGAACATGAAATTGGAAAAACAATTGCGAAGCAATCTCTTCACTGCCTGCCTAGGATAAACTCCAGGCAATCTGTGTATAGAATTCTCCGTAATTCCCGCTAAATTATCAAGTTTCAGACTACATAAGAACTTTAAGAATAAGAGACTTCGGAGTAGAAAGAATGTGAGAAATGGCATAGAAACAGCCAACTTTGCCATGCCATGCATCACGGCACCACCATGATCGACAGCTGACGATAACACATTTTAGTTCGACAATGTAGAGCATCTCTTGATCGGACGATCGATAATCAATCTCATTGATCTATCGGTTGATAGCTTGCATAACAACTTCACCGTGCTTTGCACCAGGACACTGCCTTGATCCGACGGTTGTTAGCTGGCACTGCTATCTGCCACGCTTTGAGTCACGGCACCGTAGCAAAGACCCGTGTGATAAACTAAAAGTCCTGAGGCATTACATAGAGTTCTTCCCTGCGCTAGCATCAAGAAAAATAAAGGCTTTGCACCTCTACATAAGATGAATAAAAAGTACACTCGTTGTGACAGTTAAAACCACAAATTTAATTTCCATGATCATCTCTAATGAGACCCTACATTTGGTTCTTATCATGTAATTTCTAACGTACAACTTTAGATTCCATTTTGTTTAGCGGAATATAAATGATCCCTTGTATCACTTGGAATAATTAGTTAATGAAAAATACTTTCATTATCAACAACATTTTATGTATAGAAATTTTCGTGAACGATAAAAATATTAATCTTTCATTCATTCTTGTAAGTAATATATAAGTTATCATTTTTAAGAAATATTTTTCTAATAATTTATTTATCGTAAAATAAACAAAACCTTAATTTGTGTGGAACAAGTGTTTCCTTATGTTTTAGGAGATAATAACAAGAGTTCTTAAATTTGTTACAATAACACCTTAATCCAAAAAATTTTAATTTGTGTATTTAAGTACCCAAACTTGCAATATCGATGTACTTGAATCCTTCCATTAAATATGTAGGCTCTGTTTGTTCCCGTAGAAAATATGACATTTCTATAAAATGCTTTCTGATGAGCCATTTTTCAAAAAAGAACAATAGTTTTCGGTGTTTGATTAAGACCTAAAAATAAAGTGAAAAATATTTTCCGTTGTTTGATCAGAAAAATCAATTGAGACATTTCTATAAACCAAGAACTTGACATGGGCATTGGGGTCTAAAGCCTAGATCCCCGACTCCTGGGCATGAGCACTGGCATTAGTCTTGGGCTCACCAAAACTGAGCTCGAGAACTCAATGCCCATGCCCAGCTCCCTATTGCCCCGGTGTGGGTCCACAAAGGTCAAGCCCATGTGCTTGGTTCCTGGACCTAGGTCCATCAAGGCCGAGAGCACTCGAGTTTGATTCAGCCAAGCCCAGGCCTTGAACCCAGCACTCGGGGCCCGGTCCCCTGCCAACCATCCTGCCTTCTCTGCTAACCTCATACGCCAAATTACGATGGCTTGGTTTTACCTTCATGTTCTTTGGCAGTGCTCTAGTGTCACTTTAACCGAGCTAACCGAGCTTCTCTTCTGACAGAAGCAAAAGAGGCTTTTATATTTTTTAAAGTTGCATCAAAGTTGATCTTGATACAGTTGAGGTCGGATTTGTCCGGATGTCATGATCTATGCGTGCCACAATTTGGGCTCATCCAAACGAACTCATTTGAAAAAGAACTTGCATCACTATGTTGCACGTTTTAGATTCAATACACTGCAAAGAAGACAAACACGTCAAGCTGCAAAACAAGCGGTGGAGTATGGTATGCCCATCATAGCATAAGTAGATTAAAGTTCATACTACATAGCTTGAAGCTCAGCTCTCATTTAGGAATGATGGTGGTGCAGCTACTAAAAGCGAATGGACATGGAGGGACCGGCACTTCCACTGTTCCGTCCAGCATCTGAGTCACCTTCTTCATAGTTGGCCTCAATGACGGGTCCTCTTGTACGCACCAAAATGCAACCATCGCCAAATTCTTCAGCTTCTCCCTCTCACTCAAAGCTTCGATGTCGCCTTCCACGAGAGCATCCAATTTTCCATCCATAAAGCAATCGTAAGCCCAATCAGTCAAGAGCTCTCTCTCTCTTTCTCCACCCTTTTCGCCCCCCAAACAACTCCTACAACATATTATCTCCAGCAGCAACACCCCATAGCTATAAACATCTACTTTCGCGGTGATCGGCAAGCTCCTGAACCATTCCGGAGCGACATACCCTCTTGTTCCTCTGATGTTTGTGAGAGTATAGCTCTGGTCCATCTTCAGGAGCTTGGCCAATCCAAAATCGGAGATCCTCGCGTTGTAGTACTCGTCGAGGAGGATGTTCCGTGGCTTGATGTCGCAGTGGATGATCCGCATGGTGCACTCTTCATGCAAGTAGAGCAGTCCTCTGGCAATTGCTGAAGCGATTTGGCATCTTTGGTTCCAACTGGGTCTGGATTCACCTGTAAAGAGAAGGCTCCACAGCGTGCCGTTGCTCAAGAACTCATAAACCAGCAACCTCTCTTGCCCTTCATCGCAGAAGCCGAGTAACCTGACCAGATTCTTGTGATGGGTCTGACCGATCACATTCACTTCGGTTCTGAATTCCTTCTCCTTGTCCTGAAATACGTTAGTCAGCTTCTTCACAGCAACTGCTACATCACTAGGAATAAACCCTTTATAAACAATCCCGAAGGCTCCCCTCCCTAGCTCTTCCTTGAAGCCATCCGTGGCTTTGAAGAGCTCCTGGTAAGTGAAACACCGCAAATTCGTCTCCACTAGATTTTCTCTAGGGTTTATTTTCACAGGCTTCTTGCGGTAGATGACGCAAAAACCCAGAGTGCTCGCACCAATGAAGAGGATGTTGACAAAAACAGAAGTTCCCAAGAGCGATGATCCTGCCAAAATCCAAGTCCTGGGATTTTTTTCTTTCGCCTTCAGCTCTGGGCATGGGAATTTGGAATCGTTCGTGGGAGTTAGAGGGAGGTCGCTTTTCGGGACTTTGATCATGGCCTTCCAGTTAAAATTGGGGTCGAATCTCCCATTGGAGAGCGGGAAGCTCTTCTTCTTGCAAATCATGCCGTCTACGTGAACAGCCACCGCACACATGCAGTCATGCAAGCACGAGTTCCTGCATTCATCCTCAGAGAAAGGTCCCAACTGCGCATAATTGGACGATGGAAAATCTGTATTCTTAAGTTCCACGAAAGTATAGATGTCCTCGGCCGAACCACGGTTCTGCTTCTCCTCATCTTCCGAACAAGAACTCAAAGTGAAGTTTGGTACGCAACCACCGTGCTCATCACTGGGATCGACGAAGGTGTATCGGTCGGGGCATCCACAGTTCGGCCTGTTATGTTCTCCTAGAGTGCAAATGCTATTGTACCCACAAACTCCAATGCCGCCTTGAGAAACGACGTCGGAGCATATGTTTTCGGGTTGGGTCCAGAGGATGCTCCAGCTTCCGTCGGTACTTGAGTTCCTGGGGTGGTAATACTGGGTCAAAACCCCATCGAAGTCCAACGTCACTCGGAGATAAAAAGCCGACGCCAAAGGCACCTTCTCCTGTGAGAGGTAAACTTCCCCGCCATTTTCCTTCGAAACAAACAGAGATCCAGACTCGCTAAACACGAGTTCTTTCCCCGATGAGGCCAATCCTTTCGAATCGCCGGCAGTTTTGGTGATGGAGTACGCATCGTTAGCATAATTGGAAGGCAGGTTTATTGTGTTGAGCACGAGGTCTCCGCTGCCGAGCATCCGAAGCTGGAATTTCCCTCTGGAGAAGATTTTCTCTGATCGACGAGAGGAAAGGAGTTTATTCGTCCCCAGCGTCTGCGAAGGGAGCAACGTATCGCGGGGGTCTTCGAAGCTCTCCCATAGTTTCTCCAATTTCGAATCAAGAATCACAAAATTGCCCGTGTCATTGAAAATGGCGCGGGAGACATCACCGAGAATGTTCTCCGATTTCCACAATTCCTCTCCTTGAGGATCGGTGAGGACGAGCCCCAGGTTGGAAGTGAGCGCTAGTTTCGAATTTTCAGGTGCAGGACGATCTCCATTCGCAAACCAGACGACTGTTTTCGAAGGTATCTTGTTGTACCAAATGGAAAGCAAGAAGAGTCGCTCATCCTTGGCGTTGTTACCGTTGGACAATGATCGAAAGCCGAAAGCGAAGTCTCCGGAAGGAGAAAGCCATGAAGAGTTGCCATTTGTGGCAGTTAGAGAAGATCCAACCGTTAAGTCTTGCTTCGGGACTTTGATCATGGCCTTCCCATTGAGGGTAGGGACAATTTTCCCATTGGAGAGCGGAAGCTTCTTCTTCCAGCAACTCCGGCCGTCCCTCCAAACTGCCACTGCGCACATGCAGTCATGCAAACATGAGTTCCGGCAATCGTCTTCACCGAAAGGCTGCAATAGCGCATAATCGGAGGTTGGCCAATCTGTGTTGTTGAGTTCTTCGAACTCGTACAGGTCCTCCATCGGACCAATCTTCGTCCTTTCCTGATCGTCCGCACAGCTCTGCGTGAAAGTAGGCCTGCAACTGCCATACTTGTCACTGGGATCGAGCAAGGTGAATTTTTCTGGGCAGTCGCATTTTGGCCTATTATTCTCACCCAGAGTGCAAATGCTGTTGTACCCACAAACGCCGATTCCATCACGGACAAAAACTTTGGCACATATGTCTTCAGGTGTCGACCACAGCGGTTCCCAGCTTCCGCTGGAACCAGAATTCTTGGGGTGCTTATACTGAGTAAGGACCCCATCAAAGTTCAGGGTGACTCTGTGATAAGAATCAGACGCGGGAGATATAACCCCCCGCCAGAGGTAAAACTTCTCGCCGTTCTCTTTCGAGACGAACAGAGAACCTGAGTTGTTGAACACGAGTTCTTTTCCCGGGGTGGACCCGTTAGAGCTGTCGTCGGTCCCGGTGCTGTAATAAGCCTCGTTGGCATAGTCGGAAGGCAGGTTGATCGTGTTGAGCTCGAGGTCTCCACTGTCGAGCATCCGAAGTTGGAATCTCCCCCTGGAAAAGCTCTCCTCCGATTGACGGGAGGAGAGACTTTTGCCCTTTCCGAGCACTTGCGAAGGAAGCAACGTGTCCCAAGGATTGTTGAAGCTCTGCCATAGTACCTCCGAACTCGAGTCCAGGATCACGAAATTGCCTGTATCATTGAACACAGCGTGCGAGACGGTGCCAAAGACGTTGCCAGGTTTCCACAGCTCTTTACCTTGTGGATTGGTGAGGACGAGACCAGAATCAGTAAGTTCTACAATCGAATTTTCGGGGACAGGAGGGACAGGAAGGCTTTCACTCGGGAACCAGACGATTGTTTTAGAAGGTATCTTGTTGTACCAGATGGCAAGCAAGAAGAGCTGGTTTTTCTTGGTGTCGCCGTTGGATAAGGAGCGAAAGCCGAATGCAAAGTCTCGAGAAGGAGAGAGCCATGAAGAAGAGTTGCCATTCGTGGCGGTTAGAGAAGATCGAACTGGTATGTTCGCTTGGGCTAGAGAAGGACGTGGAATTAGAAAAAGCAAGAAAAAGAGGGTATGATGAATCGAAACAGGGGACATCGATGGAGGATTCATTTGGTTATCAAACATGAAATTCTTCAACTCAACAATGGGTTTGATTGAATTTAGCCAGAAGAGAGGAAGAAGGTTGTGGCTATGGAGTTTTGAGGTCAACGAAGTCTTTGTGAATCAGCCAGGGGATGTGATCACTGATGAGATCGGCAATTGCTGCATACTCGTAACTGTGGTGCATGTTTGGGCGGGCATTTAAGGAGACTCCACTGAAGACTTTTCATTTTCTTTTTGGTCATAGAGTAAAGACCGGCTCGAGCTATTGGCTGAAAATTCTGTGCAGCCACCTACCGTCCTGCATCATTGGCCGGTCATTTAAGCAGACTTTATTGAAGAATTTTCATCTTCTTTCAGTTAAAATAGAATAGACCGGCTGGTGCCATCGGCTGGCATAGACCGGCTTGAGCCATCGGCTGACTCATATAGAAGACTCGTGAGGATTATTGCATGGAATTTATGCACAGATGTCCCGATTAAGGTTGCAAATCTCGTCCCATGCACACATCCCTGCCCAATATGAACATGGTTCTTGATCCATGTACTAATTTTATACAAAATGCCGCGGTTTTTTCATCGTGTTAAATTATAGGCTGGTATTTTCTTTTTGTGATTGTTGGTTGTCTAAATCTCTTAAAGCATTAGTTAATTCTATCCAACCACGGCAACATCTCAACATACTACAATCAGTTGATTACAGGGGTCAGCAACACCCTGGCTACCCCAAGAATCATAGGGCAGCAGTGTGTTGAATATTAAGGCTCGGGCTTTGTGCGGAATTCGATGACATGCGCACAAAGTAAGATATTGCTGAACTTGGAAAAAACGATTTACATTGGAAGCATGAATTAATAGATATTTTTCCTCCTGATAAGTCCTGAAATAAGAATTTCCGCGACTTCAAATGAGACTCGACCCCATTCAGCTTCTCATTTTTTAAACGGAAGTTTAACGTGCCAAACGGAAATCCAAGAGTTTAATGTGACGGAGAAATCGATCAGTCGCCAAAAACCACACGGTCTACATTATTTCTGTGCTTGGACGGAAGTGGTTGGCAGTCAACACGGGAAATATGTGAACTTTGACTTAGTCAAAAAGTTTTGGGACCATTAAAAAAAATGAGAGAAAAAGTGGACATTTAGCTCAACTACGAAATGAAAAGTGAGGACGCAAGGAACAGGGTGGGGAAAGAAAGAGAAGAAAAGAAAAGAGAGGAAAGCAATGCACGTAAATCGGAACCTCCACAGGTCAGATATTTTTCTTTCGCAATGACCGCTAAGGGTTTAAATCATTTATTCATTTAATTGAAGTATTTTTCGGAATTAGGATATAAATTCAAACTTATGTGAAATTTAAACTATGGTATCCAATTTTTGAGTTGTTAAGCTGTCAAAATATATGGAAATCATAAATTAGGGCATTGAGGAACTATGAGGTTTGATGAGAGTCGATTTGAAGTATAGTTTTAGTTTGAGTGAAATTCTAAAATTTCACACTCGAGCTTCGCATTGCAAATAATTTTGAATATCTACTTTGGGCTAGCGACTTGTTGACGCATGGAAGTGATTTTGTTAGTGATTAAGTTTAATTTAACCTATTCATAATTGCAGTAGCTTTTATTCAATTCTTACGTTGCTTCTCGTTTATTTGATAGAATTGTAAGTTCGTAGTTCAAGTAATTTTCATAATTTTGTTTTAAGCTTTCCTATGTAAGTGTTGTCATCTCTTTTCCGAGTTTATAAATTCATACTTCAAAAGCAATATGGATTAAATATAGTGTGAATTATGAAATAGTATTTTTATTGCCGAGAAGTCTAGGTCGAGCATTTTCTTCATTAATATTTTTTAATGTTTTAAGAATGCTTTTAGAAAAGGTAGTATGAAAAGATATATATAGTGCTTTGCGGATCTCGTTTATGAAATGAATTCTAAAACGATTTGAGAAATGTTTTGCGCAAAGTAAATTTCTAGCAGATATGCTTAGTTGCCAAAAGTTATATGTTCGATTTATAGAATCTATTATGGTTTATGAGATGGAATTTGGATTTGATCTTGATATTAGAGGACAATAGTTTGATGCTTAGTATTAATGTGATACCATTCGGAGTTTTTAGGTATGCATACTATTTGTAGGATATCCTCATGAAACAAACTGCTTAGAGACGTTTGTCATGACCGCATTTTTTTCGACGCTGATTAGGGCAGGCGTTAGCGGAGGCTAATGGTTTGGCTAGGTCTATTAAGTTTAGCTTGGATTTTCCCAAGTCCATCAATTTGGGGTGGGTCAATTAGAAATCCAAGCGAAATAGAAGGAGAAATATTCGCTCATGTGCAACCAGAGAAATTAGGATCGGAAACTATTATACTAGTTTAGTTAATCACCAATGGCTTTTCGAAGCCTAATCTTGTTTAAACCTTAATACTTTTTGGATTTTTGAGGAATTTTCCATGCATTTGAGGAGGAAAAACATTTTTGGTCTTTTTCTCATTTTTTGAACATAAAAGCATTTTTTGATTTTTGATATTTTTCTGAAAATATAAATCATTTTTGGCTTTTTTTTTTTTTTTTTTTTTTTACTTTTCTTGCTTTTCTGAGAAAACATGGGATATTTTTATTTTTTTTATTTTTTGAAAATAAATTATTTTTGATTTTTATTAAAATATTATATTATTAATATATTATAATATAAAAACCAACCGGGTTGGATCCGACTCGGGCCACCTGCCCAAGACCCGAATAGGCCTGCAACGCAGGCCCGGCTTGGGATTTTTGTTTTGTTTTTCCTTTTAAAAAAAAGCCTGGCCCAAATCGAAATAGCCTTATTTTCTAAAAAGGGCCCGACCTAGGGAATAGCCACCCACGCGCGATGGCCCAGTTGGCTGGAACCCTACCCGGGTGAGGTGCGCCCGGCCCGGCTCTAACTCGGTTGTTGGCCGTCTAGGTTTCGCGGAACCCTACCCAAACGACGGCCCGGGTCCAACCCGGGTCGTGACCCGACGTGATGTTTCTTCCCTTTTTCTCTTAAACGCGGTGCCGATGGAGGGACTGGGATGGCAAATTGGCGTCAACGACGGCGGCAACACAGAGGACAGTAGTGGTAGGAGGATGCGGCACGGCGGTACGGTGGCGGTGGGGGTGGAGATGCAGAGGGGAATGGCAGACAGGGCTCGACCAATGGGATTGGATCCCGCGGTGGCTCGAGGCAGCGAGGAAGGATGGCGAGCGTAGGCTGATACCTGGTTGTAGCAACAGCGTGACGTGGCAGCGAACGGTGGCAGTGGCGGTGGCGGTGACGACGACAGGGCAGCGACGGCAGCCCCTCAGCCCTCAGAGGCGAGGGGGTCCGGTCGATGGAGGGGCTCGGCCGCGGGCCTTTGGCTTGCCGACTGGACCCTCGCGGCTGAACCGACGTCCCATCCTCGCTCCTCCACTGAGGCGGGCTTGGCATTGAAGGTGGCCATTAATGGCGCGTGAGATCTGTCTCTTCCGGCTGACGTCGGCCTACCCTCCTCGGCCGTAGGTTGTCCTTCGCACGTCGGCACCTTTTGCGCGCGTGAGTTGCAGAGGCGGAGGGGAAGAAGAGGGAAGAAGGAAGAAGGAAGAAGAAGAAGAAGAAGAAGAAGAGAGAGTGGGCTAGGCTGGGGTGAAGAAAAAGAGGATTGGGCCCTCGGCCCGTGCAGGAGGGAGAAGGGGAAGGAAAGGGGGGCTGGGCGCGAAGGCCCACCCCGACGGTTGCTGCTTTTGCTTTTTGTTTGTTTTTATGTTTTTTGTTGTTTTTGTTATTTTTTTTAATCCAAAAAGAGGAAAAAAACATAAATGAAGAAATTAAGGCCTACTTAAAAACCTAATCAAATTTTAGGTGTCAACAACGTTGCCAAGGGAAATCTTATTCAACTTGTCAATAAGCAAAATATCATATAGATTGATCAATGAAAAGAACCATTGACGCCCGATTTGACAAAGATTGATCAATGGACTTGACCATTAGTATTTGAATTGTGATGGTAGATTAAATGAATACTTCTATTTTGCATAAAGATTTATTGAAACGAAACAACTCATATTTGATTTTGTTGTGTTGACGCCTAAATTATTTGTTTTTAAATTAGGTTTTCTTTTATTTTGTCTTTTTAGAAAAACAGAAAAAAAAAAAAAAAAAAAAAAAAAAAAAAAAAAGCGAAAAGAACGAAAAGAAGTACAAAAATAGAAAAGCAGCAGCCCCCCCTTCGATCGACTCCTTCCTTGGCGCCTCTGCAATTCACGCGCTGGAGACGCGACGCCGGAGCGGGAGAGAGGAGCAACGACGCACATGGGGGAGCTAGCAACGCACTAAAGATGGGCAGGTGGCGGATGGGACGCCGGTTCGACTGACGGAGGCCGTTCGGCGCACAGGGTCCAACGGTCGAAGCTCCATCGACCGACCGCCCCCCTCACCTATAAATAGGGCTCCCCCGACGACAGCAAAGGGCATGCCAAGAACGATCGAAGGCTGCAAAGCTTCGTGCTTCCTACTAAGAGACTTCAGAAAGGGGGGCCGGGGACGAGCAAAGCCCAGATCTGCGAGCGGCTGAGGCTGGAAGAGAGGAAGAGGTTCTGCCGGAGCGACGGAGAGAGAGAGAGAGAAGCGGATTGAGGTCGCAAACCTTGGACAACCCACTAAGAGACTTCAGGGGGTCCGAGGGCTCGTGGCCGGAGATCCGAGGCGTTGCCGGAGGAGCAGATCGAGAGAGAAAGGAGGAGATCGAGCACGGGGAAGGCGAAAGGGCGTCGAACGCCGTGCGACGTTGTCACCGTCTCTGCCATGCATGGTTGCCGGTCTTGGCCAGGTAGCCTATCTTCATCGTCGTCATCACTGTCGCCGTCGCAGCCCTCTCCGTTGTCCCGTTCTCGTCACGCCGCCATCGCCGCCGTTGCGCCTAAGCCTTCCCCCTCTCCGGCGCCACGAATCGAGAACCCTAGGGTTCTCGATTTTTCGGGTCGCGGCCTCAAGTCATCGGATCGGACCCGGGCTGCGAACTGGGTAGGGTTTCGAGGGGCGGCTGCGAGTCGGGTTGGGAGTCGGGTCGGACCCGGGTAGGGTTCCGCTAGGAACCCGGTCATCGGGTCGGACCCGGGTAGGGTTCCGCTAGGAACCCGGTCATCGGAGTCGGGCGGGTGTTGCCAAGCGCACAGCCCACGATGCCGTTTCTTTAAAATAAAAAAAAAAAAGAAAAAGGAGAAAAATCGAGTCGGGCACTCGTTGCGGGCCCGTCTCGCACCGGTCGCCGGCCCAGTCGGACCCAATCCGCGGATTCGACCGGGTCGGTTTTATTTTGTTATTTTAATATAAAATAATATTCTAATAAATAAAAAATAAATATTTTATTTTCAAAAAAATCAAAAGTGTTTTATTTTCAAAAAATATTTAAAAAATGTTAAAAAATGTTTTATTTTCCAAAAAAATCGAGAAAAATCAAAAAATAATTTTTTTTTCAAAAATATTGAAAAATATTAAAAATATTTTATTTTCCCAAAAAATCAAAAATATCAAAAATATTCCATATTTTTCAAAAAATGCCAAAAATCCAAAAAAAAACCAAAAATTCATGAAAAAGCCAAAAATTCAGAAAAAGCCAAAAAGACTTGTATTTTTACAAAAATACCAAAAAATCCAAAAAAATCCCTTTTAAGTCCAAAAATTAGAAAAAAGACTCAAAAAATGTTTTTCCTCCCAAAAATGCATGGAAAATCCCTTGAACATCAAAAACCTCAAGATTTAAACAAGATTAGGTACCGAAAGGGCATTAGTAATTAACTAGTGTAATCAAGTCCCCGATCCTAATTTCTCTGGTTGCGCAGGAGCGAGTATTTCTCCCGATACTTCGCTTGGGTTTCTAATCAACCTACCCCAAATTGATTAGTGGCGACTCCATTTTAAAAATCAACTTGCAAGTTAAAAACTTAGACTATTAAAGTCGTGAATTGGTGGACTTGGGAGAGTCCGGGCTTAACTAATTTCAGCCGAGTCATTAGCCTCCTTAGGCGCTCGTACCCGATTGCGGGCGCCGAAAAGAGGTCGCGACGGCCTGGCGACTCCATTGGGGACTTTGAAGATTTAGGCCATTTTTGTCTTGTTTAAATTCTTTACTGACTTATTTTTTTTCTTTATGCAGGTCAAAAGCTTAGAAATTTATTTTAATTTTGCTTAAAATAGATTACCTTGTGATTATAAACTGCTGTGCATGCTTTACTGTTTTAACACTACACATGGCACACACAACCCGGCCGCCGGACCTGGGCTGCCCTAGGATTTCTAAGATGGTGTTAAGAAAGATACGACCTCGAACGCGAGACTGCGATGTAGAGGTTGCCTTTCTTTTCCCTGAATTTCTTAGCCGAGATTAAGGGGATATGCTGCTAACGCGAGACTACGACGGGCGGATACCCTTTTAATTTCATCAAGCCTTCTAAGTTAGAAATCGAGCCGCACGTCCCATCTGTATGTCTTTGTGCTTGCCATTTTATTTAAAAGCAAAGTGATTTTTTTACTCTTACTTAGTCTTTTTATTGGCCCATGGCAATTTAGGATAAGCTTTTCAAAGTCCCATCTATATGCGATGGGGAAAGACGATATCCGCTTCATTCCTGCTCCCAAAGCGGAACTCTTCAGATGGTGGGGTCAATTGGATCAGTTTGCCCAAGAGCGCGTGAAAGCCAAAATCGGTCATCTCCTATCGTTGGTTCAAATCACTATTCATCTCGAAGTCATATAGGCCATAGCACATTTCTGGTGCCCGAAGACGACTACTTTTATGTTTGGTGGGTTTGAGTTAACCCCAACTATGGAAGAATACAGCATCATCACTAGAATGCCTCTCGAGAAAAAGCTTGTTAGGCCATCGACAGGCGCCCTCCCATGGCGTGGGTTAGTGCGGCTTTTAGGAACTGAAATCCATATTATGAGACAAATTCTTGAAAACAACCATAATACCTGCCCACTAGAATTCATGAATGCCTGTTTTCAAAATTAGCCTATGACCCAAAAAAGCAAGATTTTTCTCCTAGCCTTTTTTGGGTTTATCATTTTCCCACATCAAAGAAATGTCATAAGTCCTAAGATGGCATGGATAGTTGATCAGATCTCGAGGGGGCAAAATTATGTCAACATGATTTTAACTGAAACATTTTTGTCCTTTAATCGTTTTAAAGAAAACACGGAAAAAATCATGCGGGTCTCTTCGGAAATTTTACAAGTCTGGTTCTTTTCTCACCTAAGTGAATTCCAAGGCTTCATGCGATCGTCTGGAATGAATGATTTCGAAAATCCATTACAAAAATTTATGATTTCAGGACCATACATTCCCAATCAAAGCTGTTTAAATTAGATAAACTTCCTAAGAGACCTGGCTCCTGAGGCATTCCAATGGTGTGGTGGTTGGTTCTATGAAAAGAGAGCTCGCTTTGCTTTCAAGCGCCGGTATCCAATTCCGTGACTCGGCCTCACCGATGCCATTTCCTATTTCCCACATAGGGTGGCACGATAGTATGGAGCCCTTCAGGAGATCCCGCCATCTTTCAAGAAGAGGGTCCCTCCATTCCTTTTCACCCATCAAAGTTTTGAATACACGTTCGAGATTGACATTATCGAGGAAGCATAGAGCAAGTGCCATCGCAAAAGGATCGTGGTACTGAAGGGCTTGAGGGAGAAGGAAAAACCCACCACACCTCCATGTCCTACATCCACAACCATCGTATCCCGACAAAATGGAAGCCGTCAGTCCCTCACTCAATCAGCGAGAGCAACCAGCACAAGCAAGTAGAGCTCATGGAGAGGAATTTGGGAATGGACTGGATACACACCTCAAAGCCAGTCCAAGAAAGCAAGCCTCTGTGCAAGCGCAAGACTCCCCATCGCATATAAATTGACAATCATGTGCCCCTTAGTATTAATAGTGTGAAAGTTTTGTTCCATTGTTTAGGGACTTTTGTTTAATACCTAGTATTTTATTCTGTCGTTTCAATTTCAAGTTTTAGATGTCAGAAGTCTGCGGTCTATAAAATCCTCTTTTGATAAATAAAAAAGTAGTTAGGCCGTTGCCATGGGTCAATCTTTGTTTACTTTCATGCTCATTCATTGTTTTCGCAACGAACGGGTAATTATGAATCGTCGGCCACCAATCGTCTGTGAATGGCCTCATGCCTCGCCAACATCGAAGACGGCGTAGGAAAGATGTCCATCGTCCTTCGACAACTCTCGAGACAAATGAAATCTACTCAAGCTGAGCCCAACTTCGTAGTTACTTTAAGCACTGTCATGACACCCGCGAATTTGCCTAAAAATAGCCAGCACCATAGACAGTTTGAAAAGATCATGAAAAAGTTAAACCAGCTGCAGGAGCAGAATCCCATGGGCCTGTCCAATTACGCCGGCATTGAGATCCCTGAAAAACTCAAAGCACCTAAATACGAAAGGTATGTCGATACCTCCCGCCCAAAGACCTACTTGCAGGCCTACCTGGTCCGAAGGATGATTCAATCGTACCAATCGAGCTTGACTGGCCCTGCCTTGCGATGGTACATTGTCAGGAAGATTAGTCCCCTTAAAACCTAGAGGGAATTAATTCATATTTTTCACCAAGAGTATAATATTGACATCACCCCTAACATCACCCTACCCTATGAAGAGCCAATGATCGCGGAGCACGAGGAGCCATTAGTCGCTGAGATAAGAGAGGAACATGTCAATGAAGCCTTGCATAATAAATGGGCGACTAAGCAACATCCTATTACTGGAAAATTTCCCACTAGGAAAGGCAATGAGCCTTTGTACGAGATCATAGACTCAAAGCCTGTTCAAGAGCGGGGCACGACTGGACGACTCCCCAAGCTTACTCCAAGAGCTAGGGTCCAAAAAATACCAACCCTTATTAACCTGGAAAGTGAATCAGACAGTAAAACCCTAATGTCTCTCACTTCCCTTGACAGAATCAAGCTAGCAAAACGAAGGGCCCTACTCAAAAGGTCTAGACCAGAAGCCAAGAAAAGAAAACCTAAGCAAATCAATGCAGCATCTGCCGACGAGCCACCACACCAAAGCTTCGAGCATTCCCAAGAATACAGTTTTGAAGGCTACCATCCCCTAGAGTACAACCCTGAAGACTTCCCGGCCCTAGAATACAATCCCAAGGACTTCCAGAGTTATTTTGACAATGAAACTGACGATTCATCGTATAACTGTTTCCTACTCTCACCTGGGGATGAAGGCCTATCAAAAGAGGAAGCATACGTCTTTATACGCTACGATCCTAACAAAGTACTAAGCTCGTCATCTGACCATGAGGATAGCCTCAATACTTCATCCTCATTCGGAAATTTTGACCTAAAAGAAAGCAATGGGGTAATTTCGATAGAGTCCAACTTCCCTGAAACAGAAAAATTGACCACTACAATGAATATGCAGTGGGAAAACCAGTGGCCTAATCAAGACATACCAGGCTCGTCTTGCCCTCATAGGATCATGACCCCCGGAGAGATGTGAAAACCTAATCTCCGCAAGTATAATGGCACGACTTACCCCGTGGCTCATTTGCAATATCTCCAAGCTGAAATGAGTCGGTACCATAGCCCGATGTCATTCACAACTCGGGCCTTCCAAGAAAGTCTTACAGGGCCTGCATTACAATGGTTCATCACAGCAGATATCTATCTCATGAGAGATTAGAATGAGCTGTCTTCTGCATTCCTACTTTAGTATCAAAGCCAAATTGGAACTGAACTGCCTTGCGAGAACTTGGTTCACTTTAGAAGAAGACCAATTGAGGATTTCCAAACATATGCAAGGAGGTGGAAGGCTTTTATGATGCAAATCTACCCTTAACTGGCCGAAGAAGAAATGATAAAGCTGTTTATAGGAACTTTACCTAGCAAGCATCGTTGTTGGTTACATAGTTTGCACTTCCGTAACTTCAATGAAGTGGTCCTCTCATGCGAATACTTCGAGTCTACTGGAGGCGAAGAACCCTCAAGCGCTTGATTTCATAACCAACACTATCAAAGCACTCCTTTACACGAGTTTTCATGGGTTTTATGTTTCTTATCTTGTCTAGTGTGCTACTATTGTATTTTCCATTCCAAGTACTCTATTGTACGGTTCTAATATTTTGTTTTAAGAGCATGAGGTGGTATTCCAAACCAACCCAATGATGTTATCCAACCATGAAAAGAAAATATCATCCAAGGAGAATACTGAGGGTTGGGCTTCCTTGTGCTTTTTTTCCCCCAAAGACGTATTTTAAAAATAAAAAATATTTCATCACCCAAAATCTTTTGTCAAAACAAGATGATAAATTTAAGCACGTTTGTCTTTCTAACCCTCTCACTTTATGTTTCGGAACATCATCCCCTTTGATTTAGTGTGACAAAAGGTATTTGAAACTAGCACATCGTGTGAACAAACCAAACTCGAGAACACATTTTCGAGAAAGCGGGGGCAAACAAAAAGGAGCATCCCGTTTCAAAAAAAGGGGTAAGTCTTATTCCCTTAACATAATATTGAGAATGACAGCCCCTCTCTTCTATTTACAGGATACAAAAGGTGAGACGTAATAGGTATAGGCATACAGTTGAAATCGAAGCATCCATGACATGCCTCACTCCTGCCCAGCTCCATCCTAAGCCAAAGGACTATCTTATCGCACGACGCGCCCAAACAGCTAGATGTTACAGTTTCAACTTCGGCGACCTAGAAACATAAGGAAGAAGTTCATTCTCTTCCTTTAAAGTGATCACTATCAACATGGAGAAAATCCAGACAGTCAAGGCGATCTATAGCCCCACACCCTAGACAATGACTTTGGAATCTATAAGCTTCACTCCAGACGCATATTCTTCCAATGAGTAATTGCCATCAGAAAGCTTGAGATTTTTTATCTCAGATTCCATAGAAGCTTGAAGTACATGACTTTGCTCAATGCTGCCATAGTCAAAGACAGAAGAAAAATTCCACAAAAGGAAGGTGTTGAAGATAAATTGACAACCATCAATCATGCATACATGGCCGCAAATGAGAAATGCCAATCGAAAGAGATGTAGAACTGAGTCAAGATGAAGAGGCTGTCATCAACATTCAAATATCTCTAGGAGTCAGCAAATACAAACTCTGGGGAAGGGTAACTTGGTATCGTTTCCAATAACCCCACTATTTGTACCTGCTTTTGACATATTTTCCCTATCGACAGGAAGCATTGGGATTCAAGAACCAAGCTTAATGATTAATTTGAGCAAATCAAGAGACCCATATCAATTTACCTAACTTGGTATCAAAGAGCATGTCGTCCAGAAGCCGGTTCGGTTAAATGAAAAAGAAAACTCCCTACGGACACCACCGACGCCTTAGCCCAATGAACTTCATATCCTCTTGATGCATCAGGCCTATCCAATCAATTGCAAACCAATGAAGGGTAACGTTGTATCGTTTCCAGTTGTTCAGCTTCTAAGAGAATTCGTGACTGACACGTTCTTTCCTATCTTTTGTAGGATCACTTGACAGTCAAAAACAATGATAACAAATCAACGAGAGGCATGACAAACTCTCATAAATGAAATGGCATCCTGAGTAATCGCCAAAGAAAATGACAGAAAATCTTCAGGCCTCAACTCACATTTGATTTTGGCCAGACTAATTGATCTACTTGTAAAGCTTCTCTTCTACAGGGGCAAAAGCAGAGATGCCCGATCAGATTCCCAATCATTGGCTGATCATTCATGTGTCATATCCCTAATCAATAGGGACAACCATCGACACCCATTCGAGAATAACCCTTTTGATGTTCAAAATCTAACATATTTGGAAACACCATTATGTTAGCCCCTAAAGTTGTCAATAGGGTCTTTTTTGAGTCAAAACCATTCATTTGTTTTGAGAGTACAAACTCCATCACATTTAAAATGCTACATGCCTTTTCCAAATGGATTTTTGCACGATGATTTTGTCTATCTAGATCATTGATTCCGCTAAGGATTATTAGAATAGACAACTAAGTGAAGAATACAAGATTGATTGAGCATGCTAGATGAGGTGCGTCAGAATGATGAAAGGCAACCCATATCCTACACACAATCCCCCCCATCTATACACTTGTGAGATGAGTGCAAAAGATTCCATGGCTGCAGGGTAAAGAGTTCTCTCGCGAACGGTACGATAACCAAAAAAGTGAGAGGCATTCCATCGCTCACCCATTGAGCCACATACACTGGCGAAGCTTCTCTCATACCCCCTGTCGCGACCTACTCTCGGGGGGAGGGAGCAGGTTTAGGGGTATTGCCTAAAGAACGGGCCTAAGGCCCATTGATTAAGCACGAGCTCTCCCAAGCCCATACCCCGCGTGACGTTGGGATATTTTTCATGAATTTTGCATAAAAGGAGTCGCCACTAGCCTATTGGGGTCGGCTAGAAACCAAGTGAGGCATGGGAGCGTGCCTCACTTCCTACGCAACCAGAGAATTTAGGTTCGAGGACTTGATTACACTAATTAACCAATTAGTGCCCTTTCGGTACCTAATCTTGTTCATTTTAACAAAATGATTTTTAGCAGGCAGTTTGGATTGATTTTATATTTATCCACTAACATGTGAGGTGATCATACAGACGCGTAATCATTAAAGTAATAATCATAACTATCAAGATCCTACTTGCCATAAAATTAAGCACATGCCATCAAACATAATTAGATATGCGAATTAAACATGCAACATAATTAATATATGAACACATAAAAGTGCTAAAATGACAATACATGGCAAGTCATAATCAAACCCCATCATTTTTGGATTTTCGAAATTTTTAATTTTTTTTAATTTTTTTTAATTTTTTTTTAATTTTTTTGGATTTTCGAAATTGTTTTTAAAAAAATTAATATTTTTTGGATTTTCAAAATTGTTTTCAAATATATATATATATATATATATATAGAAATTAGGACCGGACCGGGTCGGGTTTGGTTCGACCCAACCCGGGTTCGGCCCGGTCGGCGCGGATAGGGGCCTGGCCGAACCGGCCCATTTGAAGGACAAGGCATTGGGCCTTTCCTTGGCTCGAATTGGGCCCCAACCAGTAGTCCAAACTGCTTTAATTTTTTTATTTTTAAAAATGAAGACCACGAGCCCTAAGCCGCCCAAACCCAAAAGGCGAGATGGCCCACTATGACAGCCCATGTGGATAGAAACCCTACCCGGTTCGCGACCCGTGTCCGACCCGGTTTTGGGCGGAAACCTAGGGTTTGCCGGCGGTGCCGACAACGGCGGCGGCGGGCTTGGCGGCGCGGCGGCGCGCGGAGCGAATGCGGGAGACACGGCGGCGCGCGGCGAGCGGAGACGCGACGGCCGGCCCGGGATCTCGCGGCATCGGGGGCGGCGGCGTCGAGCTACAAGCAAAGCACGGCGGGTTGTCGCGGGCGGAGGAGCGGCATCGCACGAGTAGATCACGGGCGGAGCAAGGGCGGCGACGGCTTTGCGAGGGTCTCGCGGTTTGCCAGTGAGGCGGAGCGCGACGGCGGATGGCGGAACGGTGACGCGGCATCCAGCAGAGGTCGCAGACGAGACGGGCTCGCGATTGAGGGGAGCAACGGCGACTGGCGGAGACGGCGGTTGCGGCAGGCCGCGGCTCCTAGCAGCAGATTGACGCGGCAAGGCAGATCGGACGGCATCGAGTTGAGGCGGTGAGGAGGGCGGCGGCGAGGATGGCGTCGGGCGGCGCCGCCGCTGCCCTCCTCCCCTCCGTTTCTTCGGATCTGGGTTCCGGGTGGACGGCGACGAACGGTAGGGACGACGACGGCGAGTCTTCTTCGGCTCTCTCTCTCGCCGATCTCCTTCTCCTTCCTTCTTGCTCTCCTGCTCCTTCTTTTTCTTTTCTCCCCCGAGCTCCCTCTCCTTTGTTCACTCGGTCCCCCCACCTCCCAAAGCACCCGGCCCGAAAACCCCCTCCATTTTTTTCGTTTTTTCGCCCCCGCCGCTTTTCTTTTTTTTTTTTTCTTTGCTTTTTTGTTGGTTTTGCTTTTGTTTTTGTTTTTTTTTTTTTGTGCTTTGTTTGTTTTTTTTTCATTATTTAGTGACTAATTCCTAATTTTGTACATAATAAAATTGTAAAATTTAGGTGTCAACACCCCCGTCAAGAACCACCCCACATTAGGGCAGAGCGGAGGCAAAGCAACATCACAAGGTGAGAAGAGAGATAGAAATTTTCTTGCTTGCACTTGCATCAATCTTTGAGTGTCTTTATTGCATATGAACACTCGCGTTAATTTAAGTGCCCTAGAGTCGTGAAGAGCAATTCTTTTTTTATGCACTTGTATCCATTTGTACGACCCAATTGAGTCTGTAAATTCACCTTCACATAGAGGCAAAGCAGAAGTTGCTACCACTCGAGCAGTATAATCAGAAGCGCCAGCAAAAGATGAAGACTCAATAGTCTAACAAAGGCATTTGCTTGAACTTGTCAAGATTAGTTCCTCAAGCAACAAAGGCAAAAATTAGGGGCATAAAAAGCAGTGTACCTGATAAAAGCAAAGTCAATGCCCATGAATGAAAAATTGAAAAAGAGAAATAGGGGCATGAAAAAGCAGTGTGCCTGGTAAAAGCAAGGCCGATGCCCCAAACAAAAATACAGCCATTGGTATTCCCAAGAGAAATTGCTGTTGTGGTCCATGGAACCTTCATCGGACCGTGAGAAGAAAAACCGGTGAGCCAAGGTGATCACCAGCTCTCCCCCTTTTACACATGAGTCAAGCCTACACTGCATCATATTGTAAAAAATCTCTTCAGACCAGGGCACTTCAATTAACGTAGGATTTCATATGTCTATAAACATCGCTCGAAGAAGTACGAGTAAGATTACTCTATCTCTTTTCGCAGGGTTCTTGACTTGTAAACCCGGAGATGATTGCGCGGCATTTTTGTACATCGGCTTCGACCTTGACGATCCTCTTTGATGAGCCATTGACCAAGACTTCATCACAGTTTCAACAAAAATCTCTAAAGTCATACCGTTTGCGAGAATACTCAAACCCCTGCTGACATGATGATTGTGAGATAGTGTGGTCCTTATAAATCCTGCATTAATGGTCAAGATAGCATTTTCCATGAGAGTAAGCGAAAAGTCCTTTCAGACTGAAAGTCCCTCACCTGGCATGCTCAAGACATTTATATTTCGAATAAAGGTTGTCTTTCAAAATCTTCCCCGATGGAAATCAGATGATGCAAAATTGACAAAATTATCATGCATGAATTCATGAATATACAATCATGTGTGCATATTGTGCAAATAGCATACACACTCTCAAAGATCAGAGATATTGCCAGGTAAGCATATCTCTATCCCCATTTGTCTTAAAGTACCTATCACTGTCTAGGTACTCTCTTATTAACACTCAACCTATTTGAGTTGTCCTTTGAGTTTGGATGCTTACTGCTGTCTAGGTATCCCCATTGTCTTTGAGTACCGACCACCATTCGGATATTCCCTTTTCCTAACACTCGACCTGTACAGTTGCCCTCAGAGTATTGATACTTGTGACTGGCCAAGTGTCCCTTTTATTGTTGAATATCTACTGCTGTCTAGGTATCCCTATTGTCTTTGAGTACCGACCACCGTTCAGATACTCCCTTTTCCTAACGCTCGACCTGTTCGAGTTGCCCCCAAAGTATTGATACTTGTGACTGACCAAGTATTCCTTTATTGTTGAATACCTACTACTGTCTAGGTATCCCTATTGTCTTTAAGTATCGGCCGCCGTTTGGATACTCCATTTTCCTGACACTCGACTTGTTCGAATTGTCTCCAGAGTATTGATACTTGTGACTGACCAAACATCTCTTGGAATACCTATTGCTGTCTAGGTATCCCCATATCGTCAAGTACCCACCGTTGTCCAGGTATGCTTTCTTACATTTGGACCTGCCTGAGTGGTCCCAGATCATATCATTAAATACTTGTGTTCATCCAAGTATTCCAGTGCTTTGTACACCTGCAGCCACCCAGGTGCTCTAGCCCTTTTGAGTTCCTGCAGCCATCCAGGTAAGCCTCGTGCCACATTCAAGTTTATAATACCAGGAGGTGAGAGACCTTCACGAATAACCAAGGTATGTCCTCGATATTCCCATTACCAGGAGGTGAGAAACCTTCATAAATATGCGAGGTACGTCCTCGATATTCCCAATTACCAGGAGGTGAGAGACCTTCATGAATATCCAAGGTACGTCCTCAATATTCCAACTACCAGGAGGTGAGAGACATTCACGAATATGCGGGGCACGCCCTCGATATTCCCATTACCAGGAGGTGAGAGACCTTCACGAATATCCCAAGTACGTCCTTGATATTCCCATTACCAGGAGGTGAGAGACCTTCACGAATATGTGAGGCACGCCCCTCGATATTCCCATTACCAGGAGGTGAGAGACCTTCACGAATATCTCAGGTACGCCCTTGATATTCCCAATTACCAGGAGGTGACAGACCTTCACGAATATGCGGGGCACACCCTCGATATTCCCATTACCAGGAGGTGAGAGACCTTCACAAATATCCCAGGTACGCCCTCGATATTTCCCAATTGTCAGGAGGTGGGACACCTTCACAAATATCCAAGATATGTTCTCAATATTTCCAATTATCAAGTACCCCTTCATACGTGTGAATGTCCAAGTATCCCCCAAGAATTCATATTTGTGATCATCCAAGTACCCCTTCAATGCCTATGGTCAGCCAAATACCCATTTTGACGCCTGCAAAAGCCCAAATATCCTTCAGGTTAGTACTTGTGAATATCCAGGTATTCTTTGACATGTTTGTGAATGTCCAGGTATCTTCTAGAATCGATGCCCTGAGAAAGGTCGGCGCATCCTCCTGAGAAAAGTCGGGTACCAGCTGTTGTCTATGACAGAGGTCAGACACCCCCATAAAACAGATGCCCTGAGAAAGGTCGGCGCATCTCCCGAGAAAGGTCGAGTACCAACTGGTATCCTTGATACATATTAGGCACCCACAAGTAGATGCCCTGAGAAAGGTCGGCGCATCTCCTTTCATGGCTACCAAAGAAAGGTTCGGGTCCAAGGCAAATCACTTATTGCTCTAATAGGCGACCGAAGAATGGTTCGGGTCCTAGAGAAGCAATCTCCCGTCAAGGCGACCGAAGAAAGGTTCGGGTCCTAGACAAATGATTGATTGTTTTAACAGGCGACCGAAGAATGGTTCGGGTCCTGGAAAAGCAATTTCCCGTCATAGAGACCGAAAAATGGTTCGGGTCCGAGACAAACCACTGATTGCTCCAATAGGTGACCGAAGAATGGTTCGGGTCCTGGAGGAGCAATTTCCCGTCAAGGCGACCGAAGAAAGGTTCGGGTCCTAGACAAATCATTAATTCTTTTAATAGGCGACCGAAGAATGGTTCGGGTCCTAGAGAAGCGATTTCCCGTCACGGCGACCAAAGAATGGTTCGGGTCCGAGACAAACCACTGATTGCTCTAACAGGCGACCGAAGAATGGTTCGGGTCCTAGACAAATCATTGATTGCTTTAACAGGCGACCGAAGAATGGTTCAAGTCTTGGAGAAGCAATTTCCCGTCACGGCAACCGAAGAATGGTTCGGGTCCTGGAGAAGCAATTTCCCGTCACGGTGACCGAAGAATGGTTCGGATCCGAGACAAACCACTAATTGCTCCAACAGGTGACCGAATAATGGTTTGGGTCCTGGAGGAGTAATTTCCCGTCAAAGCGACCGAAGAATAGTTCGAGCCCTGGGAAAGCAACCTCCTCATATCACCAGGTAAGATGACGCCTTGATACTTGCCAAACTCAAGGTTCACACCCTATCTCACTCACTCCCGGTAAGTAACTATAGGTATCTTCTTATCTGTCTTAGTATATGTAATGTTATATTGCTCTTTTTGCATAGAATAGTGGGTTCCAAATAAAATATGATCTGCTACGCATGCATGGATAAAATTTAGGCATCAGTTCGTCTTTGAATGCAACCTCTGCGAACTCACCTTCAAAGAGGGGCAGCTGTTGACGCCTAAATTATTTTTTTTTAAATTAGTTTTTCTTTTATTTTGTCTTTTTAGAAAAACAGGAAAAAAAAAAAAAAAAAAAGCGGAAAAAAAAAAAGGAAAAGAAGTAGAAAAATAGAAAAGCAAAGCCCCCCCTCTGTGGGCCTCCACGGCCCAGGCGCAAGGCCTAGCCCCCCTTTAGTCGTCTCCTTCCTCGGCGCCTTTGCAATTCACACGCTGGAGACACGACGCCGGAGCGAGAGAGAGGAGCAGCGACACACATGGGGGAGCTGGCAACGCGCTAAAAGATGGGCAAGTGGCGGATGGGACGTCGGTTCGACCGACGGAGGCCGTTCGGCGCATAGGGACCGGCGGTTGAAGCTCCATCGACCGACCGCCCCCCTCGCCTATAAATAAGGCTCCCCTGACGACGGCAAAGGGCATGCCGAGAACGATCGAAAACTGCAAAGCTTCGTGCTTCCTACTGAGAGACTTCAGAAAGGGGGTCGAGGACGAGCAAAGCCCAGATCTGCAAGCGGTTGAGGCTAGAAGAGAGGGAGAGGTTCTGCCAGAGCGACATGGAGAGAGAGAGAGAGAGAAGTGGATCAAGGTCGCAGACCTCGGACGACCCACTGAGAGACTTCAGGGGGTCCGAGGGCTCGCGGCCGGAGATTCGAGGCGTTGCCGGAGGAGTAGATCGAGAGAGAAAGGAGGAGATCGAGCACGGGGAAGGCGAAAGGGCGTCGAACGTCGTGCGACGTTGTCACCGTCTCTGCCGTGCACGATTGCCGGTCTTGGCCAGGTAGCCTATCTCCGTCGTCGTCATCACTGTCGCCGTCGCAGCCCTCTCCGTTGTCCCGTTCTCGTCATGCCGCCATCGCCGCCGCCACGCCTAAGCCTTCCCCTCTCCAGCGCCGCGAATCCAGAACCCTAGGGTTCTCGATTTTTCAAGTCGCGGGCTCGAGTCATCGAGATCGGACCCAGGCTGCGAACCGGGTAGGGTTTCGAGGGGCGGCTGTGAGTCGGGTTGGGAGTCGGGTCGGACCCGAGTAGGGTTCCGCTAGGAACCCGAGTCATCGGGTCGGACCCGAGTAGGGTTCCGCTAGGAACCCGAGTCATCGGGTCGAGTCGGGCCGGTGTCCCCGAGCGCCCGCCACAATGCCGTTTCTTTAAAATAAAAAAATAAAATAAAAAGGAGAAAAATCCGAGTCGGGCACGCATTGCGGGCCCGTCCGCGATCGGGTCGCCGGCCGGGCCGGACCCAACCGCGATCCGACCTGTCGGTTTTATTTTGTTATTTTAATATAAAATAATATTCTAATAAATAAAAAATAAATATTTTATTTTCAAAAAATCAAAAGTGTTTTATTTTCAAAAATATTTAAAAAATGTTAAAAAATGTTTTATTTTCCAAAAAATCGAGAAAAATCAAAAAATAATTTATTTTTCAAAAATATTGAAAAATATTAAAAATATTTTATTTTCCAAAAAATCAAAAATCAAAAATATTCCATATTTTCCAAAAAATCCAAAAAATCCAAAAAAAACCAAAAATTCATGAAAAAAACCAAAAAATTCAGAAAAAGCCAAAAGGACTTGTATTTTTCCAAAAAATACCAAAAAATCCATAAAAATCCCTTTTATGTCCAAAAATTAGAAAAAGACTCAAAAATGTTTTTCCTCCCAAAATGCATGGAAAATCCCTCGAACATCCAAAAACATCAAGGTTTAAACAAGATTAGGTACCGAAGGGCACTAGTGATTAACTAGTGTAATCAAGTCCCCGATCCTAATTTCTCTGGTTGCGCAGGAGCGAGTATTTCTTCCGATACTTCACTCGGGTTTCTAATCAACTTACTCCAAATTGATTAGTGGCGACTCCATTTTAAAAATCAACTTGCAGGTTAAAAACTTAAACTATTAAAGTCGTGAATTGGTGGACTTGGGAGAGTCCGGACTTAACTAATTTCAGCCGAGCCATTAGCCTCCTTAGGCGCTTGTACCCGATTGCGGGCACCGAAAAAGAGGTCGCGACATGTTGAGAAAACCTTCTATGATATTTTGAAATTGACAAAACAATCCACAAATATTTTTTCGAGCTTAAATAATGCAAATGTTGTCAACATTTTTGAAAATACTCAAATTTGCATCAAGGACTTATGTAAAAGAAAATATGAACAAGTCTAGAAGAATATGAAGTTCATAAAGACTTTGCCTAATGGGAAGTAGCATGATATTATTGGGAAAGCTTAATATAATTAGGAACTGCTTATACAAGTGGAGCGCTTGTATTACTAGTGCACAAAAGCTTATCACATACGTACGTAATCTAGATAAAAATATCCCCTGACGATTTATATCATCTTAACATTTATAATATCTAGTTATCTGGCGTGCATTCCTAAATGAACAAGTTGATGTATCATCAATTTCATAGAAAAATCTAAACTAATTAACCGGCAGATCTTAATGGCACGCGAGACCTTGATTGATAGTCAATCATCTAGAAGGCGGAATTATTTTCATAATTCCAGCCACTCTGTTCGTGGAAACCAGAAGATTTGATTGCATGGGTGACAAAGTCTCCGGAAACTCAGACTAATCGATTTCGACAGCGACTCTGTTCAAGCTACTCTATATGTCACCTGCTACATTTTCTGAGTTTCAGCTTCTGAAGAATCTTAAGAACCGACATTGGACCGTGGAACCAAGACTATACATCGCTCTAGTCTCCGGCAGCATTGGGAGAGCATTAAGCGGAGTCATATTTTCTGATATAGAAAAGGGCATGGGCGTGTGTAGTGACAGAGAGAGGCTTTAGAGCATACAGTGCTCGGTGCGCCAATTCAAAAAGGCTAGGCAATCGTCTGGATTGCAGAACCAAAATTATGTGTCACTCAAGCATCTTACCGATATCAGGCCACGCATTGATTTCTTGATCAATTTGATCCGTACTTTGAATTGTCTAACATTGATGAGTTTATTTTTTCTTGATTTTCTAGCGTCGATTAGTCGAATAGAAGGACCGGGGAAGTGTACCTAATTCCATGACTTAGAAGACAAAAATCTTTGACTTGGAAATTTCGTAGCGATCGGCAATTACTGGAAAGCTACTCTCCCCAACGTGATGAACCAGCTGTTGGTCAGACCATCTCTGTGGGTCACGATTGGAGATATCTCCTAACAGGGCACATCAGGAATTGGGACGGGCAACGAAAAACTTGGAACAAAAACAAAACTCGATAGATACTTATGACACCATCGAAAAGAAAGGTAGTTTCTGTACATCTATACATTCTCTGTGTAGTATTACCCTTTGATTGTTAAACGCACGGATTGTTTACACTCAGGAAAGAAAGCTCGGAGTATCATACCATTTTCTATTAAAGAAAAGGCCTAAGCAGAACAGAATGGAATAGGAAGTTATGATGTACATTTTGCTGCTTTTCTTTTCTTCCACATGAGAGCCACGCCTTAAGATTGCATGCCAGTGACATCCTATATGACCAGGATATTAGAATCACTGCTATTTCCACAAATCACCATAGACTTTCTGTAAATAATCTGCATTAAGCACAGATGCACAGAAATTCAATTGGAGAAAGTTGCAACTAATGTCTAAAATGTCGTCCGATATGCTCCGCAGGCTCAACCTGGCTTCTGGCACGTACCTATATTGTCTCATTTGTTAGCGAGTTATTACCTGAGGAAGAGGAACAAGACAATGGCTATTTTACACATACAGCAGATCGTGTTTTATGCACTTAGAGTTTCCGAAACCACATAAACCAGTCAGTCTGCTCATGTGCATTGGCTATGCATTTGCACATGCTATTTCCGTCCTAGCCGCCGTTCAACAACGCATGCAAAATACAGTAGAACTTGGAAAAGCAAAAGAAACTAAAAATCGAAAAGCTTATGGTAGCTTTTTATTCTAGCATATGAATGTCTCAGTACCTTTGGCTCTGGCAAAAAGGTTATGACTGATTGGTGACTGATGGGAGAGCTAGAGAATAGCGGTTCTCCATACGAGAAATAGTTCACAAATTAGTTTAGTGTGTTTTCAAGAATTAGAATTGCTTGAATTGTTTGTAATTTTTCAATTCTAAAACCGATTGCATCAAGAGATTAATCTGCCTTCGCTGGTGCAGATCTGTCTACTCACCGCCAACAGAAGGAAGAAATCTCTTATGGATATATTCAGTCTGGTCAAGATTCTTATGATTGGCATGCTAAACTTGAATCAACAAAATAGTAAATAACATGCTTATTATAGCACAATAAGAGTACCAACATGTGATGAACACACAGGCTCAGCCCTTATGTATGAAAACGGAAACCAACATGACTTCATGGAACGATAGTAGTGTTGCTGCTACTGAAAGGGAATGGACATGGAGGATCGGGCACTCCAACTGCCCCTTCTAGCATCTGCGTCACCTTCCTCATCGTCGGCCTCAAAGAGGGTTCCTCTTGAATACACCAGAACGCGACCATGACCAGATTCTTCAGCTTCTCTGTGTCTCGTAGAGCCTGTGCGTCGCCTTCCACTAGTGCATCCAACCTTCCCTCCATGAAGCGATCATAAGCCCAATCGGTCAAGGCGTCTATCTCTCTTTCTTCCCCACTCGATTCGCTTCCCAAGCAACTCCTACAAGAGATTATCTCGAGAAGCAGGACTCCGAAACTGTACACATCCACTTTCACGGTGATGGGCAAGTTCCTGAACCACTCAGGAGCGACATACCCTCTCGTCCCTCGGATGTTCGTCATGGTGTGGCTCTGGTTCATCATCAGGAGCTTGGCCATCCCGAAATCGGAGATCTTTGCAACACAATTGTTGTCAAGGAGGATGTTCTGCGGCTTTATGTCGCAGTGGATGATCTGCGTCGGGCACTCATCGTGCAAGTACATTAGTCCCCTGGCAACTCCGAAAGCGATCTGGCATCTCAGATTCCAAGGGGTTTTCAACTTTGGATCTCCTGCAAAGAGAAGGTCTGACAGCGAGCCGTTGCTCAAGAACTCATAAACCAGCAGTCTTTCTTGCCCTTCATCACAGAAGCCGAGCAATCTGACCAGATTCTTGTGATGGGTCTGACCGATCACATTCACTTCGGTTCTGAACTCCTTCTCCTTGTCCTGCATCATGCTAGTCAGCTTTTTCACAGCAACCTCGACATTGTTTGAAATCGCTCCTTTATAAACAATCCCAAAAGCTCCCTCCCTAGCTCTTCCTTGAACCCATCCGTGGCTCGGAAGAGCTCCTGATAAGTGAAATGGCGCAAATTCGTCTCCACCACATTCCCTTTCGTGGATACTTTCTTGAGTTGCTTGCGGTAGATTAGGAAAAACACCATGCAAGCGCCGAATAGTACAAAATTCACAAAAACAGAAGATCCCAAAAGCACTGATCCTACCAAAACCAAAGATTTTGGATCTTTATCTCTTGCTTTCGGCTCCGGGAGCGGGAAGTAAGTAGGACGAAAGTCACGCTTCGGGACTTTGATCATGGCCTTCCCATTGAGGGTAGGGTTAATTTTCCCATTGGAGAGCGGAAGCTTCTTCTTCCAGCAACTCTGGCCATCCCTCCAAACCGCCACCGCGCACATGCAGTCATGCAAGCATGAGTTCCGGCACTCTTCTTCACCGAAAGGCTGCAATAGTGCATAATCGGAGGTTGGCCAATCTGTGTTCATGAGTTCTTCGAACCCGTACAGGTCCTCCATCGGACCAAGCTTCGTCCTTTCCTGATCGTCCGCACAGCTCTGCGTGAAATTAGGCCTGCAACTGCCATACTTGTCACTGGGATCGAGCAAGGTGAATTTTTCTGGGCAGTCACATTTTGGCCTTTTATTCTCACCCAGAGTGCAAATGCTGTTGTACCCACAAACGCCGATTCCATCACGGACCTGAACTTTGGCACATATGTCTTCAGGTTGCGACCACAGCGGTTTCCAGCTTCCGCTGGAACCAGAATTCCTGGGGTGCACATACTGAGTAAGGACCCCATCAAAGTTCAGGGTGACTCTGTGATAAGAATCAGACGCGGGAGGTATGTCACCCTGCGAGAGGAATAACCTCTCGCCGTTTTCTCTCAAGACGAACAGAGAACCTGAGTTGCTGAACATGAGTTCTTTGCCCGCGGTGGACGCGTTAGAGCTGTCGGTCCCGGTGGCGTAATAAGCCTCGTTGGCATAGTCGGAAGGCAGGTTGATCGTGTTGAGCTCGAGGTCTCCACTGTCGAGCATCCGAAGTTGGAATCTCCCCCTGGAAAAGCTCTCCTCCGATCGACGGGAGGAGAGAAGTTTGTTCTTTTCTAGCACTTGCGACGGAAGCAACGTGTCGCAAGGATTGTCGAAGCTCTGCCATTTAACCTCTGAACTTGAGTCCAGGATCATGAAATTGCCTGTATCATTGAACACAGCGTGTGAGACGGTGCCCATGACGGTGTCAGGTTTCCACAGCTCTCCACCCTGTGGATTGGTGAGGACGAGACCCGAATCAGAAGCAAGTGTTAGCTTCGAATTTTCGGGGGCAGGACGGTCTTCATTTGCGAACCAGACGATTGTTTTAGAAGGTATCTTGTTGTACCAGATGGCAAGCAAGAAGAGCTGGTTTTTCTTGGTGTCGCCGTCGGATAAGGAGCGAAAGCCGAATGCAAAGTCTCCAGAAGGAGAGAGCCATGAAGAAGAGTTGCCATTCGTGGCGGTTAGAGAAGATCCAACTGGTATGTTCTCTTGGGCTAGAGAAGGACGTGGAATTAGAAAAAGCAAGAGAAAGAGGGTATGATGAATCGAAACAGGGGACATCGATGGAGGATTCATTTAGTTATCAAACAAGAAATTCTTCGACTCAAGAATGGGTTTGATTGAACTTAGCCAGAAGAGAGGAAGAAGGTTGTGGCGATGGAGTTTTGAGGTCAACGAAGTCTTCGTGAATCAGCCAAGGGATGTGATGACTGATGAGATCGGCAATTGCTGCATACACCTAACTAACTGTGCTGCATTTTTGGGCGGGCATTTAAGGAGACTCCACTGAAGACTTTTCACCTTCTTTTTGGTCAATACGGCTCGAGCTATTGGCTGAAAATTCTGCTGGTCGTCTTATTGTGCGGAATATACGGGTGAAGGTACCGATTTTTTTTGGGTCGGTGAAGGTACCGATTAAGGTTGCAATTCTGGTGCACACGTCCTTGATCAGTATGCGCACCGTACTTGATCGATGTACTAATTTCATACGGAATTTTGTGGTTCCTTCATCGGGTCGAATTATAGAATTTTTGTGTGATGTTGAATGAAGCACCCGACTAATTCCCTCCGGCCACGGCGACATCCCATTCCACCACGATTGGACGATTACGGGGCAAGTGACTCCCAGGTCGCGCCCCAAGAATCTTTCGGCGTCGATGAGTTGAATAATAAAGGCCCCGGCTTGTGCTAATTTCCATGACGTGGACACATAGCAAGGTTCTAAACTTGGAAAATGACCATGATAAGATGGAAACGAAAAGGACCCACGTTTGAAGTCTCAGCAACGACTTGATGGACGGGCTATTTGGTATGAATTGCAGATGCGAATTCGTCCAACTTGGAAAAATCTTCGAAGAAGACGCGTTGTACGGGCTATTTGGCGAAGTTAGGGCCACTCGAGAAGAGCAGCGAATTATCCGTCCAGCTTCTCATTTTTTAGTAGAAGTCCATCATGGAAAACGGAATTTTTAAGAGTGAAATGTGATGGAAAGTTCGATCAATTGCTGAAAACTACCGGGCCCTCATGTGTTTCTGTGCTTTGGTGGAAGTTTCATAAATGGAGGGAGATGCCCCCGTTCACATCCATTTCAAATGTTTCGATATGAACGCAGAAGTAAATGAAGGGAAATTAAAATGTACCACTGTAAGCCCGGACATGTTCACTTTAATGGGTAGGATCTACGCTATTCTCAGCGGCCAATTCAGTATTTAAATCGGGAGGAGCGAGATGGAAAGTAGTGCCTAAACTTTTTGTTATGTCTTCTTATCTGGTGTCCATAAGTTTTGCAGGCTAAGTTCAGAGCACATCTAATGGCCAGGGAGGCTGCCGCCAGCGCCCTGCTCCATCCATCTCTGGCTATATTTCGTCTGATTTTCTCTGTGCTTGATACTAACTAGCGAAGCGTGATTAAAATATGACGTGGTTTCTTCTTCTTTTCCCTCTTTAAACAGTAGTTGATGCAAGAGGATTTTCACGGGGGGGTGAATGGAATGACTATGAGAAAGCGGTCCCAGAACGACGAATCCTCTGACTGGTTCAAAGAATGGAATGACTATGAGAAAGCGGTCCCGGAACGACGAATCCTGTGACTGGTTCAAAACAGTCGCCCAGCTATCATGTGGAAGTTGGGGCCACAAGAACTCACGAGGTGTGGCGAGAAATAGACTCACGGACCCAAGAATCAGTGCGTTGATCCGGGAACTGTGGAGCATCTTAATCCCAATTGTGTCCGGCAAAATGCATTAAATAGCTCCTTCCACTTATCAAACGATTGGAGACACTTTCTAAAGTGGTCTTGCCTATGCCTACGACAATTGCAATTTGCAATTTTATTCATTTTCGTCATATTTTGACAACTGTACCTAGAACCCCATTCATTCAACCTCTCTGAAGCTTCAAGAGATTTGTCTTCAATCACAAAAAGGTTGGCTGAGAATGTACGCAAGCGTCAAAAGAGAATTATACTCACTGATCTGGGTTCTCAATCACATGAAGGCACATGCAGATGGAGAGACTAGAAGGAAGCATGTGCACTAAAGACGCCCTTGAGAGCACTTGATTAGCTTGCATTTCGTATCAGAGAGAAAATGAAATTGGGAGAATAATTCCGAAGCAATTTCTACTCTGGTTGCCTAGGATAAACTCTATGCAATCTGTGAGTAGACTTCTCCTTGTTACCTGCTAAATTCCGAGTTTTGACTACAGAAGAATCATAAGAATCACTAGACTTTGGACAAGAAAGAATGCAAGAAATGGCACCGTGGCCTATCATTACCATTTTCCCTACTACTACGAAAAAATGCTGAAAGTTTATTTGGGACTTCAATTATTCCTCTTTCCGTGCTGAGGTTTGTTGTTCTGTTTCGGGTTCGATTTGCTGTCTGGCGCTGTCCTCAGATTAGCCTTCACCAACTTCTGAGGATCTCTCCTCCCGTTAGCCGTCTTGCTTAAACTCATGTACAATATCGTGGACGACAGCAGCATCCTCCTGGGCACTTTTGTGTGTAACGTTGGGAAATCTTCAGCCTCCTGGTGCAGTATTACTACCAGAGAGCACATCACGCAAAGGGCAAGAATTGACGAAAACACAGCAACGAAAGATCTGCGGCTACTTCCCATGGCAATGTGGTCAGAGAGACAACAGGTGGTTCAGAAGATGAAAGCTAAATGTCGCAGAAGTTATTATGGTAGTATGTCTTCAAGCTTGAGAAGGAGTGTTATATAGATCCAATCCTTTCACTTTTTCGAATTTTTTAAAAATGTGAAAGGATCTTTTCGACAGTCAAAGGCTGGAATGATTTTTTCCTTAATCAAAGCTTCCGCGTATTATTGAAAAGATAAGTATTGAGGATGAAGAGGAACAGAATATAAGCAAATGGACTCAAGAAACCACATGAAATCAGGAATCAAATGCATATCAATATCTGCGACTAAAGAAAATTGAGCATTCGGATTTACAAGCCTAATATCAAGGGTTATAATATTCAGGCAATCATGTGACTTCTTATTTGACCAGTATAATTCCCATCCTTTGATTACAATATTTCTCTGACATGTCTGACCCATTTAAATGGTTAAGCTACTTTTCTCATGTGACTGATCACATGATGAGGCCAAGCCAGTAGCTTTATTTTCTATCCTCTCTGTATTCAGTCAAGATGGCACCTAAATCTAGCTGGTTGAGCCTGCTTCTCAACTTAAAAACCAGAAATCTAGCCCCTCTACTTTGACCATTTTCACACTTCTGTCCAAGTCTGTCAATTTGCCTCACTTCTTTTTGCCTATTCTCTGTGGGTATCCCTCTTCTTGCGAGCTTCCCCTGAATGACCTTTATCCTTTCCACTTAGCTGGCTTGTCAGCCATTACCGCGTCTCTTTCTACTCATTTATGCGCTTTAAACCTGCTTGTTACCTTGCGTTCAGACATGGGCTTCAGCTGTCCAACATCCAAAAAGAAGATATTCCTGCAGCCCCACCACCACAGTTACTTTGTTGAGGGAATAATATTGTACAATCACCATATTTGTGCTGATGTTTCCAAATATTCACAACCCTAATGTGATCGCTTAAGTTTGATCAGCATTCAGAAGTTCTTCGTGTGCATTTTTTAAAAAGGTTGTAAAGAATGACACTATTAACCAGGCAACCTCCTGGAGTTGGATTTTAACAGCCATTGTGAATTATTTGGTGGCTGCTGGGAAATATTCAATCTACACGAAAGGAGCAGAAAAGTTTCTTACGGCCCGAAACTTTTGAAGGATAGTGGTGCAAATTAGGACCATAAGCATATTTTGGTTAACCGAAGATGTAAGAAAAACTTGTAACTGCAAGCAACATGCTACTCTGATCAAATAATAGAAGAGATCACCATCGGGACCGGTACTGCTACTAGATTACCCCCTGTAAAGTAGACACTTTCAAACTAGCCAGCTGGATCTCAAACTGGAGAAAGAGAACTCCCCATGGGTGAGCCGGGTCAGGAAGGAGTTTGACTGCTGGGATGGGATCGGATCCGACTGGGGTCTAGGTTTATGGATGGATTCAGTCAGCGAAAGTCCCTCAAACTCAATCAATATCAACAAGATGTCGTGACCGGTTAGGCTTGGTTGATTTTGTCAGAAACGAAAGTAGGTTTAGGTGTAGCTTTGGCCAGGACGTCCCACAATGGAGAGACGGCCGATCTGAAGAATTCATGGGCCGGCAGGCCGGTGAGACAGAGCAAGGAGAAAGAATAGGATAATCTAGGGGTAGGGTACGATGTAGTTGGCGAAAAGAGCTTCTTAGCATGGAAACTATGGTTTGTTGGCCCTTTGTCCAGGATCATATGCTAGCCACTTCATGTATAGAAAAATGCAATTTGCTAATAGCTGAGTTATTCTCATGAAAACAACAATACAGAGAATGCAGTGTCGATACAGATAATTGCTGCTGAAATTCTTGTTGAAGAGCTAATCAGTTTCCATTCTAAATAGACAAACCAAAAGAACATCAGGCAAGATAAATCAGTAGAAAAAGGTACCTCAAATGTAACTATGTCCACCAGCAACAGCACCTATTTCATGACGAATCAAAAGAATCATACTCTTTTTTCCTGGGAATAAATCAATGGAAATTCTGTCTTGTTGGTATAAGGTTGTTAGTTTACATGAACCGAAAGGGTTTTTATGACCCTTCATCTAGTATCCTCCTCATCACCACATAATAAAGATTCTTCGTCCTTCCATATAATGCTAGTATACCCAAATTGGGTCAAAAAACAAGAAATTAGCTGATCCTCAATCGCTTCTTCTGTGGGAAGCACCATGTCAGTCTCCCTCTTTAATGACGTGACATCTTTATCCTCAATGCCACAAGGGACAATATGCTTGAAGTAGTTCAAATCAGGATTAATGTTGAATGCCAGCCCATGAGAGGTGATTCCGTTTGATATACGAACCCCAATGGCACCAATCTTTCTATCACTAACCCAAACCCCAGTCTCACCTGATTTTCCTGGGCAAGCCCTCACGCCATACAGAGATGCTAATTCAATCATAGTCAACTCAAGTTTTTCCACATATTTCCGAGCACCAAGACCAATATCACGGAGAGAAATGATGGGGTACAAGATGGCTTGATGCGGACCATGAAATGTAACGTCTCCGCCTCTTTGAGTGTAGTAAAGTTTAGCTCCCATCTTTCCAAGGTCTGACTCAGGGACTAGCAAATTATGATCCGTCCTTCTTTTCCCAAGGGTATAAGTGGGAGGATGTTGCAAAGATAATAATGTGTCTGGAATTTTATGACTCTTTCTAGCAGCAATTAGTCTTTCTTGGAGCTTGAGTGCATCCAAGTAGTTGACGATGCCCATTCTACAGACCTCAATGATTCTCGCTGATTTCATCCCTAGAAAAAGAAATAAGAGAACTTAGATCCTTGCGCACGACCAACAAATGGCATCAGTTCAATTACCATGCAGAGCCAAATAGTCCAAATTGTCAATTGTCCATAAACTAGAACAAAGAATGGAAGCGCACTCATCCTGAAACCAAAATGAATGAATGATTGAAACTCACTTCTCTTTATCTAACAGTTGCAGGAAAGGTCCAACAAGTATGTCAATTGCCTTGACGGAATTCGTGCAAAACTACAGTTGTCATGTATATGCCATGCTTTATCATTATTAGAAAGTTTAAATTGACTCCAGTATATTAAGCCCTCGAGACGCTGCTAACCATATGGCCCCATTAATTTGACCACATCATCTTTCATTTCTAAGCTGACATTGTGACAAAGCAAGAGCAAAATACTTCCAAGAATTTCCTAATTTGTACTCTATGAGGGGGAAAGTAAACATATAAACCCAACAGAGGCGTAAATTTGAATTTGAATTCAAAATATAGATATCGCCATAAGGAGATCACATTTCATCATATCCACAGCTATCATTATCATTGTATTTCGAATTTCAAAATACACCCTCAACACAAACTCAAGGCACCACGTTAATCTATTACAGGCAACTATCAACTTAGGTCCAGTTGAGCTCTGACTATTCCAAGGTTTCTGGGAAGCTTTCAGCCAGAGTAAACCAACTAAGAAAGACCCAGCTCGATGTCAGAGATGGGCATGGAGCTTTCGAGTCAAACTGCAGTAAAAGAGCATACTTTGAGCTAATTCCACCGCCCATCATCCTGTGCCCACCGTCCTAAACATCCTAGCTCTGCTCATCATAATTCACAAGCCAAACTTATTGGCCATTTTGACATGTCACTTCAGCTCCCGTACCCGTAGTACATTCTCGATCCTTTTATCTCTCTTTTCCATGTTTCCTCATTTTGGCTAAGAATCTCATTTCCTCACTCGAACAGGGAATGACAAGATAAACAGGCTCATTGAGGCATTTCATCGAACCAATTTTGTGACCCATCAACATATAGAGCTCAATCTCCCAAATCTACCGTCGTATATACCATTCGCACTTTGCGAAACCCCTAAACGAGGCAGATAACAATTATTCGAAAGAGAGAAGAGAGGGGGGAGTGTTTTACTTGTTGGGTATCCAATCACCCAGGACGGCAAGTTCCCTTCAGACTGAGAGAGAGAGCCGAACGGTGAAGCGAAGATGAGAGCTCAAGAGCACAAGAATGGTTCTTCAAGTTGACCCATGAGGTGTGCCCATTTGCGCTTTAGATTTGCCTTACGAGGAGATCAATTTAGTTCTTGTGGATGAGGAGAGCGATCCCAAGTATCGACACAGATTGACCTTCCAAGCGGGCCGTCAACAGTCCGGTTAAGGTTTGCCAAAAATCCGAACCGTCTGGTGTGCCCCATCATCTTTCGGTATCGTTTTTCATATTATCAAGAAGTGATGAAAGAGAGATTATGTAAATTATAATATTAAGAAAAGGGACAATTTTCGGTTCAATCTTGACACTCCTATCCTCCAGCAATTCTAGCTCGAGAGTAACAGGATCCGCAATGGGATTGAAACTGAGATGAAAATTTTATCTTGAGACCCAACAGTAACAAATCTTTCCAATTCGAAAGTACTATGGAGAAATCAGTAACAGGACCTTCTAGCTTTTGGATAATTGCCAAAACCGTCCTCGGCTTCACTCTATATATCAAATACCATTTCTGTGGTTTCAAACGTCGAAAAGTTTCGAAAATGTTTTCACGAGAATTCTTTTCGACAAAACGAGTAGAATTGTACACGAGCTTCCATCCTGACAACGATCCATTCAATATTTCCCCCTCTTATCTTTGCTAGAACGTTTTCGCTACTCTCCAAGCATATATATGTCGTGCCGTGGCGCGGCATTTTGCCAGAATCCATCTACGGCTGAGGGATGGGTAGACCTTCGTAACCAAAAATTGGCAACTGTAAAATTTCTCATTTAAACAGAGTTAAGTCATTACACATGGTAAAATTTTTCACAACAGCTCTTTTTCAATATTCAGGCCGCCAAAAAAACAAGAGCCCAAGGTTGGGTACACTTTCTATTATCCAGCAATTCTGTAGACAGAATTTTCGTAGTCGTGGCAAAGACTGATACGACAGAAAAGAAATGAATAACAAGGAGATCTCTCCGACTATATAACCAACCCCGATCCCCAACAAACGGAAAACCAGGGAATGGCTATGGCACATACTTTCTCCAGCTGTAAAGCCAAATCTGACTCGACTGTACTATATACAACGGGAAATACTAGGGCATCTGGTACTCGAATATATCGTGACGAAACAGCACGGACTCATGAAGAACAAGAGAGCATGCAAACACCAGGCCGATATGCCCAAGCTGGGGGAAGGCGAGCATATTTCTCCATGCCCGGCTGGTCGTCATAGGGTCTCTGCATGAGCTTAAGCAGCCTCCGGACCTCTCCAAAATCACCCTGTTCAGCTGCATCTATTGCACTCTGGCAAAGATAGTTCCGGAGGACATACTTGGGGTTCACTGAATTCATAGCAGCCTTTCTCTCTTCATCAGACGCCTCACTATTGACCAGCTGGTGGCAAACACATGAATGTTAATTCACCAACAAAAAGTGCGTGGAACATATACTAGTGTAACAAGATAAGAAAAGCTAAATGAAGTGCAGATATTCATGAGGGAAAAAGCAGGTGCCTACGGAAGAAAATTATGATGCTGGAATGGCTAGTTCTCAGAATATAGTGCCCAGTAGTTCCCCATCAATTATATGCCTTATCAATGATGCTGACTTTAAATAAGAGATCCTCTCCATGTATCAGACTGGGAAAGACTCAATGCCGTAATTATACAGGCAGAACTTGCAGTTCAATAACAAATCAAGAGAATTGCAGATGCACTATATTGCAGATATAGGTCTTGATTCTTGAAGTTCACTCTGACTAGTACTCCTGTTCTTAGTAGTTTAGAAAGCTATTCTCTATTGTATGTCCATTAATCGCACATAAGGAGTCTGCCAATACACTTCAGTCAAAAGCAAGACCAATACTAGCTCAGATGAAATGGCACATTTATGCTACATCCAAAATGAGCAGATGACAGCACCCTGGACAAGTCATCTTTACTATATGGAAACTATGAGGGAAAAGTCAATATATCATTCTACCTCCTGTATGTAGATTTTCACCCAGCTGATCCATGCCTCCTTCCGCTCCTTCCCGATATCAAGTAGAACAGCCTTCAGTGGAGCCAGTAACTCATCCTCTGGAATGCTAAGATCGGCTTTGATATTTGAAAGTGCCCGAAAGAAATTTGTGTAATCAACTTTATCAACAGCCATATTACTAAGAAGTTTGCTAATTAACTGTTTATTGTACTTGGGCAGGCCAAGTTTTCTAGTCATTATGCCTTGATATTCATCCATAAATTTCGTCCCATATCTGCAGTACAACAAATAGTCTAGAATGAACAGCAAGTAGACAATATTATATTCTTCAAAGAAAGAAAAGCAAAGACGAGGTATACCTTTCCATGGCGTAGTTTGCCTCCTTGTCATTAATCAGCTCAGCAGATGAAAGAGTTGAGACAAACTGCGCAATATTCCATAAGCCAATATCAGGCTGATTTGCAAAGCAGTACCTTCGCCCTGGAAGATCTGTGGTATTGGGTGTGTAACTTGGATCAAACGCATCCAGAAATCCAAAGGGACCATAATCAATGGTAAGCCCCAAAATGCTCATGTTGTCTGTGTTCAGTACACCATGAGTGAAACCAACACCCTGCCATCTCGCGACCAAGGAAGCAGTACGTTCAGCGATGTCCACTGCCCAAGCTGACATCATTGGCAATTCAGATGAAAAGAGATATTAGCCATAAATTCTGATAACCTTTGTCTATAGATCAGTAAGTCGTGTAAAGAAGCATTAAGGCTGCATGTTATGGCGATTTAAGCATCATCACCAGAAAAGACAATTTTTAACATACTCTACAACTCTAAAATAAACAAAGGATTCGAATCCCAATCTCACGAGTCCTGTGAGAAAAAAAATTGATTGCATTCCCCTTGACATCAACTGAGATTTTAAAAAGAGAGTCCCATGCAAATTGAAAGCTGCTCTTCAAGGCCCAACCACTTATCATATTTCATCATTAACATGACAACAAACCAAAACCCTTATCGCATCAGCAGCAAGAGACTCCAGATAATGAGATAATCAAGGATCCACGCAGCAAATAGAAATTCAGAAACTCTATAAATCACGCCTCTCTTCTATTAGAGTAAGATGCAATATCAACAAGATTGATCCCATCAAGATAAGTTCTTAGATTCATTATTTTTAAATTGATCCATATGGATTGGGAATTGCAGAGGATAGATAGGCAGAAACTATAATATAAATCAATAAGGACAAAAGACCTGCCAGCTTATACAGCATGAACATCATTTGTACTTCACAAATCAGTTAAAGTACTCAGAGCACCTTTGTCACTTAAAGAAAGAAAAGAAACATAAGTCACTCATCATGCATAGCAGAATAACATATGGTTATGATATAGCAACTGAACTGAGTACTCCAAAATGAACTACCTGCATATTTGTTTGAGGTCAGATCCACAATTGTCTGATCATCATTGCCTGTGCTGAAAGACAAGCTTTCACTGCGACTCATGTTTTCTAAATGTGGAAAGTGATGTCTTATAGCATAGTCAGCCAAAGCACGAACGATGCCAAGGTCCTCTTTTCCTCTCGAAGCATGTATTTGATAAGAACCAAAACGCAAGAAGGATGGAGCAACTCTGCAAACAATTGCACCAGGTTCATCCTTGGGATTTCCACTGGTGTGAGAATCAAGAAAGTTAAAATCCGGTCTTACTGAATTCCAGAAAAACCAACAAATTCATCTAAAATATATTCCTGCATATGCATACGCTATTATAAAACACATCACCAATTTTACACTTCCAACTCTATTTCAGAGGGAATAAAAATCAGGCATTAGATTGGATGATTAACGATGAGCAAAAATTCAATGACATTTCTCACATGCAATTCCAAGACAAGCATGAATAAGTGCACAGAGGTACTCGATCAAATGAATGAGCTGTCACCTCATTTGTCAACCTCAGTGTCCCAACATGCAAACTCATTCAGATTAACTGATGCATGAAAGTTAAAATCCTGTCACACTTCAGAAAAACAAACAAATTCACCTCAATTTTTTTTTCCTGCATGTGGATTCACTGCTCTATATAAAACGCTTTACCAATTCTACACTCCAACTCTATTTCAGAGGGAAATTTGATCAGGCATTAGATTGGATGATTACATTAGCCGAATTAACAATGAGCAAAAAAGTCCATGACATTTCTCACGTGCAATTAAAAGATAAACATGAACAAGAGCACAGAGGTACTCAATCAAATAAATAAAATGTCAGCTTCATCCTCAGTCCCACAACATCCAAATTCATTCAATTTTACTGATGCATCATGATAGCAATGAACACTGCTTCCTGTGTTCACTATCGAATGGCATAAATGGTAAAACATCTACATGATGGAAGTTCAAGATGAACGTACTCATAAAACATGTCCCGAGTAACTAATTTCCCAGTTGTTACAAGACAGAGTGCACGAGTGGTTGGTATTCCCAGACTGTGCATTGCTTCACTGCAAAGGAACTCTCTGATGCTGCTACGCAAAACTGCAAGTCCATCAGCAAACCGACTGTACGGGGTCTTGCCAGCACCTTTCAGCTGCAGCTCCCACCTTTCCGATCTTGAATTAACAATCTCGCCAAGAGTTATTGCTCTACCATCACCCAACTGACCTGCCCACGTGCCAAATTGATGGCCTCCATAACACTGAGCATAAGGTAAACTGCAGCAAAGAAAAGATAAGATAGGCTGAATGAGCAGAATATAACTAACAAATGACCTAACTGAAGTTGGGATAAGTGATCTAAAAATTCCCAACGGCACTTACGCTCCCACCAAAGGGGCTGCACCAGAGAATAAAAGTGGAAAGTCCGGTCTTTGAAATCTGAAAGCATAAATAACTCAATTAGCCCAATGAATAGAGAGACTCAGTCTGAAGCAAGAAACACTTCCAACTTCCAAGAATGAAAAAATGAAGACAAAGCCAAAATCAAGCTCTCAACAGAATAACAGTGAATTTATCCCATTGAAAAATAAAAGTATGCTGCTTAAAACATGTTGGGTGATGAAGAGACAGCGCATACCAGAGACATTATCAGAATTTTAAACTTCTGTTCTTAATTCTAGGGAAAACTTTTCTTTAAAGGCAGAGATTTCTTGATCTTGTTTAATCCATAACATAAGTTCAGATGTGACCAACAAAAAAGTGCAAGAGGGGCAAAAACTCACTCCTCAGGATCCAAATCAAGTGCTTCAGCAACTAAGTCTGACCACACAACGAGTTGAGGATTTTCTACTTCAGTCGAAGGAGATACTTTTGTATAGCAAGCATGCAATACCTGCATTTACAATGAGAAAAAGACAATGCTAAAGGGCCAGCAATAGGGAATTAGCAAACACGGCTCTCTCTCTCTCTCGCAGGAGCATGTTTGGTAAAACTGAAAGTTAAGTGCTGAAAATCGAAGGATTGGATTTTAATTTATGGCCACTTTAAGTACTAAAAATGAAAACATTGTGTGATAATAGCTAAATAAATATGGAATTGTAAACATCTAAGTAGAGCACTGATACTGACACGCGACACGACACAACATGATACACCAATACGTCATCTCTCTCTCTCTCTCCCACATGCACCCCCCGGGGCATGTTTGGTAAAACTGAAATGTGAGTGCTGAAAATCTAAGGATTAGATATTATTTTGTGGCCACTTTAAGTGCTGAGAATGAAAACGGTGTGTGGTAATAGCTAAATAAATATGGAATTGTGAACATCTAAGTAACACTGGCACCGACACACTACACGTGACAGGACACGACACGACATGACACGACATGCCAATACATCATTTAAAAAAAAAAATTCCAACACATTGTATATTAAATATATATTTTTATATATCCATGATAAATTATCATTTTTATGATCGTTTCAATCAAATTAATTCAATTCAAATCCACAAATAAATAAATAAGAAAAAAGAGCCCCGAATGAATTTAAGCTAAAAACATTAATCCACCATTTGTTAATATTATTCATTATTTCAATTTGACAAATTCAACTATATTTAATTCCAATAATCCATAAAACTAGAAGAAGAAAAGAAGCAATCCACATTACACTATTAAATTTAACATTTAACAATAAGTCAAAAAAAATCCACATTTCTCCATCAAAAGATAGGGTTTCCTTTCTCCCTTTCCTTTTCTTTTAGTTTTATATTTTTTTATATTTACATTTTGACTCCTAAGTTATTGAAAAATTTTAAAATTGACCCCATGCATGTCGAAATCACGTATCAACATTCCGAACTCAAGTGTCAATGGTGTGTCAAGAGAGTTAACCGCATGTGAAATGTACAACACCTGTTGACGCCGTGTCGGACAGATGTCGGGTTGTCTAACACCAACATGGAGGCCCCCAAAAAGTGTCTGTGTTTCCTAGGTGAACATTCTTAATAGGTTTTAAACCGTTACAATGTAATAGGAGATTTCATTTCCTATTCCAATGCCTTTTCTATTGAATAGGCAAGCCCTCCTTACTCAGCGAATTAAATGAATTTTTTATTTAATTGCTTCTTTAAACTCAAAACTATTTATGGTCATCAAACATGTTTAATTTTATTAATTGCTAAAGATATTAATTTTGAACATGTATTGAAATTATCAAACGGGCTGTTAATACTAATACTTCAATGTTCATATTCACAAAAAACTGCCTGGGTGATGGAAAACAAAGATTTCTAGCTTGTTTGGGGCAGCTTTTCAATACTTCTTGCTTGTTTTAGGTGGACATCGCAAAGCAAGGAATGGCTTAAAGCCAATCTTAGATGATTAGACTCCTAAGTCCTGTTCCAATGTCTGTCAGAATCAGTGCTAGACTGATCAGCTGCCAGCTGAACGGAACTGCATTTACTTTAGAATGGTAATATTAGTACACGAAAAATTGTGTTTATTTAGCCAGACAATCAATGTAAAAGCTTCAGTGCATAGCTAAAGTTGAAGAGAAGTTATAGTATTTTCTTTGCAGAAATACACGTCCAGCCATTCCTTAAACCCCACCGTCCTACTGCAAGGCTGTTGCCAAATTTCTCTGCTCTCTCCTGCTACTAGTGCGATTATACACTCACAACACTAAGCCAACACATTTAATCACTGCTAATCATGCAATGAGAAACTAAGTTGATATTTTTAAACCCCATGCATCCAATAGCTGACTCCTGACTCGCAGCAACTTAATTTGCCACACTTCAATCTACCACTCCATCGAAAACTCAAGTTTTGACTAACAAAAATATCCATCTCAAATGGTGCATTCAACTTATCAGTAGATCGTACCCACGTGCTACTGAGTTCTAATGAAATACCCAAAATCAAACCGTCTTGAGTAGCAGCATTTCAGCCTCGACATTCTCCTTTTTAGCACTGCTCTAAGAGATGCGGTGCGCATTTGGATCAGTCTACGCCCTCATATATTTCAGAGAACTCATTACTATGGTGGGAAGGGATATTGCTTACAAAAAGCAAACACTTCCCACGCGCTATCATCACCTTATATCCTCCTTAAATTTCCCTGCTTCTAGATCTATATCCGTCTGCGAGACACAAACTCCGAATAAATGCTAGTCAAATATTCAAATAGACCTTCCGACGCCGATCATGCGACTAACCGAAGAACACTACCTACCTCCCTACGCCTCACCGTTTCCATCCCCAGTTCAAATTCCCTTTATCACCATCGGTCAATCCGCAAACACCAGACGTCCCAAAGTGCGTAACCCAAAATCAAACACGCCGAAAGCAGGACGCAAAGACCCAAACCTCTCGCGGGAACGTGTCGGTCCTCGGGTCCCCAGGCAACACCAGGACGAAGGAATGGTCCCAATTCAGATCCTCGAGCCTCAATCCCCTCTTCCCGTCCTTATCCCCCAAGCTCTGATCCCGCAGATCGCGCGTCACCGACTCGACGGTGGCGGCGCCGGCGCCGGCGGCGGAGGAGGCGGATGCGGGGGGGTCCGGCGAGGGGGGCTCCATGGAGACGCCGCCCGGCCTAGCGTCGCATGCGACGGAGAGCCGCCGGGGGGGAGGACCGATCGGCGGCGGCGGCGGCGGGCGGCGGGGGAGGAGGAGGCGGCGGCGGGATTGGGAGGCGAGGGAGGAGAGGGAGAGAGGGCGGAGATGGGAGGAGAAGGAGAGGGGCGACTTGAGAGGGAGGAGATGGAAATGGGACAGCATTTCTCCCTTCTTTTCTTTTTTTCTTTGTTGTTGACCGGCGATTGATTAATTGGTAGAAAGCGGTTCGGGTCCTTACGCTGGTGTTCTGCCGAGGCTTCCTTTCCTAGTGTCGAGAAACGTGGCTCCATCCCTTCGGCAAAAATAAAAATGTGGATTGAGTTTGCTTGATTCGGCAAAAAAAAAAAAAAAAAAATAATTCGTATAATTTACAATAATAAGTTAATCAAAATAAATTAGTTATCGATGGAAATTTTATGTTTTAAATATTTTTATGAAAAGTAAAAATAATTTTCGTTCCCAATATAAGCAATTGTCATTTTAAAAAGTATATATTCCATTATGCGCCTGAATTTGAGGAGAGAATTACCAAAAAAATCATAAATATATTATAATTGTGTAATTCAATCATAAACTATTTTTTTTTCAATTTAATTCTAAACTTTTTACAGGTTGTCTCAAGTTAAGTCATTCTACTAAAATTAGCCAACCGACGCTAACGTCGACCATTTGGCAAAACTTGACATGAAAAATTTTTAATATTTTTTCTTCTTCTTTTTTCAATTTTTGAATTTTTTTCTTTTTTTTTTTTTTTTTCTCCTTTTGGTTGGCTGGCACCAACCAAAGCCGAGGAGGGCGGCGAGGCCCCACCAAATGGGCGAGAGCCGAGCTCGCCGCATTGGCGACGGGGGTCCGAGCTCGCCATGTCTAGCGAGGTTAACCCTTGCCATGGCTAGGCGAGGCTCAACCTCACCGATGGCTGGCGAGGCTCGACCTCGCCATGGTTGGGCGAGGCCGAGCCTCGCTAGATCTGGCGAGGCTCACCTTCGCCAGTGGCCAGTGGGGACAAGCCTTGCCATTGGCCGGCCAAAAGAAGGAGAAGGTGGAAAAAAAATTAAAATTTAAAAATTTGAAAAAAGAAATATTAAAAAATCGTCATATCAGCTTTCGCAAGATGGCCGGCGTCCACGTCAACATTAGTTGGCCAATTTTAGCTAGATGAATTAAACTGGACACAATTATAAAAGGTTAATGACTAAATTAATTTTAAAAAAAAAATTAGGACTGAATTGGCACTTTTTGGTAATTTTCCCGAATTTGAGTTGCTTTCCTAATTAGAAAATGAGCAAATATGCTAACTTCGCTGGGAAGAGTCGAAAGACTGTCTTCTTTCAGTGAAGTTCACTGATTCTTATATTTAGGCTGTTTTCTTAAAAATAATAAGAAACAAATCGTTCCTTAAATTAAATGGTAGATGCTGAATCTTTTTGTGGATAAGGGGAGGGGCGACTTATTATTGCAATTCTCGTTAGATGTTACTCGTTATAATGTCCTAGTTTAGACGTAACTGACGGTCTTTTATGTGCTGGCCTCAAATAAGAATCCCACATATGACAAAACATAATTATAAAAACAGCAATAGAGACAAAAACTTTAAAAAAAAGGGCGAGCTCTCGTATAAATATATCGGTCTCTTTCCTAAAAAAGTTAACTTGCAAACTTCACATGTTTTGAACTGGCTATCTTGCAAAAAATCGGCCGGACAAATTTTAATAATATGGAAGAAATTAAATTCGACTGCATAATCACTGTTAGCTAAATAAATGGATACGTGCTATTGATTGGTTGCATTCCGGTGATATGTAACGTATTTGCATCCTTACATGTGTAAACCAATTTAATAAAAGAAAAGTAACGAACGCATTAAATGGAAAAATAATTAAGATGGATCCATAAACCAGTATTATAAGAGTACGTTAAAGATGAGAAACCGAAGTGATGAAAATTAAATAAATAAACCTTAAATAGATGCATGAAATATAATTATTATAAGAGTGCGTGGGAAATAATAAGCGCGGAAAATGGGAAGAGGGTAAAAGGAATCAAAACTCACTTGCACTGGATCTGTTATCTCACTACTCTTCCCACTATACATCCATCGACACCCTCCTTTTACCAGCTACTGTAAATTTTGCTAAAAAGAGTACTAAATTAATTGGGCAAGTCGATTCTTTTAAGAGTGATTTTTAATTTTTAATTTTATTTTTAAACCATACCAACCCCGTGAAAAGAAACTGTATCACGTCAGGCACTACTCAAGCATGTTAAATGGAGAATGGTTAATTTTCAAAATATCGATTGCACGTATCCCGAAAATTAATGTATTGAAATTCTTATTTAGTTGTCTAATCGGTGTCTCGAATGGCGAATTTTAATAGAAATTAATAAAAACGGCTGAATAAGCTTATGTGTATAATTATTTATGAATATGTTGTGTCTTACAATCGTGTGATTTATTTTATCATGAAATCGGTACTCTTTAGGCCATTCTAGGTTATGTAAAATTGTGAGTTCCTGAATTAGTGAGAAAAAGGCACAGAATAAAGATAAAAATAAAAATAAAAGAAGGAAATAGCTAATCAGAAGTTAATTTATGCTTACAGTCATTGATACAAACTCAACCGGTCATATATTCTTCAATTTCAATCCTAGTATATCTTAGTTCACAGTTCGGAGTTTAATTTTTGGTAATTTAGTCTATAATATAAGATAATATGTACATATAACTAGTTAGTAAAGTGGAAGAATTATAAAATTCCAAAATAACATATATGATTACTGCAAATAGAGTCGTTGCAACTTATTGTGATCGGTGGGAATTCGTTATATAAATAGATAATTTTTACTTTTGTAAATGTCTATTTGTGAGGTTGTTTGTAAGGATATCGTTACCAAAATCATGGAAAGCCATATGATTAGTAGGAGCCCACGTATGAGGTAATCACGTAATCTGGAAGTTCTAACAAAATCATAAACTAAATAGGGATGCCGCCAATAACTATAGCAGTTCACATATATCTCAATCCCAGGACCACAAATACCTTAGTAGTATCAAGATTCAAGAGATTTAAAATATCTTGTACATATTAATTACTCCGACATCAACATACTAGAAGAAATCGATCAACAAGAAAGAGACCTTATTAACTATAACAAATATACTGCAATTATATAATTACCGTTGCCTATGGTTCTACATTAATGGATTATGCTTATGCAATATGTAATTATATCGGCTAGAGAATGCAAATCGGAACTTTGGAGCTTGATAATAAAATAAACAGCAACGAAGAAGAACAAAGCCTATTTCAAGCATTCTCTAATTTCTCCTAATTAATTTTCCAAGTAACTATTAAAACCGAGTCCTTTTCCAAATCAAATCAGGGAGGGAAAAAATAAATAAATATATTTTTCACTTATGTATTCTATTTACAAGTTCTCTACCTTCTCTCACAGAAAGCCCGGAATCAAAACCAATCATTAACTGGAAAAATTAGGGCGCCAGAAAAGTGATTTGAAGTCCGGTTTCCTTCTCGACTCGAGCTTCGAACTCTCGCTGCAACACGAACACACACCCCCCCCCCTCTCTCTCTCTCCTTCGCTCGATCGGCTCTCGTCTCGCGCGAAATCTTCCACCTCGAATCGGCGGCGTCTTCCCCGTCTCTTCGCTCGCCGTCCGTTCGCTCGGAGCCGCGCAATTCCGTCGGTAGATTCCCGCGTCGGTCCCGCAGGGCGCCGGATCGCTCCTCTTCCCCCTCCCCTCCCGTCGCCCCCGCCTCCCTCCGGTTTCCGCCGTTTCCGCCGGCCGCGCGCCGTCGCCGTGGAGCTCGACGGAGCGATTGAGCGATTCGCCTCCGTGAATTCTCCCTGAATTCGCCTCCTTTCCTCGCGCGTCGTCGCGAACGCCCGGCGGCTCGGGGTCGGTGCGTTTTTTTGGCCTTTCGATTGGGTAGGAGAGGCGAATTCGGCGGCCCTTTCGTGTTTGGAGCGAGCCCTTGATTCGAAGAGACGGCGATGGATTATGAATTGTCCGATAGCAGCGGTATGTATGATAAAGATCGATGCTTTGATCGTTTTTGTGCTTATTAGGGTTCTTTTCGACCTTGTAATCGCTCTACATGGTGGTTGCTCCATTGATTTTGCTTGTGTATTTTGAATTGAGGTGTTCCCTTGTACTCAATGAGAAGCCGAGGCCTTAGTTAGAAACTTGGAGCTTCTTATTTAATGGATTCGTTCAAAAGCAGCCAATCGAAAGAAGCATATTCTTCAATTTGAGGTTTTTAATGGTTTACTTGGTTGAGTTTGAGCTAACTCTGTATTTTTTTTTTCCCTGACTGATCTTGCGGTATTATGATATAATTAAAAAGCTTCTGGTCTGGGAACTACTTTTAGGTTTTAGTTACTTGGCCACGAACTTGTTGCTGTGATTAATGGGTCTGGTTTTTAGATGGATGCAGTTGCCTAGTAGAACGATTCGGGCTTATTTACGTGCTTCTTAGTAATCTGATTTAGATTTCACGTGTAGTGTATTGAGGTCAGTTACCTTCTTTCAGCATTATACATTGTCATACACTTTCCTCGGCTGAAATTTTTAATTGAAGAAACTGCTGGGTATGTATAATTCTGCAGTTCATCTTTTCTTGGAATCTCTCCTTTGCCTTTTGTTTGTGAGCTGATGGCTTGAAGCCCCCCAGCTTCCACTTCTTGGAATGTGCTTTTTTCTTATATTTTTTTAAGGGTCTTGTTAATGAGTGCCCTGGGACATTTGTTAACCATACTTGAAAAAGAAATTTTTAATCTTTACAATGCATTGATTGTGCATAAGACTAGGAAGATATGACTTTGGATATGATAAAATTTCTTCATTTATATGTTTACCTAGTGCTGTTGGAGCACTCCTTAAGAAAATCGCTGTATTTAAATCTTACCTTGAAGAAGTGATTGACATTGTAAAGTTATCTGATTGGGATGTATGTTTGAATGCTACAAATGATCCTCTTTGGTGTTATGTCATTAGTTTGGTCTCTTTATCTTGTACTGTGGGTAACCTTGAGTTTGAAGTGTCATTTGTGCTTGTGCTCTCCCCAACATTGTGACACAACTTCTTTCTCTTTATTTGACCATATTGATCAAAAAAATTGATGGAACCTCACTTCTTTTTTTTTTTGGTTTCCCAACATGTGCTGACAAACGGCCATATTGGTCATTTTTTTGAAAATTTATAGAGGTATATTATTTGGGGTTTTCCACAGATGAGGTGATTAGTCTTCAATCCGTGGATTTGAGATTATTTCAGTTTTGTTTTCTCTTCCTTTGCCTTTTGATTCCTGCAGCAAGGGTTTAGATGTTGCCGACACACTTCTGAACCCCGTGCTTCTGATCCCACTAGACCTTAAAAATAAACCCAAGAAAAAGCATCTAGCTAGTGCTTTGATGCTGGTATATTCTATTACATCTTCATTCTCTTTCCTTCATTATCATTGGTTGTCATTTTAACCAAACGGCCAACTTTGGTATCCATCAACAGATGGCTGCAGCTTCCTCTAAAACCTCCATTGGTCCATTTTGTTCAATTCCATCTAAAATCCTGCTTTTTTGGTTTCTTTACTTTGGAAAAGTGTAGGTTGCTTTTTCTTTAAGCTACTGAGATTACTGATGAATTATCAGATGAAGAGATGCCTTTTCCAATCTTAATGTCCTAATCAGTAGCTTATGTCAGATGGAGAGCTGCTTTGCCCCATCTTATTGTTGCAATCAGCGGTTTATTGGTTTAACTCTTCTATAGATACTGCAGATGCACTACATCTAGTTTTCCCATTCCTGTAGAAAGTTCTTCCTGACCCTATATTGTGTTGTAATTTGTAATCCTTATTTGTATATGCAGGGACGGATGATGATCTCCCTCCTACTCATAATAGGTTTCAGAGGGGGGCTAGAGCTGCGGGCAACCCTCGGTCTAGTTTTGTTGGTCCTCCTATGTTGCCTAGCGTTCATGGCGACATGGAAACCCAGATCCATGAAATTGAGCAAGAAGCCTACTGTTCTGTCCTTCGGGCATTCAAAGCTCAGTCTGATGCCATTACCTGGGTATCTCTCGTTGTTCATATGTTAATTTTTCTGTCATGCTTGAGTTTTTAACCAGGCTCAGTGTCTTTTTTCCCTTGTCTTTGATAGGAAAAGGAAAGTTTAATTACTGAACTGAGGAAAGAGCTGAGAGTATCAGATGAGGAACATAGGGAACTTCTGTCAAGGGTCAATGCCGACGACATGATTCGTAGGATAAGGTCTCATCTTTCCTAGTTGCTAAGAATAATGGTTGAGCTATTTTCATGTAGATGGTTTTTTTTCCCCAAGTTTTGATCCTTCATTTCTAACTACTTCTTTAGCCATTAGGGAGTGGAGAAAAGCAAGAGGGCTTCAACCTGGCATGCTCAGTACATCTCAGCCTGTTCATGATCTCTTACCTAGTCCCACCGTCTCAGCGTCTCGCAAGAAACAGAAAACATCACAATCTGTAGCTTCTTTATCTATGGGGGCACCATCTCCTGCACTGCATCCATCAATGCAACAACCTTCTGGATCGATAAAACGAGGACCTCCCCCTGGAGCCAGGAGTAAGAAGCAGAAATCAGTAAGTTGGAAACTTTATGGCTCTCTTTTCAAGTATTGGAAAAGATAAGTATTTGTTTTCTCTTCTTTTTATTAACAAGGCACCATATCTGCTGGATTGTTGATGAAGTCCATGCAGTACCCTTCTGCAGGTGTTAGCGCAAGGCCCGGTGCAAACCGGGGCTCTGGGGCCTTTCCAGCGAATGAACATGCTGAGGCGACATCTTATGATACACTCATAGGAAAGAGAGTCTGGACTAGGTGGCCCGATGACAACAATTTCTATGAGGCTGTTATAACTGACTACAATGCAGCTGAGGTGTTGTTTCCTAACTGTTGGATAGGTGTTGTTTCTTAGTCGTTGGATGTTTTTGGTGTTATGAGGTTTTACTGATCATTAACTTAATTATTTTTCACTAGGGCCGCCATGCTCTCGTTTACGACATAAATACAGCAGATGAAACATGGGAGTGGGTCAATCTCAAAGAGGTAAATATGCTTTGGTAGAATTTGCAGGAGGATGAACATGCCATTTGAAGAAAAATGTTTAATTCACTGGACATTATGTGAAAGTTGATTGTTCAGATATCATGCAGTCTTCCTAGTAGTTGGTTTGTTGTGCACTTTTAAATACCTGCTCCTTTTCTGATGTCAAGTGTTGACTAGATTTTCTTCCTGCTGCGTTTCTTTGATAGTAAGACAATTGTTTGCTGTTAAGGATATTGCTGTTGGTGATTTACCTTTAATTAATTACTGGGCTAATGTTTATAAGCTTGCCATGTTTCTTTGATAGTAATACAATTGTGATTTACCTTTAATTGGTTATTGAGCTAACATTTATAAGCTCTCTCTCTCTCTCTCTCGCACGCACGCGTTGTCAAGCATACACCGACACCCACCCATATGTTTGTTAATGTTTCTTTAACTGATCCTGCTGTTTTACTTGTTATCTCTTCCTATCACTCGTGGAATAGGCGTTCTGAGTAAGTATCATATTTTCTCTTCTCTCATGTAGATATCTCCTGAAGATATCCGATGGGAAGGAGAGGATCCTGGTGTATCTCGTAGAGGAGGCCGTCCTGGTCCAGGGCGTGGAACCAAAAAGCCCATGACCCGAGGTGGTGGCGTTGCAGGAGCTGGAAGAGGTAGAGGAAACACAAAGGGTCAAAACAAGAAAGATGTTCCTTTATCGCAAAATGGTGTCGGAAAAAAGGCATTGGGGGATATTGAATTACTTCATACAGATACGCTAATTAAGGAGGTATATGAAAGACCCTAATGGATTTGAACTTTGAAGTAGCTAACTTCTATTCTTGAAATTTTAAGATATTAATTTAACAGGTTGAGAAAGTTTTTGGTGCAAGCCATCCTGATCCCACGGAGATTGAGAAAGCGAAGAAAGTGTTGAAGGTGATCGCTTGCTTACCTTTTGTTATATGCAGTTTTATGTTGTCATTCTTTCTCATCAACCCATGTCTCCGTGAAATGCAGGAGCATGAGCAAGCCTTAGTTGATGCAATCTCAAGGCTTGAAGATGCCTCTGATGGTGAAAGTGGTAATACCTAATTACTTAACCGCCATCTTTCATAACATAAGCAACTTAGGTTTAGTCCCCCTCTGACAACCGTTGTAACTCACCCTTGTTGTACTCTATGTTTATACAATCTGTAGTGCTGTGCGGGCTCTCTGGCTTTGTAAAGATCATGCGGAACAATAGTCAGTCGAATAATTTTTGTCAATGCGCCCTAAGTGGCTGTTCAAAGTAATTATAGAATTTCTTCCTCGTACGAAAAACAATCTTCCCTCCCGTCTCCTCTGTCTACCACGTGACAATCACAGTAGCATCATTTAAGATAGGATCGATGTGATAAGGGTGGGCATTTAATACAATGCTGCCTTCTCTTTTTGAATTGCATATGGCGAAGTCCCAATTGATTACATTACTCCATTTTCCTTTCGGGAGTCGTTATGCATTTTCAGCCGGGTTGATTTGCTTTTTCTTCCAGTCTTTGCCTTTTGGCTACTTTTACATTTATCCTTGCTTTGCCTTCAAAAGCAGATGGTGGAGAACACCATAACCAGGGGAAAACAGGAACGAGGGTGGGGGATGAGCCAGAATAATGGGATTTGTGTTGAAGGCTTGGGCGGTGATGAGATAGCCAGAGATGGTAGGATTTCGACTGATCCCCAGGACGAGAGACGTGACATTTGATTGCCGTAGGCGCTTGCTGTATAATGTCCTCTTAATTCATTTAACCAGTATGTATATTATCATTAGCCAGATATTCGATTATTTCCCTAGCTTTTAACTTGTGAGTCTTGCAGATCGTAGTATATTTGGCTGACCTACTATTCAGTGTACTCGAATTTAACTGATATCTAGACTAGTTTGTATTTTGTATGAACTCTTTCTCTCCCTCTCTCCCTCCAAAGTAAAATGCCACTATTGCTCCATCCGGAACTACAAATGAACGAGATACAAAGCGAAGTAAATAAATCAATTCGATAAGTAAAAGATAGCTATCCGTTTACTTCAAACTCCAAGGACAAGCCCGATTAGAAAGGTCCAACAAACTAACAGCCAAGATCCCACTGTCTGAGCACCTTCCGCTCAAGGCATTTCCTTCTGCAATTAAAATTCCTGAATGCAATTGTAACCATGAGAAGAAAAGAGATTAACAAAACCTCTACTTTGTTAACCTGATTCAAACGGAATCATATGCAACAAGTCACCTGCAAAGAAAGCTCAACTATGCAAACAACCCACCTGCAAAGAAAGCTCAACCATAAAATCGATGTCATACGACCATGTAGGGTCCTACAGCCCACAAAGACGGTGTATGCAGGTACTGGAAGTTGGGTTACAGTACAAAGCAAAGCACAAATGGATCAGGAGAGCTGTTAGATTCTGTCCTGTATGAGGCATCTGAAATTAAGAACGAGCATCGCTTTAATAAAGCAGTCCAGCGTTGTCGCCTGGCTTGGTCCATAAGGTTGAACTAGATCAACTACTCCAAATGACTCCAGAAGCAATAGCTTATGCATGGTACCAAGAACACCTTAAAACAAATTGACTACGGATCTGCATCTGAGATTTTTAACAAAGCATAAGCAAATTTAACAGACCCATTGTTGTTCCCGGTCCACCCAATCAGAAAGAGTCAAGGGCCCTTTCACGATGTTCAGCAAAATCAGAGCCAAGTACTCCAATGGATCCAACGCAGAAAAGTGAACATATCCATGGTGCTCACCAAACCCTTTCCATCTAAATCAGGAGGGAGTAATGTTCATGCAAATGAGTAGTCAGTGAGCAGACAGTGAGATTTCTGAAGCCAGAGAAAGCCCCCCAAAAAAAAAAAAAGAGAGAGAGAGAGAGAGAGAGAGAGAGAGAGAGTTCTATCATGACAATATGCGCTGAACATCCTGTAGTTTAAAACTTACATCAAATTTACTGAAATTTTAAATGCTCAATACCTACATTGCAGCTGTAATATGTTGCACTAATATCTTATCATTTGCCAGATTAACCATAAAAATTGGACCAGCCACCATGTAACCATGGCCAGAACAATAATCACTCAAAAAGCCACAAAAAAGGGGTCCAATCATTAAATTAGAAGCATAAAATCCTCTGCTCCTTCCCCAATTTTGGCGTATAAGTTGTAAACTACGCAGTTCATAACCCTATGTTCCTAAATGATAACATCAGAAGCAGCAAGACAAAGCCGATTCCTTGAAACAGAGACAATGCTGAATGAGCATCAAAACAATCAGGCAATAAATAGGTGATGAGAGATAACAGGTATATGGTTCCCTCCCCTCCACCCCCTCCCCTCCAAAAACCCAAAATTCTATTGGTTCCATAAGATATAAAACGGTAAGCACATGCTATTGCCATTCCATAAAAAAATCTGAACAATTTAAGTATTGTTTCCTATCCTTGATCTATCATCGGACTTGGAAAACAAATAAAAGACTGTAATACAACCCAACAAAACCATGCTAGAACTTAATTGGGCCATGTTCAAGATCGCTAAATGGAGCCATGGGTAGGGAGTACTTTAAGACTGATTACCTCCAATCCTCACCTAAATTCCTACTTATAGCCCTTCAAAGCATAAAGTAACGTGTGTCGGAGGGTGCAGAGATCCCGTTAAGATATGACTTATTTACAAAAAAGTTTGAAGAATTGAGGCCCTGAGGCCAATGTTTGCTCAAGTTGTCACTTTTTGTCCAAGAACTTCCACTGTGGTAGAGTTTTCATACACTTAACTACGTTACATTTGCTTTCATTGAGCAAGATTACAGAAGCTGCATCAAATAAATTTAGATGCAGCAAACTACTGCTGTGCTTCCATGCATTAGTTACACAGGCTATTCAACATTCAGCACGGCGACATAAAACAAATAGGTCCACCCTTCTGAGTTGGAGAGAAAAACAGGAAGCAACATAAGCACACAGCGAGGCTCCAAGACGGAAATTCATACCACTGTATCACATCCCCCCAAATAGAACTCACTAAACGTGGCCATCTAGAAGTATATGCAAAGCCCGTTTACAAACTGAATCATGCAAAGTCTCTCTTTCGCTCAACAAAAACTAATTCCGCATAGCCAACCAGAATTTTTAGTAACATCAGCCACATCAACAGATTACTACCCATCTTCCCTTAGGCCGCAACCGTTGCGCATTTCTAAACGATTATCAAGAAACTCCTAATCTCGACCATCACAAACTTAGCCGACTACATATTAAACAGCGCAAAACGGACCACGACTTAAAACTTACTAACTATCCAGAGCCCCCACGATGAACTCCTGAAGGAGAGGGAGAGCAAAGGCTTAATATTTATCCCCTCCTCGCATCCCCTCTCCGCATGAAGAACTATCTATCACATCCAAAGCAAGGTCCAGCGGCAAAACACCCACGAAACAGTAATTAAATCACATAGCGAAGCAGCTAAACCGCGCAACGTCCTAATCATCCGCAGATCTGCAGCGCCAAACGCACGAGCAGCTCCCCAAATCTAACCCGCCACCCAGAAACCGCCGCGCTCAGCCAAAACATCCGGAACGCTCGATCAAATTCGAAGCCTCGGGGAGCATGCGAATCGGACCTGCAGATGATTCTCATCGGGTGGCCCAGCCGGAAGGCGGCGATGGCTTTCGATCAGTTCCGGCAGACGGCGGAATCCACCCCAAGTCCGGCCGGCCGCAGTGCACAAGAGGCTGCGGCGCGCGAGCTTCTTCCTCTCTCTCTCTCCGTGAAATTCGAGGCGGAAGCCGTCTCCATCTTCCAGAGCTCGGGAAGGCGCCGCAGCGCGACTGGACGGCGGCCCCGAGGGCGCGCTTCATCGCCCCGCTTCCATGGATGAATGCTCGTCGATTTGCAGCTAATTTAGAGAGAGAGAGAGAGAGAGAGAGAGAGAGAGGGAGAGAGGGAGAAGGGGGGTTGAACATGAACTGGTGGAGGATGGGGCGGTGATGATGCGTGATGTGTCGTCGACTGTTCGAGTGACTTTAATTAAATCGAGTTTAATCTAATCTAATAAGACCAATCTATGGGTTGTGTGTATTATATAAAATGCACATAGATATTGTAAACAATGAGCCTGACTTGGCCGGGGACATCAATCGAGCTCTTGGTAGGCGATCGAATCAAATTGAGTACCGAACACAAATTTATTTCTAAAAATCAACGTGAAATTGAATTTTAGCTCGTAAAATGACATTTTGTACTTAAATGAGAATATGGGTGATCTCTTGAAATAGTATCCACATTTGTGAGTTGATGAGTGGAATTTCTTCATAATCTCGATATGGGATGAGTTAAAGCGGATGATACTTAGCTTAGGTTATATTTGTGAGTTGATGAGTGAAATTTCTTCATAATCTCTTATCCTATTGACTTCTTGAAAGATGAATTTTGGATCTATTTAACCCAATCTATGTACAGCAATCTCTTTTTGTGATTAGTGCTTTTCATTAGTGAAATGAATAATGATGATTGATATTTCAACAATAGATCGACCATCTTACAAGCAAATGATTAAGTATGAATTGACCTTAATAATAATTAATAGTACAGAAAGATAATTAGTAGCTAAAAAATGAAATCGTCATTATGTGGTTTGGAAAACTTCATCTTCACGTTTGATACTTTAATCGAACGATCAAATCACACGAAAGCCCCACCGCGATGTTCCTTAAGATTGCCTCCAACGCATCACTCGACTGTATACAAGTAAGGAAGATAAAGTCACGTAAATCAACAGAAATGGCCAAATTCAAGCTTCACTAATGACTAAATACAAATACTATCTAAAAATTTAAGAGCTTCTGATCTGATAAAACTGATGTCGTTCGATAACTCCCCATCTCAAATCTCCCAACGAATACCTGAACTTCAGTCTACCGCCACGCGATATCCCATACCATCCCGAATGGCTCAGGCTTCACCATCATATGCATCAGTCGTTTCTTTCATTCCATCCAGCTGGGATAGGACGTATTTCAGCTTCTCCAGACAAATCTCATTCCCTATTCGAGAGTTGTAGTCGCACTTCTCAAACGGACGGTATTCACACGCGCTTTTGATTTCGTCTCTCAGAGTCACCTGGATATCCTTGATCGACTGCATGAACTCGCGGCAATGGTGGTTTATGGATTCCTTACGGGGACCAGCAGGATTGGCTAATTCATCCATCACTCCCCCAGCTAGCTCCAAAACCTTGATGATTCTCTTTTCAACATTTTGAAGCCGCTGCAATGACGTATTTTGTGTCGGAGAATCCATGGACTCTGCACTAATAGTCGCTTTCTGTCCTTCTGTATTGAATCAGCTGCAGTTAATGATGCACAAAATAAAATTCTCCCTCACTGAATAAAGCATTGATCTTTTCCAGAATATAAACAAGAAATGAACCATCAAGTCAGTAACAAGTTGCGTATTGCATCAAAAGTTTGTAACTAAGTATTGGACCCTGAAAGTGTCCGAGAAATTCATAGGAAAAAATCACCAACACAAAATTATGCCAGAACATAAGTCCCAGAACAAAATGCCCGAACAATATATAAGTTTAGTATACATCAAAGATCCCTAAATTGTGTTCTTCATTATCTCAGCAAAATTCCAAACTGTGAGAAAGAACCGGAGATTAATCATCCCAGAAAAAATAATTTTGAAAAGGAAAACAAACACAAAAGAACCTAACAGTTCCTTCTCAAAATTTCATTCCAAAATAATTTAAGAAGGAACATAACTATCGAACTATTAATCAGTCCCTTCTCATAGGTTCATACATGAGAGTCCCAACTATCTCACCTTCAGCACCAACCTAAAAAGTAACCCTAGAGGACAGCTTACCATCTTATTTTCATCAAAGGTGCTTACAAAGAAAGAATTTGACTGTACATTGAGTATGCAAAATAACTGGGTTCATCTTATCTTTTGCTTGCTTGAATAGCCCTGCTCAGTACCTTGCTCGAGCTGAACTTAGCCTAATTCAAGCAAGCAAAGCCAAGCCCAAGTGTTATACAAGTGATGATCGAACTAGAGCTGTTAAACGGGTGGGTCGGGTCATTAATGGTCCAACCCAAATTACCCATTAACCCATTTATGACCCATTTATGCCTAATGTAAATTTTCGACCCATACCCGACCCGACCCATATTAATAAAATATTTTCATATTTAATCAAATTTAGGAAAACTTATTCTTCTTTTTTTTTTTTATTTTTTAAGATTATATTACTAAAATACCAGTAGGAAAGCCAACAAAATATAATTGTCAAATGGTGGCTATAATCCTGAATTTGTCTGAGAACCTTTCATTGTTTAACCAATTGAGAAAGGTTTCTGCCAAGGTAATCAAAATGAACAATAATCACACCTTGCAAGTGGATCATACGAGATAAACTAACTGTCCTTGCTCATAATTCAGGCAAAACAATCCCAAGCAAAGTATCTGTACTTTACGGAAAGGAAAAGGCAGATTTCAAATCATGAATCATGAACTGTTAAAGAAGGATTATCCACTGAAATATCTTGTACCTTTCACCCACCTCTATTTAAACAACCAACAGACTAAATAAACATTCTCTCTTTAATAGGTAAAAACAATATGAATCATATAGACATAATTGCTATTTTCTGTGTTATTCTACAAGGTATATTCCTATGAATCCCCATACCTTTAGACTTTGTGCCCTCTAGTGCAGTAATTGTCGTCATAAACTCCAGAATAGTAGCTTCTATTGATCGACTCAAATCAGCTGCTCGATCTAAAGCAACACTGGATTACAGTCATCTAGCCCCGACTAAACCCAAGAACTCGTTTTTGTGACATTGTCATCCATTGCAGGGAATTTTCCATGCAAAACCTACCAATAATCACCACAAGAACAAATTCCATTTCTAAAGTGATGAAACCTGTTTGAATCTCGAACTGTAATTTCCCTTTGAACAATCCTTGATATCACCTTGATTGCAGCATGACAGTCTGTACAGGCTCTCAAATTCTTCATTATAAGGATAGGTGATCCTTAGGTGTGCTAATAAGTGCAAATGCAATTGCTAATCTTTCACTATGATATTTAAGAGATTCAATCTTAACTTCCTCATCAACATTGTGAAGGGCACAACTTGTGTCAGGTCTGTATCCTTCTTTCTCCATCTCTTCTGCCAATGTGTCAATTTTTCTCCTGATCTCCTTTATTTGGGGATGCACATTACCATTCACCATAAAGACATGAGTCCTATTTTTAATCTCAACCCAACTACACACAGGGACCTTTTTTATTCCTCTTTCCCTCATTGCCTTCTTCACTTGCACGACACAATCCGTAACCAATAACTACTGCAGCTCAAACGAAGAGAACCCATGAAAAGCCCCCATGAAACAGAGAGACTCACATCATAAGAGTTAACGAAACACCCAACCGAAACCCATCTACAACTGATCAGGTCAAATCCAACCGTCCACATTCTAACCCTCGAGCCACAGCAATTCGGCGGCGGCCCACCAAAAAAAATTCAGTAACAAGACCACCCAAAAGATCAGCACCTAGACAAAGACCAGGAAAACGACCGCTCCAAGGACACCGATCGCTCGAATTTCGCAACAACACAAGACCAGAACGAGAACCCAAAAGAAAGGAGGGGGAAGGGGAAAGGATAGAGAGAAGGATAGCAACTCACAGCCGAGTTTAGGTTTGCGGCTGAACCGCGCCGGACGACAGCAACAGAGATCTAAAAGACCGGGGAACGGCGACAGAGCATGTGGGGCGACTGGTCGAGGGTCACTTTGATCCGCAGATCAGCCCAATCAAAGCGCAATCGCTCGCCGAGCGAATTCGATCGCTCCCCACTTTCCAGAAAATTCTCTCTCTACCCCGCCGCTCCCTCTACTTTCTGCGGACGGCGAAGACGGCCTGTTATGCGTAACTCACCATCGGAAGCGAGCAAGTTCTAGTTAAATCATCCAACGCAACAAATGTGGCATTTTTCTTAAACCCTAAAATGCACCATACCTAGGTTAGCTGAATTTCACGAACGCCATTAATTTCCAGCACAATTATCAAAAATTGAACTCCGATGATGCAACAAAACCCATCAATCGAACCGAACAAGACCGAGAAAAAGAAAAATGGGAAGCGGATCCAACGCAGAAATCACAACAGACACAAACCCTAGAGAAAGAGGAGTTCGCGACCGAGATGACATCGAAGCTTCCCAAATTCACAATTGGGAAACCATCGGTCAAAGGAGGAGCGAGGAATCGTTACTTGGAGCGATTAGGACGGTCAACCGTCGACGAATTTCGTCAGGCGAGACTTGACGAGATCGCCGCGAGTTGCGTCACCGAGCTTGCTGAGGAGCGAGGAGGGTTGGCGAAGGAGAGGCGATGGCCGACCGCTGATGAAAGAAACGCCGGCGGCGGAGACGGCTGGGGTCGCTGCTAGCTTATGGCGCGCCGGTAAGTACGCCGACGGCGGTGGATCCGACGGCAGTGGATTCGCATTCTTCCTTTGGGCTCATGTCATCTCTTATTGAAATTTCTTGCTCACTAGTTCCAAGACAAAGGCATATTGAGCAGCCACATTTATCCTTCGGCATGGACCAAATAGTACAAATGTCCCACACTGATTTCTCCATGTACATGTTGTCCTATCTCCTCTTATGTTTCATTTAGCCGACTATCATCAGAACATATATGTTGTATTAGTCGCATATAAGAGGAACAAGAATCATCAACTTTTGATGAAGCAATGGGTAACCCACAATGGCAAGCCCATGGAAGCTTAACTACATTCTCTCATTGAGAACCACACTTGGGATATTGTCAATCTACCTTTGCATTGAAAACCAAATTGGTTTCAAATGGGTATGTAAATTTAAGTACAACGCAAATGGCTCTGTTGAACTTTACAAGGCTTGCTTGGTTGCCAAATGATTGACTCAAAGGGAAGGTTTCGATTATCATGGGACTTTTCCAGTGGCGGCTCTTGCGTTGACAACTTACTATTATACATTGGTGAGTCTTTTGGGGCGGCGGCTCTACATTGTCATCGTGACAAACTAGTTCACACCGCATGGTAAACTTCCTATGGCGTTGATGGTGCGCTCAATGAAACCACCAATTTTGATGGTTCTTTTAGTGTCAACTATAGCCCAATGGTCACCGGCTTAGGTTTCTCCAGAGACGCCAACACTGCCAATGGAGAATTCCTTCCCATGGTCGTGCCTTCAAGTTACAACTCACACTGATCTCGGAGCCTTACCAATTGCTGTCCTCGTCTTTTCACCATCACAAGTGTCGCAATTCAGTCCGATAGAGCTTCCTCGCATTACCACAGCACTCCCCCACTTGCGGCATACCACTTGTCCTCGCATTAGCTACAGCTGTCCGCCGTCAAGCATCGTGTCACCCGCCACATCGTTCGTCATTCATCTAGGCCACCTTTGTCGATCCAATTTGGAAACGTAATATTCAAATTTAGGTAATAATCTTCATCCGATTTTGGTGAATATTTTATGGCCTAATTTGATTATTCAATATCTAATGTACATATTTGAGTGATAGACAATATCCATGAGGATTTGTTTTCTAATCCACAACCGCACATCAATTTTTTATTCTATCCATAAAGTTTTAGATGGAATAATTAATTACGCGATAATCTTCAAAATTGAAATTTTGATCTTTAAGATTTAAGATCAATTTATTGATTTTATTAGTGGAATAATCAAGTTAATTAGATATTATTTTTCTAATTTGAGTTATGGATGATATCTTTGGCAATTCGTTGATATTTTGTAATTTGTGTGATTGTTTTGGTATTTGAAAATTAAAAAGGAAAAAAAGATTGGTTGTAGATTAATTAGCTCTATTCTATAACATTGCATGTCTAAGTAGATTCTATAATATTCATGATAAGATTCTAATTGAAATTAGGAATTGACACAATTTAATACTTAAATTGAACTAGATATTATCTTTCTTCCAAATAGTTAATTTCCCTCATTTTTAGTTACGAATTTTAATATAAAAAAACCACATGCATGTCATGTAGAGTAGTCACATATAAATCATTGCCCGTCAATAGAGTTAGGTCATTTAATTTAAATTGTGTGTATAGTTTGTGTGTTAGGATTATTATTATTTTTTAAAGTCTCGTGTATGTTATATAAACTATTTTTGTACGACATTGCATGCATTGCACATAGTTTACCTTTCATTTAATTAAGTGAATATCATGTGCATGTCATGTATAATAGTTACGTATTAATCATTGTCCGTCATTAGAATTAGGTCATTAAATTAAAATCAAGTGTCATATAGTTTGCATGTTAATTGAAAGTCACATGTCATGTTAATATAAACTATTTTTGTACATCATGTAGCTTAGCCTTCATTTAAATAAGTGAAAATCCTATTAAAAGAAAAAAATCGAGTGAATTGCATGATAATTAGAAGTCATATTTAAGCTGAACATGTGTTTCTAATTAGTATTTGTTGGAAATGCTTGATTATTTACTCCCTACATTTGCAATTTATTGGTTGCCATGCTTTATTTAGTGTTTAAAAATAGTTGCACCCGCATGATTATCTTACATATTAAATGATAGAGTTAAAATCAACTTAGACTGTTGCAAAATATTTTTAAAAATATATGAGAAAACGTATCGAAAGAGCACTAGACTAATCAAACGTAATCAAGTACCTAAATTTATTCAATCTTTAGTTTGTAGTAGTAAGGTATTCCTCACAATACTTTACTTTGGTATCAAATCGACCCATCATAAATCGATTAGTGACGACTTTTATATAAAAAATCATTTGCATGTTAATAACTTGAACTCTTAAGTCATAAATCGATAAGGGTTTAGGAGAGCTTGAGTTAAGTATAGACTTAATAAATCATTAATCGAACCATAGTTGGTGCACTCGAGGTAACGTCATGACAGTAATGTCTCGTAGGACGACCAGCGTCTACATTGAATATTCCAACGAAACAAATCGCTGATGGTACTTAAGGGTGCGTTTGTTTGCGTTTCTGTTTAAAAATTGTTCCGAGGAACGAAATAGAAAAAAGTGTTTATGTTCCGGGGAACAATTTTTGAACAAAAACACGTTTGGTAAAATTTGTATAATTTTTTTATTTCTTTTATTTTTTATTTTTTTCTTATTTTTCCTTTTTCTTTTTCCTTTTTCTTCTTTTGGCCGGCGGCCTCGCCTGCATCCAGCGAGGCCGAGCTCGCGCCGGGCTGGGGGAGCTCGAGCTCGCCCAGATCCGGCAAGGCCGAGCTTGAGCTCGCCCAGCCAAGGCGAGGCCGAGCCTCGCCCAACCACCGCGAGGCTCGGCCTTGCCGGGGGCCGGCGAGCCTCGCCGTGGCTGGGCGAGGCCACCGGCCCTCGTCGGCCGGTCGCCGGCCATGGCCGAGGCCGGCGACCGGTGAGAGAAAAAAAGAAAGAAAATAAGAAGAAGAAAATAAGAAAAAAATAAAAAGTGTTTCTTATTTGTGTTTATTTTTTTGTTCATATTTTCTTTTTTTGAACAAAAAAAAAACAGAAAAAGTGTTCAAAAACAAAAAAAAGAAACGCAAACAAACGGGGCCTAAGTGATCCATTTTTCAAAAATTTTGCACTTAAGTGAGCAAGAAGAAACTAGTAACACTCCAATGAGCTCTTGTTGTACTTATCCCCCAACACAAGGTTAACTCTTTTCCAATCTCATATTTCAACTTAAAAATTAAGAAAATTCTACGATGATGGGCTCAAGTAACAACGCGCACAAGTGTTTGCATCTCCAAATCACGTAAGGGTACTAAACCCGATTACGGGCCCAGCATATGGGCTTAGTCACGGCTTGACTAGGCAATGCAAATCTCTCATGACATTCACGGTGTTGAGTGGGTCAAAGACATATGTTCATATCCAAATTTCGCTAAAAAACTTTTAGTATCTCACTGGTTTTCTGCTGAGTGGCTTAAAGATGATAGAGTTGGCGCCCGCTTAGCAAGAGCGAAAGTCCCGATGATACCTTGGTGAAAAATGGAGATCAAAAAGCACCAAGAAGAATACTTTTTATTAACCATAAACTCCAACTTTGGATTGAAACTTTAGAGCGTAAGGTTTTCACGTTAAGTAGGGGTGAAAGACGTGATATTTTTGGTGCGAGTTTAGCAAAGAGTTTTAGACGCCTCGGTGAAAATAGAAGTCAACGCCTTGGACTTACTTTTTTGGGAAAGGGTGAGGAAATTGATGATGTCTGGTTTTTTGGGAGATTGTCGAGCACCACTTCATCTTAAGGGAACTTAAATATCAACGCAAAGGTGGACAAAATGTGTGTAGGAGCCCGTGTTCAAGGATCGGAACTCGAAAGACTAACATAAAACCCTCCAATTAAGCATTCCAAACACAACCCAATTGCTTTCAAGTTTTGAAAAGATCAAACAATGCGATAATAAATGGGTCGGCAGTAAAGCTATAGACTAATAACCGAACCTCACGAGGCCTTTTTAAGTGTACCCACTGTTATCTTGTCATATTATATCGCTAGGGTCCTCCGGGCATTCGCATATGTTGATGCCATAATACTGCTCTATGTCTCTAAGAATCTGGATCTCCTTGTCTTTGACAAAATTTACCACAACACCCTGCAAAAGCACATGCGGATTGGCATTTGTAAATTGCGATGTCGATGAGAGATTTGCCGTTATACCCACGGCAAGAACAAAAAACTGAAAATAGGATTGTCGTTGCCTCCAGTTCAAGGTTCATAATAGTTACCTTCCGCCCAAAACGGCCTACTCGACCGGCCCGATGGACGTACAGCTCCCTGCTGTTGGGAAGATCATAGTTGACAACGAGACAAACCTACAGAGTGTATTGAGAACGATTCAGTCGTCCACTCGCGCAACTAAATGGTCGTGGCGCAACAGGAAAATAAGAAATTTGGCCTTCCGAAAAAGCAAGCATCCGACCTACGAATGAGTTGATGCACACAGCAGACAAAAACAGTAGAATGTCATCATTTGCATTATTGCAATGTTAATTTTCGGGACTAACCTGCTCAACATCAATCCCTCGAGCCCACACATCGGTGGTGATCATCAACCGAGTCGCCCCAGATCGAAATCCAGCCATTACTCATCTCTCTCCTTTTGAGGCATGTCCCCGTGCATGAAAGACACAGTGAAGTTAGAATCACGCATCTTTTCTGCAAGCCACTCCACCTGCTCGACAAATATAAGTAAGACATGAAGAGCCACAGCACAAAATATAGATCAAAGAGAAATAGAGCAGTAGAGGTCTTCATGATCTCTAAGTCATCGAGATGTTTATGTTCCACCTCAAGTGTGGAACCCAACGTGGTTGGGGTTGTACCTTCCGCTTAGTGTTGCAGAATACAACTCCTTGGCTTATGGGGCAGTTGTCGTATAGATCGCACAGAGTGTCAAATTTCCAGTCTTCTCTTTCCACTGGCACCATGTACTGGTCGACGCGCTACAACCATACGAAGTAAAGGAAGGATTGTGTCAGAAGAATCTCATGATCCCTAGCCACCATCAAATGCAACTAACCCAATGTAGCTCACCTCCAGCATCAACTCATCACGCTTCACAACAATCCTTATGGGATCAGTCATGAATCTTCCTGTCATCTCTAATATCTCAGTGGGGAAGGTTGCTGAAACTAAGACAACCTGCACAGAATGCCACTCATGCATTAGCCGGTTGTGAACATGAACGTGTATGAGCGACTCCCTAACAACTGATTTAATTTAGAACGAAGCAAATCATAGCAATGTGCTGAAAAATTACGAAGCGCACATCATGGGGAGAGAAGCATGTCTCGTCGTGGTAAAGAATCTAATACTCATCAGACAAGACAAGGAGAAAAAGAAAAGAACAAGTGCCCTATTCATAGTAGATTATGAAGCCAAAAGACAACCGTTTTATCCACCTTGTACATGCTCTAATGTCCGAATTGTGTAGATATTAAGAAGGATGAAGGAGGAAAGAAAATTCCAGATCTCTCATCAAATTTTGAATTTTATAAAAATTAAATGCTCCATCTAGCAGCATGTTGACTAATGCAGAAAGACCTTTTGGAAATTCTAGGAACCAACTGAGGAGGACAAGGGATGACTATCTAGATTGATAATGATCGAAAAGTGAAGAGCATTTCTTAGATTGGACTTAAAAAGAAGTAATGGCATTCGGTTTAATTCGGATAATGCAATGGAATTAAGCCAAGGGCTGGGAATACTAGGGACTATTACTGGGGTTATTGCGTAAAAGAAGTCATCTTTACTACTACTACTACTACTACATTGATTCAACATGAAGGACAGGCAACCTGAAGTTCTGGAGGAAGGAATCTGTAAACATCATAGATTTGATCCTTGAATCCTCTGCTCAGCATCTCATCAGCTTCGTCCTGGGAAAAATATAGGTAAGTGAATAGAGAGAACTTGTTTTGCAGAAAGCAGAAGGAAACTTAACAGGATCTGAAGTCGAAGGAGGTGATGCAGTGCACTCACAAGGACTAGGAGTTTGATGGCTCTGGTGCAAAGAGTTCTCCTCTTTATCATGTCGAGCACCCTGCCCGGAGTTCCGGACACAACATGAACTCCGTGCTCCAATTTCCGGATATCTTCACCCATGCTCTTGCCTCCAACGCATGCATGGGCTAGCACGTTCCTGTAATAACCAATAGCCAGCACAACTCTCTCGGTCTGACTTGCCAAATCCCTCGTAGGTGACAAAATCAGCACTTGCACGCTGAACAGAACATGAAGGAAGCAAATTAGCTAAGACAAAATCGATGGCCACAAGGCAGCAACCAAATTCAAATTGCAACTTTCAGAGAGCAAAATAAACAAGGGTAGCTTGAAAAATCAACAAAAGACAAGCAAGAGAGTCGTGGATCCTTAATAATAGGATCTTGTTGACGAGTGCATCCAGGATATTTGCTACACAAATAAGCAAACCCAGATTGTAGTTTCAATTATACTAATGCTCCTGTTATATAGAATCAATAATGTAAGAATAAAACTACTCGTTTTCCTTGATAATGAAGAAAACCTTTCATGCCTTGCAAGTGCCTAAAATACTCAGTTAAGAGGACCCACTTAAACATTCTGATATAATATACATATATAACCCGAATAAGTGCATAAACTCAGGCTACGCTTAATTCCAAGAAAGCTTCTCAAAACAAAGTTCATGAACAAATTCCATAGACCAAGGCTTGAACTTCTTTCAGGGCCATCCGAGGGGCGATGGTAAAACTAAAAGCCAACATCCCTCTGCCTCAACAGCAGAACATCTCAAATTCTTTAGTTAACGAGGCCGAAAATAAAAAATTCTTCCTGTCAGAGCGATCGAATTTCGTTACGCTAGAAATTCGAGAGAGAGAGAGAGAGAGGGTTTGCCGATTATTTATTTATTTATTATTAATCCGTGGTGTCATAGTTTGAGCTCTATAATGTTAATAACTCATCTTACCCTCCAAAGCAAAACGCATAACATGCCTCAACCTAATTCCACAAGAAAATCGATAGTAAAAGAAGGGTCTCCGCTCACGAAGAGGATCGCGTACTCTCTTCTGGAGGTGTCCACGATCTGGCAAGACGCGAGAGCAAAGGTGGAGGTCTTGCCCGTGCCGGATTGCGCCTGAGCGATCACGTCTCGGCCTCGGACAATGGGGACCACGGCTCGCTGTTGAATCGCCGAGGGCTTGTCGAACCCGTGGCCGTAGATCCCACGGAGGACATCGTCGCTCAGGCCCATGCTGTCGAAGCTCGACACGGCCTCCACGCCTGGCGCCGTCTCGAATGCCGCCGCCGCCGCCGGCGGGCGCGATCGGGTCGCCGGAACTGGCCTTGCCATCAAGGACGTCGCCATTACCGAATCCGAAGAGATGAGGAAAGGGCAAGAGAGCAATCTCGTCTCTCTCCCGAGTTGATAGTGAGCTCGATTGAAGGAGCCATGCGAACGCGCGTTATATATATAGGGAAAATTTTCAAATAAGGACAAGGAGTGCCCTAATTTTTCAAATAAGGGTCTGAATGGACTTTATGTCAAATAAAACCTTGATGACTATCTTAATCTAAGGGCCTCAAGACCAAAATTCCAAATACTAGCTCAAAATGCCTTTATTTTTCCAAATAAGATTTGGAAGTGAATGTTATCTCAAATGTGGACTAAGTGCGTTCATTTTCTCAAATAAAGGTCTAAAGTGATGATGTCGGTATGCTTAAGGGCATTTTCGTCCTTTATATTCTCTTTTATTCGATAAAGAAAACAAATTAAAAAAAGAAGACTAATTTTTAAAAAAATAGTAATTGACCCTAAATAAAAACCCATAGAGAGGGTTGGCTGCTGCACTCTTGCATGTATTTTTCTTTTCGTTTTTTTAGTTTTAGCCTTTCTTTTTTTAAGAAAAAATAAAAATGGAAAAAAGAACGAAAAAATGGAAGAAAATAAGAAAAAGTAACGAAAATGCTCTTAACCAACTGGTGAGGATAGGTCATTCTTTGAAACCAATACGGCTACTTCACATTTTATTTGAAAATAATGTTCACTTCAAATCTTCATTCAAAAAAATGATAACACTTTATACTTTTATTTGAAACAAGGTTCATTTTTCTTAAGTTCTTATTTAAAAAATTAAAGGCACTTCGGGCCCTTTAGAATTTTCCTCAGTTACGAGTAAGAGTCTATTCTTGCCGGTCAATAACATTTTCATTAAATGAAAATTCTAATTTTAAATTTAATTTTAAATTTTAAATTTTCTTTATTTTCTCTTCACCTAGCCATCCCTCACCTGTGGCCAACAAGGGTGGCCCTAACTAGATTGGGCTCGCCCTTCCCTCTTTAGGCATTGCCAATAGTTGGCCATTGCTTAAGACCAATGAAGAAGAATTAAAAAAACCAAAAAATAAAAAGAGGTAAGTCACAAAATTGCATTTGATCAATTGGAAAGTCAAGCATTTATTTGAAATTGACATAGTCACTTCAATCCCTTATTCGAAATAAAATCTATTTTAACTCTTATCTAAGAAAATGAGGATATTCAAGTTCTTATTTGAAATAAGGATCAATTCATGCTCTTATTTAGAATTTTTCTTATATATACATTGTGGAAGCATGGCTATTGACATGAACTTTGCTTTATTGGGATTCAGAAACTTTGCTCTTGAACATCAGCACTTAAAAATCATATACGATTTTGTGCCTTGATTTTGGATATTTTAAATTGTTGACACCTAATTTTTAGCAAACCTAGGGAAATAAGGAAAATAAAAATTGCATTTTGAACAAATAAAAGGAAAAAAATGAAAGAAAATGAAAGCCAAACCCAAAATCGGTGAGGATAATGATCAGATTGATAAATCAAAGGGAAAGTATCAAAAATTATACTCATCAAGTGAGCTGTTTGCAAAAATCAAAACAAACTTGGATGTGTTTCTGATAACGTGAGTGAAAAATCGAAATGTCAATTTGCGATGACAAATCAGGGTTGAAATTCTGTAATTCCCGCAATCAAGGAAGCATAACTTTCTAAAGATCAATAGAGGTTTTCACTATAAAAGGGCTACAGTTCGTGAGAAATGGGGCGGATCCGAAAGCAAAAAAAAATTCGAGAGAAAATACGTGTGAAAAAAGGTCTTCGTTCATCTTGGGCAAAGAGAAAAGCATTTCCTCTTTTCCCTCTGAGAAAATATTGGGTACGCTAACAGTGCCACGTCATTCGTGCTCTGAACCATTCATTGCGTGACACCTGTCCGCGTGTCAGTCCACGTCGTCCATTCTCCGTTTCAGCGGTTCTGTCTCTCTCCTCACGATAAAATAGGGGCGGGCTCGGCTTGGCTCGGCTCGGCTCGGCTTGCTGCTGCAGAAGAAAAGACAGGACTCCCGCCCAAGAGATTTCTCTCTCCTCACTTAAATTTTCTGCAATTTTCTCACTCTCGCTTTCTCTCTCCTCGCAGAAGCACAAACAGAGGACGATCGAGACCTGCGTTCTCTCTCTCCCCTCCGCATCCGCTGGTTGCTTCCATCGCCCCCACGCTGAGGCCGACGCCGCCGACGCTCCTTCTCCCTCTCGCGACGTTCGCTCTGCTCTCTCTTCCCCCTCCGCGAAGTCGTGCCTCTCTTCCAGCGAAACGCGACGCCGACGGCCCTCCACCTCCGCCTCCGCCGGTTGCCTCCGACGCCGACGCCGACGCCGACGCAGCCTCCGCCTCCATCTCGCGACCTCTAGTCCTCTCTCTCTCTCTCTTTCGTCCTCGATGTCGCGCCTCTCTTCCAGCAAGGCCCGACGCCGACGGCCCTCCGCCGGTTGCCTCCGTCGGCGTCGCAGTCCGTCGCCCCCGTCTCCTCCGCCTCCGCCTACGCGTCCGACGCCAACGCGTCGAACCACGACGGCGAAAATGGAGGAGAGAGAAACGACGAAGCAGAAGACGGAGACGAAGAAGCAGAAGCGTGCGCTCGGGGTTCTGGACATGGGTCGTCGCGTCGGTCGCGTTCCTCTAGATATCTCTTAGCATTTCTGAGTTGTTTTTACTCTCACATATCTCTTAATTTGCTCTTTGCTTCTGATTTTCCTTTCTGCAGAAACTCATATGTTGGAAACATTCCTGTTTTTGATGAAATCCGTGAGAAACTTCAGGAGGTGAATAGTTCTTTTGTTACCCTTCTCCTTTAAATGGACCGATGATGACTCTGTGTCTTACCCTTCTCCTTTAAATGGACCGATGATGACTCTGTGTCTTACTGAAACCTGTTGCATTCACATTGCCTCTTAAACTGAAATTGTTTTTGTTAGTCTAAAGAATAACTGAAAGCCATAGTATATCCCTCTTGTTCTTTTTTTTTGTACAGTATATTTTCTGTGATTCAAGTGTTAGCTTGGACTCTTATATATTTCACTTCTTGGCCTTTCCTATTGCTCTTCACTGAATGAAATTACCATTCAGTAGATTGCATTCTGCTTGCTTGTAATGTAGAATTATGATCTGAAACTGTTTATAAATGATTCTGGTTTATTGTATGCATGCACATCAAATTTGACCTTTAGCTGCTTCACAAAGTAAATAGAGGCAACAGATCACTATAGAAGAGGATCCAACTGTTATACAATGCTAATTTATATCTTAAATTGCAGGGCCACAACATCGTTTTGATATCCAACCACCAAAGGGAAGCAGATCCAGCTGTTATTGCTCTGCTTCTTGAAGGAACACATTCACATATTGCAGAGAATGTGGTACAGATTTTATCTTTTATTAGACTTGATTATTACCTCATTGTGAGTATAGGCCACAAGTGGGCCACTTGCTTGAACATATCTTTTATCTTCTAGTGTAGACTTATGTAGCTGGAGATAGAGTTGTAACAGATCCACTCTGCAAGCCCTTCAGTATGGGAAGGTGCTTAAAATCTCTATCCTTATGAGTATTTATAAAGTTTAGCATGCTGATGAGTGATTAGGCAAGCTCATAACTCGAATCTTCTATTTTTTCTAGGAACCTTGTTTGTGTATATTCGAAAAAGCATATGTTTGATGTTCCAGAGCTTGTTGAGATGAAAAGGAGATCAAATACACAAAGCTTGAAGGAAATGGCTTTGCTTTTAAGGTACTACGTTCACAGCTTTTCATGTGAATGCAATCTCATATATGAAAACAATTGAATGGTGATGTATCTTCAGCTCCTGTGAAAATGCACTGATGGTAAAGATCCTATTTAATGTGAACAGTTGGTCACCTTTTGCCTCCTCTATTTGTCCTTACATTGATTCTTCATGTTCATAAGTAGACCAATGCTCTTACTACAAGTGAGATGATATGCTAGTTCTGCCTGAGCATTGCAGGGGTGGATCACAACTACTGTGGATTGCGCCAAGTGGTGGCAAGAGATCGTCCTGATCCTCTTACAGGAGAATGGCATCCGGTAGGTTTTCACTCTGCTCTCTGGGATTGTGCAGCAGAGTTCCTTTTCTGCTGCTGCTCTTTCTTGAGTATGTCAAATATGCTTTACCGAACTTCCATACAGTACCATAGTTGTAATCACTTGTGTTTACTTCATTCTGCCACTCGAAGATAGAAAAGTTTGGTCTGCTCACTAAAATCCATTTAGTTCTCTGGTCGTTGTCATCTGCCATTTTCAGCGATTCTGATATAAAAGAGTGGGCAGGCACCCTTTGATTCTGATGTGGTAGACAATATGAGGAGGCTTGTAGAACATTCTGCCGTGCCAGGACATCTCTACCCATTAGCATTATTGTGCTATGATATCACGCCACCTCCACCCCAGGTTTGGGAATCTACATGATGTATGTATCTCTTATTGTAACATCTTTATTCTGTCTCATAAGGTGCAACTTTACAGGTGGAGAAAGAAATTGGTGAAAAAGAGTGATTACTTTCCACGGTGCTGGGTTATTAGTTGGACCAGAGATTATGTTGACTCGTGAACAGGTCCTTATCACTACTTGTTGCAACTGACTAGTGTGTGTATTTTATCTCTTTGGAATATATCTACCTTACTTTTCCAGATTTCTTCTAAATTAAAATAATTGAATTCCTAATTGTATAATGTTTTTGTTCTTGTGAGTTTGGTTTGATTTACAATAGTTGGATGGCAATAAGTATCGGCATTGTTTTAGTGATGTCAGAAAATTTGCATAGAGAAGCCAATGCAGTGGTATTTATACAGATCTTTCCAGGTCTTCCATTTTTAGATTCTTTTCTTGCTCGAAGTGAAAATCAATAATCTTTATTGTGAAAAGACTAAGCTGGTGTGACTCTTTACATGCTATTATGGTACTGTCAGAAAATTCAAAAAACGTTTTTTTTTTTTTTTTTTCGGTAACCAATGAGAAAACCAATGCTCTCTCTTTCCTTTCTTTAACACTCGTTGCGTCTTCCAAGCATGGTCCCTGACATGTCCTCATTCCCTTTGCAGGCGAAGGAGGTATATGCACGGGCTCTTTATGAGTATTACTGCGCAATATAATATTCTCAAATGTGCTATACATGACAAAAAGGACTTGAAGCATCAACTGCAGAGGTTTCCTTGTCGCAACCATGGAATTATGAGAATTAGTGGCATCTTTCCAGAGGTATTTTTCACTTCAATATATTTAAATAGAAAAGGTGCTTCATGAGATGTTTCTGGTATCAGAATCTGTTCTTGGTTGTGTCATGTCAAAACTTCTGTTGGAGAATGACTTTGAAGCCAGTTTTAGAGATATGATCAGAAGGTAATTATGAGCATATCAATTCTTTAAAAAGAAAATGTATCAGCTTGTTAAAACTGAAGGGTTTGGGTTGTTTGGTTGGTTGTGCTTTTGACGACGGCATTTCGTGGATGTGAAAATTTTCCATTTAGCATCATGCACATCGATATACTTCTTCAATAAGATCAAAGGTCCACCTGACAAGCATCAAATTCTGCCTGGTTTGATGAGAAAGGCTAATAGAAGTTTGATGTTATATCAATTTGTCAACAATGTTAACTAGAAGAAATCAGTGGAAGTGCTTTTCTCATTCTGTACCTTCTCTTTTTCGTGCTGTGCCAATAATCTTCTTTCTTGTTCAGATAAAAGTATCATGATGATGCGTTAATTATCTATCCTGGGTTATTTTAAACACCATCTACCTTGACAGGACAGGCGTATGTTTTTTTGGTTTCCAAACTTCTTGTCTTGTTCATTACCCATTTAAATGATGTGTCAACAAAGTGGTGTTATTTGCTGTGCTGTTGTTTGGTTTTTCTTTTAGTGCCACTGTTCAGAAAGTTTTGTGTTCCCCTGTAAAATGAACTTTTTCCACTGCCCAAAAAAAGATGTAGAATCATGTCAGCTTGTCAAATAATTTTTAAACCATTACATCAAACCTGTGGAATTTCTACCTTTGACAGAGCCATTTAAACACACTAATTGAATCAAAGATGGAGAAGGACAAGAATTTGTGGGAAGAATCTAAGCGTCACTGGGAAGAGATAACTAATAGAACTTTCCTATTTGATCGAATAGAAATTGAGGTACAAGATATTGCCTCTCTCTCTCTCTTTCTATTGCGGACATCAAATCCTAGTCTTCTCAGTAGGGACTGAGCAAATCGACACTATTTTTCATCTACTGTTGGTTTCGCCTACATTCATCTTCTGCTTGATCTCTTTTTATGGAACTAAAGTTACCTGTATACAATTGGCAGTATGCCCTCTCCCTCCTCTCAGCTGAAATTTGCCTAATTTATCTTCATGAAGCTGGACATGGAAAGCAACTCACAAAACTTCACTTCGTTTGCATTGCACCAGGTCGCAACATTAAGGAAGCTGGCAAAACAAGAATTGATAGCTTTCTTCAACGAGCACATATGAATTGGAGCGCAGGAAGGTGCTTAGTGTACGAGTTTATGGGAGCAAGCATACATCAAATGTTGAAGTGGATAACAATGAAGCAATTGGACCAAACACAATACGAATAGATAACATTTTCAGCTTTAGGGCATCGCGACCTCTTTACAGTTCACACAGAAGAGGGTATGAACATATGGAACTTCACAGCAGTTCTAAACAAGCTTGAAATTAGGATCTTGGATAATGTACTCCTGAAACATTTCTCCAAAAGGGTTTTCTACAGAGGATAGGAATGCAATACCATTGGACCAATCGAAACTATACATGGTGAGTGGCAAAATGAGTGCTGAAATTACAGTTAGGCCTGATGTTAATGAAAATAGGCGTCTGTGATATTTCTAGGTTCTCAGTCAAAGTATTATTTGACCAAGTTTGAAATTTCATAAGACTCACTCAATTACATCATAGCTATCATACACCTTTGACCCCTTTTCTTGATTGTCAATGAGGGATGAAAGTATTTGGGAGTTGAATGGAGTTGTCTCTTTTTAATCTAGATAGCATGTCAAGGGGTATATGCTTCACAATGTTATCTAGGTCAAATGCAGCTTTTGTTTAAAAATATACTTGGGCGTGATGCTGCTGTCAATTTTCTCCATTTGATATTGTGCATGCATCAGTTTCCTTTGCAATAGTCCTGCCAGTTAGCATATGATTGCAGCATTACTTCTCTGAAGAGTGATGTCTTAAATTTAGATGCTAGTAGCCAAATTTTGATCTTTTTACATTTCTCGTGTATATCTTGCATGCAAAAGGTACATGCTTCAAGTTTCACTGTCTGTGCCACAGTTTTGATGACTTTTTGATGGACATGAAGCAGAACAAAAGGAAAAATATATGTCAGGAGCGCAAGAAGGTTAGTTTTTCCAAATGTTAATTTATTTGGGAATTTCCTTTATTTGATATCAATATGAATAGAGACTAGTTGGTTAACTATACAGAGAAGTATAAATAAGTTTATCATGTCACAACTTCCCAGTAATACTATTAATTTGAATTTAGATGCTAGTAGCAACTTTCTGTCCACTGGTTTGAGCTTTTAGATGAGGAGTCCTTAGATGTGATCATCCACATGTGACTCCTTTTCTCTTACAACTTACTCCTAAATTAATACCTTCACTTTGTGAAACACGAAGGACTTGAGCTTCTTGGTTTTGATTGTGTGTGCAGGCTAAGCACTGGGATTCTTTCTATACGTTCTACAGGAACACCACCGATAACAAGTATGGGTCCAGTGACTGGTTTTGTCTTTCCTTTGCAGAAAATATAATATTGTTGATTGTTTTGCCTGCCTCTTGTGTATATTCAAAGGCATCTTTATGTGATATGAGAGGTTTAAGTAGATCATGTCTTGCTGCTTATGTTTATTTAGGTGGGGCAGCCCTTATTTGACAAGAGAGTTTTTTCATAACATGGGATCAAAAATGGGAGACCAAGTGTTACTGGTTGTAGCTGAAGGAGGAGATGAACCTGTTGTGGGAGCCCTTAATCTTATAGGCGGAGATACTATATATGGGCGCCTTTGGGGCTGTCACCCGAAAGCTTATTATCCCAGCTTACATTTTGAAGCTTGTTATTACCAGGTTTGTCTCTATTTAACATGCAAAACTCCTGTGAGTTCGATATATACTTGATATGGAAGTTCTTTCTTGGGTGCTTATTGCCTATTTAAAGAAGTGAGATTCGTTTAACCTTATGTTGACAAGGGTGAACTAATGGACTTAATTGCATGGTATGGATTTGCTAACCCATGTGTTGTACCTTGAGACTTCATTATAGTAAAAGCATGAACAAGATATCAAATATAAGTGCAAGCTAAATAGAGGAAGAGATTGTCAATTTAAAGTGGCAACCGATTCACTAAGATTATGTAAATTCTTCCCAAGTAAGAATACTAGAATGTGACTAGTTCTTCAATTTCAAATCATGAAGTAAATATCATTCATTTGGTTTTGGAATCTGCTTGCGTATAATTTTGTTCTTTGAAGAATTGGGGACCTATTTTGTTGTAATAAAAGGGTAGCGTCAGGTGATGATTATCCATGGGTCTATGTGACAGGTACAGCAGCTAAGATAAATGTCATTGTTCAGGCCTACTACCATGATTATCTTCCGCTCTAAATGGGGACTTCATGCAGAGTGCTGCTGTAAAGGCATGGGCATATCTAGAAATGTCATTCCAGAAGTTGACAAAGCTTTTCTCTACATTATAATAGTCCCTCATATGCTAATGAAAAATTTCCCATCAAGGAATTTGCAGTGGAGTTGCAAAAACAAAGAGGAAAGAGGAAGTGGTAGATCAACTAATTTTAGCGAAAAGCAGATTTGCTATGGGAGGATAATAGTTCTTGTGATATGGAAGCATGCGCTTGTCATGTTTGGAACAATATAACTATTTACTTTTATCTACATGACAGGCAATAGAAGCTGCTGTAGAGTTTAATTTGAAAACAGTGGAGGCAGGGGCTCAGGGTGAGCACAAAATTCAGCGAGGTTATATGCCTGTACCCACTTATAGCTGCCACTACCTTCTGGATGAAGAATTCAGCAAGGCCATAGAAGAATTTGTAGTGCGCGAGGCAACTCAGGTATGTTACTGAAATGTCATCAGGCGAGAACAACTCATTTATTAATAGCACTATCATCATGTTGTGGTGAACATTCAATCCTTCTCATATGCTGCGAACGCGAGAACATTTTTTGCTTCCTATGTTTATTGTGCGGTTGGCCTAGTGATGCAGTCACAAAGGAGGTAGCAGTAGACATTGTATTCAACTGAACTATCTGTGTCGTAGATGATCATTGTTGATGCCGAACGCTTGCCTTCTTATTTTCATTATCTGTTCGACTGCACTTCATTCCCTAATGCATTTTAGCAAAGTAGATATAAGGAAGGTCCCAGCGGTGAAGTTGGACAATGTTTTCAGACTTAGGTTTGCTTTTCTAAAAGGAGTTTCTTCTTCTTGTATAGCGGATAACTCCATTGCGCCACTATATTTGATATCACCTCTGACTCTTAGTTAAAGGAAAAGGAACATTAAACCACGTATTATCTGAAATCTCCTGCCAGTGTAATCGGAACATTTGCCTTATCTGCAGGTCAAACTTGTGATGAATCTGATCCACGATTCCAGACCCTTTAAAGAAGGCAGACAGTAGACACATGCAGGTAGGAAGTCCATGCCTGTATGGTTGTGGTATATACATCTTGATGAAGGAAAGATCTATCCATTTCTAATGTACAGATCCATTAGTCAACCATTTCATTCTAGTAAAAGAGTCGCTATAGAAACAATGCCTGTGGGTTTTGCGATCTGGCTGCCTTGGTGTGATGTCGATATGGAGACCCTCCCTTCTTGATCTCGAAGCTGCTGATGATCTTAAAGGCATAACATCATTAGTGCATGACATCATCAGTGAAAACGTATATCATCAAATCGTCAGCCATGCCTCCAAAGTTCTCCATTTGCGGAAGACTGACGATCGGCCATTTCTTCACTTGGATTGTTCTCTACTTGACTTGTTAAAAACTAAGGTTTGCCCCATACATGGGTGCCTCAAACCGTTGGAAAAAATTGATGCCAACAAAGGATCGCAATCGCTAACATAAAGTTCTCAAATAAGATAAAAATAAATGGATTGTATACTTAAGTTGCATTTATTTTGCTAAAGATAAATAATTATAAAATACTTTCTTAATAGTAATCTTTTTTACCCCTTTTATTAATTAGTAGATAATTTTTATAATTATTCATTATAATTTATATTTAAATATTTTCATGAATAATAAAAATATTTTTATTTATTTATTTTTATAAATGATACAAAATATATATATTTCAAGCTTCCTAAACAAATGAGTTGTAGTATTACATTGTACCGTAGCCCTCGAAAAGATTGGCGCGATACGACGAACGGATAGATCAATTACATTGTTTCTTTGAAAAAAAAAAGAAAAAAAGAGGAATTATTCAATGATACATAATTTTGCTATTGTGATATTATGAAATTTTGCATTCATAATATTACAACCTTTTCAAAATTTTAAATAAGAAGATAGGGAAAATGACGCAAATTGGGCTTACAATTTCGAGGTAACAAGAAGTCCAGATTAAAAAGGCTCAAACTCCATTGAACACCTTTGATTTAGTCACTGAAGACGATAAAAGTTAAAAAAGGCATGAGCATCACTTTAATCGAAACTCAAAAGCTTATATTTCAAAATAATAGGTCTTTACTCCGGCGAATAATGCACTTCACCAGCAAAACATGGTATACAATCCTCCATCCAAAGCATGTCACTGCGAGCAAAAATTGTAACCTATCCCCACCCCGCCCCCAACCCAACCCGAAAAGAGAAAAAATTAACAAACCAATCCTTCCAATGAAAGGAACTAATGAAGCTCCGGATGAGACAGTCGGATGGGCAGGCTCCGATATTAATCGCGCAATTTTTATACATGACCACCTAATACTCATTCCTACCTCTATGAAGCATATACATCGACATGTGATTTAATTTAAATACTCAAACCACCAGGAGCAAAGACACCCATCCAACAAGAATGCCTTGAGAGTCATTATCCACCATGATCTTCAAACATCTAGTATCTGTAAGTCAAACCTGACTGTGGGGGTGCAGGCGGTAATCGATTTGGTGTACGCCGGCCACCGGGATTTGATGCCGAGCTGACATCACCATTTTGAGCAGTGTCACTGTTCCGCTGACTGTGCTCGTCCCAAACCGAGATGAATCAGTGTGTCCATTGGAGGCCGCATCGAAAGCGCTCCTCCAGTCATCACCAGATGAGGGTCCATTACTTCTTAGGCTTTCTGCGCAATATAGATATGGTTAACATCAACGGCTGAGGTAGATTTTTCTTCCTTCTTTTTCAATTACCGGAAATAAGTGCAATATAGTAAGCACTTTGCAGCTTAAGTCTCCGATAGTAAATTGCCACACTCAAATATATCAATCGAGAATCAATCAAGAGGCCTTCTATGAAAACATCTCAAATAGGAAGAGGAAGAGGTTCACGTCAAAAGTACTCAAGGATCATGGGAAGGATTCTACCAACCAGTGGTTTCCAAAATCACAAATTCACTTTTCCAAGATAAATACATGAAAATTCAGATTCAAGAAACCTAATTTAAACTGCACTTTAGTCTGCAGCTAGCGTTTTCTCATTTCCCAATTTGAATTTTGATGCAAATTGCAAAAGCTTACCTTTTCTAAAATCACAACACCATTCTTCCACATACAGAGAAATGATCAGATTCGAGTTCGCCATTTAAATCACAATAAAGACCAGCATCCTTTTCCATTCCCAATTTGAAGTTTCATGCCGATTGGAGAGGCTTTTACCAGTCAGTGATTTCTATCATCACAATTCCGCATTTCCAGAAACATAAGATTTGAGAAACTTTCAGCATTTAAACCACTTGAGACCGCCAGTTGGAGATTAGATTCTCAAGCACTTTGGGCACACCATTTTATCACTATGAACCGGGAAGAAAAAAAAAAAGAACTTCTCCCAAAGGGTAAGCTCCATTAAACTTTACAAAGCATAAGCAACAGCCAAAGGCATACTAGCGAGAGAAAATCAATTTGGAAACAGAAAGTCCTTTAAGAAATTAGTTTTCTTAACCCTTCAGACACAACTTATAAGAATTATACTGCCATGGCATACAAGTCCTACTCCATAAGCTGTTCAGATTTTAAAGATGCACTGCACATTTAAGGAAAACCGCACTAGCTATTACCTGCAAGACTGCTGCTATCAGACCAGCTAGAGGCAGCAGATGCTCGATTATCGTGAATGCTGAGTTGTCTTGTGAGTTTCGACAGGAGGGAGGCCTGTTTCTGGCATTTTTCCCTCTTACGTTTTACATTATGATCCTCTAGAAGCAGTTCTTCAATTCTTGCTGTGCTTTGAGCACTACAATCCAATGTAAACAAGAAAGGATGACTAATCATTCAAGAATAAACCTTCATTAATGATATAGAATAGTGTAAAAAGGTTACATATGAAGCATATTAGTGCTGTAGAATTGAAAACTGTAGCTACAAAACAGAACACAATAAATATGTAGTCAATGCAATATTCTAATATATGTTTTCATTATAGGGAACTATTTCCAACAACATATGGTCAGATGCAATAGATGCTACGTGCAGTGGTCTTAACAAACCACCACTCCGAAAAGGAATGCTTTGAATACCTTGCATTTGCACCATGTAGTAAGGAACACGAGCATACTATGAAATATTCAAAAGAAAAAAAAAATTGATTCACCAAATACAGAAACAATCAATGTGATCTTCAAGCTAACCTGATCGAACTGTATAATTGATTGAGCATGTTCTCTTTGGCTTTCTCTACTTGGCAAGGTACCACGGCCTGCTCAGGGACATAAGAAGCTAGTGAAATAAAAAGCAATGCCACCGTCTCAACAAACATAAGAACAATAGCACCAAGTAAAGAAAACTGACCTTTGGAACGTTAGCACCAAGGCTATTGAGAACTGCCGACATAACCACAAACTTCTTGGGACATCCACCAAAGTTCTTCCTCCGGATCTGCGGGTCTTCTTGCCATGGTATCCCGAAATACGGTACCACCAAAAACATATTGCCGTTTAGTTAGTAATAGTCTTAACAAAGAAAGGTAAAACATTTCAAGGTCTTTTGAGCCTTTGGGATATGTTATCTTCAAAGAAATCCTACAGAACACCGGACAGTTGGAAGAGTGGAAAATGAAACAGATGGATCTTGCTTGCAGTCGCTAAGGGATAAAACAAACCCACTGATTTTCTATCTCCTTTTAGGGGTCGATCGTTGTTTCTTTTTTCCCCCTTGCGGAAGAAGGGAAAGGGAGGGAATTTGTTACCAAGCAATACCATTAGATGACTCAGCAGAGAACCATCGGAGAGGCTTTGCCGGAGGGGGAGCCCAGATTCTCCCTTCTTTTGACCTCCAGCAGAAGGCGGGACAACATTCCTTAAGTTGTTCAACCACTCAACCTTCTCTGCCATAGTCTCAGCCTTCAATACCACCGCACTGTGAGCTACAACATGGAAGCAGGACATCCAATTGGCAGTTTGAAGGGATAGTCAAAATCCTAAAGATAAAAGATATAATGTATGAAAGAATAAGTACCTTTCAAGATCTTGTCTTGTAAGGAACCTTGCTAGTTATCTTGAAGACAAGACCAGGTCCTTTTCCAGAGTCTGGACCATTTGATATTTTATCCTTGGAACTTTTTGGTGGGGGTTCATCATCATCGGAGATTTCTTAGAGACCAGGTCCTTTTCCTGATGAATTCATCCAATGGTTGCACAACCAACATGCAGAAACAAACAAAAAGCTAAGTACAACTTCTAGTAACTTGACCGGGGTCAACTGCATTACAAATGTGAACTTTTATACTCTCACGATGAGAATCCGATGGACAGCAATAAATGACAAGAAGTAAACAGAAGAATAAGGGATGGCCACTCAACAAATGAAAGGGACAACGGATGGTTTTGCAGAGGATTTGACAATTTGAAGGGATGACTGGTAAGCATAAGCACAGGCCAACAGATACATGCTTTCTTCAATAACTAGTGTAATGGATACATGCTGCTATACCTATGGAAAAAAGAAAAAGGCAGATACATGCTGTCATTCTTTCCAACATATTCTCCGGATGACATGAGCTTAACAAAGTATTGTGCAGCAATTCAAGTCGAAACAAAAAAATAAAAATAAAAAGGAAATGAACCTGGTTTAGATGCACCCAAATTGAAATGATGTGGAGGTAAAATAGTGTTAGTTGATTGGCCAAAGTGCATTTGTCTTACAATAAAAAAAAAAAAAAAGTACACTTGTCTTATTTACACTTTGAATAGCTGCATCCAAGTAATGTCTGCGCCAGGTGCACTAGTGTGAAGAATTTCAATTGAATCTTTGCCTTCTTTGGATATCTAAATTTCGGGGTGGAGTGAAAAAATCACTGAACTTCTCTGCATCTAGTTTGGCACTTGAAATAAGCAACTTCATATCAGGGCCTAATGCGAGCAATATCCTATAAGGTGACAACCATAGAAGTTAGAAATTGATAAAAAGATAACTTGACATCAGGCCTCAAGCCAGGTTGAATTCTTAGAAAGCTAATTTAGCAGCAAGCTAGAGATTAGGACTCCTGCCTAACTCAAGTAATTCCACAAAAAATTACAATTCACAATTGTGGCCCTGCAATTTAAGATATAAATTAGCATGGTATAACAGTTGGATCCTCTTCTATAGTGATCTGTTGCCTCTATTTACTTTGTGAAGCAGCTAAAGGTCAAATTTGATGTGCATGCATACAATAAACCGAAATCATTTATAAACAGTTTCGAGATCATAATTCTACATTACAAGCAAGCGAGAATGCAATCTACAATGGTAATTTCATTCGGTGAAGAGCAATAGGAAAGGCCAAGAAGTGAAATATATAAGAGTCCAAGCTAACACTTGAATCACGAAAAATATACTTGTACAAAAAAAAAGAACAAGAGGGATATACTATGGCTTTCGGTTATTCTTTAGACTAACAAAAACAATTTCAGTTTAAGAGGCAATGTGAATGCAACAGGTTTCGAAAGACACGAGTCATCATCGGTCCATTTAAAGGAGAAGGGTAAGACACGAGTCATCATCGGTCCATTTAAAGGAGAAGGGTAACAAAAGAACTATTCACCTCCCGAAGTTTCTCACGGATTTCATCAAAAACGGAATGTTTCCAACATATGAGTTTCTCGCGAAAGGAAAATCGAAGCAAAGAGCAAATTAAGAGATATGTGAGAGTAAAAACAACTCGAAATGCTAAGAGATATCTAGAGGAACGCGACCGACGCGACGACCCATGTCCGGAACCCCGAGCGCACGCTTCGCTTCTTCGTCTCCGTCTTCGCCGTCGTTTCTCTCTCCTCCATTTTCGCCGTCGTGGTTCGACGCGTTGGCGTCGGACGCGTAGGCGGAGGCGGAGGAGACGGGGGCGACGGATGCGACGCCGACGGAGGCAACCGGCGGAGGGCCGTCGGCGTCGGGCCTTGCTGGAAGAGAGGCGCGACTTCGAGGACGAAAGAGAGAGAGAGAGAGGACTAGAGGTCGCGAGATGGAGGCGGAGGCTGCGTCGGCGTCGGCGTCGGCGTCGGAGTCGACGGCGTCGGAGGCAACCGGCGGAGGCGGAGGTGGAGGGCCGTCGGCGTCGCGTTTCGCTGGAAGAGAGGCACGACTTCGCGGAGGGGGGAAGAGAGAGAGCAGAGCGAACGTCGCGAGAGGGAGGAGGAGCGTCGGCGGCGTCGGCCTCGGCGTGGGGGCGATGAAAGCAACCGGCGGATGCGGAGGGGGAGAGAGAACGCGGGTCTCGATCGTTCTCTGTTTGTGCTTCGCGAGGAGAGAGAAAGCGAGAGTGAGAAAATTGCAGAAAATTTAAGTGAGGAGAGAGAAATCTCTTGGGCGGGAGTCCTGTCTTTTCTTCGCAAAGAAGCCAAGCCGAGCCGAGCCAGCCAAGCCGAGCCCGCCCCTATTTTATCGTGAGGAGAGAGACGGAACCGCTGAAACGGAGAATGGACGACGTGGATGACACGTGGACAGGTGTCACGCAATGAATGGTTCAGAGCACGAATGACGTGGCACTGTTAGGGTACCCAATATTTTCTCGAAATCTCTTGGGCGGGAGTCCTGTCTTTTCTTCTGCAGCAGCAAGCCGAGCCGAGCCAAGCCGAGCCCGCCCCTATTTTATCGTGAGGAGAGAGACAGAACCGCTGAAACGGAGAATGGACGACGTGGACTGACACGCGGACAGGTGTCACGCAATGAATGGTTCAGAGCACGAATGACGTGGCACTGTTAGGGTACCCAATATTTTCTCTTTCCCTCTCTGACAAAAAAGAAAAGTCAGCCAAAAGTTTGGAGAGAGAGAGAGGGAGCAGGAAGAGAAGACCTGCGAGGGGACGTGAGAGTGAATAGCGGAGAGAGAAAAAAGTATAAAAAGAGAAAAGAAGAAAGTTCTTCTTCTTCGTCGCAAGGCTTCTGTCGCCGAACCCGCCGGCTGCTGTGTAGCACCGCCACTCTTCGCTCCGCCAGCCACCGTCGCGCCCCGCGACGCCAGCACCCGCGCCCGAGTCCTCCACGATGCCCCCGCAGCACTCGAGCCCGCGCCGGTCATCACCTCCGCGAGCCTGTACTGCCGGTCTTCGAGTAGCACTGCCGTTCCGTCAGCCCATTCGGCACCGTCCTCCTTCCAGCGACCCAGTGCACGACGCCCTACAACACCACCAGACGCCCGACTCCTCCGCCGCTGTTTCTGTCCTCTGTTCCCTTCGCAGGTTGCTGTGCTGCCCTCCGACGCCTAACAACCCTCCGGTTGCGCTGCCCTCCGCCTGAGTGCCGCCTAGCCAACGTCTGCAGCAACCCGCGCCTCAGCCCGCGCCACCTTTGCTGCCTCACTTCCTTTCGGTGAACCCACAGCAGTCACCTTCGCTCCGTTCGAATGCCACTGCCCTGAGACAACCAGCGCCCGACACCCACAGCATGATATAATAAAAAAAAAATAAAAAAAACAGAGTTAGTTTAGCTTAAATTTGTCATATGTGTTGAGATTTTTTGTGACATCAATCCTATTTTCTTCGGTCAAAACCTAGAAAATCAAATTACCCAGAATGACAAAGATGGGAAATGACATGTTTTGACCCTTGGGGATCTCAACGCTAGTCCTTTCGCTTTTAATCCTAATTTCCGACGAAAATTTATGATAATTCCATTGAATTTCAATTCAAAATATGCCCAAAATTGTTGAGTTAGCATTAACAACTGTCGTGCCCCATGTATGAACTGCTAATGCGAATTTCCCTATTGATCTTGTACTTTAAATGTTTCCCTTGGATTCTAAGTGTGTGTTGATGATCTAGCTAATTAGATTGATATGTTTTGGTGATTTTACTACAATTATCTAAGCATCGATTGGAATGGTTGTATGAAAAACAAGCCTTTTCTTAAGTCAATTTAACCCTTGGTGATCTCAATGCTGGGCCTTTTCCTCCTTGCTCTAGACTGCAGTCAGTGCTGCACTTGCAATGGATTTTTCTTGTAGAAAAGATGTATTTGATGGGACTGTGGTTATTTGATTTTTTTGGCTATTTAACCATGTCTTAACCGCAGTCTCGGATCCTTGTTCAAGGCATTTGAATCCGTCCCGCCATTTTATCTTGTATTTTCGGACAAGTACAGGTACTAAGTTGGAGGATGTATTGTATTCGAACTCCCAGGCTATTACCAATAAGATTTTGAATATTATGAAAAAATGCATAAGGCATGAGAACCTTAAATCATGTTGGGTTGGTACAAAGTGTTTCCGAAATATTTTGTATCATTAACTAATTGTGGGATGTAGTATAATGTCCAAAGGACCAAAGAAATCCCACCAGGAGTTAAACCAGTTTGATAGGCTTTGTCTTAGGAAGTTGTCTTTGAAGAATATTAGCCAAGTATCCGAAGGCAGAGGCCATAGCTTTGTAATGGATTCTATAGGCAAGAGCTAGAGGAATGGATCCATTTGCTACTTTGTAATTATGGGTTTTGATTTAGAGTGTGAGGGCTTTAAGAATATTTTTATCCTTAAGAGAAACTGAGAAATTGGGGTAACGGTCAAAATGTATTGGTTCTTTGCAAAGACTTGTTTTTACTGTACCAAGGATGGATTCATCATAGTTTAAGAGATGCATTTTATGGGACTGTGGTTATTTGATTTTTCTATATATAATTCCGGCGGGACTTATTTAAGTCTTCCTATTCTCAATTGAAAGTTTTGTCCGAGTATTTTCACTTTATTCGGCTTCACATTTTTGTTTGAATATCAATCTTATGTTTCCTCTATTGGGGTGTTTATTTATTTTTGCTGCTCTAAAAATTGGTCACTGGACATGTACACTTTTCTAAGAAGGCCGCCTATGATTATATTGTTTTCCATTAACTTTCGCTTTGTAATAAATTTAAAACCTAAGATAACACGCAACTAAATGGTATACTATCACAAATCTTTAATAATACAACACGTAAGACTCTAGAACCTTTCTTACCGTGGATGACACTCAAACGATTATGTCGTTGGGTGTGTTTGAACTCTCAACCAAAGCTTGTCTCCTGCTTCTGTTTTGGATTTTGTCGTTCGGTTCGAATCGAGAATGAAACGGTGAATCGAATGGAATCGACCCTTTTATATGTAATTCGAAGTTGGGTTTCGTTCTCTCGTTTGTATTGCCTGATGCAATGCCCATGTTAACCGTCGAATTTTAGAGGCTTAGGAACTGATTTAGGCGGTTCACCATTGAATTTTACCGAATTTGAATGGGTGATGGCTTGCCGATTGTTAAACGCGTGTAGAGCTTTCCAAGAATCAACGGATTGTGCGAGACCAAGAGAGGAAATTGGGATGATTTAGCTTAATCTGTTTCAAGGCATCGAGAGGAGATTCCTTTCATGAATAGATGCATAGTTGGTGTGCGAGCTGCTGTGGTGTTTCGAGTTAAAGCGAGATCAACAATTAAAGCGTGATTGTTGAACTGGACGACCGTAATGGGTTGAAAAGTCCGTAATATCTTTAAGATTCTCGTCACTCTCTGTTATCCTTTTTCCCGTATTGTTATGGTAGTTAAAGGATTTCTTCAAAAATTCTTGATTTTCTTTTTCCTGGCCAGTGTATTATTTGGAATTAGCATTTCATTGTTTTGTTGTTGGATAGTGAGGGATGGAGCCTGCGTAATTGAAAATATATCCTTAAGGCTTTAATTTTTCTGAAATTAAAAAGCTACTGAAGGTATCTTTGTTCTTGGTTTTGGGCTTAGATCTCTTGATTTATCTTGGTATCTCCACAAAAGCTTTATTCAATTAGCTTTGTTGGATCGTTCAGTGCAGTTCATTATACAGCTATGTATTATCCCCCAGGTATTCGTATTTCTATGATAAAACGTAACCGTGGATCCATTAGAACTTACCTACGTGGATCTTACTTGGACATTGATATTTACCTATATTAATCATGTAGAGTTTTTCCTTTGATTAGCATAAGGAGATGGCGACGCTGAAGACGTTCGCCTCTCGTTGTTGATAATGGATTTGGCATGGTCAAGGTGAGAATATCGATGCACTAGTCCATTGCTATGGGCTTTCCTCGAGTGAATGGTGGTATCTGTGCTGAATTTGACAGGTTGGTTTTGCTGGAGATGATGCTCCAAGGGTTGTCTTCCCCAGTATGGTTGGTCGATCGAGGCACCCCGCTGACATGGTTAGTATGGGCCACAGGGTTGCTTATGTTGGAGCTGAGGCCCAATCTAAAAGGGGCAGACTTACTTTGAAGTACCCTATAGAGAGTGGAATTGATAGCAATTGGGACGATATGGAAAAGATCCGGCATCACACTTTCCACATTGAGCTACGCGGGGCTCCGAAGAACATCCGTTGCTCCTTATTTAAGCAACCCTCATCCCAAAAAGCAAACGGGGAGAAGATGCCGCTGATTATATTTGAAACATTTGCCCCTGATAGTGTTGTCAAAGTTAACGTGAAGACATAGTCAGAGAGTTGATTTAATAAATGCAAGGTGTATAAATGGGGATGAACTTTCACATGGAAACTTACTAAGAGAGTTTATTTAATAAATGCAAGGTGTATAAATGGGGATGAACTTTCATGCGCAAACTTATCAAGAGCATTGATTTAATAAATGCAAGATGTATAAATAGGTAGGGATGGGTTCTTCAACGCGGGTTTTTGATTTGATTTGATTTGATTTTTCTCTTTTCTAACCACGTCCCGACCTTAATAGCATACTTGATGTGTAACCTAAAGATTTATCCTTTTGAAGGTCTAAAGTGAACATGATATAACCATAATCGGCAAAAATCAAACAAGAAGGTTGCATCTCAGAGAAAGGCAAATGAATATAACCTCTCAACTTCCCACGTTGACCAAATTTCAGCTTTAACATGGGATTGGGACATTTGGAAGGTCCAAAGCAAACATGACATGAACCATAGTCGAGAAAAATTATACACGAGGGTTGCAGCTCGAAAAAGACAAATGAATATAATTTCTTAAGGGTTTTCTCAGCTAATTCTCTGTTCCTCTCTCCAGAACATTGCTCCTCAATCTCATAAATCCATTCCACCAAAGAAAAAAGAAAATCACATGAATCCACTCTCAGAAACCCCAATCCAGCATATAAAAGACCAAAAAAATGCGACTTCTGAAGTTGGTCGGTTTCTCTCTTAATGTTCAACATATACTCCGGAATAAGAAGGCCCGCTCTAAAATTACAGCAGTCTGAAAATGGTAAGTGGAGACATTCTTCGAACATGGGACGCGCTTCTTCCCCATTAAACGTCTCCCACACGACTTATGTCCATCTAATTGTAGTGCTCATCACAGCTCTCTCTAAATAAGGTCCATTCACGAAATTTCGAGTGGAATAATGTTTTCTTTTTCTAGTTGGCTATAATATGTAGCCGGTCAACTATGCAACAAATATTACGTAATATTTCTAGCAGAATAATGTTTTCTTCTTTTATTGGTTTTGAAGTTTCCCGTAATCATTTAAGTGACCGCGAGTATAAATAAGGTCCATTCTTGAAGTCTGAGGGGAAAGTTCCTGTTAACCATCTCAAACTGATTCTTGCTTCTTCCTTCTTATCTTGAACCAGGAAAACACTAAGAGAGACTGAGAGAGGGAGAGAAAATGCCTAGGACCATGCAAGTTGTTTTAGAGGAGCTTGAGGAAGTGAAGAGGAGGTTAAGGCGTCTCAGATGGGAGCTCAACCTTAAAGAGAATGCCTTGTTGTTGCATGCTAGGCGGGCCGTGAATATCAATCACCCGGAAGCCGGCATTGCAGCGACGCGAGCCAGAGTGCAGGAAATTCGAGAAGAGATCACCCGGGCTGAAGAGGAGGGTGCTGCGCTCTGCGTAGAATTCAGTGAAGCTCTGCGTTGAATTCAGTGAAGCCTAATGGCGTAACGATCTTCTCCTCTAAAATCGAGTATACGTTTGCTTTTATGGGCATCCGAAGGTTAAGAGAAGCATAGTGGGGTAAGAATGGTATACTTATGTAGCTGGGAGAATAAGAATGGTATACTTATGTAGTTGGGAGAATAATTGTTTCTTGGATATGGTTCTTGAACTTCAAGATTGATAATAGTGTTTTCTTGTTTCTGGTCGTCCGGAGAATAAGAAATAAAGATATATAGAAGTGTTTGTTGGATCTAGCATTGAATACGTTTGGAGTTTCTTTGTTTACAATGCTCACAGCTTTTAAACTCGTAGGTTTAAAGTGTATGGAGCTGTCATACGATTAGAAATATCTTTCATCCATTTCCTTTTATATATGATTCTATATAATTTTTATGTGTCAGATCATTTTCATATTTGCAAGTCATTTAGTTGTAATGAGTATGATGCCGGTGAATAGGTGGGAGTAAACGAGGAAGAGAAATGGGCATGCCCAAGCGGGAAAAAAAAATACTGAAGAGAAAAGCTAGGAGAGTAAAATTCGTGAAGAAGTCCCTTAATTCTTAGATTCATCCAACATCTGCTTTTATAAATTTGTGCACTTGAGATCTTTGATGATACACACCTACGGGAGATTACATATCCTTCAATCTTCCCCAAAGAAAAGCATAATAATACCTGAGTATCTCATAGAAATGAAATGTATTCAGACGAACTTCAAGTATATGCAATTGTATAATTACGTATTCTCTATTGCCTCGAAAGTCAAAATACAGTTTCCGCGTGAAAAATTGTCTTTGCTAGTGTGGTGGAAAAAAAATATTGTATGATCTAATAATTAATTCATCCAACATGGAACTCACATAATTAATTGTCGAGAAGACATTGGTCCACAAGCTCTGAAATCTTTTGCTAGAGATCATTTAGGTGATCGCCCCCGTCTTTAGTCTTGACCGCCAAATCGTCCACATAACATTGGATGATATAGTGGAGCAAAGTCCCTAGGAAGGAAAGTCATGAACGTTGCGCCCGCTTTCTTTGAACCTAAAATGTATAACTTTGTATCGGAATATTCCCCTGGAGCTATAAAGGTCGTCGTTTCCTCGCCACCATTTTGGATCCATTCTTGTATTGATTGCTGCTGGAATATCCATTCTATCCGTAGCTCGGCGATAGGCAAAAGGAATGTGTCCTTTGGACTGGCATTGTTTAAGTCTATAAAGTTAACAAAACACTCTAACATTGGTCATTCTTCTCTTTCGCTGGCAAAATATTTCCAAGCTGAGCAGGGTATTCATTTCAGTAACTTTGATAAGTTAGTCGAATTCAGCTACTTGGTCCGGATGAAAAGAATTTGGTTTTTGCACGAATATTCAACTAAGATAACATATGTTTCTCTCATCAGCCAGTGACTAGGCATATAAAAGTAGATAACATGCACATGCACGTGCCCATAGACGTGCAGATTCCCCTCTTTTATCAACACAGGTAATAAATCCAAGATGTATAAATAAGGATGAGTTCTTCTAGTGCTCACGAAAAGGTCAAAAGCCCATATATATCCGCATTGAACAGGAATGCCTTGGATTAGAAGTACGTAGTTTGTGAAAGTTAACGTGGAAACTTGATAAGAGCGTTGATTTAATACGGGCGAGATTTATAAATAAGGATGAGTCCTTCAACAGAGGTTTTTCTATTTGATTTGATTTTCCATTTTTCTAACCACTTCTTGATCCCACTCGTTTTCTTTTGTATGGCCAAGAACGGAAGTCCTTTGCCTTTGCAAGACTCCTTCAAGTCATACCCACAAGCACTAGAGACTCGTCGATTTAATTTTTTTGCTGACAACTTGTGAACTTAATTCTATGTTGATGACAACTTGTGAACTTAATTCTATGTACCGCAATTGTTATCCCTTTCCACAATGTGAAGAGGATTAATCTGTGAGTTCTTAATATGTTTTCATTCTAGGAAATGACACCTTCATCTAAATCACCTTTGCCAAAATCAAACAACAGTCAATTCTTATTAGAAGAGGATTAATCCGTGAGTTCTTAATATCTTTTCATTTCAGCAAACCCTATATCATATATTCCAACCGATTCAAATTCTTTGAATCAAGAAATTGAATCACCTACATCATCATCTGACAAAGATGATCTACCTACTTCTTCAATGACACCTACATCTTCAGTAGGATCCCCGCATCCGTGCCTTGATGATTCTTGCTAGGGGTGAGCATGGTCCGGGTTGGTCCGGGCCACCCCCTAACCCTAGGACCAATCCGTACAGTGTCGGTCCTCAATTTTTAGGATCGAGGACCGACCCTATTAAGCTTGGGACCAAGGATCGGTCCGGTTCCAAGGTCAACCTAGGACCGATCGATAATTTTTTTTTGTCTTATTTTTTATACTTCCTAAAAAAGCGAACTTACAAATTCAAATTACACATCCATCGACAATGCGACATTATGCAACTAAATTATTAATATGAATACATATTTAGCAAATTTAAGATGACACGATAATAGAAATTTTGTACCTGCTAACCGCTTATCGAGATATGGGACAAGATTGAAAGTTCTTGTAATTATCTATCTTTAATATTCATAACACCATATGCAAAAACGTTTGCCTGCATTTGATCATGTAGAGTCCACTCAACCAAAAAATGAGCTTCACACCACTTGACTAGCAAATCACCGTAGCAACTGCAGTACTACTCTACTCTTCAAAAACTTCTACCATTTGACACAAATTGAAAAGCAAATTGCGGCTGAAATTCATTAGTAAAATACAATTAAACCATAAAAAGTTCAAAATACTTAATATAAACCATGAATATATAACTTCACATCTTGTTAATTCACTTGAACTTCTAAACACCTGAAAACAAAACAAACAACACTTAATTAATACTCAACAAAAGTTTTAAATTGAAACTACTATTAGTGCTAATGATAGAACATCTCAATATAATATAATATAACATACATTTTACTTAGGTTTGAATATATAAAAGAATTATAAATAATATAATATAATATACACGGTTGGTCCAGGGTTGGACCGATCCAAAATTCTTAGGACCGAGGACCAACCCGCACAGTGTTGGTCTTGGAATTTCAGGACCAAGGACCAACCCAGTCCCCTTGGGAACTGGACCAAGACCGGCAGGGTTGGGCCGGTCTAGGGTCGGTCCAAGGTTGACCCTAGACCGCTGCTCACCCCTAATTGAAACGGACCAGAAGCACTAGTCCGAAAAGACCGAGGCCGAATTTTTTTTGGGCTCAATCGGAAAAGGTACGCGATGCATAAAAGAAAGTATTCCTAGGATTAATCTTCTTGAAAAATTCCAAATAAAGATACGAAGTATCATTATTTTCTAAAATAAAGATATGAAAGAAATCTTATTTCAAAGCGTTGGACTTTCTAGATGATCAAGGGCATTTTCGTGGTTTACCTTTTTAAAAAAAAATTCCTTTTTTTATTTTTCTTTTTTCTTTGTCGATGGGCAGCCACCCACGGGTGATGCCTTGAGAGGGCTAGTCGAGGGCTGCCATCATGGCCATCAATGAGGCGATCCTTGTCTTGTGTGAGGCCACCCTTGCCAACCCCTGCCAGAAATCGCTAGCCCTCCTTGGAAAGAAAAGAATAAAAAATAAATTAAAATTAGAATAATATTTGGACAAAAATGTCCTTTGATTGATTGGAATATTTAGGGTGCGTTTGTTTGCGTTTAAAAAAATTGTTCCAGAAACAAAATAGAAAAAATTGTTTCTGTTCACTCGGAACAATTTCAACAAAAAAATGCGTTTGGAATCGTATAAAATTTCTGTTTCGGAATAGAAAAAGAACATAAACACGTTTGGTAATCGTAAAAAATTTCTATTTCTAGAATAGAAAAAGAACATAAACACGTTTGGTAATGTACAAAATTTCTGTTCCAATTTTTTTTCAATAGTTTTTTTTTAATAAAATGTTAACTTGATATTGAATTATCATTCTCATGAAATGCTCATCAATTTAATTTTGTTCATATTAAGTGAAAACAAACATTTTAAACTTGATCATATTTGCTTAGTTGGAAGAAATTTTTTTAAGTTTGTACCAAAATTTTCCCATTTGTTTTTTTTATAAATAAAGTGTAAACCTAACTTTGAATTCTCATTATCATAAAATGCTCATCAATTTAAACTTCTTGAAGATTTACCAGTATAATTATTCCAATTGATTTTGATTAAAAATCGATAAAACAGCTCCAAGCCATCTTATATAATAAAAATCAATATTTATGTTAACAATTTCTACAAGTTTTGCAAATTTTTCATAATTTCTTTTTCTTTTTCCTTTTTAATTGCACCCATGTCGACCACTAAACAATGGCTCAAGGCAAGGGGCGTGACCCCTACGAGAGCTTTGTGACTTTCGCCTAATGACTAGTGACCAAGTCCCAAAAAAAAAAAAAAAAAAAAAATCATAAGAAATCGCTCCAATATCATATGTCACATAAAATTACTAACGTTTACATCATCAAATTCAAAGGAATTTATTAATAAATCATCAAAAAGTTGAGAATAAATTAACCAAATTGAACGATTTAAAAATAAATTAATTATAGTACAAGAAGTTTAGGACTTTCTTGGTCATCGTCCCAAAGTATCCCCAATAATTAAGTGAGGACATCCTTAAAACCTAAAGGATACGCAACAATTTTAAATAGAAACCGTTCCGGAGCACGCTACAAAATCCTACAAGGAAATAAATCCAAAAACAATTGGATGGGTTAGGGATTGATCTCATGTCATCTCATCTCATCGCAACAAAATCCTGCAATGTAGACTGCAGTCTACCGCACGGCAAAAGAAGCACCTTTTGCAAGACCATGTCGGGATGAGCTTGCAGATTACCGCGTGGTAAGTGAATATGGTCATGCAGCACTGCGTTAGCTATCAATCTGCATCCCCAACTAGAGAAAAATCGGTGAGAGTAACTACCGGCACCAGTAGAAAGGACGAGATAAACAAGCCAACTATAAAAAAAACTGCTTTACGGGGATTAAGATCTAAGTTACGATTGCAAGTAACCCGAAAGCTATGTACCGGAGCACGACCCACAAGCTATGCCTCGCATTCTAGCCATATGACTCCTACGTTTTACTTCTATCCAACGCTATTTTACACATTCTATAAGAGAGATACACAATGCCTTCCACCAGATCCAAGCCGCACAAAGCACTTTGATTTCATGGTACCGAATGCGCTTTTTACTCATATTCCACATCATGAAACCTACGCTTACCAGCTCACGATGAAACGAATGCGTGCGTCCAAAGTCCATTCCGGGCCACGAGTTTGACCACCGATTAAGAGAAAAATCAGTTTTCCGGACTTGAAGAAGCACCTCCACGCCGATTAATCGCTCCCGTATATCCCGTAGCCGCAAACCCAGTTTGAAAACCTCAATCCAACTCAAGAAAGACAGGTTCATGAGATGCACGGCTAGATGGCTCCTTGTTTGCTCGAATCCTCTCTACATGATGGCAACGGAAATTTTTTGATTTAGTATACACTCAATCTAGCCGGTCTCATTAGTTAATCAAGACCTAAATTACATCGAGAGCCATCTCATTCATTTTAACTAAGTAATCATTGGAAGCTCTCTGAAGCTCTCGTGGGGAAGCTGGCCAAAGACCTTCCGTTCATTTCTCCACCGATTCGGAGAGATAGTTGAGACCAACAAGCAGCTCGACAATAGCGGTTTCAGTTTTGCTTGATTGGCAAAGAAGAGTGTCCGAACTAGATGTACATTTGTTCCCGAGACCTCATGTCGCTTCTCAATGTTTCGCTCGATCGCCACTTAATCGTGTTATGAGCAAGAGGAGCCAGCCACTCCAACATCTCGTGCGACGATAAATTCCATTGAGCCGCAAGGGAAGCATCATAGATCGATGAAGCAAAACTTCTAGCATAAGACCTCGGCTGGCCCTCGGCACAGTTCTTAAGGAATTAGATAACATATTGTACAAGTCATCTCTTGCGTCAAGGCTGATCAAGTGTGGAGCGAAGCAAGCTTCTAAATGAGTATTATACTGGTAAATCTTCAAGAAGTTTAGAATAATTATAGCTCTACACGTTCTCTTCTCACGTGCCTTTTTTTCTCTTCTTCGGGCGTCATCTTCTTCCTTTTGTCTTTCTCACTTTTAACACCCATTTTTTCCTTTTTCTTCCTCGACTTCCGATTGGATCAAAATGTGGCTGAGCCGCAAGGGTTCATAGAGACACACAGAAAATACTAATATTAGACCAAATCCAAGCAATACGGGACAAAACGCAAATTGAGAAGCTTTAACACAAAGGCAGAAAAATAAATAACAATAACTTCGACATTGATTCACATCACTTTGATATATTCAGCCACAAATCCATAGATCTACATGATGTCATAGAGATTGAGATTAAAGAAACAATAATGTATAGAACTCGAGAGTGATAAAAGGCTATTTTGTCATGCCCGGTGTTGTCAATTGACATCCACACACAATGAAAAGTGTAGCAAAGAAGAAGCGACGCTCGCTTGGCAACAATAACTTCTATGCTCGCTGTTGTGAGCGCTCAAGTGAGCACAAACAGGCTCGTTTGCTCCGCTCGCTCGATCCGCATTTGCATGATTCTTGCTAACTACTTTGATTGACATTAATAGATCAATAAATGGAGAAAGACTAGGAAAATACCCACTGGAAGATATTGGCCTAGATAGGGCATCGTTTCTTTTGTTCGAGAACAACAGGATCGCGGGACAAAGATCAACGAACAAAGAACTCGTCATGGTGTCGAGGAACGCCAAAAAGGCCGCTTATTTGCCCCGTTTCGTGCCCTTTCCCCCATCACCGGTGCCGGCACCATTGGGCACGGCGGAAGAGCCGCCGATGGTTCCGGTTCCGACACACGGCGGGCGGCTCGCTGGAGCCTAGCGGGGCCACGCATCGCTCGCTCGCTGAGCCGAGCCCGAGCCGAGCTCGAGCGCGACGCGACGCTCGGCGCCGCTCGCCGAGCCGAGCCCGAGCAAAGCAGCGACGCTCGCTGCTCGCTCGCCGAGCCCGCCCGCTCGCCCGGATCTCGAGCCGGCGGACGAGCCGCTGTCGTAGATCTGGGTGAGCAACGCTCGCCCCGGATCTGCGAGACTCGCTCGAGCAAGCGGCTCGCAGATCCGGGCAAGCGCCGGCTCGAGCGAGCCCTAACACTCGAGCTCTCGCCGAAGTGAAGACATTTAGTGAAGGAGGAGCAAGACGACGTTTACTGTGAAGGAGCGGCGGGCAAGCCGAGACAGAGGCCGCCGCTTCGGCGCCGGAGAAGACGATGGAATTCTCTCGCGCGGGAGGAGGCACTCGTCGCAGAGGAGACGCTCGTCGCGAGTCGAAGGAGGAGAAGCTCGTCGCTCGTCACGCAGTCGTCGGAGGAGAAGCTCGTCGCTCGTCGCAGTCGCAGGAGGAAGCTCGTCGCGGGGGAGAGAGGTGCTGTTCGAGCACTATCCAAGAAATAAAAAAGGAACACAATTTTGTTCCTTTTTGTTCCCGATTTGTGTTTCGAAACAAGAAACACAAAATTTGTGTTTCTTGTTTTTGTTTCTATTTTTTTTTTCCTTGGAACAAAAGAACAAAAAGGAACAAAACGCACCCAAACGTTTGTTTCCTTTTTGTTCCTGGAAAAAAGTGTTTAAAAACAAAAAAAAGAAATACAAACAAACGCTGCCTTAAAAGGAAAAAAACGCACCCAAAACAAACATGTTTGGTAAATTTGGATAATTTTTTTATTTCTTTTATTTTTTTTCTATTTTTTTCTTATTTTTCCTTTTATTTTTTTCTTCTTTTGGCCGGTGGCCGGCCCGGCCGGCGAGGGGTCGGCCTCGCCTTGATCCGGCGAGGCCGAGCACGCCCGGCGGCGGGCGGCGCGGGCCTCCCTTTTTTCGTTCGGCCTCGCCGGGGCGAGAACAAAAAAAAAAGAATAAGAAAATAAGTGTTTAAAAAAAAAACACAAAATTTGTGAAATACAAAGGAGCGCTTCGTTGCTTCTTTGCCTCAAATAGGGGTGCAAACGCACCCTTAGTCAACTAGCAATTAGTGAAGTCATGTGTCTATTTGAAATAACAATGGTTACTTCAGATGTTTATTTGAAATAATAATGGTTACTTTAAGCCATTATTAGACACAAAACTCATTTTGAACCTTTATTTGAAAAAATAATGACACTTGAGACCATTGTTTTGAATTCTCCCTCGAATTTCATCTGTTTTTGAGAATTGAAAAGGCTTGTGCTATTTTCACCCCACCATAGACCTCAACATTATCCTTTGCAGATCCTATTTTTGATAAGATTATTTCGTACTTTTATTTTCTTCTTCATTTTCTTTTGTTTCAATTTTGCTATTTGAGAAAATTACCCATGCTTGTCTCAAACAACATTTTTTAAGGTTGAACATGGGGCCCAGTTTTGATTTAAGACTAATGCTTGCCTTCTTTTCTTATTTTTTGGTTTTTTCCTTTTGTTTCTTGATGTACCTCTTTTATAAAAAAAATATTTATTTGGTAAATTGTTAACTAATCATTGTGTTTCTGACAAATATAATAATTATTTTCTTAATGAGTTGTGTGTATCTTTTTTTGTACTAAAAATTACCATACAAAAAATAACTCAAGCACAAGTAAAATGATGATTTTTTAGTGAATCATGTATGATGCATAAATCAACCACAGTATTCATTATCGAGTAAATTCTCATAAATTTGTGCCAAAAATCAAAGTTAAAAAATTCACCATCATGATAATCTAGGGAAATAAAATAGAAAAAAATATGCAGGTAAAACTAATATTTCTCTACTCCCATATATTATTGTGCTTGCTTTGATCATAATAATGGAGGATAAGTCCAAAATAAGACAAACATGAAGGAAACATTGAAATGCAATGAGTGTGAAAGAAGTGGTTAGGTTGGGAGAAATTGTTTAGAAATGATACGTGTAAGTTTTTCTTTTAGTAAAATTTATATATAAAAAAAAAATATGAGAAATAATCTTAAATCAAGAGTAGGATCTGCTATAGAAAATATGTTCAATTTAGTTATCACATTTTGTTCAACTTTTGAGAAATGTCATTGGGAAAATGTAAATACATTGGGTTAAATGGTCTTTTTGAAGTACAAATAACATTTAGTAAATTGTAAATTTAAAGTGTATTGGAAAATAATTTGGCTCAAATGTCATTCAAGTAAAAACTATATTTTATATAGGATTTTTGCTAAAATTTCTATTTAAAAAAATAAATAGCTATTTTTTTGATAGAACTCAAGCGTCGTCGTCTAGATCTAGCTGTCGTCGACTAGAGGTTGCACAACCCCAAGTGTTACCTGAGTGGCACGACTTCAGGTGACACGCAACCCAAGCCAATTGTCACCTAGGTTGCACGACCTATTGCCGGTGTGCGTGACCCCTTGGCCGGCAATCGTGAGCCTCCATTCGGCTTCTTCGTGCAAACCATGGAGAAGATGAATAGGGAATGACGAGGCCAAGACTTGCATTTCAATAATACTACTTCCCAAAAGACCTTGGGACCTATTCTAAGCTAAAGACTCTAAAGGTGCGTTTAGTTCAGCATTTTAAAAATACATTGGGAAAATGCAAAACAGTTTAGCCTAAAAGACTTTAGGCAAATGCAAATATCGTTTGGTAAACTATGCTTTGAAAAGCAATTTTGAAATAAATGCCATTTAATAGAAAACACATTTGAAAATCCCTTTGCGTAATTAATATTAGTTTTTTTTTTTAATTTCGTTTGTTTAAAATTGAAAAAAATAATGTACACAACTTTTTAAATATGAATTTTGACCATTATACTAAAAAAATCAAATATATATATTTAAAAAAATGACCAAACCCTTCATTGGAATTTTTTAATTTTTATTTGTTTAACATTGAAAAAAAAATAATGTATGCAATTTTTTAAATATAAATGTTGACAATGATGCTAAAAAAATAAAAAACAAATATATATTTAAAAAAAAAAAAAAGACCAAATCCTTTGTTGAATTTTTTTAATTTTTATTTGTTTAAAATTGAAAAAAAGAATGTATGCAACTTTTTAAATATGAATTTGAAAATAATGCTAAAAAGTCAAATGCATATATCTATATATATAAGGACCAAACTCTTCGTCAGAATTTTTTTAATTTTTATTTGTTTAAAATTGAAAAAAAATAATGTATGTAACTTGTTACATATAAATTTTTGACAACAGTGCTAAAAAAAATTAGTATTTATATAATTATGATTTTTTTAGCATTATTTCGGCATTTAAAAAAAATAACAAGGGCAAAATTAGAAATTTAAAGACTAAGTGATGATAGTTTTGGAAAAAAAAAAGGTTTCGGCATTTGGCCATATACTGAAAACTCAAAACTAGTCCCTACTAGTATTGGGCTTTTAGTCTTCCTAGTGCTGACAATTACTTCAAAATGATTGTCAAATAGTCCAACATTTCCAAAAGACTCTAAAGGTGTGTTTGGTTCAACATTTGCAATGAGCTTTGAAGGCAAACCAAACATTATTTGTATTTGTTCAAGGGAGTTTAGAGTCCCAAAGCCCATTGGAATGCTAAACCAAACGCAACAAACGTGATATTGGGTGTTGCTTGAGTCGCATGACTTCAAGTGATATGCAACCCGAGCCAATGGTCACTTGAGTCGCACGACCCAAGCGGCGGCCACTGGGTGGTTGCGACCCCTAGGTCGGCCGATAGTGGCCGCTCGGCGCCGTGAGTGGCCGGAGGTGGCTGACAGTTGGCAGGAAGCTGGTGATGGCCAGAGAAGAGCAAAAGAAAAATAGAAAAGAAAAAAAAAGGACTCATTTCTATAAATTGTTTCTAGGAACAAGCTACTTTTTTTTTTAAAATTTATTGTTTCTGTTCTAAATCTATTTTCCAGCTATTTTTCTATTTCAGGGAATTAAAAAATAAGCTGGCGTTACCAAATTGATTTTTTTTTTTTATGAAGAACAAAAGAACAAAAATCGGGAGAAATATAAATGTTACCATATAGGCCTCAAGTGGTCTATTACGGATCAATCTTACCCATGACCCGAAGCAATAATTTTTATTTTTGATTGATAATAAAACTCCCTTTTTTTTTTTGGTCATACAATAGAACTAATTGAAGAGGCTAACTGTGTTAGATAGGAAACGGCGCGGGCAATGAAAAAGGCAAGCACGGTTTGGGGATTGATTTTTGTTACCAAATCTCGTGCTTTAAGCCAAAAAATAATATTACTGCCGTATTTTCCCCCCACTTTCACTGCACCTGCACGTGCGATTCTGGCCCCCGTTACAATTCATCGGGTGAGTACATTGGCCATTGTCTCTCTCGCTCCTCCTCCTGCTCCTCCTGCTCCTCCGCGATCACCGACCTCGATTCCCGGCGCTCCGTCGCTCCTCGCCGCCTCCACGCGGCGATTCCCGGCGCGATCACCAGGTACTTCCGGCAATCTCGCTCCCGTGCTCTCGCATCCGCGCTTTTTTCTCTCTCGATCCTTCGCGCTTCGCCCGATCGGAGAGCTCATCGACGGAGAACGGAAGCGGGACGCGCGCTTCCGGAATCGGTCGTTTTATCCGTCGCCTGATGTATGTCGCCTCAAAAAAACCCTATTTTTCCTCGAAGTGCATGTCTTAAACCCTAGTGGGGATCCTCCTCGGGGCAATTCGATCCCAGCGGAGCGTCCCAGATCTGGAGTTATTTGATCCGTGTTGGATTTTCTTTCTCCCGATCCGGAGCCTTGCTCTGGCCGTGTTTTCAATTGAGTGCTTTCTTGTGAATATCTCGATTCCGTCTTTTTAGCCCGCGAGTGTAATGTGTGTGATCTTAAGTTGTATGTGGGTGATGTTTGGATGTTGGATCGGGTCGTGTTTGAAGAATTGAGTTTCTGGGTGCTCTCTTTTTTTTTTTTGGCAGAAAGATTTTGTATTTTTGGGTGAGTAGGGGATTTCATTAGAACAAGGGAAATGTCGGCGTTCGTGCCCCCAGGGGTGCCTAGACCCGGCGGTAACGCCAATCAAGCACGGCCGCATCCGCAGCAACAGCCTCCCAATTATAACCCAAATGCGATGGCGGAGAGCATGCAGAATATGAGCCTGAATAGACCGCCATCGACCCTACCTGGTTCTGCCCCTAGGCCGTCGCCTTTTGGCCAGCCACCACCCTTTACATCTCCCTCACCTTCACCTGCATACCCTGGTGGGTCGCAACCAATGTCACGTCCTGGCCCTCCTCCCCCTGGCGTTCTCGCAAGACCTGCAATGCCTCCATCAACTGCTGCACAAGCCACATTTCCCCCTAATGTCGCCCCAGGAAGACCCACTGCTCCACCTGCGAGTCATGCGCCTCCCTTTGGATATAGACCGCCTGCTGGTTCTTTGCCATACTCAGTTGGCGGGCAAATAGGTGTTTCTCCAAGGGCTCCCGTTTCTGGAGCATTCCCTGGTGCTCCGGTCACAACACCAGCTGCACCAGCAGCAGCTCGTCCACCATTTGCGTCTGCTCCTTTTGCGACTGGTCCAGTGGTTCCACCAACAGGTCCACCCTTTGCTCCAGTGAATAATGGGCCGCCAACTTTTGCGCATGGAGGTACAGCTGGAGGTCCTCGATATGCTCCTCCAGGTGGCCCTGCACCTCAGCAGCTGCCTGGTGCTCCTCCGCTGCCAAGGGCATCGACAGATCAAGTTGCTCGAGGACCAAGCATGCGCTCCCTCATGGCTAGTCCCTCAGTAAGTTCTCCGCTGGCTCCTCCAATGCAATCGGGTTCAACCTACTTGGGAGCACCTCAGGCCATGCCTCCTCCATCGCCTTCTCCTTTTGCACCACAGCCTTGGTCAATGCGTTCTGAGCAAGTAAGAACTTTGAATTCACATTTCAAAAAGCATTAGCGTAGCCCTCATGTTTTGAGTTGGACATCCCCCCACCTGCCTTTGCTCTTCCCTTTTAGATTTGGATAGAAGGGAAGGAGGAAGCTTTGGCGACGATTGCCAATCTTGACATTCTAAGAAAGCCACCTTATATATGCTTATGTAGATCATCTTTATACATGTCTAGATTGCGCTAGTTAATTCAATTTCATGAAGTATCTTTCCCTTTTGTACTTAATGAGTTACTGTTATTTTATCATCAAATAGCCATGCTTGATAAAGTGATGTGACCTTTTGCATTCTTCCTATTTTTCTTCTTCTACATGGATGATGGTGGTTTCCTTCCTCATTTTGCAAAGTCACTCTGAAAGTTCTTTGTTCGATACAAGTTTGAAGATGTTTCTTTAGACATCTAAAATTTTGAAGTTTTGAGAATTTTTCCTCCGACTAAAATAAGAATACATGCCGTGCACATTTGTGGTACTTATTATTGCACAAGGTGCAAGTGGATTCTAGCATCACTTTTGCTCAATATTTATGTAATTTGTATATGGGTATGTGTAAAATTTAGATTTCACTTTAGCTTGACATTTGGCTATTGGGAGCTGAGTTGTTTCAAAGTTAATTATTAATTATTGTGAATGATTTTAGCGTTAAACACCAAGTATATAAATAAAATTATCCACCTTTGAAGTCTTTTAGATTTGTGGAATGAGATGATGAGGAAAGATATGGAGCATCTAGGGCTTACAAAGGATTTAATAAATATTGAGTGCAAAGGGCATAGGATGCATATAGCTGAAAATACCTAGTTGGATGGGACTTGGTTTTGTTTTTATTGTTGTTAAAGTTCATTTAATTTGTGAAAGTCAAATTTATATACTTTTTTTTTTTGGTGAAAGTAAGAAATTTATATACTTTTAATGCTAGAAACCATATAATGGGGGACAAACCACCCCTTCATTCACCCCCTTAAAAAAAAAAAAAAAAAAAAAGAAGAAAAGATAAGAGAACACTCACACACACACGATTAACGACTAAGGCAAGGCCTCATTAATTAATTGGGTAAGCTATCTTCTGTTCTGCTGAAGCAAAAGGATGTGGTGTTCCGCTCGTCCATGAACCCTAGAAGCATAGATTTAGTTCTTCTGGTGATAAGGCATTTTCAAGAGTTGAGTTTATGTCCTTCCATGCGAATTTCAGATTTAAGACCATTGGGGCTTGGGTATCCTTTTTTCAGTGAAGCAGAGAGACTTTTCATTTCAATTTTGGTGATACATTCAACCTTGAAATTTGAACAGGACTTGGCTGAAATTAGTCGATTTTGGGCATCATCTAATAAACTTTTGAAGTGAAAGAAAATCAGTCAAGACATTAGCAGGCGCCTGATCCTTATCAAGTTCGCTTAATAAAAACAATATTATGTAGATGACTGTCAAAGAACATGATGTCTCAGTCATGATTAGGCTAAATGTTGCATGAGAAAAAGTCCAAGAGAGGGAATTATTGAAAGAGATAGGTTATATTATCTTTGAGCCTCCCTATTTTTGGTTTTGAGCTCTTTTTGGGTACAAGCTCTTTTTGTCCATGGGTTGGCAGCCCTGGGTGCCTCAAGTGAATTTCTCTTTACTTTTTTATAAAAAGTGACAGCGATAGGTTAGACTGCCCGTTTTCTGTGAACTATGACTCCTAGAAAAGGAATTTCTGTTCACGATGCTGGTGACCAATTATGCCAGTCAATCCCCTCTTCTTGCGACAATCTTACTATTAAATTTATCCGTTGATCAAGAAATGTTTCCTTTGTATATATACATTTTGAGTTAAGTGATAATTTAGTCCTTTCCGATTTTTATTAGATGCCTCCACCTCCACTGGTACCAGGTGCTCCACAACCACCACGAGTGTTTGGGATGCCACCTCCGCTCCCAAATCAATCTATGACTGCAATATCCCCTGCCATGGCCTCCACTGGATCTTCTCTTGGAGGCCCATCAAAGATCGATCCTAATCAAATTCCAAGGCCCATCCCAGGTTCAACAGTGATACTTCATGAAACTCGGCAGGGCAATCAGGCAAACCAGCCTCCAGTATGTCTTGCTTTTAGCTCTTGAGGGTACAGCTTTATTATTGTCTTAGCATGCAGTCTTCTGATTCTGTTTTTGTTTATGAAGCCTGCCACAAGTGACTATATCGTGAGGGACACTGGAAATTGCAGTCCACGTTTCATGAGGTGCACCATTAATCAGGTAGAGATATGATGTGGTGTTCGACTGTCAGTGCGTCTATGGAGTTCTCGGGTGCATAAAAGAGTTTCTTTTTTTTCTGGGGATTCTGCCTTGGCTGAGTTAGAAAACAGGTTGTCTCTATGTATATTGTTATATGTAAATAAAAAACTTCCTGTGTGATTGGACAGATTCCGTGTACTGCTGATCTTTTGACAACATCAGGCATGCAGCTGGCTTTGTTGGTTCAACCTTTGGCACTTTCTCATCCATCTGAAGAACCCATTCAGGCAAATAGTGTTTTACTTGAATTTTTGAGCTTTTCTTTGTTAGTTTGGAATTTGTGGATGCATTGATATTGGTGTATTTGAACGTTGTTTTAGTCATTCTAAATGGTTATGTTAGGTCTTTCCTTGTGAGCCTCATTCAATCCTTTCCAGATTCGTCAGCAAATCAGAAACTTCCCTTGCCTTGTCAAATTTACGTCGAAATAATTTTGTGACCCGGGGCAGAACCTTTTGAATAATTTCCTTGAGATAAGGATAAAGAATTGTTGCCATACCTCCACCTCAACAGGGATTTTCTTCGGATTCTTAGTTCAGTGTTTATGATTTTATGTTAGCGATTTTGTCGTATGGTATTGATATTGATGTTGGACGATGTCGTTTGTTGCTAGTTTCTGTAGCTTTGCTGATAGAGCATCTTATACTTTTAGGATTTTGTCTACTTTGGCAAAGGTAAATGACATATTGGTTTTTCTGTATGCTTTCACCTGATTGGGTCTACTTTTGACATTTCAAATGAACAAAATGAACAGTATAGTAACCGAAGGGTGCGTTTGGTAATGATTCTGTTCCCGGAGCTGATTATGACTAGAAATGATTATTTTTTATTCTGTTTTAAGGAACTTATTCTAAGTAAAAAAACACGTTTGGTAACTGTCCAAAATTTTTTATTCTGGAATAGAATTGCGTTTGATACCGTGCTAATTGATTATGTTCTAAATTAATTTCTTTTGATTTTTAAATAATTTTTAAATAATTTTTTTTACTTTTTTCCTTTTTTTCTTTTTTCTTTTCTTTTTTTCCCTTTTTTCCTATTCTTCTTCTTCTTCATGTGGCCGGTCGCCGGTCTGGGGACCGGCCAGACGAGGGCTGGCGACGCTCACCGGAACGTCACCGGCGCGCGGCGAGGTCAGCCCTTGTCGGTCGAGCCTCGCTGGCAGCTGGGCGAGGCTTGCCCAATCCCGCCGGTGGTTGGGCTTGCCTTCGGCGAGCTCGCCGGACCTCACCTTGGCCTGGCGAGCCTCTGACGAGCTCGCCAGACCGGCGACCGGCGACGGCAGGCAACGGCGGGCGGCGGCGGACGGCAATCGCAGATGACGGAAGGGAAAAATGAGAGTTTCATTGTTTTGATTCTTTTTTTGATTCTTGGACGAAGAATCATATTTTTTTTTATTCTCAATTCTCTTCCCAATGGGTTCCCAAGAACAAAAATTTTACCAAATGCGATTCTCGTCCCAAGCTGATTCTGGGAACAAAGAATCAGAATCAGGCACTGTTTGGCACGTTGTCAAACAGGCCCTATGATGGCATGTCCCTTTGGTTCTCTAAGTTCTAGCATATTATATATGTTGCCCTTCTCTTTTATCATCCATTTGTCATCCTTGCAAATTTCCCTGGAAAATTTCTCTAATTTTCCCCTGGATGAGGTTTCATTTTTGCATTTGATTGCTTGATGTTCACATCCTCTCACAACATCAATTTCTTACCACAAAAGCAGAAGCAATTTATCTCTCTTTTCTTTTCTTGCAATTGTCCCTTCTTCTTTGTTCCTGTATAAATGCTTGGCTACTTCCCTCTTTTTAGTGCGATTCTGACTTGTCTATCGCTTCTATTCCCATGTTCTATTTGGAGTCATGTCTCCTTGATGGTAATGAAGAAGTTGGAAATGAGTTTATGTTCTGATTGATGTTTTAGGTTGTTGATTTTGGAGAAAGTGGCCCCGTCCGATGTTCCCGCTGCAAGGGCTACATAAATCCTTTTATGAAGTTCATAGATCAGGGGAGGCGTTTCATTTGTAACTTATGTGGTTGGTAAACCTCACTATTCTTGTTTTCATTTTCCAGCTTTTTGAATGATTTAGTGCTTGAATGTGACAAAATATTGGACGATGACTTTCGAGAGGATCATTCTGGGAATAGTGGCTCTGCCTTTTTCAAAGATCTTTGGTTGTCTTCTACACTGTTGATCTTTACTTGTGGTCTTTGTTCTCTTAGTTCTGCTCGTGATATTTGCTCAGGTTCATTTCTCTGTGTTTTGGTCTTTTGATATCTGTGGTGGACTCGCTTTATTAGTTAATGTTAAAGTAGTGTATAAGAATTTGGATGTACTGTTAGGCCGTATGATTGAAAATGATGTGCTTGTGTCAGTTCGTTGTAATTAATGGTCCAGATGTCTCATAAATCAAGAAGAGAAAAAAATGGGGGTGTTATGAAATATAGATTTTTGATTGAGAATACTGATGTCGGAATCTGTGCAGGCCTAGTTGCCCCTGCATCCTCAGTGGGGCATAATTTCTCATTAAAAAATCATTAGCTTATTTTTTACTTTTCTCGATGTGGGTGACCTGACCGCATTCTTCATACTTGTTTGCAGGCTTTACTGACGAGACTCCGCGCGATTACATCTGCAATTTGGGTCCTGATGGCAGGCGCAGAGATGCGGATGACAGACCTGAACTGTGTAGAGGAACAGTCGAATTTGCTGCGTCGAAGGAATATATGGTGAGTGAAACTATTTATGTTTGTATTTTTTTTGTCAGTAACTACTTGACAGTTTTTCAGTTGGCTCTCTGATTTCTTAATCTAAACAGTTATAATAGAGTCTGCATATTTCTATGATTTGACTGCGCACCAGTTTCATGGATTTATATGTCCTGTTTAATTTCGTTATCACCTTACAAATGTGATTTCAGAGAAGTAAATTACAAATTGCAGTCAATATTTAGTTGCTGAGGACGTGCTTTAAGAATAAGCACAGAATATTGGGAAGGGGCTTAAGAATATTCTTCTGGAGCCCGTGCTTGAATATTCATAAAGTACATAATATGCTTGCAGATAAGACATTTGTTGTCCATCTCTCTAGGCAGAAGCAAAACCCTGTGCTTTGATATTACTGTCCTGAAGGATAATAAGCCTGATTTACTCATTATCCTTGGGAAAAAGGGATCAATATGAGTCTCGCGGTCTTTGTTGGTTCATCGTCTTCGAATAGATAGCTGAAATTGTATATGTCAAAATTTGTATAAAGGAATGCATGCTTTCTTTGTCAAGTGTTCTTTCTTAATATGTGATGTAACCCTTTCAGCAGTGAGCTGTGTTAGCAGTCAAAATATTATGTTTTGTGGTGTTCCTCTTCTCTTTAATCTTTTTTATGTTTTCAGTTGTCTTCTCTTTTACGTTAAGTTTTCTTTGATCTATGTAATTCCAGGTCCGTGAACCTATGCCAGCGGTATATTTCTTCCTTATTGATGTATCCATGAATGCTTTGCAAACTGGTGGAACTGCTGCAGCTTGCAGTGCAATCAGTCAAGTTATTTCTGATCTTCCCGTAAGTGCTTTTTGATTGTGCAATAACAAAAGCTTTTTATCTACTATGGAATCTGATCTAGCTACTTTGCTTGGATAGTTGGTGCTCAAATCAGTGGTGTTTCGTTTTTTACTTCTTGTTGTTGTGGAACAATTCATATCTCATGGGAAAGTTGACACTTGTCACTTTTCCTGCAGAAGATACACAATACTGATTCACAAAATCTTGTTTTTCTAGATTTTTAGTTGACTTTGGCCTTGAGAAAGAGTTGTGGCCTTATGAGATCGCTTCTGTTTAGCTTGTGGATTTCTTTCACCTGATCAATGACAATTTCCTGTTTATACCTAGAATTACATTACTCGATTTGAAACACAAATTCGAGCTTATGTGCATTATTCTATTAAAATTTGGCTCCCAGAAGCAGTCTCAAATCCATAGGCAGAATTTTGGGCCTGGCTTGAGAATTTATGCCAATGACTATAAAAGGAAATGCTTTTGACTCAGTCCTCACCTATGGTTGCTTTTGGAAGGAAAGGAACTTTAGGCTTTTTGAGGATACATAAAAAGCCATTGGAACTGTATTCACGGATCGTTACATATGTTGGGTCTTATGCTACCAAACTTTTATAATAGTATCCTTATTGTGTATAATGATTTTGTTAGATGTTCTATCCCCTCGCTACCTTATTGGAATACCTTCTGTTTGTTTTTTAGGCCAAAAGCCACCAAAAACTCTAAAATATGCCCACTGTCATTTATCTTAACTTTTTTCCGTGACATCAAAAATCCATAACTTGGTACTTATGTGACACATTTACCCTCCATCAAATTTTTGCCGATGAGAACCGTTGATAATCTGCTTACATGGATGCCTGAAAGCAAACGGTGTTGATATGGTGCCTATGTGAATTAATTAAAATAAGCTGAAAAATCATCTAACGGAAATTTGATGGAGGGTAAATGCGTAACATTTTTACAAGTTTGGAGTTTCTTATGTCACAAGAAAATGTTTATGGTAAATGTGTCATAGTGGGTATAATTTGTGGTTTTTGATGTCACAAAGAAAAAGTTAAAGGTAAATGCGTCACAGTGAGCATAGATTGGGATTTTTTTGTGGCTTTTTCCCTTTTTTAAAGGGTAAAAACAAGTGCAATAGAAGAAACAAAGTCTCATTCCCAATTAGCTCAAAAGCCAACTGAACTGGAACATATTGAAGTTCTGTTAGGATGTTTCACTTTTTGTTTTCTTTGGTTGAAACAACCAAACTGGCTGTAAGTTCCATATAGGATGCTTTCTTCCCCGCCCGGAAAAAAGCGGGGAGGGGAGGGGGAGGGAACAGCATGTAGAAGGTCCAGTTTTAGCTGTGGATTCGGATGTTTTTGATGAATGCAAGTTTAGTTGAATTTGGTTGATCGAATGCTTTTGACAGAGACCTGCATCAAGATGAGGGAAATCAGTTGATATCATTCAGATTAATTTCATTCTTCTTCTTCTTCTTTGGTTGATAGTCTTTTAGCTAGGCTTAGCTTGCTTGCATCATCCTGTATAATGTCATCGCTAGTTTCGTGTAATGACTTGCCACCAAAAATTGGAGTAGCATTTGATGTTTCGTCTGAATTTTGTGTAGTTGCCAACGGAATTGAGAAGCATGATTTGTTATGTTGATATCTCAGTAGCATCTGACCTTATTTTATGTCACTTGTCCATCTACTCCATTGCAGATGCATTAAGAACAGTGGTAGCTATTGTGGACTTCCTGTTTTTTCTGTCCTTATAGCTAGAAAAAATTAGTCAAAAACTGATGGAATACTGCAAGAGAAAATAAAAAATAAGTCAAAACTGCTATATGCTATCAAAGGGTTGTTGTTAAGTAATGTGTTTTCTGATCGATATCTTCATGCTGTCATTTGGCAGGAAGGTCCTCGGACAATGGTTGGAATTGCAACATTTGACTCCACTATTCATTTTTACAATTTAAAACGTGCACTGCAACAGGTCTGTGCTGTCAATTTTTTTTTCTTGTACTGTGTAAGATTGGTGAAGCACTATTTTCATATTATTATCAAAGGGTGTTTAGATTGCGAAAATTCATGTATTATGGCATGTCTGCAACTTTGTGTGGTTTCTAAAAGTGTATAGTATTATATTTTGGTTAGGGTTGAGAGTTTGAGTCTTTACAGTTAATCCAGAAACAAGCTATTATGACATATACGGCTTGACTGGTATTTTAATGAGCCATTCATCACTCAGTACATGTTAATGAGTATTTAGAAGAACTGGAAGGTCTATCAGAACTTCAGAGGCAATCAATTGTGGCATTGCTTTTCCATTACAGGTTACCTTCCATGGACACCAAATAGCGGCATCCCATTGTTAAACCTGTTAAATATCCCATTTTTTGGCTGTTTTCTCATCATTAACAGAGTATAGTCAAGTAATGAGTATTTCATTTAGTGGTATGTCATTAGAATTTCCATCACTTGGCTGTTTTCTCATGTGGCTTACCAAAGTAAAATAATACAAATTTGGACATAATGGAGCTTAAGAATGAGTTCTTTCAAATAAAATTCTGAAGAGTCCAGTGGAAACTGTGCTATAGATTGTTTCGTAATTTTCTCTAGCAAAAGGAAAAGGCACTGGATAATGGTATTTTGATGTCATGTAGCCAATTTAGTTAAGGTTGTATTACCCAAGTAAAATCACTTTCTTTTGCAATTTTTTTTTTTTTTTGGGGGGGGGGGTGGTGTGGGTTGTGGGGGTTGGTGTATAGTCTACTGGCATGGTTGGATTTCAACGAAAAAGGCAGTTCATTTATGCAATTTCAAGCAATGTTTATCTTTGGCAGATGCCCATTTCAGTCTGAAGAGTTTATTTTACTTGGTTATCGGGCATTGACTAGCCCAAAAGGCTATGTTGAATTTTATGAACTTTTAGTTGCTTCTCTATTAAGAGTTGTAGAGTTGTCAGGTCTGTCATTTATTTGATGCATGGGTGGTAGTGATGCTGGCAAGAATATTAGCCAAAAGGGAGCATAGCAACAAGGATGCCTGAGATGTTAAATTTTTATAGAAAGTTGGTTAAGATTTCAGCTTGCTGCCAAACTCTATGAAAGGGCTAGACTGGGCTTAGCATTTGAAAGCGAAGATAACTTCTTTGAGGAATCTCAAAAGTCATGGTAGCGTGCTTTGAGATTCAACTGTGATTGGAAACTAGGGTTTAAGAAAATGTGGGACATGATTATGAGGAATTGGGTGTCTTATCCTTTTTTATTTGGGATTTTTTTTCCTTCCCAAAGTAGGATTGTGGAAAATTGTTGCAAGACTCAAGTGACTGAAACTAATGGAATATTTGAAATTGTTTAGTGAATTCCGAAATTGCAATGGCTGTAATCCCACATGGTTTTTTTGCTTGTTAGTCAGTGCCTTTTCTTGATTGATTGTGAGACAGCTTTTATATCTTCTATTGGTTATTTTTCTAAAATTATATTTTGTTTAATTTGGAGAGCATTGACCTATTGTCTGCTGAAAACTCAATTAAGAGGATTGTGAATGATGGTTCTGACAAGCAATGAATGTTCTCAGCCATTGATGCTGATTGTTCCCGATATACAAGATGTTTACACTCCACTGCAAAGTGATGTCATTGTCCAGCTTTCTGAGGTGAGCTTCATAATGCCATTTAAGAAGAATAAAATGAAAAATTTACTATTTAATATTTTTCTGTTCCTCTGGAACAGATGATCTTTATTTTCACTTTCTTAATGCTCGCCGAGTTTATCTTATATACCTTATTTTATTCTTTTACTCTGTGATTGCAGTGCCGTCAACACTTGGAGCTATTGCTGGAAAGCATTCCATCTATGTTCCAAAATAATAAAACTGCTGAATCAGCCTTTGGTGCTGCAGTTAAGGTATGTCATTTTCTTTCTAGGGCTCTTCCTAATGCTTGCAAATGGAATATAATGAGAACTGATGGGCTTTTCCTCGAGAAACATGACTGTGATTTTCTCTTTCTTTTTTTTTTTAAATATGATTGGTTCTTTAATTTGTTCCAAGGTCGAGCTGTGTTGGTAAATACTTCTAGAATCTTGTGGATTTCATGTCTTCGACACATTTGAATTGCTTTTTAGACACATTTTCAGATTTTTTTTTTTTTTTTTTTTTGGTGTTAATAGACCGAAAGACAATAAAATGAGCTATTTTCATCAGTAGTTGTTGAGTGATGCCCTCAAAAGTAAAACCTACTAGATGTAAATCATAGAATAAAATTTGGAAAGGTCGACTGTATAGAGAAGAATTAGGCTGAATTAGAAGAGAGATTGAGCAATGTAAGTCAAGGTGTTTAGAGATGCACTAAAATTGTAAAAAACCTACTCTTGGGGTTTTAAGCAAGTCACAGACTCACAGGAAAATAAATTCTGCCAAAGTTATTACTGTGCAGAGAAGAAAGGGACGACATATCAAAACAAGTATTGGGTTTTAACCAAGATAAAAAGTTTGAGAGAGGTGTACTTAACTAATTGAAATCATTGCATTTGGTTCTACTGATTGCTTGGTTTTGGGAAGTGAGTTACCTTAATATCTTTGAATATGAGATCTTATGCCTGTGACACAAACTTACTTTATGCTGCCAAAAGTTAGTGGGTCTATGTCACTCATCAGGAAATGCTCAATGGAAGTTCTTCCTTTCCCTGTCTGTGTTGCTTTCTGGATGAGCTTTCTTTTAAGTTAAGACAAAGAAAGTTCCTTTAATTAAAGGCAGTATACTAGCATTTTGGTGGACAGGAAGTATACAAAGCACAAAGCACTGAAAGAAAGAAGTGGAGGACTAAGAAAGCAGGGATAATGAAACAGCTTGAACTCTGCACCATTGCATTGTAGTAATATTGTTATTTACTTATTATGTTTGGAAAATACTTCTATCAGTTTATCTTTTATATCATTAATTTCCAGGCATTGATCGTCATATTGGAGAAAATACTGCTATGCTCTTAACGCATTAATCACAACACATTAACAATATGAATTTTTTGTTTAACGATTTCCCCTTTTTTCCTTATTTTTAAACCTTCAGGCTGCTTTCCTGGCACTGAAAAGTACTGGTGGGAAACTTCTGGTATTTCAATCAGGCATGTTCTGGGTTTCATTGAATTTATCTTAATTTGTGATCCATTAATTCATCTTGGTTATCTTCATTTGTAATGTGTTAATTTGCAATGCATCAATTTGTCTTGGTTATCTTAATTTGTATTGTGTTAATTTGTGATCGATTATTCATACCATGCACAGTCAATAGGGAATATCAAGAATATTTGAGTAAGTATGGAAATATGAAGAAATGCCTCTTTCTTTAAGTTTTCCGTACTTTGTCCCATCCAATGCTGGAGTTTCTTGACCAAATATGGATGTAAATTATTGGGAAGGCTTAAATGGAGGATATTCCAATTTTTGTTAAGATATACGATACATGTAGCAACATGAATAATGTCACCAGGGAATTCGAAATAGAAGGCTTGAGAGACTTAATGAGCTCAGATAAAATGTAAAAATAAATGCACCATGACATCTCATATATCTTGCGTTGGAAAATATGATTGGAGATCCTATGTTAGCTTTAGATAAATAGTTTTAGTGGATTTGAGGAAAAGTTGGTTGAACTTGAAAGCAAAGACTATTAATTGTCTTGAGTGAGCCAACACTATGTAGGTCAGTGCTTGAGCAACATAAATATAACTTAACTAAGTCATGTGGAAGTTGATTCGTGTTGTGATGTTGTGTCGCGTTATGGTTTGTCAGCTGAACACCCCTAGAAAAGTTTATTTTAGGTGCATTGCGTCAGAATCGTTCCCATTCTTGTCTGTTTCATGTTGTAATCCTTGAATGCATGGTAACATATTTTTAGATAATCAATTGAAAGTGAAAAGAAAAGGAAAAAGTGAAGATAAAGGAGAGCAGGAAAAGGATTCCAGGTCTGACAAGTATACACCTTGGTCCCAACTTTATTGTATGAAGAGAAATTCTCATGTGTCTTGGCACAGTTGCTCATTTCAACAAGGCAATGTAAATCTGGATGGTTTTCATAGATATTGCTAGAACTTGCAGTCAGATCTGGATTCCTAGGATCCAAACTTTCTATACACATGCCTGTGGTTTGCTTTCTTGTAATTTTTTAAGTGCCCTGTTTTGTATGAACTGGTTACTGGAACTTCTTTGCTGTATTGGTTGTTGTAGCAGACTTTTTGTTTTGCTTAAATAGATGTATGAACACTGATAATTTCTTGATTTTGTCCAAAATGATACAGTCTTGCCATCAGTAGGAATTGGCGCTCTCTCTGCCAGAGAGGCTGAAGGAAGAACTAATATCACATCCGGAGAAAAGGTAGGAGCTAGCTGATGCAATCAGACTCCTTTATTATACCTTTCCTCTCCCCTCCTCCTCTCCCCCCCCAAAAAAAAAAAAAAAAAAAAAATCCAAAAACGAAAACCCCTCCCTTTTCCTCTTTTCTTCCCATATTCACTAATGTAAACGGTTGTAAGTTTCTACCCTGCTCTGCTTGTAGCTGCCGGCATGCATAGCTAGTCTATTTAAATAAATATTGTTCTTTAGATAATGACCTGACAGCCAACCTGGCTGCAGAATTATGTCCGTTCATTGTATATGGTCTTTTTTGCATCCATACTACTGCCCTTTAAGTAATTTAAGGTGATGATTTTGGATAAAAAATCAATATTGTTTCCAATCAGGTTCTACTTATTCCTTCTATCATCTTGTCACCTGTATAATGCGGGTTGTGGTCAAGGAGCTGGAGTTGTGAACGGCTTGTCATACATAACATATTCATGCATGTACTCCTTTGGCAGATCTTGTTATGCTCTTATTGTTGAGATGTTTCAGAAAATCAACGATTATGAAAAAGTGGAGATATTACAGGAATCTTGTTGCCATGCATTTAGTTAAATTGGCATTGTCAGTATTTCTCTATGGCTGTAGTTGTCCTCTCACATTTAGTTGTTTTCATGGAAAATGTAGGAGGCTCATAAGTTACTTCAACCAGCTGACAAAACTTTTGAAGACAATGGCCATTGAGTTTGCAGAGTTCCAGGTAAACTTTTGCATTGATTCTTTAAAATTTGTGATACAGTCAAAGAAAGAATATCGTGACATGCTTCTGTGGCTTGCTTTTTGTCATTATACGTATAAGATATCTGTTGGTATTTTTACGTGGACTAACTTTTTTATTTTGAAATGCTGTAGGTTTGCGTTGATGTGTTTCTCACTACCCAGAGTTACATAGATATTGCATCGATATCTGTGGTGCCAAGAACTACCGGAGGGCAGGTATACCTCTCATTTTGTTTCTTGTTATGGATGACTTCAATGTTTCGGTAAAATGACAGTTTTCTGCTTTCTGGAAATTGTTTCTGCCCTTCTATGCTAGTTAAAGGACTGTCTTTGTTTGGCTGAGTTTTCAGAGAAACTCCTATTGGCCCTTATATCTATAAATCAGTTTGTCTAACTAGAAAACCTAATGCCTGGGACCATACGTCTCATGAGGTGGTGTATTCCTTTGCCAATCCATTGATGCATCCTTAACTTGGAAGGAAGTTTCTTGTTATGGGAGCTTATGCCATTTAGAGTAGGTAGGAGGGTGCATGAGACGCAGTGATATAAGCAAAGCGGGTAGATATGCAGCTATCAGTATCCTTGTAGCTTGCTTGGTTGGGTGGGCTTTGCCATACACTTGCTGGAACTTGATTTGGCACGCTTGTAATAAGTCACTACGAATGTGATGGGCTTGGTATTGTAATCTCCCATTTTAGTTTTCTTCACGTATTGACCTTTTTTTCTTGAATTTATTCCAGGTTTATTACTATCATCCCTTCTCAGCTCTATCAGATCCTGCAAAGCTTTACAATGATTTAAGATGGAATATTACAAGACCTCAAGGTTTTGAGGCTGTAATGCGAGTGAGATGCAGTCAGGTACTTCTAATGGTGATAAAGATATGTCTTTTTGTGATGCATTTAACATTGCTTCTGTTCTCCTTTATATTAAGATCAGTTGATATCTTGTAGGGTATTCAAGTTCAAGAGTACCATGGGAATTTTTGCAAGCGCATTCCTACTGATATTGATCTACCCGGGGTATGTGTCCTCATGTGAAGTATCTTTTGTAGTATATTAATACGTACTTTCCTTTTCATTTCTTCCTGAACAATGGAAGCCCTAAACATCAGTTTTTTGGGTATTATTTCCTTTTGTAAGCTTGAAATGCATTGTATGTTCTTTAAGTTGAGTCATTGAGGCATTACTGTTCTGGCACTTGAAAAGATTTCACTGGACCCAACTGAGGGGGTGCCAATTTATGTAGATAGAATGTTCAAAATGAAAGATAAAACCCGTGCAGATTCCAGGAATTAGTTTTCAGACTGGAGTCGTTATACTACAAGGGTAAAGTCAAAAGAATGTTTCTTTGTTATTCTTAAGAGAAAAGTTTGCTTGCTGATGCATCCTTGGCCTTTCCTTCTGGACTCACTTCATAATATGGCCAAGTTCCTACTTTACCTGAAACTCTTTAATGATACATCTTTGTTTTGGCGTTTTTTATCACTTTCTATAGCTTTTTCTAGATCTTCTTACATGGCTGTTTTATATGCTAATGCCCATTCTTGTGCAGATTGACTGCGACAAAACAGTAATGGTAACTATGAAGCATGATGATAAGTTACAGGATGGCTCCGAATGTGCATTTCAGGTAGTTTTTCCCTCAATTATCTTATTCTTGTAATTCCTGGGGTTTATCTGGAATCTTAGTTTTAACTTTAATTTTCTTCTATCTGTAACTTAGTGTGCACTTCTTTACACCACTGTATACGGCCAAAGAAGAATTCGCGTTACAACTTTGTCTCTTCCATGCACTAGCATGCTAACTAATCTGTTCCGAGCTGCTGACTTGGATGCTCAATTCACATGTTTGTTGAAGCAAGGTATTCTGTAACTTTTCCTCCTATGTCATTCATCTGTTATATTTACTAATGCATGTTCTGCCATCTTATTAATTATTTGTTGATTCCTATAGATTCTTGTATTGAATTAGTGGCTTGTTTTTGGCCTTTTTTGCTCAGTATTGGAATCGCCCTTGTCCAGGAAAATTTGACTGGATCTTCCATCTTAATATTTTTAGTCTTTTCTATGTTTGAAATATCGATTGTACTTGTGGGGGTCAACTTGCTAGTTATCATCAAAATAATTACCATCCTGTTGCCTTTTTAATTGAAGAATTGTTGATAAACATAACTGCATATTATTAATGCTTGGCTCAAATTTGAAGGATTTTGATTTTGGCCTCTTTATCTGTTTATCTGATGTCTCTGCAGCGGCTAGTGAAATTCCTTCAAGTCCACTCTCACAAGTCCGCGAACAAGCAACAAATCTATGCATCAACATTCTGCTTTCATACCGTAAATTTTGTGCGACAGTTTCATCATCCGGACAGCTAATTCTTCCAGAGGCTCTCAAGCTTCTACCTCTCTATACTCTTGGTAAATTTTTTTCTCAATGTGTACATTTGGAAGTTGGTATGAAAGGGCTGTGCTGGGAGTGCTAATCTAAAGTCTCAATGGCTCATAGTTAATTTAAAAAGATGTTACCTCTTCTTCATCCCTTGTAGGTGGGCCAGATTAATTTGTTTTTGTCAAGTGCCAGCATATGAAAGAAAGGGAAAACATGTTTGTTTTTATGCTTTCATGTACTATAGTTTTCGTGTTCTTTCAAAGGGGTGGAAATAGTCTCCAAATTTCAAATTTCCAGCTGTATAGAGCTGGGCAGACAGTTTCTTTATTAAGTTTTTAGATGTTCAATATAGGATATTTTCATCACGTCACTAGAACTTTCAAGTTGTACGCTTTGTTGCCTCAGGTTTCCAAATTATAGTGCTGCATAGATATTTTATTGTATGGCTTTGTTGACAAGTGCCCTTTCTTCCTGATGACATTGGTTGATTGGGTCTCTTCGACTATCTGACTCCTAATGGATTGGGATGGTGCCCGTTCCGCAGCAATCGGGTTATTACGGCAGTAATAGGCCCTTGGTAGTGGCCCAAAGTTACCAATTCTGGGACTCATGCCCATGACCATGCTCTTCCTATGACTCAACTTAGCATTGGGTTTGAAGGCGTTGGCAAATTTAGGTCGGCACTGATTAAGCATTAAAAAATGTGGAAATGTCAGATTTTGAAGACCTCAAATATGAGAAAAGTGCAAAAATTTGACATATTTCAAGACAAAGGAAGATGCAATTTCTTTTAAAATTTTCAACTCAATACCAAATGTAGCTTAACAAGTGTCTTGAGGGCATTCCTTAATATTCTTTGTGTGTGTGTGTGTGTGTGTGTGTGTGTGTGTGTGTGTTAACGGCCCTAGAAGGCACGTGACACATCCCTATTCTTGTGTTTATGATTAAACGTGTTATATGTAGGTCTATTTTACGTAATTAACATACTTCTTTTTGTTGCAGCCCTGATGAAAGGCACAGGTTTGAGAAATGATGGGAAGATAGACGACCGGTCTTTCTGGGTGAACTATGTTTCATCTGTATCTACTCCTCTGGCAATTCCTCTTGTCTATCCCAGAATGATTCCCATCCATGACCTGAATTCAAAGGTAATGGCTAAATGCTGCATGTTCCGTTTTTCTCTAATTTTGTATTGAATTCACTGATGACTCTCTGCATGATAACAGGAGGAGGATGGATCCATTGTGCCAGCTGCAATTCCTCTTTCCAGCGAGCATGTCACAGACGAGGGAATTTATCTTCTTGAAAATGGTGATGATGCTCTAATATACGTAGGGAACTCAGTCGATGCAGATATTTTGAGTAAATTGTTTGGCACATCATCGGTCGATGAAATACCTACTCAGGTAATTTGGTTTCATGCAAATCCTTGTTTGAAAATTGTTTTTCTCAGAATCTACATCTGATTTTGTTAGGGTGATGAAAAACGTTGTATGACTACGATTGGGATCTGGACATGATAATAGGCAACAAGGTTAAGATATGGTTGATACCAGGAGTCCTGTTGAATATTGAGTAGACCCACCTGTTAGGCCTGAGCATATTTCTTTTTATGGATTGGATAGACTATATTATTTCCTGCTATAAAGATTAGTTTCCTCATGGATGCTCCAATTTCAATTTAGATTATTCTGCTTACTTATGACTTATTGGTATGTGCTCTGCATGAGTTCTGGCTTTATATATGTAGTTTGGAATATTTCACTTCTAAGTAAGGATTTTGCATTTCAGTTTGTGCTCCAGCAGTACGAGAATCCACTATCTAAGAAACTGAATGAGGTGGTGAATGAGATACGACGGCAAAGATGTTCCTATCTACGGTGAATATTATTGTCTCCTTGGCTTCCTACATCATTCAGAACTTATCTGTTTCTCTAATATAGTTACATCAATTATATTACTAAGGATTCTGTTTTCTGATTTTTTTCGTTTTCTCATTTTATAAATACAGCTTGAGATTATGCAAGAAAGGAGATCCTTCAGGTTAGTTCATCAGTACCCGCGAAATTTCATTTGGGGTGTGCTAAGTTACTTTTGATTGTCTGACTTTAGAAATTCAGGTGGCTTCGCTAGTCAAACCAATAAGTTTTCATGACTGGGGCCATCTTTATTTGAATGGCTTTGTAAATTTGAATGTCTTCCTAAACCTTTTCTATGATGTCGGATTTCTTTTTTTTCTTCTTCTTTTTTTCTTTGGGGGGTGGGGAAGAAAAAGGATGAATTCTTTTTGAATGGCTTAATTGATTTCTTCTAAGCTGTCTAAATCCACTCTAAAATCTACACTAGCCATCACAGTAGCATATGGTTCTGCAAGTAATCTCAGACTAGGAATTTATTAGGTTTAGATAATTGTTGGCTTTTGACCTCATATGCAGGATTGATCTGACTAGATTGTTCTTTTCCCCTTCCAGGAATGCTGTTCTTCTCATGTCTGGTTGAGGACAAGAATCCTGGCGGCTTGTCCTACGTTGAGTTTTTGGTACATGTACATCGGCAAATCCAAATGAAAATGTCTTAATTACTGCACACTAGTTGAGTTGGTTTTCGAGTTTTGCTTACATTATTCATGCAAGGGATCAAGTGGGCTCCACAGAGAAGATATTGATCGAAATTAGGCTATGTATACAGACTAGTCTTGGCCCCAAAAAAGTAATTTAATTGTGGAACCAAAACGAATTTTGTGGTAAAGGATTTTTTTTTTCTTTTTAAGTGTAGGAGCATTCAGAATTGTTCTTCTTGTTGCCTGTTATAATGACACCAATAAATAGCAGACATTCTTCTTGTTTAATTATTGTGTACTTGCGCCACTCTACCCGCGGTCTCGCACCACCGGTGTACTCTTAGGATCCTCTAAGCGGATGAGCAAGAAATTGTATTATGAGTTACTGTATCAATTACATGATTTCCTTGTGAGATACTCTCTCCCTCTATTGCTTTCTCGCTCTCTTTGCGGCTTATCGTTTTGATTGATGTGATTTTGCCTCCATCTTGTGAACAGCTTCCGGATTTCATTCGTTCATCAGTGTCGCGACTCTTGATTCTCTTCAATGAATCCTCATGCCACCGGGTTAAGCATATATGATCCCTTGACTATTTTGTTTCGTGTCTTTATCTTGCAGCTCCGTCTAAAGATGAAAGATATTTGAGGGACCGAATACCCAAATTTGCCTTGTTTTGCTAAAAAAACATGATTATGCTACAAATGGTTCGAGGTACTGGCATTCTTTTCTTTTCTTTTTCATTTTATATTTGACTTTTAACATCAAATCAAAGTTTTTGGAGTGAATTATGTTCATGGCATGGTATGTATTAACACTTTGTCATGGGAGTACGGCACTGCTATTGCCCCCTTCTAAATGTCTGAGGTGTTGGTTCTCTCTTTTTGCTTTGATAAATGTGATTTTGACTGTTAGTTCTACTGTGATAAGGAGTGCAATGACCTTCCTACGGCACTCACTTTAGTTCAATAACCTTTTTTTGTTCTATTTTGCTCAATTGAGTGCTATAAATTTGAAAAACCGATCACTTAAATGCCTTAGACGATTTACCTCGTTGGAAAAGCTGATGTGATATTAATTTATAATATATCATCCAACATGGTGTGTCGAAAAGCTTAAGTTAGCATCTGAGAAAACAAACGACGTCACTTGAGTGTTTAATTGAAAGATGGTAGAAGTTTTAATAACTTCAAGAATGGTTGTTTTAGTGCTCTAAATGTTTAGAAGTGGACACTTAGGTTCATCGATTTTTCTAAAGTGACTATCTAAGAGATGGGAAGAGGAGTGAGAACCCACAACGTTTGTTATACTATTGCCATACTGGACAAAAATTTTCACGTTGGACCTCAGTTTATTTTTAAAACTTCAACGTCAAAATGAAAAATTAAGAAGCAAATTCATGTAGGATGATTGGCTGGATATGGCACTAAAGTACCGATGTAATATTCAAGTGAGCGAAACAAAAGTTATGGCATTTAAGTGTCATATGAAAATTAGAGTACTCCTAATATACTTATCTCTTTCTAAATGCTTGTGGTGATGTTTTTCCTTTTTCACTTTGATAAATGTGATTTTTGACTTTTGGTACTGCTTGTTCTTCTTGAAAAAACATACTAGCAGTCTTTTTCTTGCTATATAATATGGACAAAGAAAGGATGGGTTCGTGCGGTGTTGTTGGGCAGCATTTCTTTTAGTTGCATTCTCTCTAGGCGACAAAACCACTTCAACCTCTTCACTCTGTAAGCCAGAGTCAAACTATTGATTCTGCCAACGTAAATGGTCTCGTTAATAGTTGTTGGGCTACTGCCGTTTTGGCAGAAAAAATGGTCCTTTGTGTCCAGAGAACTTATAAAAAGAGGTCCATCGGGCAGGCAATATTTTTTAAAAGGGGCTTGGCATGAAATGGGCAGGCGTCGGCCCATCACGGCCCATGATCTTTTGTCTTCTTGGCCCAGCATGGGTTCGTGCGGTGTTGGTTCGACGTGACATACGAGCCGGCTCGGGCACAATTGGTCACATCAAATGGGGTGGCTCGGCATGCCCATTAATAGAATAGTTTGTATTATGTCGTGCCGCGCCGTGTTTAGATCTACTTTTTATTAATTTTTGTATCGTAAGGGCTCTTCGTTACCCTTTTTCCTAAAGTGTATTATTTCTCATAATTAGAAGTAATTTTAACATTTAACATTTTTTTTGGTGGATTGCTAGGGTGGATTAAATTGAATACTAGTAAAGCTTACATTGCAGGTTTTTTTTTTTTTTATATCGATTGCGGCTCTTTCTTCACCAGCCAACTGACCATGAGAGGATCTTCTTACCCGGGACTTGCGAGTACATATGGATTATTCGGGAACGAGGGAATGTCTGACTTGTTGGTGTTGCTGCCTTGGTTGGAAAATGGTCAATGTCACCAAGCGGATTTTTTAGTATTGTGATTGGGACTCAATTTCGTAAAACAATTTGATTTTCGCGAGATCACCATTGAAATTGATTTTGAAGTGGTGGCTTATTTTATCAGTCCGAAGCTTATGATTGATAATGTTGGCCACGCTTTGTTTATAAGGTACGTTAAGCTCTCGCTTTGGGTTCAAAGTGAACATTATTTTTTAAAAGGAAATTGTCTTGCTAACCAGCTTGCTAATTCTTGGACACTAGGTTCTTTTCACTGCATCTTAGAGTTACTTCAAAATTTATTGGGTGATAGACTAGAGAGTTACTTTGTGTTTTATGAAGCGATAGAATTGGGACAATAGATTCTTGATGTTAATTTTTGTAATCGGCTTTAATCCTTTTTTTTTTTTTGCCTAAAATAATATGAGATGATGACACAAATAATTCCTAAAATTTGGTGTCATATGTAATGTGACTCATGAACTTTTAATTTGTTCAATATGGTCTTTGAATTTTAGTTCAATGTGCAATGTAGTCTCCAAATTTTAATTTATTCAATATCGTCTATAAATTTTTGATCGATATTCATTTAATCCATAGATTATATGAAAATAATCAATTTTGCTTGAGGATCACATTGAATTAAATTGAACATGTACCAAAAATTTAAAGACCATGTTGAACAATTTAAAAGTTCAAGGTTAAATAGTACATTACACATTGGGTTAAAGTTCAAATGCCATATTAAACAAATTAAAAGTACAGGGACAACATTGCACATTTAATCAAAATTGAAAATCTATTTGTGTCGTTTTTCCAAAAAATGTTCACAGTGAGAATTGAACTAATCTTCTTATTACTAAATTAGAATAAATCCGTCGTCTAGTGATGCATTACTTTTTCCAATTGGATTAACTTGCTTCACAAAGGGACCCCTAAAGAGTCCAGCGTGTTTTCTGATCCAAATCTGTCAGCACACTTCATCGTAATAATAGGAATTTAAAATAAAAACATCACAGATATCATCAACTGCAAAAGAGAAATCATTTTTGGCACCATTATTAAAAATAAATAAAAAAAAAATCGAGTCTAAGGTGATTCATCATGTCCTTTTAATTACACTTCTTTTAAATTGTTTATTTATGCCTTTTTAGTGCACCTTTTCAATTTTATTTTCACATTATTTGTATTGGAATCAAAATTTGATCGAATTCTACGAGATGGAACTTGATATATTGATTATGATTATGAGAAAAAAGGATTATGGTTGTGACGAGAAATTCATTAATCACGTCACAATGCACAAATTGATGTATAATTGCTTTTGTATTATTTTCTAATGCTTGCGCTATTTCCACTCAATTATTAGTTTTTGACACCCTCTTTTACGTTAAAAGGACCATATTATTTCTTGCTGGTCTCATTCTTGTTTAAGAATATTTCTTACATTTTTTATCCTTTCCTTTTGTTTCAATTTTATTAGAGATGAAATTACGATGCTCCTAACAAACAACAATTATTAAAGTTAAATATGAGACCGACTCGATTTAAGACTAATGCTTGCCTTGTTTATTTCTTTTTTGGTTTTTTCCTTCTTCTTTTTTTCTTGTTTGAAACAAGATCTATTTACTTCTTTTCCGAAAAATAGTTTATTTGGTAAATATCAATTGATTATTGTGTTTTTGACCAAAAAAAACTAATTTTTTTTGTTAAATTTGCATATTTCTTTTTTGTTTTGTATTGGGAATTATTATTATAAAAATAATTAAAGTACAAGTGAGAGGATTACGTTTGAGTAAATTGTGCATAGTACACACATCACTCACAATATTCAATTTTTGAGTAAATTCTTGTAGGTTTATGCCAAAATTGAAGTTGAAAAGTTCATGATCTTGAGGATTCTCTAGTAATATAATACAAACAATTTGCAGATAAGACTAACATTTCTTTACTTCAATACATGATTAGTATTTGTTTAGATTATAGTAATGGATAATAAGTTTAGAAGAAAACAAAATGAGGGAAACATTGAAATGTAATGGGTGCAAAAAATTGTTTGGAAGAGATGTGGATGAGTTTTTCTTTTAGTAAAATTGAAAAAAGAAGAAGAAAAGAGGTAAAAAATAATTTCAAATTAAAAGTGGTATCCGTAAGGGATAATGTCGTAAATTTAAGGTCTATTTGTTTCGTGGAAAATGAGTCATTTCCATAAAATATTTACCTATAAGTAATTTTTCAGGAAAATGACAATATTTTCTGATGTTTGACTAAAACCTGAAAATGTTTTGAAAAATATTTTCCGGTGTTCGGTGAGAAAATAATTTCCCGCTCCCAGATTGCCAAGTGCAAGTGTCAAGCTCGAGGCTCACAAAATCAACGAGCGCAAATTTAAAATCAACGAGCTTGAGATTCACCTAGTTCGATGACTAGCTAAGAAAGAAGAAATTGGGAAACAAAGAAAAGAAAAAGAAAAAATGAAATTAAAAATAATTTGAAGGGTTAATATATTGAAAAACCCAAATTGGTACACTTGTGACAAATTTACTCAAAACTATTTTTTTGACCACCAAAAACCCCAAACTGGTATACCTTTGACAAATTTACCCCAAATTGATACACTTGTGACAAATTTACCCTCTGTTGGTTTTCGTTAAATTTTATTGTTAGATTATTAAGTAAAATAACACGTGACAGTTTACTGGCATTACCAATTTAGGATTTTACGCTCCATTTGTCACAATTTACAATTTTTGTGATTTTTTTGTGGTATTAATCCAATTTAGGGGAGGGTATACTTGTCACAAATTTACCAGTTTGGGATTTTTTGCGGTCGAATAAATTAGTTTGGGGTTAATTTGTCATAAATGTACAAGTTCAGGGTTTTTTATGGTCAATCGGGGTAAATTTGTCACAAGTATACCAGTTTGGGATTTTTCATGGTCAAAAAAATGGTTTGAGGTAAATTTGTCACAGGTGTACCAGTTCGGGGTTTTTTAGAGTATTAACTCTAATTTGAATTAATAAAGAAAAATAAAATTAAAAAATAATTCGAATAAAAAAAGAAAAGAAGAAGAAGAAATGTGAGGAAGAAGTAAGGAATTGTAGAAGTATGAGATAAGAAATATCAAATAAAGAAAATATTTTCCACTTTTCAAAAGTGAAAAACATTTTCCCCAAGGAATTCATTTTTCGTGAAATGAACGCTGAAAAATCTAGAAAATATTTTTTCGGAAATTATTTTTCATGAAACGAATGGAGCCTTAATGTGATGAGAAGTATTATGAGTCAATAAGGAGTGGAAATAGTGTTAACATTTTCTAAAATGTCAAATTCATAGTGCTGCAATCAGTGGTGGCTAAAAAGTTAGCTTATGTACATAAAGGTGTACCTCTTCATCTTTCCTTCTAAGGGAAGCCATGTCATCGTCAGCATATTGTTTGCAAAAAAATATCAACGCGCACCATGGGTTAATTAATCGAGTTAGTACTTTTGACCTCCCTTTTTGTGGAAAAACTTCACGAATGTCTGTCGCAAACTCTAATATGTAATCGTCAAAATTTTCCAAATAGAGATTCTCTCGTATATTTTGTCTGCTGCTTTACATATAAAAACAATGTATTAATAAACTTTAGATTGATAATTACTTGAAAACCCAATTACAAATTACTGGAGTCAAGCGCCACATATTTCAAATGGCATCGTCGTAATTCTCCACTATCGTATGGCGTACCAAATTCGAAACCATGCCGTCGACCCGACTCTACTAGACACTGAAGATTGCAAGGCTAATTTCAATTGACGACAAATATGGATCGTATACTTTTGTAGCATCAACAAAAGATACGTGCCCTTCCTGATCTTGCCTCGTATATAAGTCGGTAGCTATCGAACGCTCTAACACACCCTGCCGGTCATGTCATCGAGCACTTCGGGACCAAAAAAAAAAAGATCGGACACATTCAAAATTCTGAAATGGCTATAATTCCGCCCACGGCTGGCCTGGCTTTCCCAATCGTCCCATCGAGAATTCATTGCCCGCGCAAACCCGTCACGAAATTACAGCTGTAAATTAGTCACAATAAAGCCTTCAAAAGAGGGAAAATATAGAACTAAGCGAGATCAGAAAAAAAAAAAAAAATAATAAAGAGCTTTTAAGGCGATAGAAGAGAGAGAAAGAAGAGAGAGAGAGAGAGACTCGATTCAAACTTCTCTCTCCTCGCTCGCTCGCGCGCTCGCGGATCGGCGAAATCTTCACCTTCGGGTTTCGCTTTTCTGCCCCAATTGCTAGGGTTTTTCTCTCGATCGGTTTCTTGCCGATGAAGAAAGAGGCGGCGGCGGCCTCCGGCGGCGCCGGAATCGGCTCGAGGGCGACGGCCGCGGGCGGAGCCGTCGGCCCGCAGCGGCTCAGGCCCGTCGAGAGGGGGCGGTTGACCGAGGCGGCGACCTCCGATGGCGCCGGGATCGGCTCGGAGAGGGAGGGCGACGGTGGACCGGAGCAGCTCAGGGCCGTGAAGAGGGAGCGGCTGGGCAAGGCGGTGATCTCCGACGGCGGCGCCGTGGTTGGCTCGAAGAGGAAGGGCGCGAGCGGAGCCGCCGCCGCCCCGGAGCAGCTCAGAGCCGCGAAGAGGGAGCGGTCGAGCCGGAACCACGAGGAGAAGGAGCCGTCGTCGCAGGCGACTGAGCAAGACGACTCTGAGCGCAGGGTCTTGCGCTCCCACTACCTCGCCGTCAAGAACCTCATCAACGGTAGCTACTGCTCCTTGAATTTTTGTTGGATTTGTTCTTCCGTTGTTCTGCTCATCGGTTTTCTTGTTCCCCTCCTCATTTCTTGACTCCTAGAGTGATGATATCGATTTTCTTTGTCCTGTTATTTTAGACGAAAGAGACGACTTGCTGAGGGCCGACTCGGATAAGTTCGCTACCATCATCACTGAAGTGGAGAACTTGTACGAACTGGGTAAGGCTATCAATTGTCCCATAACTTCCAAGATTTGGTTGTTAATTATGTTTGCTTGTAAGCATTAGTTGCTGAGCATGGTTGCTCCGTATACATTAGGTGCTTCGTTCTAGTGCTTATGTCATGTATGAGCCATCGAGTGAACGACTGAAATCGGGATTTAGTTTCTATACCGGAGCAATGGTTTGGATTTGACAGCACACCATATGATCCTCTGCAGAATTTATAGTATTTAGTGATTGGAGAGCCGTTCTGCTTCTTTATACAAAATTTGCTGGTGGTTGTTGATTTGATTTTAGTATTGAAATTGTGGGTTTTTTTTTCTTTTCCCCGTTCTCCGTGTACTTGTTCAGTACAGAAGCCGAGGGAGCAAGTGGCGGATGCTGAGGCACTGTTAGGTATTGCGAACACTCTGGTTAGCTCAGTGAAATCATACTCCAGTGACGGCATAACTCCATCGGATTTTGTGAATTGCTTACTCAAGGAGTTTGGTCAGCCGATGGGAGGTTTGGGAATTGGTGAAAATGATCAGGTCCCTTTTATCTGGAAGGATTTAGGTGTACGTGTTTCGCCTATCTTTAGAAACTTTCAAGGCTGTTGCACTATGTGAGTTATCCTCCTCGAACTCTTCACCTGTATGACATGAAAATCATCATTCAGTTACTTTAGTGTCATGATTCTATCCTGGTTTTTGACTTTTTCCCTTATCATAGGCTTGGACCAATGAATACTCAGCTTAAGCAAAGGAAGGTTACTGTTCATAGAAAGCATACGAGGCCAACTGAAAATTCTCGCCCTGAGGAGGTATTTTCACCTTTGGAATAGTTTATTTTAATTTAAAAAAGAAGGCACGCAGAGGTATCTAGTTGGTTTGCCTGATGACATAACTTGTTAGAGCTAAAAATTTCACTTTGTACCTATGAGCAAATTAGGAAGATTAGTTTTTTATTGTCAATATGAATATTTATGTTGAAAGAATATGCATCTTGAGCATGTCTATGGTACCATGGGCAAATGAGCTAGGGGACAAATGATGACAGAGTAAATGAAGTTATTGCATGAGAAACAGGTTTTTTCATTTTTGGTAAGTGAGTTAATCGTCAATGGTGGTATTGTATTACTGGAATATTGCTTTTTAGTTGTCTAATTCTTGCTCGTTCTGATGGGGCTGTGAATTCAGCTGTGAGATTTATTGGTTAGTTTAGTCTCTTGCCGATCCACTTTGAACTTAAGTAAGTGCGTGACTTTTATATTTCCATGTAAGTTTAGGCTCAAAATACATGGGTTGAGTTTATCTTTGGAACTGAGATGACTGAGATGACTGAGATGACAAAAGTCAGTGGTTCCTTTGCGACAGATTGATGATGCTGGGGTTGAAAAGAAGACAGATACTGACAAGAACATGTCAACAATGTTTGAGATCTTGAGAAGGAAGAAGCGTGTCGGACTTGATAGCTTGATTTTGAACAGACAGTCTTTTGCACAGACCGTTGAGAATCTGTTTGCTTTGTCTTTCCTAGTCAAAGATGGGCGTGCTGAAGTTACTGTGGATGAAAAGGGCTATCACTTTGTTTGTAAGATCTATTTCGTCTTCATGAACTTCTGTTTCATTCTTCAATATTGCCGGTGGCCGCACCTTTGCTTGACACTGTTAATTATTTGTATTGCAGCACCCAAAAATGCTCCTGTTTCTAGTCTTGTTCTGTCCGGTGAAGTGGTTTACGGTCATTTTGTATTCAGATTTGATTACAGGGATTGGAAGGTATGCGTCTGCACCTTCAAAATAATGCAAGTCTCTTTTGTTTGTTCTTTTTCATCCATCAAGATCCCTTCTACTTTCCTTTTTCATTTCCACCGAAAAAGTATTTCTTCTATCTACTGGAATATGACCATAGCTTTTTCTTATTGGCAATAGATGATGATTAGCACGCTACCACATGGAGAGGAGTTGATGCCACATCGTGAGCAGCAGACCTGCTCAGCTGCTTCTCAAGCAGATCTAGTGTCATGTAATTCTCAATCAGTATTACCCACAACACCCATTAGGAAACTGACTAGAAATCGTGGTTTGGTCATACAGGAAGAATCGGTGGTTGAAGACTCTCCTGTAGTTGATGACGACACTTCATCAAGAGCTAATGCCATCCGAAAATGTAAACGGAAACTTCATTGAGGGGGCTTCTATGAAATAATGGCTCATGTCAAGACTCCTTCAGTGTTTGCTGCTCTAGTTTCTATCATTTATAAATGTATATACGTAGATGGTCTAGGTTTTCCTAACTTAGTGTGTAGTTCAAAGTGCATACCTCTATTCCTTTGGGAAGTTTTGTTATTCACCGAGGTCTTTCAATTGTTGTGTATATTTTAGGTTTTTGAATCACGTGAGGATGCACTTTGCTGTATTTGGTCATTCTTCAATCAGAAGAATTGGTTATGAGAATTATTGTATCAAATGTCAGGAACAAGCCATCCGAGTGAATCTATATTTTAGTTGCTGACTTGCCGTGGCCTTTGTGCTAGTGGGTTTACACTTAAATCATTATCTTCGTTACTGGTCATAAATAGCTGAATTAAGCCGTTTGTTGCTCATTTTCTGGGCTAGACCACACGCATCTTATGTGACTACTTATTGAGTGATACTGTTCCGTAAGTACACTTTGCCCTAGGCTTTGTTCACGACTGGCCCAGTGTCCTCTTACTGCAGTGATCAGCCTTTTTGGAGGATCACCCTTACCATCGACGACTGGTCACTCCAGAAAGCCTCTCTAACTTTTTCTAGTTCTGCTTCATGGCAGAGAACGGCTAAATTTTTCAAACCCTGATCATCTCCACCTTTGTTTTCAGTTGTCATTGTCAAGACTTAAGTGAAGGTATTGGTTTCATAGCGATTCCTGTTTTCTAAACCTAGCAAGCACAAATGGACGGATTAGTGGCTTGTGTTTATGGTTTTTTCCAATTCATGGAAAGCAATGTGCCTTCTTTATTAGAAAAGAAGATCAACGCTCCAGGGCAAAATCTGGAGCCTAGAATTGGGAGCCTCCCTTTGATGGTGCCGGTAAAGAGAGTAAAACTGAACAGAGATGGCAAAACTTCCAGTGCTGCGCCCACTGTGTAATCTTCAGTGCTTGGCCTTTGGTATGTCAAGGCCCTCGAATAGTGGACTGTCAACTCCAACTCCCATGGCATTTAGGCCATTGTCGACGTATATAACGGCTCCTGTTATGGCAGAAGCTAAAGGTGATGCCAAGAATGCAGCAGTGTTCCCCACCTCCTCTGTTTGACATTGATTTCTCGTTAGTATAGGATGGCCAAAAAATGCGAAAAAGAGAATACCACAGATGAGTTCAACGAACAGCACCTGCAGACAGTTCTTTCTGCAAAGGAGCATTGGCCAAGGAATACTCTATCATCATATCGATAAATCCAATTGCTTTTGCTGCACGGCTTCTTAAAGGACCTGAAAGTTATGCGTTGATAATCTCAAATAGTATTTGGTTGTTCATGATTCAAATAGATGCTAGGTCTACCCCACATATGGTGCATTGTAGTAACATCTGCCACCTCTAATTTTCAGAAAGACAGCAGCTAAAAAGGACCAAAGAATGGTGTTAACCTAATTCTTTTGATCTCATCACATATTTCTACAAAGGAGCAATTGTAGAATGAAAACCTCGAGGCCTATGGAAAAAGGTAAGTTGGATGCTCTGAAATAATGCTTCCAAAATGACAAGGGCGAAAATGCCAACGTACCGGCGGATATAGTATTCACTCTAATTTTGTTCTTTCTTCCTGCTTCAAAAGCAAGCACCTGAACAGGTCATGAGACCCACAGTCATGTACAAAAGTTGTGTGTGTAGGAGCTCAAGAGGAATGATGGCAATATGGCATAACAATATACTTACCCTTGTGTCACTTTCTAGAGCAGCTTTTGCAGAACTCATTCCGCCACCATACCTGTATAAACTTGCATATTGATTATTCATGGAAAGGAGAAGTAATAATGATAAATTCAGAGTTAAAAATGTACCCTGGAATTATCCTCTCAGAAGCAATGTAGGTAAGTGATATTGAAGAACCGCCTGCAGAATTACCATCAGGTCTTCAGAACAGAATCACATCCACTATGTGTGAGATGGCACGACATATTTACTATTGTCTACAATCCGAGTCTGTTCAAAGAGCAGTATTTACAGAAAAAGACATGCCTGGGTTCATTATCGGTATAAAATGCTTGAGTAATGAAACATAGGAGTAACTTGAAGCTGACATAGCAGCAAGATAACCCCTCCTCGACGTTTCCAACAAAGGCTTGGTTACCTTTGAAAAAGACAAATAAATAGTAAACAGATTCACTAAACAGAAAGTAATCACCAACAGATGAACATGAATCACACGTTTACCTCTGGCCCGTTCGCTAGTGAGTGAACAAGAATGTCTATGCTGCCAAAGTCCTGCTTCACAGAATCTGCTACTTCCTACAAATGTTTATATGGCTGCTTAAAAATATGACTTTCAACATCTGATGAAGAAAAATGGGGCACAGATGCCCAAAACATAATAAAAACTATATGGCTAATCATATGAAACATAATAAATTTGCTCATTGCATGAAATGTGGCAAGATGGCAGTGACATTAAGGAATTTGTTTGTCAAGAGAAATGAAGACGTAGAATGGACATTTTTCCATGTGCACTTAGGTTAAGATCGACGATGCTGGAGATTAACAGTCTTCATTTGATGTATTAGTAGTCCCTTTTGCAGACGTTATTCTCAATCTCACCATTGTCCAGGACAAGATAAAAATCGGCAATGAATATTGTCAAACCTGAACAGTCCATTTGCTGGATGCTGCATAACGCTTGTTAGTTTTAACCTACAAAAATACAATCAAATCATCTTCATTTATGTCCAAAAGTTAGCATCCAACTTTTCAAGTATACAGCATGCTCTCATATTACATCTTCAGGTACGTCGTCAGGATTGTCATATACAGCATCTAAAGGATATACTTTGGAGATCTCCATGACAGAACCATCTGGCAATCTAAAACATTGAGCAATTAGTGTGAAATATTCAATAATATTACCAGTTTTGGTTGCAACATGAAATAGTCAATAGCAACTTACACACGTGATTCATCAAACTTTCCACGCCGCAGGCTGGTTTCAAAGATGTTCAAAGCCTAACCAAGAAATTAACCACCAATGAATAGGCATTTTTACGATTCCTCAGACATGCTAAAGGACCAAAATGTATAAGCATAAAAGTGCATTATCAGCCCTTGTACTCACTGGCACCCATGTCCCTAGAAGAATTTCAGCACCAGCAGCAGCAAGAGATTTTGCTATTGCCCAACCATAACCATTGTCGTCAGCTACACCCGCTATAAAGGCCCTCTTACCTACATATAAATAAAGAGGACAAAACTTTATTGTCACAGATAAAATGAAGACATAATAGCAGAAAAGATCTGGCTCACTAAACAAATATATACGAGTAGTTAAGCTACCAATCATTATAAAGACAGAGTTTAAACTACTGCAACATCTTTTAAAAAGAAATCCATCATTTTTCCATGCTTTTTGCTGCCCATAAATATACAACATAAATAATTTTCTGGCTTTTCAAGAGAAAAACAGAGGTTATTTTGAAAAGTACACATAATATTGGCATTTCATCCAAGAATGACATCCATGTTGCAAGCTCGTCTGTTTATTGATATTTCAGAAGCCCGGTGACTACTGAAATTAGCAACACAAATAGGAAACACAGAGGGCCAAAAGGAGGAAAGATTGAGATTGTGTATTATTCCCTGTGCTAGAATAACTAGCCTTCAATACCAACACCTTTTCCAGATGCGAGAAGCTTACATATGAACTGATTAATGAATAATGTTTGCAACAGTTTGAGATAACAAATTGCCACAAGAAGCGAATTACAATACAGAGAAGAAAGGGCATTTTGATAAAAAAGAAGCAAATTGACCTAAGCAGGTAAAAACCAAGTATACAGAGAAGAATTCATGAAGAAAATTCTGACCTCTTAAGTCAATTGACAAACCTGACGAAGGTTTGCTTTGACTATCTTCAGACATGGCCTTTGTCACAGGCTTATCTGATTTCAACTCAGATGACGAAGAAATTCCTCGGAAAGGTAGCATACATGATAGATGACAAGCGCTAGCAAGCTTAGCCCATGATGCCGCCTTACTGTCATAACCAAGAATTGTGGCACCCAGTCTGAAAGCTCGGTGCGAAGAGGATACATAGGGTCTTGCTGTTGCAAAGTGCAGGCCAGATGCCATTGTCGATGCCATGACAAACAGATTAACTCGAGCGCAGCAAAATGAAGACCTAGAATTACATAGAAGCAAGTCAGAATGACTTGAATTTTTAAATCAGATGACGCATTGTCTGATCTGACGAGGAAAATATTGTTCATCAAGTCTGCGGGAGTCCTCATCAATTATATTCATTGAAACACTCATCCGCTCATACTCACTTGGTAACACCTCTCATTTTCATACTAGCGCTGTTTATGTTCACAACTGCTCCAGGTACTAGCATTGTTCAATTATATCAGACAGCTACATCATCCAACAAGATAACCACTGCAGCACCAGGCCAAGAAGACTGTGACCCAACTCAGGCTTATCGAGACATTTTGAATTCTTATCCTCAAAAGCTCTTCTTAGTTTCTCCAGTGCGCAAAACCAGTCACCTCTATCTCTCTCCATCTAACTTTACACTTACAAAAAAGCTATCCGCTGCGATTTTGCCGGGGATGCGAGCTCTTCAAATTTAAAAGCAGAACATCTTTCTTTATTCTGGAACGTGGCGAAGTTACGAAATTCAAGAAGATCAAGAACATACGATTGGCTAGTCTCTGTGGGTTCCAAAGCACAAGCACTGGCACACACCCTCCACAGCAAAATAAAAAAACAGCACCAAAAAGCGAAATTCCCCAGAAGTACACCCTCTTCCTCCGCTCTCCGCTACAAAAGCAACCTCATTTTTCCGCCGAAATCGACGGATTGGGTTCGCCGCGCGTGGCAGAGGGATGAAGTTCCCTCAAGAACATAAAAGCAGAGAGAGAGAGAGAGAGAGAGAGACCTTTGAGGAGAGGGAGAGAGAGACGACGAAATGGGGACTGCAGTAAGTGAGCAAGAGAGGGAAAGCAATGAGAATGGCGAGGGGAATTTCTCGGCACGAACCTGTTAACGGTTAACAGGTCGCCGCGAGGGGTTGCAGCCTCAACTTGAGAAGCTCTTGATAAGTGACAGCTCGAACTGAGGCTCACCCTCTCGCTCTCAAGACCAGTGCACGCCAAACAGACGCCAAGTCCAGGAAGCAAAAATCCAAGAAGCTCCCTCTCTTCATTTGGTATATGCTCCTAAATTTGTATTGTCCTTTCTGATCGAGCTGGTCTTTCCACCAAAAAAACCATGAACTGATGAGTCGATCCGCCGTAGGTTTGTAGTGAGGGCTGTCCGCTTCGGGCCGAGGGTTCAACTTGGGCCTCCCCTATGGATCCGGGTCCATGCATTCTAGCACATTATGACCGTTGATCGCGTAAGGTTTGGTGTGAGGCTCGCACGATCAACGACTGCAATGGACTGTGTGGATCCGGATGGAGGCGGAGTATTTGCCCAATCACTCTGCAATTGCCAGTGTCAAAAGAAAAGAAGAACAAGAAGGAACCGTTGTAAGGCCCAAAAAATTCGACCCAAAGAAAAAGGCCCAAAAGAAAAGAGAATAGCAGTTGAATCGTGGGCCTTTTAACGGGCCGGTACCCATCATCAAGAGCCCGTCGACCCGGTCGGCAGCGCGGAATCGGATCTTCGACTTGGAGAGTAGGGGGCGCTCACGTGACATCTTTTCACTTTTTTAGGGAGGCCGCCGACGTCATCCGATCCACGTGAACGCGCTCGCGCTGGCCCACCTCTCGGGAAATATCACGTCACGCCTCCGAAATTATCCTTTTCCTCCAATTTTTTTTTTTAAATTCCGATTTAATTTAGGGAAATTAGCACAAATACCCCAAAACATTAGCCCAATAAGCAATTTGGTCCCCAGAATTTTAATTTATTTAATGCAATTTTTGATTTTAACCAAATATATAATGTAATTCTTAAATTTTAAATTTATTCAATATAATCCCTAAAATTTTAGTATACATTCAATACAATCTCTTAATTATATGAAAATATTAAATATAATCTTTCAATAATTATTCAAGATTAGGGATTACATTGAATATTTTTATTAATTCAAAGGTTGAATTAAATATATAGCAAAAGTTTAGAGATTATATTGAAAAATTAAAAGTTCAAGAATCACATTATACATTGAGATAGAATTTAGAGATTATATTGGATAAATTAGAATTTTTGGGATCAAATTGTATATTGAGCAAAAATTCAGGACTATTTATGACATTATCTCTTTAATTGATTCCAAAAAGTTCGATTTTTCCCTAAATTTCCAACCCCCACGAGTCGAATCCAACCCCGCCACACATCTCACGCTCCTCTCTGTCCCTCGGAGCCCCGCCCGTTCTCTCTCCTTCCCCTTCTCTGCGAAACCCTAGCTCTCCCTCTCTTCCCCTCTCTCTCTCTCTCTAAACCCTATACGCTCTTCTTCTCCTTCTCCGAGTCAGGGGGCCAGTCCGCGGCGGTGCGAGCGAGAGCCAATGGACTTCGGCGGCGGCCGCAAGAGGGGGAGGCCGGACGCTTCCTCCAACGGCAATGGCGGTCCCAAGAGATCTAGGGAAGGTTCGTTCGCTTCCCCTTCGCTTTCCGCTCTTTTTGGTTCGACGCGAATCTGCGTGTGTTCCCCCCCGCTCGCGTGCCTGTAATTTCTCGGCTCTGGTGGGTCCCTTCGGCCGGCGAAGGAAAGCTGCGGCTTTTGGGTTTTTCCTTCGGAAGTGCTTCTAGTGTGGCTTCGGGGTGTGTGTTTCTTGTGGTGCTGATTGCGCTGTGCAGTTATGGTAGTTTGCCCTGCGGCAAAAGGAATTAAATTTGGAAGCCCTCTGGCGTTTTTTTTTGTGGGTTGTGGCGGTTTTAAAGCGCCCCTCTTTTGTTTTTTTTACTTGGATGGATCTCCAGCTGTCGCTGCAGTTTTGCGTCTGTTTCCTGAATTTCCTCGACGTTGTGATTGTAGGGTTTGAGTTTGTTGTTGCAATTTTTGCGGTAGGAGATGTTTATGAGCAAATGGGCGTGTTGTTTACCTGAGAAATAGTCTTTGCTTGGTGTTTGAACATTGTAGTCTGTTAGCCTCAATTCAGGTTGGTTTCTCGTTGTGCTAGATCTGTCTTGGCCAAGGAGCTTTTGTGTTGATAGTTTGTGAGTCAAGATAAGTTTCTTCGGTAAAAGTGTCCGATGTAATTTTCTTCTTTGTCTGGATGCCACATTCAAATGTTAAAAGAGCTTGAAGCCCGTCCCATTTCAAGAACTCGGTGTTGTGGTAACTATCACTATTGGCCACTTAATACGCCAAAAGAATTAGTAGCATGGTGAGGTTTTATATGCAAGTAATGAAAAGTTAAGGTGTTGATGTACTTCTCTTCTAGGTATTCGGTTGCTTAAATTTCCAATTTTCAGCAACCAGAACTTGCTGCTCAGGCGTAATAACTATTGTCATGGAGAATAAAATACATTTCTTCTTGCAACTTTTTGCTGAAGTATGTACCCTTTGTTGGAGTGTCAAAGGTTGTTTCCCTATGTTACATTTGATGGAGTAGAGAGTGGATAATTTTACTTGATTAGAGAGCGTTTACTTTTGGTTGTGATAACAAATGGCAATGTGAATTAATGTCCTTAAATTCCAAGGTCATTCACCCACTGAAATTGTCAACTGAAAAAAATTAACTAATGTTCTGTAACAGAAGCGGAGACCTTTTCAACTGGTATAGGAAGCAAATCGAAGCCATGCACAAAGTTTTTCAGGTTCAAATCCTAACCTATCTAAAAGAAATAGTCTAAATACAATTGCATCTGTTGTTGGAGTTAACAAAAATGAAGGTTGTTTGTTTATTTTATAAAGTAAAAGCAATGTGATATAGACTAATGAATTGGAATTTAAAGTTGTGCTACAGGTGGCCTCGCATTCTTGTTCTAATCTTAACAAAGATTATTGAACAGAAACCATTGATTCACAATGGATTGGTTGGAAATTGGGATTAACTACTACTGGCAGGAAAAGTAAACTCAAAGCTGACGCAAAGGATCCAACATGGCCCACCTCATAATTGCTACCTTTACTTCTGTGATAAAATTTTAATTGCCGAACAGATACTCTGGATGCATGGAAGCACATCTCTTTCATAATCTTAAGATGCATAAGGCACAATCTAGGTCAACAGTATGATAATGCTAGCTTTATAGCTTTAGCGGATCCTTTACATAGTTTGTCGTGAATTCCCACTGCCTATTCTTTTTTGGCTCTCATGATGTGTCGAAAAAATGAACTTCTGTTTTGTACTGGATTGAGTTTGGATCTGTGCTTGAAATCTTCTGCACTTTCTCATATCGAAGTTTTATATGTTTATCTTTTATCCATATGGAGTTAACAGATCAAGCAGAAATCCTTGGCTGTAGAACTTACTGTTGTCTAATATGTTGCGTGCATTTACAATGCATGTGGATGTTTATATCTTCAGTTGTTGATGCCTTTGATGTTCTTTAAGTAATTTTTTGGACTGGAGGCTAACTTGTCGTAATGAGATCATGGATCAAGCAGTAATAGAATATGTTTCACTGGGGACATTGGCGGTGCTCTCTACAGTCTACATACTGTCTAAATCACTGAAATTGAAATGTTCTGATTAAGGCATATTGGCAGAACAGAGGATGAAAGTTTCCAACTATTTAAAGAGTGTCTGAACTTTGTTTTGCTGTGCATGATTCTCTCTCTCTCTCTCTCTCTCTCACACACACACACACACACACACACACACACACACACACACATTCATGTGTTTTGGATGTTTGGAAATTTTTATTTTTCCGCAGGATGTATTTTTTCATTTTTTGCAAGTTAGTTAGCTGCTGCAGCTTATTAATTTTTAGAATATTATCCGTCGATATGATGATTGACCTTTGTTAGTGTCCAAAAGTTCTTTGTAGTGGTGACTGGCTTATAAAATTTGCTTTGTACAGAAATTGGAGTTACCTCTTGTCCCATTTAACAAGATCATCATTTTATTTAATCTTGTTTTTGTGTGATTATTTTCATTGAGGGGTATTTGGAGCATATATAGTTACAGTAACCCATTGAAACCTCTTTTGCCTTCTATTGCGGGCAGGTTTTAACTGGTCATAATGACATGTAACTAGTGGTAGCATCATTATTGGTCAAGATCATTTTTGTTGTAGTGGAGCACAATTGCACATACTTAGTGTTAATCACGATGGACTGCATATAGTTTTCGCTTTAGCTGCTTCATGTTAATTGGGAAGATTCTCACACTTGCCTTCTGTATTAAGACCGTTCATTTACCAAATAATATTTGATTCTAGCCTGTGTTTGTTGAAACGATCAAATGCTTTTGTTTGGAGATTTTAGATCAATAACCGACCTTTCTCTGGAGGTCATGTCCTGGTTACTTGCACAATAAAACGACTTCTAGTGCCCATATATGAATTTTCAGAGCTCTAAAGTTCTTTAGATACTTGGAGGTCATGTCCTGGCTTTGTGTATGCCTTATCATTTGCTTTTTGCAATTATCTTTTGTGGTGTTGCTTACTCCAATGTCTAGTCTGGACCTTTATTTTCAATCGTTCCTTGAGCAACCTGCTTCAATGTCATTATGGAACTTGAAACTTCTTTTATTAAGGACGTTCCTGATGAACCTTATTGTGTCTTTCTTCTCATACCGCATTTAATATCACCAAAGAATTATTCTCCAGTATTAGTGAAATTGAGTGATGCATTGATAACATCAGTCATCTTCAAATCACGTTGTCAGTTCATTGTAGTCCATCGCATACTCTGCTCACAGTCTTATCTGATTAGATGATGATAAGTTATGCTCTATCGAACACAGCTGATCACGAATCTTTACTTTGTGCTAAGCATTTGATTTATTGTCCACATAACATGCCTTGGTGCAAATTGTGTGGTACTCCAATTTTCGAATAAATTTTTGTCCGGCATCATATTACTTGCCTGTCCTTGCAATGAAAGTTAGAAACCTAGTTGTCAGGGCTCAGCCATCTGATTTATTAATGCTGAGTGTTTTCTCCTTTAGCGTTGTTTCATTTACTTGTGGGGTTAGAAGATGCATTTAGACATGCATTTTGGCCATAATAAATATGAGAATCATTCCTTGTCTGTTCTCCCCAGTTTTAAATAAGGATTTTATTTTTTAATTGGCCCGTGCATCAATAGAACTCTAATATGATTGAATTTTTTACTTTCAGTACTTCCGGGTGCCCATTTGGTGAGGGATGCCACTTCTTGCACTATGTACCTGGAGGCTTTAAGGCTGTGTCTCAGATGCTTAATCTCGGTGGCAACCCTACTCTTCCCCATGCCTCGAGGAATGCAGCACCATCTTATCCAGAAGCCCCATCTCCTACAGCTGTGAAGACTCGGTTGTGCAACAAATTCAACACTGCTGAAGGCTGCAAGTTTGGTGATAAATGCCATTTTGCCCATGGCGAGTGGGAACTTGGCAAGCCAACCGGTCCCTCCTATGATGATCCTCGTGGCATGGTTCCACCATCTGGTCGGTATGGCGGCCGCAACGAACCTCCTCCTCCAGGTCTTGCAGCAGCAGCAAGCTTCGGGGCTTCCGCTACGGCTAAGATAAGTATTGATGCATCACTTGCTGGACCAATCATTGGGAGAAATGGTGTGAACTCAAAGCAAATTTGCCGAGTAACAGGAGCAAAACTCTCAATAAGAGAGCATGACTCAGATCCTAATTTGAGGAACATTGAGCTTGAGGGTACATTTGATCAGATAAAACAAGCTAGTGCCATGGTTCATGAGCTCATTGCTAATGTTGCCTCTGCCTCTAGACCTGCCATGAAAAATTCAGCTGCGCATTCTGCTCCCCGAAGCAACTTCAAGACAAAGCTCTGTGAGAACTTTGCTAAAGGCTCTTGTAACTTTGGAGAAAGGTGCCACTTTGCTCATGGAGCTGAAGAGTTGAACAAGCCCGGGCTTTGAAGATGGTTATTGTTTGTTTTGTCTCTACTCTTTGGAATTTCAGGTAGTGTGGCACAACGCCAAATATTTGAGAATTTTGTTGTGATGAGAATGTTAGTTTGTTATTAGTTAGCTCCTTTGGATTCTGTAGCTAAATTTGTGGATCTTATTAGCAAGCTTTTCCCGTGGTATTGGCCCTTTATGGAATTTGGAAACACAAGGTGGGGCATTTGTGTTGTGTTTGTGTTTTTCATGTATGCTAAGAGGAATGGAACAGCATACAGTAACAAGAACCCGTGAAATGATTTGGAATTAGGTAAGGAGCGAGGGGCAATGTTCTACCAGTGAACTTTATGGAGTATTGATTCTATAAGCGGTGGACTGTAATCCATCGAGAAATAATTTTTCAGGAATGGGTAGTCTCTAGATCTTGCAAATAACCCATCTTGAGCGGTTGTACCTTTTAGGCGTGTCACGGCACCCGGGCTGATATCGTGGTCAAGAAGGGGGAGTCAAAGTTTATACCGAATGGGGCCGTCTTCTCTGATGTCTGCCCTGAGCATTTCGTTTGAAGTTGCTTCACTTTCTAATGAAACATAGCCGTTAGATGCAGTCGCAGTCCAATTAAAGTGGCATAATTCTTACGAAAATTTACTTCTCGTGCATTGAAAGGTGGGTAAATACTGCTGAATGGCCAAATATTTTGCACTCCTTTTGCTCTTTTATTTCTTCTCTTGGTTCTTGGCATGGTATGATAAAAACGATGTAGCAGATGAGCTTTATCTGTCACTTAAGACCCTTTTTCACTCAAGATTCAGGTCCACTTAGAAAAATATCTAGCAGCTATAATTGGACTCAAAACAATCAGACAGTTAACCACTTGTAACCCATGTCAAGCCCAAAAAGAACTCATAATCCCTGATGCTTTGTTCAATCAGAAGCAAGGGCCTACTTTACAAGCCAGTTTAAACTTGATTATTCAATAAGAAATCACAGTATGTACAAACCAAAAAAAGAAAGAAAAAGAGTAGATTAACAAGTCAGGCCCCTTATTTCGCTGTTTATTCCTTCCAATCTGCAACTAATAGCTCTCGAAAGTCCAGGCCTGGTTTGGTCGCGGGAAAACACAAAAATTTAATTTCACTGATCCTAAGACAGTGGAGGTTTTTATTTCATGGCAACCCAAGAGGTTAAATGTGAAAAATCTTGATCGAAAACTGAAAGAGACGATCTTAAACTCTGACAAGCACCTCCTCTTCCTGATGCCCCTTGTCCGCTCCCTCGTTGTCTTCTTCGCTCTCCAGGTTGTTGATCTTGTACCACTTGGCACAGAATAAGTAGATCACGAAATCAAAGGCCGTCAGCGCCGCGATGAGGAAGTAGAAGCGGTCCATGTGCCCTGTGTTGAGGTCCTCGGGTATCCACCCGGGCTTGTCACCCTGGGTTGTGATCCGCGTCACCATGTTCACCAGCATGCTGCTCACATAGTTCCCCAGAGACATGGAGGCCATGCAGAGCGAGCTCCCGAAGCTTTTTATTCCGTCCGGGGCCTGCTCGTTGAAGAACTCGAGCTGGCCCACGTACATGAACACCTCAGACGCGCCGACAAGCATGTACTGCGGCACTTGCCAGAAGATGCTCAGGGCGCTTGACTTCTCACCCGGTACGACATGCCTGAGCCGTGCAACCTCGGTCGCGCCAGCCGCAAGCATGGCCGACATGCCGATGATGAGCCCAATCCCCATCCTCTGGAGCTGAGTCAGGCCTTTGAGGTTCCCGCTCAATCTCCCGGCCAGCGGCACGAGGATCTGGCGGTATATGCCGGTGCAGATGAGGACGCTGCAGATGTCAAAGGCCGACATACTGGCGGCTGGGAGGTGGAACTGCCCTATCATAGAGTTCATCACGTTGCCTTGCTCCACGAAGAGGGAGGCCATCTGAGTGAAGACGACCGAGTAGACTATTGTGCACAACCAAACCGGAATCATTTTCAGGACGCATTTGGCCTCTTCAACTTGGCTGACCGTGCATAGCCCCCATGGATTCTTTGGACTCGATAGATCGCTCTCAGTGATCGTGGCTGCCTTGTCCAAGTATCTGTGAAGAATTATCAGCATATCATCATCATCACACACTTGACATTATTATTGCAAATAACAAGCAAATAAGACATCATCTCTTATTTGAAGCAGAAAGTATCCAAAAAACTCATCTTCTTTTACCTGTTAAAGTTCTATTTCATTCAATATACCTAATAGATTTATCTGTTTCATCACAAAGAGACTAGAAACAAGTTTTTGGTTGGAGATATGTCGAGTGCATTTGAGTGGCTTAAGAAAGTGATCGTCTTGACTTGAAATGCTAGAGAAACTGTATCTCCATTTTCGTCTATAAAAAATCTCTCTATATTCAAGTGAGTACTGATGAAAATAACGTACTTACACAAACTCATTGCTATGCAGAATTTTTCTAGTCCCTTTGATTGCAGATTCCGACCCTTCCAACTCATAGAGGTCCCCTTCTTTGGCTGGAACAACGTCCCATTTTCTTGCGGCGGCCACGAACACCTGAGCAAGGCGTGGCAGAGGGTTGCCGCTCGGCTTCACGTACCGATACTTTTTCGTCCCCGCTAAAAACAGCAGCAACGCCACTATGGCAGAGCCGGTGGATACCAAGAACCCCAATGTCCACTTCCCCGAGTCCTCGTAATACACCAAGATGGTGTTTGAGAAGAGGGACCCGACGTTGAGCGCAAAGTAGAAATAGCAGAAAAATACTGCTTTGGAGTTCTTCTGTTTGGGGTTTGCCTCATCAAACTGATCTGCCCCGAAAGTGGCTATAGTGGGTTGGTGGCCGCCATAGCCGAAAGCTATCATGTAGATTGATAGGTAGAAGATGGCAACGCCAATTGGCGAGGCATGCATGCAAGGTAGTTTCCCATCACCGCAACCGTCTGGTGTGATCAAGAAGACACCAGATGTTACAGATAATAGCACCAACCCCTGTATTAACACAATTAGTTAGCTTATGATTAGGGGAAAAATAATTTGTGATTTGGAGACCTTCATTGCATCTATAACTGGTGGAAGCTAGAAAGTTTCGATTAAATTTGAGTATATTTCTAGTGCTCTTCAAGACTAAGTAGTTTCTTAGTACTAAATCACGCACATTTTTTTGGTTAATGCTTGCTTGGAGTAAATGTTGCCTCAGAGGATATTATGCAGACTCATTCGATGTTAACATGGTGGATCGTAGCCATGACCATTTGCAGTGCAAAAACATACGTTGGAAATGGTTTCTTAATATGTGATTGGTTTGGTCCAACAAAATAAGTCTAGAAAATAATACCCTGGGCTAGTACTTATGGAGGCAACTGAAGTCCAACTTTTAGAAACAAACTCAATGCAAAGGCTCAACATGAATGAAAAAGATTGGTTACCAGCACGAAAATGAGCTGAAAGATGGTGCAGGTCAAGTATCGTCCCCAGTAAGAGTCGCTGAGGAAGGCCCCGATCAAGGAGCACAAATAAACGGTCCCGGTCCACTTGCTCACATTGTTGGCTGCACTCGCATTCCCCTGCTCGAGAACTCTGGTCAGAAAAAGCACCAAGTTCACTCCCACCCCGAAGAATGCTAGTGTTGCCAGCCCTTGATTCGCTGCATCACATTGAGATGAACAACAAACAGCATGAGACAAGAATCTCTCAGTATTAATTGTCACATTGATCAGTAGCATTGCTTCTTATAAGTAAAAATGTAACGGTTGTCTCAGTCACCTAGCAAGAGGCTTGTCCACTTCCATCCGCCAATGCTCGCCTTCTTGATAAGAATGTCCTCATGCTCGAGTGAATTTGTGTTGTCGTCGTCGCCATAACTTTCCTTCACATGAAATCTTAATTCTCCATCACCGGTATTGTCTTCTTTAGCCTGCAGCTCGGCATGTGAAAGGAATATAAGAAAGGAGAGTAGAGCAAATTTGAGGAGATAACAAGAAACAATAGCCAAAAGGACATGCACAGCACGTGCACGCGCCCGGACATACACCATACTTGCACTCGTCAGAAGCTCAAACTTCACCTCCGGTGATTAGAAAAGTGTTCGTGCAATCGTGATTTTTTTTTAAGTTTGGTCAGATAGAACTGTACACACCTTTTGCTGAGCCTTGATGTTGAAATTGTGCAGCTCCATGGTAAAGGTTGGAGGTTCTTCTCTCTGAAATGAGTTTTAGCTAGTCTCAGATGAGCGGATATATTTAATGAACTAAATAGTAAATAAAAGGCATTTAAAGAAGTCCTTCTTACTCAAATACTCATGAACACTAGCAGCATGAGGAAAAATAACTAAACTAACACATGGCTAGAACCTCGGCTGTGGGAATGGAAAGTCAATTGGAACGGGATCAGTAGATGGGATTAGTAAATGATGTGATAGACTTGCTTGCCTTCTTTAAACTCACATCACTTGGCATTCGCAATTTTCTAAAGTAATCCTAATACATGTGCATCATAGATATATTACCAAAAAACTATACATAGTACCGCGAAATAATCTTTTAAGAAATGATTGATTAGGCACAATATTGTCCTATCAGTCGCTTAGAAGAATGGTAGTTCTGACGAAGTGCACGGTGCTTCAACTGAGTTTATCCATGAAAACGAGTTTTTTTCTGCAGCATGATACAAAAAGCAAACTGATACGTGCATGCATTTGTGTGGATCTCTACATGCACGACTACTGCAAGCATACTTTGCTTGACGCAAGTGATGAACTTCAAATCTAGGAAACATGGTTGGTACGGAATAAAGAAAGGACTTACACAGGAGGAAGAAGACAGTTCACAATGAAGAAAAACTTGCAGTGGGTTGTAACCTTAGAAGGCCCAATATATAGAAAAACCTCCAACAAACAAATGCAAGAAACCTGATCAAAAGTGTCGCTTTCCAACCAAATTCCTACCTGTCCTTTGCCACACAATACTGAGCAAATTCTTTCTATGCTGCAACCGTGATAAAGCTAACAACAGTGTAAAACAGTACGTTCGACGTTTGTCCTCTTCGCTATGAGGTCGTGATGCATGTTTTGCTGATTGTCTTGTCAGATTGTTGGAAACAACAGTTTTTCTCGTCTTTTTGGCGTGCGAAAAACAATTAAATTTGTTGTAATTGATAGTCCAAGCTGAATTTCAACTTGCATTTAAATTTGTCGGCACATGACAATATTCTTCACATTGGCGAATGGCTAATCTGTTAATCAAGTTTGTCCTCCTATAATCAGTTTGCAGTCGTTTTTCTTTCTTTCTTGGGTAAAGAAAGGGTTTCATTGATAAGCTGACGCAGGTACACAGCATAAGTTACAGATGATAAGCTAGCTAGTTTAGGGCACGAACCTTTTACGGAACTTGTTCCCCGAGAGGACTACCGAATCCGAGGCGGTCGCAAATTCTGGCGAGGGAGAAGAACGAGTATCGGTGACAACAACCACTCCCTTCTTCTCGAAAACCTCTCGACTCGATGGAAATTGCCGGCGCCCTATTGTCATTTACGGATCAAAAGGGTGAAGAAGGGGTCTCAACAGAAACCTTGCGGGAATTGCGAGCGAAATTAAGTCCTTCTCTTTTTTATCACACTCTTGACATGATCAAGAACCCAAGCATTCGATCCTTCTCTACGGCACGAAGCTCGTGAAGGCTCAAGGAGCAAGGAGATAAGTGGTTTCTCTTATAAAGAAACGCAGGATGAATTATGATCTTGCCAGGCTTGTTAGTTAAGCATGCCCTATTAAAACTCCGACACAGACTCGGACTCAATCTCAGATAACTACAACTTCTCTCAGTCTCTCCCTCCCTCTCTCTCTCTCTCTCTTGACTAGCGGAATCCCCGTGTGTTTGTGGCCAGGAATTAAGGAACATTACCTAATTGTTTGTTGATCCGTAAAATTTAACTCCTGGAGATAACCAATCTTTCTTACGGATATGTGACTGGATGTGGTTGTTGTGGGAAAATCTTCGAGTTTGAATTTGGGTCTAACCAGCCTGTGAAGAGAGGCTTGCGGCGTAATTATCTCAGATTTAGTTAAGTGAAGAGACGGAAGGGAGGACTGCTTTAAATTTTGAATACAAGAGGTTTAGAAAATTGGCATGGCATGGGGTCGAAAGGAGTTTATTTCATATTATAAAACCACAATGCAAATAAGGAAATATGTGGTGAATCCACCATCTCTTTTCTACTTTAGTTTGAAAAAAAAAATTGCTAGCATAAAAAATCTGTTCATGTTTTTATTTTTAGGGTTTATCTTCTAATACACCAGCGGTGTAAAAAATTAGTGCACAAGTGAGTCTTTTTTTGGTAATATCCGTGAAGGGAAACTTAACCATGGTTTCTTGTATGCAGCAAAATCTAAATTAGGAAAATTTCAAAATTTAAAATATCAAGATTGAAATTGAAAGATTTTATTGCATTTTTTTTTTTTTTGCGTTGCTGCTGTAATACTTGAGGACATGCACACACCCTCATAATTTTTTTTTGGTGACCGTTGATGTGGTGTCCCACTTATAACGAAACGAGCTGTGGAATCGAACCCTGCCCAACTGGGGGGCAACGTACACCAGAACCAACTTGCCCACAACGGGGTGGGTCACATACCCTTATAGTTGAATTCTCTTATCAAAAAAAAAAAAAAAAAAAAAAAAAAAAAAAAAAACGCGGTGTCTTCCGATTTCAAAATGAAAAGGAAAAGCATTTTGAAGTCTTCTTGCCTGAGTAGAACCACAAAGTACATTCAAAACTTAGATATCAAATATTCTCGTTTATTTAGCACATAAACATTGACAAAAATCTAAAGAAAAATAATGGGCTTTAATGACAGTAATTGGATTGGTTATTCAATAAATGAACATTAGGTGTTTAGTAACAAGACATTGGATTGTCCACGTAAGATACTAGTATTGTGATGGTAATTTGGCAGTGAAAGGAAAAAAAATTAGCATAATTCCCGACGTAAAAGTGCAGGTAGAAGTCGAACAAGGCACTTCCCTATCTTTTGAAATAAATTAGCGATTGTGGAATTTTTTTTGAAATAATATGCTTTCAAATTTAAAAAAAAACGATTCAATTATGACTAAATACAAATTTGAACAAACGAGGAGGATATCGAAATGATTTTTGTGCAGTGGAATTTTAACAATCGCCGAAAATCTACCTTTTCTTTTAGAAACATTTAGCTCTGAAAATAATTGTGATTAATAGAAAAAGTTTAGATGTGTGGTTAAGTGGACCCGCTAGTGAATGAGTACACCTATTGTCGGTGTAAGAAAGAATTTCGCTTGCTTTTAGTACCCATGTTTCCAATGGAAGACCCCCACAAAAGAAAAAGAAAAAGCAAAGATGACAGACAATCATTAAACTATTGATAATTATGCACGTTCTCATCTACTTAGAACTTTTTCAGCTGAATCAAAAAACCATCCCATGAAAATCGCCATTCACCTGTAAAATCTAAGTCTTAATGTAACTAACTGAAAACCAACATTTAAGAAGTCAATATCCATGAAAACCACAAAAGAGAAGATAATAATAACTAAAGTATATGTAGAGATCTCATAAGTTTAGACATATATGATGATATGTATGTTTAAATTGATTTGCAGATTTTAGAAATACGATGTCCGAATCAGCATGAATTTGAGTTTATTGATAGTACTCTTATTATTCTCTCATTATCATGTGTAGAGATTTTATTCATATTATGACGTTATCATATTCATTAGTGAGCATCGGCTCTTGATGCAAGAAAGCAAGAGCACTGCTTTGTTTTAAGAGGTGTATAGAATATAGATGTGGTGATTGGTAGGAAGGTATTTTTTATAGCAGTGATATCACATTACAATGATATGCTAAAAAGTAATCAATAAAAATCACGAGAATGCAAAAAATCAATAGCGATATGTTCGATTGGTTGGCAACACAACCAATACAAGAAATATTTGTTTGTAATCAGTAGCCTTGTGTTCATTCACGAACTATACCTTCATGGATCATGTCATGCTTTCGAGTTGCTATGAGAAAAAAACGTTTTTGATGATGAATATCTCTAGAGAATCAAAATCATTTTTATTCATCCAAAATTATTTCTATTCCTCTTCCAATTCATGTTTTGATCTTTCTTCCCCTCTCTTTCGCCATGAGCCACCACCAGCCACAGAACTTCTAGAATTTTTTTCTGACACGACCTAACTTCTTGTTGGATGCCATTCCGAAAAGGGGCATATTCTCGTGATGTCAGATGAAAGGCGCATTGGCAATGGCATGTCTCCGACCAGTAGAAATTCATGAAAATTACGAAATTGTTGGACATGATAAGGACAGGTCCCAATTCATATAGGGCAACTGTCGTGTGACAACCCACTGACTTATCAAATCAGTCGCGAGAGGCGTCTCGTGCTCACCCCTTTCTTATCATCTTGATAAGTTGTCTCCCACTCGACATGAAAGTTGACTCTTCTTTGCTTTGAAACGTCTGGAATTTTGGTTGCATTCGGAACAGCAAAGTTTCGCCAATGTCCCCCACTCACTGTGACTCCAGGCCTGTGTTCTACAATGACAATTTAAGAGGGATCCGATGCATGATCTTGATGTTTTTGCCAAGATAATGTCAAGGCCCCACATCCATCTTTGCAATATACTTTCGGGTTTAATTGATCTGGGCAGGTTTTTTTTAGGAAAAAAACGATCTCCAGAATCATGAGAAATAATCTATTTATACATTTGCATAAATCTAGGTTTCGTTTGTTACTAGTAAGAAAAATCTTAGAGAGTGTTCCAAATAGTTTGTTAAGCGTTAATGAATGAGTCTAAAAAATTTCAAAATTTTCATTTAAAATCATAAGTTCATGTTACCATTTAAAGTAGATGGCAGTTGTCATACTTTAAGTAACCATTTTTTTAATATAAAAACGAAGAATATATATATAGAGAGAGAGAGAGAATTGATGGAAGATAATTATTACCAAATTACTTATAAGCTTGTTTAAAGCTTTAAAAAGCGGTGCTCAGACATCCTTTTTTTTTTTGGAAAAAGAAAGTAGATTTTGTTTATATTCGAACAGAAATTAGTTGGAAATGACGTAAAAAGTTATTGAGTTTTCAAAAATAGATTTTATTGTTTTAGATTTTGAATTACGGTCACCTTCTATATGCGCGAATTTATAGCAAAATATTAATTAACTAAAGGAAAAAATATTAAGAATTGGGGTTTATTCCACTTAAAAGTGAGAAGCTCTTTCAATTATATACCAATGTATATTGTATATATAGTGCAGATAAGTAGTCCAATAATTGATAGATACCTGTTGCATGCTGAGGGCAACAGTTCATATATGATAAGTGAGCTTTAAATCCTGATGATTAATAGGAGCTATTAATAGATTGACAGTCACTTTTTTTTTCCCTTCACTTTTCAAATCATTGAAATAAGATTTTATGTTGAGCATGCTATCTCCAAAGTCCAAAATCCACATATATGCTTTTCTTTTATTATTACCTTTTCTTTTTAAATAGTCCATGTGATGTGGACCTGTAAATCGACAATGCAAGGGAAGAGGGTTACTATGGCAATCGAGGATGACCATTAATTTTATTTTTGTTTGTACCAGAATACGACGCTCTTTAGCTGATAGCCAAGTTGACAGGACATGAATTATTCGCATCACCCTTGGAGGAGCGTCAGTGACGGGCCGGTGGACGTACCCAAAAAAATGGTTTCTGTTCTTCAATGTCTCCTACCAAAGTCTTTTCAATGTGACTTCATGATATCATACCATTAGTTGGGTTAATATTACAAAAAACCTTTGATTAATATATTCATGACAACTTTATTTTAAATTAATTTTTTGATCAATAAAAATCACAAATTAATACAGTGATGATCAAATTAATATTAAATTTTATAGTCAAATTATTGAGTTAGATAGTAACAGGTGTACCGATTTAGGGTTTTACCATCGTTTGTCATAGATTTACCGATTTAACGGAAATTAACGGATAGTAAATTTATCACAATTATGCTAATTTGGAGAGTTTTTGATGGTTAAAAAATTAATTTGGGGCAAATTTGCCGTAAATTTACCACTTTGGAGTTTTTTGTAATACTAAAGCATAGTTCAATTTGAGTTTGGATATGATAATTTCAAGAGATTGTTGGGTCTAAGCATTCCTAAGCACATGGTGTGATAACTAGACATCAAGATCGGTCCAAGTTCCTCACTTCTCATCTTGCAATCGTTTAGGGTTTATGTGCACTTCAAGCTCGAACCACCTTAAGTCTTCAAACATTCTCTCCTTATGCATATGATTAGACCATACGTCCTTTCCTTCGAGTGGTGCTTGTCTAATTTTATTAAATTGAAGGAATTAAGTCCGTTGAATTTCACGAATGGTATGAGATTGACTTTAGTAATACATAAGGCTCATTGATCCCTCGTGATTTTGCATATTTTATTTCTTGCGCAATAGAGATCGATACAACACAAAAAAAGAACGGAATGAAAATGTATACATTTTTTGCATGACGTTATATAATTTCCCTTTCGCTAATATCTCGCTATTCAGTTTATCCAAATGGAAGTGCGAGATGTCATAGAAGATCAACTGATTCATGTCCATGATATTTCTTCGCGTGTGGGAGGGTAGGGTTTCGAGTTCCCTAAAATCCAAGCAGAACGATGTTGTGGTGGTTGTTTTCTAACTATGTGGATACGTGGGTGCTTAGCAAGGGAAGACCTTTAAATAGTGGCGTAAGTGACTCATGTGGCCAAAATGTGCACGAGAGGATCTGGGCCTGTTCAAGATCTTGGGGACTTTCAATGCCATCACTTTAAGGGATTTTCATGTTATTCATGGTGTGAAAGGTGACTGATCATAAGCACCGAGGATCTCACCATTCACCACCACTCAAAGTGGTTTCCACCCTTCGACCAAAAAAAAAAAAAAAGTGGTTTCCACCCCAAAAACCGGCTCTTGTTCTTTTGTGTGCTTGTCTTGTAGTCCTAGCATCCGGCTTCACATCACTTCCAAGCCTATTCTCACGTCTGAACCATTTCATAGGTTTGGCCATATCTAATAAAGATCACAAGTCTTTTGAAAAAAGTCTTGAGAAAAAGTTCTAAACTGATTACATTTGTATTGATTCAGTTTTAAACTTTTTAATTATATCAATTTAACTCTAAATATTTTCACGTTTTGTCAATTGAATTCATTCGGCCAATTTAAACTGGAAATTATTGACATGAATGCCAATAGTCCTATCTAGCATGATTGACACTTTATATATATAATTTTTAATAATTTTTTTGAATTTTTTTACCTTCTTTTTTTGCTAGTGGTTGATCATTGGCCATCGGCCATGGCCGGTGAGGGCTGGCCTTGCTTGAGCAAGGGTCACCCTAGCTTGGGTGAGGGTTGGTCTTGCTAGATTTGGTGCGGAGGACTCTCACTGGTCACTAGCAAAAAGAAAAGGGACAAAAAAGGAAAAGAGTTCATAAAAAAATGTCCATGTTAGTGGCACAAAGTCAATGTCCACATAAGAAATTTTCGGCATAAATTGGCCGATGGACTCAATTTGTAAAATGTGAAAAGTTTAGGATTAAATTGACATGATTGAAAAGTTCAAGCTTAAATTAGTATAAATACAATAAGTTTATGACTTTTTTAATACTTTTTTCCAAAAAAAAAGTTCTAAATTGATTATATTTATGCCAATTTAGTCTTAAACTTTTTAATTATGTCAATTTAATTACAAACATTTTCACGTTTTGCTGATTGAATCTATCTAGTGAATTTAAATTGGAAATCACTAACGTGGATACTAACAATCCTACTTGACACGGTTGACACTTTTCTTATATAATTTTTTAATAATTTTTTAGAATTATTTTTACCTTCTTTTTCTGCTAGTGGTTGATTGTCAGCCATTGGCCACGGCCGACAAGGGTTGGCATTGCTTGACCAAGGGTTGCCCTAGCCTAGGTAAGGGTTGGTCTCGTTAGATTTGGCGCGGAGCATTCTCAGTGGTTACTGGCAAAAATAAAAGGGACAAAAAAGGAAAAAAAATCATTAAAAAAAAAAAGTCCATGTTAGCGGCTGACGGTCGATATCCACATAAGCAATTTTCGGCATAAATTGGAATGATGGACTCAATTTGCAAATGTGAAATGTGAAATGTTTCGGACTAAATTGACACGATTGAAAAGTTTAGACTTAAATTAGTACAAATATAATAAATTTATTACTTTTATATTACTTTTGCCTGAAAAAAAGGTTCCTCTAATTGTTCTTGGTTTTATTGTATTATTTGCTTGTTATTCATTTTGATGTGGTGTTAATCGTGCGAGATCAGGATCGCATGTCTTGTTATGTGTTGCACTAAGGATGCCATTGTGAATGATTCAATGGTATTAACAATGTGGCATGGCCGAAAGACTTGATCGCACAAATCGAGAATGTCAAAGACTTGATTGCATATACCAAGAAAGTTAGGAGACTTAAATGCACAAAATATAGTCTTAGGACCAAATCTCACAAAAATAAAAGCTAGATGAAGAAAGCTACGCTTCGCCCATTTTTGATATATCTATACTTAAATAAAATAGGAAATTCCAAACTCTAATGAAAACTCTCAATAGTAAAGTTACTAAAAGAACAAAATTCTTAGCTATCCTTGTAAGAGCTTGTTTGAAAAATAAAAAGTCACTGAATATGGATGCTGACAATATCTCGATCATTCAAGGTGAAGTAAATAATCTCTCTTTACTTTACCAATGAAGTGATTTTTGTTTACTTAATTGGATATTTTGAGTGAAAACTAATTGATAGCAAAAGAGCAGTCAAGTACTAAAACTTGGCACGGGAAGATACTTAAGTGCTAAAAGTTAGGAAAGTGATACTTAAGTGTCACTTTTTTTAATAAAAAAAAATGAAATACTTGAGTGTCAAGTCTATCGACCTTTGTCCTATGTGATAGTTTTTTTATTAATGTTACTTGCCTACGTGGCTTGCTAGAGAGTGACTCTGCTTTGACTCACCTTAAATAATGTTGTTTAAATAGTTGGCCAAAATAAAAGCCTTAAATCGGTTAAAATGACATCATCTCCCCAATTGCCCAAAATTCAAAACCCTAAATCGGCCAAAATCCCCATTGAAGCACTTGAACCTTAATCCCAAACTCTAATTTAGATTTACCCCAAATTCCATCGTCGAATATTGGAAATGGAGAGCGAGACTTTCAACAACGGCTCAAATTCCTCTCACCGAAATGATGGAAAATGTGAGTGTTTCTGTTTTTGTGGATTACTGAATCCAAGGAGAACATCTTGGAGTCGAATGAATCTTGGGAGAAGATTTTATGAATGTTCTTGATATAGTAAATGGTTGAAGTGAAAATATTTCAAATGAGTCGATGCGAAATTCTTTCATTGAGTCACATAGATAATATTGGACCTACTTGATGGACGACGCCAACCTTCATCTACATTCATGGTTGACTTGGACAATGTTGACTCAATGCAAGCTCAAGCATTTTCGGCTAACCATTTAAAGAATAAAGTTTCAAGAATCGAAATTGAACGGAAGTGTTACCAAGCATTTATTGTGGTATTATTTTGTTATCTATCATATTTTATGATGAAATATAAAACACTTGAAGATGAGAAGAAATTTCTCTGATTGTCATAGTTGAAAGTAAGTGGACAAATGTAATCGTTTTAGATCAAATGTAGATTATTATTATTATTTTTTTGAAAGATTAGAAGAGGTTTGTGTTATCCACAAGATCTTGTGGCTTTATTATTGTTTGTGCTGTCATTTGTATTGTGACTTACTTCTTGTGTTTGTGGGGAGGTTAAGGAAAGTGAATGAGTGAATGAGATGCTACTTGTACTATGTTTTTGCTTATTCTTGAATATAAACTAGTAATAATGTGTATTAAGGTGATGTTTTTTTATTTGAACTGAATATAAACTAGTAGCAAACATTGAATTGAATGGAGTTATTTTTCTGATTTACTGTAAACCAGCATATACATAGGACGGACACAAGTAATTACTCGAATGTCATAAGTTGTATTTAGTTATCACTTAAGTATCAGTCTTGATAAAAAAAAATGATCACTTAAGTAGTGATCGCATAAGTGTTACTTGTGATAAAGAGTGAACACGTAAGTGCCAAATATTTTTAAAATGTGATCAGTTAAGTATTAATTTTTATAGATTTCCTCTAAAACTTTCACTAGCTACCACCATCGGCCACCAATCGCCACCACCAGCTACACCAGACACCCTGGCCACTATCTCGAGCCACCACTAGTGGTCTACTATTGTAGAAGGTGTCGGTGCAAGCTAAGCCTTATACCAGCTTGCACCAGCACCACTTAGTCATTGCACATTTGCATCTAGTACAACACGAGCCCCCAACCCCGATCATAGACCTACCACCACCAATCATCATCAGCCATCACTAGCCGTCACATCAACACCCCAACCATTAGCTATTATACTAGTTGTGGGTTTGCTGTAGAAGATAGTGGTGCAAGCCGAGCCTTGCACCAGCTTGCACTAATAGCAAGATGTGCACACTGCACACTCGCATCAAGTGTAGCATGAGCCACAACCAACCCCCACAACAAACCCACCACTACTAAGCATCACTAGTCACCACCACCAGCTACACCAGCACCCTAGCCACCATACCAACATCTAGTCACCACTAGCAGCTATACAAGTACCCCAACCACTATACCAACATCCAGTCACCACTAGCAGCTATACCAGTACCCCAGCCACCATACCAACATCCAGTCATCACCATAGACTCATCACCAATAGCCATTGTACTAGTGGTGGATTTGCTGCAGAAGGTGTTAGTGCAAGTTGAGTCTTGTACCGGCTTACACTAGCACCACATGGTGTAAGATGAGCACATTGCACAGTGCACTAGGTACAACGCGAGCCGTCAACTCAACTCCCACAATAGACTCACCACCACCAGTCGCCACTACCAGCCACATTAGCATCTCAACCACCACCATAGCACCACTAGCAGCAATAAGTAAAGCATAATCCAAAAAATGAAAAATGAAAAAAAAAATTGGCAAAAAACAAGATCATTCCATTGATATTGAAATTAAGTCTCACAAATTCAATGAAAAAAAAAAAACCATCCATATTAAGTTATAAACAAAACTGACTCATGAGCTCCACAAACCTTATCCCGTCCCATCTCATCAATCAACATGCATAACCTTCTTGTTTGTGCTCCTTTTGATGGACTTTTCACTCTTTCTAAATGGATATGCAACTTCTTCTTCAATTGTCTTAAGATGCACTGATTCAAATGGAGTTGTAATTGCCCCGAGCTGAACTGATTCCGATGGAGTTGCAACTGTCCTTCCTAGGCTAAATAATTCAAATGGACCTATAAATGGGTTTTTCTTCTTTCTTGTCGGCGTAGTCGATGTCTTTTTCTTTGTTGGCACATTCGTTGATTCTTGAGTTGAGCCTTAAGTGATAAGAACCTCCGAACTTCTCACAGTCTATAAAAAGACAGCTAAATTATTAGCAAAAGTTTGCACAATAAATTAAATTAAATACAGCAAATAAAACTTACATTAAGAATGATTGTTCTAATACGCTCATCTCTATAAAAGCCATAACTATATTGTCTTAGCCTTTTCCTAAGAGCCCTTCTTGTTCAAGGGGGAGCGTCACTTTTAGGAACTTGTGATTTGTTGACCATTCTTTTCGCCTGTGATGCCTTGGACCATTCTTTTGGCTCTTAACTATTATATTCAATGTCTACTTTCACCTCTTCGCCATGAAGATAATGGTACATGATATTCCTAAAATCATTATTATTTTTCAAACTTCTCAAACCACCTCTTAAGCCCTTATGAGGAACACAATACAACAATTTATGTACTACACATGACAAATAAGTCACCATATCCCTAACAAATCCAATAAGATGCTTTCTTTACATTAACAAAGACCATTCCCTCATTTCTTCCCTTATACTCACTCATCCTCCCTAATCGCAAAATCCTCACCGTAGCATATAATGACATCAATGTAGTCCTTATTGTAAGCCATTTCTGCAACTAAGAAAAAAAACAACTAATTTTTGGAACCATATCCACAAAGGACAACAAACAATTGTACATGGAGGTCCTCGCACTCTCATAAACTTTATTAAAGAAAAGAGAAGAGATGTACATGTTAGACCATTTTGATAAATAGAGGTCCCCACATTGACAAGATGTCTCCACATGATAGCCACTTTGATTATCTTGCATTCTCTTAAAATATCGACCAACAAACAAAGGTCCTTACAACAAGCACATATCCCCACAACGCCCATTTTAACACTTTGATTTTAGAAAATGACCAGAGGTTCTTACGACAACCACTCTAAGCCCTAAAAATCATCATCGCATATCACATTTCACATCTAATCTCTAAAAATTGCCTTTGCACATCATAATACCACATCCGAGCCCTAAATCACACATCATAATAGTATAGGAGCCTTAATTTTCCCCTGCTCGAGTCCTACATTTTGAGACTAAGCCTTAAATTGACAATTTGAACCCCCATAGGGTTCTAGAACCACATCTGAGCTCTGAATTGCACATCAGAAAACCATCAAAGCCCTACATTTCCCGGCTAATCCCCACATTTTCCAGTTGAGCCCCAAATTTTTCATCAGAGCCCTAATAGATGAGTTCGAGCCCTAATTTCACCATAGGGGAGGGAGATAAGAGGACAAACCTGGGCAAGTGATGATGGCGAGCAATGGGCGCCTCAATGAGCATGAACGGCGACGAAGAGAAGGGCGTCGGTGTGAGCGTGAGTATATATGGAGAGAAGAGTAGCGATAGCTAAATTTGATTAAGCTAAAAAAATAAGTTAAATGGCGTCATTTAGCATTAAAGAAAAACGATGTTGTTTAGGTTGCCTAAGCCAGCGTGGATGGAGCAACGTCATTTTATTGTTCATGTGTTTTTTTTTTTTATAAATAATTTATCATTTCGACAAAGGTGTCGCCGGAAAATGTCACGTACACAATTTAGTTGGATTTTTTCACTATTGGCATTTAACCGATCCATTTTACTTTGATTTTGGCACTTAAGTGTCATTTTCTTAACTTTTGGCATTTGAGTGTTCCTTTGTGTCAAGTTTTGACACTTCAGGTGTTAGGGACTCACTAATTGATATTATCAAACAAAATTAGCCTTGTTAAGAGACAAAACGCTTCAATTTTTTAGCACTTAAAAAGGTTATCAAACATGCATGTACTCTATCTAGAGTCTTTATTTTTTTTTATTTTTTTTGGGGTCGGGATCTAGGGTGTGGTTTAAGGTGAATCTCCAAGCCCGGTTTCCTTAACATTGAGAAACCGATGCTTGGTATTAATAATGACGACGGCAATAAATATGAAAAATATAATGTATTGTCATAGCTATTCATAGAATAATTATTTCGTTTATAATTGTTTGTTCAATTTACTATTCATGATTTTAAATGAATGGATTGGTAGATTAGTAAAAGTATAGTTATGTATCCACGTAAAACCTATATTAAATTGCTTGAAATCTCATTTCCACTTTATTCCCCCAATTTTTTTTTTTATCTCCAATCATCAAATTAAGAATAATTTTTGCATCCATTCCTGCATAAACCAAGCTAAAGAATTTGCAGTCTCATTCTATTTCGTACCAAACGCACAAAACTTTCCGAATTCAAAACATCTTTAATGATTGTAAACTATGGCCAAGGCACAAAAGAAGTGTGACGTTTACTAGCTGTTTCAATTCTTTCATTTCTCTCCGTTATGCAAGTTTAGGAGGGAAAAGAATGGGAATGCATGCAAAGGGACCGAAATATCTTTAAATGTTAATGGTCTTAAAACTCAAGATAAAATAAGGGTGTCTGTGAAAAGGAAGAAAATCTTGATTATTATCGCACAAATCCCTTCAAATCCATTCATACCTGGAAAAATTGGAGGGATTCGAAAAACTACATAGAATTTTCTGCATAGGCGTCTCGTAATATATTTTTTTGCCCCCTTCTTCCTCCATCTTCATTCTTCCATCCTAACAAGTGATCACTTTTAAAGTCCTTGCAAGTTGAGATTAATCATTCTAATATGAATCAAAGGTGCCTAAGTTCCAATTATTGCACACCGACTTGGAATTTCTTTTGAGGCCAATTGAAAATTCAATTTTAATAGCATTACCGCCTCTCTTCTCACCATTGGTCATTGATCAAGTTAAAGAAACTTCATTGCTAATGGGCACTGCAAGTAGCTGTTCTTGCCCTGTTAGCAACAAGAATTGTTTCCAATGCTATTATCATTCATTTTGGCAGTCCAACTCGTTATGACCATGGCATTGTACCTGACCGTGGGTGATCAACAATTTCATTTCGTCGGTATATCAGGAAAAAAATGAAATAGGTAAGAAACCTCGATTTTCACCCTCAAGTTGATTTTACATAGTTTAAAGCATTTTGCCTAAGAAAAGTCAACAACGTGTATCGCAATATTTGATAACAAAAAGCATAAATCTACTAATTAGAAACAATCAATCTTTAAAACTTTTGTGCCGAAACCAGATCTCTCTCTTAGTCTCTCTAAGTTAATCCCAATTTATAATTTCGAGGTTTTCTTTCGGGGAAAATTCCAAAAAAGACTCGAAATGCCATTATTTTTTCAAATAAGGATCCGAAGTGACCTTATTTCAAATAACGGTCTAAAGTGGCATTGGTTGTTTCAAATAAGAGGCTGAAGTAGCCATGATTGTTTCAAATAAGGGTCCGACCTTGTCAGTTGTCGGCCGGCTAAATTTTTTTCATTGTCGGTTGGCGACCACTAGCAAGGGCCGGTAAGGGCTTGCAAGCACTCGTCAATAGTGGGTGAGGGCCTACAAGCCCTTGTTAGCCGCTGATGAGGGTTCTCGAGCCCTCACTTGGGGTAGGTGAGGCCGACCCTCCCAGATCTGGCGAGGGTGGCCTTGCTTAGGGCTGGTGAGGGTTGATCTCGCGAATGGCCATAAGGGGTGGCCTCCTCTAGGGCGAGGGTTGCCTTGCCCAGGTGAGGCCATCCTTCGCCTTTAGCAGGCATGGGTGGCTCTTGTTGAATCAAGCGAGGGCGACTCTCACCTAACCCTTTATGAGCATTGTCGGTGACCAGCTGGCCACTAGCGAAGAGGAAGAAAAAGAACCACGAAAAAAAGGTAGAAAAAGGGAAAATGTTAAATGATGAAAATATCTTTGACCGTTGAAAAGTTGAGTCTTTATTTGAAACAGACATAGCCACTTCATACTCTTATTTAGAACAAACATAACTACTTCTGACATTTATTTGAAATAAGATTTACTTTAGACTCTTATTTGAGTAAGTGATGTCACTTCAACGTCTTATTTAAAACAATATCCACTTCAGACCTTCATTTGAGAAAATGAGGGCATTTCAAACCGCTTTTTTGGAATTTTACCTTCTTTTATATTATTGCATAAGAATCCATCTGATTCATCTTGGACGTTACCTATTACTCGTTTATGTTGTAGAGTTCCCGGCCTTCTCTAATCACTTCCTCGCTGCTTCTTTGGTCCTTTCAGGTAGAGTCACAAAGACATTCCTAAGTTCCAATATGGTGATCAAGGAAGATGCTAATAAGCTTCGCCGCGAGAGTGGTCATAAACATATACCGGGATATCAAATTTGAACCTGTCCAAAGCCTCACAAGCCGTTGCTTTCTCAAGCCAGTTCCAAACTCAAAGATACAGTTCACCCCTGCTATACAAGGAAAGTAAACATGGACCAACCATAACGAACTCGCAATAGCAAGTGCTCTCCTAGCTACACATTTAAGCATATATAGGCAGAGATGTTGGTAAGAAGAGAAAGAATTGACTTGGCACAATTGTTAGGCTCCACACAATCCATCATGTAGCATTCTACAAATAGATAATGGCTATTAGAGGTATTAGATGTAAATCCCCTCACCAGAAAGCTCTAGTCAGCCTGCTCATAGAGTAGGGGTGAGTGGTTCTCGGTTTCTTATAGGTTCCGTCTGGAACCTGGAACCTATCCTCGGGTACAGATTTCGTCTGGAACTTGGACTTATATTTTGGAACCTGGAACTTACCCGTCAGAACCAAGATCTTGGAACCTACCCTATTACAAGTTCTAAGGTCGGTTCCAGGTTCCAACGGGTTCTTTTTTCTTTTTCTTTTTTTGATTTCATTTTCAGATTTGAACTATAACGAAGAAGAAAAGAGACAAACCAAAGCTTTTATATCAGCTCAAGCCAAGATCAGAAAAAGGATGGCAACTTAGCAACTTTCGTTGTGACAAACATAAGAAAATCACTGATGCAAGCAACAAACTTCAACCAAGCATGAGTTCTCTTTGTTATTAGGCTCTAAATTTTGTTTTGGTGTCTCAAGACTCACTACTCGGTAAAACAAAATAATCATATAAAACTCCATAGAAACAATAGTTCGTTGTTGGTGTATTTCCCTAAGCATTAATTTATAAGTTATGACGTACCTTTAATAGATTTGGGTATGATGACTTCTCGTATTGGTGGTGATTTCTCAAAAGTGGAACTGATAGCTGCTATAGCTAAAGATTTGGAAGCCAGTTTCGCTGAATTAGGGGTGATAGACTTTGGAAAGATCTTCCTGACAACTGGTGGTGGAGTTGAGAGATTTCTTGCATTTGGGTTCTCAAAATTAGCAGCTAGTGCATTGAAAGCAAGAGACCTGCCCCTTGAATTGTTTGCCTTGCCTCATTATCAATTGCAAGAGTATTCACCACGCGCAGTACTTTTGTACTTGTGGCAGAAAAATCACCATGACCTAGTTGTAGAAAAGGCAGACATGTTTTTAGTCAAGTGAAGCAATAAACAAATATAAAAAAGAAAGAAGCAAAAATGAGTCCTAAAGTGAGCATTACTATGTAATAGTTATGCGAAGGCTTTCATCGAGTCAAACCAAATCTTTGATCATAAAAGATGAAGCAACACATCTTTAGATTCCTCCAGGGATACAACATTTGTATTGGTGGAAGCATAACCAATGCCTAAAGGCAAAACAATTGCCTGATGGGAAGACACTTTTCCTTTTTTCGGCCCCATAAAAGATGCGAGGATATGTTTCCTCATTTTAGCACTCGGTATCTACGTAGGTCATAGAAATGTCCACAACAATTGCAAGATGTTAAATTCACATCCATTATTATTTTATGCAGGTTCAAGACTATCATGGGTGAGGCTAGCATGAACCAAAAGCTCCTTCATCACACAAATCTCTTACTGTTTCTAATAAATACATCAAATCAAGATGCACGTGCAACGTGTATAAGCATATGGACCTATTAAAGATGAAGACACCGGTCTTATGCACACAAAACCACAGAGCAAACAACTACAATATTAACCACAAAAAACAAATGGTGTGATTGCCCAGATCACAGATCATTTGGCAACCTCGGGCGCGCATGACAACCATTTTGTTCTAGAAACAGTTTCTGGAATAGAAATATATTTTTCTATTTCTATTTCTAGAAGAGTTTCTAAGCAAAAATAACCGTTTGATAACATTACAAAATTTTTACTCTAAAAATAAAAATTCATTTGATAATGACATAAAATTTCTGCCTTTCGGACGGCAGCGGCGGCGGCGACCGGCCACTGGTAGTGGCCAAGGCCGGCGATTGGTGGCGACGGAGGCGACCGATGAGGGCCGGCGGGCGGGCGGCGACCGACCGACGGCGGTCGGCGGCAATGGATGAAGGACCAGTTGACGAATGATGAGAAAAAAATTTTATTTCTCATTTATGTTCTAGAAATAGAAAAGTAGAAAATTTTTATTTCTGATTTATATTTCAAACCTATTTCTAGAATAGAAATCTATTCCAGAAATAGAAAAACATAATAAGTTTATCAAACGGATTTCTATTCCAGGAATAGGTCTGGAATAGAAAGATTGTTTTTGGAACAGAAATAGGCAGTTGTCATGCATCCTCTATAGACCTTTTAGCATAGCCAGATACTTCACTCTAAAAAGGAAAAGAGTGAGCCAACAGAAAATGATGCGAATTTGTGAACTCTTAAAAGACCTTACCTTTGACTCCAAAAGAGAAATTTCTGATCTAAGCCGATCACTCTCCCTTTCCAATGATTTTATCCTTCTTGCTTCATTATTTAGCCTCTCATTTAGTAACTTTTTTTTTTGGTCAGACATTTAGTAACTTAATCTCCTCATGTTGCCGATTATTATCTTCTTTTACTCATTTAAATTGCTCTCCATTTCTTTGATACAACATTCCTTCTTGGCAAGAGACAACTGCAATTCCTGTTCCATATAGACACAGAGGATTGTCGGGATATGTGGCAATAGCATTACAATGAGGGACAAAGATGACAGTGAACCACATATTGCAGAAGTTTACATTTGCCACTTTACTCCTAGTTTCATCTTTCTCCGACTTCTTCAGCTCATTGACAAGATTTTGATATTTATCCCGCTCCTCAGTGATCACTGAAAGCTATGAAAGAAAAGCAATGTCTAACGAAGGGGCACGGAACATGTCTATATGGGGAGCAGAGAATGACCAGAAAGGTGAAAATATGAAATAACACAAAATGATCTAAATATCACAATAAGGTCATGTAACCACAAGATAATCTATATGGGGAGCAGAGAATGACCAGAAAGTGAAAATATGAAATAACACAAAATGATCTAAATATCACAATAAGGTCATGTAACCACAAGATAACTTGCAAACCACCTCCAATAATCTGTATTATGAAATCTCATCAGATATTGAAAAACACATTGAAAGTAGATAAACCATTCTCGTAGACCTTCATCGCAACCAACTTATGAATATCCAATGGAGCAGGAAAAGGTAAAGCAACAATACAAACCAAGGGGCTGAGTGGCAAGTGGCGTTGGGGGGCGGTTGGGCGAGCGGCGAGCGGCCGCCACCGAGGGGATGAGCGGCGTCCACCAGTGACGTCCATGGTGAGCAACTGAGCGGCGAGGCGAGCGAGGGGTGACGGCGTTGAGGGAGGCAAGGGCGAGGCGACTCGGGGTGATTGGCGTCCGGTGGCAGTGTTGAGGGTGAGCAATGTCTGGCGGTGGCGTCGAGAGCAAGCAACGTCAGCGACGAGCAGAGGCAGAGAACGGGAGAGACTTAGAGAAGAGAGAATTGTGAAAGTGTCGTGTGAAGTGAATTGATTTTGGGCTTCTTTTTTTTTTTTTTTTTTTTTTTTTTTTTTAATTTGGGGCTTTTTTTGGAGCCCTAACCGGTTCCGGTTCCAGAAAAAGGGAACCAGGAACTGGAGGGTCCTCGAACCGGGAACCGCACTCACCCCTACATAGAGTTTTCTCTCCTTTCACGAAAATCTCTTCTCTTTCATTTGAGAGTTTCGGTGTACAGAGCACATTAATGATCGGAATGGGAGGAATTAATGTTGCCAGCTGAGAAGTCAGAACAGGAATGAAAATTCATGTTTTCATACCAAATTTTTTCTGCATAGATTGCGCAGTTATTGCTCATTGGTCGTCTCGTCACTACAAACTTCTGGCCTATATTTTTATTACAAGAAAGTAGAAGCAACTTGAAGGTATGAACCTAATTCCGCCAATCCAAAAGTAAACTAGAAGAGTACCTGCTTGTCCGCCAGAAGTGGAATAATGTAAAATGAGGAATACAGTTTTAGGAATCCGATCGAGTTCCAGAACTATTGATTGGTGCAATTTAAGTCCTCTAAATACAAGGAAGGGTCAACGGGGCATTTAAAAATTACTCATGTGGTGACCCCGAATTGGTTTTCTTGAAATAGTTTTAGGATTTGACTATACTTTTCAATAAAAATTTAGGAATTGACTACATCGACTAACAGGCGTAGCAGGACTTGATTACAATTTTAAAAAATTCACAGTTAATTGCATCCATTAAAACATGTAGATATAACTGCATCCTATGATAAGAACTTAGGCCTTCTGGTGCAATTTTTCCAATACAGAACGATCTCCCATTACGACACTGAGGTTTGCTTCGCTTGCACCCTAGACATGGAAACCAAGTGTGCTGGCTTGGGCACTGATGTTAGGGCATATGCAAAATCGCTTTTAAATGTAATCCAACAGAAAGGGCACTGATGAATAAATATAGTTACATTAAGTAAGGTCAACAAAACTGGGGGTTGCTGCTCGAGTTTAATCAAACGGCATTTACTGAAAGACATCTCCATTTTAAACCAGTAGAGAATGGATTCATTTACTCCAGTCAGTTTCAAATCATCTAGTCATTCCCGATGAGTATTTCTGAAGCAGGAAAGTGACAGTACATTGCACCAAAGCCAGTGAACGGGAGAAAGCCACTTCAAAAAACTGAGTACAGAATTCAATGCCGTTAACATCGAATGAGTAGTTTGTGTTCATCAGTTTGATGAGCTCAAAGATTTCCTAAGACTTCGGAGGATGCTCCACATGAATGTGGAAATAAAAAAGAGGATTATACCAGTCACGATGGCATATTTGAGTCCAAGGTTCACAAGCAAATTCACCAGAAGCCCTGCGAGGACAACACCGCAAAAATTGGCAGTCACCGCAGGCCAAAAGGGCATATCCAGAACTGAAGCTATGATAGCTCCGGTCCAAGCCCCCGTTCCAGGAAAAGGCACAGCCACAAACAACATGAGGCCAAGCCACTGAAACTCTTCCACAGGGCCAGCCTTCTCTTTCGCCCTCTCAAATAGCATCTCAAGTAACCGGGACGCTGATCGGCTCCTCCTAGCAAGAAAAGTAGCTAACTTCTTCAAGTAGAGTATGATGAATGGTACGGGCAACATATTCCTACAACAAGTAAGACCAAAGAGAAAAAAAAAAATGTCAGATTGTAGCTGGTGTTTCATTTCCAAAGCTGAGATGCATCTCTCTCCTACAAAATGTTACAAACTGATTGGAAGGCAAAAAGAATAAGCATCGGCAGCCAACAATGAGGCGCAAATATCATCCAGAACAAACATAAAGGACCTTGACATACCAATGATTAAAGTAGCTCCATTTATCAAAAAAATATTCTCATTATTAAAAATCCATCTTAACCACGGCATTTCATCGAGCAGTTGGCGCGAGAGTACATGAAGTGAGAGGGAGAGGGGCTACATTTGGAATTCAATACTGCTCCCAGTGCAAACACCAATAACAAGATCAGACATTCCATTCATGTGAATAAGGAAATGTACACCATGTAAACGGATGAAATTAGACTGACCCGATAACAGATAAGACAGTGAGGAGCGAAGGCTTGAGTTGCATCCAGTAACCGACAGGAATAGCCCCTCGGAGCTCAATCACCGGAAGCGTCGCGAGCGCGAAGACCACGGCTTCGTCCGGCCATCCCGAGCTCCGCAGTTTGCTGGCGACCTTCACGCCAAAGCCCGAGGCTTTTATGGAATCAACGGCGGCATTCGCGTCCTTGGAAGCCGCGAACCAAGCCAGCGACAGGGAAGCCCAGAACACGACCAAGAGCAGGAACTTGACCGGCCTCTCCTCGGGAATCGTCAAATCGCCCTCCTCTTCGGCCGCGGAAGCGAACCCATCTCCCAGAAGGGCGTCCCTCGCCGGCGACGGGGAAGCACGAGGGTAGGCAAAGAGAGGTCCCAAATAATGGCGGCGGGGACCCACAGATGCGAAGGACAAGCTCGGCCTCGACCCGAAGGAGAAGAGGACCCTTTTACGGGGCTCGTCGACGGCCACATGGGCAGGCGAGAGTCCGGCGGGGCGAGTCCTGTGGACAGAGAAAGATAATGCCGACACAGAGGCGGCCATTGACCGGACCCAAGAAGGCGAGGAGAGGAGCGAAGATTCAAGCAAGGATTCGCTCGAGCTCCATGGAGCGTTGTTGACCCGTTGGGGGTATCTCGAAGCGACGGACCCTTTTGCCAAACGGGCAGCGAGAGCGAAGCGAACCCACAAAGGAATTCCAGATGACCAGAGATTCGATCATGTATTAAGGCCCCTCGTGATTGACAGAGCAACCTTGACGAGCGGGAGGAGCTGGTAATGATCAAGGTCGAGCATTTTATTGGTCTGGCGAGAGGCGGAGATGCATTGGACTGACGGCTTGCATTGTGTGCGCGGATGCGACCAAACGGGGAGGAGATACCGAGAGAAGGTCCGGTTGGTCAACGGGGGATATGGAGACCACTCTTGGAAGTGCGTGGAAGGGCCAAAATGATGTGGTCAAGTGGCGACGAGGCATTCTTGAGCCCGACGCGGGGGAATTTAGGTGCCTTTGGGATAGAGGTGGCATTTTGCATCCATATTTTTGACAAATAGGTCAAATGTGGATTGTGAAGTTGTAATGGACCATAACTCACACTCGACTCATTTTAAGTTCAATTTTATATGGGTTGAAAATGGGTCACACGTTCTGACCCATTTTTAAAACCTAAAAAGCATGGACAGCCCTTTGACCTTTATCTTCGCCGCTTGCCTCCGAGCCGCCCGCCTTTGAGGCTTGCCTCCGCTACTCCCTCGAAGGTCGCCGATGATTGAGTCTCGCCAGATCTCTCGGCCTCGCCGATGACTGGCGAGGCTCGAGCTCGTCGGTGTCGGGCGGGGCCTTGGCCTTGTCAGATCGGCGAGATCGAGCCTCGCACGACGCCGGCGAGCTCGAGTCTCGCTAGATCCGACAAGGCTCGGCCTCGTCGGATCAGCGAGATCGAGCCTTGCCCAACGCCGGCGAGCTCAATCTTGCTTGTGGCCAATCGCCGGCCTGGTCGGATCTAGCGAGACTCGAGCCATTGTCGTGGCCGGCGAGCCAATCTTGCTTGTGAAGAAGAAGAAAAAAAAAAAAAAAAGAAAAAAAAGAAAATAATTATTAAAATTAAAAATAATATTTTTAAAAATAAAAATAATTAAAAATTATATATTTTTTTAAAATAAAAAATAATTAAACATTATATTTTTAAAAAATTTTAAAAATTTTAAAAATTCAATTTAAAAAAATATTTTAAAAAGAATTATAAAAATTTTCCATTAAATTTGTATTGCATAAAAATTGTTAAAAAATTTGTATTGCATAAAAATATTTTAACAATAAGTAGGTTTTCGCAATACGGGTCGGGTCAGGTATGGGTCGGGTACGTCTGGGTCGAGTATGGATTACTAAATTTACACTACAAGAATATGATCAAAATAAGTTAAATGGGTCAAATATGGGTTGACCCATTTTCGACCCGACCCACCCATTTGTCACCCATACTCTTGGAAAACAGTTTCTCGGCGTGAAAGGACCTTCGCTCAAAGTACAAAAATGTAAAAAATAAAAAAATTGCAAACCCTCGGCCACTTAGGCAAAAAGACACCAAAATGACACCGGTGATTACATCGTCCAAGTCATGCGATCCCAGCATTGCCTTACCTAGGGCTGTGTAACTTCGATGTTGCACAACCTTAGGCAAGGTTAGTAGTTGCTACTTCATCTACTGCAGCTTTGCTTGCTTAATCTATAGTATGGATCTAGCTCACCTGAAGTCAAACGACCTGACATCATTGAAGAAGTAGCAACTATCACCCTCGCTTGAAGTTGCATGACTCCAAGTGAGGCAATGCCTAGGCAAGGCGATGCTCAAGTCATGTAGCCTCCCCGACTTTGAATGTGATCTTTGTGACCTTGTGCGACCCTCCAAATTCTTGGTGACCTTCCGTGGAGACTTAGGGGTGAGCATGTTTTACGGGTAGAATCTGCAACCTAAGAACCTTAGGTTTCAAAGTATGCAAGAAAGGTTCCAAATTCTAAAAATTGAGGAACATGTTTCAATGGACAGATTTTAGATTTTAGGTTAGTGGAATCTGAAACTTGTAACTTAGAACTCATAAAAGGTTTTTGTGTTTTACTTGGTCTATGTCTTTGCACGGTGCTTGGGTATTACAAGTTGTTCGATGATAAGTGTATAATTTAAAATCACTAGTTTGAATTTCTATTTTATGACTGAAACTTTTATTTTGTTAATGTTTAATATATTTCATATGTCTAAATATAAGTTATTGTTAATGAATTGTAATAAATGTGATAATTTAATATAATCATTCAATTAATAATATATGTGGAATCTTGGTAGACACCGTAATCGTGACATGATAGGTTTTAAATTCTAGGGTATGTAAGGTATGTTCTAAGTTTTAAAAAATGAAGAACTTGTTTTAACATGTAAGTTCTAGGTTTTGGACGGAATTTGTACGAAATCTAGAATGGTTCACTCCTTCAGAGCAATGAGAATAGCCAATAGCTATGGTGCAACATTCAAGGGTAAGAGAGGAATATGAAAAAATAACGACAGCAAGATTGGCCCATTTTTTTGGTCAGTTAACTCATGCCTTCGAAATGCCGGACATGCCTTCGAAATGCTAGAGTGCTGATGCTAGTCTAGATGAGAAAATATTATGTACCTCAGTGATAAACACATCGGATTTGAATAAATCCACTAAACGCTTGACATGTGTAATCCGTAGTCTCCCATTTCAGAAATTTTCAAATTTTCTCCCTTCTCTCTCGCTGACTTTCCCCCCCTCATCTCTCAAATCTCTTGCTCCATCTTCAAGCACAAAAATCACCAAAACCCACATTCCCTCTGCTTTGTAACAACCTACCTCTCTCTCTTCCCCGTCGCAGAGATTGTAGAAGAACCCCAACTCTAGTCATGGTTCCACCCCTTCTCTCGATCTCATCCACAACACCCTTGATGATCGCCTCTAGGTCTCATCCAGCTCGTGGGAAGTAGCGGATTGTTCAGTCGAGAGTCTTTGAAAACTTCACCTCCTTGATTTTGAATTTTGAGGCCTTCGACAGTACCTACTCTTGCGGCAACGACGGACCTCTTTGCTTACGAGTTTCGACCACTATAGTCATGAGAGAGAGAGAGAGAGAATCTGAAAATTTCTACAAATTGGGATCGTGGATGACACATGTTGAGTGTTCAGTGGAAGATGTCAATCACTAAAGTACCTAATATTTTCTTTGTTTGGATTGGTCCGAGAGAAAGGCCTTTATAAATGCGTTGGATTTGTCAAGTGGGCCTTCAAATTAGTTTATGCATTTCGTGGAAGGCCTTTCATAGGGTCAATTTCCTTGAGCAAACTTGCGCCAGACTCATCATTTGTGTTGGCATATCTATATATGATTTTACCCTACAAAAATACGACACTCCTAAATAAAAAAAAAATATAAAAACATCATAACATCATTATGGCAATTGTCATAATTAAACGTAGAAAATGCGATGTAACATACACTGTTATACTTTAGGAAGTTCCAATGGTACTTTTACGACATGCCCATAAATATTTGATGCACCATCTCAACTAAATCAAGTGAGTAGGAGATTCAAACTAGTTGATACTCAACAAGATCACAATATAACTTCTACTCACGGAGCTCCAAATGAACTGTGGTTGTCATGTGACACGAGTGTGCCCTGATATTGGACCATGTCGGACTTATCAAGCATAGAGTGCAACCCTGATCAATATAGCACAACAACCAAATGAAAAAAGTAGGAAAATTTCGTTTCATTTTTTGTACTTCATTGGGTCATGATACTAGTGAAGTTTGATTTTTATTTTATTTTTTTTAATTGTGATGAAAAATAGAGGTAGGGATTTGGAAACTTACTTGAGTGAAAATCATTTAAGATGCAATTAACTTTTTGTTTAATTGTGTCTGGAGCAACTTTTACTTTATAAATTTTACCGTGCATGAACTTTGACTTTTAAAAAGAAAAAATCTTTAGCAATTGAAGCTTCACGAGTATAAGTGTAAACGCATGGTTAACACATACCTATTTCAAATTTTTTTTTTTTGAAGTTTGCATAAAAAGATTTTTCAAGGAAAATAAAAATTTATTTTTGTAATTTTTATAAGTTAGAGCAAAAGATTTCTCACCAAATTGCTTGATAATTACCGCAATGTTGAATTGACTTGCCGTAGCCATATGAGTTTGGATAATTTTTTTTTTTTTTGGTGATCAAGTTCCCTTATTTTGTGGAAAATAAATGTTTTAAAACTTTTTTTTTGAAAAAAGATCGCTTGTCATGGGCCGTTCATCTGAGGAGGAAAAGTTCACGAGTATTGGGCCAAACTCAACGCTGGGCTTCACTCGTCATGGGCCGCTGATCCCAGAAACGACATCGCTTCACAGACACCACAGCATAAAAAAGTCAAATCATCTTCGTCATCGTTCGACGCTCTAGGGTTTTGGGAGCGCATCGTGCACTGTAACTTCACCACTCCAAAAGCTCCCCCTCTGCTTGTCCCGCGCATCCCTGCGAAAGTCGTCACCATGAGCAGATCGGGCCAGCCTCCGGATCTCAAGAAGTAAGAAGCTCTCTCTCTCTCTCTCTCTCTCTCTCTCTCTTGTTCCTCCGTTTCGCTTTACGTCTTTCCCTTGTTCCTCTCTGACATAGCTTTCCTTTTGCTATCTTTGCTCAGGTACATGGACAAGAAGCTCCAAAGTAAGTCGTTGCAATTTTTTCTGTTTTTCTTTTTGGCAATTTCTGTGGCGTACTTTTTTTTTTAGGAGTCCTAGTGTTCGTCGTTGTCTTTCCGAGGTGGTTTCGGGGATTAACGTCGCGTGCGGCGAGCTCAAGTTTTTAGCTCTGTAGCCGGTTCTAGAACGAGAGATCAGCGTGAACATCGTGGGATTTCGTAGTCATATATGTCCTATGTGATTTTGACGGAGTTACTTGCTTTTTGCCTCTAATTCCTTTCGTGGAAAACGACGTGATGTGGTTTCGTGCTATGGGTGAAATTATCCAATGTGGTGTTGTCTGGATTCATTTGCCTTGCATCTCATGATAGTTTGCCGATTAAGAGATGGCGAATTTGAATGTTGTGTGATACGGGTTCTTTCAAATTACAGTCTAGGTAATGTGTAGCCTGTTGGATTTGCTTATGAGATTCGGTTAGGGCAAATGAGCTGTTCACACCCCTTTTGTATAGTGCACAGTACCTTGATATCCTCAACACAAATGGGGCTGCTTGGCATGTACTGCGTCTTGACTTGTCAATGTTGGGTCTTGGTTATGATAATAAGCTGTGGCCTTGATCTGTATCGTTTCGTTCTTCAGGTGTGAACTCCAAGAGTTATGTGCTTCGATTACCTAATTATGTTCTATCTTCTTCATATGAGTATTTTGGTGTGTGGGGTTCATTGGTTTGTGCATGTGTTTCATCTGTAGCATGGGTTGGAATGTCAGACTATTGTCATTGGAAGATGAAAATTGTGCTTAGAGTCGGGTGTGCATTTTGAGATTAGTCTGAACATTTCGTGGTGATTACATGTTCATAAATCACATGCGTTTGTATATTTTCTTTTTTATTGAAAATTTGGTAACATTGGCGGTTTGCATATATGAAAATTCATTGATGGAGATTAGGGATCCTTTTCATGGCTTGATTTGAGTCATCCAGATATCAATAAGATTGTAGATCTGACTGTTCTCTTCTCTGCAGTTAAGCTTAACGCAAATAGGATGGTTGTTGGAACACTCCGTGGGTTCGATCAGTTCATGAATCTAGTGGTAGATAATACTGTCGAAGTGAATGGGAATGAGAAAATGACATAGGGATGGTGGTAGGTTCATACTAATTGAATTTCAATTTTAATTTTGGATCCTTGCATTTTTGCTAACACCGATAATCTCACCACTGATGCTGCAGGTTATAAGGGGAAACAGTGTTGTAACTGTGGAAGCTCTTGAACCTGTGAACAGGACATAGTCCATTTAGCTATGTATTTGGTAGATTTAAAAAACTCTTGTAGTTGATTCTGATGCTACCAAGCTGCGTGTAAGGAGGATGTTGTATAAACTCGACCTATCTTATGCTTCATGAAATATTGACCTTCAAGTGGAGTAGTGCACTTGGTGCAGGCCAGATTTGAATTTCAATGAAATTATGTATGGCTATACATTGTGACCAAATTATTCACTGGCTCGTACAGTGTTGGGAAGTCTTCAGTTTATCAACATTATGCTGCTTATCTTACTTTTACCAAAAAAAAAAAAAAAACATTATGCTGCTTGAATTAGACTGAATTCGAGAGAAGTTCAAATTCGTCAGGCTGACTTATAAGTTTCCTCTTTTATCTTTCATTTTATGGTATTCATATCTAAATATATGGCTTGAGATACTGCGAGTGATTCACATGTCTGTGGCATGTGAAATCGGTCTGTGCCCAACCAGCTCATGTCGTTGGATAATTATATTGGTTCAGTTCTAGTTTGTAGGAGTGGTCGATTGGTGATATGAGCTTCATAATGGAGAAGGTTTAGCCTGGATATGAGGTTAGAATCTAACCGTTAGATTCATTAGGTTAAAGAAATGAAATTATTCCAGTGAACTATTTGTCTTTTTGATCAGTAGATGTTTTAGGTTATTGCTGTATTTTCAGGGAGAATCTGAGTTGTTTCGCTGCATATTCCTTTTTGTGCTCTGAGATAATGAGTCTGTACTGCACAAGATCTTGATGCTTATTTTCACTGCTGGAATGAACAGTTACATAAACAAATATGAAGAGCTAGATGAAGTCTCTCTTTTTTGTGACCTTTGGAAAAATACCAAAGGAGTTTTAAATCTATTGCATTAGTGTCAATTTAGTCATATGGACTAATTCGGTTTTAAATCTTTTCATATCGGTATTAAGTCAGTCCATTCGATCAATTTTGATCGGGAGGTGTTGACATGGATGCGGTTTGTCCGGTCAACGTTGATGTGACAATCTTTTAAATCTTCTAAATCTTTTAGATTTCTAAATTTTTTCGAATTTTTTATTGATTTTTTTCTTTTTCTTTATTTTTTCCTTTTTTTTGGCTCTTCTTCCTCCTTGGATCCCTGTTGTGGTGGGCGAGGGCTTTGTGAAGAGCCTCGTCTTCGCTGGCCATTATGGGGATCCTAGGAGGAAGAGGAGGGAAAAAGAAAAGAAATAAGAAAAAAAGGAAAAAAAAAAAAAAATTAATTTAAAAATTAAGAAATAATAAAATTATTAAAAAATTGTCACGTCGGTGTTAACCTATTAGGACTAGATAGACTGAATTAGTATTAATATGAAAAGATTTAAGATTGAATTGGTTTAAAATGTTTATGATTGAATTGGTGATTGAATTAGTCAAATTGAAAGGTTTATGACTTGGTATTAATGCAATATATTTATGACTTATTAAATATTTTTTCCTTGTTACCTCCCATGAGAACATAACTCCCTTGAAGCAGCAAGCTATTTGGTGACTCGTGGCTTGTTTAATCTTGCTTTCTGTGCAACTAGGTTTTACACAATCTGTAGTGGATGTATTTCATATGGAATATGGTTGGAATTAGAATAAAAAACATGTGCTACATGAACCCGGTTGAGTTTACAGAATTAGATGCGTATGCTACACGAATACGGTCGAGTCTTAGCGCAAAGATTTCCACCAATAATTAAACATGATATATAAAATTTAAGGGGAAAATGAGCGTTAATTATTTCTTTAATTGAATATTATGTATAATCATATAAACTAGATAATCTGTATTTTGAGAAGAGGCAATTGTCTTTAGGGTGGTAATTGTAGCTGGTATATTCATACCATTGTCAGTAGCGTAAAAATCTGATAATGTCTTAAAAGTGATGTTATGCAATACTGCTAATCAAATAATTTTCTGCATTACTTATGTCATAAGCATATTTTATGATGTCTTGGGAAAATTCCAAATAAGGATTCGAAGTATTTCATTTTTTAAAATAAGAATATGAAGTGAACGTTGTTTTAAATAAGGGCCTAAAATAGCCATATTAGTCTAAAAAAGAGAGTTTGAAGTTGTTATGACTGTTTCAAATAAGTATATAGTCTCGCCAATTGGCAAAATTTTGATTGATTATGATATTTTCGTCTAAACATAATTTAAACTAGCCAGTCGGTGAGGCTAGACACTTATTTGAAATAGCCATAATTACTTCAGGCATTTCTTTTAGATCAATATCACTATTTCATGTTTTTATTTGAAATAATATCCACTTTATGCCCATATTTAAGGAAATGATTACACTTTGGACCTTTATTTGGAATTTTCTAAGTAATTAACATTTAGATTAATTATATTAATGAAAATGGATGTTGTAACCACATTATATATTGATGAATCATACATATCCGTAACCATATAAGATACAATTATTTGAAATTAATATTAAAGTGTAATAGTATTTACAATTACAATTGTTCTTGTTTTACCTGCAGTTACCTTTTTTTCAAAAACGCTTTATTTGAGAATCTTATATGACCACGCAATTTTAAACTATAAAACTAATAATTAACATAATTAGAAACTTTATTCTTGCCATACATAATAGGGTTAAATGACACAAAAAAAATCCTAAAATAGTGCACTCATGTCACAAAAAATCACAAATTGTTATACTCGTGCTGCATTTAATGATTTAACCCAAACTAATTATAGCGTCACAAAAAACATCAATTTGATATACTCGTACCATATTTATCCTAAACTAATTTTAGTGCCGCAAAAAATTCAAAACTGGTGGTCTAGTATGTCCCGGTAAATCTTTACTAGGTTCATGAATAAGAGAACAGGTAATTTTGACGTCCCTTTCCAGGTTAAACTCACCTCAAACTTTCTGCATTGCCAGCTCTCTCCTTCCATATTGGCGTTTCATTTGGACTGTAAGTCCTTTCTTCGTTTGGCACCAACCGCGTGTCCTTGCTTTTGAAGTTCATCATCATCACCTGCGTAAAGCAAAGTACGCAACGCCATGGTCGTGCAAGAAGACACCACGCAAGAGCCGTGCATGAAGGCATCCGCACGGAGTGCATACTCCAACAGAGTTTCATCCGTGACTCGCTGAGTTACGAGCCACGTGGTTTTGTTCAGATCTTTTTCCTTTTGTTGCCATCGTCCTTTGAGCGTTAGGTGAGAAATTTTTCCTTTGATGTCTTTGCTTTGGCTATTTAGTTTATCGAATATGTCTCCGCTCATCTCAGACTAGCTAAAAACTTCTCTGAAGAGAGAACAACCTCCGACCCCTACCTTAAGGCCGTGCGATTTCAACATCGAGGCTCGGCGAAAGGTTTGTGCAGTTCTAACTGTGGACTGGACCATGAATTCACGATGGCACGAGACGTGCGGCGTGTGTCCATGTGCATGCTCGTGTTGAGCATGTCCTTTAGACTAAGGTGTGTATGCGCGAATGTATGTGCAGAAGCACTCTCGATTCTCGAATTTGCTCTCGACTCGTTCCTTATTTACCTTTTGCAAACCTAGCTGCAGGCTAGAGAAGACGATGCCGGTGACAGAGAAGTAAGATTTCATTGGGCGGAAAAGTATGACGACGGCAACAAGAGGTCCATTCAAGCATGAGGGCATTGTTAGTGCTAAATCACGCACATGCGTTTTGGTTAATACTTGCTATGCCCTAATGTTGCCATGGCGATATTATATTGACTTAATGAGGTGGATCGTGGAAACGACCATTCGCAGTGCAGAATCATCTGTTGGCCATGGTTTCTTAATGTGGTCGGTTTGATTCGACTTTTGCATACAGACTCAATGTAAGGCTCAGCATGGTAGATAAAAAAGGTCGGTTACCAGTTACCAGCATGAAAATGAGCTGAAAGATGGTGTGGGTCAAGTAACGTCCCCAGTACGAGTCGCTGAGGAAGGCCCCGATCAAGGCACACAGTAAACGGTCCTGGTCTGACTTGCTCATGTTGTTGGCCGCAGTTGCATTCCCTTGCTCAAGAACTCTGGTCAGAAACAGCACCAAGTTCACTCCCACCCCGAAGAATGCTAGTGTGGCTAGCCTGGATTCGCTGCAACGGATTGAGATGAACAACAGACACCATGACACAAGAATCTTTGTATGACTTGCTGAGGGTGCCAGCCGTGTGTTTGTTCAGTTCCTTTTCTTTTTATGTTGCTAGTGTTCAGCGTTAGGTAAGAAAACTTTCCTTTGATGTCTTTTCTTTGGCTATTTAGTTCATCGGATATGTCTCACTCATCTGTGACTAGCTAAAAGCTCTTTTCAGAGAGAAGAACCTCCGACCTCTACCATAAGGCCGTGCAATTTCAACGTCGAGGCTTGGCAAAAGGTTTGTACAGTTCTATCTAACTCGACTAGAGCATGAATTCCTGATCACATGAAAAGTACGGTGTATGTCCATGCACACGCTTGTGTTGAGCATGTCCTTCTGGCTATTGTTTCTTGTGATTTACTCAGTCACCTTGCAGCATGTAAATATTAGACCAGGTGCACGCGCACGAATGCACGGGTGTATGCACTCTTAATTCTCGAATTCGCTCTAGGCTCCTTCCTTATTTTCCTTTTGCAAATCTAGCTGCCGGCTAGAGAAGACAATGCCAATGATTGAGGAGAAGATTTTTCCCGTGGAGGAAAATTATGGCAGCAAGGAAAACACAGGTCCATTCAAGGATGAGGGCATTGTTATCGAGAAGGCGAGCACCGGCGGATGGAAGTGGACGAGCCTCTTTCTAGGTGACTGACCGTTATGTTTTCACTTATGAGAAGCAATGTTACTGTTCAATGTGATGATTGGTACTGAAAGATTCTCGTGTCATGGTGTCAGTTGTTCACCTCAATCAATCTGCTGCAGCAAATCCAGGCCAACAACACTAGCATTCTTCAGGGCGGGAGTGAACTTGGTACTGTTTCTGACTAGAGTTCTCGAGCAGGGGGAGCGCAAGTGCATCCAACAACGTGTGCAAGTGGATCGAACCGTTTACTTGTGTTCCTTGATTGGGTTACTTGACCTGCAGCATCTTTCAGCTCATTTTCATGCTGTAACTTACCTTTTTCATCCACCATGTCGAGCCTTACATGTAGTTTGTATGCAAAAGTCATACTTTGGTTGCCTCCATCAGTACAAGCCGAGTGTATTATCTTCTGGACTCATTTTGTGTGATCAAACCAACCACAAATGGTCATTTCCCTGATCCACCACATTAAATCTGTATAATATCCCGAGGTAACAGTTGGTCACAGCAAGCATTAGCCAAAACGCATGTGCGTGATTTAGTACCAAGAGACTACTTAGTCTTGTATAAGAATACTTAAAATTTACTCGAATTTAATTGAAACTTTCTACTTTCGACCAGTTATAAATGCAATCAAAGTATATTAATGACTTAGTAGCCAAGTTAGTTTAGCTAACCAACAGCACCAGCATATCAAATATACTTTTCTAGAATAAAATTTATTGAATACTTCTGCAACTAAAGTGGCTTCTTGTCTTTGGAGGTACTCTGCAAGGCCCTCCCCTTTGCCATCGTGGGGCATGAAATTCATTGGCAGAAAGTCCGATTTCTCTGTATGTTGGTGGAGAGACCCGGAAACCACACTTCAACCAAGCAGGCATAGAGGCTGCAGCAACAAAGCAAAATATTAAGCCACACTTATTCATCCAAGATCAAACCGAAGCAAGATTTTAACATACTTATGTTTTGGAACGACAAAACCATGAACAAGATTAGTAATGCAACAGTACCAGCTGTGACGGAAGCAGCCACAGTTTGAAAGATTGAGGCCAGAAAATGGAACACGAATTTGAGGAAAGTGCATAGAGCAAAGTAGTGATCAGCAGAGGAACCTGCGTAAATAAGCAGAAAACAATGAAAGCCATGACTTTTGAGTAAAATGGCAGTAAAATTTACATATGATGTTGCAACGTAACAGGAGTTTAGGAGGCAAGGAATGAAGAACTCTCGTGTTAAAACTTACCTGCCAATGCTAGGACGGTATTTAATTGCGTGATATGTAAGTGATGTCCAAACCACAGACTTCAGCAGTGAAAGAGGAAGTTTCAGTATACATGCTGGAATTGCATAAGCCCAAGCAGGGTAAAAGTACAGCTCCTTTTGTTTATAGAAGGCTACGAGCCTCGAAACAGTCATTGCCAATTCTGGAAATCCATCAATGTGGAGTATGACTAGCTTGCAAAACAGAGAGCACGCATAGTAGTTGGCATGAAAAGCATCTATTCCTATCTGAGTTCGCAAGAATGCGGTCATCATGATAAATGCAATGAAATAAGCTGTATGATGAAAAGACAACTATCAACTTCTAAAAATCCTTTATATATATGGAATTAGGGAGATTAGATATTACCCTATCATAGGCATGGACGTGGAAAGAGATATACATCAAAAAAGCTGCTAGAGATGGATGAGAGCTTATTTTGATCTGTACTGATTCAAAAACATAGATTAAAAAATTTCTTTTCATGAGAAGAAGTTCTCTCTCCAACATGCTTTAAGGAGTTCCCATCTAGACAGAGAGTACACATTAAAAGAAAAAGCATTTTTGTGGCTTTTGGACCTATCTAATGTGTCTGGAAGGTCCAGATCTAGCTTTGTCCCACAATAAGATTCCTCAAACTTTTTACATAACATGTTGACGGTAGCCCCGGATGCTGCTAATAATGTGCTCGGTCTTTTCTTGATATGACCTGCACCTGCATGTCAATAGGTAATGTAACAAATGGTCAATAAAGGAAGCAAACTTGCAGTGCACAATCTGTTCAGTGTTTGAGGACACCTGGATTCACAATTCTCAAAAAACTTCAGAGCTCGGTCATGAGGGCCTTGGTACACAATTTTCCCTTCAGCCATCAGAATAAGGTCATCAAAAAGATCAAATCTTTCTGGCACAGGCTGAAGAAGCGAAACCAGTAGAGTGGCACCTGTTAAATGTGCTAGTTGCTGAAGAGAAGAAACAATCTCCAATCTCAAAGACCATTAAACTGTCCAAGCCATTTGTTATTTTGTCCATGAATAGAGCTTCATTTGGGCCAATAATCACCTCCGCTGTACAATTTTCACCAGACAGTTGATTTGTCTGTTAAGATATTGGAATTTCAAGTAGCCATGCTCTGAAATGACAGTATTCTTCTGCAGTTTTGATAAATAGCCTTGTTTCAGTTACCTAAGATTCACTAAGCATGACAACTTACTATGATTGGTTTTACCAATCAAGGACATGGTCCGGGGTTCTGATAACAGACCAATTCATGAAAAGAAATGTATTGTCTAGATGCTCGATTGCACCAAAAAATAAATTTAAGTATTAAATAAATATTTTGCAGTTGTCCAAAAACTATTGGAACCTTTGTTCCAAGCTATTAATTCGCCTTTATTAGGCTTATTGCCAATGAAATGGCTAGGAAAATTAGCAGGTCAACTCGTGAGCTACTTTTTTCCTTTTTGCAATTTCTGTGGTGTTTTAAGTCCTAGTAATCGTTGTTGTCCGTCAGAAGTGGTTTTGTTGAGTTATATTGTGTGTAATGATCTCAATTTAGCTGTATAGCCAATTTCAGAACTAGACCTCAGCGTGAACGTCGGGGAATTTGGAAGTCATATGTTCTATGTGATTGGGACAAGGTACCTTGCTTGTTGCTTTTAATTCTTCTGTGGCTAATGACGCGATGTTTGATGTTATGAATGGAATTATCCAATGTGGTGTATCAATTCAGTTGCCTTGCATCTCGTAATAGTTCACTGATAAAGAATTATCGAACTCCAATGTTGCATGGTATGAATTACATGTAGCCTGTCAGATTTGCTTATGAGATTCTACTGGGGCGAATGAGCTGTTTGTACCACTTTGTATAATGCATATTAGCTTGATGTTCTTGATGCTTATCGATCTGCTTGGCATTTACTGCATCTTGATTCGTTAATGTTGATCTTGCTTGTGAAAAGAAGTTGTGGTCTTGATCTGTATAGTTTTGTTCTTCAGATGCGAACTCCAAAGAGTAATTTGCCTTGATTGCCTGACTTTTTACCGTGTAACTGATTCAGTGTCTGAGGTTTGTTGGTACGTGCATGTGTTTCATCTACAGCATGTGTTGGAATGTTGAACTATCTCTGTGGATAGATGAAAATTGTGCTGAGAGTCTGGTGTGCATTTGGAGATCAGTTTGAACTGTTACGTTATGATCACCCGTTCAACAACCACGTGTTTGGATTCTTTTTTGGTCGGAACGTTTGGTACATATGGCCGCTTACTTATGAAAATTTATTGATGGGAGACTAGGGATCCTTTTTCATGGCTTGATTTGATTCATTTAGATATTAATAAGAAAGTAAAACTAACTGTTCTTTTCTCTACAGTCAGCCTTAATGCAAACAAGATGGTTGTTGGAACATTCCGTGGTTGGATCAATTCATTAATTTAGTGGTAGATAACACTGTGGAAGTTAAGTGGGAATGACAAGACTGACATAGGGATGGTGGCAGGTTCATACTCATTTAATCACAGGTTTGATTTTGATCCTCGCCATTTTGCCAGCACCGACAATCTCCCCATTGATGCTGCAGTTTATAGGGGGAAACAGTGTTGTTTCTATCGAAGCTCTTGAACGTTGAACAGGACATAGTCCATTTACCTATGTATCTGGTAGATTTACTGAACTCTTTACTTGCAATTGATTCTGATGCTGCCAAGTTGCATGTAAGGAAGACTTCGTATAAACTAGACCTATCTTATGCTTCATGAAATGTTTAACTTCAAATGGAGCAGTTCACTTGGCACAGGCCAGATTTTGATTATAATGAAATCATGTATCACTATGTATTGTGCATAAATGCTTCTCATGCTCGTACGGGGCTCCAAAGTCTTCAGTTTATTAACTTTATGCAGCTTGAATTACACGGAAGTTAAAGTTCATCATAGCAGATAGAAAATTTCCTCTTTAATCTATTGATGTACAGTGTGATTTCTAATTATATATGGCTTGAGATATTGTGATTGATCATGTATCTGCAGCATGTAACAAGGTGGTGTGACTCTGCACCCAACCAGCTTATGTCGTTGGAAAATTATTTTGGCTCAGTTCTGGTTCGCATGGGAGGTTGATGTCGAGCTTTGTTATGGCGGAGGGTCTAGTCTGAACATAAGCTCACATTGATTATGAAAAGAAAAATGGGATTGTTTCGGCGAACTATTCTGTCTTTTTGGTCAGCAGATGTTTATGGTTTTACTGTCACTTTCAGAGAATCCAAGTCATTTAGCTGCACATGCCTTTCTGTGCCCTGAATTCATAAATCTGTCCTGCACAAGATTAAGTTGTGCAGGAGCAGAGCACTTGCATAATAAGCAAAGAATATCAGGTCCGGATGGTGGATGTGACCAAGAACTGAAGAAGAAAGTGATGGATGGGCAAGCCAGAAGTCTCTCTCATTTGAGACTGACCTTGATGGACAGAACTCCCTTGAAGCCTGTAAAAAACCCGGTTCATGCAGGCTGTTGTGGATGTACTTTGCATCGAATGGGGTTCGTAATTAGACTCAAATCGCGACACAAACCCGGTCGAGTCCCAGCAGCGCAAAGCAATCTTGGAGATTGTTCATATATGACTTCGTTCTTGTGGAATTCCTCAATCCTTCTTTCATTTTGGAAAATGCATCCTGCTTTGTTCTTTTATAGTTCTCATAGACCATGCAGTCTTACCGGCAATTCAAAACCGCCCCCTGCCTTTTGTTATATTTTAAAATCATTTCCGTCTCTTTAAAATAAAAGGATAGTGATTTTTTTTTTTTTTTTTTTTTTTCGCTAACATAGGCTTTCACGTTATTAATAAATATAGAAGCGGTATCTTTTGATTTTTCAGTTTTCAAGCTGTCTTGCAATTGAATTAGAAGACAACACCGAAATTCCCATAATGCATTTTATTACCGTACATGATAATTAATCATATCAATTGAAAACCCATTTAATAGTTTGATTAATTATATTGTAAATACTATATGTTATAACCATATTACATAGCAAACAATTATTTATAATCCACGACAATATAACATGCAATTGAGTTGGAATAATTATTAGAGCGTAATATTAACTATACTTGCTTGCAATTGTTCTGGTTTTACTTATTATTGCCTTTTATTTTATTTTTTAAAAACACTTTGTCTGAGAATCTTTTTTTACTACACTTCAAAAAAAAATTGAATAACATATAATTAACATGAGTAGGAAACTTAATTTGTTTCTCACTACATAATGACAATTTTCTGTTATAATCATTTTTTTTCTGCCATAAAGCGAAGATTTTAGGTAAATTCATACCCATCTAGTTTGCGACTAGATAAAATGAAAGTCTAAGTAAATAAATATAAAGAGATAAATCTCGAAGACCGGAGTGGCAGTAGCCGGAAATACATAAAAAAAATTACCTAGTTTGCGACTAGATAAAATGAAAGTCTAAGTAAATAAATATAAAGAGATAAATCTCGAAGACCGGAGTGGCAGTAGCCGGAAATACATAAAAACCCCTCCTCAACCACTGTCTCGCACTCCTCCTCCTCCTCCTCCTCCATACACCCGAATCGTCCGCCGCTCTCGGTGGCCGCCCACCGCCGCCGCCGCCGCCGCCGCCCTAAAACCCTAACCTCCTCCCCCTCTCGCCGGACCACCGCGCGATGGCGTCGCCCGTCCCTCCCTCCGAAGCGACCGACGGCCCCGTCGTCAGCCTCATCAACAAGCGCCTCCGCGCCCTCCGCAAGAAGCTCAACCGCATCCATCAGATGGAGGAGTCCATGGCCCAGGGCAAGCCCATCAACAAGGAGCAGGAGGACGTCCTCCGCTCCAAGCCCTCCGTCCTCGCCTCAATCGACGAGCTCGAGAAGCTCCGCCCCCAGCTCTCCACCGCCGTCCAGGAGGAGCTCTCCCTCGCCGCCCGGCGCCTCCCCCGCGACGATGACGCCCCCGCCGCCGCCGCCGAGAAGCAGCCGCAGCAGCAGGAGGAGCAGGAGGCGGGGGATGGCGGCGATGCCGTCGTGAAGGATGTGCTGAAGCTGCTCTACTTTGGCTCGATGTTCGCCGTCAGCTCTCAGAGCGACTACACTTCCACGATGCTGACGAGGACGCACGAGCGCGGTTGCTGCTTGACTTACGACTACGTGACGGACGAGGCCACCGATCTGTTGAAGGAGCGGGACCTGGACTTGATTGCGACGTTGAGCAGCCTCTTGATCTCGAGGCCTGCCGACTCCAGCTTGTCGCACAAGAACGCTCTGCAGAAGTGTCTTCACCACGCCACACAATGGATCGCCAATTCCGACGAGCCGATCGAGCCCGACTCTTCTGTTACTTGTACATCTTTTTTGCCCGATTGCGTCTTTGATCATGATTTTGTTGCGTTTTTTTTTTTTTTTTTTGGGTATCTTAGCAGTTAAGTTTGAATCGCAGATGCGTCATTGAGGGAGCGGTTGAATAAGATAATGGCATCCGATTACTTCACGACGACGCCGGAGATGAAAGCTCCGGTCGATATGGCTGCTGCTGCTGCTTCTGGGAATTATGTGCCTTTTCAGGTCCCAGTCACAGTGCCTGTCCAGGTAGAAAGTGAAGAGCCTCAGTACGAGCAGAAGGTAATTGCATACTTGCTGTTAAAATCAAGGCATGTTATATGTTATGTGTTCAGCAGGAGGTAAAACAAAATGGTGCATATTTGCATATAGTTTTGCTTCTACTGGACTTTGCCTTATGAGATGATTGGCGTATTACTTGTTATCCGATATATGCACTGCGGCTGTGATGTTCTCTGATGTTTTGAAGATTGCTAAACCCTGAGGCTCCTCATTGTATTCTTTTTGCGTTCTGTTTACTTTACTGTGATTTTCTCTGTATGAGATGCATGATGCATTATCTATAATCTGGTTTGTGCATCTCTTCTACATACTATGGCTGTGATGCTGTTAAGCATCCTTATTCTGTTTCATAGGTGTGTGAATTGTTCCTTGCGTAGTTCTTGGCGTGTTATATATTTTACTTTGGGAGGAGGTTTGGTCTCTTTAAATTTTGTTTTGGATTTGTTATTTTTTCTCCACTTGATAGTTCTGAGAAGTTCAGATTTTTCTTGTATGCATTTTGCAACTTGTCGATATGATCAGTTACTGCAATGCTTTGTCTGAGAGTCTGTTATCCAGCCTTTAGAAGACTTGTGAATCTATTCCTTCCTTTTCCATTGTCACCTGTCCTTTTATTTTTGTGTGGCATGTGAGTCTCTGCAATTGAATCTATATCCTGTAGTTCCAGAGTCCTGTCATCATTTTATAAATCCTGGTGCTAGTTCCTGTAAATAATGGTTTTGGAGAATACTCAAGCTTTGCTGCAACTACAATAGAAGTCACCTATCTCTGTTGGTTGGTAGGCAAAATGGTGTAAATTGACCATTTTAAAAAAAAAAATATTTCTAAAGATAGGGAACTAACCTACAGAGATTGATGTCTATTGCATCAATTACGGACTACGAACGCATCAATTGCATGTAACTGCCCATTACAACCTAAATTACAGGCTAATGACATTTATAGATTGCAGTGGGCAGTTAAATGCATCATCTTAAGGTAATGAAACAAGGGGAAATGGACTTGGATAGATCCTGAAAAGAGTGGATTCTGTTGTAATGAGTTGAGCATACTTCATACTGCATACTAGTCAGTTGCGCTTCCCATGTGTATCAGGACACCTCATTCTCTACCTCCCCCTCCTCACCATCATCATCTGTTCTTAATTTTCCTTCTTCATTTGACTGTTTTTGCCTATTAGTGGGTCAGTACTTGGTATTCATCCCGCTACAACACCATCCTAAGTCCCTTTCCCTCCCTGGTAATATAGTTGACATATCTGCTGTTCATGCTTCATTGATGGTCTGCATGATTATGTGGTTTGCCTTTATTTTGTTTTTTAAATGGTATGAATTTTGAAGTTTCAGTTAGAGTTGAGTTTCTATTCAATTCCAGTTTCTTGAAAGTTGTTTTCTTGAAAGTTGAGTTTCTATTCAATTCCAGTTGCTTTTATTTTGTTTTTTAAATGGTATGAATTTTGAAGTTTCAGTTAGAGTTGAGTTTCTATTAAATTCCAGTTTCTTGAAAGTTGTTTTCTTTGTGATATCTTTAAATTCTTTAATCTTGCTTATTATGGCAATTTCTTTCGACAATTACTCGATGTATTTGCTCTTGGATGCCTCTTATGATCTAGATTTTATTGTAGCAATCTTCCATCCCAATTTTTCAATACTAATGCATTACCCTCATGCTTGATCTCTGCTAAAAAACTAAAGGGACATTTTAACAAGAGTGCTTTAGCTATTCTACCCTACCACCAATGTAGTTGAATCTGGTGGTTGCAATGGCCCTTGCATGTTGACAGTCAATTGATTCACATGTAATCAAGTTATTATCCTGAGAGACTTTTGATAAAAATTTAAGTTCATGTTGAAAAATTTAGAGGCTATTGAACTTTTCAATTTAAATTTTTGATAGGGGCTGCAGTCTGTTAGCTAAAAGATTTGAAGGAAGAGGAGTGTTTTACATGTCAATGTTATCAACAAAAGCGTAGTCCGAGAGAGAGAGAAAGGTTAATAGTCACTTTGCTGGAGGAAATTGTACATGGTAGACTATATTCAATTTCTTGGTATTTTTAGGACAAAACAACATCTAGTATTCACAAAGTAGGTGTTGTGTAGAGACCCTCCAGCCTAACCCTAAACACCCTTGAGTTTTCTTCTTGAATTGCACATGGTAGACTGTATTTAATTTCTTGGTATTTTTAGGACAAAACGACATCTAGTATTCACAAAGTAGATGTTGTGTACCCTCCGACCTAACCCTAAATGCCTTTTGAGTTTTCTTCTTGAATCTTCTGCTGGATTGTCAAGAGAAGATAAAAAGAACAACTAATTTTGAGTTTGACAGGTTAGGTTGTCAGCGTAAGTGTTGCGTATGAAGTTGTCGATTACTTTAGTAATATTCATCTATCCAAGTCTATGCATATCAAGGATTGCTCCTTTTCCAACAAATTTACATGTGAGGTTCCCTCCGTTTCTTTCCCCCTTAGTGGATGGGCGTTATAAAGAGGGTTTTTGACATTCTATGTTGGGTGAAAGTAATTTGGAGATAGATAGATGATGGATCTGACTATTGGACCCTGGTCGTTCACATAATGGCATGCTGATTGACATGTGTAAGTTAGTTTAAAATAGCGAGCATTTCAATTTGAAGACTTACTCACTCTTTATACCTTCTACCTTATGATGATTTCTCCTACTGCTATTTTTCAGTAAAATGATTTTGGTAAAGTAAATAGCAGAATTGTGTATAGGAAACTATGTAAGCAACTGCCTAATTTTATTGTAGAAGGACCATGCAAATGTAATACACCTTCTATTGGATAAAGAAAGATCATTTTATATACGTGTGCGTGTGTGTATTAACACGAACATGCATTTAATTGGATGTCCTATTTTTGCACAGTAGGGTTATGGAAATTCATGAGACAATGACTGGGCATATTATATGTGCCAATTGCCATTTTGCTGAGAAAATAAGCCCGTGGATATGGAGGTTCCACAAGTAGTGCTACGAGCTTTTGAGAGTAATTAGAAGTGTTGGGAAGATATGATCTCCTTTTGGAATAGGGGTAATTAGGGCTTATAATTCAACTTTTAAGCAGGCACTGACATTAGACAGGGCTTCTTTTGTGTGACAGGGCATTGTATATGTGAATTTGTGCGCATGCACTTGCCACAGTGCATGCAGTGTAAAGTCTGATGCCCAATGTTATTGGTTTTATCTTGTTTGAAAAATAGATGAAATTGGCTAATTTTACTTCTTTAGCTGATTAATTGCATCAATCACAAATTTCCATTAAATCTTTTATCACTGTGGATAAGGTTACATACCATTTCTTGAAGTTCATTCCATTGAATTTGCTTCCATTTTGTTAATGTTTCTGGAATTCTATGTTAACACGTTACTTACTACTTTTAAGTAGGTGAGGTTACCCTGTTATGTGCTGCAAGTATCTCATAAGATATTTGAACTTACTCCCTCATGTACAAGCTGTCTGTATATGATTTAAAAGCCTTTCCTGGTTGCTCCAAATTGGATATGAAATCTCCTCCATATGATTAGTTCTCTTAGGAAAAGTTTTGCTGTCTTCCTTTTCATTAGATAGCTTCTGTTTTGAACTTTTATTGTGTGCAGATTCTCTTTGTTTTCATGATACATTGATATTTCTTGGAAGAAAAAGGATGTATGTTTATCTAATTTTATGTGTTCTTCCTGCTCAGTCCAGCATATCTCTCCATGTTTTTGGTTGTTTCCCTTAATCTTTACACTCAAAATAATAGTAACAGTTGATATAAAAGGAGAATGGAAAAGATAATAATAATAATCATTAGAAGAAGAAAGAGATTCCGTTTTTTTTTTGGGTATAAAATTTGATACTTTATTTCTGATGTTTAAGCAATCTAATTATATGGTAGTGATTTTATGTTCTTTGAGAATTAACAATATGATCTTGCAGTGCAGTTGCACTGTTTATGTGATTACTTTAATCACATTTGATGATTTGGATAGGTGTGGGTAACTGTTTTCTGTTCTTCTAGGCATTAGAACTCATACTTTTAGTTAACCTTTTATTAAAAGGAATAACAAAACAGAATAGTGAATCAACATTGTTGCACTATATATGTAGTTAGGCATTGCACAGGCATCTTCTTAAGGAGAAAAGGAGGAGGTTGCTTGAGATTATGTGATGTAGTCTTATTCTTAACTAGGATTTAGTAGACTTTGGAACTGTGGTATGGTAATTAGCAAAAGGTTCTCTTTTATGAAAAAACCTGTTTTATTTTGTCAATCCTTTTAACAGCCGAATTCTTGTCTTATCAATTAGTCATCGATATGCATTCATCAATCTTTTTAATGATCATAGTTGCACTTTACAGCCTGGAGAGACAATAAACTTGTTTGTTGACAAAATGTTTGGATAAAAATTCGATTCTCTATCCTGAGTCTCCATTTATCAAATATCATAACCTAGCAAATGTGTCTCTCGTATTTTCTTTTACAATGGCTCCCTTCTCTCATCAAGGACATCCTAATTTTCAAAGAAGATATGCTTGCCTTTTATTGCAGTTCTTGTCTGATATTTTGCATGTCAAACAAACAATTAGAATTGAGTGTGCTCCTATGTAGTGTAACAAGAAAATAATACTGAATATCTTGCATGAGAAGCCATGCTTATTTGTTGTTGATTATTTTCTGCTTGACACTGTTCCCTTCTTCTATAGGAGGAAGCAGGGACTGACTTCCAAGGACATGAAGTTGATAACGAATCTAATGCAGTTGATGATGTTCATAAGGTGCCTGCAGATTCTCACTATATCTTTATGTTCGCTTTTATCAGTAGATTAATGAGTTCAGTGACTCCGCCTTTTCCGCAGGATGAAGTAGTAGCTGATAATCCTTCGGAGTTTGCCTCAGCTCAACAAGAAAATGTAAATTCGCAGGTGGAAGAGCTTAATCAAAGGGAAAGAGAGCAGAAGGATCATCAGTACATTCCTCGGAGAAACTACCAGAACCAGAGAGGGGGTCGTGGTGGAGGTAATGGTGGTCGCCGGGGTTATCCCAACGGTCGAGGAGGGAGAAGTGGAGGGAGGGGCGGTGGGCCCTACCAGAATGGGCGCGGCCACTATTATGAGCAGCCCGGTAACTATTATCCTAGAAACTACTACAACAATAGAGGGAGAGGCGGCAGGGGAGGTGTGCATTCCTACAACAACCATGGTCCGCCGGTTCATGACGGCCATGCCCCTGCTGATGTGGGGGTGGCTTCATGAGCAGACATTCAGCGGTGAAGAGGGTGATGGATTACTAGTTTTGCCTATGGTTAAGTGAAATTACCTCAATGCTTTTGAGCTTGTGGTTTGCACTTAAAGCTGGAATTTAGATTAATATCACTTACCGGACTCTATTCTCATTCCAGGAGTTTAGATGACTGAACACTTTTTTGGAAAAGTTTGGATTGACTTTCGCAGTTTGCTTTTTCCTTGATCTAAATCTTGAGATCACGCGATTGGAGTTTTTTCGAATCCGAAATTCTGGGTACTTCCACATAGTTTCTCGTAAATTTCTAAAGTTTGATAATATCTTAAATTTTGACGAGAAAAGAAGAAAAACGGAACTTTGCTCTCGTTCGGAGTCCAAAGAAAAACTTGTCTTTAGGTTTAATTGTGCAGATTGCTAAATAGTTAATTCGTACCAGTCCCTTCTCTTTTCGTTGGCGATCTCTGTAGAAGTTTAGCAATGGCTTTTTAAGGTTAGGAAGATAATTTTCCGCTTTAAGATGCCGAAGGCGGCATATAAGAATGTGCATGGGAAGAGGGGCGGTGGGTTTGGTCCTCGTTGCCTTGCGCTTTGGAGATATGCCGTAGTCTTCCAGATGTAGCCCTTGAAGGGTTTCCGTTTGGGGATGCACCGGGTGAAAAGTAGTTCCCAGTTAGAATGGATATACGAAACTATGTGGTAAATTTCAGGGTAGCTTAATGCGCTGTTTATGCTTTGTCTGCGAGGGTGGAAAACTTGGGAGACAGAAAATTTTGTATCTCTCTGTTTTCCTCTCATAATAACTTCGTAGTTCTTTTCCATTTTTCCTCACCCACCCGCCTCCCTCACCTCTCCCTGCTTCCCAAGCAAACCCTGATCTCCAGTTGTCATGCAGAGTTTGGAGCAACTCCTGCCATGGACAGTGTAGGGACAGCACAGAGCTGACGGCGCTTTCGATTGCGACCTTGGTGTTGCTAGGCCGTTGAACTCGTGCTCGGCAGAAAATTGTGTTTCTGAAGCTTTGAGGCGGATTCAGAATCAGATTTCTTTCGTTTTGCGCATGTCGAAGAAAATGACGGCAATGCGCACTTCGTTGTAGAGTCGTCTGTCGGCAATCGAATCTCTGTAATGGCGTATGACGGCGTATCCGGTGTCTTTCACTTTTGGTATGTCAAACGATCGATTATATTCTACCTAGGCAAAGAGAACCGTTGGTGCCGCTGCAACAACGTCATGCGCAGTCATTCACTTCGTTTGCCTCACGTAATCTGAGTGCCCAAAAGCAGAAAAATACCAGAGTGCGTTACCGTTCACTTACAAATTGGATGCATCTTGATTTATTGCTCATTATAGGATTAAAATAATTTGTTAGTTGGAAGAGAATCTCATGCTCCCCTTGTTCACTTGGAAGCATGGGCTGTTAGGCTTTAATTTGCGATTTAGATAGGACATCATAATATTCCCTTTACCCTTCCGCCATCCTGAGCGGCCCACAGTTTTTCCCTTTTTTGGTGCCAAAGATTATCGAAATCAAAATCCCCCGTGATTGGCTATATTTGGCAATTGACGTACCAATAGTCAAATGCTCGAACCTATTTTTCTTTTTTTCACTGATGAGTTATGAAACATTGACAAAGATAGAAGTGAGTGACATCAATATTTATAACCAACCAATCGAATTGTGGCTCGAGAAGTTTTCTCTAATTAAGGGCTAGGGTAAATACCTTTGTATGATATTTCTTGAGGTAATTAATCATCTACATATCAAAAGTCCTCAATTTGTTCTAGAAAATTAATATATCGCGGAAGTTCTTAGACATCAGTCATTAGGTAAAAGTCCACCTTTACTCCCTAAACTAGCACATTTTTCAATCTTAGTCCTTAAACTTTTGATTTATCTAATTAGGTTTGGAACTTGCATTACTTTCTTAATCAAGTACCACCAGTTTCAATTCTAATCTATTGGAGCTGACTCGTTTGTTAGAGCTAGTGAGAGTACTGACGTGGAAAACTCAAGTGCACTGTTCATTATGAGAATTGTCACTGCCCAAATAAAGGCTGTGTCCATGCAACAGGTGATTGTCCCCGATGGGAAATTCTACTTTCAAGTCAGACTCTTGCTAGCTTTGATGTCTACATCGGTATAACTTCACCCGATTGAAACTTGTACCAAATAACCTCTCAGGTAGTGTACAAAATTTTGTTTACTAAATGCTGTGAAATGGTTGTATAAGTGGTGTGACTCGTGTATATCTAGTTCCACCCATTTTTAAACTAATGCAGCTAAGGACTTGGTGGGAATGTTTCTAGACTTGCATTTATCCAAATTCTATGGTGGAAGTAGGGATTATGAAATTGATCGCACTTTCAATAAGGTTCTCACGGAATATCTAGTGTACCTAACAAATTTCTTTTGAGCCCCAATAGGAAAAACACCGACATAAATAATTCCTTGACTGGGAATCCAAGCTTGTGTGACCTGTATAGCACCCAACGCGAAAGATAGCAACCCGAATTGGGGCATCCTCGTCCGTTCGTACACAAAAATAATAAAGCGGTTCTAACACAAAACTTGACCAAATCGAAAACCTCTCAAGCACCAAGCAAGTGGTGTAGTACGGACACGCTATCAGTTTGTCTTTGCATTAGAAAAACCACCAATGGTCACGTAACGAATTCTTTCGCAAGCGTTATATGCCTTTGCCCCTCGATTTAAACAAGGTGCTTTTTTTCCTCCCTTCTTTTTAAGGACCGATGCTCCCCTGTCCCGCCCGTCAGTTCGATGGAGAAACACCATGTTGCTGGGCCACCTGTCGTGGTCAGAATCTATTCCGATACGTAACGAATGTTCCACTGCTGCCTTTATCGTAGTATAAAACCCCCCACCAATTCCTTATAATCCAAGCCAAGCAAAGCACCTCCCAATCCCCAAAGCATTTGCTAGCTTTTGCATAAGCAATTAGCCATCGTATTGGAGGGACAAAAGGAGAAGGAAAAAGGAAATAACTGATGGGACAGAACGTGTCTTCCGAAGATTGCAACGGCTGGGCTCCTGCGAAGGCGAGCCGTGTCATGGAGTTTCACTCCAAATCTCGATGGGATGAGCATTTCGAAGCGTCGAAAGGGAACAACAAGCTGGTTAATGCTGCTCCATTGATGACTGAACTGTTGCCCTCTTTTTTTTTTTTTTTTATTCGTCATTTCCATTTGCTTCATATTGATTGTGCTTCAAAATATTGGTATGGCAACAGATGGTGATCGACTTCACCGCCACGTGGTGCGGGCCTTGCCGCAGGATGGAGCCGACGATTGACGAGCTCGCAGAAACGTTCGCTGACGTTGACTTCATCAAGGTCGACGTCGATGAGTTAATGGTACGGTTGTCCTTCTTTTTCCCTCCCAAGGAATTGAAAAGGGCCGCATGATCATTGCAGTTAAGTTGGAACTTGCATGCCCATAAGGTGTCGGGTTTCGATCGTGTGTACTCCGGCTAATGTGAACGTGTTGTTGTGGAAATGCAGAATGTGGCGAGGCAATTTGAGGTGCAGGCGATGCCGACATTCTTGCTGATGAAGAATGGGAAGGTGGTGGACGAAGTGGTTGGCGCCAAGAAGGACGAGCTCAGGAGCAAGATTGAGCAAAACTGCAACAAGTCACAACCACACCTTCAAAGCAATTCGTACCACTATGCAATCTGACCGCCGCCTCCTCAATCGACAAAGTATGATCGGCCTGTGCCTTCCACAGATTAATAAGATCGTGTTTCTGACCGACTAAAAAAAAAACAAAGAAAGATCGTGTTTCTCTCTCTTGCTTTTAATATTTTTTCTTGGAGTCGGTTGCTAAGAAACAGATGAGACACAGGCGTATTCACTGCCAAAGATCATGCTTGAATAATAATCATCTTCCATGAGTTTTGGCTGAATTGCTCTTTCGATGCAGCTAAGTAACAATCGAATGACATGGTTAGGGGACTAAATTTCCCTTCGGTCAACAGTATGAGCCGGAAAGTTTGCTGAAACGCAAACACTAATGGTCAGGGTGCCAACAACTTACAGAACAACCTCTTATGCGAATTGTACAAATGGGGTCGGACGATACAATGGAAATTGATCCAGCCAAACATCTTACATCACCATAGGACCGCACATAAATTTAATCAAACAAAAATTGAAAGAATTTGGTATAAATCTAAATAGAAAATTTTCCAAGTGCCATTTATAAACTTCCAAGGTTGACAGAAACTGTAGACATCATGGCCGGTGATGGAGACTGGAGAGTGCTATTATGATACTTCACCCATCTGACATCTTCCTTTTCTCGCTTTCAGGCAATAAAATTGGGTCAATACTTCCTCTACGATAACAAGTAGAGGTCTCTGGAAGCGTAGAAGCAGAACTCAATCAAAGGCTTTATGAATATGTAAATCTGTAGAACGTTTTTGTACGCCCTATACTCTTGCTCCATGACTGCTTCACAATCCCTTACTTAATGAAGTCTTCAGCCACTGTTACATTGAAAGAAAAGCAGAGCAAAATATGAGAGAGGGATAGAGAGAGAGTTTCATAGACGAATGCAAACAACAAAGAAAGGATGAAAAAATGGAGAGGAAAAAAATAGAGCTAGTAACCAGCTGACGATATAACATTAGGAAGTTGTTGATCCTTTTCTTGTCCTCAATCCATCCGATCAACAACCACCTTAACTGGTCTATAAGGCAAAGTACACCCTTCAAATTACTGTGGCCACTGCAGTCTATAGAAAAAAGAGTTCTCTTCTAGAGTTTAGCAACTTTGCACTCACCAGGCTATTCCCAAGATGGCATAAGGGCTTCATTTTCAACCCAGCTTTCCTTCCTAGTTCCAAGTAACCTTCTAAAATTTTGCATACTGGTTTTAGAACTCTGTGACATCGTAGATGGAATGCTGGATAATCTTTTTTTATCCAAATGAATTGAGCTATGAGTTCTTCACCCTGTCTACAACGGTTTGCTTGGGGACTCAATTCTAGGCGATCTATGCAAGCGATATAAAGCCCAAACTGCTACATGATGCTCACTGCTTCTCTAACGCGGATGCTAGCTTTTCCTCATAAAATCATCATGCCTTTTCTGCTCATACAAAGGTTTTGATATATACAGCAGGAGAACCACTGCATTAAACGTCTAAACACCAGACAGCCATTATAAGAACCAAGAGACTGCTACTCTTTGGGGTAGCATGAACTCACTAGAGTAAGATTACCATGACATCCTCCAAATCGGATGCATCTGTACTGTTTACTTTAGCAATTGGATGCATTGTTACATCACTACTAAATCCTTTCAGGCCCTTCAACAATTCATTCATATATTTATCTTACTCGAGGAATCTTCAGTGTTACATTTTTCAGTACTGAGATGAAGAGAGATCACATTTTTCATGATTGGCCAAATGACAATGTCATCCTTCTTTGCCCAAGAGTAGCAAAATATCATAGTCTTATGTTGCTAAAGTATCAGCAGTTCAATGTGAAGTGGATTCAGAAATCACAAATGGAAGATTATGGACCAATCACCAATCATCCAATGCATTATGTACTACTCAAGTAGACTCGAGTTAGAACTGGCCTACAATGTATATACTCCAAAGTATAGAGATAATTCTCAGCAAAAGAAAACAAGAAGTTTAAACAAAGATCTCACCTATTGAGGAGGATGGCACAACGACGACATGCAGAGTCGAAATATTAGGGGGAAGTTGCAAGCGAAGCGGGAAGAGCTTCCCATTCAACGGGCTTCGAGAGCACACGAAAATGCCCTGCATCCCTGTCTCCTCCTCCAACTTGTGAGTCAATTCCTCCACATTGTTCCCCTTGAAGTTCAAAGTATAGCCTTCCATATCTTCCCCTTCGACATTCCCGTTTTCATCAGCAATGTGGTAGTATACGGTCCTCCCTTCCAATTTCGGGGGCGACCCAGCATAAGAATCGTTCGACTGCACAAGCAAATCCAAGTACAAAATAAGTCAATTTCCACATACTCAACGTCGGCTCGCTCGAGTAACGACAGATCAATGCCAAACTCAGCCCAGTGGATAAGTCTTATAAGGTCCACTGCAACTGTCCTTCACAAGCACAATTTATCAATCAGATCGAACAGCGCGTGCATATCTTCAAGGGGATTGATTACTCGGCCACAAAATCGAATCTTGCCATAAAATTTTCCATTAACAAAATTGGCCAAAATCCATCTCTCGTCAAGCACTTGCGCAACATAAATCGGCAAAGAACCATTCATAGATGCTAAAATGAAGAGAGAAAAGAGAGAGAGAGAGAGAAATGTAAAGTGGGAACACGCACCTCCTGCCGAGAGAACCGCCCGGAATTCGCGGACGAGGACGAGGGCGACGAGGCGGGCTCGAATCCGAGGGAGGAGTCGAGGTGGTCGAGGGGCTCGACGGCGCGCATGGCGGTGGGGGACTGGACCTCGATCTCGACGACGTCGACGTCCCAGAGGATCCACTCCTGGGAGGCGGTGCGGTGGGGGACGTCGTGGGTGACGGAGTTGCGCCAGGGCGGGAGGCCGCCGTTGGCGCGGAGGAAGTTGCCGTAGCGGGTGCGGAGCTTGACGTGGCTGCCCTCCCGGACGGGCTCCCACTCGAGGGACGAGTCGAGGCGGCGGGGGAGGGACTGGACCACCTTGCGCCCGGTCATCCCCAGGAGGAAGGGCTGGTTGGAGGCGGCGAGGTACTTGCCGTAGCAGCTCTTGAGGCGAAAGACGGCGTCGGAGTTGAGGACGAACTCCACCGACCACCGGGCGGTCCGGGAGGAGCCGTCGCGCCCCTGGGTGACGCCCTCCTCGTCCTCCTCCGCCACCAGGTACTTGTCGTGGCGGCTCCGGAGGCGCACCGCCTTGGCGTTGCGGAAGAACTCCATCCCCGTCAGGATGCAGAAGCCGGCGCTGGAGATCTGCCGGAAAACGTAAGAGAGAGAGACAGAAAGAGAGGCGATTGAATGAGCTCACGCGGTGAGAAGTTAAGACAGGGAAGCAGTTAGATGTGTCGTGACGCGACAGGACGCTGCGCCGGCGAGAGTTAAGGAATAAAGTAGTAGATATAAGGGGCGGGCGGGGGCGGGCGGGGGAAGGTGCCGGTCAACGAACGCGCCGAAAAAGTCAAAGACAGATGTTGGACGCGGCCGGTGATCGCGTGGGCCTGGGCCCCACGATGAGAGAGAGCGGCGTATATTCGGGGCCCACCCGCGGAAGGTTCACCCCCCCCTTTTTCTTATCCCTTTTAAACTTTTTAGAAGTGAGACTCGGCCGGCGGGGCTTGCTTTCTGGGGAAGGGTGGCGTGTATCCAGGATCCACGGCGTTCCCACGAATCTTTCAAAAAAAAAAAAAAAAAAAAAAAAATCCTGACCTCAAAAGTTTAAGCTTGCTTGACTGGGACGGATGTTTCGGGTTGGATTCGATGGATTCCGGGCTTCTAAATGACCGGCCTTATTTGCTCGTATAAATCTTTACTTTTGAGGACCACACCCACTACCTTATGAGTGGAGCCTTGTCCGATGCACGTGAACAAAACGATTTGTATGTATCCGTGAAGATTAATTGATCAAACATCCGAAATAGACAATTCTAATCTATCATGCGTCCCCTAGGTCAATCCTCAATACTTAAGTGCCTATATAAATTAATAGTTGCAAGGTCTTGGTCATTTAGCATTTTAATGTGATTGACTTATGTACACAAGGCCACCCTACTTTTTGTCAGCTCTAATTCGGTTAGAAATTGGAACCTCATTAGTTGCGACACAGCAAGTATGTAGCATAGTCAAATAATTGCAGACTTAGGTGTCTAAGCTACGAGGCAACAGTGAAGTCCATGTAGCCTCTAGCTTTGATCAAGCGAAGTGATTTATACGACAGCCTCTGCTTAAGACCCGCACGCAACACTTATACTCAAAACTATGCAGCAGAAATATAAACTAGAAGAACCTAAAACTGCTTTAAGGCATACCCAATTACCCATCTGTACTATAGTCATCAACAGAGAAGACCCTTTCCAATTTCCCACACGGTGCACATGCAAACATGCTGTCTTGAAACGACAATTTCTTAGCAAAAAGGCCCCCCCCCCGGCTAGTTTACAGAATCGTCGTCAGGTCCGTGATGCTTTTGAATTGACGGATAACAAACACGCTCCACCTAGAATCCATCATGGCCTAAAGGAGTGGGTGCGAAAGCATGGCTGGATACAGCCATCGTGCCTTCGCTTTTCTCTTCATCAAGATTCTGTTCTAGGGCACTTATTTAGTGTGCATAAAAAAAAAAAAATTTAATTTGTTATTTTTCAACGCGCAACAACGTCGTACTTTTTATGTTGCGTGTGATTAGCATATTGACAAATGAAAAAAAAAAATCGTTTTCTCACTGGACATTGCATGATCGACAAATGTCCCGAAAGCACTGATCAGAGAGACCTCCCCCTTAAATTAGTGCTGCCATTATGTGCTGAAAGGTAGTGGGGAGCGGTGGTGGTGGAGGTTTCATCAGGGAAGCATGTGGAGCGAGAGAAAAGAGAGGCTCCTTAACGTTTTTAATCGGGAGCGGCGTGTCATCCTCTATTCCCTCTCTGCTCTTTACACACGGAGGATTTCCTTTCTACCCTCGCACGTCATTAAACTTCTTGCCCATCTCGGATTACTTGCCGGGCGTGCGAGGAGGGACAGTAATAAGATAATCTTAAACCTATTAACCGTATTAATTCAATATAAAATATCTTAATTGTACTAATTGACTCGTAAACCTTTTCATATTTTATCAATTCAAAATATTCGATCAACTTTAGCTGGGAATTGCTAATATGAAGGCCTAGTGCCCACATCAACATTTTTAAAATAATATTTTTAAAAAAAAAAAAAATTGAGCTTTTTTTCGTTTTTTCTTCACCTTTTTAGGATTGACGACGGGCAAGGATTATCGGGTGACCCTAGTTAGCACTGGCGAGGGTGTTGAGGCCCTCATTGGCCCTAAATGAGGACATTGCAGCCCTTGCCTATGGCCAACAAGTCTTCACATTTCATAAGGAGTGTAGGACTCTTCGGTGTAACATCACTAAGGCGATCGGGTCTCCTCACCCGTTCGCTGATTAAAAAAGAAATGCTAGGGGGGCAGAAAAAATGACAAAGATGAACTTCTCTTGGTGGGCCAGTGGAGTGCTTGTTCAAGGGGGAAAAGATCAACGATCTAGATGACATAATCACTTAGCCTAGCCAGCATCTAGTGGCAAATTAATTATTGTCTATTTAATTCAAGAGGGTTCACGTCAGATTCACCTAAAATTTATTTAGAGTATTAACGTCAGTACAAAGTCTAAATTTCTTCCGTGATTAATTACCCTATAGAATACGAAAGATGAGGGGAAGCTTCTTTGACCCTATTTGCTAATCAATACAACATCTTCTGTCGTGACATTTCATGTCTTTATTTGGTTACTCTCCAGGAGCTACACGAAGGAATTGACATGGGTCATTTATGATTAAGCTCTCAACCGCGTGAGACTATTGGGAGGTTGCTTTCACTGAACACTAAGGTTGTCTGACGTTCACACTATTTTTCAATTCCTTGGGTTTCCAATATATATTCAAATCATTCAAGAGATCGATCTGCCTATTCACTTTATGATATGACAGGTTTCGTTTTGATTAAGTGTCTGACTAGATAATCTAAAAAAAATCTTAAAGAAAAGTATATAAAAAAATCTTAAATTTATTACATTTTTATCAATTCAATTTAACTTTTTAATTTTATTAGTTGAGTTTATTCAACCAATTTTAACAAGAAATCGTTGATATTAATACTGGCCATCTTATATATTATGGCCATACCAACGTAGATTTTTTTTTTAATTTTTAAATTTTTAATTAATTTCTTTTCCTTTTTTTTCTTCTAAGCTTAGCAAGGGTTGCCGAGCAAGTTTTGCCAGCCCTCGCTGGTGGCCAGTGAGAGTTGGCTCGACCTCGCCTATGATTGGTCAGGGTTGGCTGGCTGACCCTTGCCATACTTGGTTAGAAAAAAAAAATAAATAAAGAAAGAAAGACAAATGAAAAGAAAAGACAACAAAAAAAAATTAAAAAATGCAAATTTTTTCTAAAAGTATTATAAAAAATTATCCATGTTAGCGACACATGGTACTACTAGCGTTTGCATCAATAATTTTTAGTTAAAATTGGTCGAATGAACTTAATTGACAAATTGTCAAAATATTTAATACTTTTTCAATAATTTTCCTAAGGAACTTAATGCACTAGTAATCATTTTTTCGTTTGCCTAGTCCTATATGATATCTATTTTATAAGACACCGTTTGTGCTATATGCTATGCACATATTGTGAAACTTTACTTCCTCACTTACGCATCCTCACCCCAACTCTCGAGAAAATGGGGAATCAAACTCCCCACCTCTCCATTCTCAAGTGGTCATTGGGACAACCTCTAGTGGTTGCTCCAGTAATTCACTATTATCATTAGTATGGTCATGTAGCTATAACATGGTAGTTACTAGATTATCTAGTGGCAAATCAATCATTGTCTATTTAATTCAATAGGGTTCACGTTAGATTCACCTAAAATTTATATGGTATGGTATGTAAGTTATATTGTGATTGGCTTCATGAATTTAATTATTTAGAGTATAAAGTTAGTACAAACTTTTAAACCTTTCCGTAGTTAATTATCCTATTTAAAAAGGAAAGATGAGTGGAAGCTTCTTTGTTCCCATTTGCTAATCAATACACTATCTTCTGTCGTGACATTTCATGTCTTTATTTGGTTAATTTCCAGCAGCTACACAAATGAATTGACATGGGTCTCATATGATTAAGCTGTCCACCGCGTGAGACTATTGTAAGGTTGCTTTCGCTGAACACTTAAGGCCGTCTTACGTTCACACCATTTTTCATTTCCTTGGGTTTCCAATGTCTTCTCAACTCATTCAAGAAATTGATCCGCCTTTTCACTTTATGATATGACGGGTTTCGTTTTGATTAAATCTCCAACTAGATAATCTAAATAAGAATCTTAGGAAAATTATCTAAAAAACCTTAAATTTATTACAGTTGCATCAATTTTGTCATCATCTAGCTAATTTTAATAAAAAATCGTTAACGTGAATACTAACCATCATTTGTGGAATTACTGCACTAACATGGGAACTTATACACTACTAATTCTTTTTTTAATTTTTGTGAAACTTTACTTCCTCACTTACTCATCCCCATCCCAACTCTCGAGAATGTGAAGAATCAAACTCCCTGCCTCTCCCTCCTTAAGTAGTCATTGGGGCAACCCCCAAGTGGTTGCATCAGTAATTCATTATAAGCGTTAGTATGGTCATCTAGCTATAACATGATAGTTACTAAAGTTAAGTTGGCTGGACCACGACCCGAAGAAATGTTCTCTTGTCAAAGTAGACTCGAACTCACCATATAATCAAGCTCGAGTGAAGGGAGTGATTCAACTCATTTTCTACCTAACATTTGTCCTTTATGTCGATGTTCATTCTAGAACTTCTTGACATTTTCTTTTTGTATATTCTTCCATCCTCTACATGTGGGTTTAATTTAATCTTTAAAATTCACCTATCCCACGTCTACTTTATTTATTTCTTTTCTTTTTTTGAGATTAGTGACAATATTTAAAATTTTCCGGAAAGCTTTTTTGACAAATGATGCGGAGAAATAAACCCGATTAATGTATGCGCGTATATATACGCGTTATTTGATCAATAATTTTCCAAAGAAGAAAAAATTTCACTGCGCAAGATCGGTACTAGTAGAATGAAAACTTCAAGAACAAGTAACTGGCACATGAAGAAGACGAAGAAGAAGACGAAGAAGATGCATACCTGCTTTATCTCCATCTTGCTTGGGGCAACCGCCACTGCCGTCGGCGACACAACCTCCGAACGCGCCGCTACATCATCATCCCTGCCGCCGACGGACGACGAGAAGCTCGAATACGCCGACGAGTATTCATCGGGCGCCTCCCAATCCGCTCTCCCCGCGACGGCCTCCACGTCCCACAGCACCCAGCTCTGCGTCCCCCCGGCGAGGGGGTCGTCGTGCGTGACGGAGTTCCTCCACGGCGGCGGGCCCCCGTTGGCGCGCAGGAACTTGCCGCACCAGCTCCTCAGCTTCACCTGGAACCCGTCCCTGATGGGCTCCCACTCCAAGGTCCAGCTGGAGGACGGGCCCTCCCCGGGCAAGGCCTGGAGGACCTTCTTCCCGGTCATGCCGAGGAGGAAGGGCTCGTCGGAGGCGGCGAGGTAGCGCCCGTGGCAGCTCCGGAGGCGGACGAGGTCGCCCCGGCCCTCGACGGGCTCGACGGACCAGCGGGCGCGGGCGGCGGCGCCGTTGCGGCTCTGGCGGGCGGTCTGGCGGTCGTCGTCGGCGACGAGGTACTTGTCGAGGTGGCTCCGGAGCTTGACGGCCCCGGTCTTCGTGAAGAGATCCATCGGAGCTCACGAGCTTCGAACTTCCCTGCCCTTTCCTGCTCTTCTTTCCTTGCTTTCTCGGGTTTCCCTCTTCAACGATCACGAGAGGGCGGTGGGAGTGGATTATGCGGTGGAGTTCTGGACGGGAGTATAATTTAATATTCGGGAGGATGATGTTGAAGAGAAAAGGCGGATGGCGTTCGGATGTTTCTTGTTGGGATTGATAATCGGGGTTTTTTTTTGACTTTGTTACGTCGAGTCCTTTTGGTCTTTCTTTCTTAATGGGCAAGGATCGAGAAGAAGGTGATTGGATTGGTGAGTGGGAACGAGGACGAGGACGGGGATTTTCGCACGGCTGATTCGAGGTGGCGTCTTGACCGTGTTGACTTCTTCTCGGGCTGAGAGCGATGTTGGGGGGGTTCAAAGAAAGGGCGCGTGGGCGGGACTAAAACTAGACACTCCGTTCGCTTACGTGTCGACCATTTAGAAGGATTAAAATTGAAGACGCCAGTTTACGCTTCTAGATAAACATGAGGCGGAGAGACCGTACTATATAAAGTAATTGAATTTTAGTGAGACATGGTGCTTGAAGTTTTTTATTCGATTAGGTTATTTGGATTTTTTAGAATCCGCTCGATTTTTTACCTTATGTTGCGCGGATTGCCATGTTATGCTTGTCTTTTCTTTGCTTGTTTGTGACTCGCCAGCTCAGCGAAAGGATGCGGTTGCTATCGAGGTGGAGGGCGAGGTCAATCGAAAGGGGGTTCTTGCTCCACGCGAGCCCGCTCCAGTTACTGCGGCTCCGATCGCCACCATCGCCTCCCACCTTGTCAAGTCCATCGATTATGTGTCGTCGTCATCGTCGCCGTAGCCTCGTCATCTCTCTCTCCTGATCAAGATTTAACACGGTATTTCCGTTTGAGCGTGTTCAAGACGTCCGTGGGCGATCAAGAATATACCTCGATCGATGCCATGTTAGGTCTGCAATCTTATTTATAGTACGTGGGTTGACCAGGTCTAAAGGTTGTGGGACCCGGAAAAAAAGAAGAAGAAAGAAAAAGAAAGACGGGTCAACAAATGAAAGAAAGTGGACACTTTAGCTCAATATATGAGAGCTGAGACACGCCGTGAAAACACGGGAAGGAAAAGAGCACGAGACAGGGAAGGAAAGGGAGGAGGAAGGAGAGGAGTAATCGCCACGGATGCCTTGTCAAACCGACTTAACTCCGTATTGCAATCTCTTCTGCACCTTTCGTTCGTCCAATTGAAGCAGCTTTTTAAATTAGGATTTAACTTCGAAGTTTTGTGAAATTCGAACTAACAAAGTCCGATTCTTGAGTTATTGAGCCTTGGAATTTCATGAAAATGTTGATTTATGTCATTATAGAGCCGTAAGATTTGACAAGAGTCATTTCAAAGCAATGGTTTAGTTAGAGGGAAATTTTAGACTTTCATATGTGAGTTCCATGTTGTATTTAGGTTTGAGTAATTGCTATGAGTAAGTTATTTGTTGTCGCATAGAAGTTGTTTTGCTAGCATTCAAGCTTGTTGAGGTGGTGTTTTCCTTGATTTTGGAGTAGTCTTGTCTAATTGTTAAGATTATGAGATCGTTGATTCGAATAAGCTATGTTGTTTGGTGTGGGAACTCCCAAATAAGTAATCTATCTATTCTATAAACTTGTAAGTTCATGTCTTGAAAACTATAAAGATTTGATGTATTATGAGTTATGAAAGAACATGTACATTGTGTAAAAATCTGGATTGGACATTTATTATTTTTTGGTATTTGAGAATGGTTTGGAAAATGTTTTAGGAAATGCATTGTGAAGAGTAATGTTTATAAATTCGGTTTGTGAAATGAATTCTGAAATAGTGTGAGAAATATTTTACGAAAAGTATTCCTGAGTTGATTTGTGAAAGATTATATGTTTTGGTTTCTAAAATTGAATTGTAATATATATTTTGGATTGACTATGTGGAAATTATATTTGCTAGCCATTAGCAATATAGGTGAAAATTTTACTAAGGGAGGAGCTTAGTTGTCTAGTCAATGAACATTATAAATGATCATGGCATTTATTGGACCATTGATATGTAATATGAATTTAGTCGATGGAATGGATCATGGTCATGTAATTTGAGATTAGTTGATAGAATGAATCATTGATGTGTAGTTTGATGAGATTTATCAATGGAATAAATCATTGATACACGAGTTGTTGAGATTGATCAATGAATTGGACCGTTGATGTTTGTTATGATATTGATTTAACAAATGTTTTCAAATATGTTTATAGTTATGTTAAAGCAATATAACTCATTTTATACAGATGTATTGAAATAAATAGTTTTGATGTTGTTTTGTTGAATGTGTATAGCGAATACTCAATTTGCTTTGAAAAGCTATGCACTAATCATTGAACAGTGGTCGTTCACTCCCTCATTTCCCAATCTTTATAGTTTTCTCAATTAGCGGCCGATAATACAATGGCGCTATCGATGGAGACTTTTTAGGAGTTGGACTTTTGGGTATAGTTTGAGGTTATATCATTTGAGTGAAAGGACGATTATGTCATTACTCTATCCTCATAGATTTTGGGGTTCGATAATATTGCCTTAGCTCAATCGAATCACCCTCGTTATTATTTGTGACATCAACTCCACACAAGCCTAATTTATCTTCCAATCTCATGATGTTCTAGACTCAAAGACAGGAGCATTTAATTCAAAGGGAAAGTATAGACCTCGCGTATGATAACCATTCTACTTCTGGCCGAAATTATTTTTATGTTTCTAGTAATAAGTTTGGATTGGAAATCTATTTAGTATTTAGTAATGTAATTTCATTTTTTTATTCTAGAATAAATTTTTAGTTTAGAAATAAGTTTGAAACAGAAATGAGAAGGAAAAATTTTATACTTTCTCTATTTCTAGAATAAAAATGAGAAATAAAAATTCTTTTCATTCATTTGTCCTTGCTACTAGTTAGTCAATCACTTACCATTGCTCGTTGTTTGCTGCCACCAGTCATTCTTTGTTGTCTACCGCCACCCATGTGATCTTTAGCCGTCGTCTACCGTTGTCGTCATTGGTCGAGAATTGCTATTCGCCACAACCGATCACCATCCACCGCCATCCACGAGCCACCCACTGAAGGTTGCCGTTTGTCGACTGCCACCCACTAGTCACCAATTGCCATCCACCGATCATCAAACATGTATTTTTGTATCGTTATTTATTGAATTTCTATTTTAGGAATAAAAATGTTATATCGTTATTAAACACGTATTTTTGCTATGAAATCTATCCATGAAATAAAAATAGAAAAATCTATTTTTGGAATGGAAGTTGATTTTTAAAACAAAGGTTATTATCTGCGTCAATTTCAACCGGATAAGATGGGAGAACCGATCAATTGCGCGGATTCTGGACAACAAATTAATTCAGAAAGGCCACATTGATCTTTGCTAAACACAAAGTTCAACCGAGACCTCGACAGTACATTCTTCTGCCACACTTGCTCTAAATGAGCGTACCCCGGCCACCTCAAAAGAGTGACATGTCGGAGCTGTAAGCAACCCAAGAAGGTCCACAACATTTATTTCACTACTCAGTCATCACCGCACGATTACTAGTCTAAAACGAGCGAACAAGAAACTGCTTCTCCCTGATTCACTGGGGAGGAGGAGCTCTGAACCTGGCCGTTATCAACTTGGCGAACTCGGCAAGCTTCTCCGTCTCCGGCATCACCCCCTTCACCGCGCTGTCGGCGCAGAACCTCTCGGCCCACTTGGCCAGCCCCGGGACCTTGGCCTCGTCGAGCAGCTTCAGACCGTTCGTCCTCTCCGACACCCTCACCCACCCGAGGAAGCACCCGAGCGCGATGTCGAGGAAGCCGATGGTGTCCCCACCGAAGAAGGGCTTGCCCTTGCTGATCTTGCCGAACGCGTCCTCCAGCAGCGACAGGCCTTCGACGACTTGGTCGATCGCCGCCTTCTTCGCCTCCTCCCCTTGCGCTCTGGCGATGCCGCTTATCAATGGGAACCACTACGCGTGATATTGGCAATCGCTTGTTCATAACAAAGCTAACAAAGCATTGTATACTAACATTTATGTACAAAATTTATATACTACAGAGTATGGCATTTAATTATGTCCGCTCATGCCCTGTCACATCACTATACACACACACACACACACATATATGTATATGTCTCTGTGTATGTATACACGGTCTTAAAATGACTTATTCAGTACATTGACGGCACAAAAAATCATTACATAAATAGGGTAGAGTTGATGAGGAGTATACAATTTTTATTTCTTTACCAACTACTTCACACAGTGTGTGTGTGTGTCCACAGTCTTAAAATGACTTATTTAGTACATTGACGGCACAAAAAATCATTACATAAATAGGGTAGAGTTGATAACGAGTATACAATTTTTATTTCTTTACCAACTACTTCTCTTTTATGTAAAAAAAAAAAAAAAAAAAAAAAAAACCCGTATAGAGAATTTGATGGGAAATTATAAAGAAAAAAGTCCTAAATTTATCATAATTATGCTAATTCAATTATTAACATTTTTCTTTGTCAACTAAAAATTTAACCTCTTGCATTTGTACCAATTCAATTTATCAATTCAATATTGGCTGACTAAAGTTGACATGAACACCGATGATCCAACATAGTTCTATCAACATTGATGTAAACAAAATTTAATATTGTAATATATATATTTTTAAATTATTTTCTTTATTTTTTTCTTCACTTCCTTTCTTCCTCTAAACGATCAATGACCGACCAAAGGCAAGGCCAACCTCGGTGGACTTAGACAAGCCTCGACTCTGGTGAGGTTGTGCCTCACCCAAGCCCTGGGAAGGCTCAAGCCCTTCTTGAGGCCATGAGGGCGGCCTTGTCGACTATGGCAAGGTGGAGCCTCATCCATCCATGCTTGAGGTTAGTGAGGGACCTTGCCGACCTTGCTGACCTTGTCGACCTTGCCTCTAGTCTTTTACTGAATCGATGACTGGCTAAAGGAAGAAGGAAGTGATGAAAAAGAAAAGAAAGAAAGAAATTAAAATATTATTAATAATTGTCTACGTGCCGACTAATCAAAATTAGCTTAACAGACTAAATTGGAACAATTATAATAAATTCATGACTTTTTTGATAATTTTCTATTAATCAACTGTGCACACCATATACTTGACATTTTAATGATATAATTTTAAGTAGATTAAATGATTTGAAAACTCTGTGAGACCCAACATCAGGCATTTCAGTTGGCCTACTTTATCTGACGGCCCAAATCCAATCAACAACTATAATTTTCCAGAGAAATAGGGAATTCAAATTGAAGTTGCCCATAAATATTGGATCAGCAAGAATCACCGCATGCGCGAGAACCCCAATTGACCGAGCAATAAGCGCGGTCAGCTGAATAGATAGATCCGGTTCACGGTATGAAAACTAAAGAACTAGGTAATTCTCGAACCGTGCTTAACATGATTTCCAAGGCTCGGCATGAGCAATATCTCTTCGATTCGATCACCACATAAGACGGAAGGCTCCCAAAAAATTTATAATGTTAACTACAATCTGCGACAGGAAATGCTTACCATGCTTATCATCACTCATCATCAGATCAGCAACTAACCATAAATACAAAAGAGGCTGAGATATCGAAGACAGGAACGAATACCTTCTCGTCGATGTAGGCGGCCCAGAAGCGGGCGGTGGCGCGGTCGTAGGGATCGGAGGGGAGGATGGAAGGGCCGGAGGAGGGCCAGGCCTCGTCGATGTACTGGACGATGACGAGGGACTCGCAGACAGGGCGGTCGGCGTGGAGGAGCACGGGGATCTTCTTGTGGACCGGGTTGGAGCGGAGGAGGAGCTCGCTCTTGGCGCCGAACTTCTCCTCCAGGAACTCGTACTCCAACCCCTTCAGGTTCAGCGCGATCCTCGGCCTCATCACGAACGGGCTCGGCCACCCTCCGATCAGCTTCACCTCCCCGCCCTTCGCCATATCACCGGATGATGGTCGCGCCCAGCGACGCAAAAAGAGAGACAGAGAGAGATCACACTGGGACGAGCGAGTTTGGTCTCGCAACGAAGGACAGATATTACAAGAATTAGTACAGCATATTGGGTGGCTATAAATAAAAGGAGAGAGAGAGAGAGAGAGAGATTGGTCTTTGGGAATATCTTTGGGAGGCCAGGTGTGAAACGGGGAGGTGCGAACGAACGGGCGTGACAAAACAATGAATGCCATGCCGAGGCTTACGTCGTGATTGCTCCTTGTCATTTCATCTTCACCTTCCATAACGATGGCGGTCTTCGTGCGAGGCCAAGGTCTTGCGCCGGCAGATGAACACGTTTCATGTCCCGATGTGTCTTTTTTTCCACGTTGAAGGAATATACCATATGCGAAACTTGCGCGAGAAATTACGGTAAGAGTGCCTCGACGTCTCTCGATTAGGAATAGCACTCTGTAACGTCGTTCACTAAACTAAACTAGGCAGTTGGGTCTTCATGGCGTGGCGTTTTTATATTTTTCTAATATTCCACCCGAAACATTCCTTTCTGCTCGAAAAAAAATCCCTCGGTGTATATTACCCGAATATATGAAAATTTCCCTTCATATCATTGAATACTAGAAAAATTAACGTTCATCTATCGTTAATCGGTCCAATGCAAATGCAAAAAAAAAAAAAAATGCTCCAAAAATTATATGTTATACAATTTAATTCTAATATTTTTTTAGTGGTTAAAAGTGAATTCTTAATTTTTTGTGCAATAAATAATGACTGGGTCGCCAAAATTTAGGTGTCAACAATTATGTCATTACCCTATCCTTATAGATTTTGGTGTGTGATAATATTGCCTTAGCTCTATCAAATCACCCTCGTTATTATTTACGACTTCAACTCCACACAAACCTGATTTATCTTCCAATCTCATGATGTTCTAGACTCAAAGACTGGAGCATTTTATTCAAAGGTAAAGTACAAACCTCGTGCATGATAACCATTTTATTTTTTGCCAAAATTATTTTTCTATTTCTGGCAATAAGTTTGGAATAGAAATCTATTTAGCAATGCAATTTCATTTTTTTTTCTAGAATAAATTTTTAGTTTAGAAATAGGTTTGAAAGAGAAATGATATGTAAAAATTTTCTATTTCTCTATTTCTGAAATAGAAATAAAAAATAAAAACTCTTCTCGTTCGCTCATCCTTTCTACTAGTCGGTCAATCACTTACCATTGCTCACCATTTACTATCGCCGGTCACTGTTTGCCGTTCACTATCGCCAGTCACTGTTTGTTGTCTGCCACTACCCATGTGATCGTCAACTTTCGTTGACTAATGTCGTCGTTGATCACAAGTTGTCATCTGCCACGACCGATCACCATCCATCGCCGTTTGCTAGCCATCCTCTAAAGGTTGCCGATTGTCGGCTGTTGTCCACTAGCCACCCTCTAAAGTTTGCCGCATGTCAGCTGCCATCCACTAGTCACCGATTGCCATCTGCCGGTCATCAGTCATCATCAAACATATATTGTTGATGCCGTCCAAGAGTTAAAAAATTTGTATTATTATCAATCGAATTTCTGTTTTAAAAATAAAAGTTTTATACCGTTATTAAACGCATATTTTTATTACAAAATCCGTCTAGAATAAATATAGAAAAATCTATTTTTGAAACAAAAGTTAATTTTTGAAACACAAAGGTTACCATTTGCGTCAATTTCAACCAGAAAAGATGGGAGAACCGATCAACGAAGAAATTAATTCAGAAAGGCCACATTGATCTTTGTTAAACACAAAGTTCAACCGAGACCTCGACAGTACATTGTTCTGCCACACTGCTCTAAATGAGCGTACCCCGGCCAACTCAAAAGAGTGACATGTCGGAGCTGTAAGCAACCCAAGAAGGTCCACAACATTTATTTCACTACTCAGCCGTCACCGCACGATTGTACGTCTAAGACGAGTTAACAAGGAACTGCTTCTCCCTGATTCACTGGGGAGGAGGAGCTCTGAACCTGGCCATTATCAACTTGGCGAACTCGGCGAGCTTCTCCGTCTCCGGCATCACCCCCTTCACCGCGCTGTCGGCGCAGAACCTCTCGGCCCACTTGGCCAGCCCCGGGACCTTGGCCTCGTCGAGCAGCTTCAGACCGTTCGTCCTCTCCGACACCCTCACCCACCCGAGGTAGCACCCGAGCGCGATGTCAAGGAAGCCAATGGTGTCCCCACCGAAGAAGGGCTTGCCCTTGCTGATCTTGCCGAACGCGTCCTCCAGCAGCGACAGGCCTTCGACGACTTGGTCGATCGCCGCCTTCTTCGCCTCCTCCTCTTGCGCTTTGGCGACGCCGCTCAATGACGGGAACCACTGCGCGTGATATTGGCAATCGCTTGTTCTTAACCAAGCTAACAGAGCATTGTATACTAACATTTATGTACAAAATTTATGTACTACAAAATATGGCAATTAAATTATCCCAGATTATTAGATGTCAGCTCATGCTCTGTCACATCACTATACTCTTACTACATTGACGGCACAAAAAATCATTACATAAATAGGGAAGAGTTGATGACGAGTATACAATTTTTATTTCTTTACCAACTACTTCTCTTTCACATAAGAAAAGCCCGTATAGAGAATTTAATGGGAAATTATAAATAAAAAAAAGTCCTAAATTTATCATAATTATGCTAATTCAATTATTAACATTTTTCTTTGTCAACTAAAAATTCAACCTCTTGCATTTGTATTAATTCAGCCTATCAATTCAATTTTGGCTAAGTAGAGCTGACATAAACACTGACGATCCTACATAGTCCTATTGACATTGACGTGAACAAAATTTAATATTGTAATTTAAAAAAAATTATTTTTTTTTCTTCACTTCCTTCTTCCTCTAAACGATCGATGACCGACTAAAGGCAAGGCCACCCTCGGTGGACTTAGACAAGCCTCGATTGGGCAAGGCTTGACTTCGCTAAAGCTAGTGAGGTTGTGCCTCACCCAAGCCCTGGCAAGGCTCAACCCCTCGCTTGAGGCCATGAGGGCGGCCTTGTCGACTATGGCAAGGTGGAGCCTCACCCATCCATGCTTGAGGTTAGTGAGGGGCCTTGCCAACCTTGCCTCTAGTCTTTCACTGAGTCGATGACTAGCCAAAGGAAGAAGGAAGTGATGGAAAAGAAAAAGAAAAAAAGAAAAAAAATTATTAATAATTGTCTAAAAATTGGCTGAATAGACTAAATTGGAATGATTATAACAAGTTCATGACTTTTTTGATAATTTTCCATTAATCAATGGTGCACACCATATACTTGACATTTTAATGATATAATTTTAAGTAGATTAAATGATTTGAGAACTCTGTGAGCCCCAACATCAGGCATTTGATCAAAATGAGACAGTTGGCCTACTTTATCCGACGGCCCAAATCCAATCAACAACCATAATTTTCCAGAGAAATAGGGAATTAAAATTGAAATTGACCCATAAATATTGGATCAGCAAGAATCACCGCATGCGCGAGAACCCCGATTGACCGAGCAATAAGCGCGGTCAGCTGAATAGATAGATCCGGTTCACGGTATGAAAACTAGAGAACTAGATAACTCTCGAACCCTGCTAAACATGATTTCCAAGGCTCGGCATGAGCAGTATCTCTTCGATTCGATCACCACATAAGACAGAAGGCTCCCAAAAAATTTATAACGTCAACTACAATCTGCGACTGGAAATGCTTACCATGCTCATCATCAGACTAACCATAAATACAGAAGAGGCTGAGATATCGAAGACGGGAACGAATACCTTCTCATCAATGTAGGCGGCCCAGAAGCGGGCAGTGGCGCGGTCGTAGGGATCAGAGGGGAGGATGGAAGGGCCGGAGGAGGGCCAGGCCTCGTCGATGTACTGGACGATGACGAGGGACTCGCAGACAGGGCGGTCGGCATGGAGGAGGACGGGGACCTTCTTGTGGACTGGGTTGGAGCGGAGGAGGAGCTCGCTCTTGGCGCCGAACTTCTCCTCCAGGAACTCGTACTCCAACCCCTTCATGTTCAGCGCGATCCTTGGCCTCATCACGAACGGGCTTGGCCACGCCCCGATCAGCTTCACCTCACCGCCCTTCGCCATTTCACCGGATGATGGTCGCGCCCAGTGACGCAAAAAGAGAGAGACAGAGAGAGATCACACTAGGACGAGCGAGTTTGGTCTCGCAACGAAGGACAGATATTACAAGAGTTAGTTCAGCATATTGGGTGGCTATAAATAAAAGGAGAGAGAGAGAGAGATTGCTTTGGGGATATCTTTGGGAGGAGAGGTGTGAAACGGGGAGGTGCCATGCCGAGGCTTACGTGGTGATTGCTCCTTGTCATTCCATCTTCACCTTCCATAACGATGGCGGTCTTCGTGCGAGACCAAGGTTTTGGGCAGGCAGATGAACACGTTTCATGTCCCGATGTGTCTTTTTTCCACGAGAAATTGCGGTAAGAGTGCCTCGACATTTCTCGATTAGGAATAGGTTAGATGTAGATTAGCACTTTGTAACGTCGTTCTCTGAACTAAACTAGGCAGTTGGGTCTTCATGGCGTGGCGTTATTAGATGGAAAGAAAACGGTCGATGTCTTTGAGGTGAGGAATTGACTACGAAGGAGGGTTAAATGCATTCAATGATGGTCAGACCGAGGACCACCATGGTGGGGGATATCGCCAGTACCGCCCATCTTGGAACACCCATAGGGGGGCCGGTCGGTGGCTTAAACGGCTGTAGTCGAAACACCGAGGCTCCAAATCGTGCGACATTTATTATCTCAGCCTCGATATCAACTACCCACTTAGAGCCTAGTGACACGGCCCACGGACAGAGCATGATCCAAGATCGTCCGTGATGAGCCGTGTCACGTACAAGGGGCTACCCGAGAACAGCCCACGGTCGACCCTTGAGCAGAACGAGCGAGAAGGCCCATGCGCAGCCCATGAACGACCCATGAACGATGTTCGAGCGGCCCGTGACGATTCGGTTCGCGCATGTCGTAGACCGCAAACCGGATCTTGCTTCGACACACGTCCTTGGTCGCCCAAGGCCGACGAGCGCGACCCATGAGCTTCCCAAGGATCTGCAGTGCAATGACCCATCGAGTAGCGCGAGTAGCGTTGTATAGGCAATGATGATGATACGGATTCAAAATGAACCGTTGGATCGAAGGGACGATCGACGGTCGAGATGCGACCCGCTCTTGTATAAATGGGTCCCTCTCCCACTTTGCCGATTCCAAACGATCACCTCCTATCTGTGCAGCTTCATGGGTCGATCATCACCTATCTGATTCCAAGTCAGCCTTATACGTACACAACTCATAAAACCGAAATGTGGGGGTAAAACTCAAATGTATTACTCATGAATAATGGCGTGTACATCTAAAGGGAGAGGATCCCCTATTCAGACATAAGCAGATCCTAGCCTTGATCCCCTCTCGATTCAAATATGTACAATCATTACAAGGCTACATGCAGCTCAAGAGACCTTAAGGCGGGGGGAAGCCCAAAGGACGTTTGCCATGGTTCTGCAGGGTCAGTCTATGGAAAACCCAAAGGTTGCCTGGTACAACAACTGACACAAGGAACTGAACAGTCACGGGCTTATCTTATTTTGCGCATGGGCTGGTTCGTATTTACTCATGGGTCAACTCATGCATTGATGGTGGGTCATTTCTGGATTGTTCATGGGCAGCTCGCGGGTTGGCCCTTGTGTGGGACACGAACCTATCGTTTTGGACGGTCTTGGAGCATGCTCGTTCTCGAGCCGTGTCACTAGCGTGGAAGAAGCCACTAATAGAAACCATAGGGGGCACCAAGTCAATGCCGTCGCTTCTGGCTGCCTTATTCTGCCACCCGAGATGTGTTGCGATTTTTAGACGTCGCGTTGACAGGATGCTTACAACGCACTTGTTGAGCATGCTCGATACAGAATGAGTGAGAACTTCCAAAACGAACCTTGGTTTTGTGCGCGCACTGAGCACCATCCTCAACTTTCGGGACTTTCGATAATCGTCCTCATATTTAGGATCCCGTCTCGAGTTGACTGTCCCTTATAATCCTATACACGAATGCAGTCATTTTATGGTAAGGAGAAGATATTAAAGGCTTATACATGATATACAATTTTGTTGCCTTCCTCTTTATTTCTGTTCCTGTGTGTGGGGAGCCCGCGTTTCCTAATAGCACGGTAGACAGTGAGAACCAGATGGTCTTTACCAAAAAAAATATTTCTACTTTACCAAAAAAAAACAGATGGTGCGGGCCTCATTCGAGATGGAGAACAGAAGCAAGCTATTAAGAAAATTGGAACGCTGGGCCAAAGGGCTTTCCTCGTCCTTATTGTTGGTTTCGCCAAAAATAGGCGTCGACCGAGTAATAGAAAATCTTTCGCTCGACAATTGACCTTTGTTCTTTTTTCTTCTTCTTTATTAATTAATTTATTTATTTGTGATGGGTTTGGTAGTGATTTCAGATAGAAATTCCATCGGTGTAGCATAGAAGAAGATTGATGATTTTTTAGGTAAAAGACTGTAAATAATGTAAATTAAAAAAGGCATTAAAAATTAATAAAAGGATAAATGTACATCGGGAATGTGTGTTCTTGATGACCTACCATCCAATAGTTACATGCCGCCATATATATAATCCCTTATTTTAACTGCTCATTAGCAGTTATTATGCTAAGTATGGTTGTAACTACACTTCCGAGATCCTAAGGCTCTGTTTGATAATAATTTTATTTCTCTATTTTCCTTTTTTATGTTCCCAAAATAGAAAAAGAGCAGAAATCCATTTAATAATGTTATGTTCCCGAAATAGATCAGTAATCAAAGAATAAATTTGGAATATAAACAAGAAATATAAAAAATCCACTTCTTTATTCTTGAAAACAAAAAAAAAAGAAATAAGACTATTTTAGAAAAACAAGCTCAATGTAACCTAATGTTTGTCTTTACACAGTTGACATAAGGTCCAGTCTCTTGACCCGATTCGAGTCCCATTTTTTGGGATAAAAAATAAAATAAAAATCTGAAATTTAAAAAAGAGTTATAAATTATATTTTGAGTAGTTTTACTAGATTTTAGTGTTAATTTTAATTTATAATAAGTGTAGCATAAAAATGTGAAAATATTTTGATAAATACTAGATTTAAAATTGAATAAGCTTTTAGGGCTACTCTATGGATTTTTGAATTTTTATTTTTTTAAAGACAACGCAAGGTCACCAAAACTTGGTGACTCCGATCTTCTTCCCTTGAGATTCCATTGTAGACATCCTTTAAGATCATTCTATTAGATGACTATGAATAAATTTTTTGCATTATCATTTGTCTTGTGTTCATATCAGTCAAATAAACTTGTGCTCCATGGATTTCCAATGTCAATTGCTAGAAGGTTTGATGAGTTTATTACCAGAGATCGCCTTCATCCTCAATCGTTCCATCATTGCCCATTCTACAAAGTAACGCTTACTCTTCTACTTGTAGCTAGAAAAGTTCAAGAGGTTTATGCACCTGTTTACTGTAATACTCCAAGATTTACTGTCAACCTATTCAAATTGTGAGTTATAAACCAGTGAGACTCTCCTCTGCCATTTCCAACCATCTATTTTTGACTAGCTATTATGTTGGATTTTTAGAGACTATGTTAGAATATCTTGATCAATTAAGTCCTTACAAAGGTCCAGTTTTATTCAAACATAAATTGCTCAATTAACATTTTCATAATTAAATGAAAAAAATGGAATAGAAATTTTGTACAGTTACCAAATGCATTCTTTTACTTATAAACTTGTTTAGGGAATAGAAATAGAAAAAATAATTTATGAACAAAAATTGCTCCCAAGAACAAAGATGCTACTAGACGCACCCTAAGCCTCCTATCCAAACACTGATCTTATCCATAAGCGGATACAATTCTCAAGGCCATTATGTTACTTAATCGATATATATATATATATGTGTGTGTGTGTGTGTGTGTGTGTGTGTGTGTGTGTGTGTATCATCAACATCTTCGCTCTATCTCCTTATTTTCCTATGTCCAACACTTAACCAAATTGAACAACTGGTATACGTTGGTTGTTATCGAAACAAAATATTCATTGCCCAATCGCCATCATGTATCAATAGATCTATTTCATGGTCATTGATAATCATTGTTTATAGCCATTGATAAGTTCTTCCATTATCGATAACTCGCAGCTGTCGGTGATTGTCACATAACTTGCCGATAACCATATTGGTTTCATAACCAGGCTCTATATTTGACCAAATTGAGTTCGTGTCGATTATGAAGAGATAGTTATTTTTATTTGTTTGTGTAAACATTGTAGAAGATACTTACTAGATGAGACTTGTCCTATAAGTTATTCACATTCGTCACATTTCTTAGGAGGCAATTGCTCGCGTCGATTGGGCTAGCAAATCATGTCTTCATCGCAAGAGAGATAATGACACCAGGATACTTTTTAAACTAAGTTTACAGAATCCTCAAGCAAATTGTAGGTTGGTATTAGGGCTGTGAAATGGATGTGTCGGAACTAAAATGGTCATGTCCAAAATGACCCATTTATATGTAACACAAATTTAATGAGCCATCCTTGATTGACCCATCTACTAAAATACTTTCATAATTAATATTACTTATAAAAATCCAATATCACCTAGTTAATCCATTTTAGACTCTTCATGTATATATGTTATTTGGATAAAATCACTATTCGAGTTTAAGAAGCTACATATTGACTTTTAACATTGTATAGCATTTTTAATTTTGGTATTGATTCAATGGAGAATAAGGGAAAGTTAGCACTTAGTAGTGAATCCATAAAATTGTAGCAACAAATGATGTGGAGGAATTTAAATTTAAATTAAATGAAATGTAAGATATTGATGATGATTTATGCATACCATGAATTGTAATGACAAGAACTAAAACTAGAATACTACATAAAAATAAGAATGCCAAATGCAATCAAGGAAATATATACTCCAATAACTAATGGTGTGTTTGGTAACATTTCTGTTTAAAAATTGTTCTAGGAAACAGAAATAAAAAAAAGTGTTTCTGTTTCGGGGAACAACTTTTGAACAAAAAAACGCGTTTAGTAAACTTGTTCCGGGAATAAAAAATGAACGGAAACACGTTTGGTAAATTTGCATAATTTTTTTTATTTTTTTATTTTTCTATTTTCTTATTTTCTTATTTATTTTTCCTTTTTTTCCTTTTTTCTTTTTTCTTCTTTTGGCCGGTCGACGAGGGCCGGCGGCCTTGCCCAGCCACGGCGAGGCTCACCGGCCCCTGGCGAGGCTAAACTCACCCAGCGGTCGGTGAGGCTCGACGTCGCTGGGCCACCGCTAGGCGACGCCGACGTGGCGGTGGCCCGACGAGGCCGAGCCTTGCCGGCTACTGGGCGAGCTCAGCCTCACCGGATTTGGGCGAGCTCGAGCTCACCCAGCCAAGGCGAGGCCGAGCTTCGCTAGGGGCTGGCGACGCTCTGACGAGATCGTCGGCCCTCAACAACGGCCGCGCCAGCCACGCCGAGGCCGACGACCTACAAAAAAAAAAGAAAGAAAAAAGAAGAAGAAAATGGAAATTGTTCATAAATTTTGTTCCAGAAATAAGAAACAACTTTTTTTTTTTTTAACATTCTTTACTGTTCAGATGTGTTTTTGGGAACAAAAAAATAATTTTGGAACAAAAACGCAAACAAACATGTTTATGTTCCTTTTTTGTTCCCAGGAACAAAAAAACAAAAAAAGTGTTTAAAAACAGAAAAAAGAAATCAAAACAAACGTAGCCTAACTGACAAAACTTACAAAATTAATAATAATAATGGGAAAAAAAAGTTGTATTGATATTTCCAATAAGGGTGTAGTCAAGCCCATCCAGCAGGCCCACCGAGACTTCTTTGATCTTAAAACAATCTAATAAGTTTATTATTTTCTCACAAAGTGTGAAGAAAGAGTCATAAATGTGAGTGGGGTTTGGGTAAAGTATATACTCATTTATTGAACTTAGCTAACCATATAATAAACTAGCCCATTAAATATGGGTTAAAAAATGGTTCTATAATCCATTCTGACATGTCTAGTTGGTAATTAAACTAGTGAATCGGATTAATACTCAGTGAGCTAGTCTACTAAATGACTTTGTAGATTGATTTTTGTAAATCAATCTCGATATGTCTTGCATTGTTCCAATTAGCAAAGAAGTTTAGTGATAAATGATGGAAAAGATGACTTTGCAATGAATAATGAGGCTCTCCTTCAATTGGAAGGTCAATTTGGTCTGCTCACTTGGAATTGCTATGTTAGCTATAATTGCGGAGGAAAGTGGAAACATACTCATGAAAAGTGAACAACTGAACCCGCAAACAAAAGTAAAACTTGCAAGAAGTCATCTGGGACATCCCATGAGGTGCAAAAGCAAAGTCCAACCGGAAGTGGAAACCCTTGGACGTAACGATAGTAGAACAAATTTCTTTACGGGAAAGACGGTAACTGCTCCGCGTTGAATGGGGGAGAAAGCAGGTTTCAACACCTACTCTCTCCCCTGAGCCGGTCTCGCCTTGACTCGGATTCATGCGAACCGGATCGATTCAAGCGGTCAATCGTGCCGACCATAACAGATTCGACACGCGTCTCATAAAAATTAATGGTTATGATTGCACACAGTCCATTAATCGATCCCTTCTCATCTTGGACGCAGCGGGAGTTCCGCACATCAATTTCTTTCCCACTTAAAAAGGGAAAGGTTGGTGCTCTCAGTAGTTAGATCCGTCTCGAGATTCCAAACTACAGACCATGCCTGCCCCGGACGAAATTAAAAGTGCGCATGGATGATACTCGAAGTTCTGTAGAGAACCCCAGCACAAATTGCCAGCCTGCACGATGTTTTTTTATCAGCACGAGACAAACATGATTTCCTCTCCCGCAACATATGCAAAGCTTTGTTTTTGACAGAAAGAGGCACATGATTCTGACAAAGACATTATTCCTCTCGAGTGTCTTTGTATGGCCAGCTTAGCCCGTCCAAATTTTTCATAGTTGGGTTATAAAGATGATGCTAACCAATAGAAATAACAGAAAAGAAAAAAGAATCGCCTCCTCTATAGGGAACCCGGAAGTTTTCGAATTATTCCGCCATAAAAATGCTCTCGGGTCTCAAGCGTACCATCCTGGTCTTGCTCTAAAAAAAAAAAAATTTCGGTCAGAGGTCTTTCTCTAACATAACAAATGAAGTAAAGGATTACATTATGATGAAGACCGATAGACATGGCAGGGAAATAGTTGCATAGATCCTGTCCACCGTGAAATCGGTTAATTAAAACCTTCAAATTGATAGATCCCGCCTGATCTAAAACTTCATTCCAAGATCTGCACAAATACTTCTCCTTTCCAAGTGGGGTATAAATAAGGGTTTTGGTCCTCGCATTGGTTTATGCAGGATCTTGGGTAAGATGTTCTGGATCTTTGGGACATATCAAAAGAGCAGGCATGACTAGTTTAATGATTTCGAAATATTGGAGGAAGAGATCTCAGGCATCCCCCAGAACAATCAAATAAGAAAATCTCTGACAGCACGCTGTCAAGACACAAAGCCTGTTTTCAGCACAAAACACTGTAAAGCAAAAGGAAGACAAAAGAAAAGTTGGAAACGAGAAAAGCAGAATCTCCGAACTTTTGTCGCTTTCTTTGCCTAAATTTTAGCAGGTTCCATAACGAAAGCATTATTCAGTGTCTCCTTCCTTGATCAGAGACTTCGACCCGAGGAGATACCCTCAATTAGGACTCAAAAATGCAGTATCAGCTCCTGAGTTTGCTCATAGTGCTCACCGTGTATGCTGCTTCACTTGGAGCAGCAAATGAAGCAGCAAGTGAAGCAGCAAATGTACATGGAATATGTAATCCCCAAGACCTGAAAGGACTGACTGGGTTTAAAGCGGGCATTCGCCTCGATACTTCTGGAAGGCTAGAGAAATGGGTCGGCCTCAAATGTTGCGAGTGGGAAGGCATCTCATGCGATAATGCAACAGGCAGAGTCACAGAAATCCGTCTCCCTGGATTTATTTCCACAAAAGACTATGTCTACCAATCTGAGATCAAAGGCTGGTTGTCTCCTTCCATAACACTCTTGAGCTCTCTTGAAGTCATTGATCTTGGTGGACTCATGAATCTCGCTGGAACAATCCCGCCTTCCATCGGTTTCTCCCTCCAAAAGTTGCGAAAGGTCTACCTGTATGGCAACCAAATAAGCGGTATGTTACCAGAAAGCATTGGTAAGCTCTCGCAGCTCGAAGAACTTTTGTTGTATGAGAATAAGCTATCTGGGTCACTCCCTCCGAGCCTAGGAAATCTCAGAAATCTGAATGCTATGATTATGTACTCAAATAAATTTTCTGGTACGGTACCCGATTCTTTTACAAACCTGACAGGGCTGGTTCATCTGGATCTCCACAACAATTCTTTTATTGGCGCCATCCCAGAAAAAATTGGTCAGTTGCACAATATGAAAGAGCTCGATCTTTCAAACAATTTCTTAGGAGGGAGAATTCCACTTTCCATTACTAACTTAACTGCCATTTCAGTCTTGTACTTGGACACAAACAATCTCGAGGGAGAAATCCTGAGCCCCACAAGGTTAGATCAAATGCCTTCTCTCAGTTTCCTAAGACTCCACAATAACCAGCTAACTGGCGAAATCTCACCCAATTTTGCCAATCTGATCTCTCTCCAGAGAGTTTCTCTCGCACATAACAGATTGAAGGGAAGTATTCCTTCAAGTCTGGGAGCTCTCTCTGCTCTAACAGAGTTATATCTTGATGACAACCACTTATCTGGCATAATACCCGAGTCAATGGGTCAGTTATCCCAGCTCTTGATTCTAAGCATTTCAAACAATATGATCCGAGGACCATTGCCTCAGGAGATGTCTTCCCTCTTCAATCTTCAAATAATCAATCTTTCTTTTAACCAATTTAATTTCTCCTCCATCCCCCAGTGGTTATTGCGATTGCCGTCTCTTTCCCAAATTTATATGGCTGGATGTGGAATTCAAGGAGAAATTCCAGAGTCCTTGAAGATAATGCCTAGTCCAATACAGGAGCTGGATTTATCAGCCAATCACCTGACAGGTAATTTGCCATCTTGGCTTGGAACACTAACTCAGCTCTACTTGTTGAATCTCTCCAGAAATTCGCTAGTTGCAGATGTTCCAGAATCAATTACTAAGTTGAATGCTTTGGGTGTCCTTGATCTCCACTCAAACAAGCTAACAGGCAACGTAGGTCAGGTGTTCAAAATGGAGCAGAGCTTTCCACAAGGTCCGCTAACTTATATTGATCTTTCTGATAATAGATTTACTGAAGGAATTGAACAGATAGGAATTGGAGCAGAGTGTGGAGTCCAATCTCTAAATTTATCATGCAACTTTCTCTCGGGGAGACTACCGACAACAATCAAAATGTGTTCATCCTTAAAAAGCTTGGATTTGAGTAACAACCGCTTGGGATTTAATCTGCCGGATGCTTTAGCAAATTTAAGCTCACTAGAGGTACTGAAGCTGCAAAGGAACCGGTTCACTGGCAGCATACCAGAAGGATTCTTGAAGTTGAGTAAATTAAGAGACTTGAACCTGTCGAATAATCTTTTGGTGGGGCAAATTCCTATTGGTAAACCTCTGGCAAACTTCCCCGAGAGCTCGTTCTCTGGGAACACAGGATTGTGCGGGAAGCCCCTTAATCCCTGTAAGCGTTGAGGATTTGCTTTCCATCTTTCTTCTTTCAGCAAGTAAAGCATTATAGAGAATGAATATTCAGTGTTTGAAATGAGGTCCCACCTATATATACATATATGTGTGTGTAGTTGGTTTTATGTTTTTTTTTTTTTTGATGACCCGGGAACCCCCGTACAACCAGTAGCCGGCGAGGTAAACCCGGAGGGACGCTAGCAGAAGACCCACCACCCCGACATCCCACTTAAGACACCAAATGCTTCCACTGGGTTTTGAACCCCTCACATTTGGAGAAGGATCAATGGAGCTCTTATCCAGCGGAGCCACTACGGCCGGTGGTGTAGTTGGTTTTATGTTAATTTGCACTAATTCTCAGAAGTCAGAACATTAAGTAGATTAGTTATATGTCCCAGTCCATCACAAGATGAACTCGTTTTCCTTTCCTTTTTGTTTTCCTTTGTTGTAACCTATGAAAACAGGAAGGATTCACAATTGGATCATGGCAGAAAACAGATCAAGAGGTTTCCAAAAACTGTACTTGTGCTCATGCATGCACAGAGTCACGGACATTTTACTTGCACTTCCCCGGGAAGAGCGAGAAAAGCAGCAACTAAGATGCGGATAATAGCTCCACTCATCAAAGTTTATGCCTCAGCCTCACATTATCAAGCCATTCAAGCAATCTATGACATGCAGTCATGCATTAGCCGTTTGCATTCATATAGCTACTCAGAAATTCATTAGAACATTATAATATGAGATAACAGTACAATACAAGAGGGAAAGGCTTGATTTTTGTCGTCGTAAACCGAAAATCAGGGAAAAGTTGACCGATCCAAATCAAGAAAATGAGCTTCAAGGCTGTTAGGCCTTCTCATCTTAATTTTTATTTAGGACCAAGTTTTTTTTTCGGTGAAGTATTATTTAGGACCAAGTTTAACCAAGGAAACAACCAAAAATGCTCAAACTGAACAGTTTTGCCTGGTCATGTCATTTTTATGCATGTTGCTGAGTATATTTCCATTATAGGATGTTGAAGTGGACTTTACAGTGGAAGCAACATAAACTCTATGTCCATGCGGATGGTTTATGTTAAAAGGTATAGGGTAGATGGTTTTACCTTAAAAAATACAAATGGGATACTGGATGTATTTGCAATATAATGGATGACAGATATTAGTACAATCTCTAATAAACGATTCTCAAGTATTATAGGCATCAGCAGTACTCGTATTCACAGCCGACAGAATAATTAACTGAGAACCTAAATTTTCGGAGTACAGACATAGTGGTTCAACTTATAGACATAAGCAAGGTTGAAGTAAGGAGAATTCTGAAGTTGTCATAGAGAAATGCATCAGCCCAAAATGAGGTTGTCTGTCATATAGGTCGCGCCCCACCAAAGGTATTCCCACCTTGGTTCAAGCCACCCCCATTAGACTGGAAATATGAGACAGCTGCCCAGATCACCCGCAGGAGGAGGATCACCACAAATACAGAGCCACCAAGAGTGCAAGCCACCTGAAACCAGCACAAACACTAACATTAGCAGTCAAGGGTCAAAGCCAAAGGCTGTTCCTTCTAAAAAGTTGATTTAGTTAAAGCCAATTTCATTTACTACGCTGTGGCACAGTGAGATGAAGTTGCAGCTACTCAATGATCAACTCTTACTCTGAAAATGCCCTCCACATTTTTCCTCATTATCTAACTTTTCAACAAACAAAGAGCCTATCGCTTGAAATGCCATTGGAGATTAATGCTCTTATAAAGGCATAAATGGAAGAAATGTGGAGTGGATGACATACATAATATAGACAGTCATCAGTCTAATACATTTTTAGTGACATACAGTCACCAGACTTGAGGTGAACCTCTTGGATCCACAAAGTCATTCATATTTGTTGATAAAAAGTTACTGAAGTACCTCAAGAAGTGCCTTCAAAATGGAAAGTGACGCTAGTAGTAGAATCCCATCAACCGCAAAGGAAACCTGCAGTTTCCATCCAGGGAAGCATTCGAGAACTACAGTCAGTGCCAGTCAAAAAAGGGTAAGCACAAGCTGTATGCTGTTCAAACAGTAATAGTGACATGAGTACACCATTTCAGTTACAAAATGGATGAAAGCCAGCAGCTTGATCAAATAAACGATGCTGAAGATAATATATATGGGGGAAAACAATTTGAAGCAGATCATTGGTAACTTGCTCCAAGGACAGGCCCTTTTTCAAACAGTGGAACAAAGAAAAACTGTCTCCTATCTGATTCTTTTCGGTTAACCTGCAGACTGCTTATTTCACCACTGAATTCCCTGATTCAACCATTTCATAAATAATTTCTTTACGCCAATCAAATCGTGCAGTTTCCATTATTATTTCATGGCATGATAAGGCCAGCGAGTTGATTTCTCAGGTGCCTAAATCTCTTGATGTAGTCAGGTTGATTAGGATGAAAATTTTGATGTTTACAGTTCCGGTATAGTGTAAACTAACATTTAAGGGTTTACAACCTTGCATGTTACAATCCAAAGGACAAACTTCTTATTTAAGGGCAAGGCAATGTCATGATGATCTGATAATAGTTACTTATGCCGCAACTTCGGTTAGACTCGCAACATAGGATTAACAAATTCAACATTTTCTCTATTCGACATTACCATCACGACTTGAGTAGTAAAATAAACGCGTACGAAGACATTCTACGGTACTGGGCTTAAGCTAAAAAATTAACGACGAGCCTAGACCACACAGGCCGCGAAATGCTCTTTTAAGAGGAATTAGATCAAACAGGACATGAACAATTCTCAGTTTCGCCTCCTGCCGACCCTGTATAAGCACCGAAAGCCAAAGCAGATTGAGAAAGAGAATTCACCAGCTGCGGCGGTATCGCGTCGGGCAGAACGGAGCGAGAGCCCTTCTTGGCTCGCCGGGCCACCTTCCTGAACATGCTCTGCAAGAACCTGAGGAGCAAATCGACGCTGCTCTCCGCGTCCTCTTCGCCGTCGCTCTCGTCCTCCATCATCGGCCCGCCGTCGCCTCCGAAGAACCCGTCGTCGTCGTCCAGGTCCTCCGCCGGCTCGCCGGCCGGGTCATGGAGGGAGGACTCGGGGCGGCGAGCCGTGCGGAGCCGGGGCTCTCGGGCCGGGCGCCGGGGAAGGAGAGAGCCGAAGGGGGAGCGAGGGGGAGCGCAGCAGGGGAGCGATGCTTGTCGGGTTGCTTATGCGTGCTGACGAAATTGCGGCTGGTGCTGCCATGGAGGTAAGGCGGTGATGGGGTTGACCGCATCCGTTTTGAGCAGCGACACGGAGGATGCCATGGAAGAGGAAGTCGAATGGATTATCCACTACTAAATAAGTGGACAAGGGAAGATTAGGCGTGAATTATAACGGTTTCGCTTCTGAGGAATAATTTCTAGTTCTAGTTCTATTTACTGGAGGAAATTCTTAGTAGAGATATGCATTTGATTACATTAAATTTCTGTCCTCCAAAAAATAATTCATTTAAATAGGCTTCTTAAATATCTCTTTCCCAAACTCTTTTTCCATTTGTTATACTTGATTCTCTCCTAAGATAAAACATCATCAACCAGCTGAATTGAAAGACGGCGGGAGAGCGGCCAACCACAGTGGATGGCTAGCAACGAAAAGCAACAACAGCAAAAGGGTAGCCGCTCAACAAGTGACGAGAGTGAGCGATAAGAAAAACTTTAATTTATATTCTGAAAATAGAGAAGTAGAATATTACTTCTCATTTTTTTTAAATTTATATATGAGCTAAAATTTATCTTTTAGAAATAGAAAAATGAGATTATCTTATCAAACCGATTTTTGTTTCAAATATGTTTGCCGTGAATAGAAAAATTAAAAGACAGAGAAATAATTATCATGCTTGCCCTTAACTTCATTCACCAAATATGGTCAATCATGAAACCTCATTCAGTATTTAGTTCATTTTCTTCTCATCACATGTTTGATCAAGAAACTACGCCCAAGTTTTGAATTTTTCTTTCCCCGGGTTCTTTCTCTGAGCTTGTATTAAGGGGACACATCAATGAGTAATACAGCTACCTCAGAACTGCTCAAACTTGGCAATTGAAGCAAAGTGGACATTAAAATGGAGCCTCTCAGGGTAAATTGAAAAGCCTTCAGAATGAAAGAACAGGAGACAGCGATGCTCTTCTGGTATTTTCAGATTACATTTCCAGAAGTGAAATTTCAATTGACAGGAGCAAGCTCGTTCCCTTCTCTTCAATCTTTGGCACCGTCTTCCGTTTCCATTATCCAGAGGCTAACTTTAAACATTTTAGATACACACACACGTATATAGATTATTCATAATCTTCTGGATATCTAATCTAAATATATATCTAACAAATCAATAGTGAACTGGCTACTGCAGATGGTTGAAAAACCGGGCAAGCTTTTCGGATAAAGACTGATAGCCATCATCCAGTTGCTGCTCATCTCCATCAAATTCATCGTCTCTCTCGAAAATCAGACGTATGCCGCATTTCTTCAGCTGCATTCCGGGAATGAATGGTGGGTTCCGCTTTGCCACCTGAACTTTGTACCCTTCCTTCAACTTGGAAACCAGCGGGTGAAAATCCAAGAACCGGCACAAATGAACCTGATCTTCATCTAATTTTGGTATCCCATTCAAGCGCAATGTGGTGCTGAAGATAGGCATGTTCATTTTGAGTATCTTTGCCTCGATATCCACAAGTGTGGGAATATGATCTCTCAAAGATTCTGGGAAGTCACTGGTGATGGAAACAACTACGCCTATGAGAACAGCCTTGAGCATGCAGTTTCTGCGTGCCGTGTAGCTCACTTCCTCTTCGTTTAGCCAATCTGGAATTTCACTCCCTGGCATACTGAGAACCCGTAAATTCCTCAAAGAAACCTGCAAAATGTCAAACCATAGCAACCGCTATATAAACATGTCCATTGATGCATAAAATTTATCTTTTCCAGAGTTTTCGGACTTGATCAGTGTAGAAGCATCTTTTGAGAGAGAGAGAGAGAACCTTCGAAATTCTTGTCTTAACTACTGAGGAACACATGCGGCATCCAGTCAGGTATAGCCTTCTCAAGGATTTCAAGCACTGGAGTCCTGGAAGATCCACCACTTTCTCACAATTCGCCATGTTCAGCTCCTCCAAGTTCTCCATTTCAGACAGGTCAGAGATTGTCTCTATTGCCACACAGCCAGCGACATTAACCTCTACCAAACTCGATGGAAGGGGCGGAAGAGACTTGAGCTCCTTGCAGTGCGGTAGCAGAAGTTTCTTGAGGACGGAAAGTCCCTTGAGGCTCGTGGGAAGGCTCGTAAAGTTATTGTATCCTAGATTTAGAGTTTCTAGCGATACCAACTTCTCAAAATCATCAGGAACTTTTCCTTGCATGTACCAAGCACGGGCATTCAGTTCTTCTAGCCAAGAGAGATTCGATAATGAAGATGGAAGAATCGACCCAGGAGTTTCCTCTGTAATCAAATCTTGATTCTCTGTCTCTGTGTTGCCCTCAGGAATAACCGCACTACGCGGTTTCTTGCCCACTTTCAACCTCACTAACTTTGAGAGGTTCCCAGAGGTTTCTGGTAATTCTGCTACTGCGGTATCCTCCATTATGAGGTGGTACAATGATCTCAAATTGCCCATGGATGGCGGAAGCTTGCAGAGACGTTTGCATTTGTTAAGCCTCATGACGATGACATTTTCCAATTTTCCGATTGACTCTGGAAGTTCTGTGATGTTCACCTTGTAAAGGATCATGGTGGTGAGATTACACAAGTTTCCAATAGATTCTGGTAAGCTTTCAAGTGATTCACAGTTCCGGATTTCCAACCTTCTAAGCATCTTCAGAGCTCCGATTTGAGCCGGTAGACTTGTGATTGACGGTCCACCTAGACTAAGCTCTGTGAGTGAATGCAATCCTTTAATTGAATCAGGACAATGGCTTGAAAACCAACAATCTCCAATTGAAAGGGTCTTTAGGTACAGCAAAGAACCGATGGAAGCAGGCAGTTCTCTGATTTCACTTCCATCCGTGAACAATTCCCTCAATGATTCTAAGTCACCAACAAATTCAGGAAGTTCAGTCAGCGAGACGCACCACATAAGGCTCAATAACTCAAGATTCTGCAATGACCGCACTGAATCAGGTAGCTCCTCTATTCCAGTATTATTAAGAGTGAGCTCTCTGAGAGAAGCCATCTTTCCAATGTGATCGGGTAGCTTTTTCAAAGAAGTGCACCGATTTAGATTAAGCTTTTCAAGTTCCATGAGGTGGAATATCTTTTCGGGCAACCTTTTTATAGGAGTTTCATTGAGGAGAAGTAACTTCAAAGATTTCATGATATCTATATCCTCTGGCAGTTCTTTCAAATTTGCACAACCGGAGAGAATGAGTTCTTTCAGATTCTTGAGCCCGGATATGTCTTTCGGGAGTCTAACAAGCTTTGAACACCCTTCAAGGTTTAGGTGCTCCAAAGCATTCAGACTCCCGATTGACTCAGGAACTTCGGTTAATCTCGTGCACCGCTCAAGAACTAGTTTTTTCAAGCTTCGACTTGCTGATAAATCTGGAATACTAGCAAGACTAGAGCAGCCACGAAGATTCATAATCAATAAGTTCTCCCCAGCCTGGTGGATATGAAATTTTAACCCACCATAAGTAGTTGCTGAAGCATATGAACGGTAGCAGAAAAATATAGGCATAAACAAATGATAAAGAAGCATATGAATGGTACCAAGTGTTTGGGAATGAACATATCCTCAGAAAAATTTACATAACAACAGTTGAATATGAAATAGTATACTGACAAAATATAGTATTAGCGACCAAGACCGCGACGTACCTTATTACCGTTTGTTTTCCACAAACTTTTGATCTTGCTGTAGGTGAGATCGAGGACTGCCAGTTCTCGTGGACAGAAATCAGAAGGAAGAATGGTCAAAGGACATTCTTTCCATTGCAGCCATTTCAGTGACTGAGGCAGGAACTTGAATTTCCCTTCCAATTTGGCATGATTAATCTGAAGTAGTCTCAGGTTAATTATCGGTTTAAAGTACTCGGTATGAAGCACTGCCTCGTTCTCTCTCTCTGCTCCGAAATCAAAAAATGTCCTAAACATCTCTTGTAGATATTGAATGGCGGAAGTAAGATTGGGCGTTCTCATGAAATTGTGTCGCAACAGCCTCTCACTGCTAGGGTCCGCCACCAACGGCTTACGTTGGTAGTCCAAGACGATCCCCTTTATATTCCTCGTCCCCTGCGATTACAAAAGTATAAGCTTATTCAATAGAACGAAAGAAGTAAATCTACCAGCTGCAATAGTTTGCAGTCTGACCACTGATTTATTTATTTTCTCAAATTCATGTCTGTTAGTAACAACCAAATCAAGAACAACATAGGACGTGTATGCGTGATGGTGTTAACGACAGAGAAAGCAAAAGGTGATGATACGAAATTTCCTTACCGATCCATTCTTGAAGACAGCCATGATTTCATTGCGATCCCACAGTCGACTGCGTGTGCCGGGATCATCAGCATTCTCGTGCTTCACAATCTGTCTCCCCATGTCCCTAAGTTGATCGTGCATCCACAGCCTATCATCGTTGATCTTGATAAGGGATCTCGAGACAAGAACTCGGAGCCCAATCTCAGCCTTGAAGCCGCAACCTTCCCATATTTCTATTGCTTCCTCTCTCGTCATATGCGTCTTAACAAATAAGCAAGCTGCGTCGAGGAATATGCACTTGGTCTCGTCATCGAGCCCTTCGTAGCTGATCTTCAACGTGTCCTGGAGATTATTGGGGCGAATCTGTTTCAGCTTCTGCAACGCGCCTTCCCATTCGATTTTCCTCCTCTTGTCGACCAGAAAAGAGCCAAACACCTCCAAGGCCAACGGCAATTTCCCAGCCAGAGACACGATTTGATTGGACAGTTCAAGGAATTCATCTGTCGGCTTCTCTCTCTTCAACGCATGGTAGCTGAACAGACGCAACGCGTCTTCGAGGAACAACTCTCGCACCTCATAAGGCTCGATCTCATAGTTTCTTGCGGACAAAGCCTCTTTATTTCTGGTCGTGATGATGATTCGACTTCCCTCATGGAACCATTCTTTCCGCCAATCAACATGTCCAGCTGACTGGCATCATCGATGTCATCCAAGATGAAGGAGGACTTGCATTTCGCTAAGGGCTTGCTTAATCACATTCTTGCGAAAACCGAAGTCACTCAAAGTAGGCAAGGGGACCGAGAGATCGCTTAGGATCTTGTCCTGGAGAGATATCGAGCCACCGCTCTGCGTGAAAGCTTCTCTGATGTCCGCAACGAAACAGCGCTTCTCAAAGTGCACGACAAGCTTGTTGTAGAGCGCTTTGGCAAGGGTGGTTTTGCCAACACCGCCGAACCCATGCAATCCAAGAAACTTGACTCCGCCGGATTTGACGCTCAACACACCGAGGAGTTTCTCGATGCGAGAGTCCAGTCCAACGAGGAATGGAGCCACATTGAGCGGAACGTTGTTCAGTTCATCCATAATTCTGTGGACGAGCTGTCGAATCAGCAGCGACATTTCTCTGCAATCAGAGATTGAAGTCAAGAATACATTGCGAGTGAGGATGGAGTGCATGAGCAGCGGGAAGGAATTATAAATCAAGTATGCAATGCGCATATACGTAGTTGTACATCTGTTTCCCTGGATAATAGATAAATTAAAGAACCATACTACCGTCCTGTAAGACAAAACAGAAACGATATTCTTCTTCTCTGCTACATTTCTAGTAGAGTTGGTCGGTCTGAAAAAAAAAACGATTCGGTCATTTAATTTTGTGGCGGCTTATAGGTAACTTATCGACATTTCTATGAATTTTTCTTTTTAATAGTTTGCAATTTACCAACTCTCCTTATCTTTGATCGATATATTTAATTCAGCAATTCTCTAATGATTTTATCTATATATTTAATTGAGTAACTTACCAACTCTTTCCCAATTCAATTACCAATTAGTTTTGGGTTGACTATTTTTATTTGAGTTACTTATGAATGTTTATTTGCCAACTTTTGTGAGTAGTTACTGACATTTATTTGCTCTCCAGCCTTATTTAAGCTAAAGTTTACTCAAGTTTGATCTTAAAGTTGGATTTTGGCAACTGGGAAATCATCCTAAAGACATGTGCAAAACAGGACTTTATATCTCAAATCAACATTACTAGTGGATGATACTCACTTTTGGTCTTAAAACTGCTTTTTCGCTGTTTCAGAGGGCTACATGCAAGATCTTTCAGCATATTATGGCTAGTGCTCAAATTTACATTGATGATATCATCTTCTATAGTTTAGATGAGAATTCTCTTTGTAAATTACTAACCCAATTTGCAGAGCTAGTACAAAAGCATGAGATTATATGATCCCAGAAAAAGATTGTCATCGCACCAAAAGAAATTGAATTTTTTGGGATGCACCTCAAGAATAGGACTTATTAACCCGGTCCTCAAATTGTAAAGAATTACAAAAGTTTCCTGATGATTATCTGTCCCACAAACAGCTTCAACAATTCCTTGGTATAGTTAGTTATCTCAAGGATTTTGTTCCAAAAATCATAAAGTTCCTAAGTCCACTGCAACAAACACTCAAGAAAGATTTTTCCTCTGTGGGTGCTAGAGCAAACTAGGTCTGTAAGCAAACTCAAAGAAATTCTACAACAAATTCCCCCATTGCAAATTCCTTCCACTGAAAATATCTTGGAATAGATGTTAGTTATGAATGTTGGGTTGTAGTCCTTTCTGAAGAAATTGATGGAAGCGTGGAGTATGTGGACACAAAACTGGAAGATTCACACAAGCATAAATGCATTATCACTCTATGTTTAACAAGATCCTAGCAATAAACTATGACGTTAAGAAATTTGAGTTCCATCTAATAGGACATCACTTCCTTGTAGAAATTGATATGTCCTCTTTTTCTCAAATGATGAAATTCAAGCAAAAACAGATACCACATCCTTAGTTTCTTAGATAGGTTGAATGGTTCTCAAAATATTTCCTTGAAACCAAACGTATTGTAGGAAAAAAGAATATACTTGCTTACTTCCTATCCCAATTGAAAGAATATGTCACTACCACATCCATCAATATATATTTCGTAAGAAATCCAAAAGGAAGATTCAAGACTAGAGAAATGAAGCCCGAATGGCCTTAATACTCATACCCACCATAAATCCCTAAGCTCATTGAAGACAACGTTCTCATTGAAAATCTTGAAATACTCATGTGCCAATACCATTTCCAAATTTTTAGTGATTATGGTGGTCCTATCCTTCACCCAAGCGGACTACACTCAAAATATCCATTCATTCATCCTCTGTCTTTCTTCCCAAATGAGGAATCCCCACAAAAACTCAAATTTTATTAGTATCCGTTTAATGTCTATACCATTACCATCCAGTTTTTGACAGCCAGCATGCCTTTTATTATCATCAGCAAGATTATCCAAGAAGAAGGCAAACATAAATATTAGTGTAAACCATTGGGAGCATGGAGAAATATTTTATAGACATAACTCAAAGCATGTAGGCTTGATCTAGAACCATACAGTTGTTTTGTTCTTCATCCCATGACCATTTGTCAAACCTAGTGGAAATATATGTAAAGCTCCGGCAGATGTTGGAGTATTCATATATAAACCCCACCTTATTGCAAATGAGATTTTTACAACTTTTCCTTGTAAAATCTTAACTTACCTTCAACAGTATTGAGAATTACAGAGGATACTATGCTAGTACGATTCAGTCATTCCACCAGAAGCATGGCCAATTAAAGTTGATGATATTACTTGGGATCATTGCGATGACTACTGCACAACCCAAAAGGAGATCAATATTTACTCAGGAAGATACTATGGAATTGACAATTTCGTGTTATGAACATCTTCACAAGATCAAGCTTCATCATCACAAGATCTATGGAGAGGACCATTGTCACGTGAATTACATTTTACACTCAATCTAGGCCTCAACAAGGAAAGCCCATCACACCAACTCAAGTATCAACCCCAACCTGGCATTCCATCAAGCTCTATTAATGTTCCAACAAGTCCTCATCGGTCTTTGAAAAGACAAAATTTGTCTGAATTAAAAGCAGAAGTTGCCTTATAAATTGAAAAAGAGAAGAAGCTCCTTGAAGGATGTAGTCAATAGTATGAACATAGATCTAAGACAAGTACTTTCCGTAAGTCCACTAACAGCCCATCAAGTTCTCATCAGCCCCTAAAGTCCACAAAATATGACAAGCTCGAAGCCCTAAAAGTTGAAAGACTCGTCAAAGAATACAGGAGGCAAAAAGATGGAGGCAGCTTAGACAACTCTGAAGATAACACTAAAGAATCAATTCATAAATACAACATGTGAAGGAGTCTAATGATACATATGAAGGTGCTGGTGAATGCACAAAATTTAGCTTTAGCAAAAACACTGCTCATATGCCTATTCATGTATTGTTCATGACACTGCAACAGTATTGTTCATTACTGTAGCAGTACCGTAACAAAACCAAAACTTGTGTAATAAGAGTCTATCAAGCATGAAAGTCATAAATTAGTGTGTCGACGTAAGGGTTAGTATGTACAAATTATTGGCCATTATCAGCCATAAGGAGATTGTAGAAATTATTGGTGATCTCCAATACTATCACCAATAATAAGGTGTTCAGTGTTTGTTTTATACCTATATAAAGTAGTGCTTGTAATGCTAAGGGGCAGAGCAACTAATATCGTGCGGTTTGCTCTATGAATTGTTAAAACTCTTTCCTATGTTTCCGTTTGTCTAGTATGATTCTTTAAAACTATAGATATTCTAGTTAATTTTAGTAACATGCTCTGCACTTGCCACAATTTGGAACTTGTGTATCAAAATTTTGCTATCATAAAATTTTCTATAATATGAGTAAAAAAAAATGAAAAAAGAATTTAGTAGTTAACAGGCAATCCTTATTTTCAAATCAGAAGGGCCGTGCGTGTGAGATGGTATACCCGTGACAAATTCTGTTTTCGTTTTCCCTAATTCATATCATAGTGATATGGCAGATTTCATTTGGTGCTTAAATGGAACTATGAACTTCAATATCCATATATAGGATGCAATTTCACTAAGTAAATTAATTAGTATGTTAATTCTAATATATATATATATATTTAAAAAAAAAAAAGATGTAAAGCATTTCTTATAGCAGCTACACAGCGGGAACAAAACTTTCCCCTACTTAGAAGTTGAGTTTAAGTTCTCAACTGCAGCATTTACTTTCTTTTTCCTAAGTAATAAACCAAATTGTGGAGTTCGTGAATAAGGCTGAGCTAGGTATGCTTATATGAGCTTTCAAATTTTACTTATAAGCCGGCCCACAAGTGTGTACCCTTTCTATAGCCAAAGTAATAGTTGACATTGCTCTGATCTATCGGATTTGTACGAGGATTTCTATAAGAAACGTTAAATTGAAAAAAAAAGTTAGTTTTGCATGAAAACACAACCAACCGTTTATAGAATGTAGAATACCTTCAAAGAGATCAATATATATGACCCCCTAATCATATAGTTTTGGGACTAGGTGCACCAGCAAGGTACCTTGTGTTGTCCTAAACTTATTATATATAGTCAATTCAATCATGAACTTTTCAATCTTGTTAATTATGTTCTAAACTTTTGCATGAACTCAAATGTAGTCATTCCGATTATTTTTCATTGGAAATTGTTAACATGGTTGTCTAGTCATCTCTAGGTATCCTACGTGGCAGTGTGTCACGGGATCAAAAGTGGCCAAAAATACTAAATTGGAATTTTGTATGAAGGTTTAAGGGTGTATTCGGTTCAACATTTTGAAAGCTTAGTGAGAAAATGCAAAGCGGTTTAGCTTAAAGGACTTTGGGCAAATGCAATGGCCGTTTAGTAAACTAAACTTTAAGAAACAATTTTGAAAGAAATGTCGTTTGGTAGAAAATACATTTAAAATGTCCTTTAGGTGATTACTATTAGTTTTTAATTTCATTTGTTTAAAATTGAAAAAAAAAAAATAATGTATACAAATTTCTAAATATAAATTTGAAAATAATATATATATATATATATATTTTAAAAAGACTACATCCTTCATCGGAATTTTTTAAAAATTATTTGTTTAAAATTGAAAAAAATAATGTATGCAATTTTTAAATATAAAATTTGACAATAATGCTAAAAATCAAATACATATATATAATTTTTTTTTTTAAAAAGACCAAACCTTCGTAGGAATTTTTTAATTTTTATTTGTTTAAAATTGAAAAAATAATGTACGCAACTTTTTAAATATGAATTTGAAAATAATGCTAAAAATCAAATACATATATATAATTTTTTTTTTTTTAAAAAAGATCAAACCCTTCGTCCGAATTTTTTAATTTTTATTTGTTTAAAATTGAAAAAAATATATGCAACTTTTAAATATAAATTTATACAATAATGCTAAAAAAAATCAAATATATATGCTAAAAAAGTCAAATATATAAATATTTTTTAAAAGACCAAAATATATATAATTTTTTTAGCATTTTTATATATTTGATTTTTTTAACATTATTTTGGTATCTAAAAAAATAATAATGAGGGAAAAATTAGAAATTTGAAGAATGAGTAATGATAGTTTTAGAAAAAAAATAAGTTCAAACATTTGGCTAAGCGCTGAAAATTCAAAACTAGTCCATGCTAGAATTGGGCTTTCAGCCTTCCCAATGCTACTTTTACTTGAAAGCTTTAAAATGGTTGGGCTAAACAATCCAAAGTATTCGCAGGGGTTTTGGATGCTTTGAAAGCAGGAATCTTTGAATCAAATGCACCCTAAATCTAAATTGACAAAATAAGAAACTTTAAGACTAAATCAACATCCGTGCAATAGGTTTAAGGCTGATTGGACCACAAGAGCCCGCTAAATTACTAGTGTGTTCAAGAACCACGGTCTGTTTGTCAACACATCGATTATTTCGTTGTTAAGATTTAAAGGGAAATTAAACATGCAAGCTTATCCTATTTTTAATTAATTGTTGCCGCTTTAGCAAACCCATAATGACAGATGTCGATTCAATCGCCTCAACTATTTGATTAAACTTTACCAAAACGGTAGAGAAAAGAGGATAAAAGAGATGAATGTATCTTAGTAACTAAGATTACTTCTATTGACGCGTCAATTATTTAATTGGGATAATTTTGAAAGGCTTGAGAATCCTTTACCTCTGATCGTCTTGGCCGCTGAAGATCCAACCAGAGACTCCACCAGCTTGTTTCATGGCAGCTCTCCAAGCCGAAACCCTCGCATCTCCGAACCGCTTTACATGACTCCCGAACGGGCCCTCGAACGGCCCTCTCTGATGCCTCACATCCGAGGGCTCGACCCCGTAAAACACCGGCAGTATCAGCTTCCCGCACTCGCATATCTTCGCCAGCTCTTCCAAGCACCAGTGCGAGTCCGCGTAGTTCGGCGATATCACCGCGATCGCCATGGCGGAGTCCTCGATCGCCGCCAGAAGGCTCGGCGAGATCTGGTCACCCCGGTTCATGCCCTCGTTGTCGCGGAAGGCCCGGACCTCTTTGCTCCAGAGCGCGTCGTAGAGAGGACCGATGAAGGTTGTGCGAGTGTCCGCGCCTCGGAAGCTCAGGAACACGTCCCACTTCAGCCTCAGATCGGGCTGGGTCGATGCAGCAACGCCGTTCTCCATTCTATTCTGGGGGGGGGGGTGCTTGAATCGTAGCTAAAAATGAGAAAGATGGGCATGTGAGACGAGTGTAACTTGGCTTACATATGAGATCTTGAAGGAATACGCGGACTAGACTATTGAGAAGCGGTTTACCTTGGGTCAACGAAGAACACAGGTGACCGGGCAGGAAATTTGGTTGAAGGTACTTGACCAGAGAGTCAAGAGAACGGTCTTCAACCTCGCGAGGTGGAAAAGGGAGAATTCGAAACCGAAACCAAGTATCATCTTCTTGAAAGCTCGGTTGTCGCAATAGTGACGGGAGATCGGACAGGGCAGATGGGGGGAGGAAGGTAGAACCAGGAAAGTTATTCTTTGATTCGATTGAAGGTAGGGAGAAAGATTTTATCTAATCAGTGCCCATGAAGGAAGTTGCTTCCGAGATCATACAAAGAAAAACTTAGGCCAAGCAAGAGACTGTTCACTGAAAAGAGACCTTTAGTTCCATCACATCATCCTCGTCGGCGAATAAAGAGCCGATCGAAAGACGTAAACGACAAGTCAAGGTAAGACCTCGGGGTTCGAGAGAAATTTCGAGGAAAGCTTCGTGGTTCGAGCTCATGGTGATGCAGCAGGAGCGAAGTAGAGCCGTATGTTCTTGAAATCGTTCAATTGTTAAAACCCATGTCGGACACATCCCATTATTTTCAATTATCTAAATCGATATTCTGATAAAATAATTAAATTTAATACGTACATATATATGTAATTATATTTTTTTATGACGCCTAGTACTAGTACTATTGCTTTGCCTTTGCCTTGCTTTGGGGCGAAAGAACATAGACGAATGAACGATTCATTCATTGGCTTTGCTTCCGTGTGGTTCGCGTCGTTTGTTGGTTTCTTTTGTGTGGTTCACGTGATTTCTCCACCCATCATCATTTTCTCCGCACGCTCGCTCATCAATTCTCCTTAGATTCCACTTGGGGTCCACAAGGAGGAAGAACTTTAATGGAAAGAGTGACGATTGCATTGCTTGATTTCGATATCATAGCTAATTCATCGGCCTCAAACCAAATCGGAGTATTCCTGATTGAATGTGCTTTGTGGATGATTTAAACGCAAATCTAATACGTACAAGATATGCATGATATGCAAAACATTTGGATGCTTTGCAAAATATAAATTATCAAAAAATTTAGGGTTAAATTAGTATAATTAAAAGATTTAAAACTAAATTAACTGTTATACAATAAATTGAGAATTTTTTGGACCATTTTCTCTATAAAGTAATATGATATATTTTTTTTGGTCAAAATATTGCAGATTTCATTTGGTGCTTAAATGGATCTAAGTACTTTAAAATCCATCTATATGTCACGGCTTCACTTAAATAATTTACTTTAGAATATAAATTTTCAAATCTCCAATGTTAAGTGACACACTTGCAATAAGTCATCACTTGCACAAGGAGGGACGGTGACAATGATGGGAGCCTCTTCTTAGGGTTAGTACTCCCCTATTCATGTGTCGCATTTGATATTCGTGTCAAATAATTTAATTACGATGAAATTGTGTTACCATGCCAATTCATGTTAGCATATGCAATTAAGTATATCCATATCATGTTGTGTCATATTCGAGTTTCCACTCTATAATTCACATTTTACCCATGTCATGTCCTTGTCGTGCAGATAAACAACAACAGCATCTCCAAATCCATGTATTACGGTCATTATCTTCCCACTTACTCCCCCATCAACAATAGATTCCTCAAATATTATAGATATTCGATTACAGTATGCAGCATCACTGGTACACTTACAATTACTACTGTTTGTTTCAATCTTAAGCAAGGCACGCAATTTAATCCCCAACCACTTACAATTACTACTGTCTGTTTCAATCTTAAGCAAGGCACGCAATTTAATCCCCAACCACTGCTGCTAGGCATGTCCCCTCCATTAGGTCATGGTAATCGCAATTATTATTGATTTTTATGCTTTTGCGAGGACTGTCATTTGACATATTCATAAGCTTTTAAACGTACACGACCTCAATTTAACTTTCGATTGGATTTTTTTCTTTTTTATTTCTAAGATCCGGCCTGGCATGAAAGGAGACGAGATATTGGAAGAAGACGAGAGAAATGTAGAAAAAATGTATTTTCATTCTATCTTATGTTGTACATTTCTCTAGTAATTATAATACAGACTTGATACAAGAAAGGGAAAAATATATCTTGGAAATCATAATAAAATCAAAATCTAATTTCCTAACTAATTTATGCACAATTATAATCAACCGAGATTCCAAGCATATCTCAGGGATCCGATCTAATGCATATCTTTCTACACTCTCCCTCAAGTTGGTGGCTGGTAGATATCTAAGACACCTAGCTTGCTCAATAGATATGCATGTTGTCTTTGACATAGAGGCTTGGTAAAAATATCAGCAGGTTGCTCTGTTATTCCAATTCCTCTTGTCTCAATTATCCTTTCTTGAATTTTATCTCAAGTGAAATGACAATCCACTTCTATATGCTTTGTTCTTTCATGCACTATGGGATTCGTTGCAAGTTTGAGCACCGCATCATTGTCACAGAACAATTTTGTCGGACCCTTCAATTTTATCCCGAGATCCTGAAGTAATCCCCGTATCCATACAATCTTACAAGTAGTCTTTGCCATGGCTCGATATTCTACTTCGGCTGAGGATAATGATACGATTGCTTGCTTCTTGGTCTTCCATGAAAGAAGAGATTCTCCAAAATTAATGCAGAAGCATGTAATAGATCTTCAGCTCATAGGACATGTTGCATAGTCTGCATCACAGTATGCCGTCATTTCCATATTACATTTCCTAGACAAAAGAATCCCAAGTCCTGGACACCTTTTTAAGTACTTCACGACCTTCAAAGCAGCATTCATATGAGACAATTTGGGACTGTGCATGAATTGACTCAGAGTTTGTACTGCATATGATATGTCAAGTCTGGTCATGGTCAAATATATGAGCTTCCCAACGAGCTTCTGATAACTTGAAGGATCATTGAGAACGGGGTCATGATTCTCAGATGTTCCAACATCATAATCTTTGGTGGTCAACTTTGTATTTTGCTCAATTGGAATGACCGAAGGTTTGCATCCCGATAAACCTGCCTCAGATATAATTTCCAAGACAAACTTGCGTCGACTAAGAGAAATCCCACTATTAGATCGAGCAATCTCGATTCCAAGAAAGTACTTTGGTGCTCCCAAGTCTTTAATATGAAAAGTAAAATGCATATACTTCTTGAATCTTTCTATTGCAGTGCTATCATTGCCCATGATGAGAATATCGTCAACATATATCATCAAATAAATAGATGACATACCTTGAGTCCATGTGAACAAGGCATAATCATATCTGGACTGTTTAAATCCTGCATACGTGAGAGCATCAGTAAATTTGGCATACCATTGCCTGGAAGCTTGCTTGAGACCATAGAGGGATTTGCAAAGACGACATACTCTATTCTCCCCCTGTCTCCGTAATCCTTGAGGAATATCCATATAAATTTCCTCATCTAAATCTCCATGCAGAAAAGCATTATGCACATCCATTTGATGCAATGCCCAATCATTAATAGATACAACAGACAAAGGATCTTACAGTGACATCCTTAGCGACTGGGGAAAAGGTTTCATGGTAGTCAAAACCTTCCCGTTGAGTAAATCCTTTCGCTACCAAATGAGCTTTGTAACGCTCAATGGACCCATCAGCTCGGTATTTGATCTTATAGACCCACTTGCATCCAATAGGTTTCCTATGCGGAGGTAGATAGACCAAATCCCAGGTCTAATTGGCAATTAATGCCTGTAGTTTAGCTCCCATAGCTTCTTGCCATTGTGGATCACTAGCTACTTCTTCATAGCTGGATGGTTTGATATCTTCTGATATTCGACTAACACAACATCTATGTTCCGGCGAAAGTCTATGAAACGAAACATAAGATGAAATCGGGTAGTGAATACCTGGTGAGTTAAGGGATGCACAAACATAATCCTTTGTCCAAGCTGGTGGTCGTGTAGAGCGACATGATCGTCGAGGGGGATCTACATGTGGTGGAGTAGATGATGGAGAAGATCTTGCTGCAACACCAATCTCATTGGGAGGATCTTCTAGTACCTCAGAATTTTCTTCGATTGTATCCACAACAGCTTCTGGTGTAATATTCTCAGTAGAAATTGGATTTATCACTGGAACAGGCTGTTCTTAAGTCCTTCTCAGAAAATAGCAAAGAGTCGATTCTTCGAAAGATAGGGAGTTATTAGGAGGTATGAAAATATCTTGTTTTTCTCCCAAAAACTCCTTGTCATGAAAAGGAAACACGTCTTCATGAAAAATGACATCTCTGCTAATGAAGAATTCCCCAGTTGACTGATCAAGGACACGATATCCTTTTTGTAGGTTCGGATAACCCATGAAGATGCAACGTCGATCTCAAGGACCCATTTTGTCCTGGGGACCCAAGATAGATGCAAAACATAAGCATCCAAAAATCCTTAAATGCTCCAATGTTGGTTTCTTCTTGAAAAGTAACTCAAATGGAGTTTTGCCATCGAGTATTCAAGTTGGCATCCGGTTGATGAGATAGGCTGCAGTAATTATGCATTCGCCCCAGTAAAGTTCCGGAATAGATGCTTGGAACTTCAATGCACGTGTAACTTCCAGTAGGTGACGATGTTTACGCTCTACTACTCCATTCTATTGTGGGGTATAGACGCATGAACTTTCATGGAGAATCCCATGAGATGATAGAAGAAAGTTGCAGTCATTGTTGAAGAATTCCTTCCCGTTGTTTGTCTGGATTCGCTGAATAGATTTCCCAAATTGATTCTTGGAAATGGTGATAAAAGTTCTCAAATGTGAGGACACTTGTCCCTTTGACTGCATCAGATTAACCCAGGTGGCACGAGGATAGTCGTCCACAATTGTTAAAAAATAACGTGACCCATCATGATGTGGGGTATGATAAGGACCCCAGACATCCACATGAATCAAGGAAAAAATGCTATTGGCACGGCTTTTGCTAGAAGGAAAAGGAATGCGTGATTGTTTGGCAAGAGGATATATTTGACATTTAGAGTAAGGAAATGAAGCACTATGTCCCAATCTTGAATGCATAAGATAATCTTTATCATTGGTAGTCGTGTTACACAATGACATTTTATTTGAAAGAAATGACGACAAATCAAGAGTACTTGGAAAATTTGTCCAAAGAAATAGCCCTTCAGAAAGACTACCCAAGCCCATCATTCTGCCAGTCGAAAGGGCCTGAAAGAAGCAAGTATCAGAATCAAATAATACACGACAAGAATTTTCCTTGCAAACTTTGGACATAGAAACAGGGTTAAATCGAAATTCTAGGACATAGAGGATATTTTGGAGTATAATTTGTGGGCTGAGTTTGACTGTGCCAATGATCGTAACATGAGTGACATTCCCATTGGGTAATTGCACAGTAATAGGAAAATCCAAATTCTCATGTATATCTGAGAATAATGCCATTTCACAAACAATATGATCACTTGCCCTAGAATCAATTATCCAAGATTTCCTCAAGATATTATTAATCAGGCAACGAGAAATACCTGAGAAATTTCCTCCCTTGCTTGAGGTGTCTAATTTCTGTAGTGCTTGCATCAGCTGTTGGTATTGTTCATGTGTGATAGACCGATCAGCATTAGCACTACTGACTTGATAAGCTGCAGAAATTTCCTTCCTTTTTCCTTTTTCTCCGGGTTTACCGTGCAGTTTCCAACAATTTTCCATTGTGTGATGTGGATGTCTGCAAAATTCACAATATAATTTACCTTTTCTTGGATTAAAATTTTTTGCATATGCTAAGATAAATCCACCACCGACGAATCCTTGCCCATGGGACTCATCGCCACCGTCCGATCCACTCGAGGGAATGAATCCCTTTGAACCGTCCGATCGGCGCGACGGATCTAGTCCGCCCATTCCGCGTGAGAGATCTGAGCCGCCCATTCCCTGCGAGAGATTTGGATCGCCCGTTCCTCCCCTTTTAAGGAATCGAGCAGCTTCGGACGAAAACCCTAGCATTTCCTCATGCGCCCCTTTTTCGTGCGCTAGGGTTTTCGGTCCCGTGCCCTACCTCTTGCCGCGGTTTGCTAGGGCGAAACTCTCTCTTCCTCTCACCGAGTCCGAAGATGCAAGCTGCTAGCTTTCTTCCTGGACAACCAACTTAAAAATCCGTCCAAGAGGCGGCACCGAATCCATGGCCAAGATCTGAGAACGGAAAGTCAAGTACGAATCATTCAAAATCAACAAAAAACGAGTTGCCTTTTCCCTTTCTCTCATAGATCGGTATTGTGCGAGCGTTTCCTCCAGACCCTCAAGTTTCTCTTTTGCGGCTTCGAGATCATTCCACAGGGATGATAGTTTGTTGTAGCATGCTGAAATTGTCATGTTTCCCTGTTTTAATTCCCTGAGTTCCTGCATCAAAGAGAAAACCCGTGCCCGATCTAACTTGCCGTACATTTGTTTAATGTTATCCCACATGCTCTTTGAATCTTCCGTCAGTGGAAGGCCGGCCGCGACATCTGGGGAGGTGCAGTTGCCGATCCAAGTGCAGATGAGCTGGTTGCATTTCCTCCAGTGTCGCGCTAGTCAGTCATCGGCGGGAATCGGAACAGTTCCATCTAGGAACCCATCCTTGTCTTTCGTCACCAAGGCTTGCCGGAAGTCTCGGGACCACCTGGAGTAGTTTTCCGGTCCGGTTAACTGTAGGTTGATCAACCGCAACTCAGGACCGTCGGCTGTCGAGACGAACAGGGGGTCTACAAGCTCCGGTCGACCGGTGACGGCTCCGATTGGGAACAGCAAGAGACCGGGTGCGAAATTCGGGTAGGGATTTGTCCCTGAACCCAGTTCGCCCGATCCATATTGATGCCCCGCATTGAAAATTCCTGGGTAAGGATTTGTGCCCCGAGCCGATTCTCCTGACCCGTTCGTCTGCTCCAATCTGGAGGTCGAGCTTGCCCCACTTACGGCTGGTGGGCTCCCTCCGGATTGGACGTGGGCTCCTTGGTGCCCGACATAGCCAAGCAATGATGTAGTTGGGCTTGCCCCAAAGTACCATGGGTAAGGTACCCACTGGAAAGGTTGGCCCGAAATGGGTTGCCCCAGATTAAACTGAGCCTGCGTGGGTATCCATTGCATGGGCTGGGTCTGGAGTGTTTGTTGCTGTGGTGTGGCAGGTGAGCTTTGGATCTGCGACTGCAATGGATTCTCTGCGGTGAACTGGTCGTCAGCCATTGAAGGTAAAAAAATTTTATCTTCTTCCTCAAAGATGATTCCACTATCGGATGGCAGTTCCGTTTTGCAGGTCAGAACTCCTCTGGTGGGCAATCAGAAGTGGAAGTGAAGGAAAAAAATTAGAAGCGGAAGTGAAGGAAAAAAATCAGAAGCCTGAAGGCTCTGATACCATGAAAGGAGACGAGATATTGGAAGAAGACGAGATATTGGAAGAAGACGAGAGAAATGTAGAAAAAATGTATTTTCATTCTATCTTCTGTTGTACATTTCTCTAGTAATTATAATACAGACTTGATACAAGAAAGGGAACAATATATCTTGGAAATCATAATAAAATCAAAATCTAATTTCCTAACTAATTTATGCACAATTATAATCAACCAAGATTCCAAGCATATCTCAGGGATCCGATCTAATGCATATCTTCCAACATGGCACACTTTACGAGTGCTCACAGGCACCCGCCGGCCCAATCGGCCCAACGGAGACCACCGACTATACTTGGAGGGAAGCTAGCACAAGACCCCCACCACCATGGCCCCCCACTTAAAACGTGTATAGCAAGGTGAAGATTCGAACTTTCGACCTAGCAGTGAATCTATTCACACATCTCTGCCAACGTAGCTGCCCACTGATGGGTAACTTTCGATTGGTTTTTTTTTTTTTTTTTGGTGACCGAGGACTTCGCCACGTGCCTCCCGTGCCCAAACGGCTCCTGAGGGCCGGGCCTCTATACCTCGGGAAAGATTAGCACAGCAACCCACCGCCATAGCCCCCCACTTGAAGACATTTTAATAATCAATCTCTTCAAAGAAAAAAATGTGAGAACAAATATCACAAATAGGAACAAAACTTCCCGTACTTATAAGTGGAGTTCAAGTTGCTACATTTGCGTTCTTTTTCCTAAGTGAGAAACCAAATTGTGGAATTCGTGAATAAGGCTGAGCTAGGTGTTGCTTATATGAGCTTTCAAATTTTACTTATAAGACTAGCCACCAACTATACCCTCTCTACAGCCAAAGTAATAATTACTGACACTCCTCTGATCTATTGTATTTGTACTAGGATATCTATTAGAAACATCAAATTGGAAAAAGCTTATTTTGGAAAAAAATATTAAGACATTTATAAATCATTACATTAGTGTTAATTCAGTTACAAACTTTTTAATTAGATCATATTAATACTAACATTTTTACGATTTTTCAATTGAGTTCATCTGGCTAATTTCAAATTGTTGACATGGATAATAGTTATCTTACATGGAACGGCTAGTATTGACATTGACATTATTTTTATAATTTTTTATAATATATTTTTATTTTTTGGTAATTTTTATTCTTTTATTCTTTTTCCTTTTCTTCTCCTTTCCTTTTTTTCTTTTATTTTCCCACTATAGCCAACAAGGGCTATGACCCTCACCCATACGCGGACGAGGCCAACCTTGTGAGCCACGTACAAAGGTGTCCATGCCTTCACAACCTTTGTCAATTCATGTTTACCATTCCATATTTTAAAAGGTATTTCATCAACACTTTTCAACGAAACAAAATCACATTCGAGAATTCATTGTCAGGAAAACCAAAAAAGAGCAAAGGCTAGGTGAACATTTTTAGGATGCGCATGACAAAATTTCCCTAAACAGAAATTGAGAAGTTAAAAATTTTAACTTTTGATTTCTTCTTTAAATCTATTTCTAGAATAGAAATTTATTCTAAAAATAGAAAAATCAAATTGTGTTACCAAAGAGATTTACATTCCAAACTGCCTTTAGAATGCAACGAGAAAAAATAAACGAAATTTTATTATGTGCGCCTTAGAATACATAAGTGTCTCAACCTTCTTTGATGTGACCACTAAAAGGAAAGTTGATTGATTATTAAGTCCAAAAACTTAACACGGATTCTCACAAACTCATACCAATTATAACTTTTGGATTTTAATTTAATCAATTAAATATGCAATTCAATTTAATTAGAAATCACCACTAATCTATTATAGGTCGATTAGAAATGAACACTTTACTTTTACGAACTAGAAATGCATGAATATGGAGACTTGGTTATGCTAGATTAACCTAACGCCCTTAATGTACATTTTCTTTTTATTTTCAAAATATTTTGCAAGTAATCTTAGTCAATTTTAATCCTAAACCATTACAATAAACCACTAACATGTAATGGGTGGTCATGTGAGTGCACAACCAAGAATTTAACAAGAAATAATTCAAAGTAATAAATGAATTACTCGAATATGGGCAAAAACATCAACGCATTAAGCAAAGCAGAAGCTGCATCAAGTTCAACACACCAAGTGTTAACTAAATAATATATGCATGACCTAAACATGATTTTTAAATGTAATATCAATTAATTCTTTTTGGGTTTTTCTTTTTAATGAAAATTGAACTATATGCAATGCATGAGATACAATTTATATGCGAGCTATTTCAAAGGTCAAGTACAAGAACTATAGATTAATCTAACATGACATGACATGAATATTATGACGCGATATTATGATAACATGGCAATGTGATGATGTGGCAACGATTACATGGCAAACATGAGGACGGGGCAATGATGTAACAATTGATATATGTCTTTTTTTGACTAATATAGAGAACCACCTAAAATGTAATTACCTAGTTTAAACTATGAAATAATTTTATTAAATCCTAATATAAATTAGGTAATTTCCTAATTAATTACATGGCCCCTACATGTGCAGTTTTAAATTAGGGAACTGATATGAATGCAATCTATGCTAACATAAAATGCTTTTTTTTTTTTGTATTCTTCGTAATTATAACATTTCATAAATTAACAACATGCAATATATAAACTCAAGCAATCAAGTATTCATGGCATTGATAATAGGACATAAGGATAATCAAGAATCCGATCCTAGGTATCGAAATCCCAATTATATGCATGACTCAAGCATAAATAAGCAATGAATTAATTGGGGAAGTTACTTATTAAGTGAACACCTAAAAGTCAAACCAAATCAAAGTTTGAATCAAATAATCTAGGGATAAGTGCTGCAGAAGTTCTAAAACTTATCACGAAAATGCAATTGAGTCCTAAAACTTGCAAAAAATGTAATCAAGTCTTAAAACTTGTCAAATTGTTTCAATTGAGTCCTAAAGTTAACGCCGTTAGCTTTTTTTAACGGAAAATGCTAACGTGGCATTTTAGATAATTTTTATTTTCCACGTGGTTTTTTAATTATTTTTTATTCAATTTAAAAGAAAAAAATAGATTTAGTTTTTAACAATTTTTAAAAATAAATTTTCTTTTCTTTTTAGTTTTTAAATCTTTTTAAAAATTGAACAAAAAATAATTAAAAAGGCCATCTGAAAAAGAAAAATTATTTAAAAAGCCACGTCAACGCCACGTCAGCATTTTCCGTTAAAAAGGCTAACGGCGTTAACTTTACGACTCGATTGAAACAATTTGACAAGTTTTAGAACATGATTGCACTTTTTTTGCAAGTTTTAGGACTCAGTTGCATTTTCGTGACAAGTTGTAGGACTTCTGCAGCACTTATCCCAATAATCTAAATTAGGCAATCGTATATTCAATTAAGTTCAAATTAAGAAGCCACCTTATTTGAACTTGGATCAAACGATGGCCGGCCACGATGAACCGCAATCAGCAAGGCTATGAGCATGAACGACAAAGCAACGATAGTGGAGCTTGACTTGCCGTAGGAATATGGGGACGGAAAACTAAATATGGAGATGGAAAACCGAAACATGGGATTGACTACTCTAGAACGATTTCATTGCAAGAGCATTGGGAGGATTGCTGGAGTTTTTGCTATCATGTTAGTAGAAGAAAATATCCGGTGGTTAGTAACCATCACGTCATTAGCCTATGTGGCCTGCATGATCCTAGGTGGCTCCACACAAAGGGCAACATATGTCTCTCACTTGGACCGGTTGGAAAATAGAATAAAGGTCTGTTGTAAACTGCCAAAGAGTACCCGATTCTATCATTTTGTTTCCAGAAACAATAAAAGAACATAAATCCTTTCAGTAAAATTTTTGTTCCCAAAAATAGATTTGGAATAAAATCAGAGTAGAAAAAAATTGCTTCTTTGTTCTTGGGAACAACTTCATAATCAAGCCAACCCATTTTTCTTTTTTTTCTCTCTTTCTTCTCTCTTCTTCTTCCTCCCAGCCAATCATTGGCCACCATAGCCCGTTGCCACTGCTAATGACTAGCTAGGCGAGATTCAATGAGCTCACCAAAGGTTCACTTGACCACCATGAGGCTCAACCTCACCCAGCCGACGCGAGGTCGGCCTCACCTTAGCCTAGTGAAGTTGAGCCTTGCCCTCTGACAACTAGAGGTAGGAGAAGAAAAGGAAAAAAAGGAAAGGAAAAAATAAAAAAAAGTAATAAAATAACTAAAAATTTAAAAGAAAATGGTTTTTGGTAGAAATTTTAAACGTCTACCAAATGCATTTCTATTCCAAGACTAGAAATTTTTTATAATTACCAAATGCTTTCAAATGTTTAGAAACTTATTTAGGGAATAGAATTTAAAAAAAAAAATCATTTTTTAGTAGAAATTATACTTAAGAACATAATGATTATCAAACGCACCTTAAAAAGTGGACTTTTTTTTTTTCTTTGTCTGGCTGGCAAAGGACAAGACAATAAATGCTCAAACTCCCGCTTACAAAATTCTCTCTCCTATTTTCAATTTTCAAGGCTTTTTTCACGTTCTCTCTTAGAGAAGAACAACCCAACACTTCCTCTCTTTCTTTCTCCAACGCGTCCCACCACCTCCCCAAAAGGCTCGCTAGTCACAGGCTCAAATCTATCTCTAGCACATCACCCCTCCCAACACACATGCCACATAAGATGATGACGTGGTAATTTCAAACTACTAAATATTTTCTAGATTTAATATCACGAAAAATCTCAAGTTTGTACACATAATAAATATACCTCAAACCAATTTTTTTACCACCAAAAACTCTAAATTGATATATCTATGATAAATTTACCCCCAAAATGACCACAAAAAAATCTTAAACCGATACACTTATAACAAATCCACCACTAACTAATTTTTTTTACAGTCAAAAACTCCAAACTGATAACAAATATACCTTTCGTCAAATTGGATTAACATTACAAAAACCACAAAATGAATATAAATATGACAAACGAAGAATAAAATCTCAAACTGGTAAACTAGTGAACTATCACGTATCATCTAACTCAGCAATTAGACAGTAAAATTAAATGGAAACTAAAAGGGTAAATTTGTCACAAGTGTACCAGTTTGTGATAAATTTATTAAAGATGTATCGATTTGGCATTTTCGGCTATCATAAAATTAATTTGGGATAAATTTATCATGAATATATCAATTTTTGGTTTTTTGTGATATTAAACCTATTTTCTACGGTCTTTACCAAAAAAAAAAAAAAAAAAACCTATTTTCTACGGTAGGGCCTCGTGGAAAGATACAACTGAGTTAGTCGAGGATTGAGCGTTCCATTTTGCTAAGACCACAAGAAAACGTGCAGTGCGAAGTTTCAAAAACAGCAAAGAAAATCGGACACCCTGAGCATCACTTGGGGCCGGCTGCTGTCGATTCGTCGGCAAGGACTCCTCTGGAACCTCGCCTGGACAATTGGACTGATGAGCGTGCGGGCTGCAGCACAGGGTCCAAACAGAGACGTCGACGGGGAAGGGGCAGCGAGCAACCGTGTTGGCGTCGGCATGGCAGGACCGACACTGCGGAGGATTTACTTGGCGTTGCTCCGTGTGTGGTTGTGTCCGAGGGGTTGCGATCGTGACGAGAGCTGGCCACTAAGAGAGCGAACATGAGCGCTTCTCTGTTTTGGTGAGCCAACGGACACTTTTTTTTTTTTCAAAAAGAAGTCCCCCTTGTCCTCTTACACGTCAAAGTTTCATCTTTTCTTTCATTCTCATCTTCCTTGTTTTAAAATAAGCATATATTGCTCTTGCTTTTTCTGTCTTGAAATCAAAGAATATGATAAATATATGCCCCCGCGTACAATACTATCTTTCATTGAATCCTCAATATTCCTTTCCCTCTTAGCTTCCTCGTGTTTCGGCTACTATCTTTGTGTATCTCCCAATATTTTCTCTCTTCCACGTTTTCTTAGATATGCCCATGATGCTTCTTGCTTGCTAAACTTTTCCAGATACATAAGTATATGTTCCCATCCGAAACCTTACTTTGCCGTGAATATGTCCAGTGAATTTCGACCAAGGTTTATTTCCCCAGTTTTTAATGATAGCCGATTTTCTTGCCTTCACGCTAAAGGGATTTTCCGAAGGAAATATGCATTGTTACCACCCCCAAGCTTCATCAGAATCCACTTCCCTAATCATGTGCAAGGTGAGAGCAAGCCTCACTTGAGGCTGGCCATGGTCGGCCTCACCAGTTTCGGGTGATGGTTGGCCTCGCTAGCTTTAGACCCCACTAGATTTGGCGAGGGCAAGCCTTGCTTGAGGCTGAGCTTAAGGTTGGCAAGGTCAACTCTTGCCAAATATCGGCGAGGTGACCTTGCCAGCCTCAAGTGACCTCACCCCTATGAGGTCGGCGCTCACTTGTGGCTGACCATCAAGGAGATTAATGATCCTAGAGGATGAAGGAAACAAAAAGACAATAAAAAATTTCAAAAAAATTTCAAAAAAAAATAGAAAAAACAATGAAAAATACAAAAAATTGTCTACATCAACATCAATAGTACCATGTAGGGAGTCTGACATGTGTGAATGGGTGGCAAACCCGTAAAGCGTAAGGAAGTTGATGGTAGGATCCCTTCTAGGTGCACTAGTGATTGACCTTGATCTTCTAGGAAGGGTTCAAGTGAGAGCATGAATGTCAGGACCCAAAAGATGGTGTGCTATACCTGAATGAGGCGAGTGGCGTCCATATCAGCAATTTCCAGCTGAGATTGGCCGGTTGGACTACATTGACAATTTTCCAAAATGTTTAGGATTAAATTAGCCAAATTGAAATGTTAAGACCTAGATTGGTAAAAATGTAATGAGTTTATAACTTTTTTGATAATAAATTCAGGCATGCGTGAAATTCAATCATGGTCAATTGAAGCATGGGCTGGCCAAGATCTTCAAATTTTAATTACCCTTGAAATCTCTCTGCTTAAATCAGTCCATTTATGCAATTTGTGTGAGCCTAAAGTAATTAAATAAAGAAGTTGCTAACATGCAAATCAAAATTATTTTTGTTTTGGTTGGAGTTGATTTCTAATTTTCTATGCAACAAATGATTAAATGAACCGCCAAAATTTAGGTATCAATACTAGTTCTAAATGGAAATCATGAACCCGACTTGTCCAGGCTAAGAAGAGTGATCCCCATCACCGAATCAATCAATACGTGATTATCGGTAACTTGCTCCAAGGACAGGCCCTTTTTCAAACAGTGGAACAAAGAAAAACTGTCTCCTACCTGATTCTTTTCGGTTAATCTGCAGACTGCTTATTTCACCTCTGAAGCTACTGTAGTTACCTGAATTCCCCGATTCAACCATTTCATAAATAATTTCTTTATGCCAATCAAATCGTGCAGTTTCCATTATTATTTCACGGCATGATAAGGCCAGCGACTTGATTTCTCAGGTGCCTAAATCTCTTGATGAAGTCAGGTTGATTAGGATAAAAGTTTTGATGTTTACAGTTCCTGTATAGTGTAAACTAGCATTTAAGGGATTTACAATCTTGCATGTTACAATCCAAAGGACAAACTTCTTATCTAAGGGCAAGGCAATGTCATGATGAGCGGATAATAGTTACTTACGCCGCAACTTCGGTTAGACTCGCGACATAGGATTAACGAATTCAACATTTTCTCTATTCGACATTACCATCACGACTTGACTAGTAAAATAAACGCGTACGAAGACATTCTACGGTACTGGGCTTAAGCTAAAAAATTAACGACGAGCCTATACCACACAGGCCGCGAAATGCTCTTTTAAGAGGAATTAGATCAAACAGGACATGAACAATTCTCAGTTTCGCCTCCTGCCAACCCCGTATAAGCACCGAAAGCCAAAGCAGATTGAGAAAGAGAATTCACCAGCTGCGGCGGTATCGCGTCGGGCAGAACGGAGCTTCCTGAACATGCTCTGCAAGAACCTGAGGAGCAAATCGGCGCTGCTCTCCGCGTCCTCTTCGCCGTCGCTCTCGTCCTCCATCATCGGCCCGCCGTCGCCTCCGAAGAACCCGCCGTCGTCCAGGTCCTCCGTCGGCTCGCCGGCCGGGTCATGGAGGGAGGACTCGGGGCGGCGAGCCGTGCGGAGCCGGGGCTCTCGGGCCGGACGCCGGGGGAAGGAGAGAGCCGAAGGTGGCGCGAGCGGAGAGCGCAGCAGGGGAGCGATGCTTGTCGGGTTGCTTATGCGTGCTGACGAAATTGCGGCTCGTGCTGCCATGGAGGTAAGGCGGTGATGGGGTCGACCGCATCCGTTTTGAGCAGCGACACGGAGGATGCCATGGGAGAAGAAGTTGAATGGATTATCCACTGCTAAATAAGTGGACAAGGGAAGATTAGGCGTGAATTACGACGGTTTCGTTTCTGAGAATAATTTCTAGTTCTAGTTCTATTTACCGGAGGAAATTCTTAGTAGAGATATGCATTTGATTACATTAAATTTCTGCCCTTGAAAAAAAAATTCATCTAATAGGCTTCTTAAATATCTCTTTCCTAAACTCCTTTTTCATCTGTTGTACTCGACTCTCTCTTAAGATAAAACATCATTAATCAACTTAATTGAAAGCTACGATGGCGGGAGGGCAGCCAACCACAGTGGATGGCTAGCGACGAAAAGCAACGACAGCAGGAGGGCAGCCGGTCAACAAGTGACGAGAGTGAGCGATAAAAAAAACTTTAATTTTCCGAAAATAGAGAAGTAGAATATTCTTACTTCTCATTTTTGTTCCAAATTTATATATGAGCTAAAATTTATCTTAGAAATAGAAAAATGAGATTATCTTATCAAATGGATTTTTGTTTCAAATCTATTTGCCGCGAATAGAAAAATTAAAAGACAGAGAAATAATTATCATGCTTACCCTTAACTTCATTCACCAAATATGGTCAATCATGAAACCTCATTCAATATTTAGTTCATTTTCTTCTCATCAAATGTTTGATCAAGAAACTTCGCCCGAGTTTTGAAATTTTCTTTCCCCGGGTTCTTTCTCTGAGCAATACAGCTGCCTCAGAAAGATCCGCTCAAACCTTGCAATTGAAGCAAAGTGGACATAAAAATGGAGCCTCTCAGGGTAAATTGAAAAGCCTTCAGAATGAAAGAACAGGAGAGAGCGATGCTCTTCTGGTATTTTCAGATTACATTTCCAGAAGTGAAATTTCAATTGACAGGAGCAAGCTCGTTCCCTTCTCTTCAATCTTTGGCACTGTCTTCCGTTTCCATTTTCCAGAGGCTAACTCTAAACATTTTAGATATATACACACACACATATATATAGATTATTCATAATCTTCTGGATTTCTAATCTAAATATATATCTAACAAACAATAGTGAACTGGCTACTGCAGACGGTTGAAAAACCGGGCAAGCTTTTCGGATAAAGACTGATAGCCATCATCCAGTTGCTGCTCATCTCCATCAAATTCATCGTCTCTCTCGAAAATCAGACGTACCCCGCATTTCTTCAGCTGCATTCCGGGAATGAATGGTGGGTTCCGCTTTGCCACCTGAACTTTGTACCCTTCTTTCAACTTGGAAACCAGCGGGTGAAAATCCAAGAACCGGCACAAATGAACCTGATCTTCATCTAATTTCGGTATCCCATTCAAGGGCAATGTGGTGTTGAAGATAGGCGTGTTCATTTTGAGTATCTTTGCCTCAAAATCCACAAGTGTGGGAATATGATCTCTCAAAGATTCTGGGAAGTCACTGGTGATGGAAACGACTACAGCTATGAGAACAGCCTTGAGCATGCAGTTTTTGCGTGCCGTGTAGCTCACTTCCTCTTCGTTTAGCCAATCTGGAATTTCACTCCCTGGCATACTGAGAACGCTTAAATTCCTCAAAGAAACCTGCAAAATGTCAAACCATAGCAACCGCTATATAAAAATGTCCATTGATGCATAAAATTTATCTTTTCCAGAGTTTTCGTACTTGATCAGTGTAGAAGCATCTTTTGAGAGAGAGAGAGAGAGAACCTTCGAAATTCTTGTCTTAACTACTGAGGAACACATGCGGCATCCAGTCAGGTATAGCCTTCTCAAGGATTTCAAGCACTGGAGTCCTGGAAGATCCACCACTTTCTCACAATTCGCCATGTTCAGCTCCTCCAAGCTCTCCAATTCAGACAGGTCAGAGATTGTCTCTATTGCCACGCAGCCAGCAATATTAACCTTTACCAAACTCGATGGAAGGGGCGGAAGAGACTTGAGCTCCTTGCAGTGCGGCAGCAGAAGTTTCTGAAGGACGGAAAGTCCCTTGAGGCTTCTGGGAAGGCTCGTAAAGTTATTGTATCCTAGATTTAGAGTTTCTAGCGATACTAACTTCTCAAAATCATCAGGAACTTTTCCTTGCATGTACCAAGCACGGGCATTCAGTTCTTGTAGCCAAGAGAGATTCGATAATGAAGATGGAAGAATCGATCCAGGATTTTCCTCTGTAATCAAATCTTGATTCTCTGTTTCTGTGTTGCCCTCAGGAATAACCACAGAATGCGGTTTTTTGCCCATTCTCAATGTTACTAATTTTGAGAGCATCCCAAAGGTTTCTGGTAATTCTGTTACCGCGGTACCCTCCATAATCAGGTGGTACAATGATCTCAAATTGCCCATGGATGGCGGAAGCTTGCAGAGACGTTTACATTTGTTAAGCCTCATGATGACAATGCTTTCCAATTCTCCGATCGACTGTGGAAGCTCTGTAATGTTCACATTGTAAAGGATCATGGTAGTGAGATCCGCCAAGTTTCCGATCGATTCTGGTAAGCTTTCAAGCGATTCACAGTTCCGGATTTCCAACCTTTTAAGCATCTTCAGAGCTCCAAGTTGAGGCGGTAGACTCGTGATTGATGGTCCACCTAGACTAAGCTCTGTAAGCGAATGCAATCCTTTAATTGAGTCAGGACAATGGCTTGAAAACCGACAATCTCCAATTGAAAGGGTCTTTAGGTACCGCAAAGAACAGATGGAAGCAGGCAGTTCTCTGATTTCGCTTCCATCAATGAACAATTCCTTCAACGATTTTAAGTCGCCAACAAATTCAGGAAGTTCAGTCAGCGAGACGCACCTCATAAGGCTCAACAACTCAAGATTCTGCAATGACCGCACCGAATCAGGTATCTCCTCTATTCCGGTATCATTAAGAGTGAGTTCTCTGAGAGAAGCCATCTTTCCAATGTGAGTGGGTAGCTTTTCAAAGAAGTGCACCGATTTAGATGAAGCTTTTCAAGTTGCGTGAGGTGGAATATCTTTTCAGGCAACTTTTTTATAGGAGTTCCATCGAGGAGAAGTAACTTCAAAGATTTCATGCTATCTATATCCTCTGGTAGTTCTTTCAAATTTGCACAACCGGACAGAATGAGTTCTTCCAGATTCTTGAGCCCGGATACGTCTTTTGGGAGTCCAACAAGCTCTGTACACCCTTCAAGGTTTAGGTGGACCAAAGCATTCAAACTCCCGATTGACTCAGAAACTTGGGTCAACCTTGTGCACCGCTCGAGAACAAGTTTTTTCAAGCTTCGACTTGCTGATAAATCTGGAATACTAGCAAGATTAGAGCAGCCACGAAGATTTATAATCAATAAGTTCTCCCCAGCCTGGTGGACATGAAATTTTAACCCATCATAAGTAGTTGCTGAAGCATATGAAAGGTAGCAGAAACATATAGGCATAAACAAATGATAAAGAAGCACATGAATGGTAGTAGAAGGAAGGCGGTAGTTTATAGAAAAAAAAAGAATGAAGAATGAAAAAGAAGGATAAATTCAAATAAAAAAGAAAAGTAAAGGGGTTGGAGCAATTTTGGAAACAAAATTTGAATAAATGAAACAGTTAACTGCTGCTGAATCCATGGGCAGGCAAATAAACATCTTAGTACAATGCTCAGAAAAATTAGCATAAACAACATTTGAATATGAAACAGTATACTGACAAAATATAGCTATAGTGACAAAGACCGCGACGCACCTTATTACAGTTCGTTTTCCACAAACGTTCAATCTTGCTGTAGGTGAGATCAAGGACTGCCAAGTCTCGTGGACAAAAATCAGAAGGAAGAATGGTCAAGGGACATTCTTTCCATTGCAGCCATTTCAGTGACTGAGGCAGGAACTTGAATTTCCCTTCCAATTTGGCATGATTAATCTGAAGTAGTCTCAGGTTAATTATCGGTTTAAAATACTCGGTACAAAGCACAGCCTCGTTCTCTCTCTCTGCTCCAAAATCAAAAAACATCTCTTGTAGACATTGAATGGCGGAAGTGAGGTTGGGTGTTCTAATGAAATTGCGTCGCGACAGCCTCTCGCTACTTGGGTCCATCACAAACGGCTTATGTTGGTAGTCTAGGACAATCCCCTCTATATTCCTCGTCCCCTGCGATGACAAAAGTGTAAGATTATTCAAAAGAATGAAAGATAAATCTACCAACTGGAAAAGTCTGCAGTCTGACCAATGATTTTTTTTCCTTCTCATATTCATGTCTGTTAGTAACAACAAATCAAGAACAACGACGTGGGATGTGTGCACAATGGTGTTAACGACAGAGAAAGCAAAAGCTGTGATGATACAAAATTTCCATACTGTTCCATTCTTGAAGACAGCCATGATTTCGTTGCGATCCCACAGTCGACTGCGTGTGCCAGGATCATGGGCATTCTGGTGCCTCACGATCTGTCTCCCCATGTCCCTAAGTTGATCGTGCATCCATAGTGTATGGTCGTCCTTCATGATCTTAATAAGGGATCTCGAGACAAGAACTCGGAGCCCAACCTCAGCCTTGAACCCGCAACCTTCCCATATTTCTATTGCTTCCTTTCTCGTCATATGCGTCTTAACAAATAAGCAAGCCACATCGAGGAATATGCGCTTGGTCTCGTCATCGAGCCCATCATAGCTGATCTTCAACTTGTCCTGGAGATCGTCAGGGCGAATCTCTTTCAGCTTCTGCAACGTGCCTTCCCATTCGCTTTTCCTCCTCTTATCGACCAGAAAAGAGCCGAACACCTCCAAGGCCAATGGCAAATTCCCAGCCAGAGTCACGATTTGCTTGGATAGTTCTAGGAACTCATCTGTCGGCTTCTCCTTCGAAAACGCACGGTAGCTGAACAGACGCAACGCATCTTCAAAGAACAACTCTTGCACCTCGTAAGGCTCAATCACATAGTTTCTTGTGGACAAAGCCTCTCTATTTCTGGTTGTGATGATGATTCGACTTCCCTCGTGGAAACATTCTCTTCCACTGATCAACATGTCGAGCTGACTGGCATCGTTGATGTCATCCAAGAGGAGCAGGACTCGCACTGTACTAAGGGCTTGCTTAATCGCATTCTTGCGAGAACCAAAGTCATCCAAAGGAGGCCAGTGGGGCGAGAGAACGCTAAGGATCTTGTCCTGGAGAGAGATCAAGCCACCGCTTTGCATGAAAGCTTCTCTGATGTCCGCAACTAAACAGCGTTTCTCAAAGTGCACGACGAGCTTGTTGTAGAGCGCTTTCGCAAGGGTGGTTTTGCCGACACCGCCAACCCCGTGCAATCCAAGAAACTTGACTCCGCTGGATTTGACGCTTAACACATCGAGGAGTTGCTCGATGCGAGTGTCCAGTCCGACGAGGAAAGGAGCCACATAGAGCGGAACTTTTTCAGTTCATCCGTAATTCTGCGGACGATCTGTTGAATCAGCAGCAACATATCTCTGCAATTAGAGATTGAAGTCAAGAATACATCGCGAGTGAGGATGGAGTGGATGAGCGGCCGGAAGGAATTATAAATCAAGTATGCAATGCGCATCTACGTAGTCGTACATCTGTTTCCCTGGAAAATAGGTAGAATAAAAAACCATATTACCGTCCCGTAAGACAAAATAGAACCGATAGTCTTCTTCTCTGCATCATTTCTAGTAGAGTTGGTCGGTCTGAAAAACACTATCGGTCATTTAATATTGTTGCGGCTTAGAGGTAACTTATCGACATTTCTATGAATTTTTCTTTTCAATAGTTTGCAATTTACCAACTCTTCTTATCTTTGATAGATATATTTGATTTAGCAATTCTCTAATGATTTTATCTATATTTATTCGAGTAACTTACCAACTCTTTCCCAATTCAATTACCAACTAGTTTTGGGTTGACCATTTTTATTTGAGTTACTTATGAATGTTCATTTTTTTATTTTTTCAATTTACCAACTTTTTTGAGTATTACCGACATTTATTTGTTTTTCTTGTCAGCTTAAATCTATCAACTTTTATGAGTTTATCAAAATCTATTTGTGAGTGCTTACCAATAGGTTACCAACCAGTTTTGATTTACCAACTCTCATTAAGTTTATTACCAATAATCATTTGGTTGTTTTGCAAAAATTATCAACTTTTTTATTGAGATACATAATTTTATTTGCTTTACTTAACAACCGGTCATATTTTCCAACTGTATTTATAAATTACCTATCTTAATTAGACTGATTACCTTCTTGGATCTGATTACATTCCCAATTAGTCTAACCTTACCAACTCTAATTAAAATTAGTTACCAACGTTTGATTATGGACTTTTATCTATAAAGGAAATGACTTCTCTTATTTTTCACAAACTTATAGTTATTTTGCTAACCAACACCTTAGAATTGCCGAGTATTTTTTCGCTAGTTAAATCACCAACTAATTTTATAAGTCATCGATTCCCATTTAAATTCCTAACCAATGTCTATTTTGTTTTATGCATTTTTACCAACTTTTTTATTTATTGATTCACCACTTTAATTTGTCTTCATAATCAAAGAAAATCTCTAATCTTAGATTAGATTATACGACGCACATTTCCTAAAGATTATTTTAGTAATCTTTAGATAATACCATACGTTGAAGCTTCATTATTTTCTTCATTAATTTTACGGACAATACTACCAAAAATCCTAAATTATGCCCAAATATAACATCACTATCTCACATTTCTTTTTTGGTCACCAAAATCCAAAACTTATAATGGTATGACAAAAATGCCATTTGTCTACAACCAAAAATCCTAAAATTTGCCCATAAAAACATTGATACCCAAACTTGCAGTAATGTGACAAAAGTTCGGGTAAGCTTGAGGTATAGGCGTCACAATAGTCATAATTTAGGGCATTTGATGACATTAAAATTATTTGAAGTAATAGTATCACATAAGCAAAGTTTAGAGTATTTAAGGGCATTAATCCCTAATTTTTATTTGTGATTTAAGTTTTCTAAGTGAAGAGGGAAGTGAGGGTATTGTCCCCACTTCCAATACCATTTACGGTGCATTTGGGAACAAATTCCCTTTTAAGCCTCTAAAGACTTTTTGGCAAATGCATTGTATGTCCAAAATTTTCTGAAGGCCTTTGGCTTAAAGTCACTACTTAACTGCATTGGGCATTAACCGTTTTCAGAATGTTGAAGCCCATCGTTAATGGAACTCTTTAATCTAATTTTGCTCTCACCATTTTTTCTTATTCCTCTTTACCCTTGAAATTGGCCCCCGTTCATCTCTCTCCTCTTTTAAAGAATCATACCAGATGGAACGGAAGATAAGAGAGATCTTTAAAGTACTGCCTTATATAGGCATAAGACAAACACCGAATACCTTATTATTAGTGATAGTTTCGAAGATCACCAATACTTTCTGCAAATATCTTATGGCCGACAATGGCCATAATTTGTACATGCTGACTCTTACACTACAAATTAATTTTGTATGACTTTCACATTTGACGAACCTTTATTACACAATTTTCGCTTCTGCTATAGTACTCAGTATGCTATAATGATGCTACAATGCCATGAACAGCATTGCGACAGTGTCCCATCACCACCAAAATCCTTGGTTCTAGCTGACCAGATAAAGATATCATCATCGGTTGGGATCACATGAATTCCTCAACTCAGAATTCTATCCAATGAACTAAGGTTCAAAGGACAATTTACCAAATTTGTGGACATCCAAAGGTTCTTTGTCATTCAAAAGAGCATGTTAGACCCCATCATGCAAATCATTTTGGATGCATGTGTAGAATCTCATTCACATATGGTTCAAAAATGTCCTAATCCTTTATGGAAAAACCCTGACTTTTTCATCCATCTTCCTTTCAACAAGAATGATGATGTCAATCCCACCAAAGCCAATCAATTAGGCATGAATCCAGAACACTTGCTTTTAGAGCAAAATGAATGTTCAGACCTACTCAACCAAGGATTAATTAAGCCTTCAAATTCTCAATCGGCTTGTGAAGCATTTTATGTAAATAAGCATGCTGAGTAGAATAGAGGAAAAATAAGACCGGACATTAATTATCAGCCTCTCAATCAATTCCTGCAAGATAATAAATTTCCTCTATTGCATCGGAACTCTTTGTTTTCTAGCCTTACTTAAGCCAAAGTTTATTCCAAGCTTGATCTTAAAGCTGGATTTTGACAACTAGGAATTCATACTAAAGACATGGGCAAAGCTGAATTTTGTATTCAAAATCGACATTTCTAGTGGACGATGCTCCCTTTAGGTCTCAACAGCTTTTTCATACGTGCAAGATTTTCTAGCCTATTATGGCTAATGCCCAAATTTATATTGATGATATACTCCTCTATAGTCCAGATGAGGATTCTAATTGTAAATTACTAGCTCAATTTGCAAAGCTAATATGAAAGCATGAGATTATGTCATCCCAGAAAAAGATTATCAACGCACAGAAAGAAATTGAATTTCTTGGGATGCACCTCATGGATAGAACTTATTGCTGAAGAATTACAAAAGTTTTCTGATTATTATCTGTCCCACAAAAAGGTTCAACAATTCCTTGAGATAATTAATTATCTCAGGGATTTTGTTCCAAAAATCATAAAAGTTCTTGAGTCCACTGCAACAAATGCTCAAAAAAGATGTTCCTCCGTGGGGCCAGAGCAAATTAGGTCTATAAGTAAACTCAAAGAAATTCTACAACAAATTCCCCCAATGCAAATTCCTTCTTGATGAATGTTGGGCTATAGTCTTTTTTGAAGAAATTGATGGAAAGCGTAAAGCATGTGGACACAAAAGTGGAAGATTAACACAAGCGGAAATGCATTATCACTCTACATTTAACGAGATCCTAGCAATAAAATATGACATTGAGAAGTTGGAATTCCATCTTATAGGACATCATTTCCTTGCAGAAATTGATATGTCCTCTTTTTCTCAAATGCTGAAATTCAAGTAGAAATAGATACCACATTCTCAACTTCTTAGATAGGTCGAATAGTTCTCAATTTTTTTTTTTCAAACCAAACATATTGCAAAAAAAAATAATATACTTGCTTATCTTCTATCCCGACCAAAAGAATTTCACTACCACATCCATCAATATGTATTTGATAAGAATTCCAAAAGGAAGTTTCAAGGCAAGAGAAATGAAGCCCAAATGGCCTTCATGCTCATATCCATCAAAAATCCCTACCCATTGAAGCCAACGTTCTCTTTGAAAATCTTGACATGCTCACATGGCAATACCATTTCTAAATTTTTAGCGATTATGGTGGTCTTATCCTTCCCCCAAGCAGACTGCACCTGAAGTATCCATTCATTCATCCCGTCTTTTTTCCCAAATGAGAAATTCCCATAAAAACTCAAAAGTTTTATTGGTATTTGTTTAATCTCTATACCACTGCCATCAAGATTTTGACAACCATGATGCCTTTTATCATTAGCAAGATTATCCAAGAAGAAGACAAACATAAATATTCTGGGCAAATGTTTAGTTAGTGTAAACCATTCAAAGAAAGGAGAATTTCTAGACACAACTTAGAGCATGCAGGCTTGACCTAGAACTCCATGTAGTTGTTTTGTTCTTCATACCATGGCTGTTTGTCAAACCTAGTGAAGATGTGTAAAACTCCGTCAGATGTTGGAGTATTCTCATATAAACCCCAACCTATTTCAAATGAGATTTTTACAACTCTTCCTTGTAAAATCTCAGCTTACCTTCGACAATATTGAGAACTGCAGAGGATACTATGCCAGTACAATCGAGTCATTCCACTAGAGGCATGGCCTACAAAAGCTGATGATATTTCTTGGGATCATTGCGATGATTACCATGCAACCCAAAATGCAATCAATATTTACTTAGGAAGATACTATGGAATTGACAATTCTATGTTATGAACATCTTCACAAGATCAAGCTTCATCATCACAAGATCCATGGGAAGGACCATTGTCCAAAGATCCTTTTGACTATAGTGAATTACATCTTACACTCAATTTAGGCCTCAATAAAGAAAGCCCATCACTCCAGCTCAAGTATCAATCCCAACCTGGCATTCTATCAAGCTCTACTAATGTTCCAACAAGTCCTCATTAGTCTTCAAAAAGACAAAAGTTGTTTGAATTAAAAGTGGAAGTTGCCTTATAAATTGAAAAAGTGGAGAAGCTCCTTAAAGGATGTAGGCAATAGTATGAAGATAGACCTAAGATGAGTACTTTCAGTAAGTCCACTAATAGCCCATCAAGTTCTCATCAGCCCTAAAGTCCACAAAATATGACTAGCTGGAAGCCCTAAAAGTTAAAAGACTCGCCAGAGAATAAAGAAGGTAGAAAGATGGAGGCGGCTCAAACAGCTCGAGCGATAACACTAAAAAACTAATTCATAAAGGCGCTAGCAAACGCAAAAAATTTAGCTTGAGTTATTGCAGCAAAAACGCTATTCATGTACTATTCATAGCATTGTAACAATATTGTTCATCACTGTGGCAGTACTATAGCAAAACCAAAAATTGTGTAACAAGAGTCTATCAAACATGAAAGTCATATAAAATTAGTCTATCAGTGTAAGAGTCAGCATGTACAAATTATTGGCCATTGTCGACCATAAGGAGTCTGTAGAAATTATTGGTGATCTCCAATACTATTACCAATAATCAAGTGATCGGTATTCGTCTTATACATATATAAGGCAGTGCTTATAATGCTAAGGGGCAGAAGGCACCCTCCCTAAAAGCTAATATCATGTAGTTTGCTTTATGAATCCTTAAAACTCTTCCCTATCTTTCTTTTTGCCTGTTATGATTTTTTTAAACTATAGATATTCTAGTTAATCCCGATAATATCCTCTATACTTGCCACAATGTAGAACCTGTACATTAAAATTTTACCATCATTAAATTTTCTATAACATGAATAAAAAAATGAAAATGAATTTGGCAACATAAAGACAATCACTATTCTAAGACCAGAAAGGCGATGCGTGTGGGATAGCGTACCTACCACAAATTCTATTTTCATTTTCCCTAGTTCATATCATAAGCCAATTTTATGGTATTAGAGTCATGGTAATTTCTATCATAAAATTTTTTATGATATGAGTCATTAAATGAAAATGAATTTGGTGATTAACAAGCAGTCCCTATTCTGAAGTTGGAAGAGCCATACGTTTGAGATAGCATACTTATCACAAATTCTGTTTTTGTTTTCCGTGGTTCATATTGCAGTCTAATTTTATGATATCAGAGCCATAGAATTTTCCGGCACATCTCTAGTTTTGGGTTAATTATCCAATGCAGAAGGGGAGAATACTAATTCAACATCATCATCCTAGAGCACATGAACCAAGAGATGGTTGCCAAACAGTCTACAATCGATAGTCATGGGTCGATCAAGCTAGATCTAGACGGTCATAATAAGATCCAGAGAATTGAGGGTTGCCAAGGCTTGCACAACACCAGCCAAGGGTCACACGACGCTCATGCTCAATCTCAAGCCCTAGTTGAATGAAGTTGAGTTCAAGACTCGAGGATTGTCAACCTTGTCAAATGTGACTTGTATGAGGTTGCATGACCTCAGCATCATCTCGCCTAGGGCTGCTCAACCTCGGCAGTGGCGGCCTGGGGTCACACGGCCTCAGTGGCCTTCACTTGAGTTCACATGATGCTAGCAAGCTCAAGTTGGGGCCGCCTAAGGTCACCCAAACTTGGCATCACCTCACCCAGGGCCGCATGACCTCGGTGGCTGGTTGCCCTGGATCACACGACTCTCGCACGACCTCAACAACCGCGTGGCCGGGCCTTCCAGCTTTGCCCGAGTTTGGTCATTGCCGTAGGATTTGTGCCATATATCCCTCCAAATACCCAACCTAGTTTCTCCTCGAGACCTCAAGCCCCTCTTCAATATGTACTTTAAATGCCTGGACAAGTAGGACCACTCTTCCACCGCACGCCACCGCCCAGCACATTGTCGCACATCGCCGCCAACGCCCCCTTCCTCACCCTTGTCTCTTGCTGAATTACCAGCAAGCCTCTCTCTACCCCTTGGTACTCACCTGGATTACACACCAGCCCTTCGACCTCCCCTCGCATCACTGCGCCCATCAAGGAGAAGGAGATGGTAACGGCGACAAGCTTGAGCCAAGATCAAGCGCAAGCCTTATGTCTGGCTCGAAGGTGCTCAACCAGAGATCTACGGCTTACTCGAACTCAGACCTCTTGCTCGACGAGAGCAAGGACGAATTGCAGCTGCACGAGCCAAAAGGAGAGGCCACGGTGTTGACTGAGAGCAGAGATGGTGGTGGAGATTGATGAGGAGGTGGTGGAAAGCTGAGGCGGCTGTGGCGGTTGAGGGCAGAGGCAATGGCGACTGGGGTGGCGGCAAAGGTCCTCCATCCATGGCTAGCAAGGGTATCGTTTGGAGGTGGCGATGGCCAGCGTTGTAATTGCGTCTGAAAGCTAGACACACGTTGGCCAAAAGGACAGTAGGGGGGATCTGTGCGCGGGATCACAACCCTCTTCCGGTTGAGAGAGCTATATAGCTCTCCAAGGGTAAACGTCCATTTAAATTTGGATTTCTTTTTTGGTCGGATAGGAATTAATTCACACAATTATTGTTTGATTACTAACACGAGAAAGAATTTGACTACAAAATTAACTCCAAGTTACTCAAGTCACTCATTCAACCTTTAATTGTCACCCAGTCTTGCACCACACTCTCAATTGATGATGTATTTTCTCTACCAATATTGGCTTTACAATTATGCGTTTTCATAGAAAAAAAAAAAAGAAAAGAAATAGACAGCTCATCTACTACGATTTTTTTAATTCACAGGAGAAAAAATACCTATCAGGCCTAGCAAAAAAATATATATACTTTTTTCCCTTCTCCGCTAGAATTAAAAACTTATTCAAATTTCAAAAACTTATACGCGAATGTACATTCTGTCTATTGTGAAAGGTGTTTTGAATATTAGAATAACAAAGTGCCTGAGCGCAAAAATAAGAAGTGAGAGTCCATCCGAATACGTCCTAAGTTAACTATGCTGACAAAAAGGAAAAAAACACTAAGACAACCCTAACATTATTTAGTTAACCCATAAGGATGGTTTAGTGATTAAGTATCTAATTAGTTTGAGTGAATTAGACCCACATCACAAGTTTGATTCTGTAATGAGTACGTCCGAAAGTAAAAATAATTCCATCCTTTACCTAAGATTTAGACTCGCTATTACTTGATCCATGAGATTAGTGATATACTTTGTAAACTCAAGATTTACTCACTTAAGTTGGCTTCCTAGATACATAATACTCGGACAAGGAAGCTTAGGCAACGGACATATTGAAAATGGTGTCCTAACATGGAGAAAGTCAGGGATATATATTACGATAGAAACATTAAAATTGACATATTAAATGGCTCGCAAAGCGATATGGCAGATTTCATTGGGGCTTAAATGGATCTCTGAACTTCTATATCCATATATAGGTGGCGATTTCACCAAATAAATTAATTTAGTATATTAGTTTTAATATAACAAAAGATGTAAAGCATTTGTTATAGCAAGTTTCACAGCCGGAACAAAACTTTCCCCTGCTTAGAAGTTGAGTTTAAGTTCTCAACTGCAGCATTTGCATTCTTTTTCCAAAGTAAGAAACCAAATTGTGGAGTTCGAGAATAAGGCTGAGCTAGGTGTGCTTATATGAGCTTTCAAATTTTACTTATAAGGCTAGCCCCCAACTGTACCCTCTCTATAGCCAAACCAAAAATTACTGACATTACTCTGATCTATCAGATTTGTACTAGGATTTCTATTAGAAACGTTAAATTGGAAAAAGTTAGTTTCGCATGAAAGGTTTAATTCACAACAACCAACCGTTTATAGAATTCCGAATACCTTCAAAGAGATCGGTTTATATTACCCCCTAATCTTATAGGTTTGGGACTAGGTGCACCAACAAGGTACCTTGTGTTGTCACCATACCATTGAAGGGAAACTTACGCCAATCAATCCTAAACTTATATAGATACCAAGTCAGTCATAAATTTTTTAATTTTGTCAATTTTGTCTTAAATTTTTGCACGAAACTCCAATGTAGTCCTTCTAGTCATTTTTGCCAAAAATTGCTAACATAGCTATCTAGTCTTCTCCAGGCATCCTACGTGATGGTGTGTCATGTCATCGATTTTTTGCAAAAATTGGCTGGAAGTACTATATTGAAATTTTGTGCAAAGGTTTAGATCTAAATTGACAAAATAAGAAACTTTAGAACTGAATTAATATCCATACAATAGGTTTGAAACTAATTAGACAATTTCCCTGCCATTGAACGGTAGCCACAAGAGCCCACTAAATTACTAGTGTGTTCAAGAACCACATTCTGTTCGCAACATATGGATTATTTCATTGTTAAGATTTAAAGAGAAATTAAACATGCAAGCTTATCATATTTTTAATTAATTGTTGCCGCTCTAGCAACCCATAATGACGATTTAGATTCAATTACCTCAACCATTTGATTTAACTTTACCAAAACGGTAGATAAAAGAGGACAAAAGAGATGAATGTATGTTAGTAACTAAAATTATTCCTATTGATGTGTCAATTATTTAATTGGGATAATTTTGAAAGGCTCGAGAATCCTTTACCTCTGATCGTCTTGGTCGCTGAAGATCCAACCAGAGATTCCACCAGCTTGTTTCATGGCAGCTCTCCAAGCCGGAACCCTCGCATCTTCCCGCTCTACATAACGCTCGAACCAGACCTTGAACGGCCCCCTCTGATGCCTCACGTCCGAGGGCTTGACCCCGTAAAACACCGGGAGTATCAGCTTCCGGCACTCGCATATCTTCGCCAGCTCGTCCAAGCACCAGTGCGAATCCGCGTACCTCGGCGATATCACCGCGATCGCCATGGCGGAGTCCTCGATCGCCGCCAGTAGGCTCGGCGAGATCTGGTCGCCCCTGTTCATGCCCTCGTTGTCGCGGAAGGCCCGGACGTCTTTGCTCCGGAGCGCGTCGTAGAGAGGGCCGATGAAGGTTCTGCGCGTGTCCTCGCCTCGGAAGCTCAGGAACACGTCCCACTTCAGCCTCAGATCGGGCTGGGTCGATGCAGCAACGCCGTTCTCCATTCTATTCTGGGGGGTGCTTGAATCGTAGCTAAAAATGAGAAAGATGGGCATGTGAAACGAGTGTAACTTGGCTTACATATGAGATCTTGAAGGAATACGCGGACTAGGCTATTGTATTGAGAAGCGGTTTACCTCGGATCAACGAAGAACACAGGTGACCGGGCAGGGAATTCGGTTGAAGGTACTTGACCAGAGAGTCAAGAGAACGGTCTTCAACCTCGCGAGGTGGAAAAGGGAGAATTCGAAACCGAAACCAAGTATCATCTTCTTGAAAGCTCGGTTGTCGCAATAGTGACGGGCGATCGGACAGGGCAGATGGGGGGAGGTAGGTAGAACCAGGAAAGTTATTCTTTGATTCGATTGAAGGTAGAGAGAAAGCTTTTATCTAATCAGTGCCCATGAAGGAAGTTGCTTCCGAGATTATACAAAGGCATCCAAAGGAAAAACTTAGGCCGAGCAAGAGACTGTTCACTGAATAGTTCCATCACATCCTGTAGTTCCATCACATCATCCTCGTTGGTGAATGAAGAGCCGGTCGACAGGTAAACGACAAGTCAAGGTAAGACCTCGGGGTTCGAGAGAAATTTCGAGTGGAAGCTTCGTGGTTCGAGCTCATGGTGATGCAGGAAGCAGGAACGAAGTAGAGCCGCATGTTCTTGAAATCGTTCAATTGTTAAAACCCATGTCAGACACATCCCATTATTTTCAATTATCTAAATCGATATTCTGATTAAATAATTAAATTTAATACGTACATATATATATATATATGTAATTATATTTTTTATGACGCCTAGTACTAGTACTATTGCTTTGCCTTTGCCTTGCTTTGGGGCGAAAGAATATAGACGATTCATTCATTGGCTTTGCTTCCGTGTGGTTCGTGTCGTTTGTTGCTTTTGTGTAGTTCACGTGATTTCTCCACCCATCATCATTTCTCCGCATGCTCGCTATTCAATTCTCCTTAGATTCCGCTTGGGGTCCACAGGGAGGAAGAACTTTAATGGAAAGAGTGACGATTGTATTGCTTGATTTCGATATCATAGCTAATTCATGGGCCTCAAACCAAATCGGAGTATTCCCGATTGAATGTGCTTTGTCGATGATTTAAACGCAAATCTAATACGTACAATATATGCATGATATGCAAAACATTTGGATCCTTTGCAAAATATAAATTATCAAAAAATTTAGGGTTAAATTAGTATAATTAAAATGTTTAAAACTAAATTAACTGTCATACAATAAATTGAGGATTTTTTGGACCATTTTCTCTATAAAGTAATATGATATATTTCATTTGGTCAAAATATGTCGCAGCTTCACTTAAATAATTTTGCTTTAGAATATAAATTTTCATATCTCCAATGTTAAGTGACATATTTGCGATAGGTCATCACTTGCACAAGGAGGGATGGTGACAATGATGAAAGCCTCTTCTTAGGGTTAGTACTCCCTTATTCATGTGTCGCGTTTGATATTCGTGTCAAATAATTTAATTACGATGAAATTGTGTTACCATGCCAATTCATGTTAGCATATGCAATTAAGTATATCATATCATGTCGTGTCATATTCAAATTTCCACTCTATAATTCACATTTTACCCATGTCATGTCCTTGTCGTGCAGATAAACAACAACAAAGGCATCTCCAAATCCATGTATTACGGTCATTATCTTCCCACTTACTCCCCCATCAACAATAGATTCCTCAAATATTATAGATATTCGATTACAGTATGCAGCATCACTGGTACACTTACAATTACTACTGTTTGTTTCAATCTTAAGCAAGGCACGCAATTTAATCCCCAACCACTGCTGCTAGGCGTGTCCCCTCCATTGGGTAATGGTAATCGCAATTATTATTGATTTTTATGCTTTGTGAGGACTGTCATTTGACATATTCATAAGCTTTTAAACGTACACGACCTCAATTTAACTTTCGATTGGATTTTTTTTTTTTTTTTTTTTTTTTTGATATCTAGGATCCGGCCTAGCACAACTCACGGGTGCTCACGGGTGCACCCGGGCACCCGGCCCAACGGAGACCACCGACTATACTTGGAGGGAAGCTAGCATAAGACCCCACCAACATGGCCCCTCACTTAAGACGTGTATAACAGCGCGAAGATTCGAACTTTTGACCTAGCGGTGGATCTATTCACACGTTTTTGCCAACGCAGCTGCCCACCGGTTGGTAACTTTCAATTGGGTAACTTTTGATTGGATTTTTTTTTTTTTTTTGGTGACCGATGACTCCGCCACGTGCCCCTTGTGCCCGAACGGCTCCTGAGAGCTGAGCCCCTATATCTTGGGAAAGACTAGCACAGCAACCCACCGCCATAACCCCTTAAATCGCTAGCAACGCAGGGTTTCGAACTCTCGACCTTAGCGATGAAGGAAGGACTCTCAACTAATTGCGCTACCCATGGATGGGTAACTTTCGATTGGATTGATCTCTAAAGAAGTGAAGACATTTTAATAATCAATCTGTTCAAAGAAAAAAATGTGAGAGCAGCTAACACAGCCGGAACAAAACTTCCCGTACTTATAAGTGGAGTTCAAGTTGCTCCATTTGCGTTCTTTTTATTAAGTGAGAAACCAAATTGTGGAATTCGTGAATAAGGCTGAGCTAGGTGTTGCTTATATGAGCTTTCAAATTTTACTTATAAGACTAGCCACCAACTATACCCTCTCTACACGCAAAGTAATAATTAGTGACACTACTCCGATCTATTGTATTTGTACTAGGATTTTCTATTAGAAACATCAAATTGGAAAAAGCTTATTTTGGAAAAAATATTAAGACATTTATAAATCATCACATTAGTGTTAATTCAGTTATAAACTTTTTAATTAGATCAGTTTAATACTAACATTTTTACGATTTTTTAATTGAGTTCATCTGGCTAATTTCAAATTGTTGACATGGATAATAGTTATCTTACATGGAACGGCTAATACTAACATTGATTTTATTTTTATAATTTTTTTATAATATATTTTATTTTTTTGGTAATTTTTATTCTTTATTCTTTATTCTTTTTCCTTTTCTTCTCCTTTCCCTTTTTTCTTATATTTTCCCACTATAGCCAGCAAGGGCTATGACCCTCACCCATATGCGGACGAGGCCAACCTTGCTAGCCACGTACGAAGGTAGCCATGCCTTCACAACCTTTGTCAATTCATGTTTACCATTCCATATTTTAAAAGGTATTTCATCGACACTTTTCAGCGAAACAAAATTACATTCGAGAATTCATTGTCAGGAAACCAAAAAAGACCAAAGGCTAGGTGAACATTCTTAGGATACATATGACAAAATTTCTATAACATAAATTGATTTCTCAATTTCTATTTCAGAAATTAAGAAGTTAAAAATTTTAACTTCTGATTTTTTTCTTCAAATTTATTTCTAAAATAGAAATTTATTCCGGAAATAGAAAAATCAAATTGCGTTAACAAACAGATTTTTGTTTCAAACATGTTCCGCGAAACAGAGAAACAAAAAAATAAAGAAGTTGAAATTATATCATACATGCCGTTAGAATACTTAAGTGTCTCGACCTTCTTCGATGTGACCACTAAAAGGAAAGTTGATTGATTATTAAGTCCAAAAACTTGACACGGACTCTAACAAACTCATATCAATCACAACTTTTGGATTTTAATTTAATCAATTAAATATGCAATTCAATTTAATTAGAAATCACCACTAATCTATTATGGGTCAATTAGAAATGAACACTTTACTTTTACAAACTAGAAATGCATGAATATGGAGACTTGGTTATGCTAGATTAACCTAACGCCCTTAATGTGTATTTTCTTTTTATTTTCAAAAATATTTTGAATAATCTTAGTCAATTTTAATCCTAAACCACTAACATGTAATGGGTGGTCATGTGAGTGCACAACCAAGAATTTAACAAGAAATAATTCAAAGTAATAAATGAATTACTTGAATATGGGCAAAAACATCAACGCATTAAGCAAAGCAGAAGCTGCATCAAGTTCAACACACCAAGTGTTCTACAAAATGTTAACTAAATAATATATGCATGACCTAAACATGATTTTTAAATGTAATATCAATTAATTCTTTTTGGGTTTTTCTTTTTAATGAAAATTGAACTATATGCAATGCATGAGATACAATTTATATGCGAGCTATTTCAAAGGTCAAGTAAAAGAACTATAGATTAATCTAACATGACATGACATGAATATTATGACGCGATATTATGATAACATGGCAATGTGATGATGTGGCAACGATTACATGGCGAACATGAGGACAGGGCAATGATGTAACAATTGATATATGTGTTTTTTTAGACTAATATAGAGAACCACCTAAAATGTAATTACCTAGTTTAAACTATGAAATAATTATATTAAATCCTAATATAAATTAGGTAATTTCCTAATTAATTACATGGCCCCTACATGTGCAGTTTTAAATTAGGGAACGGATATGAATGCAATATATGCTAACATGAAATGCATTTTTTTTTTCGTATTCTTCGTAATTATAACATTTCATAAATTAACAACATGCAATATATAAACTCAAGCAATCAAGTATTCATGACATTGATAATAGGACATAAGGATAATCAGGAATCCGATTCTAGGTATCGAAATCCCAATTATATGCACGACTCAAGCATAGATAGGCAATGAATTAATTGGGGAAGTTACTTATTAAGGGAACGCCTAAAACTCAAACCAAATCAAAGTGTGAATCAAATAATCTAGGGATAAGTGCTGCAGAAGTTCTAAAACTTGTCACGAAAATACAATTAAGTCCTAAAATTTGCAAAAAGTATAATCAAGTCATAAAACTTGTCAAATTATTTCAATCGAATCCTAAAATTAACGCCGTTAGCTTTTTTAACGGAAAATGCTAACGTGGTATTTTAAATAATTTTTATTTTCCACGTGGTTTTTTTAATTATTTTTTATTCAATTTTTTTAAAAAATAGATTTAAAAACTAAAAGAAAAGAAAATTTATTTTTAAAAATTGTTAAAAAAATAAAGATCAATTTTTAAAAATAAATTTTCTTTTCTTGTTAGTTTTTAAATCTATTTTTAAAAATGAATAAAAAATAATTAAAAAGGCCATCTGAAAAAAGAAAAATTATTTAAAAGACCACGTTCAGACTAGGTCAGCATTTTTCATTAAAAAGCTAACGGCGTTAACTTTAGAACTTGATTGAAACAATTTAACAAATTTTAGGACTTGATTGCACTTTTTTGCAAGTTTTAGGACTTAATTGCATTTTCGTGACAAGTTTTAAGAATTTCTACAGCATTTATCTCAATAATCTAAATTAGGCAATCGTATATTCAATTAAGTTCAAATTAAGAAGCCACCTAATTTGAACTTGGATCAAACGATGGCCGGCCACGATGAACCACAATCGGCAAGGCTATGAGCATGAACGACAAAGCAACGATAGTGGAGCTTGACTTGCCGTAGGAATATGGGGACGAAAAACTGAATATGGAGACGGAAAACAGAAACATGGGATCGGCTACTCTAGAACGGTTTCATTGCAAGAGCATTGGGAGGATTGCTGGAGTTTTTGCAGTCATGGTAGTAGAAGAAAATATCCGGTGGTTAGTAACCATCACATCATTAGCCTATGTGGCCTACGTGATCCTAGGTGGCTCCACACAAAGGGCAACACATGTCTCTCACTTGGACCGGTGGAAAATAGAAAAGACTAAAGGTCTGTTTGATAACTGGCCAAAGAGTACCCGATTCTATTATTTTGTTTCCTGGAAACAAAAAAAGAACATAAATTATTTCGGTAAATTTTTTGTTCGCAAGAATGGATTTGAAATAAAATCAAGTAGAAAAAAATTGCTTCTTTGTTATTGGGAACAACTTCAGAATCAAGCCAACCCATTTTTCTTTTTCTTTTTCTCTTTTCTTTTCTTCTTTTCTCTTTTTCTTCTCTCTTCTTCTTCCTTCCAGCCAATCATTGGCCATCGTAGCCCGTTGCCACCACTAATGACTAGCTAGGCGAGATTCAATGAGCTCACCAAGGGCTCACTTGACCACCATGAGGCTCAACCTCACCCAGCCGATGCGAGGTCGGCCTCACCTTAGCCTAGTGAAGTTGAGCCTTGCCGAGGGCAACGACGCTCTAACAACTAGAGGTAGGAGAAGAAGAGAAAAGGAAAAAAGGAAAGGAAAAAATAAAAAAGTAATAAAATAACTAAAAATTTAAAAGAAAATGGTTGGGGTAGAAATTTTAAAGGTCTACCAAATGCATTTCTATTCCGAGACTAGAAATTTTTGATAATTACCAAATGCCTTCGAATGTTTAGAAACTTATTTAGGGAACAGAATTAAAAAATCATTTTTTAGTAGAAATTATTCCTAATAACATAATGATTATCAAATGCACACCTAAAAAGTGGACTTTCTTTTTTCTTTCTCTAGCTGGCTGGCAAAGGATAGGACAATAAATGCTCAAACTCCAGCTTACAAAATTCTCTCTCCTATTTTCAATTTTCAGGGCTTTTTTCACGTTCTCTCTAAGAGAAGAACAACCCAACCCTTCCTCTCTTTCTTTCTCCAGCGCGTCCCACCACCTCCCCAAAAGGCTCGCTAGTCACAGCTACTGCTCAAATCTACCTCTAGCACATCGCCTCTCCCAACACACATGCCATGCAAGATGATGACGCGGTGATTTCAAACCACTGAATATTTTCTAGATTTAATATCACGAAAAATCTCAAGTTTATACACTTGTAATAAATATACCTCAAACCAATTTTTTTATCACCAAAAACTCTAAATTAGTATATCTATGATAAATTTACCCCCAAAATGACCACAAAAAAATCTTAAACTTGTAAACTTATAACAAATTCACCACAAACTAATTTTTTTTTACCGTCAAAAACTCCAAACTGATAACAAATATACCATCCGTCAAATTGGATTAATATTAAAAAAAACCACAAAACGAATATAAATATGACAAACGAAGAATAAGATCTCAAACTAGTAAACTAGTGAACTATCACGTGTCATCTAACTCAACAATTTGATAGTAAAATTAAATGGAAACTAAGAGGGTAAATTTGTTACAAGTGTAGTAGTTTGTGGTAAATTTATTAAAGATGTATCAATTTGGCATTCTTGGCTATAAAAAAATTAATTTGGGATAAATTTGTCAAAATATATCAATTTTTAGTTTTTGTGATATTAAACCTATTTTCTGCAGTCTTTACCCACAAAAAAAAAAAAAAAAAAAAAAAAAAAAAAAAAAAAAAAAAAAACCTATTTTCTAGGGTAGGCCTCGTGGAAAGATACAACTGAGTTAGTCGAGGATTGAGCGTTCCACTTTGCTAAGAGCACAAGAAAACGTGCAGTGCGAAGTTTCAAAAACAGCAAAGAAAATCGGACACCCTGAGTATCACCTTCTTTCATTGAATCCTCAATATTCCTTTCCCTCTTAGCTTCCTCGTGTTTCGACTACTATCTTTGTGTATCTCCCAATATTTTCTCTCTTCCACGTTTTCTTCGGTACGCCCATGATGCTTCTTGCTTGCTAAACTTTTCCAGATACATAAGCATATGTTCCCATCGGAAACCTTACCTTGCCGTGAATATGTCCAATGAATTTCGACCAAGGTTTATTTCCCCAGTTTTTAATGAAGATCGATTTTCTTGCCTTCACTTTAAAAGGATTTTCCGAAGAAAATATGCATTGTTACCACCCCCAAGCTTCATCAAAATCCACTTCCCTAATCATGTGCAAGGTGAGAGCAAGCCTCACTTGAGGCTGGCCATGGTCGGCCTCACCAGCTTCGGGTGATGGTTGGCCTCACTAGCTTTAGACCATACTAGATTTGGCGAGGGCAAGCCTTGCTTGAGGCTAAGCTTAAGGTTGGCGAGGTCAACTCTTGCCAAATATCGGCGAGGTGACCTTGCCAGCCTCAAGTGACCTCACCCCTATGAGGTCGACACTTGCCTGTGGCCAACTATCAGGGAGATTGGTGATCCCAAAGAAAGAAGGAAACAAAAAGACAATAAAAAATTAGAAAATACAATGAAAAATACAAAATCAACATCAGTAATACCATGTAGGGAGTCTAACATGTATGAATGGGTGGCAAACCTATAAGGCGTAAGGAAGTTGATTGGTAGGATCCCTTCTAGGTGCACTGCTGATCTGCTGATCAACCTTGATCTTATAAGAAGTGTTCAAGTGAGAGCATGAATGTCAGGACCTAAAAGATGGTGCGCTATACCTGAATGAGGCAAGTGGCATCCGCATCAGCAATTTTCAGTTGAGATTGGCTGTTGGACTACATTGACAATTTTCCAAAAGATTTAGGATTAAATTGGCCAAATTAAAATGTTAAGGCCTAGATTGGTAAAAAGGTAATAGATTTATGACTTTTTTTATAATAAATTCAGGCACGCGTGAAATTCAATTGAAGCATGGGCTGGCCAAGATCTTCAAATTTTAATTACACTCGAAACCTCTCTGCTTAAATCAGTCCATTTATGCAATTTGTGTGAGCCTAACGTAATTAAATAAAGAAGTTGCTAACATGCAAATCAAAAATATTTTTGTTTTGGTTGGAGTTAATTTCTAATTTTCTATGCAACAAATGATTAAATGGACTGCCAAAATTTAGGTATCAATACTAGTTCTAAATGGAAATCACGAACCCGACTTATCTAGGCTAAGAAGAGTGATCGCCATCACCGAATCAATCAATACGAACGGTGACATGCAAATCTGGGACTAGGTCCTTCTCTCCTTCTCTGCTTCCTTCCTTGGACAACCACGATGGATTAACCGTAACATGTTTACATTGCGGAATAGAGATTTTACTTTACAACAGCCTGTTCTTCAATAAATAAAATATTGTACAATTAATGTTATCCCATGTTTATAAGAATTTCTAACACGAAGGTCCTGGGAACGACGCAACAATATGTTAGTGAGATTTCTGTATTAGTATAGTTTGTATGTTTGTCGGATTTATCCAACTCGTAAATTACATACACTCCTCCAAGGATGAATAAAGTAAAAATTAACTTTGTACACAAATAATGATTCATTTAAAATGTTAATGACTCGGTTGACCGATAGCTAACATGTGAGGTTATGGAACTCAAACCATAGATGTTTCTTTGGAGACATCTACGCACTATTCATTCATCTTTTGACCGAATACGCAGACACAAAAGCTCATCGGGGGATGCTGGACAGGACATGCATCATGCTGAGAAACTTGTACTGAAAGATGAACCGTGCTTTAGTATTGGCCACAGTAATGGCATTGAAACCATGTTTTATTCGGGGAGATGCGTGATCAAGCATTTTTATAATTGAAGTGCAAGTACCCAAATCTAGAGCTTTTTTATCGCATGGAATCGGCCCATGTCGGGTAACGCACAATCAAACAAATCGAGATTCCAGGACACCTATCAAAGTTGTCGTGTACGAATCCAATAAAAAGATTATTTCACTCACGAATGGTGTGTGTGCATGCAAAGAGATCTTCCATATCTTTCTATTGTTTTATTTAGTTGAACTTTTTCATGGGGCTTTGAACTTCCAAAACCCTTTAGGGAAAATATTCACATGACTGGATTATATGATCATCTGTGAATGGATGACAAATGTACAATGCCTCATTGATGAGAAGATCACCAAAATGGAGTCCAAACTCAAGCTCATTACCAACATTAAGTGGATGCAATATCTTGAAAAGAATTCTTAGTCATCAAGTAGTAAGTCAATTAGATTGATCAATTGCTCCGTGACATATCGATTTTCATTGATCTTAGAGAAGTTTATTTTCATTAGCATTCAATGCAAGTACCTTAACAAGTCTCATCCATCATGGGGGGATATGCATTAATGGTTCAACTCCCTCGAATCTCTCGACCGTTCATCGAAATGGTAATCCTCATCTGGCAACCACCGTGATCTAGGAAAAGCACACCTTAAGATAGGAAAATTATCCAAAAAATCAAAAATCTATTGTATTTTCAACAATTCAGTCCAAAACATTTTAATTATACTAATTGAGTTTTAAAAATTTTCACATTTCGTTAATTAAATTCATCCTACATCCTATTAATTTTAGTCAGAAATTATTGATGTTGATACTAGTAGTGCCTTGTAAATGGCTGGCATTGATGTAGATAATTTTTTATAATTTTTTCTTTTTTTTTTTCTTTTTTTTTTTTTTTTTTCCTTTTTTCTACCAAGTCCACTGAGGGTCGTCAGCCAACCCTCATCAATCACTAGGCAAGGGTTGGCGCCTATGACTGGCAATCAACCCCCACCGAGCTCATAAGAAAAAAAGAAAATAAATAAACATGCTTATGAAAAAGTCATAAAAATTGTTAATGCTAACGCCAGCCATTCCATGGCCAGCCATGCCACGTAGAATGGCATGCATCCACTTAAGCAATTTTTGGCTAAAACTTGATAAATGGATTTAATTGACATTTGACAAAATTAAAAGTTTAGAGTTGAATTAGTAAAAATGTAATATGTCTAGACTTTTTGGAAAATGTTGCCACCTGGGGCCTATCAACTCCAATCCACCAATGATGATGTCCGCTTCAACACCACTAAGTTAGACACAACCTCACGGTTGAAAAGATCAGTCAAAAAGAGCTTAGTGTCATTTGCTTTTTATTATATCTAGTTAAACCGAACTTCGCTAGAAGGTCTAAGATATCGAGCAAGCAACCTAGATATATTAGTTTTCTTTACACTTCAAATAGCATATGGGAACTTCGCTCAGAGATCTAAGCTATCGAGCAAGCAACCTAGATATATTGGTTTTCTTTACACTTCAAATAGCATTTGGGAGATTCGATGTTAACCAAAATTCTCGCACATGCACCTTTGGTAATGAAGCATCCAGCAATCCACTCTTTTATTAAGCACCGATGGAGCTCACGGTGTCTAGAACAACAGGTTTAACAATCTCAGCGAGTGGGAAACATGCTTATGCGTATCTGGTGATTTCTTTCTCTAGATATTCATCGGACATCCATAGAAATTGTGGGCCCAATCTATCACATTTGATACCACTTGTTAGGACATATAGTAGTAGTCCATGCCAAGATTACGAAACAAGTGCCCAAAGCTCATTAACATTTTTAGTGAGAAAATTACCGAAAAAATTCTAAACATATGTCGTGATGATCAATTTAGTCTTAAACTTTACAATTTGACTTTTTTTTTTTTTGTTCAATTCCATTTGACTAATTTAATCATAAACATTTTGACAATTTGTCGATATAATCATTTCAGTCAATTTTGACTAAAATCATTGACATGGATACTAACCAACCTATATGGCATGACTAATGACATGACCGGTGTTGATGTAAATAGTTTTTGCAATTATTTTAAATTTTTCTTAATTTTGTCCTTTTTTTCCTTTTCATTTATTTCGCAGGCACAAATTTGGAAAAAAAAGAAAGAACCAATCCCCGCCGAGTCAGAGTTAGAAAAAAATTATAATTAAAAGTTACAAAAATTATTCATGTCAACACTAGTCGTACTATATAAAATGGCCAACATCCACATGAACGATTTCTAGCCAATATTTGTTGACAAATTATCAAAAAATTTATAACTAAATTAGGCAATCGAAATAGTTAGGACTGAAGATTTTTGACTTTTTTTATAATTATCCTCATATTTAGCTAGACCCATCACTTCAATCACTGAATTACAAACTAAGTATGGACATATCCTTTTGCATGCTTCTTATTGTATAAATGTTTAACGTGAACAACCCACCGGTGGGTAGTTGAGTTGATTCGGCTTTGGGTACTTCATCGCAGAGGTCCTGGGGTCGAAACTCCGCAACTATTAACACGTCTTAAGTGGGGGCCATGGTGGTGGGATCCTATGCTAGCTTCCCTCTAGGTATTGACACTTGGTCCAAGGTGCATCGTGCAGGTGCATGGGCCGTTAGCATAAACAAAAGTCGAACTTGTCAAAAAAAAATGTTTAATGTGAACAGTAACATTTTTAGAAGCCTCATACTTCGAATGGTAAATAATTCATTTTTTTAGGGAGGGCTAGAAAAAGGACATGATCTGATCAAGCTACGTGATATTCCATATGTTTCTTGTGAGATCTGATCTGCTGATGGCTTTATATGTTTGGAACCATCATCATGCAGATTTGTGTACCCTATTGATATATCATCTGCGGGACACCTCGGACATTGAGGATCATAATCGGGAACATTAGGCACGACCTGTTTTCACGATATAAACATGACACAAGAAGAAATATAAAATACGAGAAAACCCTTAAATAAATATGCTTAATTGCATATGATGACACGAATTGACACGTTTTTTTTTATTATTATAGTTCAATTATTTTGGTGTGTATGTTAAGAAAATTGAATAATTTACAACTTAATTTTTTAGAATGTTTAGTTGTGATCCCACATAAGTTGATATGGAATGAAAGTGGAGTTTTTGAGTTCAAATTTTTCCGGCCTCCTTGTTTGTCTACCCAATAATGCTGCTCTTGTTTGTCCACCCAATAATGCTACTCTTGCCTACACGTCAGGGAAGTGCCGGAGTATTTTAAATATAAACCACGCCGTTGCCTCACAATTAATGTTTAAGCTATTTAAAATAGTTGATCATGGTTTCATAATATTGTCCAATACATTACCAAAATTATAATGTTTTACAATAACATGAATTGACATGAACAATAAAGACAATTACAACATGTCAGCACAAATTCTCAGCCCTAGATAGTTGCGTGTCTCGAAATCACAATACATATTTGTGTAAATAAATTTCTCAAGATTTACTAGGGGCCTGTTTGTTTGTGTTCTTTTTTTTTCTCCGGAACACAATTTCTATTCTTTTATTCCAAGGAACAAAAAAAGAACAAAAACGTGTTTATTTACACTTTTGTTCCCGAAAACAAAAAATCTATTTTTTTGTTCCCAAGAACAAAACAAGAAATTAAGAAAAACTTGTTATTTGTTCCTAGGAACATTTTTGAAGAAACAAAAGAACAAAAACACAAAACTTATTTCTTTTTTTTTTCTTTTTCTTTTTTCTTTGGCTAGTCTTCGGCCTCGGCCATGGCCAGCAACCGATCGTCAAGGGCCGACGACCTCGCCGGATCTGGGCAAGCGTCGGCGTGAGGTTGGCCTCGCCTTGGCTAGGCAAGCTTGAGCTCACCCAAATCTAGCGAGGCCGAGCCTCGCCGGTGGCTAGGCGAGGTTGGCCTCCCCAGCCGGTGTGAGGCCGACCTCACGCCGCCGCCTGGGCGAGGCCGAGCCTCACCAATGGCCTGGCGTGGCTCACCTGGCCGAGCGATCTCGCGACCACATGCCGCCTCGCCGGGCAGGCCGAGCCTCACCGGTGGCCCGGCGAGGCTCATCGAGGCCAAGTTGGCTTCCGAGTGAGCTCGTCGGACGTCGCCTAGCCGATCGCTGCCACGGCGGTGGCCGGCGACCGGCCAAAGAGAAAAGGAAAAGAAAAAGAAAAATGAAAAACAAAATAAAATTATTAAAAATTAAAAGAAACAAAAAAATTATACAAGTTTACCAAACGTATTTCTGTTCTTTTTTTATTCCAGGAACAAAAATTTTGTACGATTCTGCAAACACAAAAAAATTGTTCCCCGAAAAAATTATTTCTGTTCCATGGAACAATTTTTTAACAGAAACGTTATCAAATATAGCCTAGGTAAAAAAAGGGAATTCATAATAGAGGAACCAAGGCAGGTTCTATTCCTTTTTTTTTTCTTGGTCATTCAGGTTCTATTCCTTGGACACCCAAAGTTGCATTCTGATGCATGTCAAATCTCAGGTTCTCAACGATTATATAATCTTGGAACCATCGGCACTTTTTACGGCCGCTGACCCAAATCAAAAGAAAAAAGAAAAAATGTTGTAGGATACTGTACCTAGTTATATCATCCTTCTAGGAGAAGCCATTCCTAGTGACAAGCATTGGATTCTTGCCAGCATATTGATTATAACTCCAACATGCATGCAGAGAATGGATAAGACAAAAAAAAATGGGCCATATGCTTTAACCATCGAAGTAAGGAGTGACAATATTCCCCAATCAAAAGGCCCTCAACCATCTAAAGGTGGAACCAGCTTCTAATTCATATTCATGTACATCTATATCTATATGTGTTGGGTGATCATATTCCTAAAGATCACATATCCCCATTTTTGGGAGAGTATAAGTTTTTGCGGTCCAACCAAGGGGGGTCCAAGTGATTAAGGCATAAAGTGGACCAGAGGAGGTTAATTAAACTTGTGAGTATCTATTTCTGCCATGATATGAAAACATGACTCGAGTGGAAGTCTAGTGGATTCAAATTTATGTTACTCGTGTTTCGTGTCATAATCTTGTCACGATACATTTGAGTTGATTTATAAATTGGGCCATATAAAGGTGAAACTAATGTCACCTGAAAATTACATGTATGTTCTATTTAATTGAATTTGTCAAGATCTTGTTGCTAGGATTATTGATTTGACCTACATTAATCTATTTGGCTTGAGCGCTTAATTTGGTACATCCTTGCCAATTAATATGTTATGTGAATGAATATTGGTATGCAATAAATTATTTATATTAGATCATTTTTCTAGGTATAGTATTGGATTATATATCTTGGAGTTTTTCGTAAATTAGCCCAAAAAAAGGAATCAATTTCGTAATTTTATTAACATTTCCCTAAATATTTCTGTTTTGTTTATGCATCTCCAGTACGCACATCAATCCCATTAATAAAAACCATCACAGCTATTTAACATCTTAATGAAGCAATTTGGGTAGTTCGGGTCATATTAGGGTTGTACTAACCCAATTTGACCTAACTGGTAAAACCAATATCAGCTTACATATTTGATGAAGAAAGGCGTTTGGGATTGAAATAGAAACCAAATAGTGCAATCCCTATGTTAGGACTCGTAGCAGAAGTCCTATACCCTTTTAGAGGAGATCTTTTCTAAAAGAGTCTAAATTTGATCCCATCAATATATCTAATTTCATCTTCACTAAGAAGTATAAGTCAATGATTTTTAAATATTTAAGATAAAATGACTATTTCACATAACACTAAATTTCTTATGTGAGAGTTCTCCGACGCATAATTTACATGTATACCTTAAAACAATCTCACACTTGCATCTCCACCTTTGTTACGGGATAGCTTCCGAACAAACATCATTGTTGTACATGGAATAAAATTGCTCTACCTCGATACCTGCCTTCACCCATAGTCTCTTTTTGCCAAACACATCGAGATGAAAATTTTCACCAAAATCAATGTTGGTCATGAGATATCTTTTTTGAGATATTTAAGTCAAATATCGATCCACATTGGAGCTCCACTGATCAAGGTTTCGATACCGCTTGTTTGGGCTCGAAAGTTGCAGCAGAATTCCAATACCTGCACTTGAGAAGATTTGTGAGAGAGATCGTAAGTCCTAACCTAAGAACATATCTAGTTAGATACTACTTCATTAAAAACTTAAACTAACGTGGTATGGACTAATTAAGGTATCCAAACTGCTTCATACATACTAAAGGTGCATTTGGTATTTGCAAATGAACTTTGGGTGTAATGTAAATGCTAAAGTCAAAGTCATTCGAGGGAATGCAAATTATGTTTGGTAAAAAATTTTGCAAATGGACTTTGGAATTATGGAGTATTTGGCAAAAAAACCTTTTGCAATGAGTTTTGGCAATTGTTTTTATATTTTTTTATTAAAAAAATAAAAACCTAAACCTTTCATCAAAGCTAATGAAGAGCTATGGCCATCGGCAAGCCAAGTCTAATGCCGATGGCCGTTAGTTGAGGTCACCTGAGGAGGGTGGCGCAACCTAGGAGGCATGCAACCCAAGCGACCACCGCCTAGGTTGCCAGGATTGTGCAAGACCTAGGTGAGGACCACCTAAGGTCGCGAGACCCAAGCAATGGTCGCCTAAGGTTGTGCAACCTTTGGCAAGTGTCACTTGGGTCAAGTGACCCTCACCAACCCTTCTCTAGCCAAATTTGGCTTCACCAGCTACCGTCGCTAAAAAAAAATTAACAATTGTACAAATGGGCGAAATCAAAAAACTAACAAATTGGTGAGAGTAGTTTTGGAAGAAAAAAATCTAATTTTTAACATTTGGTTAAATACTGAAGGCTCAATGTTAGTCCCTACTAGTATTGAACTTTCAACTTTCCCAAGACTAGCATTTGGCCGAAAGTCCCTAGGTAAAATTTGTCTAACACCCCAGCATTGATCGAATGCCCTTTGGAAAACTGAACCAAATACACTCTAAATTTTCAATATCGAAATCCTCTAACACAACTCACATAGTCACATGTACACCTCGGTGCTCTGTCATAGGTAATTGTATGTGAATCCTTTTAAAAACAGATTGCCACGTGAGCGCAGGAGATACGAGAGGAGCCAATTTTCGTTCCAAATGTCTTTGCTTTTATTCGTAACGTAGGATGGGATGGGGAGGGAGAGGCACCAAGGCTCTTCGGGCATTGTGGGTGCATGTGCATGAAAAAACTCAAATGGAAGCTTAAAAGCAGTGTCGTATTAAAATTCACCAGTAAAAGCAAACTTAGGTCCCTTTTCATGTCACCAAAGAAGCCAGCTAAGCCTGCCCACTCTCTCTCTCTCTCTCTCTCTCTTCTCTCTCTTCGAGAAAGCGCAATAGAATCGCTTCAACCTATAAAGAAAACAAACCATCCGTAGCCCACGAAGTAAATTAGGGAAGACTTCCATCACCCAAAAAATAGAATTCTTGCCTTTGCCCACTCCCCAACCACACCCCCCCCCCGGGCACTCCTCTCTCTCTCTCTCTCTCTCTCTCTCTCTCTTTTTTTTCTTTTCATGCATGGCAATCATTGTGCAATGATGGTGTTGAGTTCTGCCATATTTCGTCGTTCGTCTTAGTCATCCTAGAAATCTAAGCATTTTTCTTTGTAGGAAAAGGGAAAAAAAAAAAAAAGAGAGAGTGGAAACCTGTGTATAGAGGACTATATAAGGAGCATATCCCATGGGTAAGAATTGTCCTCTATACGCAAAGTTCCTACTCAGAGCACTAGCAGCTCTGAGTCTCGTTTGGCTTTTGTTGTTTGCGATGGCGGAAGCGGCTGGCGGTAGAGGAGTACCACCAAGCCCGCCCTTGAAGGAGTGGTCGAAGGGGAAGGCAAGGAACTCTGAGTTGATTGATGGAGAGAAGAAGCTTGTTTTCCGTCCGCGGTCAGATCTCTACTACATGAGCAAGAGGAGAGTCCCTAATGGATCTGATCCTATTCACAACAGGTACGGTACATGAAGTTTTTTCTCTCTTTTACAGAAAGGACAGGAGATATATTTTATTGGATTAATGAAAACTTGAAGCCGTGTTTGTGATGTGATGAGTGGATTAATGTTCATAAAATTTGACATGATTAGTGATTTTGAGCCAGCGGTATTTAATAGGCTCGAGGTTTACTGTGGGCTTTAGAAAAGAGCTAACGTGATTCTCTTATGTTTTTAATATAGAGTTATAGCCCGAATAGTTTGTGTCAGTGCTTCTTGCTCCATGCATAGTGAATTTCTCTTTTGCTAAAGTTTTCTCCCCTATGAAACAGTTGCTTTTGCGAAAGTTTTAGACAGCTAAGAATAACTATATTATCATCTTTAGAGTGATTCATATGGATGTCCAGTTATAAAGAAAAATCAACTTTTCCCTTTAAATATAAAGTATTCCCATTCTATTCATTTCATCACACCATATGCCAATGTCAAAATTTATTTAATAAACCAAATAATGACATAATATCTCACAATCATGTCCCTTTGACGAAATTTTATACTTTGAATGTCTTTTCCTTGAAAATACGATCAACGGTAACTAACAAAACAAAAGGTCTGCTTAATTCAACAGTTTAAATATATCCCAATTCTATAATCTGCTTCATCTTTTGATTTCTCTAAGAGATAGATGAAAACACTTGCATGTAAGACATTATATACATGTGCACTCATAGTGAGAACCCGTATACTCAATTTTGGATCTTTCACGTCTCATATGATTTGACGGTCTACTATATTGGGTGCATTTTCGTCAAGTGCCTACAGAACAAGTACCCTTCCCTCTCATTGCATAGAGAAAAAGAAACTATTGTGTCAGCTATTTATTTAATGCTCTAACAAAGGAGCTAAATCTAATATGTGCCTGCCATCAAAAGGGAAGATGTTCTCTTGCTTTATTCAATTTCAATGCTTATCTAAAGCTTTACGTAAATATAGATATGTCCAGAGTACATGCAACCTTTTGAAGCTTTAATTGTTTCTTTTGGTCTTCACTTTCCCGTCCCTTTAGAACACACATGCCGCATCTTCAAACATCCCATTGAAAATCGTGGTCTAATATATTGGAAGCTGGCACTTTTTTCACAACATAAAGGGTAATTGAAAAAAAAAAAAAAAAAAAGCTAGAGAGAACAACCAAGAGAACCAAAGCACATTCATTGTTTTTATCACTTATAAAAAATAATGCGTGGCTTTAAATTTATGTGTTTTTCCTTTGGTTTCAGGAGAGCTGGGAACTCAAAACAACCTCCGGGTCAAGCATAGGTATCGAGAGAGACAGAGACAGGGACAGAGACAGAGACAGAGACAGAGAGAAGACGACAGAAATGTGTGTGCAGGATTGCTTAAGTTCGTCTAGACATGGGATTGTAATTAAAGTTAATTAGAAAAGTTTGAGAACACTCCAGTACCAAATGTTTTGTTGCTTGATTGATTGCCCGCCGTATATTCTCTTCCGGGAAGCATTGTATTCTTCGTGGCTAGCACTAGGAATATTGGAAGCTTGTGTCGCACAAAATATGCTCTCCAGAATCCAAAGATAAATCATCCAGGGCAACTCATCAGACGAAACCCTACTTTAAATTATCTTCCGTATTTTCTTGCCTGATTACATGTCCTATGTACATCTGATTTGTCCTGTTTATCGAAATAGAGTGTCGTCGAAAAGCGCCCTTGTAAAGCATTCAAGTACCAGACGATCTTTCCTCAGCGATACTTTGAAAATCAAACATTTCCTTATTTGAAATGCTTAATGAGTGGCCGGCTAATCGTTTTAGGGGCTGTCTTGTCATGAATGTTTTAGCGGCCAACAGTCTCCCACACGCGCTGGTTGTTGTCCGTAAATTGTTTGTTCTTATATGCTGATTCTGCTGGTCAAAAGGAGGTGGCATCAGTATAAGTACACAGAATTCTTTTATCAAAGGGAGGGGAAAAAAAAGAAAGTGCGCAAAATAAAAGCGAACCCACCATGAAACATTAAAGGGGCACGCATGATCGGTAGAAAGCCTTTGCATCTCGGGTTCATGGAACGAATGCAATCTTTTTAATTTAGAATGCAAACTATACACATCTTGTTACTCCTTGGACCCTCCACTTGGACTAACTATAGCAATTTAGGAGACGTTCCTACCATTGAAAACGTTTATTGTAAAAGAAAATAATTTCCAGAAAAACCATTTTTCTTAGATTTCATTTATTTAGTAGTTTATGGAAAGTAATTCCTTTTTTATTAGAAAGGAAAGTCGTTTTCCTCCTTTTTTTTAGTAGAAAGGAAAGTCGTTTTCCTCCAATCTAAATTTATTGTTTTCAGTTAATGAAAAACGATTTTTGTAAATCGATTGGTTTCCCTTCATCCAAACACCGAGAAGTTGGACAATAATTGTCCGGAACAATGTTCTTTCAAGCAAACGGACTCTTAACATCTCATGAACCACATAATTAGCCAATTATCTTATTTATGCATATGATTGGTCAAAGGTTTAAAAGAAGAAAAAAGGGAACGCGCGATAGCACAAGATCACACTTTGAAAGTGGGCACAAAAGTAGTGGGCGGGCTCTCTACCCAACCTCTCTCTGTCTTTTCCTTTTCTCTTTGCTTGTTGAGTTGGGGTTGAGCTGAGAAGCAAAGTTTTGAGTCTGAAGCAAGCGAGGTTCGAATTGGGACAGCTTCCGAAAAGGACAAAAGAAAAGGGAGAACGTGCTCTTGTCACGACCAACGAAAGACAAGCATGTACTAGATCCTTGTCAAAAAATTGGGGCTGCGGTTTTAGATGAATTGGGGAAGATTTTGGGTGGTGGGCGTCTTTCCTCTTTGAGATTTGGCTTTCGTGTGATGGTAAACAGCTCTATTCTTAAAACTTGGGTGACCATGCAATGTGGTCCCATCCAAGATTAGTGGGGGAGCGTCCTTATTTGACCCGGGTTCAATCGACCCCACTACACACCTAAAAATACTGAGATGCGTTGTATATTTGACCTCCTTTTTTAGACTTTGACTCCCCATTATATTTCCAACCCTACCACCGGATGACATCAAAGAAAGCCCCAGAATTATAAATTTGAACGTTCAAAATTTTAAAAGAGAAGGTGGAAAAGTATACTAGAGTCCTAAAAAAAAATCTCTATGTACGTGTCACGTGTATTTTTGTCAAGTTGTTAAAGCATCAAATTTGGCTTTAAATCAAAAGCAAGTGGATTATAATGTGTCTTGAAATTTTAAGGACTTCGTAAAATTTGAATTATAAATATAATTCGTGGACAAATAGACTTTACTAAATCAGAGATGGCTTACAGTTTTGGATAGCATGTTTGCTCGATGACTAAGATTGGATATAAGCTTTTTAAAAGAAATCGATTAAGTGCATAGGGAAAGTAAAAGGCTTAGAAGACACAACTTTATAGTTTTTATAATCAAAGACAAGTACAATACTGAAATTAGGAAACTTAATTTAATTCAAATTGAACATTCAAACTTTGGTGAAATCTAATCCAAATGATTTTCTTCAAAATTTAACGAGGGGTGAGTATGGTTTCAAGGTAGAACTTGGAACTTGAAAACCAAACTAGTGAGAACATATTCGGTTCCAAGTTCCAAGTTCCAAGATCCATTGGGATTCCAGATTTCAAAAATTGATAAACCTATTTTAATTGGTAGATTCCAGGTTCTAGGTTGATAAAACCTAAAACCTGTAACTTAGAACTTGAATAAGTTTTTGTGTTTTTCTTGGTTTATGTCTTATTACGATCCTGCGGTATTTTGTGGCGTTCGATGATAAATGTATAATCTGGAACCCCTAGTCTACATTTCCATTTTATGATTGAGACTTTTACTTTGTTAATACTTTATATCATTTGTGTGTTTAAATATAAGTTATGATCAGTGAATTGTAATAGCAAGTAGTGATTATTAAATGTGATAATTCACTGTAATCGTTCAATTAATAATATAGATAGAAGGTGGATAGACCCTAAAACCAACTTTGAAACCTATGACATAGTAGGTTTCAAGTTCTAAAAAATGAGGAACATGTTCTAACAAATAGATTTCAAGTTCTAGGTAAAACTTATATTGAATGTAGAATTACTCACTTTTAATTTGACAAGCCCTTCTCGCGATTCTTGATGCCTTGGTTGATGTTTTGTGACTGTAGAATGTGCAATGAGAGATGCGTCCTTTTATCCATCATGCATGCAATTTTGTTATGCACAATCTTCTTCAACAAAATTCATTAATTGCCTCTTGACTTGCAATGCTTTACAAATAATTTGCAACCGCTCCCAATCCTTTAAGTATAACCATTCCTTGGTCAATAAATCATTCTTGACTCAGTCTTCGACTTCTTGATATATTTCAAGTCATTTGATTGGCATCGCACGTCATGAACTTCCCTTGAACTCTATTGATTAAAAACTCATCATCGATGAGCTTGTTAGACATTCCATCAATGTGCTTTTTGAGCCAATCATATTGTTATGACATAATGAGCTTATTAAGCATGCTATTGAGTTAGTCTTATGAGTTAAGGCTGCATTAGTAGTTCGGATAGGATAAAAAAATATCTTATTCAATATTTGGCAACGTTCCCTAAATTAGATAAAATCGGATATACCTTAATAAAGTGCTAGATAAAAAAAAAAAAAAAAAAATCAGGCTAGAGAGTGAGATGGTGGTGGATCTAGCGAAATTGGCAAGGAAGGAGACAAACCAAAGGAAGCTAGAAAGAGCGGGTTTCAAATATCGGTGAGGGAACTCAAGCAGTGAGATATGGACAAGAGATTGTACTAGGTAAGTGAGATTTTCATTAAAATAAGAAAAAGAAAATTATCCTATCTTGGATCGTACCGAGCATGTGATCAGATTTTCTACAATCTAGAGAATATTTGGAGGATTTATAATCCAACCTTATTTTATATAGATGATCAATTGCAGTTTAAATGTATTGTCATATCCCAATTCAGGTCATTAATTTCTTTTAGATTTGGGCCCACATTTTGGGCCTAATGTCAACTTGTGGCCCCTTATTTTGACCCCACGCTGGCTCAGTGATGGGTCAGAATGTAACAGCATCTCCATTTAGATAAAAACGTACTTAAGCCGTGAAGTCTCTACTTTTTCAATCCGAGCACTTTGACGTCTCTCTCTCTCTCTCTCTCTCTCTCTCTCTCTCTCTCTCTCATTGCTTCCCTTCCTCTTTAATTGTTCGTCTCTTCATTTGGAATCTTTAAATCACTGGTTGTAAAGCACAAGTGACGTTACTTTTGTGAAGCTCGTCAAGGATAGGTTCTAATAAGAGCGATTGCCAACCCGTTGAATGCAAGAAACATATTGTATCAGATCGAGGTCGAGTATTTCAAGTAGTTCACTGTTCAACAATCTGATAGAAGATTGACAATGACGTAACAGGGCCTGTTTTTAACCCGGACGCTACAGGAGTGAAGGACACCCTTAAAGAGAAGTATTCCGAAAACCACAAAGCTTCCCCGACAATGTCGCCTGAAAAGGTGGGTGATTTGTCAGGGTGGAGCATATCGATTCCTCGGTGTTGGGTTTCTGCTGATAATCACAATTCAAGGTGGCTCGCATGCCTGATAAGGCAAGAGGGAGTCCCGGAGAAGCTGAGAATCCATCCCGTCCGCCTGTCGACAGAGAAACAAGACTTCCACAGCCACCTTCTCTGTGTACTTTTTTGGTGGTTTTATAGGACAAGTGTTTCAACTTCTTTATGTTTCAAGAAGGCACGATGTCTGTCACCCTTGCGTACCTCGCAGCATTCACAGGCCTAGCCGCCGATGGCATTGTGGCGGACACCTTGTCACGAGAGTGTCCTGTCCATGACGGCTACCAACATATCTCGAGGCTCGAGCCGATATTCAACCCTCATTGATCACGTTGAGATGTCGAGTAGGAGGAGTTTGATTCTTCTGTTATTGGTTTGCTCCGAAGAGGCCTCCGAAACACATGATCCCGTGGCCAACCAGTTGGTGACTCTGTCTCCCGCTGACTTAGCTGAAGTTCAACCGGTGGCCATAGCCCCATTCCTTCTAGCATGGCTCTCATCATTGTTTAGGTCAGGCTATCGAGGTGATATCTGGGGTAGTAAAATTGACATTAATAATCTATAAACTTTAATTCAATGCCTTTTTTGGACTTTAGATTCATTTAATGTAATTCTTAAATTATTCCTAAATATTCAACATGATTTCTAAATCTTCAATTTATTCAATCTAATCTACCAACTTTCCATAAAAGTGAAATCAGTGCTTCAGTACTATTCGTATATTTTCATAATTACATTATTGCCTAGAAAACCTTTTCATTTTCATCATTCCCAACATAATTTCTCCTAAAACTCACAAAATATAGGTAAAGTGCCAATTGTTGTAAAATATCGCGTGGCGAATATATAATAGAGAAGAGATTAAAGAAGAGAAAGCAAGTGAACACTAGAGATAGTAGCAAGATGAGAGTACTTTATTTCTAGTATCTCACTGTCGTGTTTCTGTGTGATTATATCTTATACATCAAAACTAAACTCCTATTTATAGGAGAACAAGAATGTACTTATCATTAATATCAATGTATCGAATGATACATGTACGGGATAAGGGAGACGAACGTTCATTGTATAGGGAGATGTACTTAGAACATTTGATATAAATGTACCATAATAAGTACTTTGGATAAGATTAATATAATGAATATTCATTCATGTATTCTATCAATTCATGTATTTCATAATACTCCCCCTTGAATATTCATCATGTTCATTACGAATGTGCATCGAATGATACTACCTCATTAAAAACCTTAAGCCGGAAAAACCTAGTGGGATAAAAATCGGACAAAAGGGAAAAAGAGTGCAGAGCACACGTTATGATCTCTCCCTTTTATGGATGCATTAATTGCCTCGTTAAAAACTTTAAACCGGAAAAAACCCTATAGGAAAAAACCGGACATAAAGAAAAAAAAAAGTGCAATGTATATATAGCCACTCCTGGGACTAATCATTATTGCATCTTGTGAACTAGCCGCATATCAATGCTGCAATGCATAGTTCATAATATCTCACCCTCAATAGAGCCATATAGCCACTTCTGGGGCTAATTAATCTTACATCTTATGAACTCGCCTCATACCAATGCCATATACTAATTTCTCAAAACTTGATGTTGGTAATGATTTGGTAAAAAGATCTGCAAGATTATTTATGGATCGAATCTGTTTAACATCAATTTGTCGACTTTCTTCAAGTTCATGAGTATAGAAAAATTTCGGCGAGATATGCTTGGTCCTATCACCTTTGATATATCCTCCCCTGACTTATACAACACAAGCAGCATTATCTTCATAAATTATAGTGGGAGAATTTGTAACCGGTATTAAGCAACAAGAATTATGAATATGTGTTATAACGGATCTTAACCAAACACACTCTCTTCCAGCTTCATATAAAGCAATAATCTCAAAGTGGTTAGAAGATGTAGCTACTAGCGATTGTTTCGTAGAACGCCAAGAAATAACGGTGCCGTTATAACAAAATAAATACCCGGTTTGAGAGCGAGCCTTATGTGGATCGGATCTATATCCAAAGATCGGCATATCCAACTAAACCAGAGTTAGTAAAATCCTTGAATAATATAATCCCAAATCTATGGTTCCTCGGAGATAACGGAAAATATGTTTAACTCCATTCCAATGTCTCCGAGTTGGCTCGAACTAAAACGTGCCAATAAATTTACCGCAAAAGCGATATCCGGTCTCGTACATTGTGCCAAGTACATCAAAGCCCCAATTGTATTGAGATATGGTACTTCAGGACCAAGTATTTCTTCATCAGATTCTCTAGGACGAAATGGGTCATTTTGGGGATCTAGAGACCTTACAACCATAGAGGTGCTCAATGGGTGAGCTTTGTCCATGTTGAAACGTTTAAGTAATCTTTCAACATATACTGATTGATTGACGATTATTCCATTTGCTTTATGCTCAAGCTCTAGACCAAGATAAAGTTTGATTTTACCCAAATCTTTAACTTCAAACTCCCTTTTCAAATATTCAGCAGTTTCAGTTAACTCTTTTGGAGTTCCAATTAAATTTATATCGTCGACATAAACTGCTATAATAGCAAATCCGATTTTTGATTTCTTAATAAACACGCATGGGCAGATAGGATCATTTTTGTACATTTCCTTAATTAGGTACTCACTTAGGCGTTGATACCACATGCGACCGGATTGCTTTAACCTATACAAGGATCTTTGCAATTTTATTGATAATAAATTGCGGGGAGTGCATGCTTCAGGCATTTTGAATCCCTCAGGAAATTTCATATAAATATCAGAGTCTAATGAGCCATATAGATATGCCGTCACAACGTCCATAAGACGCATTTCCAATCTTTCAAAGATTGTTAGGTTAATGAGAAAACGAAATGTAATCATATCCATTACGGTGAATATATTTCATTATAATCAATCCCGTGTCTCCGGAGAATCCTTGGGCAACGAGTCGGGCTTTATACCTGACAACCTCGTTTTTCTCATTTCGTTTTCGGATAAATACCCATTTATATCCAACGGACTTTACATTATCGGGGATACGAGTTATAGGTCCAAAAACCTCTCGTTTAGTTAGGGAAGCTAATTCAGATTTAATTGCTTCCTCCTACTTATGTCAATCTTGCCTTTGACGACATTCAATAATAGATTGTGGTTCACAATCATCATCCATAATTTGATGAGCAACTGAGAATGCAAAAGCATCATTAATGATGATTTCATTTCGATCCCAAATTTCATTACAATATGTAATGGAATTCTCAGTATTCCCGGGGGTAGTGCTCCTTTCATGGGTTTGCGCCTCTTCAGGGGCAATAAGCTCTTTGGGAGGAAGCACAACATCAAGCTCTTCTGGAGCGGATTCCTGATTCTTTCCCCTTCGTTTTCGAGGAGCAGTATCTTTTGATCTTATCGGTCTACCACGCTTCAAGTGCGGGGGATTTTGATCCATTTTAGCCTGTTCTTTGGGAACAGCTATCCTAGCTGGAGCATTTGTAGCTGGAATATGAGACTTCGTTATCTTAGTAGCATCATTAAATGCGTCAGGAAGTCTATTGGCCATAGCCTATAAATGGATTATGCGCTGCACCTCGTTTTCACATTCATGAGTCCTTGGGTTCAATTGAGATAAATTTTTCTCATTCCAAGAGAAAACCTTAACTGGTTTTTGTTTTGCAGTCATGGAAGTTGTAGGTATCCCAATTGATGGAAACCTAGTCTCATCGAAATGACAATCTGCAAACTCGGAAAAAATCACCGTAGTTGGTTCCAAGAACCTAATGATAGATGATGAATTAAACCCAACATAAATGCCCAAACGGCGTTGGGGACCCATTTTCGTCCTTTTTGGTGGTGCTACAGGCACCTGTACTACACAACCAAAGGTACGTAAATGTGAAATATCTGGTTCATAACCAAGAACCATTTGAAGGGGAGATTGTAAAATACTACCAGTGGGGCGTAATCTTATTAGAGCTGCCGCATGCAAAACTGCATGACCCCATGCTATATCGTTGAGATTCGTTCTCAATAATAGAGTACGGGCAATGATTTGGATACGTTTAATCAAGGATTCTGCCAATCCATTTTGAGTATGAACATATGCAACCGGGTGCTCAACCTCGATTCCGAGTGAAGCACAATATGTATCAAAACTCTTTGATGTAAATTCACCAGCATTATCCATCCTTATGCTCTTAATTGGATAATCAGGGAATTGTGCCCGGAGCTTTATAATCTGCGCAAGTAAATGTGCAAATGCGACATTGCGCGTAGATAATAAGCAAACATGGGACCATCTACAGGATGCGTCCACTAATACCATAAAATATCTAAATGGTCCACTTGGTGGTTGTATTGGTCCACAAATATCACCCTGAATTCTTTGCAAGAATAAAGGAGATTCAAAATTAACATTTGTTATAGAAGGTTTGATAATGAGCTTTCCTTATGAGCAAGCTTCACAATTATAATCTTTGGACAATAATACCTTTATATCCTTTAAATGGTGCCCTTTTGTATTTTGAATTATCCTACGCATCATTGAAGCGTCAGGATGACCAAGGCGATCATGTCACAGTCCAAACTGATCAGGGCTTACCAATCTCCAGGATATGGTAGCGTAGGTTTCAACAGCTTTAATCATGACACAATACAAATCCATAGAAGAAGCTTCTAGCTTTTCATAGATGGTCTTCAGGCCCATCTTATAAGAGGAAATGCCAATATATTCCTTATCTTGCTCATAAATAGTCTTAGTATGGTACCCATTACGGCGTACATCTTTGAAACTGAGCAGATTCATTTTTGATTGAATGCTTAGAAACGCATTCTCAATATGTAGGACTGTGCCATTTGGCAAAATAATTGTAGCATTCCCAAAACCATCAATAATCGGAATAGGACCTGATATTGTATGGATTTGTACCTTACGCAATGTTATACTCGAGAAAAAGTGTCTACTACAAAATATAGTATGTGTTATTACACTATCAAGCAAACAAATATCTTCCTTTTTCTCGGTATTTTCCATTTGCATTTATATTGACAACTTCAGGTGTCAAGTATCATAAAAGTTGCATATTAGTTATATAGTCGAATAAAATTTTAAAGATAAATATTATATAAGGTTCATAAGTATTTCATAAAGAACAATAAAAAAAAAGTAATACATTTAAAGCGAAACAACATAAATTTCAAAGTTCAAATTATTATCCACAAATCTGATTCATCAAAGTAATCAGAGACATCCAATGATGCATTTGCTACTTCAGGAGCAAGAGGAGTCCCACCAACGGAGATATTGTTGGCCTCAACAGTGGTTATGGCAGTAGGATTGATTTCAATGGCATGAGATTCACCACGCTTGCCCGTATTCTTTAAATATGCCTGGTATAGGTCAACAAAATGTTTTGGCGTACGATAGGTACGTGACCAGTGCCCAGTCATGCCACAGCGATGACAAATACTTTCATTAATCACCTTCTTTTGCTTCTTTTCTTTGCCATGATTTAGGCTAAAGTTTGATTTCCTAGGGCGGTTAAATTTCTTGACATCCCTTCTAGGATTATGTTCTTGCCTGCACTTATAGCCCTTAAAATGGCTAGTATTTTTCTCAAAGTTAGCATGTGCTTCAAGCAATGCTTTTGAGCCAGCAAGTCTAAGATCATGATTTTTTAGCAGCAATTCATTAGTTTGCTCAGCAGTAAGAAGCACATAAATTAATTCAGAATATGTGGCAAATTGACGTTGCCGGTATTGCTGTTGCAATACAATATTCGAAGCATGAAAGGTGGAAAAAATTTTCTCAAGCAATTCTACATCAGTGAATTTGATAATGCATAACTCTAGCCGAGAAACGATATTAAATAAAGCAGAATTATAGTCAGACACTGATTTGAAATCTTACAGTCTAAGATTTTGCCAATTATATTGTGCTTGAGGGAGGATAACAGTTTTAGTATGATCATACCTATCCTTCAACCTCCTCCACAAGATATGCGGGTCTCAAACGGATAAATATTGAGTATGCAGGCTCTCATGCAAATGACGGCAAATAAAAATCAGCGCATTTGCTTTATCCTTTTCATTTGAGGTTCCATCATCTGTAATTGTATTAGCGAGATCTTGCCCTTGAAGGTGCATTTCCATGTCAATGCGCCAGGATAGATAATTCTTTCCACTCACTTCCAGGATGTGGAATTTGGGCTTTTCAATATTTGCCATAATCCTTGCAAAAATAAATCCTTAAATTAATTAAAAGGATTTCCAAATATCCACCGCTACTTCAGGAGCAAAATGATACTTTTAGAAATTTGGCTTTGGGCCAAGAAAAATAAAAATGAAGAATTGATAGAAGAAGATGAAGTATAAGTTGATCAATAAAAATAATACCCACATTGCAAAAATTACTTACTCAATCGGTAGATCCTCGTGCTGATAACGTGTTGTAAAATATCGCGTGACGAATATATAATAGAGAAGAGATTAAAAAAGAGAAAGCAAATGAACACTAGAGATAGTAGCAAGATGAGAGAACTTTATTTCTAGTATTTCACTATTGTGTTTCTGTATGATTATATCTTGTACATCAAAACTAAACTCCTATTTATAGAAGAACAAGAATGTACTTATCATTAATATCAATGTATCGAATGATACATGTACGGGATAAGGAAGACGAACGTTCATTGTATAAGGAGATATACTTAGAACATTTGATACAAATGTACCATAATAAGTACTTTGAATAAGATGAATATAATGAATATTCATTCATGTATTTCATAACACCAATTCTAATATAAACCTTTTTTGGCGCGAAAAAATTCACCAATTTTCACTTTGTACCCAAATCCATCCTCCGTCAATTTTAATCCACTTTTGCTGTTAAATGTCTAACTTGTCAATTCCACGTGTACATCTTTCTCACTCTCTCCCTCCATGTGTAATTAATGAGATGAGATTTCAGCTAAATTATAAATTTTCAAAAGAAAACTCATCTTTTTTTTTTAATTTCCTTTCTTCTTAGCTCCTGTGGCTTATGTTTATCCCAATGGATACATTTTTGGAATCTCGTACTCTAGATAATGGCATCAAGTCTTGGAGGGAAGATGAAGCTTCAAGCATCGGTCTGGGTTCCTGGTGTGAGCGGGTTCCTCTGTATCTTCATCGTCAGTCCTCCAGTGGATGTCATGACCAATCGTTCAACCTCCATTAATGGCGGTGCTCGAACACAAATCTAGATTACACAACTTCAAATTTGAGTTGCGCAACCTCATATCTTAGTTGCATGACCTCAAATTTGAGGCCGCACACCTTAGTCGTGGGTAGCAACCTCCATCAACGGAGGTCGTGACTTCAGATTTGACGATACTTAAATCTGATTTTGTGCCAAAGGGGAATAAAAGGATGGAGGTCGTGGATGGACGGTGGACTGGGACGGCAGTGGGGTGGTGGTGCTTTGGATGTTGTCCACAGTGTTATAATTGTTTTCGGATGTGTAAAGAAGAAGAATAAAGCAAAAAGAAAAAAAAACAGAATAAAGAAAAAAGGGAGGAAATAAAGAGGAAATAAATATATAATTCTAATTTTGAAAAGGAAATTATGTGGAATTGACAGATGGCGTTATCAGACAGAAAGTTAACATAGCCCACATTGAGATACACAATGAAAGCGAGTGTCTATTTATGGAATTAAAAAAAGTTTGAAATAGAATCGTGACTTGCTCTAATGTTGGTGATTTTTAATGGAAGTGGGTCGTCATTTTGCTATTTCCTTTGCACCTTTTTGTCTTTATAAATATTACAACAACTTCACATTAATATATTTTAACGGATCGTCTCAATAATCATAAAAGCAAAACATCATTTCAACTTGTATTCAGTTGAGTTTCCTACCATTTATTATTTTTTATGTCTATAGATGTGTTTGGACTTAATACTTATATTAATCTGAATCTTACCTAATTTTAAAAGACTCCAAAGATTTGCAAATCTAATTAACGTTAAAAAAAAATTAAGGAAGAAAAGCTAGACTAATTGAAAATTCCATCCACCTCAAAGGAACAGGTGTCAGATTAATGCAAGAGGGGAAAGACATCTTAAATTTCCCGCGGGATGAAAAGTCTTTTACTTTAATGATTCGACGGCAACATTGATAATTCCTCGATCGAATAAAACGACGCCTTCCGATGCATCCGGATTTAATTCTAAAAGATTCAATGGTGGGGACAAACATCGCGAAGCCAAAAATCCTAGTCCCGGGCGACGAGGTCAGAGAGAAAGGGGTGGATCCGGTGCGCCCGCCCCCACGCGGGGGATGTCTGAATCGTCTTCCCCCGGCTCGACACGTGTCGCCACCGATTTCCCTATTTGACCCGGCGGAGCCAACCGGAGACAAAAAGACGGTTTTGGTTTTTTTGTCCCCATTCATTCATCCGCATTCGCATTCGCATTCGAATTTCATTTCGGCCTCTCTCTCTCTCTCTCTCATGCAATTTCATCGGTCGAAACATCTGCGCGACATCCAAACTGCGAAGGCGGAAGGAGGAAGGAGGAAGGAGGAGGAAGGAGGAAGGCGCAGGTGAATTCGCGGAGCTGAGTGATGATTGAAAGATCGCGACCCGCTCGATCGCTCGGAGATCCGCTTCTCGCCTCGCTCCGATTCGGAATCCCGATCCCGGCGCCCGGCGAGCCGTTCCCTTCGACGGGAGCCGAGTGAGGGCGGGGAGAAAACCGCCTCCCGTCGACGATCGCGCGGTTGTTTCCGCCCCACGCCTGCCATTTGGGATCTGCGGGAGCGGGAGGGGGCCGAGGGACGAGGGACGAGGGGTGGTCGGGGGGGCGCCTGGGAACGATGCCGTCGCACGCGGATCTGGACCACCAGATCGAGCAGCTGATGGAGTGCAAGCCGCTGACGGAGGCGGAGGTGAAGACGCTCTGCGATCAGGCGAGGGCGATCCTCGTGGAGGAGTGGAACGTGCAGCCGGTGAAGTGCCCGGTCACGGTGTGCGGCGACATTCACGGCCAGTTCTACGATCTCATCGAGCTCTTTAGGATAGGCGGCAACGCGCCTGATACGAATTATCTGTTTATGGGAGATTATGTTGGTGAGCTCTTTTTTTCCTTTTCTTTTCCTTTTTTTTTTTTTTTTTTTTGGTTTCCGCCTGCCTCTTCTGGTCTTAAGCTTATGTTTGTTTACATAGCTTCGTTTGCGCGTTATGTGGTTTCCAGGACGTGGAATTATTGAGTTTATGTATGTTGAACTATGTTGTGCGTGATGACGCGTGATCTGAAGATCGCTCTCTGCCATGGTGGGTGGATTGTTTGCTTCAATTTTTCTTTTGCTTGTATTTGTGATACTGATCGACGACAATGGTGGTATTACTTTCTTTCTTTTTTTAAAAAATTTGTTTACAAGAGACGGAAAGAAAGAAGAATGATTATGGGTTTTCTTTTCTTCTTCAAAGTTTCTGGATTCATTTACATAGCGCCAGATTGGGGGCTTGCCGAAGTATGTTTGTGCAGGCAGGGTGTTATTTGCATATGAAGTTTGACAACCTTGATCCTGCTCAGCGCTTATTGGTTTCTAGTGTGATCTTTGAATCTATAGTTAAAGACCGGAACGAGGAATGTCTGTGGGTATGTTAGAGTAATTGCGCAGGTCAGAATATTTACTTTTGTTGGGAGTATCGGTAGCATGGAGACCATCGTGGCATTCATCTCTAATTGCGCTCCAATACTTTAGAATACCCTGTATTGCCACGATGTATTTTATACTGGTAGTGATACTCGATTAGCATGATAGCACTGAAGGATTTGAAGGATCGCTATGTCTTCAAATCATCGTGGATCAGAAATTGTAACTTGCGGTTCTTTGCCTTATAAAAATTGTCTGATTGTTTTTGAATTTCCATAAGCATAATTGGAAGTAGTTTTCTCGGTGGGTCTAAGCCTTACTTTTCTTTATTGCTTACCTTATGGATTTATTCCACGCGCTATGCTTTCCCATTGTTGGTGAATTTATTTTGCTGGCAGTTTTTGGAAACAGAAGATTGGGGTTGGGCGTTATAGGTGTTCTGGCTGTGTTAGGAACTTGTCTTTTGGTCATGTGCATATTGGAAATTAGTGACGTGACATCTCACTTCAGTACCTTAAACCATTTTAGTTACTAATTACAGCCATGATTCACCTGTTTGGAATCCATGGTTGATCAAGGTTGCAACTTCAATTTACTTAGAGCCGGAGTTAACGCAGTGGGGATGAAAATTGTTTTTGCAATGTATGCTGCATGGGTATATGCTTCTAGCAAAGTGATAAGGTCAACCAAAGAAGTGCCTTCACTGGCTGTTGAGGAATATTATTGGCAGAGTAACTTTTTATAGGCCTCATTCACATGTTATTGTTGTCCATGGTTTGTTCGTGTTGTCATTGTTATGACTCTGGGAGTATCCTATGTGGGACAGTATCCTCGGTGTCCAGCTTTATCCATATTTTATAGCATTTCCCTTCGAGACACCTGTAATTGATGCCACTTATGGTGGTAGATGATTGTACAGAAAGTATTTAACTGTATTTGTGGTTTCATAAATGCAGATCGGGGGTACTACTCAGTGGAGACTGTTACACTTTTAGTGGCTTTGAAAGTTCGCTATAGAGATAGAATCACTATCCTTAGGGGAAATCATGAAAGTCGGCAAATAACACAAGTGTAAGGCACTCTCTTAGTTTTCGAAGACCATACGTCATGCGAAAGCAATGTCAGTTTTGCACAATAATGCTTGTCCTTTATATACTATCCATTGCATGGGTGTGCTAGATGGTAGCAAGATGTTTCTCTTGGGTATTTATATAACAAGATTACTGGTTTTCATTGATTCAGGATGACCACTTTAGTGCTGATTTATGTTGTCTCTAATTTTATTTGTGAGACTCTTTGCTCCAGAAATTTCAGTCACTCTTTGTTGCTGTATCTTCCCCTTTTTTGTTTATTTGTTTATCCATTACTATCTAAGATATGTGTTAGCATTCTGTGTGATAAAATAATCTGATCCTTATAAAACTAGCAGAGTACTAGTTGAATTCTAAAACTCTCTTATTCTATCTCCATTGTTATTTTGTTTGTTGTCCAACAGTGTAACTAATGACTTTTCAGCTGGCTGTTTAAATCGATGAATAATTAGCTAAGAAAAGTGACATAAAAATGAACTGCCCAAAAAATTGGAATATATCGCTTCTATGCAACTTAAAAAGAAGGTAACTAGGGTAGGGTGCTTGGAATATGAATTATGTTAGAATATTTAAATAAGAAACCACACTTTCATTTAATAACTTAAGCTTTTAGAATAATTGATAGTGGTCCCATCAAAATCTCACATGGTATCAAAGTGAGATTCTGAGTTCGAATATTTCCAAGCTCCATTTGTCTCCTCATTAAATATTTCCACACTTAGGATAAGTGTTAGAATATCTAAAAAATAAACTACGCTTTCATCAAACAGTTTAAGCTTTTAGAACAGTTGGCAATAGTCCCACCAAAATTTCACAAATCAGAGTTTGTTTTAAGAGTGATTTAGCTTTACATGAGTGATGGGCTTTGGAGTTTGGACTATCTACAAACGGGTTTTATGAAAACTTTGTTTCAGAATTGAAAATGCTGAAATGCTATTATACAACATTCTTTTATGAGAGGAAAATCTCGGATCTCTCTCTCTCTCTCACACACACAACCAAAAAATAAAGCAAAATGGATTGGCGTGCACACAGTACAGGCATTCACTTAACATTCATGAACATGCGTAGTATGGTTAAGCTTTTAAGGTCTGCTTTACTCTTGACTCAAGTTTTTCATAAATTTCAGGTATGGTTTCTATGATGAATGCTTGAGAAAGTATGGAAATGCCAATGTCTGGAAATATTTCACCGACTTGTTCGATTATCTTCCACTAACTGCTCTTATTGAGAGTCAGGTTTGTAGTGACCTGTTCCCACTTCACTGCATGAGCTACCTACATGTTATATACTCACTATAGCACTTTCATGTTCTAGATCTTTTGTTTGCATGGAGGTCTATCACCCTCTTTGGATACACTAGACAATATCCGAGCCCTGGACCGTATACAAGAGGTATGGATCCAAGTAATTGCTTAACATTTAAATATACAATTTTTTGTATGACATGCTGTCCAAAAGAAGATGTGGATATATCTTTTTAGGCAAAATCTATACATCTCTTATCTTCACCAAAAAAAAAAAAAGATGTGGATATATGGTTGACAGTATGAATTCAGTGTTTCTGAAAGTTAATGTACTTGCCTCAAGAGAGGGGGATTGAGCAATGTCTACAAGTAATATTTTAGCCTAACTGTTGCAAAGTTGCAAAAATTGCAATAAAGTGAGACGTACCCTGGTTAGAATATCGATTTTCTTCTCTGGATAAAATAGTGCTCTTGCTGGTGATTGTCGTGATTTTAAAAATGTCTGGTGACATGCCACTTGACATCATGCGATATCACCTAACCAATTCAGTTCTTCTATTTTCAGAACATGTGCCTATGTAATTTCTAATTGTTTTGTATGTAATACACAAAACTTTTGCGTAGTTATTCATGGTAGGTCATTTTGTCACATTGTATACACATCGAATGAACTTTTTCCTTCCATTTCTTTCCTCCGATGCCATTTTGTTGACATGACAACCATTTTCGCCAAAATTAGCATATTTGAGTCTGACCATTGCATTATAAGTTCCCACTGCATGAACCGCATGCCCTAATTTCATTGTACATCGTGCAGGTTCCTCATGAAGGACCAATGTGCGACCTCTTGTGGTCTGATCCAGACGATCGCTGTGGCTGGGGAATATCTCCACGTGGTGCTGGTTATACCTTTGGTCAGGACATTGCTGCTAATTTTAATCACACCAATGGTCTCACTCTGATATCGAGAGCCCATCAGCTTGTCATGGAAGGATACAACTGGTGTCAGGTCTGTCAACTAGAACAGGGAGTTCCTCTTTTCTTTTCTAGTAGCATGTATTGCCATTTCATGTCTAATTCATTCTTTATGCTCATTCACATCTTGCTAGGAAAAAAATGTGGTCACTGTATTTAGTGCTCCCAATTATTGTTATCGGTGTGGAAATATGGCTGCAATTCTTGAGATTGGAGAGAATATGGATCAGAATTTCCTTCAATTTGAACCAGCACCACGTCAAATTGAACCGGACACAACGCGCAAGACTCCTGATTATTTCTTGTGATTCAAGAAATGTACTTGCTGCTTGTAATTCAGGTTTGACGCCATCTTGCTGTTGGTATGTCTTATGGAAAAAGAATTTCATCTTTAAGATCAGACTTCAGAGTGACGAGCAATGCCATTCTTCTGTTTGGAGCTTGCCGCCTTGCAGCTTGTCTTTGTTGAGATCAAGGAACTTGAAGAACCAGATGGAAGGCATCGGCGTTCTTGTTTGTCCTGTATATTCATCGGAAAATGGGGGTGGCAATAATAAGGTCTAATCTCGTTCTTCAACCCGAGTAGAAAATTTTTGAAGCTGTTGAAAGTTTTCCATTTTCAAATTTAGCAGACCGAAGAGCTGTGATGAGTTTACTCGGATAGAGAGCATCATTGGCACAAGGTTCTTGAAAGTTTGTTTTGCGGGGTGGATGAGCCGTGAAGTGAAAATTGTTTTTGGTTCTTCGTCTGTAACACTGCTTATGAACTATTTTGGAGCATTTCTTCCTTCATGCTCGAAGTAAAGTCCATTAGGATTCTTTTCGCTGGATAAACGTCTTCTATGAATTGACTGCAAAGGAATCTGCTTGCACGGAAGCTTTCATATATTAAGATGTTTGGTAACGTGGCAGGAAAAACTTGTTTCTGTTAGTTGGTTCTCCAAAACAGAAATAGAATAGAAATAGAATAGAAATAGAATAGAAACATGTTCATTAACTTTTTTGTTTTTGGGAGCAATTTGTTTTCGAGAATAGATTTGAAATAGAAATAAGAAACAAAAAAAAAAAAAAATTGTTTCTTGTTTCTCGGGATAACTTAAGAAACAAGCTTTTTTTTATTTTCTTTTCTTTTTATTTCTTCATTTTCTTATCTTTCTCTATCTTCCTCTAGTTGAGGCTGGTGATCTGCCAAACAAGGCTCGGCGAACTTGCTGGAGCTTCATTGGCCCCAGGGAGATCGCCCTGAGCTCGTCGGCCACTGACCTTGTCAGCCACTGGCAAGGCCCCTTGAGCTCTACCTCATCCGACCATTGTGAGATCAGCCTTACCAAGTTGTGGTGAGGCTTTCTCGAGGCCAGCGACCTCGTTGGCCCTTGTCTAACCAGTCGCCTCATGGCAAGCTTCGCCTTGCCATGGTGAGGCTCTACCTTGTCTAATCACTTCGAGATCGGCCTTACCAAGCCGTGGCGAGGCTCTCCGAAGGCTAGTGACCTTGTCAACCCTCATCTGATCGGTTGCCTATCAGTAATAGCCAAGGCCCATGACCATATAAGGAGGGAGAAGAAAAAGAAAAATGTAATAAAATTATTATAAATTAAAAGAAATTCTAAGTCACAAAGATATCTAGGGTCGTACTAAATGCATTTCTCTTTCGGGAATATAAATTTTGTTAGTTAGAGCGTGCATGACAACCATTATGTTTCAGAAATAGTTTCTAAAACATAAATAGATTTTTCTATTTTTATTTCTAGAAGAGTTTCTAAGCAAAAATAACCGTTTGATAACTAAAAATAGAAATTCGTTTGATAACAATACAAAATTTCTTTATTTCGGACGGCGGATAGCGGTGACGGATGGCGGCGATTCTGGCGGCGGCGGCGGCCGTCGGCCGAGCCGATGGCGGGTAGCGACCGTGATTAGCGGCGGCGGCGACAACCCCGACCGATGGCGGCGACCGTGGCGGCGATCGGCGGCGGTGACCGGCAGCGGTGGCGACCGGGCAGGCGGGCGGCAATCCGGCGGCCGGAGGCGGCGTGGACGGTGGCCGAGCGACCAAGCGGCAATCGATGACAGTGGGCGGCAACCAATGACAACAAGTGGCAGCGGCGATCGGCGGCGGCGAGCAGGCCGACGAACGGTGGTCAGCGGCGACGGATGAAGGACCGATTGACGAACAATGAGAAAAATTTTTATTTCTGATTTATATTCCAAAAATAAAGAAGTAGAAAATTTTAGCTTCTGATTTCTATTCCAAACCTATTTCAGAAATAGAAAAACGGATTTCTATTCCACATGCACCCCCTTACTAAACACATTTCAATACTCAAAAACTATTTTTGAATATAGAAATAGAAAAAAAAATTAAAAGAAAAATTATTCTCGAGAATAGAAATGTTACTATACGCATCCTTAGCATCGCATACTGCTAAGTTTTAGTGCTGATTTTTAAAAGTCACAAAGTTCTAAAATAATGAAATTCCTTGTCCTTCCTGACCTACACGAAATCGGGGCTCCAAATCTCTTTGATCTGGGGACATTGAAATGCTTTTCTCTAGTCTTCTTAAAGGGCCATTTTAGCCTGTTCTGCATCAGCGGTAGGAAAGCTTCTCATGACGGTGCCTCCGTACTCGATTGACTCATGGTCAAGCTTCAAGCATTGTTTAGTTGCATGGCGACACGTATAATATTACAAGAAGAGGCCTTGAGAAAATCCTACTGTCACTAGATTTTCTCTTACAGACTGAGCATCAATTTAATTCAAGCACCATCGAGCATATGGCACTTCAGGAGTAAAGTCAAAAATTCAGAATCAATGGATTGGGTGGGAAAGGGGTCCATAGATCTTGGCAGTGTCTTCGGATTTGGAAGCACTCTGGTCTTGTTGCTTTGGGCAATGAGATCGGATGTGGCCCCAGAAGAGCATGTGCTGATGCAGAGAAGGGAAGGACAACAGCTCATGTTATCCACTTTCTTACCTGGACTGGACATCAGAATCTTTCTGACTTGTCAGGAAGAGCAGAAGGCAAGGAGTAGATATCCAGAGGTGCAGTTGTTGGGTACGAGAGGCACCGCCTCCTGGATAGACGAAAGTCATATGGAGTTTGTGCCTCTTCTATCTTGTGTAATGTTATTGGTTTGTTAAATTTGAATTTTTCTTCTTGCTTGGCACAATTCTGGTTATATGTACCACTCTTTATCGGTAATTTAAGCCTCTCTGTCTTTCCATATAAAAACCAAAATTAACGATGCCTTCAATTATTGACATGTAAAAATATATATACACGTTGCTAAAGAAAAATCATTAAGAGTCATGTACTTTTATGGGTATATTGAGTGCCGAAACAAGACTCCAATACTACTTATTAAGAAAAGCACAAAACCCTACTGAAAAAAACACTTTTTTATTAGAGACAATTTATACAATATCGATTAGGAGAAATTTTTACGCGCAGGAGCCAGGCACGCGCGCACACACTTACATGGTTGGCTATTTATAGGCCTAACAAGGAGGTGTGAGTACCTTCTTCCTAGATATTTCTAGAGAGATGTGGCCAATCTATCAGCCCCACATTTTTACTTAAAAATATCTTACAACAAAATATCTATTCTAGAAGTAGCTTTGGAAAATCTAAAGAGTACTAAATATGGTCTATCTATTGGCCATATATTTCCACTTAAAATATCTTAGGAGAAAATATCTAGATATTTGGAATAACATAGAAAAATCTAAAATTTCTGAAGGAGAAAGGAGGTGCTACATTTTCTCCAGGGTATTTTAAATTTAGTCCCCACTAATTTTTTTTTCTTTTTTTAGTAAAAAGGACAGAAGGCATTAACGATTGAACATAACTTACTCTAGAATGGAAAAGTGCGACTTTATCACTGAACGGGACAAAGACCTTAAGGCCAGACAAAAATTCTATGGATGATCTAGAATTTATGCCATAATGTATTTTTTTTCTTACTTGCAAAATGAGAACTTATGCTATTTATCGATGAGAATTTAGGTACAATCGTCCCCCATCTTCAAATCAATCCAATTGTTAAAAAAAAAAAAAAAAAAAAAAAAAAAAAAAAGAGCACTGAAAAATCAATTACAGGTGTCATCAGCAATTTCTGTGGCCAAAAAATCTGGCATTAATTTATTTTAAATTGGCCAGTACGGTTAAATCACAAAAAACGATCTCATTTTGGCCCTATTATTGGATTTAAAATAATAAAATAAAATAACAGAGAAGACTTGAAAAAGCAGCCATGGACATGGAAGCCCAAATGTTTGCTGATGTGCGGTCATGTCTCTGTGGAATACCACGCCTTTCTCATTGTTTAAGAGGGCAACATTTGGCCTCAAACGCTCCTCTTTTCTTCTTAAAAATTCCCCTTTTTATACAGAAACCCATTCCGAAATCGTCAAAAAGCCCTAATTCTCTTAATTTTGGGCAAAATAACCTTCTATATCTTTTAGGGCAATAGACAGTAGAAGTGGAAAACATTGATTTTGCTCTCTTTTCATTGTCTGTGAATCTAGAATCAAACATCTGATCGAGCAGAGGAGTATGGCCTCGGTACTTCCCGTTCGTCCACTGCTTTGTTTTCTTACTCAAACGCAAACCGACGAATGAGTTTTTCGCAAACTGTCTTGGACTGCACACGACGAAGCCGAGCCATTCGAGGACTAGGATTCGCTTGGACTTATCGCAAGAGGCTGCAAAGCTTTGCAAGCTCGACTCGCTTTGCCATCATCACCGCGGCCATTCCATCGCCATCGCGAAATCGCGGATGTTTGTATGGTGAGTGAAGAGAGGGACAGAGAGCTGTGTGTTTTGGTTTCCTACTCATTCCAATTCTCTACCGAAGAAGATGAGCACGAAGACACGAAGGATAAGAGCAGGTGTGTGTGGCACGTCGGACTCAAAATTTGGACTTGAAATTTGTTCCATTTTCCACTTTGAACATAAATTTCTTTTTAAAAAGCTCCGTAAGGCAAATCGTCAAAATAGACACTTAAATGAACAATTTTTTACCATCGGTATTCAAGTTGATAGGACACTCACGTAAACATCATACAAAATTATAATACTTGTAATGTTACTATCCTAATTGAAAACGTCAAATGAATACCGATTACTTAAACACGAGGTGAACCATAATTTTTATTGAAGTGGACCCACGAGGTCAATCATAACTTTTATTGAAGTGGACCCACGTGGATGAGAGTGAGAGGCTTTTAGTCTAAGCCTATGTAATTTAAACTATGCTCACAACTTTACAAAACATGGAGCTGGAAGACGTGCTCTATGACCCACAAATCAAAACGAGCCCCGCGAGGAGATACGTACCTGAGTCTTAAATGGGGGTCGCTCCTCGACACAGACAGAATCATGAAGTCAGGGCCATCTTCCCAATCTTTGGGTTAGCTAAGGAGAAATAGTCAAGATCGATGACCTCATTAGAAGTAATTAGATGAAACCTTTGCAAGCGAATAATTTAGGTGGACGCTCGCATTAGAAACAGATTTCTTGTCACTATTAGAATGAACACAACTCAACCGAAACTGTTCATAATTTAGGATGGGTGAATCTTGTCTACTAGAGAGTGAATTCAAACCGGGACCCAAAACTTTCAATGTGGTCAATTTGATTGGACTGACAGATTAGGACACGCAAGCATCATAACATTTTATTAGCAAGACTTGATTTGACATGTCTATTTTTAACGTAGGATGGAACCATGACAAAAGCACTTTTAAATCCCACTGAAGAATAATTAAACACTAATATCGTCGCTAAAATAAAGTACATGTATTACTATTGAAACATTCGATTTATGAAGCGTTAGTAATATACACCACTGAAAAAGTCGATGTGTTTGGAGACCGCAAAGCGTCCGAGGCATTATTTACCCAAACTTTACGAAGCTTTGACGAGGATTGAATAATTCACTCTGATTGCTCTTCGAATCCTGGAAATTAGTCCCTGAAGATAAGTATCTAAGGATAATTCAACTTAAAGAACCCCCCTTAAATTGAGGTTTTACTAAATTCCCTACGGCGATTAGACAACAGCATGGAGACTTTGAAGAGAACTGCACCAATGCCAGACGAAGACGTCGATTCCTATACTAAATGTTGTTGCTGCCACGTGTGTGTGTCGAGCCTCTTAGTTTCTAAAGAAGATTATCACATGGGACTGGGACCAACAACCCTAGAACGACACTTCCTACAAAATAATTATTGAAATCTCAAGGACAATCATTTCAAAAAAAGATAAAAGCGTTACAGACATAACTGGACTTGGAGAGCAATGATTAACGAACGTAAAAGCAAAGCCTTCGTCCTAGCAATGAAGTAAAAGGAGGAAGCTTTGGCAAAAGACTTCGACATAGGCGACCATTACCTTTCCCATCAAACGATGCTCCAAGATATCTATCATTCAAAAGCTGACGTTCTTTAAACAGTCAATCTTCCACGCTTCTTATTCTTTGGCAAGCCAGTCAACGTTCCATTCTCTATGCTTAAATATGCACTAAACTATTCTTCCTTTAGTTTGGTTTTCCATAATAAGCCTCCACAAATTAGTGGATTGCTCGTTAACACAGGAAAATTTCCCGATTAGTTTTACTTAGGCAAGACTATCTCCAAAGGCAACATGCAAGCAAGTTTAAACGACGGGAGATATGCAGTCTAATGGAATTCTCATGCTGCGACAGTGCCATCGATGGCATAATGCCAAGCAGTGATGCCATGTTTATTCACCACTTGGTTAAGCAGAAAAATCCCCATAGCAAACTTTCCTTGCCATACATGTGGTCATCTTCAATTCAGGTAAAATAGAGTATCCTTCACAGCTAAGACGAGAATCAGTCATGATAAAGGTTTGCTTCCGGAAAATTATCTTCCCACAGCAATGAATTCAAGGAAGAACCTTCCCTCTATCTTCCATTGAAAACTTTCAAAAACATAAATATTTCTAGGTAAGGTTGCAATTTAATCCATAATATCGCCACATTGATTCTCTGGGGAGGAGAAACGAAAGATTTATCAGTTAATGATTCTCGTGAAAATCCTACACAACATCAGATTGGATTAAGAATCTCCAACACCTCAGAATCAGAAGTACATAGCAATGTACTAAGACCTGCTCCACTGATCTAAAGTAGAATGAAATTCCATGTTCACGAAAGGAAGTTAATGGACGGAAGAACTCCGCGCTAGAGAAGAAACATGAATTGCAATATGGCCAAACAAATATAGCTGCGTAGACACTAAAGAGGGCATCATTTCAAAAGTATACCGGTAAGTACCTAGTGAATGAACAACAGGGCACCCAAAGAACAGGAAGTACCTTTTCAGATTGACAACATTACTTCCCCAAACTATGTAGAATGCTACATCAGATGATGGTTCTTGTATGATACAGAATTTATCCAACAATTGCCAGAAGAATTGGATAGCCCCATGGAGTAGAAACCAGCAAAAGACATCATTCAGAACATAGCATAAGATGAAAAGATTCCCAAATGCAGAGATTTCAGGCTACTCTTTATTGTCGGAATCTTGTTTGAAGATCAATGGGAATTCATCATCTGCTTCTGAAAAACCATGTCTCTCACCAATGGTCCTCAGCGACTCATATACATTATACATGGAAGGCCTATCCTTTGGCCTAGAAACCACACAAGAACAAGCAACTTTCAGAAACTGCAAAATTTCATCATCGTGTCCTCCCCCACAGATAGATCGATCGATTGCATCCTTGCTTTGACCACTGCTAGTCAAATTATTGACCCAATCCACCAGATTTCCCTTGAATACTTGCTCCACGTTGCAGATTTCCAATGGCTTCTGCCCAGTAGCCAATTCCAAGAGTACCACTCCAAAACCATATACATCGCCCTTTAAAGATGCAACCATAGTGCTCGAGTACTCGGGAGCCACATAACCAAACTCACCCAAATCTCCATTGCGATATGAGCTGTCATTCGAATCACGAGGATTGACTAGTCTTGCCAACCCAAAGTCAGTTATTCGCGCATCCAGATCATCATCAAGGAGAATCGCATGAGAGCTAATGCTTTGGAGCAAATATGGGGGCTGGCACCCATGGTGAAGCCAAGCGAGCCCTCTCGCGGCACCCACGCCTATTCTAAGCCTGGAAGGCCAATCCAATGAGCTGTACTGACCAGTGGTACCTTGACCGTTCATGTGCAAATGGGAGAACAAAGTCCCACCAGGCATGTGCTTATACACCAAAAGCTTTTCATCCTCGATAACACAATAACCCAAAAGAGGCACCAAATTGGGATGCCTAAGCTGGCCCAACCTGTTCATCTCCAATTTGAACTGCTTCTCGCCAATCGAACAGGCACTGAGCCTCTTCACAGCGAGAGCCGAACCATCAGGCAACACGGCCTTATAAAAAACCCCGGTTCTCGTGGAAATCACAATGTTCCGAGAATCGAAACTGTTAGTGGCAGCAAGAAGATCAGCTAATTTGACCTTCACAAGGGGCTTCTGAAACAAAGACACCTGAATAAGCTTGTGTGCTCTCAACCACTCAATCCAACTACTATCGTCCTTATCAGCAGCAGCGCCGTATCCTCTCTTCTTCCTACTGGCTCCACTAAAGTACCACCACCAGAGCGCAAACCCTAGCAACAAAGATGCTGCAGCTCCAAGAACACCCGCGGCAATAATTATAGCGAGGCTTTTCTTACTCAACCCCCCACACGACCCAAGAGGCCTACCACACAGATCGTCGTTGTCGGAGAAATCGTCGGAACTGAATTTGGACAGCTCCGACGGTATAGATCCGGAGAGATCATTGCCCCGGACGGAGAACACCTTCAACCGGTCCAGGCGACCGACCTCGTAAGGAATGGGGCCGGTCAACTTGTTCTCGCTCAAAATCAAGTTGTTGAGGAACTTACAGTCGCCGATCTGGCTGGGGATGGGGCCGGCGAGGGAGTTGGAGGAGAGATCGAGCTTGACGAGGTAAGGCAGCCACTCGCAGATTTGGGCGGGGATGGGGCCGTCGAGCTTGTTCTGGGAGAGATCCAGCGTCTGGAGGCTGTGGCAGTTCTTGAGGGACTCGGGGAGGCCGCCGGAGAGCCCGAAGCCGGTGAGGCTGAGGCTGATGATGCGGTTCTCGTTGAGGTTCCAGCAGGCGACGCCGTTGAGGTTGCAGATGTGGGAGGCGGAGGTGTTGGCGAAGGTCCAGTCGGTGAGGGAGCCCTGGGGGTCGCCGAGGGAGCGCTTGACGCCCTCGAGGCAGAGCACGTCGTCCTCGACGGCGGCGGCGACGGCGGCGGCGAGCAGCAGCAGCAGCGAGTGGAGGGCGAACGCGGCGGCGGAGGCGGCGGAGGAGGAGGAGGAGGAGGAGGCCGCCATGGAGGTGGGGTTGGGGTTTTGGTGTGGGATCGGAGGAGAGATTAAGGTGAGGGGAGGAGGAGTGGTGGTGGGGAGAGAGCGGCCATTGACCGGGTCAGAGAGAGAAAGGGAGAGTTGAAGGATGACGAGGGAAGCGGGTGGGAAGATGCGCGACCTTTTGACTGGTTTTTTTTTTTTTTTTTTTTTTTTTTTTGTCGTCGTCGTCGGTCGTCGGTCGTCGGTCGTCGTTTTGCTTTCGATCGCGTTTCGTGTTTTCGTGTTTTTTACTTTCGCGTTTTCTCTCTCTCTCTTTCTTTTCCTCTGGCCAAAACCCCTACTCGACGTGGGGAAGAAGAAGAGCAGGAGGAGGAGGAAGGTGCTGGAGGTTCGCGGTGATACGGTGTCGTTTTCTGGGGGTTCTTGTGGCGTGGGGGTGGGTACTGGGCTTTTGGATTAGGTTAGGGAGGGATTCGAGTGGCCCCCGAAATTATTAAGATTTATCAGTATTTTAGAGAACGAATAATAACTAATCCATTCTATCATTTCTATTCCCTTGGCAAATTTTTTAGTTAAAAATAGTATCTGATAACGACATAAAAATTCTATTTCATAAACAGAAATAAATAAAAGTTCTTTCTCCTAGACCACCAACAAATAATAAAAGGTGAACGATGACGAGAGTTTTTATTTCTCATTTAGGAAGTTATAAATTTTTACCTCTCAATTATGTTCTGAACATATATCTGGACTAAAAATTTGTTCCAGGAAATTAGGAATATGAAATTGCGTTACCAAATAAATTTTTATTTCAAATATGTTCCTAAATATAGAAAATTTAAAAAATAGAGAAATACAATGATTACGACACAGGACCTTAACTTATTTAACTTATCTAAGGCTGCGAATGTTTGACCAGAGGAGGCTCACTTGCCAATATTAAATTTTTGGTATGTCGTTGTACATGGGGTGGGCAAACGTGACTTGCCCCCACACACACACACTGATTTTATCGTTACCTGTCTTTGTTTTGTTTGTTCTTTTTCTTTTGGGGTGTGCTTTTTAATTTATTCCATGTCATCTATAAAATAAAAGATGCGACACCTACTTTGTCAAGGCCATATTTCTACGCTTGCCCCTTGAGATACGGTGGGGGCACAGTCGATCGCTTGGGACAGATGGCATTCCCCCTTTTTTTTTATTTCACTGAGGTTGCTGTCGTACAAAACTCTGAATTACAAGATACACTCATTTTTTGCTCCCGACTAGGATCCGTGCCAAGCCCTTTTAACAACATGAGTTATGTTCCATAAAAAGAAATTCAATTTTAATGAGATTTAGAGCCTGTTTAATAATCGATCAAATAGTATATGTTTTATTCTTTAATTCTCTCCAAAACAAAAATAGAAATAAAAATCTATTCGGTAATTTTTTTGTTCGTTTCCAAGAATAGACTTAAAATAGAATCAAAAAATTAAAAAAAAAATGCTTTTTTATTTCAAAGGACAACTCCAAAATCAAGTCTAGTTTCTTTGTCTTTTTCCATCTTTTCTTCTTCTTTTTACTTTTCTTATTCTCCTTCTTGCTTCGGCAACCGACCAGATAAGGGGCGACAACTAGGCGAGGCTCGGCCTCCCTTGAGTTTGATGAGGCCAAGCTTGCCTTGGGTGACGCCACCCTTGCGATGGCTCGGTGAGGCTGAGCCTCGTTGGCAGTTGGAGGCACCTAGCCTAGGTGAGGCCAACTTTGTTAGCAACTAGGTAGGCTCAACCTCGTCTTGGCTAGGGAAGCTTAGCCGACAAGGTTTGCCTTCATCGAGTGATGCTTCAACGAGGTCGCCAAGCAAAGGAAGAAGGAGAAAAAGAAAATGAGAAAAGAGAGCAAGAGAGAGAGAGAGAGAGAGAGAGAGAGAGAGAAATATAATAAAATTATTTTAAAAATAAATAAATTATAAATTACAAAAAAATTGAAATTTTAACAAACACATTTCTATATTGAAAATAAAAATTTTAGACAGTTACCAAATATCTTCAAATACTCAAAAACTCATAAAACAGAAAAAAAAAATCTAAGCAAAAATTGTTACAAAGAACATAATGATTACCAAACAAGTCCTTAATATTGTAGATAGGCAATTATCAAAAATCCTTTTTTGTGACTCTCCATATTAACGGTTTCTTTTTTAAGCTATTTTTCTCAACATAGCTAATCACATATTAAACTTCCCTATGTCACGTATGACAACTAGGAATTTCCCAATTGTTATCAATGCCTTTATTGTAAGTAATCTATTATGTGATTGGAGAATCTCACCTTTGTTTTGTTCGAAATATGAAGATTCGCATGAAATAAAATACAATTTGGCAAATAATTTACACTGACGAACAAATTCACGACTGTGCATAAGAATTATTTTCAAAAATTACATAAATTATGTTAAAAAATTCGTAACTTTTATTATTTATTCTCTCAGCCAAATCCGCTGCTTGGACGATATGTAACGTCATATAAGGAAGTTACGCATAGAGCTGTCTGAACCAAAAAATAAAAAATAAAAATACGTATAGAGTTGAAAAGGAATATTGAAAAATGCGAGAGAACAATCGCAATCAAAGTCAATCTTATAATATTATATTATTTTCTTCTGTTGTTTAATTATATTATCCTTGTATTTTTGTTTTTTCATTTTAGTTTTACGTATAAATAAAAATGCGACAGCTACGTGTCAAGCAATATTTCCGTTCAATTTCGCGTCAGCTACTAATATCCAGGAGAACTGGGAATTTTCTTATATGGTCCCATAAGAGACGTTAAAATTGAAATTTTGGTCCGGCAGATTTGTCCGAGGCCGAACAGTGGGCTCGGCCCGAATTAAGGTATAGGGGCCCGGACCAAATGATTCTCGGTTAGGTCTGGGCTTAATGGAGCACGGTCTCGGCCCGGTTTGGTATGAAAGGCCCATGCTTTGGCTCGAGGTAGATGGCGATGGGCCTGTCGATAGTTGAAGAAGGGAACAGCCACGAAACAAAAAATCACAAAAAATTCTCGAAGTCACTTCCGGTCGTTGACATTCAATTTGGTGGTGCTTGCGGTCGAGCTAGCCGGACCTAGCGTGTTATTGGACCTCTGGATCTTGCATGGCGGACAAGTTTTGCCGTGAGCGGACTGCGAGAGTCAAATAGAGATGAGAGGCAGAGATGATGAGACTGACTGGTGGCGGCGGCAGTGCTGGTGGTGGTGGCGGCGAGCGAGCGAGTGAGAGAGCCTTAGACAAAGAAAGTGTCTGAGAAGGGGGAGTGAGAGCTAACAAATTGGGGTTAACACGTTCTAATTTGTTTGGCCCAAACCGGCTTGAAGAGAAAGAAATCATTGGGTCAGGTAGCCTGACTTGGTCCAATTCTAGGCAAAAAGACACTGATTTGGGTCAATTGCGTGGTCTGAGTTTTTGGGATATTAGGCCTTTTTGAACACTCCTAATGGGGTGGTCCTAATGGAGAGCGTATCCTCAGAGCAAATTTTATGGGATCTCAATGGAAAACTCTTCAATTTTGAAATTGGATATATTGTAACACATGACAAACTATGCCAACCCTCAAAGTTCATGCCTATATATAATGATGATAAAAGAACAAATTTCTTAAGATAGGGGGAAACTACAGCACCATATTGTTAGATTTAGAAAATTGATCATATTAACGAATTTATTTAAAGCACTTGTTAAGCACACTAAATGAGAAACGGTTCAATTTTTAAAGTAGTGATTATGCATAACATGAGAATATTTAATACATTTAAAATTATAATTATACTTAGTTAATTAACAAGCGTTTCGGAGGCATTATTTAACAAATCCTTTTAATAGATATATAAAAGAAGGCACGCTAGAACTAAATTCTCGTGTGGCAGACTATCAATCTTTTTTAGAAAGTAAATTCGGCCAAGAAAGGAATCCGCCTGTTAGTGGCCCCGTGATCGGTGGAGCTGCAATGTTTGACCTTGACTTTCTTGGTAGGCACACTTTTTTGCTTCCAAGTCTAAAAATTAAAGAAAAGTGGGAATACACTTTTTAATTAGGGTTAATGCCTTGAAAATCTCAAACTGGTACATGTATAATAAATTTACTCATTTTTTTAACTATGAAAAACACAAAACTGATATATTTATGACAAATTTACTCAAATTAATAATAAAAAAATCTCAAACCGGTATATTTATGATAAATTTACCCCAAACTAATTTATTCAATAACCAAAAATCCTCAATTGGTATATTTATGACAAATATACATTCCGTTAAATTGAATTAATACCACAAAAAAAATCACAAAAATTATATAATTGTCATAAACGGAGAGTAAAATCCAAAACCGTTACACCTAACAAGTCAACTTAATAATTTAATGGTAAAATTTAATGGAAATTAACATAGGGTAAATTTATCACAAATATACCAGTATTAAGTAAATTTGTCAAAAATTGATCAATTTTGAGTTTTTGGTGGTCAAAAAAATAATTTTGGATAAATTTATTACAAGTGTACTAGTTTTTGGTTTTTTAGGATATTGACCATTTTTAATTAAATACTAAGGACGCTTGTTTTAAAATATGGAGATAATAATAGAAAAAAATATATGTCCATGATTAATAAGGAAAAAATATATATTTATTTGAGGGGCAGGTTACCTTTATTGGTTACTATACCCAATTATATACAAATTGATAACTAACAAGAATTAATGGTTAATATATGTTTCCGACAAATTTTTATTAATTAATTTTCATTTATTTTTCTCAAATTACGTAAATGATCGTGGTGTAATAACTTGTAAAATATTACATATGCATTTGTGGTTTTCAATATAAATATTAGGGAAAAAGCCACGAAAAACCATGAACTTTGCTTAGAGTGACACATTTACCCAAAACTTTTTTTGTCGTGAAAAATCCCAAACTTTGCCAACCGTGACAAATTTACCCAAAACTTTTTTTTTGTGACACAAAATCCCGAACTTTCGTTATGTGACACATTTACCCTGCATTAGAGGGCATTTTGGTCTTTTTATATTTTAAAAAAATTTCTTCTTTCTTCCCTCTGTGCCGCCGGCCGGCCAAGGGAAGCCGGCCCGGCGAGGGCTGCCCGCCGGCGTCGGCGAGGGCCGCCCTCGCCGGCCTCGGCTAGGAGGCCCTCGCCCGAGTCGGGCGAGGCCGCCGCCCGCCTACGTCGGGCGAGGGTGGCCCTCGCCGTCGGGTGAGGGCGAGGCCGCCCTCGCTGCGTCGGCGAGGTGCCCTCGCCCGGATCTGGGGAGGCTGCGTCGGGCGAGGGCGGGGACTCGGACGCCGCGAGGGTCGCCTCGCCCGTGTCGGAGGGTGTCCTCGCCGGCGATGGGCGAGGGTGTCCCCGCCTTCACCCGACGCCGGCTTCCCTCGGCGGATGGCCGGCTGAGGGAAGAAGAAAAAAAATGAAAAATGAAAAAACAGAATAAAAAGACAAAAAATGCCATTATGGGGTAAATGTGTCACTTTTTGGGGTTTTCACGTCACAAAAAAAGTTTGGGGTAAATGTGTCACCTAAAGTTCGGGGTTTTTTATTCATAGATAATTATCTTTAGACTTGTGAAAATAGGTTATAGGCTCATTTCTTAACCCATATTTGATGGGTTGAGTTATTATATGGGTTAACTATATTATGTAAATGGATTATAAATGGGTTTAAACTCTATGGTTCATCGATGAATTTAATATGGATGTTAAATGAGTTTACAATTTACTTAAGCTTAATCAATTTCTATGACTCTCGCTAGTCTTTATTCGATTTAGGGATCGCTCACTTTGTGTTTTCACCTTAGTTTGACTATAAGTTTTCCTAGATTTGATTAAATTTAGATGAGTTTTAGTAATATGGGCCAAGTCGATTATGCGTTAGGCATGAATCGAATCAAGTATAAATCATTAGATTTGTATTACATGAAAATAAGTCAAAATGGATCAAATTAATTTATTTAGGTAATATTATTTTTTTATCCTACCCGACTCACTCCCCGACCCACTCATTCTACATTTCTCCTTACCATCTTAACTTTGATACAAGGCGTCAGCTCCCCAAAAAATTAGGTTCTTGAATTGTGCTGAATTAACCCCACCACGAGCCCACTTGTCTCGATGTGGGCAATCCTTTTGCACGAGAATCGATTAAAAAATTGAATACGAACGGCTCGCGCTTTGCTTTGCGTGGGCATAAGAGGGTCCGCCTTTTTAATCTTTCGTACTTAATTTTTATCTTGTCTGGCATATATCCATATTCATTTGTTCCGTTGATGCCGCTGTCTGTTGTGTCACTTCTGTCATGGTCGTACAAAGGCATTTGGAGGAAAAGTTTTTTTTTTGAAATGTAAATATTATTTGATAAGATATATTTTAAAATTATATTAAAAAGCAACTTTCACATTACGATTTATAAAGAATTTTTGTTAATTTCTTTTTTATAAAGTATTTCAAACTACTCATCAATGGAACTTGATTGCCACTAGCCTCACTTGAGGTCGGGTGGCAATGGCTCACTAACCGCTCGTTAATTGCGCGCCAGCTACTTGTCAAGTGACTTGAGGTCGGGTGGCAGTGGCTCACTAACTGCTTGTCAATAGTGCTCGTGGATGGCCGAGCCATACATCCTCAAGTCATCGCCCACCCTCGATCGATGGACTTATTTCTTCCAAAGCACTTGCGACGACTGTGAGAACTTTATTGAACTTTCCACGCAACAAAACTTAAAAGGACGTCCAATGAATATATCCTCCTTTTTTCTTTTCTTTTTGCTTGCTTCACGACAAGTTTTACATACACATTCACGTGATACAAACACCGCCTCTTTTTCCGATCCCTCTCCTGTTCCTTTCTAAAATTCTTCGAGAGGTCTCTTTCCTATCGACAAACGGGCCAGGGCTTGCATACCTCGCAGAGTCAATGGAAAACCCTAATAGTTCAAAAAGAAGAGATTTCTAATGCCACCGCCACCAAAACAAAAACCATGCAAAATGCACGTATAAAACAACATATTATAACCCCCGAAAATACTTCAATAAAACAGGAAAAGAAAGAAAGGAAGAAAACAGAGACATATAGACAAGAATATTCACGGACAGATATTTTGCTTTTCCTAAGTTGAGGCTCCCAAAGCAAGCCGGACCAATGACCAGAAGAGGTACCTGGTACTCTCCCCAATTACCCACGAAAAAGCAAACCCTAACCCCAACCAACTGGACACCAACGTAGACCACCACCACGAAAACGACACCGCATCTCCTGTCCCCCCATCTTGATGTTTCCCTTAGCTTATGTACAAAAGCAAACAATGACTCCTACTTAAACCTTCTAATTAATTCCTAATCTCTACTTTCATCTAAGCTCTAGGAGATCCCCCCCACCACTTTAGCAACTTTGCAGCCCGATCATTTGGTGATTATGGATATGACCATACAAGACCATTGATTCCTCAGGCCACGCTGATGATGCTGTTGGTCGGCGACGAGTGTGGGGTTGTTGCTGGCGCTGGTGCCGCTGCCGCCTGCTGGTCGTCAGAGGGTTTCGCCGTGGCGAGCTTGAGAGACAGGGGCCAGGGCTCCGCCGGTTCCGAAGTTGCGGTCGCCTTGTTGAGGTCAAGAGCCGCCATTTTCGAGGACGGAGGGATGGGAAGGATCGGGACCGGGCGGATGGGCTTCGACGGGGTGGGTTTCGGCTGGCAGCCCTCTTTTCTTAGTCGCAGACTTTCCAGCAGTTTCTCGCCGGTTCCCGGTGAAACCGCCGGAGGCAAGGAAAGAGGGAAGCTGGGTACTTGGTGAGCTTGATGATGACCCTCCTCCATTGTAGAGCTTGAAACCCCAAAGTACTGCAGCAGATTTTCAGTCGACGTTTGAGTTTTCAGGGGAAAAACAATTCTCAGTTGATACCATACTCTCTTCGCTTTGCAATTCCTAAAGGAAACGGGTTGGTTGTTCCACTTATGGCATTGTTCTACCTTTTATGAAAAGAAAATCCAGAAAAACTTCAATGGATTCTTGCAGTTACCAGCAAGATCCGTTTATTAAATTGGCTCTCACAGCCTCTTAACAGGCATGTACAATACAGACAGACGCAAGAACCAGTGGATTTGGGTTGTTCATCAACAGCTAGCAATAGTATGTCAGAACGGTTCAAATTTTTAGAAAAAAGTTGATTATCATGCAATTAATGCTGTGTTTACCGAGTCGGTGGTGATGTCGAAGAGGCTGGACCGCCGGCGTCGCCGGTTCTGGTTGGTCCGCCGGAGGAAGTACTTCTGGGCGTGGCTCGCCACCTGCGTTGGCGTCCGCGTTTTCACGAAGTTCCTAGAGATCCCTCTCCAATCCCCCTTCCCCACCTTCTGGAGTCCCAACAAGAACAGCCTGTGCTCTTCCTCCGTCCATGGAACTCCTACAAAACAAACCACCGTGAGTGAATTGAATCACACAAAACTTACCAAGACCCCACCGCTTCACCCGACTTGAAAAAGTTCATGAAATCGGGCCGACGCGGATACAGTTCTGGAGTTCTATGAATTTTAGCTATCGGATTACCTCTCTTCCTTTCACGGCTGCGACCGGAGGGGTGAACGACATCGTCGGAGACGTAGCCGGCGTCGACCACGTTGGAGGACTCCGGACTGTGCTCGTACTGCGAGAGGTTGTTCATGCTCGCGCTCTTCCTGAAGGCCGAGCCATCCGCCGTCAGGCGCACCCCGAACAGCATGATGCCGCCGGTCCCCTCCCCGCCACAGCCGCCTCCGCCTCCTCCTCCTCCTCCTCCTCCATCCATGCAGGTCCGCGAGTTATGCCCGTTGTTCCCGCACTGCGAGCAACTCCGCGACATCTTCTGGACCAGCCGCCTTTCCACTCCACTCGCCGATCAAACAGAGCACGAGTCTGAGATAAAGGGGATCTCAAAGTTCCTCAGACCATGCAAGAAGAGGAGAGAGACAGAGCGAGCGGAGAGTGCCCTTAGAGAGAGAAAATGGGGGTAAATTGCATGGCGATGTGTGGTTGATTAAGAGAGTGGGGGAGGATTCCGCGGGGAGTAAATAAACGGTGGGGATCCGATTGTTGGGGGGGCGGTGAATGGCGGCCGTCCGAACATCGAGCGATTTAAACGAGGCCAGGTGTCTTTGGAATTTCTTTTCTTCGAGGGTGCGAAATATGACATGCGTGACGACTACGGTAACCTTACCAATTTAATCTCGTGTAGGTACATCCGACATCTGCGTACGTATGTCGATATTCATCTTTGAGCATATTTTGATCATCCATTATCCAAATTTTAGCAATAAATCCTAGGAAATAGTTCGGGTAAATAAAGTTGGTTCGATCGAGAGTTTCGCTAGAGAGGAAAATAGAAAGGCATATAGTTCTTGTGAGGGAAAGAGAATATCGTCCTGGGCTAGAAGAAAAAAGAGATCATTTCTATTTACCGGTAATCATATGTAGTTAGGTAAATAAAGTTGGTTGAACGGAGAGTTTTGTCAAAGAGGAAAATAGAAATGCATATACTTCTTGTGGGGGAAAGAGAATATTGTCCGAGGCCAAAAGTTAAAAAGAGACAATTTCTATTTACTGGAGATCATACATAGCCTTCCTAATATAATTGATCCGTATCGCGTGTTATAATTTACATCGATAATTCCTCACCATTGTTTAATGATCTTAAAAAAGTGATTTAACCCGACTCTCCAAATGTCAAAAGAAAGAAAAAAAACAATTTGAATTATCATCGAGATAAAGTATAGTTAATGTTATTGAAGAAAGGACAGTGTAGAAGGGTCCTGACTTCTTGAAAGCTCCACACTTTAAAGCAAGTTGCCAAGGCCTCTTACGTGTGCGTTGGTTAATTAAGTTAATGGCAGCGATCAAAGCTGTTGACAAAAAGGTCAAGCGATTGGAGAGGGAATGTCTGCTCACCAATGGAACGACGCGATCGAGAGTGGAGGACCATGATCTTTAATTTTAGGTTTTATTGGAATGTGGGGCTGGAAATGGATTTGAGAATTGAAAAGGATAATGAATTTATAGTGGCGAAAGCAGAGAGGGAAAAATGGGGGAAATTTTAGAAAAAGGGTGTGGTGGTGGAGCAGCAAGGGCAGGGGGCGGGGGACGTCTCCACCGTCGCTTCGGCATATTCGGTCGGCCCCCCTCCTTTTTCATGGAAAAAGGATTTCGGGGGGTTGCGTCTGTGGTGTTGACCCCATCGTCCTTCGTCCGTCCATCGCATTCAATCGTTCCATAGTGACCAATGGTGGTGGCGATGGTGGCGATGGTGGTGGTGGTGGTGGTGGTGGTGGTGGTGGAGGATCGTGGTGGGGATAAGAGGAGTTGGAGCCGGGGCCCCGCCACCGCCACCTACCCGCGACCGCATTGCTTGCTCTTTCCCTCGCTCTTTCGCCTCGGCCTTTCCATGTGGCTGCGCTGCGTGTGCCGATTCCTTTTTTGGCTTTCCATCTCTCCCTTCATTTTCGTCCGTCTCTTTGCAGTTTTGAAGGTTCGATTGGGCTGCCGCCTTTTTTTCCTTTGACCTTTCGGGAGCGAGAGCGGTGGCGATAGAGGGCGGATTCTCCAAGTCTCTGAAGATTGCTTTGATTCGCTTCACATGCATGGAGCTTTGCTCGAAAAAGTCGACCATAACGTGTCGTCTTCCTAAGGCCGTGACATGAAATCACGATATAACAAGAAGAAAATAAGGAACAATACTTATTTTGTTTAAGGGTGATATAACGAAAAAACTCCAAACTGATATTTGTGATAAATTTACACAAAACTCATATATTTGTTTTATTTAGGCGAATCTAGCGGTGGCTTGCCAACCGCTCGTCAAAGACACACTAGCCACATGCCAAAGTTAGGATTTTCGAAAACATTTTCGAATTTATGAAATTGAGCGAGGGCAAAGTTGAAATGAAAAAAAAAATCTATTTGCATTCCGGAAGATTAACATTAAAAAATATTTGATGACTTGCCTTGGGCTAAAATCAATTAGAGAATTTTAGAAGTACAATTGCATTTTTCTGAAGCAACCCAAAAATTTTGTCAAACGACACTTGCGTTTGTCAAAAGGGATTTGGGTCTAGGGCTTTATAAATGCTAAATCAAATGCTCCCAAAATATCTGATTTCCAATGGAAAGTAATCAAAAGCGGAAATGATCTTTAATTTTAAGTTTTGTTTAAGTAGTACATTTGTAATAAATTTATCACAAAACTAATTTACCTTTCAAAGTGATAGCAGTAATGAATAGAGGGTGGATCCTCCCATCTTTGAAGATTGCTTTGATTCGCTTCACATGCATGGAGCTTTGCTTAAAAGGTCGATGATAACATGTCGTCTTCTTGAGGCCATAACATGAAATCACGACATAATAAGAAGAAGATAAGGAATGATACTTGTTTGTTTGAGGTTAATACAACGAAAAATCTCAAATTAATACATTTATAACAAATTTATCCCAAACTCATATACTTGTTTTGTTTAGGCGAAGCTGGTTGAGGCAAAATTAGGGTTTTCGAAGACATTTTTGGTATTATGAAATTGAGCAAAAACAAAGCCGGAAGAAAAAAAAGTCTATTTACAATTTACATATCTTTAAAGCAACCCAAAAATTTTGCCAAACAACATTTGCAATTGCCGATAAAGCTTTGCGAATGCTGAACTAGACACACCCAAAATCTCTACTCACCAATGGAAAGCAATTGAAAGTGGAGGACAATTATCTTTGATTATAAGTTTTGCTCAAGGGTTAATTTCACCAAAAATCTTAAACTAGTAAATTTATTCCAAATTAATTTTTTGATCACAAAACTAAATTTACCTTTCGGAAGTGATAGTAAATAGTAATGATAAAGGGTGGATTCTCGCAAATTTGAAGATTGCTTTGCTTCACATGCATGGAGCTTTGCTGAAAAAGTCGACAATAACGTGTGGTCATCACGTGGCTGTGACATGGAATCACAATATAACAAGAAGAAGATAAGGAACAATACTTGTTTTGTTTAACATCAAACGCGTAAAATATGATAACAAAAATTGGGTGGGTACTCTTTCAAAACCATCGACTTGTCACGTCTTCTACAATTTTATTCTCGACAACGATGAGACAAATTGAAACCAAATATAATTAGAATGATTAAATTAGGAAAGCAATGTGCTCTTTGCATATCCACTTGATCAATCTTATTCCCGTTGTCTACGATACCAATGGACCGTAAAATCAATTCACTATCCTATCATGCTATTAGAATCGTGGATCATAACAGTAAGAACATACCGATGTCCTCTTTTTGTTCCTTCATCACATCTTATGCGTTACACTCGAGGTTTTGCTCATAGATGCCCTCACGATACTAATCGAATTACGGGGAAAAACTTTTCAGTGATGCAATTTTTATAACTCATCGTTCATGACGTCGTTGGACAGTAAGATCAATTAACCATCATATCATACTATCAAAATCGTGGATCATAACAGTAAGCACATACTGACGTCCTCTATATTATGATACACGTGTTAATTATGTTTAAGAAATACCATATTGAAAAATTGATATGGTGTAAAGTAATTAATATATCATAATTGGCCTATAATTCATTGATTAAGATTTTGAGTGAAAATTGGTCTAATTGAATATATTAACGGACTTAAATTCAAGCTCTTTCTTAACAATTTTATCCGGTGAAAGTATTGAATATCTACTGCGCGGTCTCAACTCTCTTTTCGTTCCTTCGTCCCAGCTTCCACATTACAATCAAGGTTTCGCTTTGGAAAAACTTTTCGGCGCTGCCAATTTTTTGTAACCCGTCGATCAAGAGACGTCCCAATTAAAGATGACGGCGACTGCCCCCCCACCCTTTTGACAAAGCGCACTCGCCGACCAAAGACATTAAAGCGCGAGCCGGCGGTGTTCAAAGTAAAAAAAGAATAGATCACGTGCCTAATGGGGGCGGAGTGTCGAGAACAGAGACGAACGAACGGCGGTCGGCAGTTTCCTTGCAGTGGTTGGTTTTGAAGGAACGGATGTGGTTCACGTGCCCTAAATGGCAATGGCCCCCCCTTCTTTTTTCTTGGCCGTGCTTCTGGTGTCGGGACGCTATTGGATACGGAATGCGTGGCGGTGAGGCGTTTGTCGCGACGCGGTACGACATCGATCGGGGGCCACCTCGGTCCTCACTGAACTTGTGGCGGCTAATGTTCCGCTCCTCAATCCATCCTCGCTGGGTGCTCCGCTGCTTCCTGTCCACCTAATTTTTCGCAGCTCCAAAAAGACCCAATGAGCAAGAAGAGAAACGAAAAAAGAAAAAAAGAGAGGCCCTTTGAAAACGTCATCCCCTCTCCCTTTTTTTCTTCTATGGATCACACGTAATCCACGAACGGCGGACGACGGAAAGCATTTTGATTTCGTAGATCCGAATTGGTGAATAGTTTTTTTTTTTTTTTTTTTTTTTGGGTAGCGAAGTTAGTCCATATATAACAACCTCTCGTGATCCAGTTAGACCCGACAGCCCATGAGAGTTGTTCGGTTGTGACCGCCTGAGGCGATAAGCATTTGGAACGAGTTCTCCGGTTGATGTGAGACTCGATAGATGACAACACTCACCTGCATAAAGTACCGATGTCCTTGTTAATGTCACAGTTCATGGCCTAGTGTCACGAGAAAGGGAAAAATTCTCCGTGTAGCCTTGGAGATATCTTGTATCCAATCAAATAAGCCCTGGATAATGAACTCTCTATCCTGATAATTCTTAGATGGTTGTGAGAAATCCGACTTGTCCTCTTTCATATGCTCATTTCGGTGAATTCTTTGGAGAGTGATTAAAAATGCATGCGACTAAGTGATTATAAATCACACATGTGATTGGTATGATGTATCACACAATGAATGACGAGAAACTGAATAAAGTACTCGACAATCAATTGCATAATGGATCAATCTAGACATTTAATTTGTGCTCTCGTGGTTTATCAGCCTTGATGTGAATTCGGTGCCTGTTCTCATTACGTTTATGGAACTCATTTCACTATGTAGCAATATTTGCTTATGAAAGATCATCGTCCATGTAATAGCACAAAAAAAAGTCTCAATTTCACAATTCAGGCTTCAATTTGTGAAATCCGTAAGATCTTATGAACCTCGACCCAATTTTCAGAAACCCCAGAAAAGATTGGATCCCAATCTCTACAGCCTTTACAAAAGTAATTTTCTCCAAGCACTCTCACTTTCTGCTTTAGAGAGCCTTTCAAGATGGAATTACTCCCGAAACCATCTGTCAAGTAAACTGATTTGATCTGTCAAGAAAATCGATAATACTTTTATCTTCTGCGGATTCGTTTTAACATTCGCTCAAAGAACTCATCAAACAATTCAATGATGTTCTCTCATCATCAAAATAATCTCAAGAGATTCGATATTGATTTCCAGATCATCCGACGGAGATACCTCAGTTGCCAAAACGGCACCAATCTTTATTGTCATCGTCGTAGTTGCTCGAATGTACTTTGATTCATGAAAATCATCCGTTCGTTCGTTGGACTCCGAATTGAAGTTAATGAATGAATCGCAAGGTTATCGAAAGGTAGGATAACCCACTTGGGAAGACAGCCAGGACACGAATCGAGCTAAATATGAGAAAACGGGCTTACTTAAAGTCTTCTTTGATGGGCCCATGGGCCGGGTTGTCCTTCCCAAGTCCGACTACTGCCCCTGGGCTGGGTGGGCCCGATCTCAGCGACCTCTCGCAGGTACGGAGGATCGAATTCTTCATATGCGCTACTAGCACAGACTCCATGCTGCTTTCCCAGTTTTCCTTAGGCCAACTCCAAAAGAGGGGACAAAAAAAAAAAAAAAAAAACACACTTGCTTGACATTCCAAGAATAAAAATATCCTGACTTTTGGAATGATATAAAAAGAAAATGCACAAATACCATGTTGAATTTTTCGTCAATACATTTAATACGACACATGATATGGCTGACGGCATTATCATAATACCTAGAAAATGACACGTTGACATAAGAAAAAAGACATTGCAAGACACATTAGTAAAAGCCCGAAACCCCGTTTCAACAAAAACGTCAACATTTTCAATTTCTCTTGATTGAAATTAATCCGCTCCACATAAAATTCAGGAGATCATTATAACTCTTCCTATCAATTAGGTGCTTTAAAACGTCGTTGGTCACATCATACGAGGCATCAGCTCGCTTCAATGGAAAAAGCTAACGGGTGTATACTTTTTTCCCCTCTCAGCTATAAAGTTTGTGAGATTTTAAGGGTTCGTTTACACAGCCATGGCAAGTTCGTCCTACAGGCAAAAAGTCCAGGTGTTCTTTCCTTCAAGATTTGCCCGTTCTTCTTACCTCTCTGCAATTCTTGTAGAATACTAAGTAAAAACAAAGAGGGTTGGTCCGACGAGAGGCTCTAAACGTTTCAAATGATTCAATAGGAAAATCGGCTACTTGAAGTGATCAGTACACGGAAGCAACATACGTGTTATTCTCTTCCGCCTGAAACGAGAGATTGCGCGTCAGACAAATTTTCAGAACCTTTGTTAAACATTAGAGATGACATCGATGGCAAGCTCGCGGTCCGATACTGATCTCATGCCCGCATATTCATTCGCGAGATTTCCAGTCTTCGCATGTGAACGCTCGAGTCGCTGCGATGTCATTGTCGCCAATAATAAGCTCGGGAACAAAGTCAAGATGGACGACGAGTTCATATGCACAGACCAGATTTATAGTTAAGAATCGAGATGCGATGGATGCTTCCATGTTTAGGAGTTGCAGTTGCGTATACCTTTCGACCTTCGAGTCTGAAAAGCGTGGGGAGGTTGAAGAGCGAAGAAAGGAACTGCGTGAGAGGGATGGAGATTCTCTACGTCGGTCGCTTTCCTTGGCCACCGTCGTTATTCTCTCTCTTTGGAATACTTTTAGGGTTCATTCTAGAGACAATGACCTCATCCTGCTCTGGGATATACTGCAGTTTAGGATGGCATATGCTCGTAGCTTATAATCAAAGATGAGCATTAAAGATGAGCATCTCAGGTCCCGTCCAGGTTCTATTTAGAACTTAAAAAATTATCTATCGAAACAGATTCCCTAATTTTTGAATCCTAGAGGTTGTTGGAACTCATCCTATATATCTAGGAACTTGGAACCCGGGTTTCAAGGTCGGTTCCAAGGTATCCTTAGGTTCTGTCTGTTCCAAGATTTACCCAAGTTCTATCTTGATGAACCATCACCTCTAATAATCACTATTTACTACAATCCACTTCTCACAATTCACACAGTCATACTTAGACACACGGAGATTATAAAATATTAACAAAGTAAATCTCAATCATGGGTATCGCCACAAATTAAAGCTCAAGCTAGTGATTTTGAATTATACACTTATTATTGAGTGCTATGGAATGCCTCAAGATCACACGAAGATATAGAACAATAAAAACACAAAGGCTTGTTATAAATTCCGAGTTCCCGATTCCACTCGAAATCTAAAACCTACTTATTGAAACAGATTAACTTGAAACCTAACCGGTTCCCATCGGTTCATTGTCAAGTTTTCATTCTACCTTGGAATTATGCTTACCTGTACTGGGGACATGGAACTCTAGCATGAAAAGAATTCAACTATGATACTAACATTTTTCTATTTTTCCCGACTAAAAACACGGTTGAGGTAAACACATAATGATGTTCTTTTTGGGATGTCTCCTCTACTTCCTAAGGCGACTGGAAGTATGCGTAGGCATCTCCGTTCGCACGACGCACCGTATGATTTGTTCATCCCCTATTTTGCTAAGACAGTCCTGTGCTGGAGGGAAGTCCACCATGTTTCGCATGTGAATTTTTCTCTAAAGTCTTTTTCTTCATCGGAATCACGAGTGACTTTCCCGGAGTTTTCAATATGGAATCACGAGCGAGCTTTCGTTTTATCATTGAAATCACATGCTGGTACGGTAGGTCTTTCCGCGGATTGAACTGAAGCGCCGCTCCTCCTCCCGTGAAGCACAACAGAAAAGGAAAAGACGAAAGATGACCTCCCTTGGAATATGATCGTCTAGAGACTCCCCCGTTTAGTAACTTTTAGGTTGAAGTTCTTTAAATGTTCGGAAGTACACTTGCAGCTGCTCAAATTAGCTCGGCCTAAGTTAGGTTACAACCTCCACTGGAGAGTAAGACTCCCTGATACAATGATTCTTCTCGCACGCTAGGGCTGGTTTTTGGGTTAACATACGAATTCGCATGTGACATTATATGCAAAATACAAGTTTACTTTTCAAAATCGAGATGCTCTTTATCTAAAGAGCTAAAATTTCCTTAAATGGTTGTCACATGAGGCAACCAAATGACATATCCGGATTAAGTTACGCCACTAAAAATACCTTGAATTTGTTGAAACGTGAAAAACTGCACACACATCAACAAAAACCTAATCCCATATTCTCTTTCTTCTCTCTCCCTCTCCGTGCCGCCATTGGGGCCATCACAACCCATGAATATAGGTTGCATGCAATACAAAATCCTCCTTCACACGCAAAGACGACTTCACGTGGTTGGCAAACCTGATGCAGCACGGGGTTTGTCAACTTGATTCTAATACCATGTTAAAAGTATTGAGAATTTTCGAACCTAAAGCCTAAGATATCATATGGAGATGAGACAATTTTGATTTTGGTCCCTCACATTCTCTCCATGTAATGGCTTGCCTCACTCTGGTCATGCAGTATCCTTTCACGTGGCAAGTGAACAGCACCGTCCAGAGCAGGTCGCAGGCTCTCTCAGCGGTACCTCAAGGTCAGTGAACCTGTTTGGCACTATTCCTCCACCGAAACCCGGGGCCTCTCCCGTCGTCAGAGAATCCTAAGCACCACCTAAATTTGAACCAACTTCTCACCCTCCTCTCCCTTCCATTATTTAAATCGCCTCGATCGTTGTCCTTTTCGGTACCTGACAAAAACATTGACATGTCATTCTCTGTTTTCTTTCGCTAAAAGAGCTCGATTTTCACCTGCCCTCTCAACCCACACGTGGACGTGAAGTCACTCGCTGGCCACTTATGCTGAAGGGGGCTGCTGCAATTTTCTTTTAAGTAATGACATTGAGTTTGATTACTTCGTTTGATGCTTTAAGCACATCGCTGTCGTGTTTGCCCTTGTTCTCGTCGCTCCGCTCTCTGGAGGAAATCATGCACTGGCGGACCAATCATGCAAACAAATATGATATGCACATTCAAATGGTTGGCATATAATATAAAAACAAGTTAATACCACCAAAATTCCTAAAATAGTATATATATAATAAATTTACTTTCCATTAAATTTTTCCATTAACATGTTGAATCGAATAACATATAACAATTGACGAGTGTATCGAATTAAGGTTTTACTTTCCGATAGTCACAAATGTACCGATTTATAATTTTTTTTACTGTATTAATCCAATTTAACGAAAATTAATTGATAATAAAATTGTCACAAGTGAATCAATTTTGAATTTTTCATAATCAAAAAACAATTCAAGGTAAAATTATAATAAATGTACTAATTTGGACTTTTTATGATTAAAAAAACTTAGTTTATGATAAATTTGTCATTAATGTACTAGTTTCGAATCCTTCATGGTATTAAGTATACCCTACACCAAAAGTATATCAACTATGAGGACAAACCTACTGGAAAATCTGACTTTTGCTATGTGGCAAGTTGTTGAAAAATCGACTTAAACCAACAACAAATGAACCCCTAATGGAGCGTCAAGAATCCAAAAAACGACAATGCTATGTTCAACAATTGCTTGAAAGGGAGTGACCGCAAGATAGATATACGACGATCCATTGTATTTCTTATGAGAGTGCAGTCAACATACATTACGTGAACTCATCGTTTGAGAATTTGCATAAAAGGATTTGCAGAACTACCCTCAGTTACAAAGTTTCGCAGCTGTTCAAGTTGACTATGCGCACGTAAACAAGACGATATTGGAAATTGTTTATGTGGTCCGTACATCACTGAGCTTTTAAAATAACCATCCACGTTGCACGGCGTAAGGTGAAATTTACAATCTACGTCGGAAGACTCGAAGGCAGAGGGAGAGACCGTAATAGTCTAAGCCCAACACAAAGCTATCGTGTCAGGAATTTAAAAGAATGCCACTTGCTTCCCGGACAGGATTTTCTTATTCGTTCTCGCCAAACGAGGTACTGAAGACCTGTGAATTTTATTTAACTGACAACGTGGTGCCAAATTGCTTGAGGCGCATGTCCTAAGAAGCCAACCAATAAATCTTTTTTCCACCTCATAAATTATTTCGCCGCCTTTATTTAATTCACTTACAACATCACAACCCGTCTTTGTAACAGAGTACGAAGAAACATCATAATGTGCTGTAAAATATGAATCTATAATGCGTTTTAGCATATAAATATGTTTTTACCGTATAATTACTAAGCCACCCTTATTCAATTAACGTACAACATTGCAATTTACGGGCCTGTCTTCAGTACTAAATACGAAAAAATTGGTATGTATTGTAAAATGTGATTTGTGCTTTGTGTGTGTGTGTGTTTTTTTTTTTTTTGGGACTTTTCATTTTTTTGGGGCCAGAGTGGGCAAAAGTATTCCGAAAGGAGGAGGCACGTGGTCACATGGAGTTCTTCGGGTAGTGGGGACTTGGGTTGGGGAACCAATCAGGTGTCAGTGCCGTGCAACTTCCTCTCGGCCGGGCCCATCTCGGCCGTCCGCATCAAACACAGCTGGACTCTTCTGTGCGTACAACTGGCATTTCACTACTGGAGGCAGCGAATCTTGCTCCCTCCGAGACATCGTAAAATATAGATTCGGAAAACGATGATGGCCGAAAATATTTTCTTCGAATTATTTTTTTATAAAAATAAACGAATTATAAATATTTTAATCACGCCCGAAAAGGTTTATACGTGAACTGTTATGGATAATAAAAAAAATTTCATTGATTTTGATTGACTATTTTAACAATATAAGTAATTATTTTTACAAAAATAATATAAATCATTCATTTATTGTGAAATAAACGGAGTATTAATTTGTGATTAAATTTTATCATATGTCAATAATCCGACGATTAATGTATAAAATTACTTTTTCTCGTTGACTACAAACTTGTTAAAAATCAATGAAAATAAAGAATATTGAAATATCTATTTTATAGGTACGGATTGAAGTGTTGATTGATCTTACTTTTCCACATTACTCATTGTGCAGAGAGTTTTCGAGTAAGTTTAGCCAAAATTGTAATAGACTATTGCTTTCCACAAGGGGTTTACTTAATCATATATGGTGTCGATCATTTTGAATCAGAAATAAGATAATGTGAAATGAGTATTGAAAATCTAACTAAATAGTTAAGTAATATATACCAAGTGCAAAGTAATATATTACCAATTGCATCGTCAAAACTCCCTGGTGATATTATTCATTGTTTCTTGTTTAATAGGAAAGTAAGATAATTTATTAGTCAGCTCATTTCATTCATAATCAAACGGCTTTTTAATCATAGCTAATATCATAAAAACTCCAAACCGGTACATTTGTAACAAAAAACTATCTAATTGTGAATGAAATGAGCCAACTAATAAATTTAATTACTTTATTTTTAAATATGAAATAGTGAATAATATCTTCGGAGAGTTTTGATGACGCAATTGGTAATATATTACTTTCCACTAGATATATATTACTTAACTATTTAGTCAGTTGGTTCAAAACAATTGACACCTTATGTGATTGACTAAACCCCCTATTGTGGAAAGTAATAGACCTACTACAATTTTCACTAAACTTGAAAATTATCCACACGGTGAGCTATATGGAAATCTAAAACACAACGAAGATATTAATCCAATTTAACACAAATTAACGGAGCGTAAATTTGTCATAACTGTGTTAATTTGAGATTTTTAATAGTTAAATATTAGTTTTGGGTAAATTTGTTGTACGTATACCAGTTTTGAGTTTTTAATATTAAAAAAATTAGTTTGGATAAATTTATTATACATTACTAATTTGAGATTTTTCATAGTATTAGTTTTTTTTATTCGACAAAAAAAAAAGACTATTTATTTCCGTATATGCATATTTCATTGTTTGCTCTCTGTTGGCCGTACACTTCCCTATCGATCTCACCTTTGGTTTTTGAGCAATTTGGATACCGCTTCTCCGCCTAAATAGAGAGGAAACATGCACGTACACATTAAGGGTGCAAACAAGCCTAGTTACTCATGTTCGACTCGTCGCCTAACTTGAAATTGGTTTCTTTTTTTGCGAGCTTGGGTCGAGTTTGAGTGGCTCGAGTAACTTTGTCCGGCTGAGTTTGACCCGGAAGATACTTGACTTGATTAGTGTGGAAACCTAATTGAGTTTTTCAATTTGTTCATGTGCTTTTTTTCTGTTTTGAAGAAAAATGACGTATGTACTTATGATATTACTTTTCATCATTTAATTATATTCTCACCCTCTAACACACTTTTAATTGCAAACAAATAGGGCAAGCACGAGTATTTCTAGCCAAGTTGAGCTCAACCAAGCGACCTATGTTCAATGCTGTATACTTAAAATAGAGCCGAACTCGAGTACACTAAGTTTTGTATCGAGTCGACTTCGAGCAAAGAAGAAAAGTACTAAATTAAGTTCGAGTCGAGTTTCAATTCCAGCTAGAGGTCAATAGGGCATCGGCTAAACTCGACCTGACTCACATTAATTTCTATATTATTTTCAACGATTATCATTTTCAACTAATTTACCAAGAAACAAGATCATAGTATTACAATGTTCCAACTCCCATTTCATCATTGTTCAAAGTACACCGAATTTTATATTAAGTTGAATTTGAGCAAAGAAATGGCTTGTTTAGTAATGATCGTATTCTCGAAAACAATTTATACACATAAATACCTCCACTCAACCACTGGGGGTTCGCCCCAATGGCCACCTTTCCAACTTGGAAGGGGGAGATTGGAGGTTCAAATCCCCACTTTCTCAGGAGGGGGATTGAGATGGGGACGATTTCATTTCAGAAGTGGGTTTCGACTCTCACGTCTTGCAATGAGGCAATGGCAAAAGTTTACGAGTGATGTTAGAATAGGATTGAAGTAGGACCGAAAAAAAAAAAAAAAATACCTCGACTCAACTCGAGGTGCCTCGATTTCTGTATTTTTATTTTTGACGATTATCGTTTTTGCCGAGAAAGGAAATCACTGCGTTGCAACGTTCCATCTTCCATTTCGTCATTGTTAATGGGTTTAGATGTCTATTTATACGTGAAAATGGACGAACCAACTAGGAACCAAAAAAAAAAATATTAGACGGGCCCTTAAATTAAATAATCTCGGGAAACCAACAAAAAACTCAAGTCCCAATAACAATATTCTCTGAATTTAGACCATAATCTACTGAAATTATAAATAATGCACCGCATTTTCATTTTTCAGAAGGTGCCATTCAGGGGATGAATCGACTTAATTATTGATTTGACCGAAAAGAAGCTTAAATATAGATATCTTTAACATGCAAATGTAATTTAATTAACGAATATCTACCGATGGTGATCATAATCATACGAATATGATTGCGGAGCATTAGGGGTATTCGATCGTATGACCCCACATCACGGAAAGAGAACTAAATCAAATATTTTATTTCCATTTTGTGCAATTAAAGCAAATAATTTTCCTTTAAAAAAAAATGAATTGCTGGGATTGCGATCCATCCGAACATGCCAGCCTGGGATTACTACTCTACAGCCAAGACATATCGGACTGTCCGAATATCCACAATTCAACCCAACATTAGCAACAAATCAGGAAAATAAAAGTCAACGGAAAGGAAAAAAAAGAAGGGCGTAATTTTTTCGTGGAGGGTAAACTAGACATTTACGTGGTATTTTGTTCTATTAAGGAAATGGCAATTAAATTTCCCCAAAAAAGAATATCCAAAATGTTGCTTAAATTGCACAGGACCAATTTTGCCGGAGATTATAACGTGGATCAAGAAAATTAGACGCCTACGATCCTGGACAGCATGCCACTTTCACAATTTAACTTCTTTTTTTGTCGTAATTTTGCTGTTAAAGAAAAAAAAAGACACGTTGTCATAAATTGAGTCCATCGCCCAAGTCCGATCTCAGAGGTCAAATTGTGGAAAAGGCAAACGGGGAAGTGCAGCACACGCTAAGTACATTACAATGTCTTCGCTTCTAATTCATCCATCGAGGACATTCCAATAACAAATATATAATATAAAGGGATTTCTTGTTTTAGTTCCGAAAATTTAAAAGGGTTTATAAATCACGTCATCATGATTTAATCAATGGCTTTAAGAAAAGGCGGACCAAAAAAGTTTACATTACCACTAATGCATTATTAGTATTAGTTCCCTAATCAATTCAATTAGGCGAATCATCGCACCCACTGCCCTCCAACCCAATAACATAGCTGCAAGCTTAGGTGAATGTTCCCAAGCTCAATTAATAAAACGAGGGAAAAGAGGATCTCATTGTTCTTTGCTTGCTCGCCACCTGTTTCCAATTCATTATTCTTTCCCCATTGAGAAATACACACAAAATCACCTAACCAGGTAAATTAAAATCCCATTTTAAGAAATAAATCGGCCGAATTTTCGAAATCACTACGGATGGTAAACGTACCAAGCAACGCCGAGCATTGATTACGTACCATGCTTCGTCAATGCTTTGGTAGGTGCCGTGAATTTCTTTACCACGGTCTACCTTCTGGATCCGGTCTCGTGCGGCTCCATCACGCATAAAGTAATCAGTGCAAAGAACGCGATCGGCTCGACCCGATTCCACGAATACCGAGCATTTTCGATTTTTCGTCCGGTCATTGATTGACAACAATCCTAAAGAGACGATTCGCTTCACAGGGAGACGAATACAGAACCAATAGTAGCCAATAGCCAATAGCCAATAGCCAATAGCCAAATCCCCTACCCCTCTCTCTCTCTCTCGTCTGGTCCTCGAAAGGACCATTTACATTACAGGGACAAGAACAAAGAAGTTGCAGTCATTCATGGCCGAAGTAAAAACAGGGCTCGGCCTCTTGACTCTTCCGCATTGACTCTCTCTCTCTCTCTTTCTCTCAGCAGCAAGAACCAATGCCCGCTCCAATCGAACCCCATTCTTTATAAGCCGCATCCATCGTTGTCTCCTACCCAAAGAATACCCCTCCCTTCCCCTGCGATTTCTCGATCCCTTCCTTCCCTCCCCAAGGGCGGCCCATTCCATGGGCACTCCTCTCCCCCTCCTCCTCCTCTTCATCTTCCTATGCCTGGCCCCGTCGCCGTTATGCACCGCCATCCGCTCCTTCCCGGCGGCCGCCGACGTGCCCCGGTTCGCCGAGGCCCCCGAGTACCGTAACGGCCGGGGCTGCCCCGCCGTGTCCCCGGCCTCCTCCTCCTGCGACCCCTCGCTCGTCCACGTCGCCATGACTCTCGACTCCGAGTACCTCCGCGGGTCCATCGCCGCCGTCCACTCCGTCCTCCGCCACGCCTCCTGCCCCGAGAACGTCTTCTTCCACTTCGTCGCGGCGGAGTTCGACCCGGCCAGCCCCCGGACCCTGACCCGGCTCGTGCGCTCCACCTTCCCGTCCCTCAACTTCAAGGTGTACATCTTCCGGGAGGACACCGTCATCAACCTGATCTCCTCCTCCGTCCGCCAGGCCCTCGAGAACCCCCTGAACTACGCCCGCAACTACCTCGGCGACATCCTCGACCCCTGCGTCGACCGGGTCATCTACCTCGACTCCGACCTCGTCGTCGTCGACGACATCCGGCGCCTCTGGGAGACCCCGCTCCGCCGCTCCCGCGTCATCGGGGCCCCCGAGTACTGCCACGCCAACTTCACCAAGTACTTCACCGACGCCTTCTGGTCCGACCCGGTCCTCTCCCGGGCCTTCGGGTCGCGCGAGCCCTGCTACTTCAACACGGGGGTGATGGTGATGGACCTGGCGAGGTGGCGGGAGGGGGGCTACCGGAAGCGGATCGAGGGGTGGATGGAGGTCCAGCGGCGGCGGAGGATATACGACCTGGGTTCGCTGCCGCCCTTCCTGCTGGTGTTCGGGGGCAACGTGGAGGCGATCGACCACCGGTGGAACCAGCACGGCCTCGGCGGCGACAATGTGAGGGGGAGCTGCCGGTCGCTCCACCCGGGCCCCGTGAGCCTGCTGCACTGGAGCGGGAAGGGCAAGCCGTGGGTGCGGCTGGACGAGAGGCGGCCCTGCCCGCTGGACCACCTGTGGGAGCCTTACGATTTGTACAGCAAGAGGGGCGGCAGATTCGGATTCGGGTTCGGTTCGGGTTCGGGCTCTCCTTCTTCTTTTTCCTCCTCCGGGAGCACATTGATGATGGGGTACACGAGCTACTTGCTGTGAAGAATTGGAGGATTGGCGAGACTCGATGAAGATTCTTCCATCTCTATATCATCTTTCTCTCATTACATTCGTTCAGATTGGATGATTCTTTGATAGGCGGTGTACAGATTGATTGGCGATTCGTAGGAAAGGATGAAGAACATAAATCTCTTTTTTTCTTTTTTTTTTTTTCTCTCTTTTTGGGGGGTGGGTTGGGGGTTCCATTCGTTGTGATCATTATTTTTCAAATTCTTTTTTCTTTTTTTTTTTTTTTTTGGGGGGTTAGGTTGGACAATTGATGATTCTTACAGCATTTTCTTCTTTTTCTGTCGTCGTCGTTGATGTTGTCGATTACATATTTGTTTAGATTTCATTTCGTTTCACAAATTTTGGAGGAAGTGGATGAATTTGTGGGGGGTTGGTTGAATGAAGAATAACATCATGTTGTTCTTTCTTTCTTTCTTTGTGTGTAGCTGCCCTTTTTTTTTGTTCGTTCAATTTACAGATTTTTTTTTTTGTCGATATTTGGAGTTAGGTGAGGTCCAATCAATACTGACACTCCCCACATCTCTAGTGGTTGGCTTTTGAGCCTTTGGACTTGGGTGGCAGCAATTAATCAAAGCTGCGCTCTGGTCTGGACAGATCACCACCCACATTTTCACAATGATCAATGAATGAAACCCTGAAAAAAGAAAAAGGAGAAAAAAAGAGGGATTCCAAAAAAAGAACATATTTTGCAAGTTGAGTTCCAAATCGAAAAATTTCAAATTTAATATCTATCACTTGTCCGCGTCCGGACATCGCTCTCCTCATAAATTGAAGAAAAAAATTAAAAAACCCCCAGAAAAACAAAATAAATTAAAAAAAACCACTCACGGGTTTCCATTGGGGCCTCAAAGATTTCTAAATCCAACGCCTTTGACCCCACAACAACACGACCTAAATAAAATATCATTCGAGTTTCTCAAATGTGTCATGATATTCGCAGCTGTTGCGATGTCTACGGCAACTTTCCTTTTCTTGTGCAAGTTCGCCACGCAAGCGATTGGTTCTAGAGAAGCTTAGGAGCCTTTTCTTTCTTTTTATTATGCAAAAGGGAATCGATTCATCGACTTAGCTACGGCTCTGTAGCGGGGGCGCTGGGGGCATTTTCGGTGCATTAGCTTTTTGCCTAGTTCGAAGTTTCTCCCGTCCGCGTGGCACGTCGAGAGGGGTTCCAGCGCCGCCAGATCGGACGGCCGTTCGGACAAATCCGGCCGCGCTGACCAATTTTAATCCCTTAGATTCGCGACACCTAAGAGAGGAAAAAGAAAAAAGCGAAAGGGACACTTTCCGGTCCGTTGGGGATCCGACGTGCCTTAGCGGCTAACCAGGGATCGACACCCTAAAAATCGATCGATCGTCTTTTGACTTTCCTTCGCAGCCGGGTCTGGGACTCCCACATGTTCACGTGGAGATCGACGGCTCTTCCGCCGGTCGACCGAACGCCATTGGCTCGATACCGAATGAATTCTGAAGACCCGGATGAAAAGAATTCGGGGGCGATGATTGGGTTCCCGCTGGAACGAACGAACGAATGGATGATGAAGATTTCCAATTAGGTTGACCTTGTTTTGCTGATAAAAAAAAAGAAAAATGGCGGATTTGCCTTTGGGGTTAAACAGTAAGCGGGAGAGGCGGAGCCTTGTTCTTGACTGAACTGGTTTTTGACTCCAAGCAAAAAGCTTCGATGGGATCTCCGACGAACCCGAAGCGAAAGCTTAAATGGCACGTTGGACATATTGAAAAATGCCCCTTTTCTCCCGAAAATATAACAGTACATAAATAGAAATCTTTGTTTTTAGTATTGCCATTTTTGTGATGGTCGCAATGAAAAGTCACACGAGAACTCGCAGAGAAGCCCCGGCTCAATGAATGATGTTCCTCTCTGGCCAGTTTCAAGAGCAACAACAAGAACACAAGCATCGACATTGTGTAAGCATTCGAGATTAGATCAAACAAGGCTGCATTGGACCAAATGAAAAGTTCGACATATAAGTTAATCGAGGGTACACTGATTTTGAATTAAAAAGTAAAAAGAGGGATAAATTTTGACCGAATTAAACCGATAAGTCCCTCTATGCCGGAACAGCGAAACTAATGAATGTTCTAGATGATGGTTTTATAAACTCTACATGCTCTAGGTCATGTCTAAAATAAGGGTTTTATTACAAGATTGTTGGGTTTTAACACAGATTACTATGGATAATGTGAGAAACCGGAAAAGAGGAGAATTTTTATTTTTTGTAAACTAGATGGGCCCACCCAACCAGCGGAAACCTTTTTCTTTTCGGTCAGATCTAGGAAAAACTTGAGCGGGAGGCAAAATAAAGTTGTGCCTTAGCTGACACGTAAACTACAAGAATGACTTCGACCAAAAAAAAAAAAAAAAAAACTACAAGAATGACCTCAAACCATGAGGAGTAACTTAGTTCCGCTTTTTTTTTTTTCGAAGATATTAATAAAGCAGTGGCAATATCGTGTGATTCGGGATGACATAAAAGAATTTGATTTAGCGAGACTCTGTTTGTTTTACAGAAAGTAAATGGTTTGAAAAATATGTTTATAATATCGATCACTTTTATCATTTTAAATGACTAGTTAATGTAAAATATTTTCATTATGGACAAAAATCTATATCTAAATAATTTTATGAACAATGAGAATATCTTTCGTTCGTTTATTTTGATAAACAATACAAACGATCACTTTTAGGAAATCATTTTCCAAATTATTTATTTTTTGCAAAAACAAACCTACCATGAATGACATGATATAATTAGATTTTGCAACATGGGTGAAAGACCCATCTTTTAGCTCATTTTACGATTACATAGGTTATATAAAGTAACTAAAATGGGCTAAAACATGGTCAAGACCAATAGAGCCCATTTACCTGTAATCGGGTTGCCTGTCGACCCACTTATCGGCCCAAAAGAATGACAACAGCGCGAGTACGGATTTGTTTTGCATGTGTTTGTCAACGGAAGGAAAGACACTCCCCAGCCGCGATTCTCACCCTTGATGTGATGATTGGTTAGAAAGCGGGCACTACGACCGCCAAATCATATAATTAAAAAATAGATCTGATCATGAATCTGATGACTTGCAAGCTTGCCCAAAGGCTTGCCTTAGCCACAAGGGATTAAGACATTGTCGACCGGCTTCGACAAGAACAGCTAGCGAGAAAGCTCGGCCTAGCCCAGTTGGGTCCGAGTCAAGCCCGGCCCATCCTGAATTTCGAATACAAACAATTGGTGATGGACATTGGACGGTCTAGGTCAAGAGATTAGACCCGACTTTAATGCTTTGGACCGGCTCCGGGTCCAATCAGTTGTCACCTCTAGTAAAGGAGGCCGCTTCTTAGTAATCAACAAGACCGATTACTTTACTTGGTGGTCAGTCCCTCGCGCCCTAACCTCACATTTCGTCGCGAGAGATGGCAAATAGGTCCACTAGTGTGCTAGGCAAGTGTAGACTATCTAAGCAAGCAAGTTGAAGGGCGTTTTCTGATTTTGCTGACTTGAAACATTCTGAGGTATGCAGAATGCGGTCTGTTTGCACTCCCGTGGACTTAGGCTGAAGTGGGCTTGAAAATAGGGTTCCAGTGAATTTGAGACAGACGATCACTATCATGAGGGGACGATCTCACTAGCATAACAAGTAGATAATTCCCCCGTAGTGGTAGATCTAGATGACGCTTTGTTAGGGATTAGATAAAGCTGTTCTGCTTTCTTGATAGATTGATTGTTTTGAGAAAAGAGCATATAGGGTTAAAATAGGTTAATGGACAACGGTTGGCTATTGATGAGTTCGGTTGAATATTGGTAGGTAAAACTAAAGGGGTCTAGAAGAGTAAACTAGATCAATCCATTCGTAACCAAACTCGTGTTACTACTTTTGTCAATTATTGTAGTCGTAACTAAACTTGTGTCACTTCTTTTGTCAATTATTGGAGTTGAGACTTTCGCGACCAAACTTAAATTCCTAAACTAGACCTAGGTTCCCGCAACGATAACTCAACCCTTAGCAGTTGGACCTGGGTCTTGGGTAATCAAATTTAGGTCTCTAATGGCAAGACCCCGGGCCCCTAAAAGCCGAGCTCATTTCTAACATTGATGTTACGGATTATACAGAGTTTGTGTCGAAACGCAATTTCATGACTTTTTCTACGTTGTCCGGGAAAACCGCCGAATAAAAAAGACCGCATGTCAACTATCGGATGAAAAAGCGTCCTTCAATGTTGGATAAAAAAAAAAATTAATGTCACCGGTTAGATTGGTCGATAAATTGGTCGGACAAAATCTCATTGCACGGTAGAAAAGTCCCTATTTCAGACAATACTCATTTACGAGGAGATATCAAAGGTCAGAAATTTGGTCCTGACGTGCAGAGAATTTGTATTTAGACACGGCCATTGTTGGCAGCAAATCCACGTTCAAGCTATGCAATCGCGAGGATAACACGCTTCTTCGGATGGCGACTCTACTCCAACAATCACGTTCCGATGCCTCCAGCGACGTCGCTTTTTGGCCTTCGGACAGTTCCTGACAATTATTGATGTTGTTCTGGTTCAACCAAGTAGGGGATCATTTAATGGAAGGCTTTTGTCCCATATGCCTCCCTCCATCCCTGTCTTCTCTTCTCTGTCCCGCAGACACCCTCTCGAGACACTTTGCCTAGGTGGGGCCTTCACCTTGCAACATGCTCTGATTGCTGATCTCATCACCTTCAAGGCCCCTTTGATCCGACTGCAGTTGGGGGGCCTCAGAAAATGGTTAAAGGACAGCTGCCTCCATCCTGCTTTTATTAGTCAGTCAGTCCACTTTGATTCCGCATTGAGCCAACTAATCCCATTGTTTATGTCCCATTTGATGGGTCTTTCCGTTGCCGTAACTTTTCTCCTCTTCACTCGAGGTTGAACTCTCTCGGTCCAACTTTTCTCAGTTCCCAAAGCAGTGACTGCAAGATTACAGTGAAAAAGGTGGAAACTTTCCATTGAAACCTAGTTGAGTTGGGGCCTTCTGCTATCCTTTTCGACGGTTCCTTTCCCTGTCTCTCTTACCTTCATCGTGGTTTTTACTTTTTGTGAGGATGGATGATGGGAGTTTCCAAAAGAACCAGAAATAGACAGCCCCCTTCCCAGGACTGTGAAAATGACAAGAAGCAATGGGAAAGAAAAGGAGCACATGCATATGCTATCCTCATCTCTTTCTCTTCTGCATTGGTTGCAATTTTCAATCCTTTCCCTTTTGTCCTCATCCTGAATGGCACATTACATGGACCCTCACTGTCTCTTAGATTGGTGAACTTCCCAGCTGGGCAACAGGTGGCAATGGTTTTTGCACAGCTTGTGTGGCTGGTGAATAGCTCCGTCGTAAAGTAATCTTTTGCTAAGGTGAGGTTTCTTCCTCTTTTGGATCTGTGGAAATGACTCCCATTTACTCTGTTTGATGAAATCCATTCCATTTCCATGCCTGTACTGGTACTTCATTGTTGACAGCTCATGGTTTTTATGCCTTATTCTAAAGTTACTTGAGTCGGGGTTTGTCAGTAATACTGGGATTAGGTGTCTGAAGACTCTGTGGTTCTTGATCTTCATGAAAGCAGATGGGAGAGACAACAGCTGCTTCAAATGCTGCTCTTGAAGCGTCGGTTTCATTTGGTAGGTTTGGGGGTGATTCGCTCTCTTGGGAGAGATGGTCATCCTTTTCGCCTAATAAATATATGGAAGAAGTAGAGAAGTGTGCTGCGCCTGGATCAGTAGCCATGAAAAGGGCCTACTTTGAAGCGCATTACAAGAAGATCGCTGCTCAAAAGGCCGAGTTACTGGATGAGGAGAAGAAAATGATGGCTGATTCGTTGCCAACGGGTGAAAGAAATGGAGATCTGAATAGGGATGTCGATGAGGCAACGTTTGAGATCAATACACACGAGGATCAAAGTCACTTCGGAGCAATTAAACAAGAGATGAGCTTGTTAGCTGAGACAAATGCTTTGTACAGTGAAGACCCGAACGAGGATGACTTGATTACTATTGAATGTCAAAGCTTATTGGTTGTGGGAGTGCAAGTAGAACCGGAGAGAAATCTCGAAATCAGCGACTTGGGTAAACCAGAGGAAATTAACTTGGTGAAGGAAGTGGTAGAAGTGCTCCACAACATGGAGAGACCAGAAGAGCACAATTTCGTGAAGGATGTGCAAGAAGTGGTTCCTTCTATTGGATCTCAAGGTGATGTCATGGAAGTTCAGCCAGATTGTGAAATCGAGACAAAAGCCACTCCAAAGTATGAAGTGAAGAGTGCAAAGTCGAGTAAGCCAAAGCTCCCTCAAAAGGTATATGATAAACAAAATTTCTTGATCATCATTGAAAGACCTTGATTATACATGCTTTGATCATACTGCTGGTCCCCTTTCTTTGTCTGGTCCAGATTAGCGGCATAAGTAAGGAGCAGAGTGCTGCGGTACATAAGAGCAGGCCACAGTCACCAGTGATGAAATCGCCAAAAGTGAGGCGATCGGCTACCACTACCCCAATGGCATTGTCATTGAGATCGAGCAAGCCAGGAGTTACTCCGTCTCCAACCAAGAGCAAGAACCTTTCAACAGGAGAGAAGAAAAATGCAGTTCCTAAAGCCTTGCACATGTCGATTGCTTTGGGTTCCACAAATTCTCATCCGGCATCTCCCGCCACAAGGAAATCTTTCATCATGGAGAGAATGGGGGATAAGGACATAGTCAAGCGAGCATTCAAGATGTTCCAGAACAATAATGCCGGCCAGAAGTTGTCTGGCGAAGAATCAGAGAAGGTAAGTTTTGTGATGATGTTGATCACTCTCATCTCAAACATACGACTCCTTCGTTGGAACTTGGAACTGATGATTATTATTGTTCAAAATCCTGTTGTTTGTAACATTCAAAGCACGTGGGTTCTAACTTTGGCAGGTGCTTTCCAGGGAGGGAGAACCAAAGGCTTCCATTCCCCTAATTAGACAGAAGGAAAATGGGGGGTAATGAATTTAATAACATTCTCCATGCATACTGCCCCAGTTGCATCCAACCTTTTGCCTAAATCAATGCACATGATATTTTCTGACTGATGCTAACTTTTTCAGTTTGCAACTTTACTCTCTAATGCTGTTTAAAGTATTATACTAGCACATCATTAACATCGATCTCATATATCATTCTTCAGGCCACTTAAAGCAGGGAGTGGGGCACAAAAAGCTTCTCAGCCCGCGTCTTCTTCCTATGGCTCCAGAAGTGATGAGAGGGCGGGAAAGGTTGCAGAGGTTCCACTGGTGTGTATCATTTTATCCTTTTAGTCTGAAAATGTTTCTTCAATCTCCTTTGCAGGCTTCAATTTTTCTCATCATCTTATTTCAGTTAATGAAGAAGTTGAAGGAAAGATCCATGGCTGTAGATGAAGGAAAGCCGCAATCTCAAGCAAAATTAAAGGTATAAACAACATATCTACTTGGGTCTGTGCAATTTTTTACATCCTGGAATTTGTGAAAATTTGGCATGACATCCTATTTAAAGATCACATTAGTACAAGAAGATTGGTTTTTCTCAGGAAGAAAAGAAGGCAGGGCACAAAAACTCAAGACCCAGTCTCACCCAGAGAGGCACACCCACATCAGGTCAGCCAGGGCATAGTAAATCGACAAACGGCCTGAAAAAGGTACAGTTCTTTTGTATTAATCCATTCAAACCATTTGCGATCGTGAAGTGCTTACATTTTAAATAGAGTTCGGTTGCGTGCCTTGGAGGAGAGCATATATTAGCGAAGGAACAATGTTTCTCGATTGTCCAGACTAAATGGAGCAGTTTTTCTGTCTGAGAATAGTGTGTTTATATCACGAGTCATTATTGGACACGTCTGTGTCTAGTGTTGACTGGAGAATGCTGGGGGAGGGGTAAAAGGAGGTCATCTTCTCATAATTAATTTTGGTACATCTTCATTTCCAAATGAGCTTAAGAGTGTTTGATATGATGCTATCAACTGTCAACTCTTCCAGCGCAAACCGGCTAACTCAGAAGCGAGAATCAAAGTGCTCTAGTTACTGCAGTTCTTCATAAGCCTTTGGGCAGTGTTATATCTGGATGAGAGACAAGAAGGCAAAAGCACGACAATTTCATATAGCTTAGATTAATTTTCGCTGTTGATTGTGTACCTTTGCTTCGTTCATGGACATTTTTATTATGTCAATAGCACTAAAAATTGTTTAATCAATTTTACAGGTGGTTAACAAGGCTGAAGCTCGATGATTATTCAAAAAGGATGCTTGAGGAAGGGTGCTGAAGAGATGGGTATGGTTTTGGAGTACTTCGGAGGCATTCTGAGAGAATTATCCACATACCCAATGGTGTGTAAAGTTAGCGGATTGCCTCGAGTCATTTATGAGACAGGAGGAGCTTTGAATTAATGACTAGAGAGACGCCCATATCTTGGTTATGTTGTGGGAAGATATAAGTAGTGTTGAATTTATGGTAAGGTAGGTCAGGCATTTTTTCTCTATCATTACACATATACAGGGTGATTGTCTCAGAAACTTTATATATAGAATTCGTCTGAGAATCTGTGAAAGGTGTAAGAGTCTCTGTAGGCCCTGTGGCTTCTTTTACATAGGACTAATTTGCAGTTTCTGTACTTTATGCTGGAGACCCGTAGTATTGGCAGGATGTCGAGCGCAGTTATACCTTCTTGAAAGGTCTTACACAAATGAAGGTGGGTATTCTTCACGAAATTGGTAGAGCATAAGTTTGAGATAGCAGATTGGTGGACTATATATATATATATATTTTTTTTTTTTGAGTAAATTTTGCCTTAGATAACTTCCATTTGTTTATCTATGGTTGGAAGAACAACTCTCTTTCTTCCTCAATCCTCCTTATTCTTTCAAATGGAACTCTTTTGACATATGATGCTCTGAACGGGATACATAGTCGGCTTCCATCTTGTTCCCGTCAAGAACATGATTGTGTTATCACTCTCTGGAAAGTTTGGTTTGGAGTTTTAGGATCCTCGTAATCTATCGCACGAAACATCTGGTAACTGTTGAATTGGTGAGTTCTGAATCCCATCTTCCATGCTAATCTCACTTGATCCAACAAATGGAAGACGAGTTGCAGTACTCATGTTCGGTTTTCTGCAAAAGTGGGGTCTTTTCATGGGCTATTCGGTTTCTATCAATTTTGTTTCCACCAGTGGATTTCTCAGAGGAAATGACTGCATGTTCTTAGGTGTTTCGCATGCTCTTCTTTTGCATGACTATCGATGGAGGCAATTATTCTTTCTTTTGTTCATCTCATACCCTGCAACAGCCGATTCAACATATTTCTTTGAACTTGATACTTCCATGGAGATCCTACATTATGAGTACTGAAAGATCAGAATAAATGACTTTTGAAATGGTTTCTGGGTATGTCCCATTTCAGAATCTGCGAAGCCTGAACAGTCGTCAGGAATTGAAGGTTCTCTTCTACGGTAACACACTTAAAATCACTCGCGGAAGGTGCGCATAAGACACTCTTCTCCTTCAATCATCTCGGACTAAGCATAATGATCAAGCTCAACAATTCGACTGACACTCGCACTAATTACTCAGGTTACAAAAGAGAAAACATTGCAACAGCAAGTGCGGAAAAAAAAAAAAAAAAAACGATATACACGATCATATTTACCAATAATTGGGAAAGAATATGATGCAAATGAAAGAATGCTCGACGCTTGGTCGTATAGTACACTTTCTATGATGCCTATACACATTAGCCTGTTCGCTTTCAAATACGAGCCGAATCATAAATCTGAATCAGATCCGCTAGACATGCTCCCGGACTTCTCCGACAGGAAATGCGGTGGCAACTTTGGAAACCTTACAGGGGGTCTTGTTGCTGGAGATGTTGGCGATGATGACCCTGGGCTTGCCGTCGCCATTTTCCTCCTCTGCTGGTTTCGAGCAATTTCCACACACGCCTGATCAACCATGTTCAGGAAATCCTTAACAATAACAAACAGCTGAAGTGGGTTTTTTCCTTTGTCCTTTGAGGCCCCTGGTTGGTAGTACTCAGTTGTCCTCTTTACCATCTCCATCACAGCTGCCTGATCTTTCCTCAAGGCACTCAATTCTTCTTTGGCGGCTTCGAGAAATCCTTGCATTACTCTCACGAACCCTCCTCCGTCCCCAGTACCTCGGGACACGAGTTGCCGGATTTCCTCTGTACGGGATGTAAGAGCTGCACATGAGGCAGCGAAGGTTTCATAGTGAATTGCTGCGGCTTTCTTCACGTTAGAGAACTCAGCGCTGAGACCTCCTATGATCGGCAATCCCAACATCATGTACTCCTTCTCTCTTTCCTCTCCTGACATCCTATGCTCAGAGTGGGTGCTTGCACTGCTGCTCTGGCTGCTGGTGCGGCTCAAGCTATGGTTCCGGTTGGCAACACAGCGTTTCCCTTCTGCTCGGACCACCTCTTCCACGACAAAGTGAAGCAAGGTAGTCTTTCCATCGGTGCTTTTGACATCGGAGAGTTTCCGCAGAGAGGTGAGGTTGAAGGCTTGCGCATTTCCTCGGGAAGTTCCAGCATTCATGTGATTGCCAGCCTTAAGAATCGCTTCCAAAAGTTTCATGAAGAGTCCTCGTGATCGAAGTTCCTTGCACCCCGACTCAAGTGTTTGTAAAGATTCCTTTAGCTGCAGGGTCTCTGATTCGTAGTTCAGCCTAAACAGCATGGCGCTAAAACGAGTGAAAGCGGAGGGGACAGCTTTGAGGATGTGGTAGAGGAAAGACTCCGCATCGGCAAGTCTTGTGGGGTCGCCAGCGAATCCAAGGATCTGGGCTTCCTCTTCTTTCGTGGGGGTAATCCTGTCAAGCTTTTCGAGAGTATCGGCATTTAGGCCTTGGCCTTCGGTGAGCACACCGAGAATTTCTTTGCGGGAAACAGCCAGAGACTTGAGCACAATCGCGATGTTCTGCGACCTTCGAGGATCGAGTATAAAGATCCGTCCTGATGGGCCTGGAGTGACAGCACTAGGAATCGCTGCACTGGTTTTCCCTCGAGGAGATTTGCGGTTGGTGGCGACAGATCCGAATAGAGCTGTCATCAGATCATCGTCAAACCTACAGCAAGTAATGGCAAATGAGCATGGGGTTAGAAACAAAAAATCTTCGATGAATCTCGATGTCCTGAAGCTACTAGAATCCGCAAGTTTATCAGGATGCGCTTACTTGAAAGAACCACCATCGATCTTGTTCCACACCATCGAATGTTCCGTGTTGGCAATGTTGACCTTATCCCAGTGCAGTGGCTTCAGCTTCACCTGATCTTTTCCGGTTTGAGCGCTCCCCGGTGATGATTCCCCTAGTTCATTGCCCCCTGGCATTGCTTTTGGCAGTGGCGGGGGAGGTTTCAGTGATGAAGCTGGACCACCCGCCTTCGGAGGTGGAGGAGGTGGTGGCGCTTTCGTGGCTGGGATTGGTGGAGGAGGTGGTGGTGCGGCCCTTGTATCGGCTCCGATTGCTGATGAGGTGAGTATCTCCATTAACCTTTTGGGTGGTGCTAATGGTGGAGCAGGTAGTGCTGGTGGTGGCACCGGCGGAGCAGGAGCATTTGGCGGTCGAGTTGACGTGGTGGATTTCTCCACAGCCTCTAGTGGGTGACCGGCAGGCGGAGGAGTCGGAAAAGCAGGCATGGCGTTCTGAACCGGGTCGTTTGCTTCTGGTTTGTACTGGCCGTAGGAAGTCGTGGACTTCTCTCGGAGCAAAGGGAATTCCTGGACGGGCTCGGAGTTTCTCCAGCGATCTCTTCCAGGCGCCGTGCCTTCCTCCGCCGCTTCTCCTCCATCTTTCGGGCTTGGCAAAGCCTGCTTCGCGAAGTTCTTGCCACTCCTCCCCTGAAGCTTCCTCCAGTAAAGAACGTCCAGTCCATTCTCATCCACTATCAGCCCCTTAATATTACCATCGAACCGCGTAAAGTCGTCGCGCGCGATCGTCGGGAGGCCGCCACCGGAGCCGCTCTCCTCCTTCCTCCGCCGCGCGACTGCTCGCCTCTTGAGCAGAAAGAAGACGAGCGCCGAGACGAGCCCCGAAATCACCACCGTGCTGGCCGCGGTGGCCACGACCGCCGTGGTTATGGTCTGTTTGTCCGACCCAGAAGACGAAGGGGCCGGCGTGGGCTGCGGCAATGCTACCGGCGGCGGAGGCGGAGGTGACGGAAGCGGCGGGGAGGCCGGAGGGACGGTTGGAGGGGTAGGAGCTGGGACGGGCGCCGAGCCTGGATAGAAAACCTCGATGTTCTGCCCGCCGTTGACGAGGCGGGTGTAGGAGACAAACGCGAGGAAGAGAACCCACATGAGAACGGAGGATCTTCGGTGAGGAAACGAGGCCATGGGAGAGCGTTGTCGGATCAAAACCGCAGAGAAAGAGACCAAAATCTTCTGTCGCTTTTCTCCTGTTCTGCAAGATGATGAAAGGGAGGAAGAGGGAGAAGGTCAGCTGCTGTCTTTTGGCTTTTGGTCTCTCGTCGCTGACAGTTTCTAAGGAGGCAGCTCCTGGTTGGTGGCACAGGTCCTTTTTTTTTTCCCGGGTGTTTTGCTTCCGCGCAACGACCGAAATGGCTTCCGCGCAATGACCGAAATGGCCCCCGTTCACGGAAGTCAAGGCCTTCCGACTAGGGGCGCTTTGGTCGTTTCACAAACAAATACGAACAGGACAATAAGAGCACGGGAGCTATGTCGTTTGGTCAAGACCAAGTCGGCGCGAGCGTTGAAATGGTAACCCGCGGAAACTGATCTTAAAGAAAGGCAATATGATCTGTTCCTTGACGGGCGAGTGCTCAACGACAATTTCCCGATTGAAGCAAGCGAATTATTATAATCGGACAAGTTGAGTCTCGAGGAGGAGGATGACCAATGAGTGCAGAGTTGAGAAAACAAAAAGAAAGTCCTAAGGGGAGACTTTCATCGGGTTGGGAATTTACCTAAGCGTTCACAGGCGGGAGAAGCTTCCGTCGCGTGCCGATCCATCCGAGTGAATTCGGGGAATGTTTAATGTGGAGATGCCGCCAACCCCGCGGTCATTTTCTTCACGCGGCATAGATGAGGAGATTGGGCGATGGGGATGGTGCGTGGTCCCGGCAGGAGAAGAGAGACAGGGACAGGGGGGAGACAGGGGGAGGTGGGGTTGGGTGGTTCGTTGACCGGGCTCTGCATTTGAAACTGGGATGGGATCGCAGTTGGTGGTGAGGATGAACGAGCAACCGAGGTAGGGGCCTGGCCAGAAAGGGAAAAAAGAAGCAAAAACTGCATGGTTTGACTTTGGCAAAGGTCGTATCCCTTTCGGATCAGCAAAGGGGGAAATGTATAATTTCAAATCTCGGAGATTATGTAGTAAATTGTAACGGCGCAGAATAAGTCTTAGATGTTGAAATCCTTGAGATCTCATACGTTGAAAGTCTAAAGTGTAAGGTGAAATGTGGGAACAAAAAGTCACGCAAGAGGCAATAAATGACAGCTTGATTCCGATTACATCCCGCTTTGCTTGCACTCCTAAAACCCTAAGAAAGGCTGTAAGCAAACGGGAATTGCCTTAAGTAACACAATGAAATGGATTAGCCATGACGATTCGGAGAGGGGTGGATTGGCCGTCAAGTGGAACTTTAATCTAAGTAACGAAACTATTGTCCTAGTCCATCTTTATTTCCTATGCCGCTGGTTCCCCAAATGGTTCCTCAAAGGAAAAGAGAGCGGAACCAAGAGAGAGAGAGAGAGGATAATAGAAGTGGTTTTATGCTCATTGCTGCTGTGTTTGAACCTATTAAGAGATTGTGTATGCTTAGGGCCGCTGGTTCTCCAAATGGTTCTCCGAAACAGGTTTGGAACAAAAATCCATTTGGTAATGCAATTTGATTTTTTTTTTAATTTCTGGAACAGATTTTTATTTCAGAAATAGATTTGAAGAAGAAATTATAAACTAAAATTTTTAACTTCTCAATTTTTGAAACATAAATCAATTTTTGACCATAAATAAAATTTTATTTCAGAAATTTTGTCATGCACACCCTTATCGTTTTTAGGATATCTTGTCTGGATTTAGCAATTAGCCAAGATAAATCAAGACCTACACCAGTAGGTTTTGTTACGGGATGTTAAGTGTGACCATTTGATTAGCGAACTACATCATAGGCACAAGGCATAATAGGGACGTTTTCTTCTGTAGGATTGCCTACTACGCGTTCTCAAACCCAATACCTTTTTTTTATTCTTTTTCCCAGAAACAGATAAGGAAAGGGTCAGGTCTTGTCATCCAATTAAAGTTGTTGGATTAGATCTCCAAAACTTTTTGCAACAAATCCAAACGCCCAAATTGGTAGGGGCATATGTTACCCAGTTTGTTAGATTTCGTCGTTCATCCTCCATCCTGTCAGAGAAGATGTTTTCAGAACTAGATGGATTGTGCTGTTGCAGAATCTGGACCGACCTCCCGGTTCGATATGAGATGAAGTGAGACAGAGATAAACATAAAACCGACAACTATCAAGTGGCTTACGATTGATAATTCAGGAGTTTTTGTGTTTGTCGTATGTGAATAATTGATCAACATAAGATACCCCAAAAAGAGTAACCGGCGGAACTGCGAAAATTGGATCATACGAAATTTTCCGGACAAGTGTCCTCTATGCTGCTCGGTGTCTCTGTTAATGTCTCTATTATCTTCGATTCACTAGTTGTAAATTCCATACTTATCATTATTCATATGGATGAACGGTTTGGATGGTTGAGATACCGAATAGAGACACCGAAAGGGCAGATGATCTCGTTCCAAATTTGTCAGATTGTGTACTCGATCCAGAGAGACGAGTCTAGAAGACGTCGAACAGGTCCCATGAGATGGTGAAATACCAGGACTAGGATCCATCACGTTTAGTTTGTCGGAAGAAAGTTTCCTGAACCGACCTGTTTAATCATGGACAGGGATTCCTTCATCACCAGCAACGAGCGACTTTGACCCATAAACACATCTAGAACACAACGGCAAACGAAGATGCTGTCACCCGGATCAACCTACCCCGTTTTCCAACCCTTGCTAAACCCCGCCATTGTTGTCATTGGGCGGGCTAGAGGGAGAAGATAGGGGAGGAACTAAAGTTCTTCAGCCTTACCCGATGAAAAAATTTACGATTAATATCATGAACAATCCCAAAGTCTAAACTAGTACACCTATGACAAATTTATCTAAAACTAATATTTTGACAACAAAAAATCCAAAATTAGTATATTTTTGACAAATTTATTACTCGAACTGATACACTTGTGACAAATTTACCATATGTTAATTCCCGTTAAATTTCACTATTAAATTGCCGAGTTGGATAATACGTGACAACTGTCTAGTGTACAAATTTGAGATTTTACTCTTCATTTGTTATAGTGTATTGTGTATTTTTTATAGTATTAATTCAATTTAACAAAAAGTATATCTATCATAATTATACAAGTTTGGGATTTTTGCAGGTTAAAAAATTTGTTCATGGTAAATTTGTCATAAGTGTACAAATTTGGAATTTTTTGTGGTCATTTAGGATAAATTTATCACAGATATACCAGTTTGGGATTTTTGGTGGTCAGAAAATTAGTTTGAGGTAAATTTGTTACAAGTATACAAATTTGGCATTTTTTCGTGGTATTAATCCAAAAATGTATATCTATTATCAATAGGAGATTAGCATGAAGGAGTTTTCAAATTTTGTTTTGATGATTTGATGACTTCAAAACACCACAGTAGGGACTTGAGTTCACCGTCGATGGAATTTCAATGTGCTAACGTTTTATCTCCTACGAAATCATTGATCATTGTCTTAAAGAGCAAATCATTCTATTAATTAACACTCCGTTTATTTTGTGGAAACCTTTTCTATGAAAATGTTTTCCTCATTAATGACATTTGGATTGCTTAGCAAAATGCATCAACAGAAAATCTATATTTAAATTCAGAAAAATGATTCTCTCTTTAGAAAAAGAAATTTATGACTAGATATTAACGCTTGAATTAAAATCTCCACACTTGAGCATAGGAACCTTAATGCTTGTTTCCGAGACCCTAGTGTCCTAGAATGGATCTTCAGCACCTAGGCTCGGGTCAAGGCCAACTCGTGACCCCTTGTGCCTATGCCTTGATTCCTGACACACACACTTGGGTCCATCGAGGTTGGAGCTAGGTCCCCAACACTTGGGCTTAGGTCCATAAAGGACAAGTGAGGGACTTAATACCTATGCTCGGATCATTAGTACCTAGGTCAAATCCACAAAGGTTGCTTGAGTCCTTGGCGATTGAGCTTAGGTCCCCAATGCCTGGGTCTATTGAGATTGAGGCCTTAGATCCTAATGTCCATGCCCATGTCCATCCATCAAAAGGGCACTAGGACTAATGCTCGGGTCTTTAGTGCCCATACCCATGTCCATCGAAGCAGAGAGCCCTACGCTCAGGCCCTGAACCCCATTGCCCATGCTTGGGTCTATCATGTTTGAGCTTGAGTCCATTGAGGCCAAGATCCAAGACCTTGATGCTATACATTGATCCATCGTGGCTAAGCCTGGGACCCTAGTGCCCTTGCTTGGGTTTGGGTCCATGGAAATCGAGCTTGAGACCTTAGTGCCAATGCTCAAATCTACTACGTCCGAGGCTGGGGTCCCCAACACTCGAGCCTACATCCATTGATGCTAGGCCTAAGACTCGACAATTAGGCTTGTTTATTGAGGACCTAAACCTAGTTATTGGGGATCCGACCACATTCATTGAGGTCCCAAGCTTGGTCTCTATGGACTTGAGTTTAGGCCCGGAGCACCAAAGTCCTATGCTCAACTTTTATGGACCTAAGCTCAAATATTAGGGATCAAGGCATGGGCATCGGGGCCTTGGGTCCAGTCTCTATGAACTTGGGTTGGGGTGCTAGGAAGCAGTGCATGGGCATCGGGTTCTTAGTTTCAACTTCTGTGGAGCTAGGACTAGTGCCCGTGCTTTTGTTCATGTTGGGGTCCATTGAGGCTAAACTTGGAATCCTAATGCCTATACCCGATTTCCCAATTGCTTGTACGCAAGTCACAAATGCCTGGATAATTTATGTGGATTTAGGAAAATCAAACAAGATTTTTCTTTTCAAATGATAGAAAATACTTTTTAATTTTTTTTCCAATAGTTTTCAAACAACTAAACGTAAGCATCGTATGGGCATTTGCAAACCCCTTCTCTCATGAGCTTTTACAGGCAATTGAAGTGTTCATTCTCTTAGGGTGTTTGGCAAAATGTGTTTTTTTTCTTGGAACACAAATTTTTTTTTTTTGTTTTGGGAAACAAAAAAAGAACAAAACACATTTGTTTATATTTTTGTTTATGGAAATAGATTTGGAAACGAGAAAAAGAAGTGAAAAAAAACTTGTTTCTTATTTCTGGGAACAATTTCGAGAAACACTTTTTTTTTCCTTTTTCTTCTTCTTTTTTCTTTCCTCCTTCTTCCTTTGGCCAGTCATTGGAGCTCGGCCAGCCACCACGGCGAGGTCGCCGGCCCTCGTCGGCCGGTCGCCGGCCATGGTTGAGACCGGCGACCGGCCAAATGGAAGAAAGAATAGAAAAAAAGAAAAAAAAAAAAAAAAAAATAATAAAAATATTGAAAAATTAAAAGAAATAAAAAAAATTATACAAGTTTACCAAACACATTTCTATTCCTAGAATATAAATTTTTTACAGTTATTAAGCGTGTTCTTATATTCAGAGATTGTTCCTTGGAATAAAAAAAAAAAAAAAAACTATTTCTATTTAAAAATTGTCTTTCGAACATAAATGTTATTAAACGCGTCCTTAGTCTTACCTCGTACCAACCATTCCACCAGATTGCATGGGAAGTCTTCTCATCCAATTAAAGTAATGTCGGGTTGAACATTTCGTACAATTTTGTGCACCGTCGGGATCATCCGTCCTTATTTAACTCCTTTCATTTAACATTCAATGAAATATATAATGGCATATGATATTGACGATGGCACCAGATGCCGACCATGGAAAGAATAGATTAAACGCATAAAACCAACATAACAGCGGGGACGCCTAACGAATATCATCTCTTTAAAATTGCAATGATTTTGTAGATTTCGAACAAAGCATTAACTTTGATTACAAAACCTCTATAATATATTTATCCGTCAGATTCGTCATTATTGATTCGGATGGTCTATCAGAATTTATAAATGGTTACAAAATATCATCGCACGAGTCGCTTCCACTTCCCAGTACCAAGATTTGAAATTATTTTATTCCCTAACCGTGTTTTGAGATGAACTGTCAGATAGAATAAGGGAAGGCCGGCAGGTTAGGAAAGGGACAAATGTCCAGGCCACATTGGCGTCATCTTGGGCCCTGAGGCTCAGGTACCGGCCCATTCAGACAAAGGGAAAATGCCACTTAACATGCCCTTGAGAGACAACCTTGGTTCAATATCTACGTTTCTTGTTTTTTCGAAAGAAAATTGCATTTATTGCTCAATAAGATACATGAGAAGTACATTAAATTTGATGGCAAGGCAAATTGAAGTAGAGCAAAGGCCAAAATGCTATAAAACAAAACCAAATACAAAAATTAAGGAGGATCAATAGAATGCCGGCAAGGTTAAGAGCATACTCGTTTCTTTATGAAACGAACCTATCAAGCAAAATAATTGACAACCCATTGTTGGATTTTGTATTATTGTAAATGATAAATGCACTTTGAAATTTTTTTCTCCAATAATTACAGCGTTGCCAGTTTGTAATGGGCACCTAAGTTCGACTTCTTCTATACCATCGGAGACAACCAAAATAAGTTAAATACATATAGATCTTACTTTTGGAAGACCAAATTTGTGGTTGAGTGAGACAGTAGAGCTCCTGCAATTGTCGACGAAATTGGAGTCGGGGGGACCTATATATGAACAAAGCATGAGAGTATTGAATACCCAAAAACATTATTAAACTCTCATATCTTAATCATGAGAGAATAACCCGTAGGTTTAGAAATAGATTTAAGAGTTCAAACTCTCATAACTAAAACTAGATTAGGGAAGAGAACTCCCGGATCTAAATCGGGAGAAAAGAAAAAAGAAAAAATAAACAAGAAAACTCAAATAAAATCAACAACAAATGAAGGGGAGGGTGAGACTTGCTCAAATCCTCTCCCATAACTGAAGGTTTAGTGTCCATTGTTGATTCGTATGATCTTGCAACAATTTCGTCGATGAATAAATGTCATGGAACTTTAGTTAAATGTCTCATGTACTTGTCGTCCTCATAGTTTCAATTTCTCTCATCATCTCTCTCAAAAGGCCACCAAAAAAAAAAAAAAAAAAAAAAACCATCACTCAAGCCCTCTCGGTGCGCAAGTGAATCTTATGAATCTATGTAATTCTCAGTACTCTACCATGCATATACATTTTCCTTTCATGTGCAATTAACATTAATCAAGCATGACGTGGCAATGAATATGAAGAAAAGTTCACAAACTATTCATGTCATTATCCCTTCAAAAAAAAAACTAAAATCGAATCTATTACCATGCCCCCGTTACAATGTGTTCGGATGGAGAGAAGTGAAAGGAAATGGATAGAAATAGTCCCTTGTTTGGTTTGTTTTGAGTTAGGAAGGAAGTGGATCAAAATGATAGAGGGAAATACTTCTCCGTGGCCCACATTTTATTTCATTCCAAAAAGTAGAGAAAAATGGAAAGCAATATAAAGGAGGTCATTTTCTTCCAAAAGCCCTTACATTATTTTCTTCAAGTGTGAATTAAAGGGAGAGTTACATTTTGCCTCTTGGCGGTTGTGGCAAGTTGCCCCATGAAATTTTAATTTATGCAATTTTCACCCTCTCTTTTTTAAAATCGGTGGCAATGTGCCCTTTAGGGTTGACTCTGGCCAAATTTGTCGAATATCTATTTGATCGCGTGATTTCATGTGATTAATTACATAAGGCATATATATGTATGTGTGTATGGATTATTCAAAACTATATTTCAGAATTATATATCGATGTATAATTAGTGAATTCACCCCAGAATTTGAGTCACTCGATTTTCCATATAATATGATTTTAAATTATTCTTTTTATGTATATTTATTTGATGAATTTGCCCTCAATAATCATGTGACATGCGGATCTTCGCTTGTTGAATCGCGAGTCCCAAATGCTTAACAGTCCCTAATGTGTCATTGAACTCGTCATTGGACCGCACCAATTATATCACCGCAAAGACTTGCCATCTCAGCTCATCTCCATCATTGATGCGATGTCTCAAGTCACATCAAATCAATATCCCTAACGCCTCTTTGATCAATGCCACCACGGCACCTCAAGTCATGCCAAGTCACCAACCGTGCCATCCTTCATTGCCATCAAAACCGCAATGCCAACTCAGCTCCACCTGCATGGCGACACCTCAGTGCTGCGTCACCACCGCACCGTCATGACCATGCCACGCCAGCTCGCCAACTCGTCACCTTTGCATGCTGCCACTTGGTCGTATCCTTACAAGAAACGCCTGTCCAACTGGCTCTCCTTCTGTTTGCCAGCATCAACGGTGCCGCTCGAGTCAGTCACAGCGACTAACTCGAAGAACCAAGCCGCACAATTCAAAACAGCAGCAAACGGTGAAAACAGAGTATTAAAATGAACTCTGTCCATTCTCGCTCGAAGCAGAGGTTGCTTCCTTAATTCCTCTGCAGTCCACTACACGTTTCCCTTCCTCTTCCTCTTCTGTGTAACGCCTCAGCCAAGCCGTCGCAGGTATCGTCACGCCGTTGCCTCGCCGAGCCATGACCACAGCTCCCTAAGACCTAGGGCAAGTAGATATCCTCCGTTCGATCCTATATTGATCGATTGTTGTCTGACGAGGATGGTTTCTATAAATTTTGTAGGCATTGTTTGGATCCTCCTTTGATTAAAAGTTCCAATCGCATGATCTAGCTCAATTGTCAAGTTTGAAGTAGTCAAGTTTCTGATTGGACTGTGTAAGCATGGCCACTCGATATCTAACATGTACGAGGCTAGGATTGTGGAAAATCTAAACCAAACTAGTGCCGGACCTAGGTTAGGTTTGGGTTAGCCCAACCCTGAATTTTTTCTACTTTTGTACCAATTTATGGGATGGAAATTTTGTGGGGTGTTCTCACAAAAGTTGTCCCTTATTGGCTGTTCTACAACGTACTTTAATTTCAGAATTTTCGAATTTCGTACGTAAAAAATATGCTTAAAAAACTAGAGAGTTAGAAATCTGTTTTTAAGTTCGACCCCTTCCTACTTCCATCTTTCACAGTTTTTTCGGCCAAGAATTCTAAACAAGCTTCCTTCATGAAAGTTGTAGAGTACATTCTATACTAGTACAAATAAAATTTCGATCATTTTTCGGTCTTATTTGGTTTGTGGAATATTTACTTTCTTACTCCACCGTGTTCTGGAAATTCTTAAAGTTTTGGGCTTGGTTTACAAAAATTATTTAGAATTGTATGGACTGAATCAACCATGGAGTCTTATGAAAAATATCCCTCTAGATATTATTGCCTCAGTTAAAGAGAGACTTGTGTTTTCCCCTTCTCACATCCTAGAATTTTGCCAAGAATCTTTTTGATGTCTATTTTAAGTTTGATTGTCTAGAAGAAAAAAATTGTTTTTCTTGCGAATTTTTCTTGGGCTTAGAAGAATGGCATTGTTAATAATGAACACAGGTATGACTGGTGTGATTACTTTTTGATATATTCTTCCACCATTTTGATAGCCTATTGCTCATTTATTTGCAGGGGGAAGAAATTATTGTGGTTATTCCGTGGCAAGAGTGGTGGGAATTGGCGCTAAAAGACAATTCCAATCCCCAGATAGCCTTGCTTCCTTTACATCCAGATGTGCGTGCAAAGTTCAACTCCACGGCTGCATGGGAATATGCTCGAAGCATGTCAGGGAAGCCTTATGGTTATCACAACATGATATTCAGTTGGATCGATACTGTAGGAGACAACTATCCTCCTCCTCTCGATGCTCACTTGGTATGCATTTTCCTTATTAATTCTGAACTGTGTTAATAATGTGAAGTGGTGGGAAGTGATTTTATTAATTGACTTATCTTATGCATCCATTACAACCTTGTTATTCAGAAATAATTATTCTGCCGTGAATCTGATAGTACCTGGCAATTTTTTGGTGCTATTTCTTTGGGATTGAAAATGGGAAGTTCGAGATTAGCAAATCTTCTAGACCTGCTCAATGCAATTGTTGTAACAGGGAAATAATAGCATGTGCTTCGTGTAGTATTCTTAAAGTGATTTTTGCATGTTTCTTTTCTTTTGAAATATGATAAAGATAGTTTATTTTCTGGAGTTGCTTTGAATTTTCCAACCTTTGTAGCAATTCGACTTTCTTGTTCTCACGAATGAAGAAGCCATATTCTTTGCAGCATGGCATTTTTTGGTTCAGGATAACTTTAGGAATTATCATTATGTTTCCTGATACTTTGGTGCTTTTTGATAGGTCGTTTCTGTCATGTCAATGTGGACGAGATTGCAACCAGCATATGCTGCAAATATGTGGAATGAAGCTTTGAATAAGCGCCTTGGGACTGAGGTATAGCTGCTGTCTTGTCATACTTCCAGTTCTGATTTTCTTTTGTCAATTTATTATTTGCTTAGTTTATCCTTTGTCCTGGCTTTAGAAACGATTTTGTGGATTTAATGACAAATATTCCCTAAATGAGGAAGCTAAAATGGTAATTGTGTAACTAAATGCGTGGATATTCTGGTCTGGTCAATATATTATGAGAGATCATAGATTTTCAAATCAGGAAATAAGAGAGAGGAAGCAAGAGAGTGGTGGTGTGACTGGTGTCCTGGTATCGGGTGCCTTTCTTAGCTACATAATGTGCATACATGGTAGGGGTGAGCAGCGGTCTAGGGTCAACCTTGGACTGACCCTGGACCAGCCCAACCCTACCGGTCCTGGTCCGGTTCCCAAGGGGACTGGGTTGGTCCTTGGTCCTGAAATTCTAGGACCAACACTGTGCGGGTTGGTCCTCAATCCTAAGAGTTTTGGGTCGGTCCAACCCTGGACCAACCCTGTATATTATATTATATTATTTATAATTCTTTTATATATTCAAACCTAAGTAAAATGTCTATTATATTATATTATATTGAGATGTTCTATCAATAGCACTAAAAGTAATTTCAATTTAAAACTTTTGTTGAATATTAATTATGTTTCGTTTGTTTTGTTTTCAGGTGTTTAGAAGTTCGAGTGAATTAACAAGATGTGAAGTTGTATATTCATGGTTTATATTAAGTATTTTGAACTTTTTATGATTTAATTGTATTCTACTAATGAATTTCAGCTGCACTTTGCTTTTCAATTTGTGTCAAATGGTAGAAGTTTTTGAAGAGTAGAGTAGTATTACAGTTGCTATGGTGATTTGCTAGTCAAATGGTGTGAAACTCATTTTTTGGTTGAGTGGACTCTACATTATCAAATACTAGTCAAGTGGTGTGAAGCTTATTTTTTGGTTGAGTGGACTCTACATGATCAAATGCAGGAAAACGCTTTTGCATATGGTGTTATGAATATCAAAGATAGATGATTACAAGAACTTTCCATCTTGTCCCATATCTCAATGAGTGGTTAGCAGGTACGAAGTTTCTATTATTGTGTCATCTTAAATTTGATAAATATGTATTGGTATTTATAGTTTAATTGCACAATATTGCATTGTCGATGGATGTGTAATTTGAATTTGTAGATTTGTTTTTTTAGGGAGTATAAAAAATAAGATGAAAAAAATTATTGATCGGTCCTGGGTTGACCCTAGAACCGGACCGAACCCATTGGATCGGTCCGGTCCTTGGTCCCAGGCTCAATAGGGTCGGTCCTCGGTCCTAAAAATTGAGGACCGACACTGTACGGGTTGGTCCTAGGGTTAGGGGGTGGCCCGGACCAACCCGGACCATGCTCACCCCTAATGCATGGAGCTTGTGTCTCAGGCATTTGGCTAGTCATTCTGATATGGATGGAACTTGTAGTCATCGAGTCCAAGTGGCTGCTGTCTTTGTGGCATCTCATTCTTGTGAGCTGGAGAGGTCGAGAAGATGAACCTCATAAATGGCATTGTGTACTCATGGGGACAAAGTGGCTGATTATTGCTGTTTGGCTGTTATTTGGCATGGGAAATGAGGATGGGAAGGAGAAAAGAGGAAAAACGAACAAAGAAAAAGAACAGAGGAGGTTTTTTTTTTTTTTTTTTTTTTTTTTTTGGGGGGGGCGTTTGTCATATTGAGGTTGAAATGATTATTTTGCGATTCCTAATTCTTTAAGGACATAATTTTTGCCATTTACTGGTTCTATTCTCCAACAAGGTATTACTAGCAATTCGCAAAGATCATGCATGATCATGCATTTCTCGCTTTGTTGCAGGAATTGGACTTACATGGAATATTTCAAGAGACTGAACAACGAGGGATGTCATTTGATGAACTACTTACTACTGCTGAACAAGATGATTGGATGTATAGTGATGGGAAATCGACCACATGCGTTGCCTTTATACTCGCAATGTACAAGGAAGCTGGAGTATTTGGTCCCATTTCGAGTTCTATTCAAGTAACTGAGTTCACAGTAAGTCATCGATACCCTATTTCATCATCTACTCTTTATAGATTTGTATCCTGAATTTCATCGTGGAAATTCGTTACTGTATATGAACTGACTTCTCTTTGCTCTCAGATTCGTGATGCTTACATGCTGAAGATTTTTTAGAATAACCAAACTCGTCTGCCGAGTTGGTGCAGTAACAAGGGGGGTCAACTTCCATATTGTCAGATTCTTGGGGAATATTGGATGGAATTGCCGGAGTATAACACCATAGAACCATATGCCGACATGAACGAGAACTGCCCTTCACTGCCTCCAAGTTACGAAAGGCCCAAAAGATGCTAAAGTCATGCTGATCCATTACTGCATGAGTAATCCATTCTCAAATACTTGTTTCCTCATCGTAGGGAGCTCTTTGAGCTCCACAGTCTGTCTGGTCATACGAGATCTGTTTAGAAGCAGTGATAAAAGTGTGTATATGATAACTTCTGTGACATCTGCGTTTTGTACATATCTAGTCGTGAAATTGAAGGAAAGGACAGTCTATGAAGTATCTTGCTTAAATAGACAACTTGCAGGACTGGCTTGTTGACCACCTATGTTTTATCTTCTGCGAAATTGTCGGACGTTATGCTTGTATGAAATCGCTCCTATTGCAGAAACTATTGTATAATTTCATAGAAGAGAGTTTCAGAAGTTGCAGGAGATATATTGCCCTCAAGTTCCTATAATCGTGCAAGCCTTTTGCAATCTATTTTAGCGAGTAAACTTTGTAGCTCCTAGTAAAATTCTCCTTGGAGCATAGAACAGCACAGTGTATCCTCCAGGCTCAAATGTACAAGGGACTTGGAAAAGCCTTGCAGGTGGAAGACCTGTTTGGTAGAACTTTTAAGGTACTTTGTCTAGTTGAATTCAAAATATACTGGCAATTCGGTGCCTCTTCATGCGAGCACCAATTAAAACATTATTACAACTCTTATACTAAAAAGACTCCTGCTCTTTATTTAGATTCAGCTTCATTAGTTCCTCCCTACTTGCTTAACAAAAGAGTTTGGCACGTACGAGACCTAGTTGTAAGTAGTGTCCGTTGTTTCCCTCTGCTGCAGCTTACGTTTCACCATCCCAGAGCTCCTCAAATGTCTTGTATGGCCCGTGCTCAGAGATGTAATCTTCTCCAGGATATCCTCTGCTCTGTGGGATCTCATCGATCTTCTTTGATTCTTCCTCCGTCAATTCCCAGTCGAAAATCTCAAGATTCTCTTTCATCCTCTCCTTGTTGAAGCTCTTGGCGAGTACACAAACTCCTTGTTCGTATGCCCATCTGAGGCAAATCTGTTGTCACGACCAACCATGCATCAGTTATCTCCCAACACTCTTCTTGCTCCTCCATGAGCCTAGGTTTGAGATTACATCTTTATGATTGGCGCTAACTGCTAAAAGACTCGAAGAATAAGAAGCATCTCACCTGGGCAACAGTTTTCCCTTTGGCCCTGGCGATTTCCTTCAGCTGCTCACACTCCTTCACCTTATTGCTTCCTCCATTGCTTACTAAAGCTCCTAAAACAGAGTAAGCAGTGAGCAGAATCCCATTGGCCTCGCAGAACTCCCGAAGCTTCTTCTGTTGCCACAGTGGATTGAACTCTACCTTCAAGATTTCAAATTGTTTGGTTAAAATTAATCTGATAAACTCGGAAAAATCCCATTTCAGAATACTGTTGGAGAAAGCACGATACTGTGAATTCATGGTTGTACTAAACTGTCTAGACATGGAACTGATCTATCTATGTTGTATACTAATATTCGAGACTTGCAATCTGAAAGCTTAGCATCTTCACTTCATTGTCATCAAAATTTAGACACGGCAGGCATCAAATTAACGGGGTCATTCCTATTAAAGGACTTCTCTTCAACTTGTGAAGAAGCTCACTTGGTTGACATCAGGGGGTATCTGTGCATTGGCCAGGATGAAAGAGAGCTTTTTACAGGAGAAATTGCTGACGCCGATGCTTCTTGTGAGTCCTTTTCTCTGGCACTCCTCCATATCTGCCCAAACAGCTTTGAAGTCCATGGGCATAAAATCTTCTTTCTTCATCGGGAAGTCGAAGGTTCCAGGTTTTGAACTCACAGGCCAGTGGATAAGATAGAGATCTATGTAATCCGACCTGATTTTTCTGATGAGAATATTCGCAAACTAAAGCTATCAGAAAACATTTCAAAAGATTTCAAAAGGTAAGAATAGATTTGTTATAATATTACCTGCGATATTACAGTTAAAAGTTTCAACAAGTAAGTGTTCATATGACAATAAAATGACCATATTTACAAGATTATCTCAGAAGACAAAATTTTTTACTTGAGGCTATTCTTGAGGGCTGGGAGGACAAGCCCGGGATGAGCATCACTGCACCAGAGCTTGGTGGTGATGAAGAGATCTTCTCTTGATTTGATCAGACCTTGCGAAACTGCTTCAGCGATGGCTTCTCCAATTGGCTCCTCTGTGAGGTAAAGAGATGCAGTGTCAAAATGTCTGTAACCCAGCTTAATTGCTTCAAGAACCGCCGCTTTCACAACTTCATGATCCACTCTTGGAAACGCTGCGGTGCCGAATCCTAAGAGTGGGATTTTCCGGCCACTGGACTTCAATACTGCTACCGGAACGCTAGCTGGAGTAAGATCAGATTGGTTTTTCATCTTGGATTATGCAGAAGATAGCAGATGATGCAGGGATTTGTTGTCCTGGTAATCTTTTCGAGACCCTGCGAGTGACGGAGCAACCACTCACATGATAGAAAATGTCTTGGTCCGTGTGTCAAAGCTTCTCTCTTATAATGTGTGATATTAGGCTAGTGGGCCCCAAAAGAGGAAAAATAAAAAGAAGTTGAAAAATCAGTAAAGCAAAAAAGAGAGACTGAGGGGCCTCGGCTAAATAGAAGTTGAGAGCTCCTCCACCAAAAAGAAAGAAAAAAAGAGAAAAGAAGAAGAAGAAAAGAAATGGGAGGAAAGCAAAAGGATCTTGGCATGTACATGCCACGGATGTCTCATTAAGCTGATTTGACTCCATAACGCAGCACGCTTGGTAAGAGACTAGACCCCCCGTTCATCCAATTGAAGTAATTTACGGTTTTAGAGCTTAAATTCGGAATTTTTTAAAAATTGAGTGGCGAAGTCCAATTTTAGAGTCGTTGAGCGGCATATTTTTATAGAAATAATAATTCAAGGTGCCATTGAGCCATAGGATTTTACGGATCGTGATTTAAGCTTATGGTTTATCCGAAAATTTCGAAGTTTCCCGCACACAATGAACAGTACGCGTCCAGCAGCTTTGGGCCCATATTTTGTCATTTTTCGGCTTGATTTTGGGACGGTCAAGTTGGGATTCCTGTAGTATGTTTGAAGGGCTTTCTTTTGACTATAAATACCTTCGGAACGGGATTCGAAGGAGGAAGTTATAGGGTAACCTAGTTGTGTGCTTAAACTTCGCATGTATGAGTCATTTTGTTAGAGTTAAGGCGTAATTTAGTTGTTTCGTAGTTGAGATAAAGTTTTATTGAATTTTAACATTATTCTTCGGTTATTTGATAGGACTATAGGTTCTATCGTTTGTTGTTTGGTCGTAAACAACGAGATGAGTGGTACTATATCTTCTTTGGTTTTAGAAAATCATGTCTTGAAGTATATATGTATATATATATGGAATTGAGGAGCATTTTTATTACATAAAAGCCATATTGAGCATTTACTACTTTTTGGTTGATTATGAATGTTTGAAAAATGTATTATACAAAGTTCAATGAGTAATATATATGAAATTGCTTTGTGACTAATTTATGAAAATGTTATGATGATTTGAGAAACGAATAAGAAATGGATGATGGTATATGCTGCAAAATGTCATTTGCTTGGTTTACAATATAGATTTATGAATTGGGTTTCTGGTAGTAGAGGATGGTTATTTATACTCAATACGGTTGTGAACCAATGAGGGGGGTTTTTGAGGGTATGCATACCAGGTTTAAGATATCCTTTTGGACTGAGCCACCGGTTCTCTAGGTGGAGACCTTGCCAAAAGGGGAATCTTGGTCTCCTTATCACCAGGGGTCGTATCATGACCATGGTAGAGTATTGAGCAATAGATTAATTAATGGATGGACCATTGATATGTGATATTTGATGGAGATTATTCAATGGACTTGATCATTAATATTTGAATAGTTGATTTTTTCATATTAGTATAAAGTTTTGATGATAAGAAATAACTTTTATATGATTCAATATGTATTTTATATATTGAGTTTGAGTTATGAAGTTTGGTATTGCTTTGTATACATGCATAATGGTTGCTCGATTTGCTTAGAAGATTATACTATTCACTGAGTTGTTGTTCCTCATTCCACTCGTCCTTTAATTTTTTCAGGTTCCTTGGTCAGTAGCAAATAGAGCAAGAGCTCCATCAATGGGAAACTTTTAGGAGTTCTATTTTTGGGTATGGTTTAAGGAACTGGTACACATAATCATTGCTAGCGGTTGGATTGGCCGAGTTCTAAATGTATATTTCTTTTTGGTGGATTATAAAAACTCTGATGTTGCAACCAATCTGTTAGTTTATTTGATATGTATAGATTTGATGTGGGATATATATAAGTTGATATCAGGTTGTTGATTATGTTTGAGGCTGCGTCCTTCATGTGAAAGTACGGCCGTGTCATCTCCATTCTTTGTAGTTTTGGGGTGTGACATAATGCTAGACATATAATAAGAAATTTGTATTAAAAAACTAAGGTGCTACGGTGAGTGGATTAGAAAGGAACTTAAAAGTTGAGTTTGGTGACATTTCCTGTATAAAAAAAAAAACTCAAAAGACTCGCTCCTCGAGAGAAAGAATTCAGAGAAACTTGTTCACTTAGGGCATGTTTGTTTTTACTCCAAATAGTGTCTCATTCTGTTCTTTTATTCTCCGGAATAAAAAAAAAAAATAAAAACCCGTTTGATAAAATTTTTGTTTTCGGGAATAGATTTGGAACAGAATCAAAAAATAGAAAAAAGTAGCTTCTTTCTCGAGAACAATTCCTAGAATTAGTTTATATATATATATTTTTTTCTCTTCTTCTCTTCCCTTTCTTCTTCTTCCCTGTAGCTGGTCATTGGCCTTGGTTATGGCCAACAACCTCGCCGAAGCGTTGCCAGCCCCCGGCAATCCAAGAACTGCATAAAGTCCATCTAAGAATATTTCATAATGGGCATTGCGACCGACAAGCGAAATGTCGGCAATCCAATATTAGGGTAAGCATGCACAAGGGTGTGAAGCCCTCGATTTGTGAGTGAGATATCCGTGTGCCTATAGCTGAATTTCTAGCCCTTGGTCAGTTTCTTTTTTCTTTTTTGCAGAGACCCTTGGTCAGTTTCAGGGTGGGTATTTTCAGGCAGGAGTTAACTTCCAATTTCGAGTCGTGCTGGTTTTAATTCCTAAGATTTTCACACGTAGATAAGGATCTGGTTGACCTGCAATTAGTGGAGTTGATCCGTTTATGGAATGTGGGTAATAGCTTCATCAATTTCATATTGGATAAAAGGTGGGTATCTTGAATTTGATACTGTTGGATGTACGAAACCCTCTTGAGAATTGATGAAATTGAATATAATCATGCTATGAGTAAAACTTTTGAAGAGGCTATAGTTCTGCAGCAACTATTCTATGCTTAGAGGGTAGAGCTCACCACTACAACTACTACTAGTTGACATAACTTCATTACTTCTGTCAGCTTTGGGATGCTTACACGCTGAAGATTTTTCGAGAGAATACAAACTTGTATGACAAGTAGGTGCAGTAACACAATGAGGTCACCTCCTCGTTCTTTCAGTGGATAACGAAATGGGCTACACTTGGAAGCTCCAAGTTAGGATAGGACCGAAAGCTGGTAAACTTGGACAGAGCTTTCACTGGGCGAGTTCCTTCTTAGTTATTTCAAAGGCTCGATTCATCCAGTAGCTATGCAACTTTTTTTTGCAGCTTCTGTAAGTGAGTCATGGACTGCTGCAGAAATTGGAATGCATGTACTTGTGAAATGCATTTTCTTATGGAGTACAATTACCCCTTTGGTCCGTTGGTCATCTGAACTATTATTAGCTTCTGCAATTGACCTTGTATAAGTTCTACAACGAATCTGTGACCAATATCATGCCTGTTTCAGGTTTCGGTAGAGGCTAAAAAAGAGCACCGTATTTGGATTGTTCGAGTCCATCTTCTACATTTGCATTCTGTGTCCTCGAATGGAGAAACTTTTTGGTTGTTTCATTCAGTCGTCTGGACAATTGAAAGCCTTTCCATGAGGCTGTAATTGTAAACCAGATATTGCTGAAAACCCAAAGGGTAGAGTACAATGTTAGATATAGCAACATTTCTTGCGAAAGAACGTGACAAAAGCTTTGCATGGCAAAACCTGTTTGAATGTAATCTACAACATTGTTCTAAAAAATTCCAGTTCTGTTGAAACACAGCTTGATGATGCCCACTATTCATAGATTTCCAATGTTCTGATTCAAATTAGTTGAAGTTCAATACAAGCACGCATCTTCAGCTAGGAAATGAGCTGCAAAAATCTGATCAGATCCATTCATGAACAGTGAGGTTCTCTCCTAAGAATTCAGGTGATGTCCAGCTCCTCTTCAAATGAAGAAAGGTGCATCGACAAAACACGGAACTCGTCAGAAAGTGTTCTGAGCAGCCTCTATTGCTCACATCTCACCATCCCACAGCTCCTCAATTGTCTTGAAAGGCCCATGCACTGAGGTGAAATTTACTCCAAGACATCCTCTGCAGTCCACTACACGTTTCCCTTCCTCCTCCTCTTCTGTGTAACGCCTCAGCCAAGCCGTCGCAGGTATCGTCACGCCGTTGCCTCGCCGAGCCATGACCACAGCTCCCTAAGACCTAGGGCAAGTAGATATCCTCCGTTCGATCCTATATTGATCGATTGTTGTCTGACGAGGATGGTTTCCTATAAATTTTGTAGGCATTGTTTGGATCCTCCTTTGATTAAAAGTTCCAACCGCATGATCTAGCTCAATTGTCAAGTTTGAAGTAGTCAAGTTTCTGATTGGACTGTGTAAGCATGGCCACTCGATATCTAGCATGTACGAGGCTAGGATTGTGGAAAATCTAAACCAAACTAGTGCCGGACCTAGGTTAGGTTTGGGTTAGCCCAACCCTGAACTTTTTCTACTTTTGTACCAATTTATGGGATGCAAATTTTGCATGGAGTTCTCACAAAAGTGTCTCTTATTGGCCATTCTACAACGTACTTTAATTTCAGAATTTTCGAATTTCGTACGTCAAAAATATGCTTAAAAAACTAGAGAGTTAGAAATCTGTTTTTAAGTTCGACCCCTTCCTACTTTCCATTTTTCACAGATTTTTCGGCCAAGAATTCTAAACAAGCATCCTTCATGAAAGTTGTAGAGTACATTCTATACTAGTACAAATAAAATTTCGATCATTTTTTGGTCTTATTTGGTTTGTGGAATATTTACTTTCTTACTCCACCGTATTCTGGAAATTCTTAGCATTTTGGGCTTGGTTTACAAAAATTATTTAGAATTGTATGGACTGAATCAACCTTGGAGTCTTATGAAAAATATCCCTCTAGATATCGTCTATCTTATGTTAAAGTTTCGTAATTTTTTAAATCCATTTCCCTAGACAATCAATGTAGTTTCTAGAGGTGCAGGATGCTCTTATAAGGCTAGTTTACGGACCTTGATGTAGAACCCTCTTGCAATTCGTCTAATACAATGCGGGTGAGTTTAGACTAGTCTAGGGAAATAAAAATGATTGAGAATTCGTAAATTTATGCTTGAATTCCCGGATAGTGGTAATGTCAATGTGCTTTTTAAATTGAATTATGGAATTGCCATATTGTGATGTGGATGTGTGATTAAGAATACTATTGGTCGTTGGGACAATGATACCCCATATTGTAGTAAGGATGCCTAGAGGGGTAATGCCTGGGGGTGTAACACAGTTCCCCTAAATGTCCTCGCAATGCAGATGGATGCGAGATGCCGTTCATTGGATGATGATGGTAGCAGAAATTCATATTGAATATAACCTTGGTACCTTTACATTGAGTTATTGCTTTTATTGATCTATTATGTTACTTGGAAGAGGTTCTCCGGTAAATAGATGATTTACTATACATCATATCTTCTTGTTAGAATGGCGATTGGTTTATGTAGTATAGACCGACAGAACTTCTACTTGCTGGACTTAGGCTCATTGATTGTTGACTATATTTTTTCATATCATAGAAATGTCGATCCCACCTACCTCCTCTATGGTGTCTTATGGAGAACTGATCGACTTCACTTGGTAAGAGAATGAGTTCATAGACCGTGATTTCTCGGACACGGTGTTTATCCATATTACGTCTTGTTTGGTTGTGGACATTGGGCCATCGATGGGGCCTGTAACTCTAGGATTCATTAAAATGTACACCCATATTAGCGGGCGCACGATGAGTCCACTCCCACTATTCGCCGATGAACTAGGGGATGGAGACAGCCTTGCCGCATATAAGAGGTAGGAGGGCAACTGGACTTTTGAGAACTTAGAAGATTTTTGGACAGAGCCAAGGGCTAGGGTTAGTGACCACATGTATAGTTAGATTGGGATGGGGTGACCGACTTACCATTGGGTATAATCAGTGGTACTGAACTTTTTGAATTCCCTAGTATACCTAACTTGTCGCTTAACACCTATATAAATAAATAATAAATGAAGTTGCCCATTTGTAAAAGCCCATGTGGACTCTTGGGTCATTTTGGTCAATTACACTTCTGCATGCTTAAGAAAAAGTAAAATAAATAAGACAACTACACTACGTTAACCGTGACGTGTCAGGGCATCACAAATCAATAATCCTATGCTGTGATGAAGTCAAAGCTTCAGACAATATTTAGTTGAAGGCAATAATATCAAGGGACACACTAAAACTTCTTTTTGAATTTCAGTGGGCAACTTACAAGGGATTGAAACGTTGGAACAACTTGCAGTAATCCTAAAACCTAGGAGGGCAAATATATCATTTCTCCTAAAACAAGATTGAAAAATAAGTCTATATTCACGAAATTAATTCCCCCTTCCACACCATTTTCACTCTTCCTTTCCATCTATTTACTTCCACGCTTGCATTTTACCCAAATGAGACAGGACACCACTCCTCTGTTCTGTAAATCACGGGGAAGAAAAGGGAAAAAAACATGAATCAAGAAGAGATAAAAAGGATGCAAAAAAAAAAAAAAAAAAAAACGACTAAAATCCAGTGGCAATTAAAAGCAAAATTGCATCGCTCATTCCGTGGCCTCTAATCACCGCCGTTCATACTCAGCCATCTTTTATCCGCGGTCGATGCCGAGGCAGCGGCGGCAGCGGCGGTGGCCATGGAAGGGGAGGACAGGCACGACGAAGAAGCCGAAGGTGGCGACAATGAGACAGAGCAAGCTGGCGGCGATGGCGATGACGCCGAGAGATCTGAATCATCGTAATTGTCGTCGTCGTCCTCCTCCTCTCGCAGCTTTCTCTTCGGATTCACGTTCACTCTGTTCTCGGCTTCGCTTTCGTTTCTCTCTCCGGAATCTCTCCTCATGTACACTTTCAATCGCTTCACGTCCGATAGCTTCACAGGCTTCATGATGAACTCCTCCGCTCCTTCCTCCAAACACCTATCCATCAGCTTCCAATTCAAATCACACAATAGGAAAGAAGAAATCTGCCGAATTAGGCGAAAGAAATTAAGGGAAAATGCAAAAAAAACACCTGTCAATACGTGCCAAGACCTTTTCGGATGACATGATCACTACGGGTATCTCTCTCAAAGCAGACGATTCCTGCCATCAGACAGAGATTGGGAAGTCATATTTTCCCGAAAAATCCAAGCTTTACTTTCCTTTTTTGGTGAAAGAAAAGAACCTCGATAAGTAAAATAATGACCTTAACTCTTTTGAGCAAATCGTATCCAGTCATTCCGGGCATGCAATAGTCCGTGATGATCAAATCCACCTTCAAGTTCAGCCCCTGATAACCAGACGCGGCTACAGTTTTTTTCAGGCTCATTCATAAAAAAGCTACAGTTTTGTTCAGGCTCATTCATAAAAACAGAGCAACAGCCTCACTTTCAAGTTCAGCCAAATTAACCAAAGAGAAGTAGATGTCTTAGAAAAGAGAACGAAAGAACTTTTCGGTTGCCACTCACATCGAAATGACCGGAGCTTTTGTCCTCGTCCAGACCCAGAAACTGCAGAGCTCTGCTTCCACTTTCCACGGTAGTCACTACGAATTGCGGCACCAAAAGGTTCATCTCTCGGAAACCCAAACTCTTTTTCTTCGTAAGAAGAGGATAACACATTTCAGCTCACTCAAGCTAGTCAAGACGCGAGATTACCTCTGAAGGAAGAGATTCTGAGCAATCGCTCGATGACTTTCCGATCGACGAGGCTGTCGTCGACGGCCAGGACGTGAGCCTCTCCAGAATCAGAAGAGGGCTGAAGCGAATCCAAGGCGTCGATGCCGTGCGTCCTCCTCCGCCACGAGACGACGTCGTGTCCGTCCATCACCAGCTCGCTTCGGAGGACGGAACTCAGCTGGTTATGGTTATGGAGCTAATAAACAGATGCAAGTCGCCAGCTTTTTGCTTTTTCCCTTGACCAGGAGAGGCGAAAAACGAAATGGATCCTGTTCTCTGCTCTCTGCTCTCTCTCTCTCTCTCTCTCTCTCCCTCCCTCTCTCTCTGTCTACACAATCACTGTGGAATTTGCCTTGCTTTTGTGGCAGAAAGGAGGAGGAAATGCGTTGTCTGGTCGTCTCTCAATCGATTGGCTCTCTCTCTCTCCTCTGGAGAAAATATTCAGTGGTTCGAAATCACCACGTCATCCGCCTACGTGGCGCGCGTAAGCTGAAGTGGCTCCACTCAAAGGGCGACATGTGGTGTGTGACGTGGAATAAAGGAAAGAACCAACGGCCTTTTTTTCTCTCTCCTCTAGCGAACGCACGGAGAAAAGACAGAATAGTAAAAGCGCACTCCCGCTCAAGAAAAACCTCTCTCCGTTTTTCAATTTTCAAGTGCTCTCTCTCTCCTTATGTTCTTTCCTTCGCACTCCCGCTCAAGAAAACCTCTCTCCTATTTTCAATTTTCAAGGGCTCTCTCTCTCCCCCTCACGTTCTTTCCTTCGTCTTCCTCCCTCATCAGCGACGACCCAAGCGAGAAGCTTGCTCAGAATCAGCAGCAACGGGCCTCGGCCATCAAGGAACACGATGGTGACCCTAAGCGGAAGCACGGGGTGCAATTCGACCTGGCAGAGATCTCCCTCCGGGGATTCCTTCCTTCCTCATCGGCAATGACCCAAGCGAGAAGCTCGCTCAGAGTAAGCAGAATCAGTAGCAACAGACCTTGGCCATCAAGGAACGCGATGGCGACCTCGAACGGAAGCACGAGGTGCGATTTGACCTGGTGGAGATCTCCCTCCGAGGACCGCGACCCCTTCTTCTTGCCCGTCAGTCTGTCTTGACTGAGATCTCTCTCCGGGGACTGCGACCCCGTCTTCCTACTCGCTGATCTGTTTATGTTCCGCAGGGGTTAATAGATCGTGGTCTTTTTTTGCCATTTTGGTTGCAGCTGACCACCTCTCTTTCTCTTTGCGCGTATCGGGCAGGCCACACTCTCCACCATCTTTGCCCATCTTCCCTCCCCTCCCGCCTTCCTCCATACTTTCATAACTTCCTCCCCCTTTCCTGCTTGACCCTTTTCCTCTCTCTCTCTGAGCGAGCTTGGGACGCATAACAATGGAAGCTGCTGACAAGGCCGTGAAGAAAGGAGAAGCTGATTTCGTCTCACGTGAAGTGAATCCCATCTTTCTCTTTGTGTTTCTTTCTTTTTTCTTGTCCAAAAAACGTGCGAAGCTCTCTGCAGAATCAGTTGTCATCACTGAATTTCAAATATACCTGCTGTGTATGTAAATGAGTTGCTTATATCCAATGAACATTTGTGATCATTCAGTGAATCAAGCTTTGGCCGGCGTTAGAGATCATAATTCTCACATTGTTTCCTTGCTTTTGCTTAATTTTAAGATCAAGGTTTTGCGGGTGAACGGTTCTTGCTCTGTTGCATAGAATTCTTGCCTTGATACTAGAAATTGCTGCTTATTATGATACCAAAGATTATTTGATTGTGTTTTGCTATAATGATTTACAATATTCTTCCACTTTGCCAGAAAATTTCGATTAGATTATTGTATTTGAGTAGAATGAACCTGCTTTTCTTAAATTGATGTGCTAATTCCGAGCAATAGAAAAACGCTGACTAGCACTATTTGAACAGATGATGGTGTTGCCCATCGCGATGTTCTTTGCTTGTGTATAATGGCGCAATTCATCCTTTTAGGTTGATAATGCCATGAGAATAACTGAACAAGCCCCGCAAGCTCATCATCGGATACGACAAAATGGCAAACAATGCAGTGATAGATGAAACAAAAACAAAGCGGATTAAAAAGGCAATTGTATATGCCAAATTCTAAAAGGTTAGTAAGTTGGACAAACAATGTTGGTAAATTATAAGAGAAGTTGGTACATTTGAAGCGAGCAAATGAACATGTTGGTAAGTTAAACAAACAATGTCGTTAAATTATAAATGGGTTTGACAAGTGACAAAAGTTTTTAAAAAATATACCAACATGGAAGAGTATTCTACATTTTATGTACCATAAAGCTAGAAATCTGCAAAATGGTAACAAACAACAGCAAATTGCAACATTATTATTGATTATTTCAGAAAACAGCACATTTCTTCAAACTTAGGGACTTAGCTACATGCTTTCCCTTCCAGATCCAAGGGACTTAACAATCCCTCATTTTATTTTTTCATCAAGATCCCCATGATCAATTTTAGACCTCGGTTACAGACGGGAAAAGAACAATGCAGAGAGCCAAATGGTGCTCCATGAAACAGAAGGAAGTCTAGGCCGACGATTTCCCATATCTCGGGGGCGTGTCTGCATACCCCCACGAGCAACAAGCAAACCCTTCATGAATGCTGTCACCAGCGACCTCCTCGATCGGCACGGCATCCGATATCTCTCTCACATCATCCTCCGCAAGATGGGGTTCACTTCACGTGAGACGAAATCGGCTTCTCCTTTCTTCACGGCCTTGTCAGCAGCTTCCATTGTTATGTGTCCCAAGCTCGCTCAGAGAGGAAAAGGGTCAAGCAAGAAAGGGGAAGTTATGAAAGTATGGAGGAAGGCGGGAAGGGAGGGGAGATGGGCAAAGATGGTGGAGAGTGTGGCCTGCCCAGATATGCGCAGAGACAAAGAGAGAGATGGTCAGCTGCAACCAAAATGGCAAAAAAAGACCACGATCTATTAGATCAGCGAGTAGGAAACGGGGTCGCAGTCCCCGGAGGGAGATCTCAGTCGAGACAGACTGACGGGCAAGAAGAAGGGATCGCGGTCCTCGGAGGGAGATCTCCACCAGGTCAAATCGCACCTCGTGCTTCCGTTCGGGGTCGCCATCGCGTTCCTTGATGGCCAAGGTCTGTTGCTGCTGATTCTGCTTACTCTGAGCGAGCTTCTCGCTTGGGTCGTTGCCGATGAGGAAGGAAGGAATCCCCGGAGGGAGATCTCTGCCGGGTCGAATTGCACCCCGTGCTTCCGCTTAGGGTCACCATCGTGTTCCTTGATGGCCGAGGCCCGTTGCTGCTGATTCTAAGCAAGCTTCTCGCTTGGGTCGTCGCCGATGAGGGAGGAAGACGAAGGAAAGAACGTGAGGGGAGAGAGAGCCCTTGAAAATGAAAAAGAGGAGAGAGGTTTTTCTTGAGCGGGAGTGCGAAGGAAAGAACGTGAGGAGAGAGAGAGAGAGAGAGCGCACTTGAAAATTGAAAAAAGGAGAGGTTTTTCTTGAGCGGGAGTGCGCTTTTACTGTTCTGTCTTTTCTCCGTGCGTTCGCCAGAGGAGAGAGAAAAAAGGCTGCCGGTTCTTTGTTTTATTCCACGTCACACGCCACATGTCGCCCTTTGAGTGGTTCACGCGCGCCACCTAGGCGGATGACGTGGTGATTTCGAACCACTGAATATTTTCTCCTCTCTCTGTGTCTATCTCGCTTTTGAGGATTGAAAATGAGACCAAATCTTGCAGTGTCGAGGAGATCTCAAATCTTGGGATTATTTTAATGGATTTGAGCTTCGCAGGCGAAAGATTCTGACATCGACTTTTGGGTGTGACATCCACCCAAGTCCCCACCCGATATCTCGCGATATATGCTCGGTTCGTGGAGCGCTCTCCTCTCTCTCTCATTTCTTGTCAGTTGAATGGTCAAGCCTTTTACAGGAAGTCAAAATGCAGGAGCAGGCACCGGTGGTGGGAGGGGTGAAGTGAAGACGAACGCTGTCAAATCAGAAAACGGAATCGAACGAGAAGCGACCACGCTAGGCTTCTCAAAATCTTGGCTTATAAAGAAAAAGCGAAACTATCAAAAAATATGCGTGAAATTTTCAACCAGGACAGATTGTACAATTCTACTTTTCCAAATTCTAAATTTCACATGTATATTTGGCGAAAACTGCATGCATACTTATCAAATTTCCTATTTATTTTCTTTCTGAATGTGAGCACCGGCTCTGCTCAATTTAGAAATCGGATTGAATCAACATGGACAAATTGATTTAAGGTCGATTCTAAGGATAACCAATTTTGTTCCCGATTCCATGAACCTAAAACTGGACAAAGACTGATTCAATCACTGATTTTAAGATCAGAACCACCAGCTCTAGAGGGAAATAGGAGTTCTGGCTCGTCCCTAATTTTAGGACGGTCGATGAACCTCTTGGAAACCAATCACCCCACGTCTCCCACACAAATCAATACACAACCCCGACGTACGACGCTCCGAACTGCAGCTTCCTCTTCTCTCTCAGCAGCCACCGCACAGAGGAGGCCCGCCCCAAGCCGCGCTATGTTTGTCGCCCATGGACGACACAGAGACTTCGATCGAGGTAGCCAGTGGCCTTGGCGACGTCAGCCTGAGGTCGCAACGATCACTGCGTCAGAGAATAGAGCACAAAGAAAAAGAGCGTGTCTCGGCCTCTCTTCTGTCAGTCTCATGGTAGAGAGTGGGTCAGTAGATGTTTGGAGGGAGTGTTTGATTGCAAAGTGGAAAAGGCCTTTGCCGGAGCCATGCCCGATCAGCTTGTGCTATCTTTCGTCTAAAAGAATCACGAAGCTGATAAAGAGCGTGAGACAGAGTACAGAGCACAGAGGGACCGAGAGAGATAGAGCAGAGCACGCGGGCCGAGAGGAACAGTGAATTAACCTGGAGAAGAGAGAGCGGGGGCAAATGAGACAGCCGGGGGCCAGTGTCGGCAGCGTCGGCTGGCGGTCCAAGTCGGCCGAGGTGGTGGTGGTCGACTCGGTTGAGACTTGAGCGCGTGCAAAAGAATAATTAGGCCATTTTAGCTTGGTTCAGGCGTCTCTTGTATTTTCCAAAAAAAAAAAAAAAAAAGATTTCAAAAACTATCCCATTAAATTTTTTTTTTTTTTTTTATGACAGAGGAAACTAACCGCTGTGTACAGCCGGCGATGTAAATCCGGGGCGATGCTAGTGCAAGGACCCATCTCCCACGTCATCGCACTTAAGTCGTGCACGTAGTGGCTCGAACCTCCCCCCAACTAGAAGAGGGGGAACGCCCGAACCAACGCGCTCACAGCGGGGTGGGTTTGATTTTTATATTTTATTTAATGAATTATGTGACAAACTAATTTTTTTAGAGTCCAAAATATTTGGAACTTTCACAATATTAACTTGTAAGGTGACCTCTATTTTTGCATAATTTTTTTTTTTAATTCATGTGATAGTTTAGATTTTGACAGGATAGATTGAATGATTTTTCACAATTGCCCAATCATCATCAAACAAATGAAGTGGCAAAAAGAAGTTAAGTTGAAAAATAAGGACTCCATCATCGTATTGATATATCAAATCGGACTACTAATCTGTACATTATTGAAATGGCCAAAATTAAATTGAATTGGAAAAGAAATCTAGTCAACATAATCATATCTAAAGTTAGGCCAATACACAATTTTATGTCAGGTTGAATTGATTGATTCAAGTACGACTTTCATAACATTAACAGGGAACTCTCTTGACCATGGAAATGTGATGTTGTAACTATCACTTTTTTGTCTCATTAGAATTCTGTGGGCATTCTGTTCATACTTTGGGCAATGACTATATATTCAGGAATTCCTGGATAGGGCCTCCTTTTATTTCACAAGATAGTGATACGAAAAAGCTGATATTTAGCATTCTCAATTTACTATTTGTTATTCCTAGTTACTCGCGTAATCGGCGTACATGTTATGATCAATGATTGTGCCAAGGACAATAATAATCAATATGATCTGCTACGGGAGATAATGTTTTAAATGCTCCTAGATTATTCTACTTAAATCCGTAAATGTTTTAATGCTCCACATTCCGTCCTCTTTACTTTTGTTAATGCATATTATTTTTACTAATCATCTTAAATCTTTGAAACAGACAAACGTTGACATTTTCTTTGGTTCAGATGATTTTTAATTTTTTTTTTTTTATTTCAACAGGAATATCAGAAGGCTTCCGGGAAATTGCTTTAGCCTGATTAAGAAAGGCCCTAATTTTTTCAATGTGGGGTACAAATTCGCCCTGTTTTAGGCATTGATGTTATCTTTGGCGAGGCAACAAAAGCAAATATTCGCTCTGGCCCGTTCGAAATTCTGCCGCGTCTTCGTCGCGTCAGAGTTTCACCGAAACATAAGCCTGATTTGCTTAAAGTGCATCAATTGCCGGAAAAAGAAAAAAAGCGGGACGCGTTTGACGATCGAAATCAAAAGCTCGGTACTTACATTGAACACATATTTAAGAATTTATACTCTCCTTTTTTTCTTAGAAATGTCAAAGCTCGGTACTTATATTTAACATATTTTTAAGAATTTATACTCACCTTTTTCATAGAAATTTCCTCTTAACAGCACAAGACAAGAGACAAATATGTGTCCCGGGCCAATAGTTGTGGCACCTAGTGAGCCAAGAATATTAGACCAATTTTTGTTCTATAGTTATTTATAAGGACAGTACAGCAAATGGTATCCAAGTATCAAATCATACAATACCCAACTTAACTTGAGCATTTAGTCCATCGAGAAAGACAACAAAGCACATTAGGCACGATAACTAATTTTTGTTTGCAGAGTAGACAGTCATTGGACCGTTTTTAAGATAGAAGCGACTTTCGGTAGAACTTTAGAGCTCCCAAAAAGCTGCTTTGGAACAAATGATATCGTTGAGTAAGAATCAAAAGGAAGGATCTCCGTTCTAGGGCCCTGCACCGGATCGCGCGCCTAGACTCTGACGATGAGCGAACACTTGTGGGAGCATCTTTCTGGATGTGAAGGGGAGTTGGAGCTGGCTTGTTAGCCTTTGTGTTCTTTCATGTAATCTGGGTGCAGTGCTGCTCTTCCTCCGAAAAGTTGCTGAATCTTCTCGACCGGCCCGGTCTGAAATGCTCCACTGTGATGTGATTCGGGAGATTTTGTGGGACAAGTGAGTCGGTCACTTTACTTTAGAATCAATGCCTAAGGGTGCACTCAGTGACATTTCTATTCCTAAGAACAATTGTTTAGAAATAGTTTTTTTTTTTTTAAATTTTTATTCCCCAAATGAGTTTACAAGCATTCAAATGAATTTGGTAACTAAACAAAATTTCTATTCCTGGAATTAAAAAAAGAAGCATAATGTGTGTGGTACGACTCTCAAATTTATTTATGAGGTAGAATTTTCTTTTAGCTTTTTAATAATTTTCTAACATTTTTCTAATTTTTTTTTCTCTTTTTCTTTTCTTCTTTCCTCCCTTCTTCCTCCTCTAGTCGGTTGTGCAGCGTCGGCGATGGCCGATGAGGTTTTCCCGAGGTCGGTGAGGTCACTGGACCTTGTCTTTGGCTTGTCGTTGGCCATAGCTAAGGCCTGGCAAACCGACTAGAGAAGGAAGAAAAAAGGCACAAAAAAGAAAAGAGAAAATGACTTGTTTCAATAATTGTTCCGGTGAATAAAGAAGTAAATTTTTCTACTTTTTATTTCTATTTCAAATCTATTATGATCTGTTATAGAAAATAGAAAAATTAGCCGATATTACTAAATGAGTTTTTATTTAAGCAACTATTCCCTAGATACCTAAGTTGTGATATTTTATTTCACAGTTGAATCAATTTCCATTCCGATGAACAAAAGAACATAAAAATTGAGAAACTGAAACGTTACATAAACGAGTGCAAGGATAAAGAGGGATAAGAGCGTTATAGCATAAAAATTGATCACGAAAGTGTCATTAAATCCTTATACTTTTAAGTAGTGCAATTAAATCTTCAAATTAATCACATTAGTGAAAATTTAAAAGTTTTGTGAGTTCCGTTCAATTCGAGGGACATATCATTTTTCTAATATATCTCGACGACAGGTGATAATGATCCAGCAACAGTTTGTGCAAACATAAAAAAGGCCAAAAATCAAAGAGAATGAAAAGCAGAAAACTCAGAAAATAAACAGATGAATAGAACCGAGAGAGAGAACCAAAAAGGATCCGTGCGATGCATTCCGTCGCTCATGTTAGCATAACGCGTTCTGGAAATTAATTAGAATTTTATGTGAATATTTTTCGTTATTCTTGGATGGAGCTAATGAAATTTTAGAATTTGAAAATTTTAAGATTAGATTGCATTTTTACCTCAATAATCATTAATCAGTACTCGTAGGGCCTTTATTCTAAAATAATTTTGAGAATTAAAGTAAAAAGTCAAAACGTTTTTGTCCAAACAAAAGTTTTCCCCTTCAATTTCCTAATCGGTGTCAATTCCCCATTTCCCGCTCCAAGGACCAGGCAGCATCGCAGGCAGAAGCTCAAACAGTCTGAACCGCGATGGAGTGCGCGGGGAAGGGGAGAGGGACGAGGTGCGTCGGCCCGGCCAAGAGGCGGTGCGCTCGCTGCGGAGCCGTCGGCTACTGCTCCGTCACTCACCAGGTGGCGATCCTTTCCCTTCGCTTCTTCTTCTCGTTTTTCTCGATTCTTCACCTGTTCTCGTCGTCGATTCTGGCTCCGCCGTGCGGAATTGCATAGGCGCCCGGCGGGTTCATCGTTTTTTGTCCTTAGCCTCGTGGAATACCTCTCTCTGTTCGGCTCGCTGCGTGCGTGAGGGTTGGCTAGCCAGTCAGGACTTCATATTCGGCACTGGCATCGCCGATTCAGTGGGCGCGCGTTTGGGGATTGGGGTTTGGTATGCGAACTCGCGCTGGGCGGGCGAAGAGAGGGAGTTTTTGCGTTCAGTAGTGGTGGCGTAGTTTGATTCCGTATAATCTGAATCATGAACAACGGCCGATGGTGCATTTGCTGGGTGAACCTGTTGCGTCTGGTCATGTGTGATTATTCTAGAGATGAATGGCTTTGAGATGATGGACAGTGCGAGTGGGATCGCGTCCCTGTTTCGGTGTTTGATTTTTTCCAATAGAGCATTTGTTCAGCAGGTCCATTGTTGCTTGCTAGACCGATCGTAACTTACATGTATTGAGTGGATCCTAGTTGGTGGATTTAATGGAAAATGCAAAATATGAAATTGTCATCCTCTCAAGTACCAAAAGCTCATATACCTCATACAGCCTCTCCTTGCACAGGCAGACACGGGTCCTAGGTTGCATCATTGGCTCTCATGACATCATGTAATGAAAGTTTGCATTGTTCTTTTTGAAAGTTTATCTACTGAAACTAGAAAATAGGCCATGATTTTCAATTGGAAAAAAAATCAAGGCTGACGGAATGAAGAATCGGTAGGGTGGCGGTTGGACCCAGTGATTAAGTGCACAGTGGCTGAGCCCTTGAATGGAGAATATATCTCACGTGAAAGTAATGTAATATGTAATGCTCACATGGTATGATTTAGCCAATCATGTCCTCCAACTTTACAAATTGAAAATTTGGGTGGTTATTGTGTTTGCCCGTGGCTCACTGGTACAGCCTTGGCATGACAAGTGGTATTACTGCCATTCTGCCACATAAAATGCTCTCTCCATGTAAACAGTATCTAGAGACAAAGCATGCCGATGTCACGTCAGAATTTATTCAATTGAAATATCTTGATCTGACATCTATCCAAACTAGGGCTAATGTGTTGGGGTTCTGACAATTGCAAGCTTTGTTTTTCTTCTTTTTTCCTGTTGTCTCCTTAGATTTCTCATAGGAGTGCTCATAAGGAAGAATGTGCAAGGTTAGAGCAACAAATGAAGCATTCTGATGCATTGAATGCTTTTCCTTTCATGTACTGTCAAGAAGCTACAATTGAGGTGACTCTCATTTTGCTTCAGAATATTTCTTGCCTCTTCTGGCTTGTTGTGCGAGTGAAAGTTGATGATATTCTTTCCAGATTTGTGAAAAACTAGTCAGCAGATGTTCATTCTTGAGCAAAAGGGGCATTCATCAGGTTGGGATGTGGATGTACGAATGCAAGTGCCAATCATTGAGCAATTCTTTCGAGGACTTGAGGTTCTGTGGTACTCCTATATTTGATATATTCGTTGGCAATCTGTTTGAGTTTTCCTCTCCAATCTTGGATTTTACTTTGTCGTGTTCTGGTTCATGCTTCTGGTCATGATTTTATGAAGTGTAAACTTGTTCTGGTGTATGGCTGTGGAGAGTATCTCTTGTATGGTCTGAATTTTTAAAATTATAGTATGTTCTGTTTGCCTGGGATATCAACCAATCGATATTACATGGGCCAAATGCTTCTCAAACAGGCAATTTGCTGGTGCTTGCACACCTTGACCAGCACAACTAGAAAAATGCTTCTGTTGCTGAAAGATATGTGATGGCTTTGTGAGAAAACTCTTACGGGATTGTTTCACACCTTACTTTGTGTTTAATGTATTTTAGCTGGTATTTGGTCTTTTAGCACCAACACTTTCATACATGTTGGCTTTGTTGAGGAACAGTAAATTTTTTTCCCTGATTCCACCTTATTAGGACCAGCATTTATTGCGTCTTGTGGAAAATATAGGTCGCACTTCAGTTATTGATGTGTCAGCCTGCTGTGGGAGAATCTATTTATGATTCCTCTTGGATCCACCTTATTAGACTAAGCTTTAGCCGACTGAGCTACATGACATTTCACCTGTGAATTTTCTCTTTGTTAATAAATTAGCATAAGAAATCTCTTATTCTTTGCACTTTTGGAGTATTTGCCAGGACAGTTATGTAAATCAAAGACTTGGCACAGTGTTTCATTTACATGGCCTAATTTTTACCGGACCGTTCAGGTGAATGATACTGTCTTTAATATCTGCTTACAAACTTTTTTTGGTGGCAGCTTTCACAATAGTTGGGATCTTCCGAGAATGTTATGCCCATGTAGAGGTACGATCAATGGCTTCCAGCTTTTACAGAGTCGAGCCTTAGAAAATACTTGACTAAAGAATTGTGCAGGCCCAGTATCTCCAATATCAGACCATCTAAGTGGTTGGGAGGACTATTACAGGTGGAGGCATATCCCGTTTCACTCACCTGTTGCTTTACTCCTTCAATGGGTATTTATGTTAATTCTGATCCTCCATTGTGAATTATTATGAGTTGTGCTTATTGTATACCCCTTGTTACATCTTTTACAACAAGCGAAGTTGGCCATTTGGATGGTCTTTTTTCAAGAAGTTGGGCATTTTGATGGACAGACATCCGATTTTTGTCTTCTCAACACTGAGTTCATTGAAAACTTATATTGTAGAGCAAAAGTATAGGAGTTGGGGTTGCGGATGTTTGGAGGTTGAGCTTTGAAAGTTTCAAATTAGTATTCTACATTTTCAAAATGATTAGCACCTCCAGTACAGTGGACACTTTTATTCAATGCCATTAAAGGTAGACTTCTGTGTGAAAACAAGGGGCAGTTTGGTGCCCTTCTTAGTAATGGACAATCACTGCATTGGGGTTTTACGTGAATATCGGATTGGTCCAAATGTCAAGATCTTTTATTGCATGCAAAAATGCAACTGTGTTCTCTTCCACTCAAGATTTTTTATTGCCCGACAAAATGCAACTATTTTTTCTTCCGCCTGATACCTAGTTAGTTACTAAAGTTGATGCATGCTTATTTATGCATGCCATACGTGTTTAAAGTAACTTACTCCTCTCTCTCTCTCTCTCTCTCTCAGCCAATGTTGATATACCATGCCATTCAGATTACTAGTGCAAGAATTTCAACTATTGGCACTAGCAAGGAACTGCGTGTCCACTATGTTGGTAATTTCTGGACGCTTTCTTGTGGAGAACTTCTTTTCTTTGCCACTGCTTATTCATATTGTTCTCCTGTTGACTTAGGCTTACATAAATGTAGAGAAGATTTCTCCTTTAGCCTTATTGCTACTCTGGTCACCATCGCAAAATCAATACCAGTTTGTCGATATAAGATGTCTTTATTATAAACCTTGGATTGTGTAATCCTGTCAGGGACGTCTGAAAACTTTGTCTCTACTTTTGAGGCACTTGTCGAACATGAGTCACTAGCTTTCAACAATCTTTTGAATCAGATAAAAAATCACAATAAACAGCAGATGCATCAATTGTCCTGGATGCTTCTAATCATGGAGACCAAGTTAAGCCTTGTAAAGCTTACACTTAACTACTACTGTCCTGTAGGGCCTGAGAAGGAGCTTCTACAACTTCCAGCCTTTGGTGAGTTGCAGGCGCTTTTTCCTGGCATGCGGATGCATATTGAGCTTGTTGGACCAGCAGTTCCAGAGCATAGGTGACTCATTCATTCTTTTTTGGGTTTGATATGTATTCACTCTGGTGGACTTTTGCATGATCTAATATATAACTGGAGAAATCATAACCCTCTTCCATGTTTTCTTTCTTCTCTTGTGTTTTGGGCAATGAATAGGGATGGTGAGACAATTAAAGTCGGTGGTTATGCTCAGTGTAGTGACACTGACTGTGACTGCAAATCCCCAAGTTCTCAAGGGAGCAAGAGTTTAGACACCGCCTATGACTCCGCAGTTATCTTGCAGCTTCGGAGAGGCTGTTATCATGACATCTACAGAAATATATCAGAAGTCTCTCTCTCTCTCTCTTTCTCTCACACGTAAAATTTCTTTCTGTGTTTGGAATTCCTACAGTGTTAACGTTTTGAGAAGTTCTGTTATGTTGACAGGAGTCTTTTCCTCATTTGATTGTTGCTCCTAATGCTGGCATTGCTGCTTATTCATCCTGGTTACCTACAATTGTGAGTCTTCTTTAGCTCCATGATTCATTTGTCTCCTTCCTCTCATAATCTTTTTTTAAATTATTCTTTTGATATTTGCAGGAGCTGATACACGAGATGAATGTCCCTGCGGTTTTTTCTGATTACTGTGAAGAGGCTTGTCATCTTGCAACTCGTTGCATTAACACTGTTCCTGGCATATCTTTTTCTCTTCCAGTATGTCCCATTTCTCTTTTCTCTTTTTGAAAAGCTTATTTCGAACAGCTCAAACTTAACCAAGTTGCGATTGATGCTTCTGCTGCTTGTAGATCCAATTGAATCCATTCAGGCAGCCGATGGCGGTGGAAGACAATGCACTTCTTCTTCCTTGCTATTCAAATTGCTTCCTCTTTGGAATATGAACCACTGAATTGAGAAGTAATGTATTCGTCGAAGATCACATTTAGTCATTTGGAGATGGTTCTAATGAATGATGGAGCATGTGGCTTTGGACCTTTGGTAAGTTTAGTAAAGCAAGTTGTTTAGGCTAATTTGAAATGTTAAACTGATTGTGCAATTTGTGTTTACCCACTCTCCAGGTACTTGAGATGATCCACTGCTTGATGTTTAGCTGCACCTATCCAACCTGAATTGGATGGGGAGAATGAATACTTAAAGACAATTCACTTCAAGAGGCAGGACTTCTGCATAACGAGGGTTAGTTTAAGTAGCAACAGCGGAGTTCATCTTGCGCAATGGTGACTTTCAACTTGCTCTAGGACCGGCCTTTGGTCATCCATTTCCGTATCACACACCTGATTGGCATTCAGTAATCGAGGGACTCGCCCAAAATATTGCTGCTGTGAGAACACGGCACTCCATCGAGTGGAAGATACAACTCTGCCATGGCAGTCACCCTCGGTGCATTTGAATAATGTTATTGACCTATTCATTGCTAGATGTGAATTGGCTGTAGAATGGCAACTCGGAGATTGTAAACTGAGGACATGTCGATTGGTAAAAGCTCATGTGAAGATCGGTCATGCTAGTGGCAGACTTGCCTTGTATGGTGCCAGGGGCTTGCTAGAGTGAAGTAACGTTAACCCTATCGGGACATGCACCGTGATTGCATGGTGGTGCTTACCAAACTACTTTTAGCGTTGCAACTTGCTTGTGGACTTTATAATCGTACTCCCAATGGCGACGGAGAACTTATCTGAACGCACATTCCACATTGGGGGTTTTTGGCAACTGGCATAAACAATTTGTAAAATCGATCTCAACTCATTATCCATTGAAGTGCAATGTGACCTTAAAACTTACCGTTTAGTACGGTATTAAAGCCTGTAGTAAAGAAGCGGAACGTGGAGTCCTGCCTTCCACGTTCATGATAGGTTTTGTGCTTTGTCCTAACATTGCGGATGCCGGTGAACTTGGTTTTATTGAGTTTATAACTTGCCCAACACCCTGAAAGGGCATAATTTGATTTTCGGGTATCGTATTGCTGGGCGCCAAATTGTTAGGGCAATAAAGATAATTCATTTTTTAGTTGATAGATCTGTTTATTCAAAATATGCAAAAAATGTAAATTAATTAGTTTTAGCTCTTGTATACTCGAGTGTTTTTGAGATTTCTATTTGGAAACATAACTTCGATTTGGGATGGACTCGATCTTTATATAGGATTAACTGATTTCGAATTTACAATAGGATCAAGCCTCGTAACTGCCTCGTAACTCCGCCTTGTTGCAGCCTCTAACTAAGACAAATCAGTAAAATCATTGCCGGGGAAAATGTGAATAATTTAGTTTGATTCAATAGCTTAATATTTATATAAATCTAAAATTACGAGATAGCTTCAATTCATGTGATAATGACATATGAAAAATTATGAAGGATTGTTGGCACGTAAGACGTATGAGAAATTGACCGTGTTATGTAAGATTACTGACATCTACATTAGTAATTTTTAGTATAAATTAATTGGATGGACAAAAATTATATTAATATGAAAATGCATAAAATTAAATTAATATCAATATTAACATAATATATTAAGTAATTTTTTGGGTGCCTTTCCCACTGCAAAATGTCTACTTTCCCTGTACTGCTTCACTTTTACTACGTTCAATCAATGATTAGTGAAGTTTCCTCTTCGGTATATCTGATGAGTGTCGATGGAATATTCGACCCTAAAGACCCGTTAATTCCACGAAAAACGGTCAGTTTCACGTCATTCCAATCTGTCTCCCTTTTCTCGCTCGGTTTCCGCTTTCCATTCGCCACCTGTTTATCTCAAGTTCAAGGCGAAATTTCCAAGAAGAGAAGGCAAGGCGGACCCCACAAAGCGCCACGTCATCATCACCCCCGTCTCCTCTCCTCCCAGTGCCAGTCCAAGTCCACCACGAGGCCAAAGGGGAGGGGAGCGGATATTCTACGATAACTACCAAGTTAGCTGTCCGTGAAACTCCGTCGCAGACGTCAAGATCATCGCTCGAGCAAACCCTCCCATGGCGGACTTCCCATTTCCCCTCCGTCCCTGACGAGAAAGGGGCAAGAATCCGCGTTCTTCCTCGCGATCCTCGCCGCTCGCCGATTCGCGATCCATGCCGCGCGTCGCCGCCGCCGCCGCCGCTCGACCCCCATGGCGGCCCCTCCTCCCGTGGCTCCTCCTGATTTTAGGGTTCCTCGGCGACCGGGCCCTCGGGTTCAAGGTCCCGTTCAAGGTCAATGACGTCCTCCCCGTGCTCCCCCGCCAGATCTCGTGGCCGGTCCTCAACGGCTTCAACGGCGCCGTGGACCTGCTGCCCTCCTTCGTCGGGACCGTCGCCCCCGGCAACGGGCCCCTCCGGTGGAACGGGACCTGCTTCGACGGCAACGACGCCCGCCTCGAGTTCACCGAGGGCGATCGCGGCGGGGACGAGGAGCCCGGCTTGGGCGGCGGCGTTCTGTACTTGAAGGTTCGTCTTTCGTTCCTCTGTTGGTCCCGGTCGTGTGTCGAGACGGCGGTGCGTGTCGTGAATTTATCCGTTAGTCTGTGTTGAACTTAGCACGGTCGAGGTGGTGCTCTGTAGGTTTTCTTAGTGCAAATGGAGGGTTATAGGGGCTGGTGAGTAGAGTCTATATTGTAGGAGACGGAGTTAAAATTACATTTTTCATCATCCTTTGTCGGTTACGACGATGCGTATGAATGGGTTTAATATTCAAGAATCTTGTGGTATCAAATCTGACTTGTTATTAGTTAAGGTAGAGACGATTGTGGAAACATGAAAAAGGTGTCATTTTCTTTACTCTCTGCTTATATGGAGTCGGTATTTGGCTTGAATAACGCTACTGGCATTACACAGTTGCTTAGGTTTTACATACTAAGTTTGCAAAATTAGTGCCCTCACTTGTGCTGGAGAAAGTTTAATTTAATTGCTTGAATGGCAGGAGCTTATATTCCAGTCTCAAATGGTTTAAAATGGTTCTAGCTAAATTGCCTACCATGACTCTTTTAAGACAATAAGATTATTGCTCGAATTTTGAGATTTCTTCACTTGCTAGTTGCTTCCTTCACTGGAGAAATGAATAATTTTGTCTTTTCTTGCTTTCTCCTTACAGACATCTGAACCACATAGCTGGACGTGCATGGATTTGTATGTTTTTGCAACACCATACAGGATCACGTGGGACTATTACTTTTCTGCAAGAGAGCACACGTTGAAGTTTGACTCGTGGGAAGAACAAGCAGAGTTGGAATATGTATGCCTCGTGCATTTGATTTAGTTGTGAATTAGTAAATCTCATCATTGCATCGAAATAACGTCTGAGTTGGATGTTGAGCAGGTAAAGCAGCATGGAATTTCTGTATTTCTTATGCCATCAGGAATGCTTGGAACATTGCGTTCTCTATTTGATGTATTGCCCCTGTTCTCTAACACCGTTTGGGGTCAGAATGCTAATATAGCTTTCCTGAAGAACCGTATGGGCGCTACATTTGAAATACGTCCTAAGCCCTGGTACACAACTATTAATCCAGACGATGTTCATACTGGCGATTTTTTAGCAGTGTCCAAGATCCGTGGTAGGTGGGGTGGTTTTGAAACATTGGAGAAATGGGTAACCGGTGCTTTTGCGGGTCACACAGCGGTTTGCTTGAAGGATGAACATGGTAATCTGTGGGTTGGTGAATCAGGACACGAGAATGAGAAGGTGTGTTTTTGTTTTTATTTAATCGGTTTCTCTATATCAGTTTCTGACATTCACAAATCGGTAAACAAAGTTCAATGAATATAACATAGGGATTGAGGGTATGGAAAATGAATTGTACACACTTGAACTTGATACCAAAGAGCAGATACTTGGAAACTGACCATAACATGTTGTGTGGTCTTCCACGAATGATTTCGCCGATACGAATTTCTAAGCCAGTTTTTGTCTTGCCTCTTGTTCCTGCTGGGGAATGTATTCCCCTTATTGCCTCAGTTAAAGAGAGACTTGTGTTTTCCCCTTCTAACATCCTAGAATTTTGCTAAGAATCTTTTTGATGTCTATTTTAAGTTTGATTGTCTAGAAGAAAAAAATTGTTTTTCTTGCGAATTTTTCTTGGGCTTAGAAGAACGGCATTGTTAATAATGAACACAGGTATGACTGGTGTGATTACTTTTTGATATATTCTTCCACCATTTTGATAGCATATTGCTCATTTATTTGCAGGGGGAAGAAATTATTGTGGTTATTCCGTGGCAAGAGTGGTGGGAACTGGCGCTAAAAGACAATTCCAATCCCCAGATAGCCTTGCTTCCTTTACATCCAGATGTGCGTGCAAGTTCAACTCCACGGCTGCATGGGAATATGCTCGAAGCATGTCAGGGAAGCCTTATGGTTATCACAACATGATATTCAGTTGGATCGATACTGTAGGAGACAACTATCCTCCTCCTCTCGATGCTCACTTGGTATGCATTTTCCTTATTAATTCTGAACTGTGTTAATAATGTGAAGTGGTGGGAAGTGATTTTATTAATTGACTTATCTTATGCATCCATTACAACCTTGTTATTCAGAAATAATTATTCTGCCGTGAATCTGATAGTACCTGGCAATTTTTTGGTGCTATTTCTTTGGGATTGAAAATGGGAAGTTCGAGATTAGCAAATCTTCTCGACCTGCTCAATGCAATTGTTGTAACAGGGAAATAATAGCATGTTCTTCGTGTAGTATTCTTAAAGTGATTTTGGCATGTTTCTTTTCTTTTGAAATATGATAAAGATAGTTTATTTTCTGGAGTTGCTTTGAATTTTCCAACCTTTGTAACAATTCGACTTTCTTGTTTTGTTTCTTTTTTTTCCTCACTAATGAAGAAGCCATATTCTTTGCAGCATGGCATTTTTTGGTTCAGGATAATTTTAGGAATTATCATTATGTTTCCTGATACTTTGGTGCTTTTTGATAGGTCGTTTCTGTCATGTCAATGTGGACGAGATTGCAACCAGCATATGCTGCAAATATGTGGAATGAAGCTTTGAATAAGCGCCTTGGGACTGAGGTATAGCTGCTGTCTGGTCATACTTCCAGTTCTGATTTTCTTTTGTCAATTTATTATTTGCTTAGTTTATCCTTTGTCCTGGCTTTAGAAACGATTTTGTGGATTTAATGACAAATATTCCCTAAATGAGGAAATTGTGTAACTAAATGCGTGGATATTCTGGTCTGGTCAATATATTATGAGAGATCATAGATTTTCAAATCAGGAAAAAAGAGAGAGGAAGCAAAAGAGTGGTGGTGTGACTGGTGTCCTGGTATCGGGTGCTTTTCTTAGCTACATAATGTGCATACATGGAGCTTGTGTCTCAGGCATTTGGCTAGTCATTCTGATATGGATGGAACTTGTAGTCATTGAGTCCAAGTGGCTGCTGTCTTTGTGGCATCGCATTCTTGTGAGCTGGAGAGGTCGAGAAGATGAACCTCATAAATGGCATTGTGTACTCATGGGGACAAAGTGGCTCATTATTGCTGTTTGGCTGTTATTTGGCATGGGAAATGAGGATGGGAAGGAGAAAAGAGGAAAAACGAACAAAGAAAAAGAACAGGGGAGGTTTTTTTTTTTTTTTTTTTTTTTTTTTTTTGGGGGGGCTTGTTTGTCATTTTGAGGTTGAAATGATTATTTTGCGATTCCTAATTCTTTAAGGACATAATTTTTGCCATTTACTGATTCTATTCTCCAACAAGGTATTACTAGCAATTCGCAAAGATCATGCATTTCTCGCTTTGTTGCAGGAATTGGACTTACATGGAATAATTCAAGAGACTGAACAACGAGGGATGTCATTTGATGAACTACTTACTACTCCTGAACAAGATGATTGGATGTATAGTGATGGGAAATCGACCACATGCGTTGCCTTTATACTCGCAATGTACAAGGAAGCTGGAGTATTTGGTCCCATTTCGAGTTCTATTCAAGTAACTGAGTTCACGGTAAGTCATTGATACCCTATTTCATCATCTACTCTTTATAGATTTGTATCCTGAATTTCATCGTGGAAAATTCGTTACTGTATATGAACTGACTTCTCTTTGCTCTCAGATTCGTGATGCTTACATGCTGAAAATTTTTGAGAATAACCAAACTCGTCTGCCGAGTTGGTGCAGTAACAAGGGGGGTCAACTTCCATATTGTCAGATTCTTGGGGAATATTGGATGGAATTGCCGGAGTATAACACCATAGAACCATATGCCAACATGAACGAGAACTGCCCTTCACTGCCTCCAAGTTACGAAAGGCCCAAAAGATGCTAAAGTCATGCTGATCCATTACTGCATGAGTAATCCATTCTCAAATACTTGTTTCCTCATCGTAGGGAGCTCTTTGAGCTCCGCAGTCTGTCTGGTCATACGAGATCTGTTTAGAAGCAGTGATAAAAGTGTGTATATGACAACTTCTGTGACATCTGCGTTTTGTACATATCTAGTCGTGAAATTGAAGGAAGGGACAGTCTATGAAGTATCTTGCTTAAATAGACAACTTGCAGGACTGGCTTGTTGACCACCTATGTTTTATCTTCTGCGAAATTGTCGGACGTTATGCTAGTATGAAATCGCTCCTATTGTCAGAAGCTATTGTATAATTTCATAGAAGAGAGTTTCAGAAGTTGCAGGAGATATATTGCCCTCAAGTTCCTGTAATCGTGCAAGCCTTTTGCAATCTATTTTAGCGAGTAAACTGTGTAGCTCCTAGTAAAATTCTCCTTGGAGCATTGAACAGCACAGTGTATCCTCCAGGTTCCTGTCAAATGTACAAGGGACTTGGAGAAGCCTTGCAGGTGGAAGACCTGTTTGGTAGAACTTTCAAGGTACTTTGTCTAGTTGAATTCAAAATATACTGGCAATTCGGTGCCTCTTCATGCGAGCACCAATAAAAACATCATTACAACTCTTATACTAAAAAGACTCCTGCTCTTTATTTAGATTCAGCTTCATTAGTTCCTCCCTACTTGCTTAACAAAAGAGTTTGGCACGTACGAGACCTAGTTGTAAGTAGGGTCCGTTGTTTCCCTCTGCTGCAGCTTACGTTTCACCATCCCAGAGCTCCTCAAATGTCTCGTATGGCCCGTGCTCAGAGATGTAATCTTCTCCAAGATATCCTCTGCTCTGTGGGAGCTCATCGATCTTCTTTGATTCTTCCTCCGTCAATTCCCAGTCGAAAATCTCAAGATTCTCTTTAATCCTCTCCTTGTTGAAGCTCTTGGCGAGTACACAAACTCCTTGTTCGTATGCCCATCTGAGGCAAATCTGTTGTCACCACCAAACATGCATCAGTTATCTCCCAACACTCTTCTTGCTCCTCCATGAGCCTAGGTTTGAGATTACATCTTTATGATTGGCGCTAACTGCTAAAAGACTCGAAGAACAAGAAGCATCTCACCTGGGCAACAGTTTTCCCTTTGGCCCTGGCGATTTCCTTCAGCTGCTCACACTCCATCACCTTATTGCTTCCTCCATGGCTTACTAAAGCTCCTAAAACAGAGTAAGCAGTGAGCAGAACCCCATTGGCCTCGCAGAACTCCCGAAGCTTCTTTTGTTGCCACAGTGGATTGAACTCTACCTTCAAGATTTCAAATTGTTTGGTTAAAATTAATCTGATAAACTCGGAAAAATCCCATTTCAGAACTCTGTTGGAGAAAGCACGATACTGTGAATTCATGGTTGTACTACACTGTCTAGACATGGAACTGATCTATCTATGTTTTATACTAATATACGAGACTTGCAATCTGAAAGCTTAGCATCTTCACTTCATTGTCATTCAAATTTAGACGCGGCAGGCATCAAATTAACGGGGTCATTCCTATTAAAGGACTTCTCTTCAACTTGTGAAGAAGCTTACTTGGTTGACATCAGGGGGTATCTGTGCATTGGCCAGGATGAAAGAGAGCTTTTTACAGGAGAAATTGCTGACGCCGATGCTTCTTGTGAGTCCTTTTCTCTGGCACTCCTCCATATCTGCCCAAACAGCTTTGAAGTCCATGGGCATAAAATCTTCTTTCTTCATCGGGAACTCGAAGGTTCCGGGTTTTGCACTCACAGGCCAGTGGATAAGATAGAGATCTATGTAATCCAACCTGATTTTTCTGATGAGAATATTCGCAAACTAAAGCTATCAGAAAACATTTCAAAAGATTTCAAAAGGTAAGAATAGATTTGTTATAATATTACCTGCGATATTACAGTGAAAAGTTTCAACAAGTAAGTGTTCATATGACAATAAAATGACCATATTTACAAGATTATCTCAGAAGACAAAATTTTTTACTTGAGGCTATTCTTGAGGGCTGGGAGGACAAGCCCGGGATGAGCATCACTGCACCAGAGCTTGGTGGTGATGAAGAGATCTTCTCTTGATTTGATCAGACCTTGCGAAACTGCTTCCGCGATGGCTTCTCCAATTGGCTCCTCTGTGGAGTAAAGAGATGCAGTGTCAAAATGTCTGTAACCCAGCTTAATTGCTTCAAGAACCGCCGCTTTCACAACTTCATGATCCGGCCTTGGAGACGCTGCGGTGCCGAATCCTAAGAGTGGGATTTTCCGGCCACTGGACTTCAATACTGCTACCGGAACGCTAGCTGGAGTAAGATCAGATTGGTTTTTCATCTTGGATTATGCAGAAGATAGCAGATGATGCAGGGATTTGTTGTCCTGGTAATCTTTTCGAGACCCTGAGAGTGATGGAGCAACCACTCACATGATAGAAAATGTATTGGTCCGTGTGTCAAAGCTTATCTCATATATAATGTGTAATATTAGGCTAGTGGGCCCCAAAAGAGGAAAAATAAAAAAAAAGTTAAAAAGTCAGTAAAGCAAAAAGGAGAGACTGAGGGGGCTCGGCTAAATAGAGGTTGAGAGCTCCTCCAACAAGAAAAAAAAGAAGAGAGAAGAAGAAAAAGAAAAGAAATGGGAAGAAAGCAAAAGGATCTTGACACGTACACACCACGGATGTCTCGTTAAGCCGATTTGACTCCATAATGCAGCGTTTGATAAGAGACTAGACCCCTCGTTCATCCAATTGAAGTAATTTATGGTTTTAGGCTTCAAATTCGGGATTTTTAGAAAATCAAGTGGCGAAGTCCAATTTTAGAGTCATTGAGCAGCATATTTTTATAGATATAATAATTTAAGGTCTTTGTTGGTATAGGATTTTACGGATCGTGATTTAAACTTATGGTTTGTCCGAAAATTTCGAAGTTTCCCGCGCACAATGAACAGTACGTGTCCAACAGCTTTGGGCCCGTATTTTGTCATTTTTCGGCTTGATTTTGGGACGGTCAAGTTGGGATTATGTTTGAAGGGCTTTCTTTTGACTATAAATACCGTCGGAACAGGATTCGAGGGAGGAACTTATAGGGTAACCGAGTTGTGCGCTTAAACTTTGCATCGTGAGAGGCTCGAACAATCGCTTTGGTTATGCAATTTATTAGCGTGTATGAGTCATTTTGTTAGAGTGAAGGCGTAATTTAGTTGTTTCGTAGTTGAGATAAAGTTTTATTTAATTTTAACATTATTCTTCGGTTATTTGATAGGACTATGGGTTATATCGTTTGTTGTTTGGTCGTAGACAATGAGATGAGTGGTACTATCTCTTTTTTGGTTTTATAAAATCATGTCTTGAAGTATATATGTATATATATATATATATATATATATATATATATATATATATATATATATATATATATATATATTGAATTGAGAAGCATTTTTATTACATAAAAGCCAAATTGAGCATTTATTACTTTTTGGTTGATTATGAATGTTTGAAAAATATATTATACAAAGTTCAAGGAGTAATATATATGAAATTGCTTTGTGATTGATTTATGAAAATATTTATGATGATTTGAGAAACGGATAAGAAATAGATGATGGTTTATGTTGCAAAATGTCATTTGCTTGGTTTACAATATAGATTTATGAATTGGGTTTTGGTAGTGGAGGATGGTTATTTATACTCAATACGATTATGAACCCAATGAGGGGGGTTTTTTAGGATATGCATACCGGGTTTAAGATATCCTTCTGGATCGAGCCACCGGCTCTCTAGGTGGAGACCTTGCCAAAAGGGGAATCTTGGTCTCCTTGTCACCAGGGGTCGTATCATGACCACGGTAGAGTATTGAGTAATAGATTAGTCAATTGATGGACCACTGATGTGTGATATTTGATGGAGATCATTCAATGGACTTAATCATTAATACTTGAATTATTGAGTTTGTCATATTAGTATAAAGTTTTGATGATAAGAAATAACTTTTATATAATTCAATATGTATTTTATATATTGAGTTTGAGTTATGAAATTTGGTATTGCTTTTTATACATGCATAATGGTTGCTCGATCTGCTTAGAAGATTGTACTATTCACTGAGTTGTTGTTGCTCATTCCACTCGTCCTTTAATCTTTTTAGGTTCCTTGGTCAGTAGCAAATACAGCAAGAGCTCCGTCAGTGGTAAACTTTTAAGAGTTCTATTTTTGGGTATGATTTAAGGAAGTGGTACACATAATCATTGCTAGCGGTTGGATTGGCCAAGTTCTAAATGTATATTTTTTTTTGGTTGATTATAAAAACTCTGATGTTGCAACCAATCTGTTAGTTTATTTGATATGCATAGATTTGATGTGGGATATGTATAAGTTGATATCAGGTTGTTGATTGTGTTTGAGGCTAAGTCCTTCGTGTGAAAGGACGGCCGTGTCATCTCCATTCTTTGTAGTTTTGGGGCGTGACATAATGCTAGACATATAATAAGAAATTTGTATTATAAAACTAAGGTGCTACGGTGAGTAGATTAGAAAGGAACTTAAAAGTTGAGTTTGGTGAGATTTCCTGTATAAAAAAACTCAAAAGACTCGCTCCTCCGGAGAAAGAATTTGGAGAAACTTGTTCACTTAGGGCCTGTTTGTTTTTACTCCAAATAGTGTCTCATTCTGTTCTTTTATTCCCCGGAATTAAAAAAAAAAAAAAACAGAAACCCATTTAGTAAAATTTTTGTTTCCGGGAATAGATTTGGAGCAAAATCAAGAAGTAAAAAAAAATAGTTTTTTTCCCGAGAACAATTCCTATAATTAGTTCATATTTTTTTTTTCTTCTTCTCTTCCCTTTCTTCTTCTTCCCTTTAGCCGGTCACCGGCCTCGGTTATGGCCAACAACCTTGCCGGAGCGTTGTCAGCCCCCGACAATGCCTAGCCATGGCGAGGCTTGGCCTCGCTAGGCTAGGGCGAGGCCGATCTCGCGCTACCTAGGTGAGGTTGAGCCTCGTCAGTGGCTAGGTGAACCTTCAGCGAGCTCGTTGGACCTCGCCTTGGCCTGGTGAGGCTCCAGCGAGCTCACTAGACCTCGCCTTGGCCTGATGAGGCTCCGACTACAAAGAAGAAGGAGGAAGAAGAGAAAAAGAAAAAAAGAGAAAAAATAAGAAGAAAAATATAATAAAAGTATTAAAAATTAAAAGAAATAAATAATTTAAGAATTTTAGCAAACGCATTTCTATCCCTTAATAGAAATTTTGGACGATTACCAAACGCATTCTTTTGTTTAAAAATTGTTCAAAACAGAATCAGAAAAAATCATTTCTAATCAAAAATTATTCTTCGGAGCAAAATGGTTACCAAATGCACTCTTATTGTCTTTAATTGTTTTTCTCTACCAACAATGCAATGTACCACATCTACCGTTCATGTTCAATGAAATCTGACAAAGCTTATATGAAATCTCTCCTATTGTCAGAAGGTATGGTATAATTTTATATGATACGAGTTTCAAAAGTTTGCATGAGAATATTATCTTCAAGTTGCTGAAACGGAGTATGAATTTTGCAATCCATTTTAGCGAGTAAACTGTGTCGCAACAAGTAAAATTCTTCTCGGTGCATTGAATAGCAGTGTGTCCTCCCAGTTCCTGTCAAATGTACAAGCAATTTGGAAAAGTCTTTCAGGTTTTTTTTTTTTTTTAGTCAGTCCTACTCTATTCCTACTCTACACTCACTCGCAGACTTGTGCCCTGCCTCTTGCAGGTTGAAGACCTGTTTTGGTAGAATTTTCAAGGTACTTTGTCAATTTAAATTTTAAATATTTTGGCAATTCGGTGCCTCTTCATGCGAGCACCAATTAAAACATTATTATGACTCTTCTACTGGAAAGACTCCTGCTTTAAGGATTCAGCTTCATTAATTCCTCATTACTTGGAGTTTGACGCGTGCAGGACCTAGTTCTAAGAAGCGTCCATTGCTTCCCTATGCTGCTCACAATTCACCATCCCAGAGCTCCTCAGTTGTCCGGTAAGGCCTGTGCTTAGAGATGTAATCTTCTCCGAGATATCCTTTGCTCCGTGGGATCCTGTCGATCTTCTTCGATTCTTCCTCCATCAATTTCCTGTCCAAAATTTCAAGGTTCTCTTTCATCCTCTCCTTGTTGAAGCTCCTGGCGATTACACAAACTCCTTGTTCATATGCCCATCCGAGGCAAATCTGTTGTCACCACCAATCGTGCATCAGTCATCTCCCAAAACTCTTCTTGCTCCTCCATGAGTCTAGATTTGAGATCAAATCTTTATGATTGGTGCTAAACGACTCATAGAACAAGAAGCACCTGACCTGGGCAACAGTTTTTCCTTTGGCCCCAGCGATCTCCTTAAGCTGCTCAATCTCCATCACATTATTGTTTCCTCCAGTGCTTACAAAACCTCCTAAAACAGAATAAGCAGTGAGCAGGACCGCATTAGCCTCGCAGAACTCCCGAAGCTTCTTTTGGTGCCACAATGGATTAAACTCTACCTTGCATGATTTAAAAATGTTGTCAAAATTGATTTGATAAACTCAGAAAAGTCCCAGTTCAGAAGTCTGTTAGAGAAAGCACGGTACAATGAATCCATGATTGTACTCAACTGTCTAGGCATGGAATTGATCTATCTACATTCTATATTGATTTTCAAGATTTTTGCTCCGAAAGTAGCATCTTCTCTTCCTCAGTGCTATCAAATTTAGACACGACAGGCATAAAATTCGTAGGGTCATTTCCTTCATTAAAACTTCTTCAACTAGTGAAGAAGCTTACCTGGTTGACATCAGGGGTTATCTGTGCATTGGCCAGGATGAAAGAGAGCTTTTTACAAGAGAAGTTGCTATGCTTCTTGTGAGTCCTTTTCTCTGGCACTCCTCCATATCTGCCCAAACAGCCTTGAAGTCCATGGGCATAAAACCTTCTTTCTTCATTAGGAACTCGTACATTCCGGGTTTTGTACTCACAGGCACGTGGATGAGATAGAGATCTATGTAATCCAACTTGATATTTCTGGTGAGAGCATTCACAAGCTAGAGGCTATCAAAGAACTTCTCAAAAGGTAAGAACAGATTGTCATCGGATTATCTGCCATGTCATTTAAAGTTTCAACAAGTTGGGTGCTCAGATGACAAGGAATGACCAGATTTACAAAATTATCTGAGTAGATAAATTTTCTTACTTGAGGCTATTCTTGAGGGCGGGGAGGGCAAGCCCAGGATGAGCATCACTACACCAGCGCTTGGTGGTGATGAAGAGTTCTTCTCTTGATTTGATCAGCCCTTGCGAAACTGCTTCAGCAATGGCTTCTCCAGTTGGCTCCTCTGTATAGTCGAGAATTGCAGTGTCAAAATGTCTACAACCCAGCTTAATCGCTTCAAGAACTGCCGCCTTCACGACTTCATGATCCACTTTCGGAAACTCCACCGTGCCGAACCCCAAGAGTGGGATTTTCTGACCACTGGATGTCAAATTGCTTCTGGAATGCTAGCTGGAGTTCGGCCAGACTGCTTTTTCATCTTGGATTTTGCGGAAGATAGTAGAATGGGGTAGGAAATTGTTGTCTTGGTAATCTTTTTGAGACCCCGATGGCGATCGGGCAACCACTCGCATGATGAAAATGTCTTGGTCCGTCCATCAAAGGTTATATTATAATACGCTACGCGTATAATGAGAACTTTGCACTATAAAACTACGGTGCTACAGTGAGTGGACTGGACAGGAGGAAGTAGGAACTTAAAAGTTGATTTTGGTGAGAAGATTCCTTGAATTAGAAACTCTAAGTCGCACTCATCGAGAGAAGGAATTTAGAGAAACTTGCTCACACGTCTTCTTGTTTCTCTACCAACAATGCAATACTACATATGAGCTTCATACAGTCTTAGAAAGATTAACAATACTTACTAACCATAAGACTCTTATTGTTTATAAATATAATAATGTATACATAAGCTCCTGCCAGATCTTGAAGCCAACTACAGACGTGCATTTACTTTGTTGAGCTATATTAATCAACAGACTATGCGGAATTGATCATAAAAACTCTGGAAAAATCCTACAGCTAGGAAATACTGCAACGACGTGCTTCTTCACTCAAGAACTGCATAAAGTCCGTCTAAGAATATTTCATAATGAGCATTGTGACCGACAAGCGAAATGGCGGCAATCCAATATTAGGGTAAGCATGCACAAGGGTGTGAAGCCCTCGATTTGTGAGTGAGATATCCGTGTGCCTATAGCTGAATTTCTAGCCCTTGGTCAGTTTCTTTTTTCTTTTTTGCACAGACACTTGGTCAGTTTCAGGGTGGGTATTTTCAGGCAGGAGTTAACTTCCAATTTCGAGTCGTGCTGGTTTTAATTCCTAAGATTTTCACACGTAGATAAGGATCTGGTTGACCTGCAATTAGTGGAGTTGATCCGTTTATGGAATGTGGGTAATAGCTTCATCAATTTCATATTGGATAAAAGGTGGGTATCTTGAATTTGATACTGTTGGATGTGCGAAACCCTCTTGAGAATTGATGAAATTGAATATAATCATGCTATGAGTAAAACTTTTGAAGAGGCTATAGTTCTACAGCAACTATTCTATGCTTAGAGGGTAGAGCTCACCACTACAACTACTACTAGTTGACATAACTTCATTACTTCTATCAGCTTTGGGATGCTTACATGCTGAAGATGTAAGAGTTTTTCCTGATATGGACTAAATTAATTGATATTGTAATTTACTGTTTTTACGGCTACCGTAAAATAGGGTTAGTCTAAGGTGAGATAGAAGGTTTCTTAATTAGTCTAATATGGGGCTGTTTAGTGTGGGCCGAGTTGAGCCCGGCCCGTAATGAGAGGGACCGACCGGAAACTCTATAAATAGTCTTCCAAGTCTCTCCTCTAACCCTAATTCTCACATGTATCCTCACCTAAGGGCGTTTACCTAACGCTGCACGTGAGGGGGGCCGCCTCATTGAGCCAGTGATACGGAGGGCAATAGAGGAGAAGGACTTGATGCGTGGATCCCCTTGATATATGTGGGTAATCCTTATTCTGCTTCCGCTTTATATTCGATTGATCCCAAAACAGGTGCGTTAATCTTTCTACTCAATTATGCATGTTCTTATTCTGGTTATGGAGATCTTGGGGTTGCGCAATTTGCGTCCAACAGAAGATTTTTCGAGAGAATACAAACTTGTATGACAAGTAGGTGCAGTAACACAATGAGGTCACCTCCTCGTTCTTTCAGTGGATAACGAAATGGGCTACACTTGGAAGCTCCAAGTTAGGATAGGACCGAAAGCTGGTAAACTTGGACAGAGCTTTCACTGGGCGAGTTCCATCTTAGTTATTTCAAAGGCTCGATTCATCCAGTAGCTATGCAACTTTTTTTTGCAGCTTCTGTAAGTGAGCCATGGACTGCTGCTGAAATTGGAATGCATGTACTTGTGAAATGCATTTTCTTATGGAGTACAATTACCCCTTTGGTCCGTTGGTCATCTGAACTATTATTAGCTTCTGCAATTGACCTTGTATAAGTTCTACAACGAATCTGTGACCAATATCATGCCTGTTTCAGGTTTCGGTAGAGGCTAAAAAAGAGCACCGTATTTTGATTGTTCGAGTCCATCTTCTACATTTGCATTCTATGTCCTCGAATGGAGAAACTTTTTGGTTGTTTCATTCAGTTGTCTGGACAATTGAAAGCCTTTCCATGAGGCTGTAATTGTAAACCAGATATTGCTGAAAACCCAAAGGGTAGAGTGTAATGTTAGATATAGCAACATTTCTTGCGAAAGAACGTGACAAAAGCTTTGCAAGGCAAAACCTGTTTGAATGTAATCTACAACATTGTTCTAAAAAATTCCAGTTCTGTTGAAACACAGCTTGATGATGCCCACTATTCATAGATTTCCAATGTTCTTATTCAAATTAGTTGAAGTTCAATACAAGCACGCATCTTCAGCTAGGAAATGAGCTGCAAAAATCTGATCAGATCCATTCATGAACAGTGAGGTTCTCTCCTAAGAATTCAGGTGATGTCCAGCTCCTCTTCAAATGAAGAAAGGTGCATCAACAAAACACGGAACTCGTCAGAAAATGTTCTGAGCAGCCTCTATTGCTCACATCTCACCATCCCACAGCTCCTCAATTGTCTTGAAAGGCCCATGCACTGAGGTGAAATTTACTCCAAGACATCCTCTGCTTTGGGGGATCTCGCTTATCTTCTTGTTCTCTTCCTCTGTCAACTCCCACTCGAAAATCTCCAGGTTCTCCTTCATTCTCTCCTTGTTGAAGCTTTTGGCCAGTACAGACACTCCTTGCTCAAATGCCCATCTCAGGCACATCTGTTTACCACTACCCAAAGTATCAGCATCACTCAACATCTTCATCCATCTAAAATTGGAAATTAAATCACTAAACTAGGGCTGAGGCTCGAGAACAGAAGCGCCTCACCTGCACAACAGTTTTTCCCTTGGCCTCAGCAATCTCCTTGAGCTGCTCACATTCTAAGACCCTACTGCTTCCCCAGATGGTTCCTTTAGCGCCTAATGCAGCATAAGCAGTCAATAGGATCTCATGTTCTCCGCAGAACTCTTTTAGTTTCTTTTGCTGCCACAGTGGATTAAATTCCACCTTGCCAGAGACAATGCATCGATATCAAAATGATGTCCTACCAAGAGATACGACGTGCATCAGAAGAATCAAAGAAACTCACCTGATTAACAGCTGGAGGCACTTGTGCAGTAGCCAGAATTTCAGAGATCTTTTTACAAGAGAAATTGCTGACTCCGATGCTTCTAGTTAACCCTTTCTTTTGGCACTCCTCCATTTCAGCCCAAACGGCCTTGAAGTCCATGGGTAGAAACCCTTCCTTCTTGATCGGGAACTCGTATGTTCCGGGTTTCGAGCTCACAGGCCAGTGGATGAGGTAAAGATCTATGTAGTCCAACTTGAGATTTCTGACCAGAACGTGCACAAGCAGAGATCATCAGGAAATGTGCAGAGCAAGTGACTTCCGCATTCTTGGCTTTGTGCCATTGTACAGACCTCATGCTATCGTCTACAATGCATTCACCAGTCAACACTGCACGACAATCAGTGACTCCAGTTTCAAACACTAACTATTCTCTGCAAAGTTCAAACCTCAGAGGATGTTTCCGAAAAGGGTAACAAGTTAAATAGGAGATCTTCAGGCATATCTAAACTAACCCATGTTCACATGCTTATAATGCACAGGATATTTACAGATTAAAGCGTTGTAGGCCTTGAATCGAACAGAAAGTTCATATAGGACTGCGTGGAGATTTCGGTTAGGTGATTACTTGAGGCTCTTCTGGAGAGCAGGGAGGACGAGCCCCGGGTGAGCATCGCTGCACCAGAGCTTGGAGGTGACGAAGAGCTCCTCTCTCGATCTGATCAGCCCCCTCGAGAGGGCTTCCCTCACGGCGTCGCCGAGCGGCTCCTTCGTGCCAACGCGGTGTCGAAATGCCTGTAGCCCAGCTCGATGGCCTCCAGGACGGCCAGCTTCATTGCCTCTGGCGGCACCGGCGGGGACGCGGCGGTGCCCAGGCCGAGGAACGGCATCTTCCGGCTGCTGGAGCTCAAGTCGCGGCTGGGGCGGGCTTCCATAAAGATCAAAGTGCAACTTGAACGTAAACTCTGTTTACGAGACCATGATAATGAGGGGTGTGCATGGTTGTGTTCTTTTTTTCTCTGTTTATAAACAAAAATTCTGTTTTTTTGTTCTCGAAAAAAAAGAAAAAGAAAAACACGTTTGTTTGCGTTTTTGTTCAAAATCTATTTTTTTTTTGCTCCTAACAAAATTGGAACAGAAATAAGAAACAAAAAAAAGTTATTTTTTTGTTCTAGAAACACTTTTGAAGAACAAATTTTCTCTCTCCTTTATTTTCTTCTCTTTTTTTTCTTCTTCTTTTTTTTTTGGTCGGTTGCCGGCCTCGGCCATGGCCGGCGACTAGTCGTCGAGGGCCGGTGACCTCATCGGAGCGTCGCCGGCCCCCGGCGAGGCCAAGCTTGCCTGGGGCCGGCGAGGCCAAGCTTGCCTAGCCAAGGCAAGGCCGAGCCTCACCCCCGCCGGCGACGCTCGGCCCCGCCTTGGCTGGGCGAGCTCGGTGAGGTCGAGCGTTGCCCAACCACAGTGAGGCTTGGCCTCGCCGGGGCTCGGCGAGCCTCGCCGTGGTTGGGCGAGGCTACCGGTCGCCAGCCTCGGCATGGCCGGTGACCGGCCAAAAGAAGAAAAAAAAAGGAAAATTAAAAAATTAAAAGAAACAAAAAAAAGAATATAAATTTACCAAACGTGTTTCTATTCATTTTTATTCCTTGAACAAGTTTACCAAACACGTCTTTCCGGTAAAAAATTGTTCCTCGGAACAGAAATAATTTTTCTTATTTTTGTTCTCCGGAACAATTTTTGAATAGAAACACAAACAAACACACCATAAATGGTTTGTTGCCTTGGACGGTTAGGTGCAACGCGACGGTAAGGGAATTGGAGGGTGGATTGGCAATTCTTACTGATTGGGCCAACCTCAAAACTCAAGATATCCAGTATATTTTAGATTTCCCAAAGGCAAAATAAAAAAAATAAAAAAATAAGTTTCAAGTACTAAAATTTATCACGAAAATATAATTAAATTCAATTAAGCAATCGGGGCATGATACTTGTCTTGTAAATTAGTGTAATCAAGTCTTAGCTCTATCCAATTTGGCTAATAGAAAATATCGGGGTGATTTTTTTCTTCAATATTTCTCTTTCTTACATGATGATGATAGTAGTTTTTTTTTTTGGTCAGTCATACTCTATTCCTACTCTACATTCACTCGCAGACTTGTGCCCTGCCTCTTGCAGGGCGTGGGAGTTGCAACCCACTCTCAAAACTTACGCGTCCCTACCCCCATCCCCCCTGAGAAGGTGGGGATTTGAACCCCTCACCTCCCCCTTCCATGTTGGAAAGGTGGCCACTGGGGCAAACCCCAGTGGTTATGATGATGATAGTAGTTAAAATGAAGTTATATTGGATTAAAATGACGTTGTTTTAGCCATGTAGAAAATATCAAATCTTTAAAAAAGTTTCTACAAATCTTTAAAAAAGTTACATTAACATTTTCCGTTAATCAAGTTAGACGGAATTAACGAAAAGACTTAATCGCATAAATTTAATTAATTTTAGAACTTGATTGCAATTTTTGTAAGTTTAAGGCTTAATTGCACTTTCAACACATGTTTTAGTACTTTAAGTACATTTATCCCATAAAAAAAGAAAAAAGAAAAACAAATGACCTACTCAACAGGTAGGGTAGGCCGATGTGTATTAAGTTTAAAAAGTTCTTATGAGTTCAAACAAGCTCATGCTCAAGGAAGAAATTCCGGGGAAAATTGTCCAAAAAGTCTAAAAGCTATTGCACTTTTGTTAATTTAATCTTAAATCTTTTAATTTTGCCAATTGAGTTTTAAACATTTTCATATTTTATCAATTGAGTTAATCCGGCTAATTTTGGCCATAACTTGTTGATGTGGACATCGGCCATCCTATTTGGCCCAACCCCCACTAATGTGGGCAAATTTTAATAACGTTTTAATATATTTTTTTTATTTTCCCCATTTTCCCCCATTTCTTCTTCCCTTTACTAGTGGCTGGGTTGGCTGGCCTCACCCACCAAAAGTGAGGCTCGACGATGGTCGACCTCGCCTAGGCCAAATTTGGTGAGGGTTGGAGCCTTGAGAGAGAGAGAGAGAGAGAGAGAGAGATTTGGCAGGGGTATGCCCTTACCCAGGCACACACATTGAGCAAAGGCCGAGTTGGAATTGAGGCTTTTTCTGGAACTTCAATCGAGCATCGAGAGAGAGAGAGAGGGAGATGATAGTTAGGGCTCGCAGAGGAGACAAGGCCACGGGCTTCGAACCATGGACGACAAAGGGATGATTCCTTTGGTGGTCAGCCTTGCCCTTGCCAGATCTGGCGATGCCAACCGAGGCTATTGGCCTTTGCTAGATTTGGCCTAGACGAGGCCAATTGTTGCGAGGCCTTGCTTGTGGCAAGAGAGGCAAGCTTGGCCATGGCCAATGGTAGTTGGCTAGCCATCGACAAAGGGAAGAGGAAAGGGGAAATAAAAAAGAGAAAGAAAAATCAGAAAAAATAATTAAAAAATTGAAAAATATTAAAATATTATTAAATTTTGTCCACTATAGCACCTAGAACAATTGGTGTAGAACCGTTCACATTAGCGAATTTTATTCAAAATTGGCCGGATAAACTCAATTCGCAAAATATAAAAAAAGTTTAGGGTTCAATTAGCAAAATTAAAAGGTTTATAACTAAATTGGTATAAGTGTAATATGTTTAGGATTTTTGGACATTTTTTCCAAAATTGTGTGTACCCCTGTTGTTTGCCTCAACTTAGGTCTCCAGCTTTGAGCCTTGTTGGCTTAGACTAATAAATTGGGGTCTATGATCATATCTAGTTTAACAACATCATCTTCTAGATAGGAACAGAAACAAGCCACATGTAATCGGGTTCTTGATCCATCCCATTCTCAACCTTGATGATTTTTATCCTCTTCTTGAGATTACTCATTCCGATTCCACGACGCCAAGTTGTGAAACTTCTCTAACCTCCACGTTGTCCGCGACAGTCATTGGAACTTGGATCCAAAAGTGACCTAGCTCTCTTTTTAAGCTAAGCGGATTTCACACTTAAAAAGATTGATTGACTCAATCTTACTCTATTGGTAGATCAATCTCAAGACAAGTTCTTTTTAAATGGAGAAACTTTAGAGAAAAATCAACTTTTATCACTCAACGATCACTCAATCTTGTTGATACATATTTGTCCAACCGGGATATTGGAATATGATTCTCTCAATATGATTCTCTAGAGACTGTTTGGCAGCTAATTTGGAAGGGGAGGAGTATACAAGGAGACCAAGGTATGGAGGAGCAAGATAGTGACAAAGTTTAGAATCTAGAATTTCAAAGTTCGATCGTACTTCAACTATATATTTGTCTTTAGTGAGCTTCAATTTTGTGATTGTAAGAGAAGTATTGTAAGAGTGATTGAGTGAGATACTATGACCTATCATACATTGAGTATAATCACTCAATATTGTAAAGTAGGATGTCAATGTGGGAGAGTGGACACAGCTTGATCTAACCAAACCACTATAAGTCTTATATGCAATTTCTCTTATCCCTAAACTCTTATTGTTTATTGTTGTAGTCTATTGCACACTTGCAAGGTGCTTCTGTAATTCATTTAATCACAAATTGCTTTTGAACTTCGTTTAGAATATAAACTTTGCACTCTAATTTCAAAATCAGATTTCGACTCTTTCAATTCCACTTTAGCTTGTTGAAATTCTATAAAATCATCTATTCATTCCCCTCTAGGTAATACTTGTTAGTTACTTCAACATCTTTCTTCACTCGTTTCTCTACCAAGAATGCAATACTACATTTAGGCATCATACAATCTTAGAAATATTAATGATACACAAGACTATGTAGGATAAATAATTTTTTTGTTACCCAGGTTTTCAGCTCTTGGCAGGATAAATAACAAGCCTAATAGTTTCAGCTTCTAGTTAGCAATACTCAGATGATTCATGATGTAGACTGATCAATGTAGTCTAATACATTCAAGTGCAGTTCCTATTTGCTATGCATATTGTTTCTGTGAATGAATGTAAATATGTGTTTAATTGATGTAAAAATGCAATGTGAATTTGTGTTTACGTTCTGCAACCGAGATTACGAATTTTTTTTATAATTGAGGCCTTCTCGAGAATAAATAACTAAATTTTATTGTGATTTATGAGAAAATTAACTATTAACATATTCGCTCAATTTTTCTTTCACCATATCCCTCACTTGAAAAAAATTCAAAATGGACTTTTCAATATTTAATTAGATTTAAGGTTTTTTTCTCAATCAATTAAATCCTTCATGTGTAGCTTTTGGATTTTTTAGACTTTCTCGAGAACAAATAACTAAATTTCTTTGTGATTTATGGGAAAAATTAACTATTGACATATTCGCTCGATTTTTCTTTAACCATTTCCCTCACTTGGAAAAATTCAAAACGAAACTTTTCAATATTTAATTAGATTTAATGTTTTTTTTTAATTAGATTTAAGGTCGGTTAATTAAATCCTTCACGTGTAGCTTTTTTTTTAGGCTTCCTTGAGAATAAATAACAATTAGGCTTACTTGAGAATAAATAACTAAATTCCTTTGTGATTTATGAGAAAATTAACTATTGACATATTCGCTCGATTTTTCTTACACCATATCCCTCACTTGAAAAATTTCAAAATGAAACTTTTCAATATTTAATTGGATTTAAGGTTTTTTTCTCGGTCAATTAAATACTTCACGTGTAGCTTTTTGATTTTTCAGGTTTCCTCGAGAATAAATAACTAAATTTTTTTGTGATTTATCGGAAAAATTAACTATTGATATATTCGCTCGATTTTTCTTCCACCACATCCCTCACTTGGAAAAATTCAAAATGAAACTTTTCAATATTTAATTAGATTTAAGGTTTTTTTTTCTCAATCAATTAAATTATGTAATGGCTCTTCTGCATTTTTATTCAATTTGGGAAGTAGTAAAGCCATAAATGATGGGTATTTCTGGTTTTTAGCTTAACTTCCTTCTTTTTCTCATTTTGTCATTCTAATAGTTCACGTCAAAGAGATAACGAGAAAGCCCTCGCTATTATCCGCAAAATGGGAGATTTTTTTGTGGGGATATATCGATGATTCACCCTATTTGCAATCGTTGTCTATATAAATCACTCTACCAAAGATTTGACAGACCTCTAGGCTTCGGATGTTTTTTATGTCTAGGTTATACGACCTTCCAATGAAGGCGAGAGCTATTAATGGATTCACTAAAGTGTTGACTCGAATACTTGACTAGTTAGTATTAAGTAATTTGAGTTTTAGTTACGTTCCATTAATCAATTGTTTATTTTGCTACCTCAGTGAGGTTGAATCACGAATGAGGATATATACATTTGCCACGAAGAATTATTTTTATCTAGGCTTTACAGTATTTATACATTTCAATCTTAATTTGACAAAGATGGGTAAGGTTATTCAACTTATGCTTCATATTTGTGTGGAATCTTTTTTCTTTTTCGATAGGAAACAAAGCTAATTTTTTTGTTAATCAGATTTGCCGGATAGAGTTAGAATGGTTATAGCCGGTGCTCAACGCTTTGTGAAAGGTTTGACTCTTAATTCTCAATAAATTTGCATCATTATGTTTCTCTTGATAATTTCTTTTACTTCATGTTTCAGCACCTGAAGGCTGGGGCTGAGTATAGTATGGTGCTATCAATCGGGTTTTCAGCTCTTGGCAAGATAAATAACAAGCCTAAGCCTCTAGTTAGCCATACTCAAATGATTCATGATGTAGACTTATCAATGTAGTCTAATACATTGGAGTGCAGTTCCTATTTGCTATGCATATCATTTTGTGAATGAATGTGAATATGTATTTAGTGAGTGTAAAAATGCAATGTGACTTTATGTTTATGTTCTGCAACCGAGATTACGATTTTTTTTAATTAAGGCTTTCTCGAGAATAAATAACTAAATTTCTTTGCAATTTATGAGAAAATTAACTATTGACATATTCGCTCAATTTTTCTTCCACCATATCCCTCACTTGAAAAACTTCAAAAAGAAACTTTTCAATATTTAATTAGAGTTAAGGTTTTTTTCTCGGTGAATTAAATCCTTCAAGTGTAGCTTTTTGATTCTTTTAGGCTTCTTCGAAAATAAATAACTAAATTTCTTTGTGATTTATCAAAAAAATTAACTATTGACATATTCGCTTGATTTTTCTTCCACCATATCCCTCACTTGGAAAAATTCAAAACGAAATTTTTTAATATTTAATTAGATTTAAGGTTTTTTTCTCAATCAATTAAATTATGTAATGGCTCTTCTACTTTTGTATCCAATTTGGGAAGTAGCAAGGCTATGAATAATGGATATTTCTGGTTTTTGGCTTAACTTCATAAACATCTTTTTTTCATTTTGTCAGTCCAATAACTTGCAAAAAAAAAAATGAGAAAGCCATTGCTATAATTCGCGAAAGGGGAGATTTGCGGGGATATATCGGGTGATTCACCCTATTGCAATCGTTGTTTTTATAACCCTCATGAGTTGATCACTTTGCGAGAGATTCGACAGACCTTTAGACTCTGGACATTTTTAATGCCTAGGTTATACGGCCTTCCAATGAAGGCGAGAGCTATTGATGGGTTCACTAAAGTGACTCGAATACTTGACTGGTTAACATTAAGTAATTTGAAGTAATTTGAGTTTTAGTTACTTCCATTAATCAATTGTTTATTTTGCTACCATTGAGGTTGAGTTACGAATGAGGATATATACAGTTGCCACGAAGAATTATTTGTATCTAGGCTTTACAGCATTTATACCTTTCAATCTTAATTTGACAAAGATGGGTAGGGTTATTCAACTTATGCTTCATATTTGTGTGGAACCTTTTTTATTTTTCGATAAGAAATAAAGCTAACTTTTTTGTTACGTTTGTCGAATGGAGTTAGAATGGTTGTACCCGGTACTCAACGTTTTGTGAAAGGTTTGATTCTTAATTCTGCAATAAATTTGCATCATTATGTGTCAGCTCTTGAAGGCTGGGTCAAGTATAGTCGGGTTTTCAGCTCTTGGCAGGATAAATAACAAGCCTAATAGTTTCAGCCTCTAGTTAGCAATACTCAGATAATTCATGATGCAGACTGATCAATGTAGTCGAATACATTGGAGTGCAGTTTCTATTTGCTAAGCATATTCTTTATGTGAAAGAATGTGAATGTGTTTAGTGGATGTAAAAATGCAATGTGAATTTGTGTTTACTTACTGCACCCGAGATTACAATTTTTTTTTTAATTGAGCTTCCTCGAGAATAAATAACTAAATTTTATTGTGATTTATGAGAAAATTAATTATTGACATATTTGCTCGATTTTTCTTCCACTGTATCCCTCACTTGAAAATTTTCAAAATGAAACTTTTCAATATTTAATTGGATTTAAGATTTTTTTTCTTAGTCAATTAAATCCTTAATGTATAGTTTTTTGATTTTTTAGGCTTCCTCGAGAATAAATAACTAAATTTCTTTGTGATTTATCGAAAAAATTAACTATTGACATATTTGTTCGATTTTTCTTCCACCATATCCCTCACTTGGAAAAATTCAAAACGAAACTTTTTAATATTTAATTAGATTTAAGGTTTTTTTTTCTCAGTCCATTAAATTATGTAATGGCTATTCTACAGTTTTATCTAATTTGGGAAGTAGTAAGGCCATAAAGGATGGATATTTCTAGTTTTTGGCTTAACTTCCTCAACATATTTTTCTTATTTTGTCAGTCCAACAGTTCGTAGAAAGAGATAAAGATAAAGTCATCACTATTATCCGCAAAAGAGGAGATTTTTTTGCAGGGATATATCGGGTGATTCACCCTATTGCAATCGCTGTTTGTATAACACTCAGGGATTACTACTTAATTGGTTAATATTAAGTAATTTGAAGTAATTTAAGTTTTAGTTACGTTGCATTAATCAATTGTTTATTTTGCTACCTTAGTGAGGTTGAGTCACAGATGAAGATATATGAGATTGAGTCACGAATGAGGATATATACAGTTGACACGAAAAATTATTTATATCCAGGCTTTACAGCATTTATACCTTTCGATCTTAATTTGACAAAGATGGGTAGGGTTATTCAACCTTTGCTTCATATTTGTGGGGAACCATTTTTCTTTTTCGATAGGAAACAAAACTAATTTTTTTGTTACTCAGGTTTGCTGGATGGAGTTAGAAACGCTTTATGAAAGGTTTGACTCTTAATTCTGCAATAAATTTGCATCATTATGTTCCTCTTAATAATTTCTTTTACTTCATGTTTCAGCACCTGAAAGCTGGGGTCGAGTATAGCATGGTGCCATCAATCGGGTTTTCAGCTCTTGGCAGCATAAATAACAAGCTTAATAGTTTCAGTCTCTAGTTAACAATACTCAAATGATTCATGATCCAGACTTAGTCTAATACATTGGAGTGTAGTTCCTATTTGCTATGCATATCGTTTTTGTAAATGAATGTGAATATGTATTTATTTGGTGTAAAAATGCAATGTGAATTTGTGTTTACGTTCTGCAACCGAGATTACGATTTTTTTTTTTAATTGAGGCTTCCTCGAATATAAATAACTAAATTTTATTGTGATTTATGAGAAAGTTAACCATTGACATATTTGCTCGATTTTTCTTTCACCATATTCTTCACTTAAAAATTTCAAAATGAAACTTTTCAATACTTAATTAGATTTAAGGTATTTTTTTCGGTCAATTAAATCCTTCATTTGTAACTTTTTTATTTTTTAGGCTTCCTCGATAATAAATAACTAAATTTCTTTATGATTTATGAGAAAAATTAACTATTGACATATTCGCTCGATTTTTCTTTCACCATATCCTTAACTCGGAAAAATTCAAAACGAAACTTTTCAATATTTCATTAGAGTTAAGGTTTTTTTCTCGGTTAATTAAATCATTCACGTGTAGCTTTTTGATTTTTTAGGGTTCCTTAAGAATAAATAACTAAATTTCTTTGTGAGTTATCGGAAAAATTAACTATTGACATATTCACTCGATTTTTCTTCCACCACATCCCTCAACGAAACTTTTCAATATTTAATTAGATTTAAGGTTTATTTTCTCGGTCAATTAAATTATGTAATGGCTCTTCTGCATTTTTATTCAATTTGGGAAGTAGTAAGGCCATGAATGATGGATACTTGCTGTTTTTGGCTTAACTTTCTCAATGTCTTTTTCTCATTTTGTCATTCCAACAACTCGCAAAAGAGATAACGAAAAAGACATCGCTATCCGCAAAAGGGGAGAATTTTTTGTGGAGATATATCGAGTGATTCACCATATTGTAATCGCTGTCTATATAACACTAAGGAGTTAATCACTCTCCCAGAGATTTAATAAAGCTCTAGGCTCTGGACATTTTTAATGCCTAGGTTATACGGCCTTCCAATGAAGGCGAGAACTGTTGATGGATTCACTAAAGTGTTGACTTGAATCAAGTATTAAGTAATTTGAAGTAATTTGAGTTTTAGTTACGTTCCATTAATCAATTGTTTATTTTGCTACTTCAATGAGGTTGAGTCACGAGTGATGATATATACAGTTGCCACGAAGAATTATTTGTATCCAAGCTTTACATGATTTATACCTTTCGATCTTAATTTGACAAAGATGGGTAGGGTTATTCAACTTATGTTTTATATTTGTGTGAAAAAAATTTTCTTTTTTTTGATAGGAAACAAAACTAATTTTTTTGTTATTAAGGTTTGCCGGATGGAGTTAGAATGGTTGTCTTGTACCAGGTGCTCAACTTTTTGTGAAAGGTTTGACTTTTAATTCTGCAATAAATTTGCATCATTATGTTCGTCCTAATAATTTCTTTTACTTCATGTGTCAGCACCTAAAGGCTGGGGGCAAGATAAATAACAAGCCTAATAGTTTCATCTTATAGTTAGCAATACTCAGAGATTCATGATGCAGACTGATCAATGTAGTCTAATACATTGGAGTGCAGTTTCTATTTGCTATGCATACCGTTTCTGTGAATGAATGTGAATATGTGTTTAATGGATATAAAAATGTAATGCGTATTTGTGTTTACGTTCTGCAACCAAGATTACGACTTTTTTTTTTAATTGAGGCTTTCTCGAGAATAAATAACTAAATTTCTTTGTGATTTATGAGAAAATTAATTATTGACATATTCGCTCGATTTTTCTTCCACTATATCCCTCACTTAAAAACTTCAAAATAGAACTTTTCCATATTAATTCGATTTAAGGTTTTTTTCTCAATCAATTAAATTATGTAATTGCTCTTCTGAATTGGGATATAGCAAGGTCATGAATGATGGATATTTTTTGTTTTTGGCTTAACTTCCTAAACGTCTTTTTTTTTTTTTTTCATTTTGTCAGTCTAACCGCTCGCAAAAAGAGATAATGAGAAAGCTCTCGTTATTATTCGTAAAATGGGAGATTTTATTGCGAGGATATATCGGGTGATTCACTCTATTACAATCGTTGTCTGTATAACAGGACTTGATCACTCTGCTAGAGATTCGACAGACCTCTAGGTTCTTGACGTTTTTAATGTCTAGGTTATACAGCATTCCAATGAAGGCGAGAGCTGTTGATGGGTTCACATTGACTCGAATACTTATATAATGGCTTTTCTGCATTTTTACGTCTACTAAACACAAATTAAATTTTTTTTGCATACTCAGATGGGTTCACTAAAGTGTTTACATTGACATATTATTTTTTTTCTCGGTCAATTAAATTATGTAATGGCTTTTCTGCATTTTTATCAAATTTGAGAAGTAGCAAGGCCATAAATGATGGATATTTCTAGTTTTTGGCTTAACTTCCTGAATGTCTTTTTCTCATTTTGCAATCGCTGTAACACTCAAGAGTTGATCACTCTTCCAGAGATTCGACGGACGCTCTTGACGTTTTTAATGCCTAAGTTATACGGCCTTCCAATGAAGACGAGAGCTGTTGATGGGGTTCATAAAGTGTTGACTCGAATACTTAACCAGCGGTTAGCATAATTTGAAGTAATTTGAGTTTTAATTTCGTTCCATTAATCAATTGTTTATTTTGTTACCTCAGTGAGGTTAAGTCACGAATGAGAATATATACAGTTGCCACGAAGAATTATTTATATCGAGACTTTACAGTATTTATACCTTTCGATCTTAATATGACAAAAATGGGTAGGGTTATTCAACTTATGTTTTATATTTCTGTTGAACATTTTTTTTTTTTTTCGATAGGAAACAAAGTTAATTTTTTTGTTACGCAGGTTTGCCGGATGGAGTTAAAATGGTTGTAGCCGGTTGTGAAAGGTTTGAATAAGCACCTGCCAGATCTTGATGCCAACTATAGACGTGCATTTACTGTGTCGACCTATATTAATCCACAGACTATGCAGGATTGACTATAAAAACACCGAAAAAATCCTGCTACTGGGAAATACAGCAGACAACCCTTTTTTTTTGGGTCATAAGCAGACAACCTGGTTCAACCTGGTTCTTCACTCAAGAACTGCATAAAGTCCGTCTAAGGATTTTCTGTGACGGGCACTGTGACCGACGAGACAAATGTCGGCAATTCTATCCTAAGGTGCGAGTGCATAAGGGTGTGAAGCGCCGGATTTGTTAAGTGAGATATCCGTGTGCCTAGAGCTGACATTTTAGAATGCCTTGGTCAGTTTCAGGGTGAGTATTTTCAGGCATAGGTTAAACTTCCATTTTTGAGTTGCACTGGTTTAATTAGTAAATAAATTGGTTTCCAATTCGTACGATTGGTTTCTCTATATTATTTATAAGATTTTCAGACGTAGATAAGGTCTGGTTGACCTGCAATTACTTGGACCGAGCTTTCACTGGGCAAGTTCCTTTCTAGTTTTTTCAAAGGCTCGATTCATCCAGTAACTCTGTATCTTGGATTTGCAGCTTCTGTAAGTGAGCCATGGACTGCTGCTGAAATTGGAATGCATGTACTTGTCAAATGTATTTACTTATGGAGTACAGTTACCCCTAAGGTCCATTGGTCATCTGAACTGTCAAGGTTCTGCAATTGACCTTCTATAAGTTTTACAATGAAATCGTGACCGATGTAATGTTTACTTCAGGTTACAATAGAGGCTAAAAAAGAGCACCATATTTTGTTTGTTCGAGTTCATCTTCTACATTGCATTCTGTGCCCCCGAATGGAAAATCTTTTTGTTTGTTTCATTCAGTCGTCTGGACAATTGAAAGCCTTTCCATGAGGCTGTAGACCAGATATTGCTGAAATTCCAAAGGGTAAAGTGCAAGTGGAAACCTGTTTGAATGCAATCTTTAACATTGTTCTCAGAGATTCCGGTATCTGTTGAAACGCGGTTTGATGATGCCAACTATTCATAGATTTCCAATGTCTGATTCAAATTAGTTGGAAGTTCAGTACAAGCACGCTTCTTCAGCTAGGAAATAAGCTGCAAAAATCTGATCAGATCCATTCACGAACAGTGAGGTTCTATCCTAAGAATTCAGGTGATGTCTAGCTCCTCTTCCACATGAAGAAAGGTACATCCACAAAACTCAGAACCTGTCACAAAGTGTTCTGAGCAGCCTCTATTGCTCACATCTCACCATCCCAAAGCTCCTCAATCGTCTTGAAAGGCCCGTGCACCGAGATGTAATCTTCTCCAAGACATCCTCTGCTTTGGGGGATCTCGCTTATCTTCTTGTTCTCTTCCTCTGTCAACTCCCACTCGAAAATCTCCAGGTTCTCCTTCATTCTCTCCTTGTTGAAGCTTTTGGCCAGTACAGACACTCCTTGCTCAAATGCCCATCTCAGGCAAATCTGTTTACCACCGCCCAAAATATCAGCATCACTCAACATCTTCATCCATCTAAAATTGGAAATTAAATCACTAAACAAGGGCTAAGGCTCGAGAACAGAAGCGCCTCACCTGCGCAACAGTTTTTCCCTTGGCCTCAGCGATCTCCTTGAGCTGCTCGCATTCTAAGACCCTATTGCTTCCCCAGATGGTCCCTTTAGCGCCTAATGTGGCATAAGCAGTCAATAGGATCTTGTGGTCTCCGCAGAACTCTTTTAGTTTCTTTTGCTGCCACAGCGGATTGAATTCCACCTTGCCAGAGACAATGCATCGCCATCAAAACGACGTCATAGCAACAGCTAGGACGTATATTAGAAGAATCAAAGAAGCTCACCTGATTAACAGCTGGAGGCACTTTCGCAGTCGCCAGAATTTCAGAGATCTTTTTACAAGAGAAATTGCTGACTCCGATGCTTTTAGTTAGCCCTTTCTTTTGGCACTCCTCCATTTCAGCCCAAACGGCCTTGAAGTCCATGGGTATAAATTCTTCCTTTTTGATCGGGAACTCATAAATTCCGGGTTTCGAGCTAACGGGCCAGTGAATGAGGTAAAGATCTATGTAGTCCAACTTGAGATTTCTGATCAGAATGTGCACAAGCAGAAATCATCAGGAAATGTGCAAAGCAAGTGACTTCCGCAGTCTTAGCTTTACGTCACTGTACAGACCTCATGCTATAATCTACAATGCATTTACCAGTCAACGCTGCGAGACAATCAGTGCCTCCAGTTTTAGACACCAACTATTCTCTGTAAAGTTCAAATCTCAGAGGATGCTTCCCAAAAGGGTAACAAGTTAAATAGGAGATCTTTAGGCATATCTAAACTAACCCATGTTTACATTGCTTATAATGCACAGGATTTTTACACACAAAAACGTTGTAGGCCTTGAATCGAAACGGAAAGCTAATACGGGACAGTGTGGAGATTTCTGTTGAGTGATTACTTGAGGCTTTTCTGGAGAGCAGGGAGGACGAGCCCCGGGTGAGCATCGCTGCACCAGAGCTTGGAGGTGACGAAGAGCTCCTCTCTCGATCTGATCAGCCCCCTCGAGAGGGCTTCCCTCACGGCGTCGCCGAGCGGCTCCTCCGTGCCGTACAGCGCCGCGGTGTCGAAATTCCTGTAGCCCAGCTCGATGGCCTCCAGGACGGCCAGCTTCGTCGCCTCGGGCGGCACCGGCGGGGACGCGGCGGTGCCCAGGCCGAGGAGCGGCATCTTTCGGCCGCCGGAACTCAACGCCGCTTCGGGGATCTTGGACGGGGCGCGGCCGCAGCGGGCGTCCATTGAAGATCAGAGTGCAGCTTGAATGTAGACTCTGTTTACAAGACGATGATAATGACAGGGAGAATATACGGCTCGTTTCGTTGGATGGTTAGGCGCGTCGCGACGATAAGGGAATTGGAGAGGGCATCGGTAATTTTGATTGATTTGGTCAAGCTCAAAGTTCAAGATTCCTAGTGGATTTTGGATTTCCCAAAGGTTAAAAAAAAAAAAATAGAAAAAAGTTCACTGAAAGTACTAAAATTTGTGATGAAAATATGATTGAATCTAAACAAACAATTAGATCATGGTACTTGTCAAATTTGGTAGGTTGAATATGCTAAGTGAGGTTTTTTCTCTCTTTTACATGTTGTTTTAATTGCGTGAGAAAGAGAAATATTAAAGAAAAGTTATATCAAAATTTTTCGGTAGATAACGAAAGGAGTTGATTGTATAAATTTAACAAATTATTTGGCTTGATTGCACTTTTTATAATTTTTAAAGTTTAATTGTACTTTTGCGACAAAATTTAAAATTTTCAATGCACTTATCCCGTAAAATTAGTAGGGTGGGCCGATGTATATTAGGTCTAAGAATTCCTACTCGGATTCAATCGTATTTTGAAAATGGTACACTTTTTTGTTAGGTTCGGGTAAGCTCACGCTCAAGAAAGAAGATGTACTTTGATTTATGATCGCATCTACTTTGGTTTTCACACTCGCACTACCCAAATTGAAAAAAGAGAAAGTGCCATGCACTTAGCGCAGAGCATCCAAAGAAAAATAAATTATCAGTTTGTACCCACTACTCTACAACGAATTTTGCTACCGACAGTGTCAGAGGGTATTTGCTAAGAGTAACATGAGGGAGTTTGCATGTCGTAAAAGAATTCTTTAACAACAGCATCTCCTAGATAGGAACAGGATCAAACCACATGTAATCGGTTCTTGATCCATTCCAGTCTCAACCTTGATGATTTTTATCCTCTTCTTAAGATTACTCGTTCGGATTCCACGGCGCCAAGCCGTGAAACTTCTCTAACCCCCACTTTGTCCACAACAATCGTCGGAACCCGGATCCGAAATTGACCTAGTTCCCTTTTGAAGCTAACTGGGTCGGCTATGCCGGCAACATGATGTTCTCTTAGCATAGGAAAAGCATTGGATTCATGCATGCAAAAACTCATCAAAAAGATGAACGAGTAATCACCAAATTAAAGCGCAAGATAACCAATAACTTCGAAAGTCGTTCTAAGTCAACCCAAAATGACATTGAGTTTACACAGCATTGAGTCCCCATCTCTGATATCTAAGTACAGATTCGAGGGGAGTTAGGAAGAGAACAACGAAGAATCGACAGAATCCGTTAAGATCCTCGTCTTTCTCCGAAGCTAAAAGGATTACATACAATTATTATTATGAAGAAGAAGAAGAAGAAAGCAAAAACGGGGTCAACGATTCTGTCCGGGGTTGTGGAACGGGAGCTTGTTCTTGACCCGCTGGAGATGTACCCTGAGCCTTTCTTTGGCCTTCCCGGCGCCGTCTTTGAGCTTCTCCTTGATCTGAGTCCTCCGGCTATTGGGGACGTCATCAGGCTCATGACTAGAAAAGGATGTACCTTCCGTGAGCCATTTCGCATCGCAACTTGGAGTCTTGGTCTCGCTCGTCGGATCCATTTGCACTGGAACGATTCCTGCCTTTTTCGCAATGCGATGGAAAAATTTATCAGTATGTCTGGTTATTCCTTGGACTCATATAGCCACACGGATCAAAGATGGTGATGAGCCGATGATCTGTCGGCATTATAACGTCACGAAGGCTTCAAAGCGTAAGCGCTGACCAGAACAACCCGCGTTCACGATCAGATTCGATGTACGTCAAAGTCCATGCACAGAGTCGAACCGTTTTCTACGTTTTAGCGTCCGTGATGGTCGACAGAGGTCATCGACAGGCTGCAAGGGTGAGGGGCCGGTTGGGTTTGCTAGATTTAGTGAGGGGCCTCACCGATGGTTATCACAGAGGTTGGCATCTGCGAAGGGAAAATAAGGAAAAAAGAAAAAAGAGAAATGAAAAAAAAAGTGAAAAAAGAAAAGAAAAAATTAAAAAATGTTTACGTCAACAATTTCCTATCTAAATTGGCCGGATAAATTTAATTTGTATCAATATGAAAAAACTTTAGGATTAAACTAGTCCAATTGAAATGCTTATGGACTAAATTTGTACAAATACAATAGGTTTATGATTTTTTCTGGTATTTTTCCTCCATTTCTTAACCCATACTTGATAGGCTGAGTTGTTAGAAAACTTAGATGAATTAGTTATATTCAGTAAATGAGTCATAGATAGATTTAAAATGGTAAAGCTCTAAATAATTGGGGTGTCAAAATGGTTTACAACTTACTTAGACCCAATGTACTTTTAAGACTCTTTCTTCAATCTCTCTCTCACCTTTACTCATTCTCGTACTCGCTTACTCCATGCTCTTACCTTGGTTTAGATATAAGTTTTTCTAGATTAAGTTAAATATAGAAGTACTTTAGTGATATAGGTCTAGTCGAGCATATGTTGGGTTGGATATGAGCCATTATATTTGTATTGAATAGAATTGGGTAAAAACGGGTTAAATTGGTCATTTTGGGCATGATCATTTTTTACTGACCCATCCATTTGACGTCTTTAGTTGCAACTACTCACCACTTAGAGGTGTTAAGCAAGTGAATGGATTCGGATTAAATAAATAAAACATGGATCAGCCCATTTATAACCCTCTTCTCATTTAGAATCATTTTGTTGCGCACTAAGTAATAAATAACCCAATTATGAGAACTCACAACCACGCATACAATCAATATAAACTCTTCAGGTGAATATGTTCCTCGGATAAAATTTTGTACATCAGATTGAAAAAAAAAATGTCAGTACACAAAGCAGAAAAACCTAATAATATCTAAAGATGGACAAACTTACAAGGAACAAGAAAAGACTGAACGAGGAATGTCGTCATGGCAGACGCGCCAGGTCGTTGTCGTGGGTCGAAAAGTGAGGGAGCTTTGGTGCTGTAAAATTGTCGACTCACGAGGCTTCCCGAGTCGGGCCTCCTTCGTCCATCTCCACCCGAGAAAATGATCCAGCACCTACCCATCTTTTACATTCGTTTCCCATGCTGCTCTGCTTTAGCATTGCGTCTTTTTGACTCATGGCCCCCGCTCCTCTTTTCAGAGCCTCCAACTTGCTTCCTCGCAAGATGTCAATGACGTGATGACGCCCACTTGCATGCAGTCGCCAAAGATCATGATGACGGGGATGGGGAGGGGGCTGTCTTCAAGACAAAACTTCGCGAAATTGGCAATGCATGATGAGCCCACACTCAAAACTCATTGGGATTTGCCTTTTTCTTGTGCTTCACGGCCGATGCTTCTAGCTTGAGCTCGAGATGGCCATAAAGTTTAAGACCATACGAAACTGCCTTCCCCTTCTGGTACCTTCTCTTTTGTCGCTAGTTATTGTCATTTTTAATGAGATGGGATAATACCATACTTCACGTATCTTTTGAGTCATATAATCTTCAAAGAAACAAGAGAACCGCCCCCCTCAAATGCATCGTAAAACTATAAGGTGGCGGTCATGGCCTTCAAGACTATTCTAAGCGGGAGATATGGCAGTTCCGACATGGACTGTGCCTCATCGGGACCAAGCGCTCGATCCATCATATGTCTATCCAAATCCATGCGAACTAAGCTTTACCCTTTATAAGACCCTATATTTCAACTAAGAAGACACTTCCAGGGAGTGCAGATTGAGGGCTTAGCGTGCCCTTTAAATCATCGTTCTGGTCCTTGCCGATGTGCTCTCAAGAAAAAGGAGGAAGATCCGATAGCCATACGTGAGCCACACGAATAAAATCTTCTCCAGCTCGACCCCGGATTCAACGGCTCTACCAAAATCAAGAGTACAATGCGTACAAAAAGTTAAAAAGTCCCATCCCCCACAACTTGCGTCAACGCGCTCGCCCTTTTTAGGGAAGCGTCTGGTTTTATCTCCACAACAGGCGTGGCTGGCCGCGTAAAAGGTGTCCGCACTCCCTCCGTTGAATGTGCTCAAGAGCTGCGGCAGGACAGCTTTTGTCCATATCGACCTCCTCAATTTCGGATGCTTGTCCAAGTGGCAGCTGGCGTCATGTGCGAACCGAGCTTATCTTAGTATAGACAAGTAGGCATTGCCAACTTTAGTCTATGCTACGTGTGTTTTGCATACCATTTCAGATGGATGAAAGGCAGGTCATATGTGTGAAGTCCCGTTTGATACCCCAGAAACTTACGAAAGCCCCACTGCGCTCATCTTTCCACGACATGGCCATTACCACCATGATTCTGCAATCATCTCTCTGTCTATCTTGTGCGAGAGCGCATGCTAAGGCGTGCCTGATCAGCCGCGGCGGCGACAAACCTAAGGTTGAGCTATCCTAACGATGCCTCGCCCGGGTCGGGCGACCGGGGTGAGATTTGCCCTTTGCGTTGGTGAGAACCCGAGTGATACTGCTTCAAGCCATATCCAAGGACTTATTCATTAATAGTCAAAGGGGAGGTCTGTTTTGCTCGAAAATTGTACCACGACTTCTGAATTTTAAGTTCAGAATATTAGGTTGTAAGTTTTCAATCAATTCAATCCAATCCTATACCTTTATAAATAAATACAAAATAATACAATTGAATTCTAGACATTTTATTTGGTTTAATCAAGTTTTTAACTTTCATTGAAAGGTGCAATTGCATTAAAAAAACTTAAACAGAGAAGTGAAATTTTTAAGTGACATATAAACAATTTTAAATATCAATTGTCAAGAGAATTTTATTGCACTTTTGAAGAAAAAGAGAAAATTTTAATTAAATGATGTGAAAGGTTTACCACTTAATTGCATTCCATAGACTTAAGACATTGGTTGCACCTTTCCCCTATTGACATGCGGAGATTATTTTATTCTGTATTTTTAAATTATCAATAGCCATTATGGACATATTTCTTTTTGTTTTTTAATAATCACATAGGTGGTCCTCTATTTTTACTCGAAATTTGAATATCAAACATCGATCATGATTTGATATAAAACAATTCATCTACTTCCAAAAGAGTTCATCGTTAACCCTTTCCTCAAGTAATTATAGTGAATGCCAGCTGGATGTTGAAATGCTTGTTCGGACAAACGGAGAACATGCGTCGATTTTTAATACGCTCGAATCGACGTTCGGTGCTTACGTAGTATGCCAAGTTGGTAAAAAGTATTTATAACTTTTGCGGGCTCTCTTAGAAAAGTCTTAGATCAATGTCAATGTTTTTTTTTTTTTTTTTTTTTGGTAAGGTAGATCAATGTCAATGTTTCATCCTGAATAAAAATCCTAATTAATGGAAAAGATCAGGATTAAGTTTTTGTTGGATCATAGTTGTTTTTTTCTAAGAGTGAGAATATTTTCTGAAAAGTAATGTATTTTGCCTTAATTGGTAGTCTGCTTTGTTTGGTGATGTGTTGATATCGGTGGGCTCAATTGACATTCTTACTAAAAATGTGTTTGGAACTATATGCTTTTTCCCTTTTTGATGCTACTTTTAGTTGTATTGGACGATTCACGAAATCATTTATCCATTGTATAATTGCTTGAATTTCAACAAAATCATATAAAATAATTAGGTGTGCTATGCATGCTTATGATGCTCTAACCTGTAGAGTCTTTCTGGTTATCATTTTTTTAATTCTAAGTAAAATTATTCGTGTTGGTGATATAGTAACATTATATATAGCCAACCACCCCATCATTATTTGATCTTGTAATTTAACCCCTCCCTCCCTCCCTCTCTCTCTCTCTCTCTCTCTCTCTCTACGGTGAGAAAGATAAACATGGGAATTCTTCCATGTCCCTTGCCCTGCAGCTCCGACGCCACCATCTCCTCCGAGCATCAGTCTTCCCACAACCGTCACCTTCAATCCGAATCCTCAAGTTCCCTCTCCTCCCAATCCAGCCTTCCCTCCGTCCCTTCCCTGACCCCTCAACAATCCCAGCCCTTCGACGTATCTCCGACTCCCGTCCACCACTGTTGCGTCGCCACTCTCTCCGCCCCCTCCTCCTACGTCTCCTCCCTCGCCCTCGCCGGCAAGTTCCTCTACAGCGGCTCCTCTGACGGCGAGGTGAGGGCGTGGGACCGAAGCCTGCCCGGATCCGATGCGGGGCTCGCGGCGCTGGCCGCCGTCAGCACCAGCGCTGTAAAGAGCGTGGTTGCGCGCGGGGACAGGCTCTTCACCGCCCACCAGGACCAGAAGATACGGGTGTGGAAGATCGAGGCCGACGGTAGATACAGGCTCGTGACCTCGCTGCCCACGTTGGCCGATCGCTTCGCGAGGCTCTTCTCGGCAAAGAACTACGTGGAAGTGCGGCGACACAAGAAGCGCACGTGGGTCCACCACGTCGACGCCGTGTCGTCGCTCGCGCTGGCCCATGACGGCTCGGTGCTGTACTCGGCCTCGTGGGACCGGTCGTTCAAGGTCTGGCGGGTGTCCGACTTCCGGTGCATGGAGTCGGTGGACAGGGCGCACGATGACGCCATCAACGCCGTCGTCGTGTCCCGCGACGGCCATGTCTACACGTGCTCCGCCGACAGGAAGATCAAGGTGTGGAAGAAGGAGGATCACCAGAGAAAGCACGCGTTGGTCGCGACTCTAGAACGGCACAGGTCCGCGGTCAATGCTCTGGCGTTGAGCGAGGACGGACGCATCCTCTACTCGGGCGCCTGCGACAGGTGAGCACTTCAGTTCACTATTTATTCTCCCAGAGCTATATTCAATCTCGCGTACACAAAACAAGCGAATTCACAGTAAAATTCAAAATTCATAGGTCGATCCTCGTTTGGGAGAAGGTCCAAGACGGAGGGCAGAACAGAGGATCAGAGGGTGGCAGCGGCGGGGAGGGCGAGCACTACATGGTGGTGGTGGGGGCGCTGCGAGGGCACACCAAGGCCATTCTGTGCGTCGCGGTGGTGGGGGACGTGGTGTGCAGCGGGTCGGCGGACCACACGGTGAGGGTGTGGCGGAGGATGGGAGAAGATCGGAGCTACTCCTGCTTGGCGGTGTGCGAGGGACACGCGAAGCCGGTGAAGTGTTTGGCCGCGGCCGCCAACGCGGACGGCGGCGAGGGCAGTGGGAGCGGGACCAGATATCTGGTCTACAGCGGCGGACTGGATTGTAAGATCAAAGTATGGAGAATTTGCTTTGGTAAAGAGTAGGTGGGGGAGGGTCAAGTTGGACATTTCCACCCGCTCATCGTATTTTTTTTTTTTTGTTGACATGTTTGTTTGTTTTGGCGATTTGTACATAAGCAAAATGAGTGTTTCTTTTCCAGCCTCGTCCTCCCCTTGTTTTTCGCTCCTTTTATTCTCACGATTCCGTGCGAGATCCAACGGTCGACATTAAAAGTTTTTGATCCGACGGTCCCGGGTTCGCACGATTTTGTTGTTGCAAACCATCATTTCATTCGAAGAAAAGCCCGACAGCTAATGCAACCAGAGCGGTCATTGTTCCAATTTGACCGCGGAAGAAGACTGAGGAGTAGATTCTAGAAAGTCAAGGCAAGGGCTGTCAATTTTTTCCAAAATCTACTGCCGTATCTCCGGTTCCACCAATTTCTGGTTAAGGTGGCAGCACAGAGGGATGCTCCTTGAAAGAGCACGACCCTTCACCTAATTCGCTTTGAAAATACATGCAAAAATTAGGTGAAGATGCAAAGGATATGCAAGTAAGGATCCGCGGAGACAGGTGGTGCGTGTCTATAATTAGCTTGTGCCGTGAGGTGCTGAGTAATGATTTGTAGATACGAAGGACATGCAAGTAAAGACGAGTTGATTTTTTCCTTCTTCTTTGGATTGGGAGCCTCCAAGTTTAGTTTTCTTTGCATTTAGCTACCAAGGACATGCATGATAAAATTTCTGGAAGAAAAATCAATTTATATTCCATGGATGAGTTTTTGAGCAAAAAAAAAAAAGTGTTTGATAACGATTCAAAATTTATATTTATGAAATAAAAATTCGTTTGATAAAATAATAAAATTTTTATTTCTAGAAGTGGCAACGATCGGCGTTCAATGGTCGGAGTCCGATGTCCGGCGACCAACGTTCGGCGTCTGGTGACTGGCGGCGGGTGGCCGAAGTTCGATGTTTGGCGCCGAAGTCTGGTGGTCGGCAACAGGCGACCGAAGTCCGGAGTCCGGCAACCGACAACTAGTGTCCAACGTCTAGAGTTCAACGTCCAACGCTCAACATCAAGAGTCTAGTGACCAGAGGCCGACGACGGGTGGCTAGTGGCCGAGTCCAGTGGCGGGCAGCGAACATCTGGCAACTAGTGGCAAGTGGCGGATGGTCGACGGTGGACATCCAGTGGTTGGTGGTGAACCTACGGTATCCAACGATTGGCAATGAGCGGCCAACAACTCGTGGTCGTCCGGCATTCAGCAACCAATGATTGGTGAAGGGCAGCCGGCGTTTGGTGGCTAGCAACCAACGTTCGGCGGCCGGCGGCTGGTGGTTGGGGCCGATGGCGGGTGGTCAGCAACTGGTAGCGAGTGGCGGGTGTCCGGCATCCCATGGGCGGTAAGTGGACGACGAGAGGTGACAAGAGTGCACGATGATCAAAAATTTGATTTCTCATTTCTGTTCCAAAAATAGAAAAGGTAAAAAAATTTAACTTATTTTTGCTTCAAACTATTTCTGGAATAGAAATCTGTTCCAGAAATAGAAAAATGAAATTATTTTACCAAACGGATTTCTATTTCAAACCTGTTTCGGGGAACAGAAAAACAAAAATAGAGAAATAGAAATGTTGTCATGTGCGCCCTAAGTTACCTTTTAAGATTTCAATGTATCGACGACGATCAAATTGAATTGGGCTCCGTCCCCAAGCGCCCAAAGCTGCCATGTCTCTCCCTCTCTATTGCTCTCTCTGCAAATAGGGTCACAAATTGGGTCTGGGCGCAATGGCCGACCTAGCGACATATTTCCAGATCATTTGTATTTGTGAAACAGAGTCTATGTTCTAAGCTCATTTGATATGAACAATTGGCCAAAAGTGTTTTTCTTGGTTGACAACCGCTTATAGAGAACAAGGATAAGGATCCCCACCGTAGAGGAAAACCCTAATCACAAGAAGTGGGCGATTGTCCTTGAAGATGAACACTCGACTCGATTTTGTAACATAATCCTTCTCTGTTTAGATCATGTATAAAGCTATATACGGGTTACGATCTATTCGCGGTTGCAAGAACTTATATTATACCAAAGAGAAATGGACGTTGGTGGTTGACAACATTTGTCATGTTGGATGTTTGTTTCGACTGAAAATCTAACTTCTCATATCTCTGCCCAGACTTACAAAAGTGAACCCATTTTCGCTCTTCGCATTGATCCAACCCGGACGAGATCGACCGATACCCACCCATTCGATCAAGTCTAGTGTTTGATATTTAAAATCTAACACTTACAAGCATCGTTTAGTGCTTGCTGATGCGAAGAGTTTGTTACTTGTTTGATATTTGATTTGTATTTAGCTCCAAAGCCTTCTGAACTGAAAACTTGTGCAGAAGTGAATGATAGTGCTAGGAGTCAAATCACACCGAAACATGAACAATACCCCACATCCTCGACCCTAGTTCAAAAGAAGTTTAATATTTATTATATAAAGGCGATTGATTATGCTTATGTAAAGCAAAACAAGAAGGGTCTCTCTTATTAATTCTCCACTTGATTTTCTGAGATATAGATGGCTCACGTCCCGCCTAATCAACAATAATCTAGCTAACTTTACTGACTTTAAGGTTTTTTATTTGGTGAATTCTTGAAGGGTGCCTGGCTGTACGACATCCCAAGCACAAAAAGCAGTCATTTAAAATGTCATTGCAAGACTGAGATGAAAAAACATTCTCGTTCTCACCATGTCCTTTTCTAGAGATACCTACTTTCTCCCAGGACACGGACTACGTGGGAGATTACATCGCAGCCACGTAACAGAGAGGTAATTAGCAGGCATGAGCTAAGATAGAGGTTGATTTACCCCCATTATCGCTTCGAGATAAAGCTTCCTTAATATTAAACTTGTGGGTGGCCTCGTGGCGAGAGTATATTTGGCCAAGTTTTGATTTGATTGATCATCTTTTACTTTTAGGTCGCGGGGCCAAGCTGATCTGACGTAGTGTTATATAAATTAATCATGATTAGCAGCCGAGTCATCATTGCTCTTCCATTTTATGTGCTACTCTAGGACTTGTCTGCATTAGGTCATACCATATGTTAGGATCGGTTTGACTTTCTGACAGATACGTGCTTCCAGATGAATAACAAGTTACGTTGATTCTGATTTTGCAAGCATGTGTTGGGTGCTGTGAATTGTGTCATCGGTTGCAAAGTGCAATTACAGTTGATGGTCGCTTTACCGGCAACTACAACAACGTATTTAGTGTCAACTGAGGCAAGTAAGGAAGCTATTTGGCTCGTATGTTTGCTTAGCGATATTGGAGAGTAACGGGAGAAGATTGTTACTTATTGCGTTGAGTAAAGCACAACACATTTAACATGAAATCAGATGCATCGCGACTGGACGAAGCACATGATATCAAGTATCACCTTATTGGTGTGCAATAAGATACTCAATAATTAATCTCCAGGACACATGCAGATAGACAATTCCATATTAATCGCATGGTTTATAGTTTATTAAAGTCATGCAGATAGGTTTACCAGAGAAGAAAAGAAAAGGCCATGTAGATACAACGAGGTTTTTCCTTAATATACAACGTATCTGGTCAACTTCTTTCCAGCTACCATAATTGTAAGCAAAAAAAAGGTGGTGCTTTTTCGATTTCCGACGCATGCAAGTATGAATGTGACCCAAAAACAAAAAAACAAAAATCATGAGTATGTATGCATACACATGTAAAATGGATCGAGACATATTAAAGAGCAACATAGGCCCACCATGCAAAATACCTGTATTTAAAGTCGTTTTAGCCGATGAAAGTTAAAACGAGTCTTGCAAAAACCGAAAATTATTACCAAAAGAGTAATGAGAACTTGGTTTGAATTTAAAAGGAAGGAAATCCTAAGCCACCTCCCTACATAAAGAATAAGATAGTGGCGGTGAGAGAGACCACCATCGAATCAACGGTCACCGCCGCTTTGGGACTGCGGCTATTTTGTGGCGGTCCTCTGAGGATGACAATGGCCGCAAGGTGGTGGTCACATCCTCTGAGAGAGAGAGAGAGAGAGAGAGGAGGAGGAGGAGGAGGAGGAGGAGGAGGAGGAGGTTTTGTCTCGCAGTGGTCGCCGTCAGCAAAGGATGGATGTGGTTACTTTAACGACAGCGCACCAGCCAAAATCTTATTGAGAGAGAGAGAGAGAGAAAGATGCTGCTTGTTCACCACCGTCGACGAAGCTGGTGGTCCACTGGCACCACTCGCTAGCGGTGTAAACAAACCCGACCCGACCCAAACATGAAACAAGTATAATACATGTTTCGTGTTCGGGTTGTGTTCAAGTAACAAATATAAAACAAACAAAAAAATGTGTTTTGTGTTCAGGTTAGGGTTCGAACATTGTTCGACCCGAAACACGTTAATTCTAAATTCCAAACACGGCAGAAACACACACACTTTAGCCCCAAACACAAACAATCAAACACAAGCACTGAAGCACATACCTCATTCTTGGAAATTTATCCAAAGAATACACATTTTTGTTGTAATCAGAATATCAATGTAAAAAAGACGATAACAGCTATATAATATTCTTCTTTTTATGTAAACTTACAACTCTTGGAGAATAAGAAAATAAGATATAATATAAAATTGGAGGTGAGGTACGGATATCCGAATCTCCTTAAGACGATTAGTTCTGTCAAAGGTGCTCCGCAGATTCACGAACTATATCTCCTAAGATACAACACCTTGAACCTGTTTAGATTAGCACTATGCAAACATAACTCAGTCAAACCGTTCAATTGAACCAGCACACTCAGAAAAAATCAGGAGAATAGAAAAGTATATCAAAGCTTTTTGGAATGGAGTCGGAAAAACCAAAATCGAAAGACCCCTTATGAAGCTCTATGCTCCTATCTATTTATAGAGAATTTTAGTTCATGTACTTAAGAGATACATAAATTAAATACATGCAGTGGAAATTCATGAATCAAGAGATACGTATGAATTTAGAGACACATGAATTCAAAAGATTCGCGAACTCAATAAATACATGAACTAAAAGATACATAAATCTAAGAAATTCATGAAATCAATATATACACGAACAAAAAAATTTAGGAATTCATGAATCCAAAACAGATATGTGAACATATCTTAATTTATTGGCTTTCGTTAATCCATTAACCATAATTATAACACTCGTCGGCTTCGCCTTCTTCTCCGACGAGTTCGCCTTCTCGTAAAGTACGCTGCCGCCCTCTGATCGACGCGCCTCCGCCTCACCGTCGCCGTCGCCACCCCTCACCTCCGTCTTGCCGACGCCGGAACCCTAGCCGCCGCGTGTGGCCGACCATCATCGACGGCTCGGGGACTGGGTTCGCTCGGCGATCATGGCGCTCGCTTCTCGCCTCGTTTCCAAAACCCGGCAGGTGAGGAGCGCCCCTCCAGATCCACGCGCCTTCCCCCCTCGATTGGAAACATTTTAAGGGGAATTTATTACTTCTTGCCGTGCGTTTTTGTTGTCTGCTGATTTTCCTGTTCCGCATGCATCCCCAAGCGTCGGTCGTCATTGCTCGTCCTGCCATCGAAGTGGCCCTTGGTTGGCGAAATCCAGGTTTGTGCTGGAGTCAATTCGAGCACTTTGAATGCCTCGCATGCACTGAATTGATGTTCGCAGCATTGGGAAGTGGATTTGTTACATGAACTTTGCAGCCGACATGAGCGGGTGGTTAAGATGCGCGATTGAAAACTTCGAACTTGGCCCATATCCACCTACTGCTGTTGTATTTCTTTTGTAGCTTCATGCGAATTCTACCTTGTTATATTCTTTTTTCAGTCGGGTGAACTGATTTTAAGTTTCAGGTTCTAGTGCACCTGCAATTTTCCGACTCATCTTAACTTTGACAGCTTCTTGGGGGAGTTTGCTGATTTTCTCGTATGCAAATCATGAGTTTTGACAGCTCCTAAGGTGTCGGTATATTAATTTGTTTCGCGAAATCCATGTTCCATATCTGCCTGCTAGCTGTTGCTGCTGCTGCCACCGCGTCGAAGTAGTTGTTACTTGGAAGGCACAAGCAATTGCTCCATCGTGCGTTTTTGTTGTCTACTGATCTGGCTATGGAGATTTTTCATATAATGCCAGAGAAGAATTGTGTTTCACACAATGCCCTTTTGGCAGGACTTTGTGAAAATGGCAAAGCTTTTGAAGTGCTAGATTTATTTATTAGTATGGTGGAGGAGGGCTTGGAGTTGACTGACTACACCTTAACTACTGTTGCTAAGGCCTGTGGGTTGCCTGGCCAATCTTGCATGATGCATGATTTCATTTTTGTCCAAAGAAGTTCTGGCAATAGCATGAGATTCTTGCTGCACAAGAAGTTACTACAAAATTAGACAGCTCGATTCGAGACTCTCTACAGAATCAGATTAGCAGTAGTGGAGCTCAAGCTGAATATTCATTGGGAACAGTCTATAATCTGCCAAAAAAAAAAACTACTTTTAGCGATAGGGGGAGCTGCTGCTCTGTAATTTGATCAGAGAGTAGTAGGCACCGCCACGTCCCAAGGATATAAGCTCATTATGCGAGCCTTGTTCTGCAACTTTTCCATTCTTAATGACGGCGATTGAGTCAGCCTTCTGTATAGTGGACAGCCTGTGAGCAACAACTATACATGTCCTATTGATCATCATCTTTTCCAGTGCTTCTTGAACTAAGCTCTCTGATACACTGTCTAGTGCACTGGTAGCCTCATCTAACAAAAGGATTGATGGATTTTTCAATATAGCCCGAGCTAGTGCTAATCCTTTGTTTTTGGCCTCCTGATAGCTGAACTCCTCTTTCTCCAGAGTATGTGTCGTAACCATCTTTCATGCCACTGCAATTCAAGAAAATACATGATTAGCAAATAGAAGTTTGAACTACTTATTCTAAGCTTATCACACACAAGGAGGAACCTCTATCTGTTGCTATATCAGCCAAAAGGAACATCTGTTGCTGTCAATGATACAAAGTCATAAAATCTTCCTAGTTGAATAATAGCTTGTTGCCTATCAGGTTTTTAATCATCCTAGCAGATTCTGAAGAAAGGAGAAGATTGCATATTTTACTCTAGAAAGTAAAACCCTTTTCAGCATATTTACCGAGCTCACCATACCTTATGAATTCGTGGGCATTGGCAAGAAGTGCAACTTTTCTTATTTCCAATTCTCTAGCATCTTCTTTTCCATAGGCAATATTTTCACGGATGGTTCCAGCAAAAAGGGTAAGCTCCTGACTCTCACCCGAAAAAAAAAAAAAAAAAATAATAATAATAATAATAAAAGAGAAAAACCCGGAAACCCGGAAATCCGACCCGAATTTCCTATGCGAGTTTAATGTGTTTCGGGTTGGGTCGGGTAACATCAAGACCCGACCTGACCGTTTACACCCCTAATTTCTTATCTTTCTTGACATAGATGACTGTCACCTAATATTATTGTTTACAAGCAAAGGACGTAAGGTAGCAATTACTCCTATTTAACCCTCAACCTGTTTAAAAGGACTATTTATTCATCGCCAAATATGTAAGTTCATGTTAAATCAGCAATGTAAGACTTATGTCATGGTACATCATTGTGCTATTCCAACTCTTTGCCGATGTGGAATATAGAAATAAAAAAAGAAACAGAAGTGTAAGAGAGAGAATGCTTATCGGTGGAGAAGTATGACAATATTGCTTGGGGCTTGGCTTTGGGAGAGATCTTTGGTATTGGCTTTCTCGGCTATTTCTTTGCCACCAAGGAGACTGCCTATAAGGTTGGATCATCCTTGGCCAGAAAAGTGGCTACGTGCTGATCATGAAGGTGGCAACGGGCGTTCGCATCGGGTTCACCTAAGCTTGGCGCAGCGCCTCCACCGGCGGTAGCTTTCCTTCCCCTTCTTGTCCACTTTGTCTTTTATTTTGCTTTTTTAGTGAAGGTTAAGATGTTTCTTTTATTTTGATTTTTAGCTTTCAATTGTCACGTATAGTAACACACGGACGTCACTGTGGCACTTAAGAGTAATCTAATGGCCAAATGAAAATTTCTGTTGATTTTTTAACGAAAAAATTAAATAAATTAAATAAAAGTATATAACACAAAAATCTAACTGGAAAATAAAAATGTTACGATCCCTTTTCCATGACATGAGATAAAATCGCTTCTTTGGCCAATTCGGATACCTAAGGGGCAGAATGGTATTTAACCGAGAAAATATTAGGTACGTAAGACACTCCAGTGTGGCAAACAAGAAGGTAGTGAGAGCGCGAAACGTGTCTCGTGGGACCCACAGTTTTAGGCGCCCATTTTGAAAATTTTCCTGTACTATAGCTTCTGGAGAGAGGGTTTTCTATCGTGTGGGTTCTTCTTTGCGCCTCTCTCTCTACCCTCGCTCTCTCTCCCCGATGAACTCCCCCTCTCTCTCTCTACCCTCGCTTTTTCCGACCGGCGAACCAGGAGCAACCGACGAATCAGGAGGACACCAGCGAGACGACCGTGAGCAACCGACCGGCGTGCGACCTCCCTCTCTCTGCCCTCCCTCTTTCCGACCAGCAAACCCCCGCGCCACCCCTCTAGCTCCGCTTCTGGCCCCAACTCGTCCGTCCCCTACTCTTTGTCTCTCCTCGCGTCTCTGTCTGCCCTCCCTTTCTTTATTTCTCGCTTTCTCTTTTCTCTCTTTCTCTGACGGGGTGATGGAAGGGATTTTATAGGAGTTCAGCGATGCCTAATGTGGGTAACTTTAGTTGGTGCGTTCTGCTATGTTTTACTTATTTTGCTAAATGAAAGAGGAGATTTAGTGCAATGCATTTGGCTTCTTACTTTATCTCTGTTGGAAAAATATTAGAATACATAAAATAATAATAATTTTTGGAAATACATTATAAAAGATTAGAAAATAAAATGAAATGTCTTAGGCATGCAAACACTGTCCTTAAGGATAATTCCGCCCCTTGAAGTACGAAACTCGGTGCGAAAGGCTTCGGCGGCTATCCTCCCAAGATACAACAGACCTTCTTCTATACTCCGAACTGAATATTAGAAGGAAACAGAACAACTTTTATGTATAACCCAGCAAAAAGAAAAGGAAATATGTGAGAACATATTGTATCTACTAAGATTGTAGTCTGAAGTTTAATTTATATTTAAACAAGGAAAAGAGAGCCGTTAGGAGATCATTATAAATCAATTAGTAATTAAAAAGATGACCGTTATAAAATAATGAAGAGCTTATGAAGTAATAAATCAAAAATTATAAAGCCGTTAGACGATCGTTATACAACCATTAGAAAGCCGTTATATGATCGTTGAAAAAACCATTACAAAAATGACGACTTTCATGACGATCATAATTTCTAATAAATATTTCAAAACTACTGAAATATCAAACAATCTCACTATTTGGTATAGACCTATGCGATCTCTTGATGATGATTCTTTTTTCTTTTTTTTTTGGATTTTAACTTTCTCTGCATTTAATCCAATTGCAGGATGTGGCAATGAAGGTATTCTCAATGCAAGAATATTCGAAAGAATTGATAAATTCCTTTAGACAAGAGGTTTGTTTTCTTTTTTGTTTCACTATGTCTCATTCTCTTTGTTTCTAATATTATTCAGCTAGGACATGCTGAGGGTCGTTTAGACTTTTTAATTTGAATAAGGCATCTCTCGTAGGACATGATATGCGGGCTATGTCTTGCTTTAAGCCTGTTGGCCTGTCCTTGACTTGTTAATTGAAATCATGAAAACATTGTTATGATAGTGTTTAGTGATTGCTGGATGCGACCTGGCTGGTTTAAATTTGATAAGGGCCTTCCTTGACAGGTTGTAATTGCAGTTGATAATTTAGATTCAGACTAAGGCAGTGAGGGATAATGGATTGGCCTTTTAGTTGATAATGAGCCCAAAAAGTGATCTATATTATCCCAGGATGTGACGAGTCAACATCGAAGTGCCAAATGACTCCATCTATGGTGTCACTTGCCCCTACATCTTCTGATTGTTCTCTCTTTTTTTTTCTTTTTTCTTTTCCTGATAAGAACTACATAGTCAGATGGTTTAGGAAGAACATTCTGAAAACTAGTGCGATAAAGAGATGAAGTAAGATTGACTATTATGTTCGAACTGCGTGCGTTTGTCTCTTTCTCTCTGCACTTGTATGACTAGCCCATATTTTATTATTTTGTAAAATTCTGAAGCCTTTAAATGAATAGAATTTTTGGTGCTTATTCGGTAGCAATTGGGATATTTTCCCTAAAGCACGGATATAGTTTATTAGTGTCAGCTCTACTAGTGATGGCATTGGCAATTTTAATTCAAGTGTTGTTCCACTAATACAGCAACGCAACATTTCCAGTACATGGTACATGTGGAGATAACAGGTTTTGATCTGTTTTTTTTTTTTTTTTTTTCTGCCAAAGGATTATGGATATTTTTCCTTATATTTTCCATGCCTTGATCCATTGCATTATGATTAATTGTGTTGTGTTGGATAAATGTAATAGCATGTGGGTCTACGAAAGGATTATACCTTCTTGTTTTACTCAAAATGAGGAACTTTCTCATAGGACTTTGTGATTGTTATATGTCCATGCTCTCCCCCTCAGCATGCGTAGTACCATGCATTTTCTGAGAACCTCTTTTGATGTTGCCACAATTTTTCTCACTTCTCTTAAAGTACCATTAATATGACAGTTTTTTTTGTCCTTGCAGGTGTCTCTTATGAAAAGACTTCGGCACCCCAATGTTTTGCTTTTCATGGGAGCAGTAACTTCACCTCAGCGCCTCTGCATAGTCACAGAGTTTCTTCCACGGTACTTTCTCAATGCTTTTGAAAAGCAGGCTTTTTGATTATATGGTGCATCGTGTTAAAGTTTGTTGTAATGTCTGGTTTGTTGGTTTTCAGTGATTGTAATTTCTGTCGATATCCCGTCTCTATGGAACTAACAGTTGTCACGTGTGTTGATGCAGTGGAAGTTTGTTTCGCTTACTGCAGAGGAACACAGCCAAGTTGGATTGCAGACGCCGTTTTCATATGGCTTTGGATGTGGTAAGTATCTGCTTCTTATTCGTGTAACTTAATCCATTGTTTTCTAAGTGCAGCATTTTACATTTTGGTCACCTGAATGTTTTTTTTTTCATCTGTTTCTCAGTGAGCATTTGTTTTGCTCCTTTTTATACTGCCCTCATTTTGTTCTTGTTGATATCTTTTACATGTACGTTCAGCATGTAACCAAATTCATCCTCTTGTAGGTGCAGTGTTTTACATTTTCGTCACCTGAATGTTTTTTTTCTTCTGTTTCCCTGTCGGCGTTTGTTTTGCTCCTTTTTATATTGCCCTCTTTTTGTTCTTGTTGATATCTTTTAAATGTACATTTTACTTCCATGCTGATAAAAATTTGAGACGGGTGTCTTGAACCTTAGCATTCCTAACTTCCTGAGACTGCTTGGCCCGTGAACTTTTGGCCTCCAGAGTTTGTCAGTTATTTGAATTCTACTATCTCTTGTATGTTATCTTGCTGCTTTTAACATGTAATTATTGAATTGGGTACTTTTCAGGCTAGGGGCATGAATTATCTGCATCATTACAATCCACCTATCATTCATCGTGATTTGAAGTCCTCGAATCTCTTAGGCAGTTTCATGACCTTTTTTTCTTCTGGCATAAGTTGATGTCATTCAGGAGCTTTTTTTTTTTTCCCCCTTTTTGGACAATGTTATGGGCAAGTCGGTATGTCCTCAGAGAAATCACAAATCCCATTTTTCGTGCCACCAATTCTTTATCGAAGCAAGGAACGAATTGCAGCAACATCATCACCTTTATGCTCACGTAAAGTCCTTTCAGCCACCTTCCGGTCCAGCTGTTTTCAGAATTTACCATACAATATTAGAAAACTCAGGCCAGTGAGAATAAATGCGTTCAAGCACATGGCATAAGTTGACTGACCTCAAGTTCATTAGCGATTATATCAACGTCAGCTGCATTGATCTTCACAGCAGCCAATTCTTTCTCCCTAGGGAACAATGGGCCACAAGCAAATTGTAAGTCAAATGAGATGACAAATAACCAAAAAGAAATTTATGCATTGAGTACCTGTGAAATAGCACTAGAGATGCACAAGTTAACACAAGCCAGAAACTAGATGAAACGGTTCCCTGAAAAAGGGATGATAATGCATGGATGCATTTTCACTATGGACAACCTTTGAGCCTAATAGTTGTAACGAGTGCCAACCTCAACACACAGAAGATCTTACATCCTTCACAGCTCAAATGTGATAATGTGGTGTCAACCAAACTATATGATTGTGGTGCCATGGGAATTTCCATTTGTCAAAGGGCATGTTCTACTTGAAATGAAGGTGCGCAATGAAACCATAAGCTGGAATTTTTTTTTATAAAGAAATATGAAGCATCTGTGCACACAGTACTCCAATTACACACTCCACTGCGTAGCGGACACTCAAAGCCACTTTCATCTCTATTTCTCTTTCAAGTAACTTCTCTCCTGCAAAGCCTGTATGTGCCAGAATTGCTTGCATACACACTGTTTATTCCAAAAATGCTTGCTAGCTTCTTGATTGTGTTTGCTCGCTGAAAAACTAAAAGCAAACGACCCCTTTGATATCAGTTGCATAACTAAATACTCGGACAGGAGAGACCACATAGCCACATAAGTGAAAGGCCAAATTTAAAGAAGATTAAAGCCGAAAGACCAACTCCACAAAATCCTTCCTCATGGGGAGAGATTAAACTCTTCAAGAAGCCAGCAAGTTGGTTGTTATTGTTAACACTCCTTCCAACCTAATTCAGTTTTGCTATCAAGCCAAGTATTCTCTGAATGTTGCCAACTTTGCAAAGGGAAAGAACTTGCTTCTGTTTCGACAACTTCACCTCTATTTTGCCTTCAAGTACTCTCTCTAATAAAATGGCAGTCAAACTCGACATGTTTTCCTTGAATATGAAAGCAGGCAATTTCCATGAGACATAACGCCAATCAAAGGAGTGTATGAAGTAACCAACAACTTGGGTCTAAATCTCTCATACTTTTTTTAACCGGTGACAGTTCTTGATGCTTATTCAACCCAAAATTCCAACTATTATTATTTTTTATTTTTTTATAACTTCACATTAGTTTGTCACCAGATAATATTTAAGTAAGCTCATGAAGGATGGCCATTTTTGATCTCATGGGATATCTGTTTTGCATTCTTCAATGACTATTTGTAACTCTTTCTTATTTCCTTTTTCTATTTCCTTCTTTGCAATTATGTTTCGTTTTCTAGGTGGGACATCTTTGGGACCAACTTAAATGCTGAGAAAGTTAAAATCCAAAAAAAAAAAAAAAAAAAAGAATCATACAAACAGTGAGATAAAGTAAGAAGCCAAATGCATTACACTAAGGCTGCGCTTGTTATTGTTTATTTTTTCTGTTTTTAAACAACTTTTCTTTTTTTTTTGAAAAAAAGAACAAAAACGCGTTTGTTTGCGTTTTTGTTTTAAAACCATTTTTTTGTTTTCCGAAACACATTTGGAATGTAAAACAAAGCAAAAAAAAAAAGTTGTTTCTTGTTTAAACAAAATTTAAACACTTCTCTTTTTTTTTTTTTTTCTTTTCTTCTTTTTTTTTTTTTTTTTTTTTCTTTGGTCGGTCGTCGGCCTCGCCATGACCGGCGACCAGCCCATCAAGGGTCGACGACGCCGTCGAGGGCCGATGACCTCGCCGGAGCGTCGCCGGCCCCTGGCGAGGCCGACCTCGCGCCGGGCTGGGCGAGCTCGAGCTCACCCAGCCAAGGCGAGGCCGAGCCTTGCCCAGCTACAGCGAGGCTCAGCTTGGCCGAGGGCTGACGAGCCTCGCCGTGATTGGGCGAGGCTAGCGACTAGCCAAAAGAAGAAAAAAAAAAGGAAAAAGGAAAAATAAATAAGAAAATACAAAAATAAAAATATGAAAAATTTACAAATTTATCTCCTATTTTACTTAGCAAAATAAGTAAAACATAGCAGAAGGCACCAAGTTACCCACATCAAGCATATCACCCCGTCAGAGAGAAAGAGAAAAGAGAAAAGACGCGAGGAGAGACAGAGAGTAGGGGACGGACGAGTCGGGGCCGGTAGCGGAGCCAGAGGGGCGACGCGGTGGTTCGCCGGTCGGAAAGAGGGAGGTCGCACGCCGGTCGGTTGCTCGCGGTCGTCTCGCCGGTGTCCTCCTGGTTCGTCGGTTGCTCGCGGTGGTTCGCCGGTCGGAAAAAGCGAGGGCACAGAGAGAGAGGGAGTTCGTCGGGGAGAGAGAGCGAGGGTAGAGAGAGAGGCGCAAAGAAGAATCTCTTTCTCTCGATCGCTCGATCTCTCGATCTCGATTTTCTCTGAATCCCTGCGCAGCTAAGAGCTCGACCGATTGCGGCTTGCCTCGGCGGCGTTGCGCTGGGTTCGCACCGGATAAATCATGGCGACGGCTTCTGGTACCTACCGAAACCCTAAATTATTCCTATCGTATTTCGCTCTTTCCTTGTCTCGGGTAGCCCCCATTCCGTTGTTTCGATTTCACTTCGCTCTTCTGCGCCGTGATCATCGTCTTGTTTTGGAGCTTTTCCGGCGTTATTTTGTGCGGCGTTGGTTGATTTCGCCTTGTTTTGGTTTGCGTGTCGCTGAAATTCAATGGCGGCTTTCCTTTGATTGCAGCAGGGTCGCGTTTTCGTTCCCGTTTAAATTGGAGAATACGTGTATCGATTTGTACGAGCTAAGCTTCAAAACTGTTTGCCCTTCAGGCTTTTGATGGGATGATGTTTTTCTGACACTCGTGTGCCTTTTAAATAGAATAAGTTCTGTAGAATGTGATGAAGAGAACAGATTCTGATCGAATGATGGAGTAGGTTTATTGCATGATTTTTGGTGCTAGAAGGCATTAAATTGTATGTTGCTTTGATTTTTAAAGGCAGCTTATGTTATGGTGTCTGCAGTGGCTTTTAAATCTAGGGAGGACCACAGGAAACAGATTGAATTGGAAGAAGCACGAAAAGCCGGACTCGCTCCAGCTGAGGTTGATGAAGATGGCAAGGAAATTAATCCTCATATTCCGCAGTACATGTCGTCTGCGCCATGGTATCTCAATGCCGAGAGACCTGTAAGTTGAATTTTTGTTTCCTCTTGCTTCCTATATACGTTCTTATGACACTGTGTATGATAGAAAAGGCTGAATCGACTAATGTGTCTTATGTTGTCAGAGCTTGAAACATCAAAGGAAATGGAAATCAGATCCAAATTACACAAAATCTTGGTATGACAGAGGCGCAAAATTTTTCAGGCTGACAAGTACCGGAAAGGTGCATGCCAGAAGTAAGGAAGACTCTTTCTCTCTCTCTCTCTCTCTCTCTCTCTCTCTCTTTGTGGGTGCACACCCCCTAGCCAGTCTAGGGGATTCCTTTTGTTTAAGTCCATATGTCCCTGGAGTCACAAATCATGAACTGTTTCTTCGACTTAATTATAATAATGTTTGAGGAGGTTCATGGGCTGACATTTTCAGTTCTTTATTCGCACTTTGTCTCCTCTTTGGATCTACAAAAAGCAAGCTTGTAGTTTTTTTCCTGTGTTTTTATGGCTTAACAAAGTGCAAATATAGGTTCTTCAGAAACTTATTTTAATGCTCAATTTCCTTCTGTTGTTGGTTTTCAATGGGGAAGAGAATCATGAGGTATTTTGGTCCCTCATGGTGTTTAGTTTAATCTGATCCTGGCCTTTACCTTTTTTATATTGTCAACTGTGATTTGCTTGTCTTGTACCCTTATTAGCTGGAAAACGGTGGCTAAATGCAATTGTTCGTTGACTCCTGCAGCTGTGGTGCCATGACTCATGATTTGAAGGCATGCATGGAAAGACCCCGGAAAGTGGGAGCCAAATATACAAACACACACATTGCACCTGATGAAAAGATAGAGACCTTTGAGCTTGACTATGATGGTAAGAGAGACCGGTGGAATGGCTATGACGCGTCAAGCTATGCTCTTGTGATTGAGAGATATGAAGCTAGGGATAACGCTCGAAGAAAATATCTTAAGGAACAACAGCTGAAGAAATTAGAGGAGAAGAACAATAACCAAAATGGTGAGGATGGTGAGGAAGATGATGATGAGGAAGATGATGATGATGACGACTTAAGAGTGGATGAGGCAAAGGTCGATGAAAGCAAGCAGATGGACTTTGCAAAGGTTGAGAAGCGTGTTCGCACAACAGGTGGTGGAAGTACTGGAACTGTTAGGTAGGTGGATTGGTTTGCTTTGATATTATCAATCTTTCTTTCTTTCAATGTTTTAGGAACATTTGTAAACGACTAAAACTTCTTAAACTGTTAGTATTTATGTGACTATTTGAAGATTTACGAAGTGTACATGAATGAGTCCCCCCCCACATTCTTCTTCATATTCTGGATAGTACTAAGTTGATTTATTTGTTAGGAACCTTCGTATTCGGGAGGATACGGCAAAGTACCTTCTGAATCTAGATGTCAATTCAGCTCACTATGATCCTAAAACTCGGTCCATGCGTGAGGATCCCCTCCCAGATGCTGATCCAAATGAGAAGTTTTATGGGGTAAGTTCTTTGAAGTTTTTTGGCAGTAACTCTAGCTCATTTCCTTATTTTCTGAGGCATAAATATTTTACTAATCAATCAATTCTTACTTTCAGGGTGATAACCAATACAGGAATAGCGGTCAAGCTCTTGAATTTAAGCAGCTTAATATACATGCTTGGGAAGCATTTGAGAAAGGGCAAGACATCCACATGCAATCAGCGCCATCTCAAGCTGAGTTGCTTTACAAGAATTATAAAGTTATTAAGGAAAAATTGAAGTATCAAACAAAGGATACCATCCTGGAGAGGTATGGCAATGCAGCTGCAGAGGAAGAGCTCCCAAGAGAGCTGCTCTTGGGACAGAGTGAGAGAGAAGTGGAATATGATCGTGCTGGTAGGATCATTAAGGGGCAGGTGGGGTTTCTAGTTAAGGTTTTCTTAGTTGTCAAATTCAATCTTGAAAGAGGCTAAAACTTTCCACCTGAATTGGCTATGTCATTTTTCTTTCTCCTTGACAATATCGGGGTTGCTTTTCCTGAATTATAAGGATATCACCGATATATGTGACAGTATTGAGGTACTTAATCAGCTTCTTTTGCTATTTCAGGAGTCAGCACTGCCCAGAAGCAAGTATGAGGAAGATGTTTTTATTAATAACCACACTTGTGTTTGGGGTTCATGGTGGAAGGATCATCAATGGGGCTACAAGTGCTGCAAACAGACTATCAGAAATAGCTACTGTACGGGTGCTGCTGGAATTGAAGCCGCCGAGGCAGTAAATGAACTAATGAAATCAAATATTGCTCGAAAAGGGGCCACAGAAGGTCAGTCCACTTTTTCACCCGAATTTTTCTGCCTTTAGAGGATCATTTGCTGGAAAAAGTTTTTGTCCTCAGTTTTACGGTTCTCAGTCAGCTTTGTTGATTGTTTTGATCAAAAAATTATCAGATGCTTCTTGGTCGCTTGATTTGTTTTTATCATGGTCATTGTAATATCCTTTTTTAAAGTGGAATTTTGATACTATAACCACTTTGCTGATTTTTGCTCTGGCACCGGTTAAATGTGGAAACAGATGTAGCTGCCCCAGTGGAGGAGAAGAGGCTGGCTACCTGGGGAACTGATGTCCCTGATGATTTGGAGTTGGACCAGAAACTTCTTGCTGAAGCACTTAAGAAGGTAACTGGACCATTTTCAGTTCTCTGTCTGTTCTTTATTTTCTCCTTTCCGACCTATTCCCTCTGATAATTAAAGAAAGAAGTGGGAATTCATATAGATCATCAACAAATACAATGTTGGAGTCTGGTTACCATTGAAAGTCGACAATGAAATTGAGGGTAGCTAGTCATTGTTGCTCAGAATAAATTTAGTTTTTAGTTTAGTAGTGTATAACGTACTGCAGAGGGGAGGCTCAGTATAGTAATAGGGGAAAGGTGACAGGACGTATGGTAAACGCATCTAATTTGGGAAAGCAGTGGGAAGGCGATGGTTCAGTCATGGACATTCCTTGTTTAATTCTGCTAATTCTTGTTTGATTCACTCTTACAGGAGGATATAAGGAAGCGAGAAGAGAAAGATGAAAGGAAGCGCAAGTACAATGTCAGATGGGAGGATGAGGTATTCCTTTCTCTCTGTTTTGGAGTACCACTGAAGAACTGGAATTCCATTCTAATTTTTTGTGGTTTATGTGTTGATACAATTACTTATTACCTGCAGGTTACTGCTGAGGAGATGGAGGCGTATCGGATGAAGAAGATACACCATGATGATCCAATGAAAGCCTTTCTCAGCTAGGTAGATAGATAGCATGTAATGGGCTGAGGAGATGGAGGCGTATCGGATGAAGAAGATACACCATGATGATCCAATGAAAGCCTTTCTCAGCTAGGTAGATAGATAGCATGTAATGGTCAGCTGGTCTACTCGGAACGCATACACTATCGATGTTATGTGATCATTTGTGGTACCTTAAAATAACCATATGCTAGTGTGTTCCCCTAGTATTCTGTATTGAATCTAGCCTCGTGGCATCTGTTGGGAGTTCTGTTTGGCAATTGTTTCTGCTGCAGGATGAATACAAAGCTGAATATTGGGGAATTCTTATGATTTTTGGTTGTTTAGTTTATTTGTTGATATCATGAAGGTGATGTATTCACTAAAGTCTTGTTTAGTTGCACTTCCTTTGTTTTCCTGTGTTTGGATGGTGCCTCATTTCACCTCCTTTGATTTGTCTGCAACGTGTGGTGATATTTTGCTGAACCTGATGAGGGATATGTCCGGTTCATAGCATTAATAGAGACCCATTTTTCCTTAACACTTACAACTCTCTCCGCCTCTATATCGACTAACGTACATCCATTCCTTCATTGGTTGCATATCCTGTTATTCAAGAGTCCCTCGTGACTCCAAACAGAATAGTGGTCGTGTTTGGAGTAAAAGGAAAAAGGCAATGCCTTTCTAAGTCCGTGCCCCGTTTCATTTGGATGTTATCTCCCATTATTGAGCCTGATGGATATGGCACGGGCTAGGGATGTCTAACAGTCCGGTTCAAGTTGAGTTTTCATGCGACCCGAGCCAAACTGAAAGGGCTCTGTGTGCTTATTTTGACCCAAACGTAATAAGGGAGAGACTAGACAGGTCAGCAGTCTCCTCAATTATATGAAAAAGAAAAATCAATTATATACGAGAATCTCCTATAAGATGGGCATCATAGGTAACCAGATTCTACTTTTTGGCCGATTCTAAAGTCGACCCTTTGAAAACACTTGAGTGCCTGTTTGATTTGGCCAAGAAGCTGACGTGCAATTTTTGCAGCAAAAGCAAAGTCACCCTCTCATGCGGCCGAGTGGGGCAAAGAGGCTGAATGCAGCTAAAAGGCCACACCGTATGCAGCCAGTCTCTTCATTTTCAGGAACAAGAGAAAAAATGCAAAGCAATCGACCCCCCAAAGACATTAAGAGCCAGTTCGAACTTCGTTCAACATATGTCTGGGACTCAACAGGAATAGTGGGTATGATAAGAATAGAAGCCACACTTGTAGGAATACTAATAAGACTGCAGAAGACTCAGCATGATCGTGCCTCCCATGTTTTGGGGACAGCTGCACGCAATTTATATTTAGCATGACTCTGCAAGGCAGTCTATGGACATCATTCATTCAGAGGGAAAAAACGGATCCCATAATGTGACGAAACTATAGCTTTTACCTAAATGGTCAGTAAATGCAATAACATTCATGATAAATTGTCACCAAAAGATAAGCTTTCGACACAAAGATACATTTCATTCCATAGGACAAAATTCTTTTGAAACGTCAACAGATTCATTCTTTTCTTCTTTTTTTTGTCGCAGGAAAAGGGAAGCAGGGAATGGGCATGCATCATCATAGATATACGTATGATCACACAAGCATGCACGATTACACAAAGCCTAACCGATTGGCATGTTAAAAGAAGACAACTTAAAAGTCAATATTGACCACCGGTGCATTGATCTTGTTCTTTGAATGAGCGTTTGGATAGAAATCTCTTGCTTAAAAAATCCCGCTAAAACTCAAACAATGTTGAGCGTACAATAAAATTAGCTAGATTATATATACATGCCTAATACCGACTCTTTTGAATCAAGGACAGAAGAGATGCCAAAATTGTCTCCTCTGGCTCAGAAGCGGCAGAATCAGTATCAGTATACTGAAAATAAAAGGGCAAAAGAAAAGGCCAGAGGTTATATTGATATAGGGGGTTACACCCCTAACACCTTAACTTTAAAGAATAATTATCAATTGCTAAAGCTACTTCTTTCTCAATAAGAAATGTCAGCCGGGACAAAAATTCTGCAAAGCATTCGACTCAAACAGAAATAATCAGATTCAGAAGTACATCTCTCTTCCTTTGTTGCCAATATCCACCAATTGCAAGGTGAACCTAGGGGAAAATGGTCCAAGTCACACTTTTCCTCTGCGATACAATCTACTTGAGACTTCTACACTGACCGAACCAACATTAGCCTATGATCCCAGCCTAATGAATTTCCGCTATTTACCTAACACATACACTGACCATGACAAGAATTGTGAGCCACGAAGATCAACCATGATGCTATCTTTTCATATTGCAGCAAGGGTTTACGATGATTTTGAACACAACCATTTTTGTTTATAACCACAATATGCATTCCAGCAAAAGTGGTGGTAATCAAGCATGAAGTACATAGATCATCTTAGACGCCATATCTTACCACAGCAGGCAATAGTGTGATCTAGATTGCGGATAATTGAAAAAGAAAAAGAAAAGCTTTGAGTTGAGAAGAGCCTCCTTTTTGTCATGTCATCAATGCAGCTGTCTCCATTTTATTAAAACAAACACTAGTCAAGCACATTAAACAAACTTGACTTGCTGAAGATGTTCAGTATCCTTGCTCTGTGGCATGTACAATTTGCTTTCTTTTTTCACTCTTAGGACAAGGAAGTCTATCTCAGGTAGCTAAATTGGGAGAAGTATCCTCACTAACCTTGCAGGCTTAGTAAAACACATGCTAACGCCCATATTACTAGCTCAAACACAGGACCATTGGTATAAAAAATTGAACATGTAAGGGATGCCTTATCCACACACATATCCATTACTCAACCACTAAACCAATTGCATGCTGTTTGAGTGAAAGCAAATTAAAATAGAGGAATGATTAATTGCAGGACAAAGGCTGAATTGCTCTCCACCAACAACCGACTATTGTATAGGGCTCAACATTTTTTTATTACTTTTTTCAGTTTCTGTGTTTCACATAAATGTCCTTGAAACCCAGTACAGGATAGAGAAGCTGCCAATACCTTTCTGATGTAGACAACCCACATCTTTATGTATGGATAAAGTATCATTTTCTGTCCAAAGGAATTTCTTCTTTCATCACAATTACATGGCCAGAAACAAAAGTTTTGCTAAATATTTACATCTCTTCAAAAATAGTTTGCAAAAGAGGGACCTTTTTCTTGTTTGGTTCCACATTACCCACTGAGATAGCAAGATCCTTTTTCTGTTCTTTGGCTTTACCCCACATCACAGAATAAAATCCAACAACAATTGCCACCGATCCTACCAAACTGCAAAGATGAAACATGTAACTTATGAAGCTGTCACAGTTACTAACACAAAATTAAATTATAGAAGAAAGGGAAAACTATCAGTTGCAAGAACAGCAGCATTGAACACATGGGCATCACAAAGTTTGATTAAAGCAAGTACATAGATTAGAAATACCTTCCAAGATAAAAGTTATCTCCCAAAAATAGAACACCCGCAACAGCTGCAATGACAATCCCCAGGGGCTTGAACATCGATACAAAGACAGGTCCTGTTCTGTGCAGGCACCATGTACTTACACCAACTTGGAAAGCAGAGCCAAAAACGGCCTACATCATAAACCTAAAGTTACCAACTAATTTTGCAAAAGAAAACATAGGTAGAAAGTGACGTCATGGCAATAAACAACTGCAAATCCGCTACAAATGGAACCACAGCACCAATATCCTTGCAAAATCGCTACACTACATGAAAAGAGTACATGAAACAAAGACAGAATAAGTTAAAAATAAACATTTAATACGATAGGGATAAGCTTCTATAGTATAAGTCAATCAAGCTCCAAATTTAGCATAGAAAAATATTTCGGCAGAAGACCCTACTGAGTAAAGAACCGCCATCAACCACATGTTGTCCTTTAAGCTCCAAGCACTTGACTTTCGTTCCACAAAGAAAGATATGGCAGCAGACTGGATGGCCACAAAGAAGCAGTAGAAGAAGACTATAATCAACTCTGCTGGATATTTTTTCAGCACTGATGCCTGGAAGCATTAAAAGCAGAAGGCTAACTATTTAGAATTAATATGGTTTGACTAAGTGAGACTTCAATTGAGTTCCCTCTAGACCTTACCTGTACAATGAGCCATGATGAAGCCATCACACAATCAGCTACAAGAAGCAAACCTCCTAGAACCCAGTTTGACTCTGGTGTCAGAAGTTTATGATGCAAATTGAAAACTTCATTATGCAAGTTTGAAAGAGAGGATGTTGTCACAATAGCTGGCCCCTTGTACAAAGTGACAACAAATGCACCGGCAACACATACTATGGTTCCAGCACACTTGGCCAAGCTACTTGAACTGCTCCAGTCTAATCTCTCCAATCTGAAGCACCAACCACGTAATTATTAATCAGCAGGCGAGACAACATGAAATTACCAGAATCCTCAAGTGTACCAATCCTTCATGTACTACTAAGGGAAGTGTGCACCAATGGTTATTCCAAGAAATTCAGTCCACCATTTTTGTATTCTAGCATTCTAGCATACAAAAATTTCAATATTACTTGTTCCCAGTCTGAATACCTAGCAAGGACCGTTTATTTTTTCAAGCCAAGACAGGTGGAAGGATCCTCATCCGGATATCAAGCATGGAAGCTATATAGTACAAAAAAAAAAAAACCAAGGGCAACAAGCCAAACAACTTCACAGAATGGTCGACCCCTCAGTTCGTGATTTGATGTTTTCAGTGCAAGCTATCTAGACAAGAGATTACCTATGGAACTGGAAAAGGAGATATACTTAGGAACTACATATTTAAGATAAGTTTCCCAGCGTAATTCCCAGCATAATTTTCATCAATTTACCTATTAAGTGGCACCCCTAAATTCAGGAGCACATTACGGAAAAGTAATTGGAACAAACTGATCTTATGTATTATGGGCAAATTATACTCTCTAACCTAACTTAGGCTTTAGGAATCCAGGTTATAAGCTGGAAGTGTAATTGTATTACGAACTTTATTTAGTTAGTCAGTAGCCAATTTTGCACTTCGTTGGCAATTTCAAAACAAAACTACCAAAGAGAACATTTTACAATCATAAAATAAAGAAAGAACAAGGCAATGGAATGCTTAAAACGATATCTGGCTCCACGGTTAACGACCTCACAATGCGCTCCTAGCAGTTGGCACGCCTCTTTCAACCGAGCGATAAAGAAGCACTAAGCCAATCAAAACTACTATAGTGACCTGAAAATGATGGCAAGTACGAAGGTGAAAGCCGGGACGAGGTTGAGCAAGGCCGAGCCGAGCGTGGGCGAGCTGTAATTGATCCCAGCGTACCCAAGTATCTGTGCCAAGCAACTGTATATGAGAAAAAAGAGAGAACACCGAAGGCAAAACCCAGCATCAACAAAAATCCATCTTAACAGTAGGAATTGACCGAAAGACAAACGAAGGCACGTAAAGATTTTCCTATTCGAAGCCAATCGAAGCTGTTCACTCCGAACTCACCCAAGGAGGCCGAGCACGAAGAACTGAAGAACGAGTGATGGAGTCAATGGAGGACGTCCCGACCTGCAAACGGCGGGGGAGAAGCCTCGTGACAATCGACCGATAGAAACGCCGGTAACCTCACGATTACCAGATAGAAAGGCATGCAATGCGACGAGAGAGAGAGGGAGGGGGGGACCTGTGGAAGATGAGGGAGGCAGGAAGCAAGATGAGAGAAGCGAAGGCGTTGGAGTAGAAGACGAAGACGAGGTTGCTCATGCCGTTGGACATGACGGCTTTGCTCACGATCATTAGGCCGACCTGCGCGCACTCGGCCATCACCATGCCGGCGACCGGCGCGGCGAGCCTCGTCCCCATCGGTCGTCGCTCCGCCGCCGACCTCAACGGAGGAGGAGATGGAGCTGGAAGAAGCGCCGCGCCGGGCAGAGCAAGAAGCGTGCTCGCATTTGCGTTTGACGAGCTGTTCTTGGAGCTGTTTGGTTTTTGTCTTCTTCTGCGCAAAGCGGAAGATGCAGATCACAGCTGATTGGTTGGGGGATTCCAGCATCGTTTGGTACGGGCCGACACCTCAGCATGTACGAGGAGCACTTGTCGATGGATCACAGCCGTTGAATCTCACGCGATTCAACGGCTGAGATTCATAGAGCTCGTATGAACTAATGAACCTGGACCATATGATGAATTTTCTACATTAAGCATGACCAAGACCGAAATCTGAATGCATGAAAATTTGGTAGGTTGACTAAAAATTGACCGAACATGTATGCTACTCTCATCTTCACCTATTCCCACTTTCTTTTTCGAAATTATTCATTTTCTTGAACTTTTTTATGTATCTTTTTCCTCATTTTATGCATTTACTTAACATTCATAAAGTCAAAAAAACATGATTGCGAGATTTTATATAAAAATATAACTTGACATTTACATAAAATTGGTATATTTGAATTTGCGTTAATCTTACTTTTGGGATAAGAGCTCGTGGCTTGAACTCTACGGGACAAAGCTTGATCCCATGAGCTTTGTTCATATTTCTATAGTGATTGCAAGCAAAAAATAAAAGAAAGCTTCTAAAATGAAGATGTAAAACGTAAATTCTAAATATATAGTACTGGAGATGAAAAAACAAGTGTTGATGATGAAAAAGACACATTAATACATTGATTAAATGACATTAGGAATCTGCTTGCGTTTTTTTTTTTTTTTTGTCGGTCACCAAGACCATCCTCTTTACAAAACCCACGTGATGCTACCGGCGTTTATTTATGCTTTGCTAATCACTATTACAACAAGTACTTATCACCCTATGTGGTAAAACAAGCACACGTTTTTTTTTTCCTCAGATTTCCAGCATGCCCGTTATGCATTGACAATTGTTATCCACAAGAAGTTACAAATCCGGAGGTCACTAGGACACTCAACCGTCACTCTGCATTGGTGCTTCCATTTGACATCCTTGATCAATGTGCTCTCCTTTTTGTGTCCAACGCTAGGCCAAATTTCAAGATTAGCTGGTTACCGGTAGGCTCTGTCGATGAATCATGATATTTGCTGAACATCCCTTCACTTCTCGTCAACATCAATATTACGTAGCTATAGACGAGCATATCATACTGTTGTCGATGTCCACACACAATCGAAACTCCTATCAAATCTGTCATTTTATTGGTGCTGCCAATATTCTGGAAGGAATAATCAATTCGAATCCATTTCAAAAGGACAAAAAAAGGGAACATCTCTGTAGATGTATACACACACCCTTGTCTCTTCCCTTTTGATTCTTCCTCTTCTTTTGGCCGAGAATATCTACACACTCAACGATTTGCTTTGGAGCAAAGGAATCTTTTGGCTGGAGGATGCCAGGCTCCCATCAGCCCCACCGCTGTCCTCGATTGTCTTCTCTTCCTCTCTGGACTTTCCCCACATGACCGCGTAGAATCCCATCGCAATCACTGCTGCTCCAATCAAGCTGCCAAAACCAGAAGGCAAGTAAAGGACCAAATCAGATACTTTTTTAACAATTAGAAAGTAGTCCTCGTACGGCTCATCTTCCGACCCTGTTTTGCTCCTTCGCGTATGCATGTAATGACAGAGACTCTGGTTTTTCACATCGTCTCTGGCAAATCGCCACAGTTGAGCAATAACCGTTTGGTTTTAGAAAGTTAATCTGAAGAGCAAGGCAATCTATGTTTTATATCTTAAGAATATCTGTTGCTATGTTTGAGATGAGCTCGTGAATGAGCTGTTTCTCTTATGAACACATCTTTTTCTTAATCTCTTTTAATGAACTACATTATTGGTTATAGAAAAAGATGGGGTATAGGCGTTTCAATGTAGAGGAGGAGAGAGCCTTCGTACCTTCCAAGGTGTAACTTTTCCCCTAGAAATATGAACCCCAATCCCACAGCAAATACAATTCCCAAGGGCTTGAACAAGGAAACAAAGACAGGTCCAGTTTTCTTCAGGCACCATGTGCACAATGTAACTCTAAAGACACCGGCAACCAGAGACTGCATTTACAATATTAATCCAACTTTTATCTTCAAACTTGAAGTCGACCAAAAGTTTAAACTTTAAGAGAAGCAAAATCACACGCTTACCGAGTATAAAATAGCGATCAAACCCACATCAAGTTTCAGAGTCCAAGACTGCGGCTCTCTAACCATAATGAAGGATAATAGCCCGGAAAAAATTGTTGTAAAGAACGATAGATAGAACATTATGTTCAACACCACGGGGTAATCTTTTAGGATAAATGCCTGCAAGATTACAGATTTTTTGTACTTGTCAAGTCTTTTTTTAAATTCGTTCTAATGTCATTCATATTCTTAGGGAAAAAATAGGGATTTTTGGTACTAACCTGCATAATGAACCACAATGATATCAAGAAAGCTTCAGCCGCAAGGAGAAACCCACCGAGAACCCAATTCAATTGTCGTGAGAGAAGAGAGACAAGGTGACGGGGATGGACAAAAGAAGGCAGCGAAGGCAAGCGGAGAACTGTTGGACCCTTGTACACAGTGATTACTAATGCACCAAGAATTGATGCAACGGTTCCCACAAGCTTAGCTTGGCTACTCGAGCTTTTCCAATTCACCTTCTCCATCCTAGATTTTCAATCCATGAAAAAATTCAACAGTAAGATAAGTTTATCTTGTTTCATTCTCTGACAGACATGTTGTGCATTACTGTGTTTTGCAGTTTCATTTGAATGCGCAGCCTCCACTTGCCGAAGCACTGGACTTTCTTGATTTTTTGTCCCATTTCAGGGATTTATTCATTGGCAGAGCAACGCCTATCTCAGAAATTTTAGGGATCCAGCATCATCAGAAATAAAAGTTATAGAACTGTTCATAATCTCTGAGATTAGAAGGACAGATACACTGAAAATGAGAAGTGAATTAAGTCGTAGCGAAGTGAATTACTCTGGTCCTGGTTGAAACAGGAAGTATGGATTTGCTTTGGTCAGACTCGATTAAAAGCATTCTCAACTTTAAGCAGAACCTATGTGAAATCAAACCTCCATCATCATCCAATTAACACATCATCATCTGCTTCTCTCATTTTTCTTCAAATGGAGGTTATTTAAGTGCACTGCAGATAACAAGAAGAAAGAGAGAACGAACCTTGAAATGACGGCGAGAATGAAAGTGAAAGCTGGGATGAGGTTCATCATGGCTGTGCCCAGCACAGGGGAGCTGTAATCGATCCCGGCATACCCGCATATCTGCGATGCGGATCTGCATCAACCAAATCACTAAAAAAATTCACCACGTTTTCCCGTATCAAACTCTCAGCAGTAGATCAAGACGTTTCGCTTCGAAAGAATTCCAAGAAAAGCAAAATCCACCAAGTCCACAAATTAATGCGAAACGAGGACACTTCACTCACTCACCCGACCAGAGCGAGCAAGAAGATCTTGCGAAGCACGGAGAAAGTGAGAGGAGGGCACGACCCTGACCTGCCAAACAGAGCAAACAAACAACTCAAGAACTCAAAACCCTTCTCCCCCCACTTTCGCCTGCCATCAATGGAGCTAGCGAGTGACAGGCATGAGCAGAGCACGAACCTGCGAGAGATGATGAAGGGGCAAGGAAGGAGGACGAGAGAGGAGAGGGCATTACAGTAGAAGGCCAAGGTGTACTTGTTGAGCCCGTCGGACATGGCCATTTTCGCCACCACCATGCTGCTCGCTTGAACCAGAACCACCATTATCATCCCCACGAACGGCAGCGAACCCCCGGCCCTCCCCTCCATCTCCATCTCTCTCTCTAGCTCTCTAGCTCTCTTCTCAGTTCGTGGGTGAAATAATTGGAGGACCCCGAGAGGCTTTCCTCCGTTTTACGGGACCGCCATCGACTGGATGCTTTTGTTTGACTTTAAAACTGACGGAAGACAAAGATCTCTCTCTCCAACTTTTGATGCGCTGTGATATTTTAATAGCTTGCGAACCAGAGGACGATTTCAAAAACCGTGAAAGGAACGCGGGCGAGCTTTATTGACGCGGCTTTTTTTTTTATAGTTCATAGTAAATTAAACACGTGTGATTGCTTCCTTTTGCACGATACGATTCGTAGTGTAACAAGTTCGGATTCGGAATGGACGGGGACCGTGCAGAAGCATAAATTCTAGGAGAAATACTGAACGTTGTGAGCAAATTTAACCGTGCGCATAGTTACTGTTGTAAGAAAATGGGCTGGGCGTCTTAGGTGTGAGAGCGAGAGAAGTCAAAGTCTCTTGGGATTTGTACGAGTTTATGATGGACATTATGTTGCGATGGTTAAAAGAGAAGTTTCTAAAGCTCTTGCCTAGACGTGTACGTGTTCGCAAAGTGATTGCTTTACATTAATTGGTTACCTTTAGCAAAATGTTCATTGAACAGTTGTTGCAATGGGAGTTTGGGTTATATGCCCCGGTCTTCGATTGATTTTGAACCTAGACCAAACTAGCCGTACTCGATTAGCTTTGATCCGTTTCCAGTTACAATATGTTAAACCGAACTGAATCCAATTTCAGGGTGCTAATCGGTACCTTTGTAGTTGCATATCTTTAGCGTGATCTTGTTGAGACAATAGAAGTTAGAAACCCCCAAAAAGTAAGAAGGATTCGAAGGATTTTAGTGTTAATAGAAGCTTATGTCATAATTTTTCCTTATTCATTTGGAAATTTTGTCTTCTCTCATTAGTCATTCACCTACTATAAGCCTATCAGTCTCTTCCTTACCATTGGATGAATCATTTTCATTTTATTGGCAATCGTTTGATTGGTTGCCCAGCAACCATCGGAGAAAAAAGGAAAAAATTGTATAAATTATTAAAAAAATTCATGAAAATGTAAAAAAAAAAAAAAAAATTATATATATATATACCACATAAAATGATCAATGTCCACGTAAGCGATGCTCAACAAAAATTAGCTAGAAGAATTACATTAGCAATTTGTCAAAAAGTTTATGATTAAATTGACAAAATTTAAAAATTTAAAATTGAATTAGCATTTATACAATTCATGACTATTGTGATAATTACCCCTTTGGTAGACGTATGTTTCGTCAATATTTCCTTACTTCTTTCTTGATTTTATGATGCTTCATTTAGGAGATTCATTACATTTTAACAAATCACGATTTGTAGGACATTACTATATTCACAATCTTATTAAAATTTCTATATGTGTGATCGTGTGCGCACAAATAACTTAATTCTTGAGTGCTTTGCTTACGTGGGATTCACTAGGCTAGATGCTCTTGTTTCCACCCCAGATTTATCTTACTAAGTATACATAAATTCACTAAAGTCGATTATGTATTTGGATCGACAATATCTTTATATTGGTATCGCGTACCCTCCCTCCAAAGAATTAATTTAGGTTCTATCATAGTCTCCTCCGAGTATAAAAGAGTCATAAAATATAATTGAAAAGGAATCTTTGTTTTTTTTTTTTTTTTTTTTCCGTTTCTATCACCGCTTGATTCGCAATTCTTAGAAGTATTGTCACGATGAGCATGCTTATTGTCGTGGAAAGACTATAGGGCAAATCTATCCTTTTGCATATGCGTCGATTAATATAGTTGACTTAGATGTATACAAAGATAAGTATAATAATGCATGCTACTTCCACAACAACGCATAGTGCATAAATACTATAGAAATGTACAAAGTACTTGTGAGCTCAAATTTAGACCCTCGCATGTTTCTTGATGGGGAGGGTCTGGTTGCCTTTGCGGTTGCCTATTTGAACCGTGACTGACGCTGTGACACAGAAATGCACGGACCAGGCGACCCGCTCTTCTGGAGCCGGTTTAACAGGCCCACGGACCCACGTGGGCTTCCGAAGCTGAGAAAGGAAGCCCAGCCATCTAAAAGCCCATACGAGGCCCAATGCAAAGTCGCTAGGAAGTTGGCGCACGTGCTTTCTTTGCCCACATCTTAACACACGAACACATATGTCGTCCCCTTTCAAATATTTTTTTAGTTTCGGAAATGTTAGACCGTTTGGTAAATTTTAGCATTGAAATGCAACTTAGCATAAACACCGTTTGGCAAAATTTACATTTGGAATTAGCTTTGGTTATTTTTTATTTTTTAACTGAAATCAAATTCATTTAATTGGGTTATTTTTATTTTTTAAAAATGCAAATTCCGGCCACCGCCGGACGGCGGATCGGCCGTCGTCGGACCGCCCATCTCGGCGCCGGAGGTTGCGGTTGCTGATCTGCGGCCTCGCCGGTCGCCCGCTCGCGCGAGACCATGCGCCGGGCCGAGGTCGCCCGACCTCAGGCGAGGCTTCTCGGCGGCCAGATCGCGGCTGAGCGCCGCCTTTGGCAATGAAGAAGACGAACGGCGAAGAAGAAGCGAACGTCGGAGGAGACGATGAACAGTGACGCGATGAACAGTAACATCGCATGTCCGAAATGCCTTGAATGCTCAAAGTTTGGTCCCCCCGCATTCAGCTTTCAGCATTTAAAATGCCTACATTTCGCAAATGGGCATTTGAAAGTCTTTGCCAAACACCTGAAATTTTTCCCGAGGGCTTGGGGGCCCAAAGCCCCTTGGGAATGCCCAACCAAACGCCCCCATTGTCCCCTTTCACGTGACATCAAATACGCACGCGCGCGCTCCTTCGCATTTCCTAATATAGGGGCTCCCTATTTCATGATATGATATTTAAATTAAATAATTCATTTAACAGTTTAAACCTTTTAAAACAATCGATAGTGGTACCATCAAAATTTTATCTGGTATTAGAGTAAGAGAAGCGTTAAAATATACAAATATTTAATCACGTTTTTATTTAACGACTTAAAGTTTTAAAACAATTGATTATGGTCTCAACAAATTTCTTAACAAATTCCCAAGTTTTCTACACATCACACACCACTTTTTGGGCTTTCTCATTCTTTAACCTATTGACCTTGGAGTTTCTTAAACCGTTATACAACGGTCAATTCAATTTTAAATTTTCGAATTGTGTCAATTAAATCATTGCAATTAATTCTAACAAAAAAACATGACAGTCCAGTCAATGTCAGCTATCTTATTTAGGGGTGATCGATTCCCAGTCCAATGCAATGGAGCTAATCACTTTCTTTTTTCCCACTACTTATATGCCTTCTATTATGAAGAAATGGATTAAAAAAAAAAATTTGCTTTTATTATTTTAAAGAAAATTAAATAAGTTCTCCCTTAGAATCAAGAATTAAATTGTCCTAATACTGGTTCTATTTTTAAAAACTACAACGAGTGATCCATTTTGCACACCCACAATCTTATATAACATGGGTTGATGTGGATAATTTTTTAAATTTTTCTAGAATTTTTATTTTTATTTTTTATTTTCCCTTTTCGCTAGCTAGTCATTAGCAACAAACCACGAACAATAGCCAACAAGGGTTAGCTTTGCTTGGGAAAGGGCAACCTTTGCCCGCGACTAATGAGGCCCACAACCATAGCCAGTGGCAAGCCCTCGCCCTCGCTGGCCTAAAAAAAAAAAAAAAAGTGAAAAAAATTAAAAAATTATAAATTATAAAAAATTTCCAAAATATTGTCAACGTAATAATGTTACATAGGAAAGTTGGAATCCATATAAGCAATTTCAGGCCAAAATTGATCGGAATGGCTATATTGACAAATTATCAAATTATTTAGGACTAAATTAACACGATTGAAAGGTTTAGAGCTGAATTTACATTCATAAAATAGATTTAGGATTTTTTTTTGGGATCATTTTTCCACTTTAAATGTTATCCCAATTGATCGGCTTTGTTTTCGGTGTTTCTTTTTTCATTCCTCCGAGCAGTCCGATCATCCCTGCATTTTCTCTGGTTTTTCGTTTAAAAAAACCTTCTTCTATTCTCGACCTCTTATAACTTTCTGCCATCACTTCGTTTCGGACGGAACCACAGCGATTTGCATCAGATAGACAGTGCGCTCTCTTTTTCTCAATCTGCTCAAGTGTCTATAAGGTCGTCATTGTCAACTCAAGTTTCGATTTTGTCTGTAATGGTGAACTGGCGATTGGTTTATTCCTCTCTGTTTCCTTTGGGTGGGCGAAGGTGGGGAGAATTGGCGATTGATTTTTTGGCAATGCCCCCGCATTGGTATTTTCACGTGCGTTTCCCATCGGAATATTCAACTCGAATTCATTTCAACAAGACAAAAGGGAACATCGTTGTGAAAATGTACAAACCTTTGTCTTTTTCCATCTTTTTTATTTTTTTCCCAAGAATATCTACACGCTTGAAGTTTTGTTTTGGAGCAAAGGAATCTTATGGCTGGAGGATGCCAAGCTCCCACCCTCCATTTTCATCTCTTCCTTCTCTTTAGACTTTCCCCACACTGCCCCGTAGAATCCCATCGCAATCACCATCGCTCCAATCAAGCTGCCAACCCCCGACAAGAAAAAAAAGGAGTGAAAAGTAAAGAGTATGGCGATTATAGTTAATATCTTGAGGATGTATGTCGCCGATACTTGAGATGAGCTCGTGAAGGAGCTTTTTCTCATATGAACGCAATTTTCATAATACCTTCTAATTGATTAGATTCTTGATTATAGCAAAAGATGGGGTGTGGGCATTTTAATGGAGAAGAAGAGAGAGAACTCATACATTCCAAGGTGTAACGTTTCGCCTAGAAATATGAACCCCAATCCTACGGCGAATACAATCCCTAAAGGCTTGAACATGGCGACATAAACAGGTCCAGTTCTCTTTAAGCACCATGTGCACAATGTGATGCTGAAGATGTAAGCAACCACAGCCTGCATATGCAATATCATGGCAGGAATTTTGCATGAAAATCATTTATTTGGTGATTTCCAGAAATTGATTTCTTTATTACTAGAAGGAAAAGCTGTTCTATCCCAATCTCAGCTTGTTGTTTTTAATCCATGGAAAACATTAAACTAATCGATTTTCAGTCATTCAAACAATTGAAAGTGAGAGGAGGACACGACCCTGACCTGCCAAACGGAGCAAACGAACAAGGCCAGGACTTGAAACTATTTTCCCCCCTAAAGCTGGCATTAATGGAGTTAGCAAGTCACTGACAGCGCAAACCTGCGGGAGATGATGACGGACAAGATGATGAAGGGACATGTGAGGAAGGAGGACGAGAGAGGTTTAGACGACGTTTTGACAGTAAAAGATTTTCTTTTTTAATTTTATTTTCATGATGTACTCGCTGATCCCATCGGACATGGCTATTTTCATCACCACCATGTTGCTTGCTAGGGCCAGAACCACCATAATCATCGAGACAAACGGCATAGAACCCCTCGCTGTCCCCTCCATCTCTCTCGTCTATCTCTCCTCCCCGTTCGTGGCTTCATACAGATGGAAGACTTCGGGGTTTTTCCTACATTTTTCTGCCGGACAGCCATTGATTTATTTGACCTTAAAATTGATGGTATCGAATATATGCCCCTGCCACCTTTGGTGTCCCATGGAGAAAATATTAACAAAATCTGTCGTGCCAACATAATAAATTGAAAGGACGGATGGATTTGGTCATAAGTGGAAAGAACGACAGTGAGCTTGATTCACGTGGCTTTTTAAAGTTCATAGAATATTAAACATCTATGATTGCTATTACATAATGATAATAATGTTAATATTCTTTACCAAAAAAATAATGTTAATATACAACTATAGTTCTGCTGCTTTTCTTTTCTCCTCGATTGTCTCTAGTTCATTATTGGTCGGCATATTCGAGAAGGAGATGATCGGTTCACGTTTCAAAATGGATCTGCCAAGGTACCTGCAAACTGCGGGAAATTTCTGCTTCTTCTCTCGCCCATTGTCCCGTCAGCATCAGTTTATAAAGGATCTTCCTTCACGGCACAATACGTCGTTAAACGGATTCGAATTTGGCATGAATATATAAGAGTAGAGCAGCAGTTTAGACATAATTTCTTTAAAAATTAAATTATGTAGAAAGCGCATGAAATTATAAAAGTTTTGTAAGCAAATAGAACTATACATAGGGTCCGTTTGGTTCGGTTTTGGGGAAATGCCCTTGGCTAAATACAAATATCTTTAGGGTAAAGGGGTTTTCGGAATGCTCGGGCGTTTGGCAAATTACGCATTGGAAAGTGACTAGTGCAAAAATACCGTTTGGCAAAACTTATTACAAATGAGCTTTTGCTTTTAATTTTTCTTTTAAAATCAGAAAATCAAATCCGGCGGCCGGCGGTGCCAAACGGCTAGATCTGGCCTCCAGACCGTAGACGCACGCCATCGTCTACGGTCACAGAGGCCAAATCTGGCTGCCGAATGGCTAGATCTAGCAGCCTAATTCGTGCGAGCCGAAGGAGTCGGAGTGTAGAAGGAAGGAGTCGATGCAGTGCTGCTCGCACTCGTCGAAGGGGATGGATCTGTTGTAGAAGAGGAAGGCGCCGACGATGGAGGCGAAGGCGGATGGAGCGGCGGGGCCGGTGGAGAACTTGAAGTCGGGCGTCCCGAACGACGGGGCGGGAGGGTTGTCGGGTTGGTCTAGGGGGGGGTGAAGCCATATTTGGCTTTCGGACCGCCAGATCTAGCCTCCGACGGCCAGATCTAGCGGCTTGAGGCCTGGTTCTCGTGAGCCAAAGGAGTCGACGCGGTGCTGCTCGCACTTGTTGAAGGGGATGGATCTGTCGCAAAAGAGGAAGGTGTTGACGGCGGAGGTAAAGGCGGCGTCGATGACGGAGGCGGAGGCGGAGGCGGCGTTAACAACGGAGGCAGTAGTGGAGAACTCGAAGAAGTCATGGGGAAGAAGGTGAATAGTAGAGCTTGCATTCGGAGAATGCCGAATGCTCAAAGCTACCGTACCCAGCATTGCGCTTTGAGCATTTGGAATGCCCGCATTTCGCAAATGGGCATTCAAAAGCCCTTGCCAAACACCCAAATATAATAATTACTTGTGGGAAAACAGGCAAACTATTTTGTAATCCATGATGATGTACAATCATATAAAACATTAGGATTGATCGGTTCCCGATTTGGTTTGATTCTGAGGTGGAACTAGGAACCGAACCGACTGCTCTTGAAACTAGGAACCAAACCGACTAATCTTAAAACTAGGAACTAGACCAACTGACCGGTCTTGTGGAACCAGTAAATTTATTGTTTTTAGCCAAAAATAAAATGAAAAATGGGAGAAATTTGGAGGAATTACAGTTTTTTATTAAGAAATTTTAAAAAAATATATTAACTATATATAAAATTAAACAGTCAGGTTAATCCGGTTCCTACCTTGGAACCGAAACAAGACCACTCTCACTTTTTGAATCACCCAAAATCGGCCAACCCGGTCCAATTTGGGTGGTTTCCAGTTCGGGTGGTTTCTAGTGCACACCCCTATAGTAGAACATGTTTTTTTTTCCCACGATGATGCACAGTGCATACGAGTGCTATAAAAATGTACGAACTTACTTAGCTCGAAAGGGCGCGACCGCCCCTGACCTGGCAAGCGCACGGACGGGGCGACCCCGCCCATCTCGAGCGGCTTTACCAGGCCCACAGCAGGCCCGCGTGGGCCGGAGAAAAGCCCATACCAGGCCCAAAACGGAGGTCGCAGAAGGAAGTCGGCGCACGTACATCCTTCGCACTTCGCTCGCCCAACGGACATTCCCCATTCCCTCTCTGCAGTTTCTCTCTCTCTCTCTCTATTCCTCTTGCCTTCTCCAGAGCGACGCTGCGAGTTCGCCATGGGCAAGGTGAGTCGACTCGCTCCTTCCCCACCCTCTTCCGGCGTAACGATCGCGTCGTTGGGAAATGCGTCGTCATCCTCGGTTTTTTGCTTTTTTGTGTGTGCTTTGCGCAGCAGAAGAATGAGGGTGGCGAGGGGGCGAAGGGAGGAGGAGGAGGAGTTAAGGCCGGCGAGCAGAAGGACGGGCGCGCGGCGGTCGTCTTGAAGATCGACCTGCATTGCGGAGGTTGCCAAGCCAAAATCGAGAAATTTCTCAAGAAATTCCCAGGTTCGGTTTTCTACATAGTACGTACTGCCTTTAACTGTTTTTTTTTTTCAAATTTTTTTCCCGGTTGAGCTTGGGGTTTCGAATGCGTTTCCTGGTGATCGGCTTCGTTTCCGATGGAACCGCGGACGGAATATGGATATACATCAGCGAACTATTGCGCTTTCTGCCTTTCTGAATCTGCTCCAGTTTCTCTTGGTTTGTCATTATCTGCTCGAGTTTCGGTTTTTGTCTGTAATGTTGAATCGAGCTTTGTTTCTTTGTTTTTTTTTTTTTTTTGGTGGGCGAAGGTGTGGAGAAGACGAAGGTGGATGGAGGGGCGATGAAGGTGACGGTGGAAGGGCACGTGGATCCCGCGAAGCTGCGCGAGAAGATGCAAGAGAAAACGAAGAAGAAGGTGGAGCTGGTGTCTCCGCTGCCCAAGAGAGAAAAGGGTCAGTCCGGCGACGAGAAGAAGAAAGCCGATGAGGAGAAGAAGAAACCCAAAGAGGTATATCGGCTTTTTCATTCTCATTTTTTCGATTTTTTCTGGGGATTCCGCGCGTTGCATGGGAGGAGCTTGTTGGCTTGCTTGCTTGCCAAGTTTGTCTGTTTCCCTTTTCTTTCGGTTTCAATTGAATGTGCATTGTCCATGAACTTGAACATGTCCTGGCGTACAATTCTCTGGTGCAGCCTCCGGTGACGACGGTGGTTCTGAAGTTCAGTTGCCTCCACTGTGAGGGGTGCATCCAGAAGATCCGCAAGATAATCACAAGAACAAAAGGTTATCTATTCTGCAATTCATTTGCGTGATTCAGCCCAATTCCCATTTCTCTTTTTTTGCCTTTTTTTCTGGGGAAGGATGTTCATGATGGTACTTGGGGCGCAGGAGTTCTGGACGTGGGCTTCAACAGGGACAAGGACACGGCCACGGTGAGGGGGGCCATGGACGCCAAGGCGCTGGCGGAGAACTTGAGGGAGCAGATGAAGAGGGTGGTGGAAATCGTCCCGCCGAAGAAAGACAAGGATGGCGGCGAGGCCAAGGACAAGGAAGGTGGCGGCGGGAAGAACAGGAACGTCGGTGGCGGCAGCGGTGGCAGCTGCAACAAGGCGGCGGCCGCGGGGGTCATGGGGGGCTGCTGGTGGGAGAAAGCGGAAGGCCAGCGGATGGAGTACCAGGGGCCGATCGGGTACGGATACGGGGGCGGCGTGTATTGGGAGCCGATGCACTTGCACGCACCGCAGCTGTTCAGTGATGAGAACCCGAATGCTTGCTCCGTCATGTGAGATGAGAGCTTTTTAGGCAGAGGAAATTAGCATTAGACAAGACCAGAGAATAGAGGGTATGGTTTAAAAAAAAATGAAAAAGAAGTGACACGTTGAGGTTGATCAATGTCTAGCTGGTCAAAGACTACCAAATCGTTACCACTTTCTTGTTCTTTTTCTTTTTGTTGTGGCCTTTGGAATGCGTTGTTAGCATTACCGGTCGGTTGATTTGGCTGGTCTAGCCTTCTTTGTTTCTGCTCTGTTTCCTCTGGTCTCGCGCGTCATTTCGCTAATGTCGATATCCAAATTGGGGGGGAAGCGTCGTCGCGTACTGATTTGTAAAAATTCGCCTGGCAAAACGTGAACAGATTACCTAGATTAATAAGCTCCCGACGTCGATTTATATAATATTGTATCGACTTCTAGTACCAAGAGGAATCATTCCTCCATAACGGGATTAGCAGCGGGAGCAGAGCGGCTCTACTTTTTTGGAGGGGAGGTGGGGGGCCAGGACCTGTGAAACTGCAGAAATTTGTGGGGATGCAAAAAGGCAACTTAAAATGAAAAAGTAGCCTCCCTTTTTACATGGAGCTGGGCCAAGTGTCGCTCATTCCCTCATCTGACACATGGGTATTTTTTTTCCTCTTTTTAATTTGTTATGTATGTGAAGGGAAAAGAGATAGAACCCAATTTGGTTGAAGTAATTGAAGAGAATGTGGGGACCTTCAAAACACAAAATCTGATTTTCCCATGCAAAATACGCATGCTAACAGCTTCTAGAGAAATGATTGCACGATAATTTTTAATGTACCGTGAGAAAAGTTGAATCATTAAAAAGACCTTTGGTTTAGTTTTTAGGAAAAAAGCCCAAAGGGTTTAGGTGAAGGGGATTTTTCAAAATCTAAATAGTATCTTGTAAAAGTGTATTAAGTTACATTGGAAAGTAATTTTGATTTAAATGCCATTTAAGAAAAATTGTACTTTTTGAATAACTTTTGCTATTTTTTTTTTAAATCTCAAACCTTTTCAACAAAACTCAATCGTTGACTAGCCATATCGGCCATCAATCGATCATTGGCGGCCAGATCTAGCCTCCTACTAGCCTCATCTCAAGGTTGCACGACACCAAGCGATGCCGCCTAAGGTGCATCACCTCAAGCGAGGCTAGGTTCTCCAATTCTTGAGGTAACATTAGGGTTTTCGACAGATATTTTTATAATAATGAGAATATAATGAGTGAAAAATTGGAAAGGGAAAAAAAGTCTATCTACATTTCGAAAAATGCAACATTTTAAATCATCTACGGACTTGCCTTGGACCAAAGACTTGAAAATGTATTTGCATTTCCCTAAAATTTTCCAAAACATTTGTCAAATGCATTTACATTTGCTCATGGTGGGTTTTGGCAAAGTGGAACCGAACGCTCTCCTATTGCCAATGAACAGCAGCAGCATTTGGAGGATGATCCCTTTCACATTTGTGTGCCACGATAGGTGACAGACCCATGCACATCCAGTCTAATTTCTTTTTTATTGTTAATGTATATATATATAAGTATGCTTTTAAGATTGATCTACTCGACTCAATTTTGGAGGGACGTAAGAGTCGTTATTAATGAATTGGGGTGTGTTCAGAAGAAAGCACCCCTCCTTCCCTGTCCTCACCAGCCTTAAAGCCTGTTGCGCTACTACCCCCAAGTACCTCCTACCTTTCCTTTTCTTTTCTTCTTTTTGTCCCCTATAATATAATAAAGCAAAAACAAAAACCTCGGATTAAGGAGACTGGCCACGTGGAAATTAATGCTTTTTCTTCTTCTTCTTTTTTAATCGTTTAAAAAAGACTCACAAGTCACTTTTAATCAACTCCATTAGAAGAGTTAACAAAAGAACCCTTATTGGCTAATTTGCTCCCTGATCGTTTCCCTTTTGGTGGCCCCAGGCGACTCTTTGCTGTTCCATCGATTCAATGCATTCGTTGGGCTAGTAGTACCAGCTGCATCCATTGATCTCTAATTGCAACTACTACAACTTTTGATTTGATTCCGTCAGTTCGAATTCCTATAAAGAGATGTCGTGTTTTGTATTTTCACATTCTCTAACAACTCTCATTTAGTAACAACAACGAGACATGAATCGATCATTAGAAAGCTGTCCAGCAAATTTGTTGGGGAGAATATTCCCACATCTTGTTACCTAATCAGAAGACTTCCACCATACGTCAACCCAATCAAATTATGAATACTGATCTTTGCAATTTCTCTATATAGGAGTTGTTCCGGTGGTGTAAGGTAAGGTCATGCCCTTTGGTTTTGGAATGATGCATGAAAACGATAAATTTTCCTGATGCAGACTCCAGTTCCAGGTGACCGAAAAGAGGGAGGTTCCCCTCTGAATCCCTTCCTTCAAGAGATGACAATCACATGTCCATGCGGAAAAGGAAAATGGATTGTTTCTTCCCCCGCCATAGAAAATGGTCAGTTTCGTCTGTTAGAGATCTTGCAGTTGCCAAATTATAATCAAGAGGGACAATTCTCTTTTCCTATTAGACTACTACCAGAAGAGGAAAACCATCGTCACCCCATGAATAAGGTTATCCAGATTTATTTAATTATCGCTACCTTGTCATCATAATAACCACTATCATTGGAGCTTATTAAAGAATGTTAGTTGAACATCTCTTCATTAAACCAGACTCGATCGTCGATGTTCCCAATTACTTGCTTTCAGCACAGGCTTGTTCTTTGCACAAATGCCGGCATAGGAGCCGAGCCCGGCCCTACTGTTGCACGCATGTGTGCGGGTGGACAGAGCTATTTGCTGAGCCCTTTATGAACCTTTCCATTGGCTGTGTTGTCAATCATCGCAATGTTTTCCTGTTCTTTGGCTTCATCAATTAAGAGAACGCAGCAAGCAATCGAAGAGCAGTAAAGACGGGGGATCAAAGAACTAGAGAGCCCGGTTTGCAACAGCCGCGCAGGCTCTTTCTTTGACCACTCTGAATGAAAGAAACATTACCATCAACAAGACCATTCAACAAGAACAGCAACACTGAGATGACAGGACTTGAAGCCCCGCAATTTCTGCTTCTTGGGTCACTGGAGAGAGGTTAGGTGTTCGCAGAGACTTGTAGTGTCCATTAGAGGAGGAACCATTTAAAGCTTCCGCATTTACTGCTGCAAATTGCTATCCAAGAATCCCTGCAAAAACAACAGCTATGTAAAGGGGAGGGGAAGAAAAAAGGAAAGGGTGCTGAAACAAGCATTTGTACGGTGCCTTAGTTTCGAGCACTTTCCTTTTATGTTGCGAAAATAAATGAGCAAGTAATTGCACAAATAAAGGAAAAGACAAGAAATTGGGAGTCTAGGGCCCTGTTTGGTAACCATCCAAACAGGGCCAAATTTTGATTATTTGTTCCCAGAATCAGTTTGGGCTTAGAATCGCGTTTGGTAAAATTTTTTTTCTCGGGAACAGATTGGGAATAGAATCAAGAACAAAAAAAAAATTGATTCTTGTTCTGGAAACGAATTTGAGAATCAAAATTAAGAAATTTTCTTCTTCCCTTCGGCCATCTCAATGACCGCCGTCCACCACCGCCCGCCACCGTCCGCCGTCCGCCGCCGCCGGCCGCCAATCCGGCAAGCTCATTGGAGGCTCGCCAGACCAAGGCGAGGTCCGGCAAGCTCGCCGGAGGCTTGCCCAGCCACCGGCGAGGCTCGGCCTCCCTAGATCCGGGCGAGGCCGAGCCTTGCTTGGGGCAGGCGGGGGCTGGGCAAGCCTCGCGACACCCGGCCCCACCGGTGGCCAAGCGAGGCTCGCCCAGCCCTGGCGAGGCTGGCCTGGCCACCGGCGGGGCTAGGCGAGGCTCGACCGACGAGGGTCGGCGACGCTCCGGTGAGGTCGCCGGCCCTCGTCTGGCTAGTCGCCGATCTGGCGACCGGCCACAAGAAGAAGAAGAAGATGAGAAAAAGAAAAGAAAAAGGAAAAAAAAAAGGGAAAAAAAAAGGAAAAAGAAAAGGAAAAAGAAAAGAAAAAAAAAAAAAAAAAAAAAAAAAAAAAAGTAAATAAGTAAAAAAATTATTTAAAAATTAAAAGAAATTGATTTGGAATAGAATTAATGAGCACGGTACCAAACACAATTCTATTCTAGAATTAGAAATTTTGGACAATTACCAAACGGCTTAAAATGCTTAAAATCAGTTCCCGGGAACAGAATAAAAAAGAATCAGTTCTGATCGGAATCTACTCTTGGGAACAAAATCGTTACCAAACGCGCCCTAGGGCATTCATATTAATTTAACTTATCCAACTCTAGGAGAAAATGAACAAGATATGTTATTGTTAATTGCTATAGGGATCCAAGCATTCGCCTTATCAATGAGATAATTGATAAGGTAGGATTAAACTTGACATTGCTAACTGTCATTAGACATGTTGTCAATGAGATATTATCAGATCAGTACAACAATGCACCCCTATATTGGACTCCGAAAGCGTTTTTACTATCCTAGAATCAAGGTATCAGCTGGCTTTTTCCTTAGCAAAAGTTCTGTTTATCACCAAAGTGGTATATAAATTTTCTTTGAAACTCTCTTAATCATTGCGTGATACAACCAGATGCAACTGAAGCAATTCACATCCCTACCAACATTGATTTTGGAAACATATAATCTAGGTGCACCTGCGATGACGCATCATATTCACGGTTCATATGAATCATAAGATGATGATTCGCTGCTGGTAAAACCATGTTCATGGAAGAATCCGAAAGCCATAGTTTTATACATCAAGAGAACCTGAACCGGGTCTTTTGAGCTTCACCGTGAAATTATCTGAAGGTTTTGGTGAAGGAAAGTAGTTGATAGGGCACTTAGGATTAGTTCGCTACTGTACAATCAAAGCATTTATCTGACAATCGAATGAGTAATTGCATTAGTATCTACTAATCTGTCTAAGCTTCTTTTTTTTTTAGTTATCATATGATATTCATTTATTGAAAAATGAAATTATTTCTCATGACCTGATATTCGAAAACTTAGCAAGAAAGCACTTCGGTTAAAAAGAAAAGGAAGAGAGTGAAAGTACTTACTCATAGTTAAGGAGAAAATAGTGTAGAAAGATGGACATCTGAAGCTTAGCCCAGCCCCTTCCTGGGCAAAACCTGTTTTCTTCTCCAAATGGAATGAACGCACCTCCCTTCTTTCTATAGTTCTGCTTGCAAAAAGTGAGCTGTGAAATATCGAATGCTCGTACGTTTTTGACAATGCAGAGTCTAAATCATTTTGAATGAGAGTGAAAAGATTTCTAAGCACAGATATAGCAAACACAATGCAAGATGATTCTCTTACATTCTATTTTGAAGGATCGAACTCTTCTCATTAGTTGTAATTTGCCAGATCCATATGAAGAGCTCTAAAGCAAATTAGGACTTTCCACCCCTTTGACATGTGTTGAAATAGACGTGTGACTTATGTTAAAAAAGTCTCACATTGGAGAATTAATTTGGTTGAAGCAGTTAATATATTTTAGTTGGCCAATAATATAATGATTTAAACTTTTGAGTGAAGATGGGATCAACTGGAACATATTAATGAGCTTGGACTTGGGCTTTCTCTTAGCGATCTTCTCTAGTGGTGAAGATATCGGGCTTCTGCTATGCACTCTCAACGTCTTCTTTCACCTCTCGAAACAATGAAAAACCAAAACTAACCCAGCGGACAACCCCAAAGTGCATTGATAAATTGCAGATACCCACTTGCATATATATTGATCATTTCACTGAATACAGAAACAACCTTTTAATGCTCTATCTGGTCTGAATGTTTCTTTTCTTCGTTAAATTTTGCACCATAGGTCGAAGGAAAAAAATTGGAGACATGCCTTAGGCAGATGCTCCGTCTGTTTAGTCTCCTGGTAAGTTAATCCTTTCTGCGTCGGTCCTCTACTTTGGAGGATTTGAATTTGCTCCGCCTGGATTTAGCAATATTTCTACACAGCCGGTGAAGAATAGCACAAGTTCTTCTCATCGAGGGCTGTAGCTGTTATGCGAGAATAAGAAGCTCTGGATTTATATCGTGTTATATGCATAGCGACGTCAAGAAAGTGATCGTCAAATATTTGAGGCCAAACTTACATTCTCTTTTACTTGTACAATCACTTAGCAAGGAGAAGTCAACTAAAAGGTTTTATCTTCCTGCTTTACCATGAGAAAACTTAGGAAATTTGATTTTTATAATGCAGACAGAACATCCGCTTTCTGCAAGATGTCTGGATTCTCATAAAAGTGTAGGAGTATCCACATTGTAGCCACGGCGGATCTATATTGAAACCAGCTACAAGGTACATATGTAGAATGTCAAAGATCAAGTCTTTCCTTTATGTGCAGCGCTCGGCGTGCTCTGGAATGATCTCTTCCCTGTTAGTTCTTAGGTGGTTCTGGGGTAACTCTGTATGAAATTCACTTCATCTGTCACTACTTGGCTGCTAGTCTCAGGCGTAGGAACGATAATGCTTGGCTTTCCAGAACATTAGGGTCCCGTACGTCCCCATCCAACCATATCTGTACAACAAAATACAGGTTTATATCAGTCATTCAACTACTACGAAGTTCATTAAACTGAAAAACTCTTTAACTTACCGACCGATAACCCTTTAACTTAAGAGTCAAAGGAAAGAAGCTCAAAAGAAAAAACGTTTGGCTCTTTCTTCCTATATATCTACATATATATAGATATATAATTCTTTTAGCTGGTACAAGTCACTTTTATCCGTAACAGTTTACACGTAATAGGTAGGATTTGAATGTATGACCTTAGTTTGCACGTAATAAGCAGGATTTGAACATGTGACATCCGGTTTCTAAACTGAATATTCCCTGATGCTCCAACATCTATAACACGGGAGTTCAGTGATGTACTTTTCTTATATGATAGACTACGCAAGACATTGCGAACTCCCCGCATCCCTCTTGTCCTCGACAGGGTTAGGGCCGTCATTCCCTGATGGCTGACTGGCGATGGCTGACGGGGAAAATTTCGGCTAGCAAGAGCTAATTTGAATTGCGACGAGAGGAGAGACTTTTGGCCTACACCTACCAGATGAAGCCAACCACCTATAAAATGAATAGGTGATTCTCATATTGGATTCCACAAAAAAATATGAATTCTCATGTAGTTTGTGCCCTGTTTTTCGATTTCTTCTACCGCATCATTCCCATAACAAAGCTATGCACGCAATATCCTTTTCTTTTGAGTTGCTGAAAGCAAAAAAAAAAAAAAAATGAAGAAAGACCATGATAAGAGCAGTTAAACATGAAGGGCTCATCAGAAAAGACCTGGAGATGAAGCTAGCCAATAGCCATGCAGGAATCGGGATGGCCAGACTCAAAAGGTTTAGAGAAGGTCCACAATTGGGCCAATCAAGGGCCACCCCATGTCGCCGGGAGGCGGCAGAGAGCTGCCGTGAAGCTCTCCCGCACCAAACTGCTCACGTACACCCCCACTCGTTTACCCTCTTCAGAAGCCCAGATTCGAGGCCATAGCCACACACCGATGCTGCAACCACCAGGCTCACCACTTGAGTCACCCACATCCATGGTGACCTCACTCTATATGCTTGGAGCTTTCAATGTATGAAGATGTGTACTGCTATGGTCTCTTATATGTATAACGTAAGGGTTCGGCAGTATATATATATTATATATATATATATTACCAATGATATATGATTGCACTAATAATATTTTGAAACGATTAGAGATTCTTATGCATAGTTGGTCATCACTAACTAGTGCAAATTGAAGATAAAAGATTCTTATTACTTCGGCCCCTCTAGCACGAAGCCAAAAACGAGCATCTTTCTTCGCATGTTCTGAACGAACGACATTGCCAACATCTTTCCTTGCGTGTTCTGTCCAGGGGAAAATATCGACAATGTGCTTCAACCGAAAATGAAACAACGGATTTGACCTATTTCGCTTATTCCGACATCTCTAGTTCGGAAAAATCTTTCAGAGAGCCATCAAGAGAAACTTATTACTAGAAATTTGCTTGGTCGATCCTCGTGGGACTTATTATTGAGCGATTATAATTTCTTTTTTTTGTCTGTCTATTATAGTGGGACAATCTCCTCGATCCCTCTCCATGGAGAAGGCAGACCTCCATACCACGTAAATCCGCCATGTCAGGCTCACTTTCCTTAATTACATAATGGTTGCTGAAACGTTGCTAGAGCAGAGTCAAACAAAGAGAGTCGTGCAAGGCTCATAATTTAGTCGATGTTCGTCGAATTGAGTACGTATGATTAAGGCCTAAAAAATTCATCCTCCTGCAAATTAAATATTCACGGCACTTTTCTTCAAGCATAAGATATTTAATAACTAATCTCCAAGACTTAAGTAAACGGGCAATTCCATATGAATCGCATGGTTCATAGTCTATTCAACCCATGCAGATTAGTTTACCAAAAGGAAGAGAGAGAGAGAGGCTGTGTTAGGTACGTTCGATGTTTTCCTTAGTAGAAAAAACGGTGAGGCAGTGCTTTTCAATTGGTGACGCATTCGAGTATGCATGCTCTGAACTTTCAATAGAAGATGCTCTCCTAAATGCTTCTCCTAGAAGAGTAGAGATCAACTCTCGACACGGCTCTTTGGGATGGGGTTGTATGCATGATACACCCCCTCCATTAGGACCGACAAATGGATGGATCGAATCGAAAATGGTGCTAACCCAAACTAACGCATTTAACTCATGTTGACCCATTTAGTTTTTAGAGAGCCACCAAAGACGAGCAAGCACAATACAAATCACTCGAGAGAAGGGAGAGAGAGCACAGATTGAAGTTGGGTTTGATCAAGCATCGAGCAAAGTGGCTCGCGATAACAAGTTACCCATATCGAATTGGGTCCATTAAATCTGAGTGGAAAATGACCCATGTTGCTGGCTTTACTTCTCATGCATGTCCATCAGTTTATTCCTCCCGTGAGTATGTTTTTTGTGCATCCGCATTGTTATGATAATGAGGTCGCAATACTGTACGCTCAAGTCGGGGTGGAAGCTGCCATCGGCCACCGTGAGGACCACCCACCGAAACTGTACGCTCGCACGGCCTTACCACACCTTCTTTGGTCCTTGTCGTGTACCTCTCTCTCGACCATCGACCTGCGGCTATGTAGTTGGCCTTGGTCGTGACCTGTGTCGATTAGCTCACACGCAGGTTGTGGGATGCTAGCAGTGGTGGCGATGTGTTAAAGAGCATTAGCGACGGAGCGTGGTGGTGAGGTGACTGATGGCAATATCAGTGGCCACAGGATCATAAGCTGTTGCCATGTGGCCTATGTCAAGAAGGAAGAAGAAGAACGAGAAAAGTGGAGAAGACAACGAGGGGAAACGAAGGGAGGAGCACATCTCGATCTCAAGCATTGACTTGTCAACATGCTGATGTGTACTTCTTGGAAAAGGATAAATAAACTGTAAATTAAATTTGAGGATCTCTAATCTCTATCCTTGTTGCGATGAATAATAAGTGGAGGCGATAAAAAAATGGGTTGTGGGTCTACAATCCATTTTTAACTCACATTCTTCGGCCCCTTCGGTGTGGATAATTCTCTTGTTGATAAAGTAGGGGAAAGTGGGTCAGAAAACCAAACCAAATAATGCGGGCCTAATTAGTTGCATGAAAGGCCTATATTTTTTGTTAGGAAAATTCTTAATGGTGTTTTGAGAACGACAAGACATTCTAAGTATAATAGCCTGTGCAATTGAATGTGCAGAAGACACTACCTCTGCATATACTTTTTTATAAGCAGGATATCTTATAGTGTGGAATAACAGGGCTCTAAAACTTAAGCAAGCTATTAGAAGCGAGATGTATTGATGATTGGGTGAACTTTGTAAATAACATATAAATTATTGACGGGAATATATCAATGTTAAGATCTTATGGATGGTGAATAACTTAGAAGACGATAGATCGTTAAAAGAATTTCAATGAATCAATAGAAGGTGAATGAACCGGAGGATTTACAAACACTAATGAACTCGGCTCGATCTTGCAAATGGTGGACAAACTAGAGGACATGTGAGTATTAAAGAGCTGGATGAATCAAAGTAGAAGGCACACGGTCCATAGAACGGAAGGACGTCAATTTATGACGTATTCCATTTCAATCCGATCCGTCCGATTGCACAATTTAACTTTTGGCAGAAAGGCAGCTTTCACATCCTTTGGATGTCCAAAAGGGAGTGAAAATTAGGCACTGCCTCGGAAGACGGAATTTTAATCATTGCGATGCGGGGAGAAAAGCTTCTTCGTTACTTCCAAAGCTAGAAGAGCAACCCCACGGCCATGGATTATCTTTCCCCCTCAACTTTTTAGCATGGAAGGAAAGTCAGAGTTACGGACTTGTATAACGACGTGAGGTTTACGTCATCATTGAGTCATTTTACTTTAATTTCGTGTTTACATTTTCATCTTAGGTCGTTGTGCCCATATGCTTTTCTTTCATAAAAAAATTTAAGTATTCAATTGAATTTCAAAAAGTTACATTATGCATGGATCTATTTTACTAATATAACCACATTTTCGAAAATGTTTCGGATGCTTTGCCTTCAATTAAAATCAAATTAATAAGAGTTGTGGGATTTGAGAAAATTATCAAAATAAAAATTCACAGAAGTAAATGTATCTAAGTTTGGTTTTTGTGATCTGTTTAAAAAAGAATTAGGGCATTTACGTGGAAGCTAAGGGGCTGATTTCTAAAAGTTATTTTCTTGTGACCTCTACCCTATAAGAAATTACCACGTGTAGGTTCAAATTCAAAGATCAACTAGTAAAAAGAATTGACCGTGGAATTCTTGTGCTCTGACTAATAATCCCCTTATCGCCGGATGAGCCACTCAGGGTATGACAAACAGCATTGTCTCATTGACAATTGATCCGCACCTTGTTGATGCCTAAGATAAGTGATGTTTATTGTTTAGTGCTGCGGCATCAAATTTGATTTTTCTAAAGGGATATGACTAAATTAGTAGATAGATGTCTATCAGTCAGTTCACTTATATCGAGTAAAATTTCACTTTAGGGTGAAAATATGTGGTCCCAAAGTCATTTTGACCAGCTTGAAATAACTTTGAAGGGCGCGTATCTTCCCCTGCATCGATTTTAGTTTGACCAACATTACACGATCCTTTCTTCCACATTTCTTTCCAATGATATCGAGACACGATTATAAATTAGGTGTGCTAGAAGTCTTAAAGTTCCTATACGGAATGAAATCGGGTTCTAAATGTTAAACAAATATGAGGAGTTGAGTATTATTGGCAAACAAGACTAGAATTTTCTCGGAGCATTAAAAGGATTCACACCTTGCAATTACATTTTCAAATAGATTTTAAATTGATGCATTACAAACATAGGTTGGTAAAAGAAAATATATGAAAATTTGAAGAGAGTGGGAGTATTTGTGTAAAAGAAAATCCTATTGATAATATTCCTAAAAGATGGTGTGTACCGAAAATACTCATTTCTTTTCGCTTTTTAATCTCGATGATGATGACTTTTTGAAGTTGGTTTTGTCTTTCGGAAGGTAAAGATACAAACCTAGCCTTCAGCATATGTCCTCTCTTTATCTCTCTCTTTCTCTCTCGCTTTCTCTCTTTCTCTTTCGTACGCTAGGTTTATGATTAACATCACCAGGTCATAGAGGCAGCAATCATCAAGATTGTGAAATTTCACGCAGTGTTCGCGGGATTCTTATCTCTTCATTCGACGCAACATAACAACCCCAAGCAATCATCATGTCCTCTACCCTCCTCCTCTCATCATTATTCACGCCTCGCTTTTATCCCCAGCACACCGTCTTTTACCGATTACCAACCACACCAGATCAACTCTCCAGCATCGCAGCTCTCAGAGGAAGAAGAAGATCGAGAAGAAGAAGAAGAAAGAGGAAGAAAGAAGCTTAGATCGGAGAGATCATCGAAAGGAAGTGAAGATGGTTTCGCTGAAGGAGAAGAGAAACCCTAGTTTTTGTCCCTAGCCTTCGGGCCTTTTCATACCCTTCTGTGTTGACTTCTGAAGAAAACTAGGGTTATGCCTTCTTCACGAGAGACTTCGATCCGTCGACGTTGATCCTATCTTCACTTCTCTCTACCTGGGAATCGAAGCATCATGGTCCGAATCTTGGAACAAAGTAGTAAAGCTTTTATTTACGTGGATCTTTTCAAGTTCTCGCTATAATAGTAAGTATGCTTGAGGTTTGAGTTCGAGATTTGTTTTTAGTGACTAAAAGACATCGTGATCTACATCACAAGCTTTCTCTACATCCTTTCCTTCATTTGTATGTGCTGTGGTTTTGTCCCCTTTTCTCTGTGAACTTGTTTTCCTGGATAATGAATACTTTGGACCTATCTGTTCATGTATGTATAAATAAGTTGTGTTGAACTTCTGCAAGAAGTAATGTCTTGTGCTCTTGAATTGCCAAATCACAGATTAGGCTCCACAATAGTAGTTTTTGCTTTCGATATCTCTCTGCTAATCATTTCCGATCCACTCAATGATGATAGATCTTACATCAAAAAGCCGATGTTAATGACAAGATGCAATCTATTTGGCTTCTGATAATTGTGCTGATTGGTAGATCTTGCAAGAACGAAGCATATAAACCTCACAGTTTGAACGTGGAAATTCAGGGCTGTTATCACGACTACGAACAACTATTCGACTATGTTTGGTTAATGAGTGATTCGGAGAGAGGAGAAGAGATTCATTCAGAGGAGCTTGGTGTTTAACTGTTTGGCAAGTGAAAAAGGTTGAAAAGATTTGAAGGAACATTCTTTTTCTCCTGAAAGGCTGATGTGACGAACTTTTTTATCCCTCTAAAGATCATGATTTCCAAGGTTTGGAGAATTCAAGGTGATATAAGTTGATTATCCTATACTTTTGCTCGATTTGCTTCATCTTGCTTGGAGAATTCGTGATGATATAAGTTGATTATCCTATTCTTTCTGTTTGGCTTTCTTCATCCAGCTTCGGTTCTCTTCTACTCATCCAAACCGAAAAGAAATCTTTTCGTCGCTACAACACTCCCCGACTTATTGAGTTGGTCCTCCATAAAACTAATAAACCAAAATCAAAAGTGGATAGGATGAAAGTTGCTATTTATTGAAAATGTAAATGCGGCATATTACCATGAAAATACAAGACTGTCTATATTGATCATGATTTTTATTCAACCAATTTATATCATTTTCCGTTTGTTTTTATACAAATTCCTCCCTTCTACTTACTAATGTGCTCAAGCTAATTTTCATTTTTTAAATGGGTAGATATACTGGAAGTCCTAAAACTTGTCATGAAAGTATAATTGATTACAAAAAGTGAATCAAGTTTTGAAACTTATCAAATTAGTGCAATTAAGCCATTTCATTAACTTTGTCCAATTTGGCTAAAGGAAAATACTCACTATTTTTAATTTCTCTCTCTCCTACGTGGTGCTAATTTTAAAGGATGAAACTAAAACAACGTCATTGTGTTCCAATATGATCTTTTTATTTAAATAATATTTAAATTAGACTAAAAGATAAATTAAAATTAAAGAAAAGGAAGATGCAGAACAACAGGGACCGCAATCCTTGCTAACCACTAGCTAGCCATCCTTACCATTGCCGGCCCTTTCCGGTGATAGTGGGGTGGCGACAACAAGGCTCTCGCCATTATGCATCTTCCTTCTTTTAAAAAGAAAAAGAATTAGTTTTTTAGTCTAATTTTAATAATATTTCAAGTAAAAAAGAAATCATATTTGGACTAAAACAACATTGTTTTAGTCTTCTTCTTCATTTTTTGGCCATGTTAATGCCACGTATGAGAGTAAACATAATAAAAAGAAGAAGTCACGTAAGCATTTCTCATTAATCAAATTAGATGGAGTTAACAGAAGGACTTGATTATACTTTTTCAAAATTTTAATATTCAATTGCACTTTGATATTAAATTTTAAGATTTTCAGTACACTTATCCAAAAACAAAAAAAAATTACAATGACCTTGAAACCTTATTGGGATTAGTTAACATATCTTAATTGTAAGTTGTAATCATAAGGAATTCACAACTTTAATAAAAGGATTTCCCTAAAAAATTGAAATAAAGAATTGTTCATTACTTGAAGTTATTAGAGATTGAATTTTAGAAAGACGTTCTAAATTAAATATACTTTATTAATATTCTTTTAAATTAGTATAGCAATTGCTAGGTTTATTAACATACTTGAATCTTAGATGATTCTTGTAATAAAATACTAACTTGTAAACTTCTCTGACTTGAACACAAGAAAAGAAGAAACAACAATTTAGGAAAGGTAGATAAAAGTCATTAAATTCATTGATCTACATTAAAGCTATATGTTTCCTCTTTCAACAATCTTACCATTTATGTAGTTTTATATATATATATATATTAGTCATAACCATTTCTGTAGTTTAGTGAGTGCTATCTTGGACCATTTAAATTTTAGAGTATGCTCAAAGTTATCTAGTAAATTTATTAAAATCTCGAATCTTAGATGATTCTCGTAAAAACAAACCAACTCATAGACTTCTTTGATTCGAACACAACATTAGAGAAATTGACAATACAGCAAAGGGAAGTTTGTGACCTTGGAAGTACATCCTTGGTTGTAGTGGCATTGGCATCACTGGATAGCGGCCACTTGGCATCAAGAAACCTCTCACGGAAAAAGCGGTATCAATCCTTGGACATTAAGGTCATATAATACAACCGAATTTCCGAATCTAAAATATCGGATTTACACAAACTAGTGCCTAAGTTTTAGGTTTGAGCTATCGCTCCTAATGTCATAATTAGACCTTGATGAGTTCCTAACCAACCCTGTAATAGGTCAATAGCGACTAGAATGATCAACTAATGGGCCCGGCCGGGCTCTAAGAAATTGGGCCTAATTTCTTGCCCAGGCTCATCCAAAGGAATGATTACAGAATTCTGGTATTGGGCTTCATAACTAATTAGCATTGTCCAAGCCGCCCAAAAGTGCCCTTTCAAGTCTAGTGGTGGGGACTCTTTTAGACAGAAAATTCACGACAACAACCCACGTCGCGACACGTACCGGACTTTCGGAGAGAATCCGAACGTGACATGCGCCTCCTTCATTCGTAAGTCCTGAGTGCTGTCTTGTCATCCGTTTAGTCTCCTTTGACCTCAATTTCGTAGGGTTACGATAATGGAATTTTATAATCAATTTTAGGAAAAAGTTATTAAAAAATTGACACATTTACCTCACATAAAAAATTGGGAAAATGTCACAAATAGTCCATATTTTAACTCGATGTCCCGATTTCGTCCCCGAACTTTCAATCGAACGATTTGGTCGCGAACTATTGATAAAATGTCCGATCTAGTCGCGAACTTTCAATGGCCTCACCGATTTGGTCGAACTATTAATAAAATGTCCGACCCTAATCCCCGAACTTTCGATCGGCTCAGTTGGTCACCCGAACTATGATAAAATGTCAAATCTAGTCCTTCCTTACTATTTTTCTCTTTTTTTTTTTTTTTTTTTTTTCCATTTTTTTGCCCTTTTTTTCCTTTTTTCCTTTTTTTTTTTTTTCGCTTTCCCTCTGCGAGCCGGGCGGAGGGGGGCGTCCGGCGAGGAGCCCCTCGCCGGCGTCCCTCGCAGCGGGCGAGTCCTCGCCGATCTTGCGAGGGAGCCCCTCGCCCGACACGGCGAGGACTCCCCTCGCAGATCGGGCGAGGGCCGTCCCGCCGGCGTCTGCGAGGGAGAGCCCCTCGCGATCCGGCGAGGGGCCGTCCTCGCCGGCGTCGGGCGAGGGGCTCTCCCTCGCCCAGATCTGCGAGGGGGCGAGGGAGAGCCCCTCGCAGATCTGGGCGAGGACGGCCCCTCGCCGGCGTCTGCGAGGGAGAGCCCCTCGCCGGCGTCGGGCGAGGGCGAGGGCGAGGGCGAGGGCTCCCTCGCCAGATCGGCGAGGCCCCCCTCGACGCCGGGCGGGCCCCTCGCCGGCGTCCCTCGCAAGCGGGCGAGGGGCTCTCCCTCGCGGATCCGCGAGGAGAGCCCCGCGCGACGCCGGCGAGGAGGGCCCCTCGCCCGCTTGCGAGGGACGCCGGCGAGGGCTCCTGCCGGGCCAGCCGGCCCTCCGCCGCTCCGGCGAGAGGGAAAGCGAAAAAAAAAAAAAAAAAACGGAAAAAAAGGAAAAAAAAAAAGGAAAAAAACGGAAAAAAAGGAAAAAAAAGGAAAAAGGGAAAAAAAAAAAAAAAAGAAAAATAGTAATTAAGGACTAGATCATACATTTCATCATAGTTCGGGGACTACCTGTGGCCGTCGAAAGTTCGGGGGGACTAGATCGGACATTTTATTAATAGTTCGGGGACCAAATTGACCTCAATTTCGAGGGTTACGATCAATGTTGAGTTTTATAATCAATTTTAGGAAAAATTGTTATTAAAAAATTGACACATTTACCATTTTCCAAAAAAATTTCAAACTTTGTCAATCATGACACGTTTATCTTAAAAAATTTCTGCAACAAAAAAAAAAATTCTAAACTTTTTACTATGTGACACATTTATCTTTAATTATTTTTGTGAGACAAAAAATCTCAAATTTTTTTTCATGACGCCAAATTTTTAGGATTAATATGTTAAATAAATACAAATTTGGACATCATTGAAAAAGGTTTAGGATCATTGTATTACATGAATACACGTTTGAAGTCTTTCATATCATAATAAAAAGTTTAAAGTAAATTTATTATAATGAGTAAAGTTTGAAATTTTTTTGTGACTTCTATTCTTATTTTTATTTTCATTGTCAAAAAAATATTTCTATTAATGCTCGAAATTTTATGATTGGGTCATATGATATTTTCGAGAGTATTTTATACTTTTTCGCTTCCCCACGTGCGCTTGCACTGATTTTTGATTCCCCTCTAAACCTGTAAAGAGGTTGGCTTTGATCAGACAGCCCGCCACAATCCCCCCACCCAAAAAAAAAAAAAAAAAATCCCTCCATGCTTTAATTTTATCAGCACTTCATTCTTTTTGAAAAATTTTAAGCGATGTATAATATTTTCACTTACCCATATGCCCATACATTCATTTGAAAATTAAGGATAATCCTATTTCTCTCTATTTTGCCATAGAAAGGAAGAAAATTTAGGTTCCTTTAATCATAAAGCTCGAACATAATTTTATCATATTTTCATTTTGATGATTTAATTTATTTTATACATCATTAGTCCATGTATGTGTCCGGATTTGTTCTTTCTTTCTATTCAATTCTCATTTTTCCTTTACTTATAAGTTTGTTTGCAAAAATTTATCAATTTCAACCATATTGTTATTGATTGTAGGAGATTTTTAATCACTTTAAAATCACTACATGTTTTGTAACGAGATGACATTTCCAAGCTTAAATATGAAAATGATCTTATTTGGAGAAAATCTCAATGCACCGAAAAGGTACATGTTTAATACTTTGGATATTTGACAAAAAAAATATTTTAGATATGAAAATAGCTTCACTCAAAAAGAAATAGGAAAAAGTCGCAAAAACTCTTAAACTAGACTTACCATCACATATTTATCCAAAGCTTTTTTTCATAATACAAAAAATTCTGAACTTATATTCATGCGATACATTTACCCCAATTTATATCAGTATCATACATTTATTTCATACCTTTTTTAATATAAAAAAATTTATATTTATATTTGTGCTGCACATTTATTTCAAACTTTAAAGTAAATATATCACGTGAATACATATTTAGGTAAGTAAATATGTCACATGAGTATAAATTTGGATTTTTTTGTTATAATTTTGTTATATGGATATAAGTTTAGAGTTTTTTGTATGATAGAAAAAGTTTGGGTACAGTGGTTTTTCAAAAAAAAAAAAATAGAAGTTTAAATCGAAAAGAAAGGGAAAAGAAAGAGAGAAAAAATGGAAAGGGAGAGAAAAGAAGAAAAAGAAAAAAGAGGAGAAAAAAAAAAAAAAAGCAGAAAGGGTTTTCCTCCCTCCGTCATCGCCAGCGGTGGCACCCCGAAATGCGTTGGATGGTTCTCTGATACGACGCCATCGGAGCTCCTCCTCCTCCTCCTCCAGCTCTTTCCCTAACCGCCCCCACGCTCTCGATACATTCCCGACGCACCTCCTCCCTCCGCCGGAGCCCCCGTCGATCGGCGGCTTCTTCGACTCGCCCCGCGGCGTCGTCTCCGTCGGCCGTCTCTCTTCCCTGGCGTCTATCGCCCAACGGGAACGCCGTGCCCGCATCCCCCCGCCGCCGCCGCCGCCTCCGCAGCAGCCGCCGCTCCTCCTCCGCCGCCGCTGTCCGTCGCACCGGCTGCTCCGTCGTGGATTCCGCCGTTGAGTTTTACGACTGTGAAACTTGGTCTATTCCCGCGGCCCGGGTGATGCGTAGCTGATTGGGCTGGCCTAGGGTTTTGTGTTGTTTTTTCTTGGATGCGGAAATGACTGAGGCTTCAAGGGGCAGAGTTACCATCACTCTCGGGCGAAGTGGCCAGGTTAGCTTCATCGTTTCGCGAAAACTCTTGAAAGTTTGGGAAGTGAGGGTTCGCTTATGGTTTCTCTTGTCGTCGGGCTTTGGCATTATTCTTCTAGGTTTGCTCGTTTGAGATCCATGAATGTTGTTGGATTTGGTTTATTGTAATGGAAAAGCGAAGTCCCGTGGATTATTCGGTCGGTTTGCTTGTGCTCTGTGTCGTCTTGCTGAGAGAAAAGTGTCGTTGGCCAGCACGGTTGACTGATTTTGGGCGATTTTAGTTGAACGCTTAGAATTTCTAGTATAGTAGAGAAAGAAAGCAACTTCAAGGTTGATATTTGTCTCTCCCTTTGAATCCTCTTAGCAAACTGAGCTGAATGAGAGACGTTACTCTGGTTGGACTGCATAGGTCAAGAGTTTAATTGACATTAAGTCGCTTTCCAGGTGGTGAAGAGAGCAGGAGTTGTTTCAGATGCTTCATATGCTGATTCGGTGCCAACCGTCGGGAGTAAGCGCTCGGTAAGAGATAGACTAGGCAGTACTGCCGATAGTACCCAGTCGCATGGAAACAACTTCGGTAGTAAAAGGTGCGTTTACTCTCATGAGACTTTATATCCCGGCTTGCTCTGGCTTGTTTTGTTCAGTTTTTTATGTAACTACCTTTCTTTTGGTGTTGGTTATTGACCTTTCTGCTACCGCTGTTGATTCTGCAACCTTTCCAATTCCCAAGAAAACTTTCACTGTTGGTTTCACTTGGTTAGTTTGTGTCTAGTAGAGCAGTATGCTGATACGTTGGCATTTTGCAGACATCGGGGAGATATTTCCATGTCAAGTAGAGGTAGCAATGGAGTAGATGGTAATTGATCTTCTCTAACTTTCTTGATATAGTAAAACTTTTAGTTATCTTCTCTAACTGATAACTAACTATAGTCATCTGCTGTTGGATTACCAAGACATTCGGATTGGTAAAGGCGACCTTCGTTTTAAACTCATGCAAAAGAATTCATCTCGAAGAACTCTGAGTGATGACGAATGTGATGCCGTGGACCTCCGTGAGAAGCTGTCTAAAACAGTTCACACCTCAGCAGCTACACTTGACTCAAGGCAGCGGATGCATGAAAGGAAGGATAATGGTTTCTTTGGTCGAATTCCTCCATCGAGAAGTGCAAGTCATTTGCCTCGGACTGAGCCTCTTAGAAGTTCTTATTCTTCTTTAGATTTTGAGAGTTTGAGACGAAGATCCCCAGAAAGGTATGTTGCTAGTTCTAGGGGCCTCTCCCCCCGAAGGAGCCCAGAGGATGTTCATAGAAGGTTGCCAATGAGGACATCGGACGAAGGCAGGTCAATTGCTTATATGCAAAAAGAAGTGCTTCCTTCCAGGCCTATGAGTAGTAGTGTGCCTTATGTAACAAACTCATCACGTCCTTCTACAAGTGTAAGGCCTACGGCGACAGTTCTGGGTCAGTCTCGTCCTCCGAGCAACGTCATGCAGAAAAGCTCGTACTTGGTATGCAGCTTCTTGCCTTTTCTATTTCTCTGTAGTTTACTTTTGCTCTCCAGAAGCCTACATATAGAGATTACTTGTGTAGTGCCAGCTTTTAAATGGATAACTGTTTTCTGGTTCTTGTTTTTTGTGGTATATAATGTATGTCTTATAAAAAATAAGCTTTGTTCTGTCTCCTATGTTTCCTGTACAATCGATGAATGAATGCCGTGTCTCCTTCTCTTTATTAGTGCAGTGCTTTGATCTACTTATTTGTATAAGTATCATATTTCAATGGACAGTTCAATTAATCTTGGATGTTAGTACACACACATGAAGCTATGAAGTGTATCTTGATGATCTTACCTTTAAACTTTCAATATTTGGATCTGCTTCCCCTTGCTTTGATAACCTAAAAAGTGTAGATTGGACAACCAATGAGAGCATTGTCTCTTTTGGAAGTTGAAGGCATTCTTTTTCAGTCAAGTCCTCCTCGCATGCGTTTGTTCCTGGAAAAGCAAGATAAATGCAGGAATCTACTTGTTTAGTGGTTGATTCATCTGCCACCCACTTAAGCTTTCTCCTGACTTTGGCCCCCTTACTCCTAATTGCAGAAAGACACTATTCTCCTAACTATTGTGATGTGTTCCATTTTATTCTATGTCAATTAATTGGCACATGGAAGTTAATGTTAGCAACATTCTGATATGGAGATCTTTCATACTTTCATGTGCTGTATTACATATAGTGGTATTTTGCTTGTAGGAGTACGCTTTAAGCCTTTGACTAAAAAGTTCCCCTGTTTACTGTTTTATTTGGTTCATTAGGTATGCATTAAGCTCAATATTACTATTATCATCCCCAAGCACTTAATATCTATATAATGTTCGAATACAGACAGAAGCCTACCCAGGCTGTCCCACTATTTAGACGAGGAACATCTCATGTTTCAGTGACCATAACCTGGTTATCGTGTAAAGTGGAGTTGATTGGCCGGAACTTATATGAGCTTAATGTCTTCTCAATTGAGACCAATCATTATTTTTCTCTGTCTGATGTAGTATTGTTGACCATTGATAGCTAAAGGTAATAGGCCAGGTGCTTATAGTTGAGTTGGATAGTGCTGTCACACAAACAGCACATAGAATCCATGGAACAGGAGAAGTAGGATTGAATTGTCACTGGACAAACATCATCCTTTGATTGAATCTCAAAGGGGTTTTGATTTCAAATTGTTGATCTCTTTTTTTTTATAGCTAATTTTTGTAGTTTTAATCCTCCACGGCCTTCATAACTTTTTTGAGATTTTTATAAAGCATTGGGGTGTCTTTTTTTTTCCCCACCATTTTACATGCAAATCTTATGAATGGATGTTTCATTTTTAACCTCTTTACATGCAAGTGGGTGATTACCACAATCTTCTGCCAGTGTATGAAACAGATGCACACTTTGTATTATCGACATGATTTTAGATCTTGTCAACTGCTTCCAAACATGATTAAATTGGCTGTCAGTAGTGGTAACATGCATTAACGGATTTTTCTGTGGATTACCTTTTTGCTTTTGCTACATGAATCTAGCCTATGTTAATATATTGATATCAAGACTGAGTATGAATCATTAATTACCTTGCCTCTTGCTGTTTTTATGAAGTTATGCCTTGATTGATCTCTACTCCGTTTAAATTGGTTACATAGAACACCTTTGAGACTGTTGCTTCGTTGAACATCTTACAGTCATAGTTCTTAATCATGGCCTAGGTTATCTTTCATTCCAACTTTCCTAGTTTTCTCTCTTTAATCACGTAAGAGATGATGTCCATTCTTAATGATGACCTTTAGATGTCTTCAATGCATGACTTTTTTCACTGAGGTTTAGAATATAGCTTTTATTTTTTAACTGCAAATTGACAGAATTACTGGTCTCTTATGACCCTGACATTGTTTTGGCTTATTATTTTCTAGGGTGATGAACATCAAACTGTTGATGGCTTGTTGCACTCATTGGGTTTAGCGAAATATGCCATTCTGTTCAAGGCTGAAGAAGTGAGTGCTACTCTTTCGAAATTTCTTGAGGAAAAAATTATTCACAATCAGGTTGATTGAGATCATTGAGTGACACGTGACACTAAAACTTCAAAGAATATACAGGTTTGCTGGGGAATGGGAATTGGGTAGAAGCTAAGAACAAGGAACTGAAAATTGATGCAAATGGATGAGATCATTGAGTGACACTAATTGAAATTAGAACTTCGAATAGTTGTCATTAGTTTCATCAATTCTGTCATCCAAAGTTGTCCTTTTCATTTCCTGCTTTCACTGCATTCGCTCATTCTAGAGAGCAGATCTATAAGATGCATCATTGGAGTGCGCTTAAATCATCCACCTGATATGTTTTAGGTGTGGCTTTGATTCTAGTCTCTGTTGTTTGCTTTTCTGAAGGACCATGAAGTTTTAATTAATGATGTTTTTTTCTTTTGTATCAATATATTTGGCAGATTGACATGGCAGCATTGAAGCAGATGGGTGAACATGATCTTAAAGAGCTTGGAATTCCTATGGTATGATCTTCAGTGATATTTGACCCCTAGTGAAAGAGTGAGCTCGATTCATTTTGTGGAACATGATAATAATCACTTTCATGTGGGCTTAATTTCCTGAAAAACCCCAAACTTTAGGTTCAAGGCCAATTCTGTCCCATTTTTTTTTTAAAAGATTTATCACAAATTAACTTTATTCCCAAATCTGCTCTCCTTAATCCCCTGTCCAAAAATGGTCACTGGATTCTTCAGAATTATCACCATCAGGGCCACATTAGAGGTTACCTTCATTTTTGTGTAGAACAACAGCAGCCTCTTGATGTTGATAATTTAAAAAAAAAATAGTGGTGATTTTTAGATGAAGGGTTGATTGGGGTAGATTTGGGACTAGAGTAAAAGTTTGTGATTTTTTATAGACAAAAAAATTTCAGGGTAGAATTGGGATTGGATCTAAAGCTTGTTTTTTTAAAAGGGAATTAGGCCCTTTCATGTGCAACTCATCAATTGCGGCAACATCTTGTCTACACGTTGATTATACCAGGGTTACCCAAAAATTGTTTCTTGAGGTCTTTGATTGAAGTTCCATGCTAATTAGATGCCACGTTGCTACAAAGATGAAGTTTAATCATGAGTTTATGTGATGATTTTCTGCATGATGCACATTCCTTGGTTGACATCTTGGTCGAGCAGTTCTATAAGTATAGTCATGACAGGACCTAATATAAACTTAAAGATTGATTCAAGGAACTCTTATTTCAGGGACCTAGAAAGAAGATTCTTCTGGCTCTCGTACCTCGTTCCAAGCGGCAAATGTGACATCAATTCTTCCAAAAGTGAGATTTTAAGATTACTACATCTATCACCTACAGCAGAAACGGAGTAGTTTTGAAATGCATTTTTGCTGATTTCATATATGTTCAAATTGTCTTGTGACAATGGCCATAAGCTGTTTCACACTTTTGGCTCAGTTAATTAGATAGTAGAGGAAATTTGAGATAGGGACATGATTGCCCTTCAATTTCGTGCTTCTTAAAGAGGGTATCTTCGTTAACATTGGCTATTTGGCTGGATTAAGCTACTTTTCTATCTCTGCTCTCTTTCTTATATTGGTGTTGGTTTTGAGTTCTAGACTTCTTTTTCGATGCTGGCTACATCAACTTTTCCTATCTATGCTGTGGATTATCTATGCTTGATTGTTTGCTCATGCTTCCTAGAAACATCAATCGATGAGTAGATCCAGGTGGTTGCTTGAACATATATCTAGAAATCATCCATGAATGCCATCATAGTTGTAAAGAACAATAGTGATATAGGAATCAGCACAATTTGCCTATTGGTTTATTTGCGTTAACTTTACCACTATGTGACGCAATGAGGTAGCCGACAATAACACCGTGCTGGACGTCGACTCTGATAAAGTTTTCGATGATCAAAACCCGAATATCCACCGGGCTTAACTTATACCTCGAATCTGAGGACATAAAACCACAGAATCGTACCCCACCTGTGACCGGGCTGAAGTCGAGGAAGTATCTGACAATAAAAAAGGCAGACCTTGAAGACCCACCTGCTGGAGCTCCACTCGTAAAATACTTATTCTAGATACTCCAACTTTAGGTGTCGGAGCTTGGTCTGCTTTCATTAGATGAGAATAAGTGAAGATCATAAAGATCGCGAACGTTTAGTTGCATGCTGCACATCTATAGTTTTATCGTAGCAGAGTTGTCCAAAATTTTCAATCTAACAACTATATCTTCACCAGGGCGCTGCCATTGGCCCGTCCCTTGGCCATTGAGCGAGGTCAAGTTATTTTGGCGTTGGGAATGCACCACCTTTCAGAGCCGAACGCGCTTCTCTGACAAGGAATGATAAGTGCGCTCAACGTTGCACGATTTGTGGAATTGAAATTGTCATCAATTCAGGGCAATTTGAGAATATTTTGGAGACGAATTACGTTTTCAAGCTCGCGCACGCACGGGCTTCGCATATAGACTATTAAAGAAAGCCGAAGTGAACCGGTGTTGACGTTCTAGACTCCGTCCAAAAGGTCGTGAGGTCGTGCACGGCATAATATATTAGTAACTCATTGACACTTACCTGCTTTTCTTTGAATGGTTGTTTAATAGTCGTCCAATGACGTACGGCCTTATTCAATGCCCCTAGATTCTATAAACAACAAAGAATGGAGGAAATTATCCACGTCGCTTGACAATGAAGGATTTATGTAATTTTTATATATATTTCTTTCCACCTATAAAGTTAAGTTTTTGAACTAAACTTTCTAACACGATTTAAAATCATGTTATATCCCAATTTGTGCCTCCTTTTATCAAATTTCACATCACTTGACAATGTGCGGTCACTATGTACTTATTAGTTTTTGTATTGTACTGTCTAACATATCCAATTTTAAATGTTAGTTGCTCAATTTTCATAGAATTGTTTTTCAAGTTTTTGAAAGTTTCAAGTTTTGGTTAAGATTTGTCCAAGTGAAGAAACCCCGAATGAACGTAGAATGGGATACTTCTCCTGTTTGCTAATGCCGACAGCAAATTTTCAAATAAAGAATCAGCAAAGAAACTTGAATTTAAAGTAGCTCGAAGCTTCTTTTACCAACCGATGCACGAAACTAATCATCTTCCAGAACGCTTAATGTAGGTCCATACGGTTAGCGACGAAATTGAACTGCTCCGACCGTGAAAAGGTCAAAAGAAGTTGGTAAAATAAGAGGGAAATCACTTTGCAAGAAGATATATTTCCAAAAACTACTTTACTCGATTGAATCAATCGTACGTGAAATCCATACAAGTAAATATTATATTATTTGTGTTGAGATTTTTCTTTCCTCCGTCGTATTCTCTTGACATCATATGGTGTAAATCTTTCATTTATGTACGCATGTTGGACAGCAATTGGAGGCTTCAAGTCAAAGAAAAGACAGAAGGGACAGTGAAGCGATCAACTGTAGTATCTGTCAAGACCAAGGAGTCTTGACTGGCCTATCAGAGAGATGATCCACCTTCCACATGCTCCATCTCCCTTCTCTACCCGATGTCCCTTGCTGTTCTAGTAAAACCCCCCCTTTCCCCTGGAGTCAATTTTGGCATTCTCTATGTGGTCTCTTAAAGCACATGTACGTTTTGTCAAAGGGGAAGGAAACAAAAGGTGCTTGTACGTTTTGGACTTTTCAAGACTTGAGCGTTGCAATGATTAAATATGCCTCAACATTCTCTCGTGATTTTAGGCTTTTAGAATGATATGAGAATGTGCTCTTGATTCAGAATTTGTCTAATGTTTCTCGCCGGTGTCTTTGGAGCGATAAAAAATTTCAAAAATATGATTAATTCATAAATTTATATAATAAAAGTATTTTGATATGTCGTGACTCTACAACGATAAGAACACCTTAAATGTGATTAACGTATTTATCATGTTTGTTAATTAGCAGGAAATGCGATAACTTGATGTAGACACAGAAAAACACGTTTACCATATTTAGCTTGTTATCTCAAATTTAATGTATTTCAAGAGGAGCGAGAATGATAATAGATTTGTTTGATTTATATTGTATTAGAGTAAAGAAAGCATCGAAGCTTTTCTTCCACAGCCAACTATTGGAAAAAAATGTCATTGCTTTTTACTATATTATTTTCCCTTATTCCTTTCTGATTTTGACTATTCAATCGCGTGCTCGTAAATAAATATATTTTTAAGTCAGCATGCTTCAATTCTTTGTTACTCTCTCTATCGGCTTTCATATGAGGAAGTATAATGAAGATGAATTACACGCCACGTGATTGTTTTATAGATTGAATTTGTAGAATATCACTTGGTCGCAAACTCAAGTGAAAGAAATAATTGTCAATGATGGAACAGATTCGATGTCATTAGACATAAATGAAGATGACAAAGCTCTAGACAAGTCTAAATAGAGACCCAATAATGTTGATATTACCACATTTACGTGGACCAACTGACTTTTTGTTATTTCCTACACGAGGCTGATGGAGGGGGGCCACTCTATGATCTCCCACAAATCAAGCTATTGAATAAATGAAACACCACTTGAGTAGAATGATGTGAAATGGAAATGGGCTGAAATCAATCAAATCAGCCAACCCACCCACAATCCTAGCCACCATTAATCTAATCATCCCCTTTATATCCTCATTTTATTCCATGTGTTAGGATAGTGAAATGCTTGAGGACAGCAAGCCTACTTGGAATTCTCCTCCCAAAGAAAGAAAGCCATTTGAACATATTGCAAAAGGGCCATGGAAAAATAAAAAAAGGAGTGGGAATTGATTAGCATGAGAGAGAGAGAGACGATTGGTGGAAGAAAGTCCACCAATGCAATAGACCTATAGAGGTGGAGACAATGGAATATTTCACACAATCTAATTTATTGGTTTCTTGCATGTCCCCAAAGCAACAAGAGGGGGGGTCCAACCATAACAACTGTCCAACACAAATGCTTCCCACACTCAATACAATAATAAATACTTAGCTGATGACTTGATTCACCTGAAAACATATGTTTTTTTTCTGGGGCTGATTATAATATTAGGGTTTTCCTGCTTTCAGAAGATATGCCCAGATCTTATGAAGACCTCAATTAGTATATATGCTTACCTCATCGCCCCACTTCTTATATTCCTTAGTTTAGCAACAACTCTGATTATTCTAACGTTTCCTCCCCAGAACATGGTCAAGGGTGGACACACTTGAGGCCATTTTTTAAATCTATTGTGGGTTGAGATAATTGCTGAGAACCTTCACTTTGCGCTGAGTAATCACATCTCCATAAGTCTCAGGATCATAAAACAAATCTTTTCGAGTGCTGTAGTAGATAGGACAAGACACCCAAAGTGCATGATTTGCGTTTGATCTGTTCTTTGTTTGGCATTATTTTATGGTGACCTTTGGTAGAGGACAAGTGCATGAAATGCACCGAGTCATATGTGGGTCTAGAACTTAGATGAAAGAATGATTTAATAAAGCATTTTTAAGTACAGTGGATGATTTGTTGCAAAGTTAGATCCCTCCCTTCTTTCTAGGTGATTACCTATATCCCCCCATCCTTCTTTGACTTTTGCTAATGTGTACTTCATACAATAATTACGGAACAATATTAGTGTTATTTGCCCCCCCTCTTTGGATATAAAAAATGGACAAGTGGTACTATAATTGCAACGTTCCCTTAAAAAATTCTCGTAGACCATGGATTTCATCCTTAACAAAACACACACTGAATCCTCCTTGACGGAGAAAGTATGTGGTGTATCTACTTCAATATGGAAAATCTAAAGATTGATGAAACAAAGTTAGCCCCTACCATTATAAAATGTTTGCATGAAATATATGGGCTACTCTATTCTGACTAATCTTTTCTTGCCTCTTCCTTTTTTATATTCACACTCGGGTACGTTTATGCTGTTCTATGAATATTATAAAAATAAAGAGTCTTGTTTGAGATGCAATGCACTCGTCGGAAAACCATACAACTTACTATAAAAAGGACGAGAAACAGACTCAATCCTGCATCAGAAAAATCATCAAGAAACGTTCTTAGATTATCCAATCCGGCTTCCTCCAATGTCAAGAGATCAGATAGCCAGGGAAGTCTCAACTTCCTCCAATCTCCTATCTCTCACATGGGTCAGCGAAAATGGCGGTTCGAGCGGATCTTGCGCCGAGAAGAAGCTGAAACTATTTGGGTTTGAGCTGAATCCACCCAAGAACGACCCAACATGCTCGAAACTAGAGTCCCCTGAAGGAGATGAAAGTGTCAACTCATCAAACACAGTCAAGGAAAAGAGCTCAGCCAGAGCAACAACCGATCATCATCATCAGGTAGACGACGAAAGCCACAACAAGAAGTTCGAGTGCCAATATTGTTTCAAGGAATTTGCAAACTCGCAGGCGCTGGGGGGCCACCAGAACGCGCACAAGAAGGAGAGATTGAAGAAGAAGAGGCTCCAGATTCAGGCCAGGAAGGCCAGCCTCCACCAATACCTGCAACCTCTCCAAAACAATCTCCATCTCTTCAATTTCCAAGGCTCAGCCAGCAATAGTAGCTCTGGCTCTTGGTTTTTCTACGAACCCTATAGTAATAGCTCCGACCATCAGTTCACTCTCTATGATGAATCTCAGATCAGCTTCAGCCCAGTAGTTGACCAAGATGCTCGCTTTAACGGGTTCGACTCTGATGACCTTCATCAGGTGCGGCAGTATAACCCTCCTAACATTTCTTTCCAACAGGACTCGTGTATGTTCCCTCTGACATGTGGCGAGAGATCCGGAGGAAGTTACCACCTGCCCATGGACACAGCGGGGTCGGCAGGTCCGAAGCAAATTAGCTGTAAATCCTTGGATCTGCAGCTAGGTCTTAGCGTCCAATCGAACATACCGGGTTGATTATAGGTCCTCTAGAAGTAGGGGTTTACAAATGACAGGTGAATAGTGCATTGTGTAAGCTTAGAACCGTTAGGAAAATGGGAAAGAAAGTGAATGAAAATTCAAGAGAGAAGTATATTCTCGTCACAGATTTTTCTCTGCTTCTTTGATGGGTAAATTTTGTGCGATTGTATATGCATCATGTTCTTGCATATTTCATTGTTTGAAGAAAAAAAGACCGCACCTTTTGAAAAATCATGAACCAAGGTAGTTCAAGAACACGAACGCCCAAGTTTCATGTTCTTGTTTAGTTTACTGCTTAGAAAAGCGTGGTTGCCGATTGATGATTTACTCGAGTTTTTAAAATGTTTGGTGGTCATCTCCTTATCCTGAGTTGGTCGTTTTTCTCGGAGGACTGCATAATCATAGTCGAGAATAATCCTTAGTTTAACATCGATCACAAACCTATTTGACAATCTAACTCCCCTAGACAAATGGTGTCTTAACAATAATCTCTTGCGATGGACTTCAAATTGCTTGATCGGCTTCCTAACCATGTTTGTTTCTTCGCCTAAGACATCGTACTAAAGGATCGAAGACTTTGTTTTCGTTTGTTTATATACTCGTGAAGCAACCGCGTTCTACTTATTTTATATGTATGCTTACGTAGATGAAAGAGGAATAACAGGTTGTGGCCATGTTTTCAATGTGAACTCTAGGACAAGTGCGCTCATCTTATCTTATAAGATTTTCTTCTTGTTTTGTCCTAAGAATCTTTTCTTATAAGAATATAAAGGGTCCCTTGCGGGAACCTCTAAGAATGACTTAATTAGCCCACTCATGATGAGCGCCTAAGCCAGAGTCCAATCACCAACTCTATTATATTCTCCATCGATTTAAATTATTATTTTATTAATAAGCACTATCGGCTACAGACCAATAAAATCCCCAAGAACTATATTTTATCGGTTAATGTTGTAGAGTCAAACATTGTGATTCTTGATAGAACTTAATGTAATGAGTTGATTCTTGATAGAACTTTGTTATTTACTTGGATGAGAGAGCTGGTTGGTCCTTGGTAGAATCAATTTAGGTCGTCGAAAGTAATCTCGTATTGTCTATGCGCAATCTTTTCCTTGGACATCTGACATCGAGAGTTTTAAGTTGGTCTCCTTCATCGTACCCAATTACGTGGCTTGGCATGTTTCCCTTTCAATTTCCACAAGCTTAATCACAATTTGGACTAAATCCACTTACGAAAAAATCGATGAATCATCTCACGTTGGGATGAACAAGATTCCACCAAACCCCGGAGTTTGGATGACCTATAAAGTGCTTTATTACGTGAAACCTTTTATCGGTGGATGACTTAAAAGACAAAATTGTCTAAACTTGGTTTTTCTTCGGGACAAGCGAGAGTGATTCGACTGGAAAAAAGAAGAAGTTGAAAAACCATCTAAGGGCGGCGATTTCTGACGTGATACAAAAACACAATTCTAACACTAGACAACTCGACAACTTTTATCAAGAGAAACCCAAATCCAACACGATACAAAAGCACACCTCAAACACTATATAACTTTTATTAAGAGAAGCCCGAATCAAATGCGAATGAATTTGAAATTGATACGTGTTCATCCATTTTATTGAATACAAAATTTACGATTATATTGGACTATCTTGATGACGATATGAAATGTTAGAATACTCGACCTCATGAGTATTATCACGCAATATGTATTGCCACGCTCGTCCAATTTTTATACAAATGACATTAACACGGGAAGAACTTCTACTCTTATATAGTTTTTATATGGTTCGATGAAGGCAGATTATCCAAGTGCGATTACTAAAGTGGAATCCTAGGATCAATCTTTAATTAATAACCAGCTAGTTTCCTCGTAGCTCAGTCGTCTTAATGGGTCCCAGAGAAGATAGGCTTGGACTTTGGATCCACATTCAAATGAAGCAACCTTAGACTATTATTTCATTAATTTTTTTTTTTTGGGTGGGGGGTGTGAATTGCAGTCGCTAGGTCCAAATTCTGAACAAATACGAAACCTACCAACCTACTCACCGCACCCGATTCAATATATAAATGCCCCAGGAAATTCTTAAACTAATAAATAGATTTCTTTACATTCGATAATCGTGCGCGTTAGGTGAACCAGCGAATTGCCCCCCGCAAGCTCAAAAACTTTCTTTAATGAGCCTTGTCAATCGTCAAAACTCGATCTATTTCATTTATCTATTTATGAATGCAATTTTTTAGTTCTGGGTTACGTGCATAAGAAAGTGAATGTGCCATCTAGACTCGAACATATCATCGTCTAACAAGCAAGATTTAGTAATACTAAAGAAACAACCTGACCCGGTCGTACACCGACGCCCGGACTTGGATTAGTACGAAAAGATAAAATTGCAATTTGACTTCCTCTTTCATTGACCCTACGGTTCAGATTGAGCAAATGCTTTTCACGTGGATTAAGCACCGAGTCGCAGCAATCATACACACATATATCGATTTATATTAGAAAAACATGCCGCCAGGATAGTATTTTTCGTACGAAAAAGCTCCTCAGATCAGTACACGTGTTCATCAACATATTTATTTATTTTCTTTAGCAGGAGTCCATCTTCATGTTGATGAAGGAACGATTGAAAATTCAAAATCGAAATTAGCGAGTAAAAAGAATAAGGCATTGACGTTGACATCAATCACTTGACGGATAATCCGGCAGATACTTTGAATCTAGGGTCGAATTATTTCTTACGGTTTGGTTGCTTAAACCCTATTGAAGAAGACCGTTTTATGAGTTATTGAATTGAATATTAGTTTTCTGGGTTCCATCTCGACTAAAAACACGTTGCAGAAGATTACTCCAAAAAAAAAAAAAAAGAATTATAACGTGATCTGGGTTGAAATTTGGTTTTACATCTAAGAGAGTCTTAGCAACCGAATATAAAATAACTCAGTCGCCCAAACAGTCAATAGGCAATTCAAAGTTCAAAATCCACATGCCTCCCTACGTGGCATCAAATGATTGATAACCAGATGATGTGATTACGACATGGGATCTTATTGAGCCTGAGCTCTAGCAAAGACGATTGTCACTAGAGATATTATGTTGATTCAACTGAATTGTGGTGCGACATTAAAAACTAAAACGAGTAGAGATTCTAGTTGTGTTGGTAGCATGCACGTGCAGTAGAAATTTGATACTTTCATTTGAAAAAATCACCAAGATAGAGTTTAAGTCCATTCAAAAGCTTAAGCTTTTGCATTAATATATTTTAACTTGAATCTTTAACGTCCATATTCATCCCTTATCTCTTTCTCCAAACCGAATCATAGAAGTTACTGTCGGGACTGCGTTGCTACATCACATCAAGAAAGAGCCTAGTCCACTCCAAAGCTTAAGCTTTTGCACCAACAAATCCCAGCTTTAACCTCCAACGCCTACCTTCATCTCTAGTCTCTTTTTTTAGACTAAACCAGAAGTCTAATATCTTCACCTGAGAGATCACCAAGAGAAAGCCTAAATTCATCCGTCAATATGTCCATTTAGACTCACATTTATTAAAAATATTAAATTAAGATGATGTGAGTCAATTATAATATATCAACTGCTCAAATTATACCAATTTTCTGATGTGAGATTTTTTTTAACATAACCCGTACATACATCTCAACGAGAACATCTCAAATTAAATGGGTATTAAATTTATAGACATGAGTATGTCTTTTAACGATGATTATATTACCTACGGCACTTGTTGAAATCGCAGGACCAAGATCACACAGAAACTCAAGTTAAATTAATCAAGAGGAATCGACGAACTTTCGCAGCCGTCTTATTTGTACCCCGATATGATTGTGAGGGGAAAGTAACATACATCAATAATTCCCCCGAGGAAACATCGAACGACCCTGATCACAGATTTAACATTCTAAGATGAAGAAAGATGTGACTACAGCAAGATTTCCAGCGACCACTGATGGAACCATGAAGTTGCTTGCTTCGTTATATGACCACGACCAGCAAATCAATGATCACGCATAAAATAATGGATTTTGCAACAAAAGAAACCACATGACGAATGGAATCGCATTTCAAAACTTTTCAAAGCTTAATGATGGAATTAAACATAATCTCGTGAAGATTGTCGCCTAATAATTGTCCTACAGAAGAGGGACGATTTTACTGGTCCGTTCAATATTTTGAGAAGTGGATTTTTTTAACTGTTAAGGTAGATTTCTCAAAAAAAAAAAATGGTAATTACCAACAAAAAAAAAAAATTCTATTGATAGAGGGAGTTATCAATATCTCTCAATATTTTGTTGACAACTTATTGACCCTTCGATTGGACCCGAGTATGTCCTAAAAGTACTTCATCTAAACTTTGGGACATAAAACATTGGGGGTATTTCCTCCTGGATAGGGAAGAAAAATTTAAACTCAGAAATTAGGAGGCCCTTCAGGTCTCGTAAGGGGTGTTTGAAGAACTGGTAGGTCAATATAGTAGCTGCCCATATTGGTGAAGGTGAAGGGGTGGGCGAAACACCCACTACAAGGTTGAACTGTGCTTTGTACATCGTCTCTCAACTGACTTGTAAGCTTTATACCTCTGATTGAGAGACATTGTGCGATGATTACCAACTCTCCTTTAGAATTTATAAATCACTGATCATTAATATTTTTTACACACTTTTATTTGTCTTTTTTTATTATTAATTAATGTCTTATTTATTGATCGTTATTCAAGTGACTTTTAAACTTTTTTTTTTTTTGTATTAAACCTTCCACTCGTTTTGAGTTTATGAATCTCATTTTAATTATTTGCCAATGTTTATTTGAATTTTTTTGCATAATTTGTCAGCTTGTATTTATCATTTACCAACTTTGGTTTTGTCTTCGTACAAAAGCCCTAAATTTATCAAGTCCTACATTAAATTTACCAATTTATATTGCGTGACTAGCCAGTTTTTTTCCAATTATATTGCTAACTAATTTTGGTTTACTAAGTCTTTTTGAGTTGTTTACCAATGTTTAGTTGGTTTTTTTTGCCAAAGAATATCTTATTTGCAAAAGAAAAGAAAAGACGGTAATTAAAGCAAAATACACTTAATAAGTAACTCAAAAGAGAGTTGATAATCCAAAATTATCTAATAAACTTAATTAGAGAAAAGTTGATAAATCACCTTAATTAAGATCGGTAATTTCTAAAAAGTCAGCAAACTTTAAAGCATTTCAATAAGAGTTTGTAAATGATAAGGAAAGTTGGGAGTGGGTAAGTTTTTAAAAAGAGTTAGTAAATGTAAAATTTGTAGCTCAATAGAAAAGCTAGTGAATGAAAAATAATAAATGAACATTGGTAAGTAATTTAAATGAGAATTGGCAACCCAAAATTAATTGGTAGTTTAATAAGACAAAATTGGTGAATCCCTCTAATTTAGATTGGCAATTTTCCATGAGAATCCAGGGCCAAACTTTAGAGTGAGAAAAGGAAAAATAAAAGTACAAATCTATAAACATCATCTAAGAAAGATGGTACTATGCACATTCATGTGATAGAAATCACGTTAAGTTGATAGTGAAATTAAGGAGAAGAGGAAGTCATTCCCACATAAATCTAGGGCTGCCTTATATTGGTAATGCACATCTAGATCACCGGGAGGCGTGCCTCGAAACTTTCTTGTGACGTTGGATTCTTTCCTTGCAAGTCGTGTTATGATTAGGTCAATGGCGATCGGCTTAAATTAAGTGGATGCTGATAAAGCTAGGAAAAGTGTTTACAGTAAAAAGGAATAAAGCAGGGAAGAGACAAAAGGTAAAGGGGAAGTCACTGGGACATGTCTCCATTTACGACGACTTAAAACTTGCCACCGGTCAAACACCTAGAATAATGGGATGAACTCACAAGTCACCAAAGGCGATTCTCTTTAATGATTATTCGTCGTGGTTCATGCTACCACTCGTTTCTCCTCCCGGGTTTTCTTTTGGAAAAAAGCACCTGAACTTCTAGATGTTATCTCAATTCTGTCCCATTTAACATTAGCATGGAAACCTCATTTGACAGCGATAAACTAGGAAACGCACTTGTTGTCTAGTGGTTGGAGCTGCCGAGAGGATGCGTATGAATAGGACGATTTAGGTGCATTTACATGAGTTTAGATATCATATTGTAATAGACAAAAACGGCTTCTCTCTCTTCATTTTTAGAGAGAGAAAATCGTCTCGAGAGCCGGAAGATGAACTTCGCAACGCACACGGTCGCCAACCTATGCCTTAGTGATTTTCTCCATTTGCTCGTTGATTTTGTCGATTCTAGATTGGCTATTCCTTGAGGTACCTACGGATGATACTTCTAGAGAACTTTCTCATGGTTGCTTGAGGGGTGTTGGTTCGTTTATTTTGATGGATTCTTCCAAAACTGAGCTCAAAGTTGAGTTGAGGGAGACACATGTATATTTGAGGAATGGCTTTGATCCATGTTGGAATATTCTTAAATTAATAGGTAAAGAGATACCACATATATAGAAACTAGAAAGACCATGTAATTCTGGTAAATAAGCGATGTGAAATGTTTTAACAAAGCATTTCTTCTTTGATTAATGATAGCTTTGCGCTACTGGGACTGCTTTAGTTATAAGCATATAGATCTTGATATATGGAAAAAAAACCTGGACTAAGGAATATAGAGCTCCACAAATTTAGGCAAGGATAAATGACACAGCGTACATGTAATGAAGAGATGTGTTTATTAGGTAGATCGTACATGGAATGAAGAGCAGTGTTTATTACAACATTCCGTGTTTAGCGTAGACGAAGCACTCGCGAAGCCAAGATAATCAGATTATGCAGTAAGAAAAAGTAAAACACTCCAGCACATCCAATGACAAACTGCATGATATGGAGGCTAGACACATTACGCCCTCTCTCCGACGATGAAGAAGGACACAATCAAAGCGAGAACTCCGACCACCATGGACGGAAGCATGAACAAGCCATTGCCCGTTGGCGAAGGCGCCATGTGCATGCCTGGTGGCATTTTGTTGCTATCGCCATCAGGCGATGAATCGCCGTACTGAGCAGTGACCGCCATGACCGAGACGAAGAGGCAAAGAGCCATCAACCCCGTTTTGAGGAGGGAAGAAGCCATGTTTGTTTGGGTTACGATTATAAATCTTCCCGGGGATGAATCAATAAGTTCACCGTGGCGATTGTAGTTCTTCAGGCCCCAAATATATAGGCCTCAAGGCATGTGAAAACCACGACAGGCGACGGGCTTAGGAGGCTGGACGGTTTTGTCTCCATGGAGACGTTAAAATTGAAGATTGTATCTATATTTTATCTGTGATCTCTATGTTTGTGTTTTTTCTTCTTATTTTCTTTTGGCAAATTCGAACAAGAGTTTTGACTAATGTCTTTGGGAATATTCTACCTCGTAACAACGCGTAATTTATTTTAATTGCATGTTAATTAAACGGGCCTGATAAACATTCCCCAGCGTGGGATACATCTCGTCGTAGAAGTCGATGCAGATGTTGATGAGCTTAAATTAATATGTCGGACGAATTATTTTAGCATATTAAACTTATGGGAAACAATTAATATAATATACACACACACATCGGTATTTCCGGGGCGGCAACAAGGAAGATAATGGGTCACAGGTGTCTTAAAGCAAATGCTACCAGAGTTCTCTCTTGCATCCCAGCAAAGCTCTTTGGCCCAATTCTATGCGGATTGTCTTGCTTTAGACATATTTTCTATTATTTTCCTCGCTTAATTCCTGACGCCTAGAGAATATTAAAGTTATTGTTGCAACATATAGAGCGAATATGTCTATACACTGCCTATATTTTATGGGGGACTTATGGTGCTCAGAGGCCCGCTTCATGTACTCAAATGGATTATCTTAATGAAATGAAGTTTATCTTTTCGACTAAAATAATAATAAATAAATAAATCATAATTTGGCCACACAATAGGCTGCCAATAATCAAGTAATGACTCGAAGTGATAAGATGGTAATGTTGGAGGATGATTTAACCAATATTTTAAAACATGTAGGGCCGTCAAAAGGGTGATCCAAGTTAGGTTTAGGTGAGTTGAAAATGGTCCAACTCAAAATGACTCATTTAAACTATATTGTCTTATTTTAAAGCAATACAATTATAACAATACATCACCAATATGACCTGGACTTCAATCTTAACAATTTTTCTATTTAAATTTTTGCCTCTGAAAAATGAGTGATTCCATAGATCAGCTTGCTGAGTTAATGAGAGAATTCAAGGGTCAAGTTATGGACGGGGTCATGAAGTTAGTGATGAAGCCAAGGGTGGTGTATCTTAGCCGAGTGACAAGCAGCGCCCCTGCTAAAACTATGAATATAACCATTAATTAGAGCTCAATGTTGATAACCCTCCATATGAGACATCAATAATTATTCAAGAAGATGTTCATATCAATATAAATCTGAAGATTTTGATACTCACATTATCCACTCACTGCACAATTCTCTCTCCATATGGGCAGGAAAGTGGATACGCGATTTATCTAACATGAAATCTCTTGTAGAAGTTGAGGACGATACATGTTGGATGAGAAAAAATAGGAGCCATCATCACATCGCATTCGTCGTCATTCCATTCAATCCAACAGACTTGTCCCCTTTTTCAGCATTTGAGGTGGTCAAAGGGAAACAAGACTCCTAAACCAGTTCCGAGTTCAGGGACACAGACTCTTCTAGAAGCACAATAACTATGACACATATCATATTTTGTTCATCTAGTTCGGGGAAGCTCGGTAAATGCAAAATCAACAAATCACAGATTTCTAAGACCCATCAAAAGGGGAACATTAGACAACTGAGAAAAATCGACTTGAGGAGGACTGGCTCAACACTTTGATGCACTATAATCCAATCTGGTCGCCCCTTATTAGCTCTTCTTGTGCAGGAGCTCTCTTGGACGTTACAGAAATCAGGGAGGCCAGCGACGCCAGAGCCTATCAATTGGAATCAAAGAGAAGGGAGAAAGCTCGCAAGTCATGATCGGTGGAACTGAAGGAGGAGAGGAGAGAAGCGAAAATTAAAAAGGAACCCAGACCTGTTTCCTTAACTCTCTTTTTTTTTTTTTTTCCCTTTTTTCATCCTGTTTCCTTAACTTCACTATATTGATTAAGCGAGTTGAAAGTGGGCTTATAACATCCTCACCAAAACTCATCTTTTTGGGGCTTTTTGCGTAGGAACCCATCATGACTTATATTTTAAATTTGAGGTGACTCATATGTAATCCACATCAATAAATCTAGGTTATACAATTGGTTTGTGACCCTTTTCAAAAGTTGCTTCTTTAGCTTGCAGTTGAGACTTCTCCAACACTTCCTCTTCAAGATGAGGCTCCATTTCCACTCTTCAAGAGGAACAAAATATAAACTTTAATAGAAAAAGAATCAAAATGATTGCACGAGATAGCAATTTAGTTATTCAGGGAAAGTATACATACATACATTAACATATCCCTACATAAAATTTAATCTTTTTCTTTGGAACAACGTGCCCACCTAATATAAGTCGATGCAAAATATATGGATCGAGGTTATGTGCCAAACTTCCAAGAAGATCGTTGAAACTATCCAATATTTTGGTATAAATAGTAGTCCGCCATAACTCATTGATGTAAAACTGCTGTATGAAAGCCGTGCTAGATAAGCCTGAAAGAAGCGGAACTAGAAAAATAGGAAGAATAAGATGCCCCAACGTGATTCTTGCATGAACTGGTGGGGAAGGCAAGGCAGTGCCCAAAACGCAGCGGTTCTCAAATGCGTTTGCACTGTTAATGTCTAATAAATGGACCTATCGAAATAATTGATTACACATTTTTTAGAACTTCTAAAATTTGATCCGAAAGTTTCGTGACTTAATTACAATTTAGTATAAGTTTTAGGGTTTTTTGTGCATTTATCTTGTCCTTTTTTCACTATTTACTAACGAGGATATTGAAAGCAAAACTTTCAATTTGCCTTCCATATAATCCGTAATCGTAGCTTCGGTTTTTCCATTTTGCGTTCCTTAACGACGAGCAATGCCAGCATAAGTGGTGCTGTCATTGCTTGAAAACGACGGTGCAATTTCAACCACACTTCTTTCCTTGTTTTTCCATCCAGATCCTCTTGTGATCTCCAGCCTGTCTTTCTCCTTGGGACTTTTTCTTGTCCGGTACGAATCTTTCTTTCTATTTTTACAAATTTTAGAGCTTAATTGCTATGCAAAGCCAAAGTGTTACAACGTTAAGATAATCTGATTCAAATCACACTTCACAATGCTGACTCTTAATTTTCTTTTGGCCAAAACCTTTTACACTTGATAACTTATAGGCCTCACTTGGTTCCATATGTAAGGAATCCTCAAATGGATTACCATTTCAAGCAATATCTTTCTCTAGAATGATATATTCTTTTTCATCATTGGGATGAAAATGAATTGTGCTTTTTGGAGAAAACTTCTCATCAGTAAACAACCATCAACTGTGATCGGAAGCAATCGGTGGCAAGTTGGCAATTAGCGGTGGCATTGGTGACCGGCATTGGTGACTACTAGTGATTGATGAGTAATGGAGGCAGTCGATAGAGTTGTGTTTTTGACAATTTTGTGGTTATAGAAATGTGAAAATGGAATTGCAATAATATAAGTAATTAAATAGACTCAAATCTAATAAAATTTTTATCAATTATAATTATAGTTAACACATGATGCACGATAAGTCAATCAAATCAAGTATGTGGCACACTTATTCAGCATATGCTTTTTTACTTTTTAATTCAAGAAGACTCTTGTCAAATGTGAATGACTCTTTGATTTGATGACCTAATCCTCCATGACATATAAAGACAGGCTCTTTATGTCGGCATGGAGGGCCCGCAAGGCGTGAAGATTAATTTCACAAACAAAAAGAATTTTCCAAATTTTTACAAGGCACAGATCTAGACATATTATCATCGCACGATATCATCATGGGACGCAAAGGTCTTTTCAAGCTACTAGTGGTTCAGGCTCAATTAAGCAATGGCAAGTTTCACGTGATGCACGACGCCATGACCAGATGATGGCCCAAAGACGTCCAAAATTCGGTGGAAAGACGCCATCTGGGAGTCATTCATTTAACACTCGAAAGTCATTGATTGGATCTTCGGTTCTTCTTTTTTAATTAAAGGGTGCGTGCCCTCCAAGCCACAAATTACGCCAGTCACATCTTTTTTGGGACTGCTTCCCTGTGTCTATCTGTACACTGCGGCAAAGCAATCCCGCGATATTGGTCCGGCGCCTTCATTGCATGTCTAAACTCGTTGAAATGATATCGCATTTGTCGGTTCTTTTGCTAAGTATAGGCCGATTCGTGGTAACTTTTTATCAGCCAGTCCAAGCAAGACCTCTTCTTTTCTCCGATACGGTGCTATCAGTCAAGTCTTGGTTACGAGTCAACTTGCACATTCCCTGAATTACTTACTGTACGTGCGCATTCTCTTGGGACATCTTCAGCAGCATGGACCTATGTTTTCCGTTACAAAGTAGAGTAACATCATGGAAATGTAATGATTATGAGAAGATTAGTGTTCAAAGATTTATTTATGCCCACCCTCTGTTTACTGCGAGCTCGTTGTGTAACTTGAAAGTATGCACATAGAGTGCATTTGGAAAGACTTTTGAGAAAAATCTTTGGGGAAATGTAAAGACCATTGAGCGAAAGATGTTTTCCAAAATGCAAATTGTGTTTAGTAAATCTATTTGTGAAAGTCCATTGTGAAGTATATTTGTGCAAAATAGTGTTTGGGTAAATTAAATTTGCAAAAGACTCCAAAGGAAAAAAAAAAAAAAAAAAAAAGAGAGAGTTGGCCGGCCAAAGGCTTCGCCGGTTACCGCCGGCCAAGGGCTTCACCGATTATCGCCGACGAAGAGCTACTAGTTGCCGGCGAAGGTAGGTGGTCCGACGAGGGGGAGGCGGCGCGACAAAGGGCAACGTCTGACTAGGGTCACGACCCTCGCCGCGCCGTCGCGAGACCCACTGCGCCGCGGAGGTCGCCGGCAACCCAAGCGACCTTCGCAACCTCGGCAACCCAAATCTAGGTCGCAGCGAGGTTGAGACATCCCGATTTTCCAATTCTATTTTCAATAAATTGAGACGGGCATTTCGTTGGCACACATATAGTTATTTTCTTTGAGTCGGCCACTCATATGAAAAAGAATCTATCGGGTGAAGCTGTTAAGAGTTTCTAATGCATCGGACTCGAGAATTTGACTAGGAAGCGACCTTTCGACCGAGCTAATCTGCAAGGGTCATTACGACACGATTAAAATCGATTAGAGATCGGAGATAGGTCGACTCGACAGAGGCATGTGATCAGGTGTGGGTGATTCCACAAGATCACACAATTCTTGTCGATCGGCACTAGACCGACTTTTCTATCGATTGGGTATCCTGTGTTCGTATTTGAAACCTTGAGATTACCCCGACAACCGAAAGTCGCCAATATTTCAAAGATGTACATTGTGGCTTGAGATGATCAACCACAGGTCAAATGCGTGAAAATTTTTAAAGGTTACCCGGTAGGTTGGGTCGCACTAGTATCGTGCCAAAGTGAAATTAACCGTGGAATTGAGATCGAATTCAGAAATTGGAAGTCTGGGTGTGTCACAAATTATTTTAGGAATGTTAACTTATCTTTGGAAGATTTTTCGCGCAAGCCGAGCTTTTTCAGCATAATAATCAGAGCATGGTTAATTTGGTTCGGAAAATTGGTAGGCCCTCTTTTGGTGGTATTTTTTTAGATCAAGATAGTTCTATGATCAAGTAAATATGTGAATTGAAGCGTGATGACATTGTGTTAATTTAATTTAGCTTCAATTGGATGGAATTAATTGAGAAATGATTGAATTAAATGTACAAGGATTTGGACCCCGGCGAAAAATGAAATTGCAACCATTGAATAATATTGTGGGAGAGGAGATAGTGGAAGATGACATCATGCAGGTGATGTCATGCTGATTGAAGCCAAGCGAATGAGAGCTTGACAAGTGACAAGTGGTAATTGGCTCTCAAAAAGTGGGGCTCTCCCATCATCTTCAACCTTGGAAAGGGAGAGAGAGAGAGAGGCGTGCGAACCAGCAGCTCGCCGGCCGCCCCTCCGCCCGCTCGGCCGCCCGTTCGTCGTCGTCGTCCGTCCGCCGCCGCCGGTGCCGTTCCTCCTCCTCCCGCGCGACCTAGCCCACGCCATGCTCCGCCCTAATCAGCCCAACCGAGATGCCGTCCGCTCGAACCAAGCCAGCAGCTCGCCGGCCGCTCGCCTGCTCGCCATCGTCGCCGTCGCAGTCGCTGCTCACCCGCCGCCCATCGCCGCGCCGCTCACCTCTCCGTTCTGCCGTCCGCCGCTCTGCCTCAGCCCGCGACTCTAGCCCTCCATCCAGCTGCTGTTCGGCCAGCTCAGGCCGCGTTTCAGTCACCTCCGGCCACCGTGAGACTCGCCGGAGCTCCGCCCGGCCCGTCCAAGCCCCGCCACTCATCCTCCGCCGTTCCTCCGCCGAATCGCCGCCGGATCCACCCATTCTCGGCCTCAAACCGCCATGGACAGCAGCCAAGAAAAAAATGGGTATGCAGCGGACGTTTGGCCCGTTTTGGCCGCCTTCCCGAGCCCGGATGCTCGGCCCGCTTTGAGGAAAGTTGTTCTCCTCGGCGTCCCCGTCGTTTTGGTCCGCTCGGTTCGCTAATCCGGTGAGTTTAACTCACTAAATCTTGATTAGAGGGTTAATTATGCCCTAAGTGTGCTTAGTCTAAGTTAAGTAAGATTAGGTTGGTAGATTAGTTTATTTAAATATGTATTAGATTAAGTTGTTTAATTAAAGTTAAACATGTTTAGTTTAAGGGTTAAGTAGGTTTATTTTTAAAATAAACCTTGATGTGACTTAAAGGGATTTATTTATGATTTAAATAAATGTTTCGAAATTGTTGGATTATTTAATAATAAATCATATTCCGAAATTATTAAAAATATTATTATTAAAAAAAAAACGAAAAAATTATTTTTGACCCCTTTGCTCGAATTTCGTGCCGATCGCTGCCATGTAGTTGTATTGTGAAATTGATGAATGAATATCATAAATTGAGCGTGATTAGTGAAAAATATGGATATTATTATTATATTAATTTTCGGAATAAATTTAATTATTTAATAAATTCGAAAATTTATTTTGGGACCCTAAATTCTCGAATTTCGTGCTTTGATCGCTTTGCTGTGCATTTAGAATTTGAATTTGATGAATGGATGTGGCAAATTGGGTGTTGATTGTGATAAATATGGATTTCTTCATAAAAACCCAAGTGTTGGGTTTTGATGCAAAAATTGGATTTTAATAATTATATTAAATAGTGGGATTTGAAAAAGTGAGATATTGGCTTTTTGATTCGAAATTAGCGTGTCCCCACACACGTGAGTAATTTCTGGAATGTTTTTAATATGAAGAAAAATGGCCGGGATCACTATTTTAAGTGAAAGCATTGATTGAAATATAAAGTGTCCTGGGGCCGATTATGCTTTGACTGTGTGATAACTAAGAGGAATCGTCCTGGGCTGTTGAGCCGGACTTGCCCCTATATGGGATGCCCACGTGGTGGATGCGGGTCGCAGTCGATTCTGGGCCCATGCTCCTTCGGGAACGCTGTCGATTTACTGACGAAGCCGCGCTCCAAGGTGAGGAGGCGATGCCTGGCTATGTGCCAGTAGATAGCCGAACTGCGAGTAGGCTATGCCTTTGTGTGGCAATGAATAACAATTGGAATGCATGTTGAGTGTTGTTGATGTGTCGGATTATGGGACGGAATTGTGTGGCATGGAATGGGACGTGTCATAACGATTTAGTCTTATAATCAGGACCCCCGAGGTTGTTGGTTATATGAAAGTGAAGGCGTTCCGGTTGTTTAAGTTCATATTACTATCTGTGATTGAGTGATTTGAATTGTGCTAACCTGCAAGAAGGAACTGAGGCGAGGTAAGTCTTTTGTGTGATGTGGCTAGGCCACCTGTGGTGTATTTTCTTTCTAATAGGGGTTTAGGGGGTTGAACTTGCTGAGACATTGTCTCATCCCGGTTTGGGGAATACAATTTCAGGTCCTTGGTGGATGGAGCGGCTAGATAGCTTTGGTTGGCATTCGGGAGTTGCAGAGGTGAAGTCATAAGGATTGGAGAACGTGTCCGACTTGTAGGTCGTAGGACAGTTCCTTTTTAAGAGCCGGTCTTTTGTAGACTTTTGGCTATAGGCTTATGTTTGTAATTCTGTTGATTTATGAAAGTGTTATGTTGTGGTTTTGCTTCCTGCTTTTCTATCCCGTATTTTGTTGTCAGGGGATTTGTTTCGCTTCCGCATGTGCAATAAAAATGAATGGGTCGGCGACTTGTCCTGGGAAGTCGCAATTGATCGACCGTAGCGGGATGTGCGCGCGCTCGGGGTTCGGGGCGTGACAGAGGTCATGGAGGTCGCGCACCGCGACCCAAGCAACCTTCACGACCCAAATCTGGGTCGCAGCGAGGTTGTGGGTCACTTGGGTCACCGCGACCTCCGGTGACCTCCGCGACCTAGATCTGGGTTGCGGCAAGGTCGTGGGTCGCAAGAAGTTGTGAAGATAGACCTTGTCGCGACCCAGGCAACCTCCGCAACCTCCAACGACCTCTGGCGACCTCCGCGACCCAGATCTGGGTCCCAGCGAGGTCATGGGTCGCTAGAGGTCGCGGCAACCAACGCGACTCAGATCTGGGTCGCACGACTGGTCGGCGACGGTCGCCAGGGTGCCGCGACCACATCGGCCTCTCTCCAGCCCGTCGCCGACCCATCACAACCTCACCGGCTACTATTTGAGAACTTGACGAAGAAGACAATGAACAGTGCATCGGCCTTTCGAAAGTTTTGAAAGCCCAAGGCGCTTAGGACCTACCTTGGGCTTTCAGCTTATAAAATGCCAACTTTGCCATTAAGAGACTTGCAAAGTTTTTTCCCAAACGTTTTATATTGGCCCAAGGGGCTTTTGATGGCCAAAGCCCCTTCCAAAGCTGATTCCAAACAGACTCATAATCAAAAGCGTATGTCGTCTAGCATAGCAAATTTAAAGTTCATTTTGGCGTCTTATCCTTGTTTTGTTTTGTTTTTTTTTTTTGGTTCGGTACTTCTTGTCCTTGTCAAGTTCATGAAATGGGGAAAGCTTTGAGGATACTATTCGACATTTATTTGCAATTATTACATTTTGATACAACACTATTTCCGTCACTTTTTATTTTAACCATATTGCTATAATTTATGAATTATTCTGTATAACTCAATTTTATAGAGTCACACCTTATCTACATAAAAGCAAAATATATATATAAGGAGGGATTTTTTAAGCTATGAAAAGTAGGGGTGTGCATGGTATGGGTGGGCGGTTCCTAATCTAGAACTGGGAACTGCTCGCTAAGAACCAGTTTCGAAAAATTGGAACTGGGAACCGCTTACTAGTTGTATGGATCCACCCGGAAACCAGACCGCTGGTGCGGTCTGGTTTCCCGGGTAGATCCATAGAACCGGTCCAACCTCCGCGCCTTCCCCTTTTCACCCTCTCCATATCTACTTATTCTAGCTCTCCCGACCATGGTACCTTTTCACCCTCCACCACCGCCATCATTGCCACCGCCTTCGCTGTCTCCCACTCCTCCCTTGAGACTGACAATGAGGAGGACGATGAGCCATTCTTAGACTTGAAGTTCGCCCTTGTCCCTGAAAATGAGGATGATTGGGGGAGGCCTAAGGAGGGGGAGGAGGAAGAGGGGAGGTAGAAGTGGGACGAGCCCAACAACAAAGATGACGATAGTGACAGTGAAAGCGGAGGTGGCGACAATGATGGTGATGACGTGGAGAGAGAGTTCAAGTTCGAAGGGGGAAAAGAGAATCAACTCACTGTTTCACCGAGTTCGGACTAAGACTCGAAGGGAGATGAGTAGATCCGAAGGTGAATTGGAGAAGAAGAGGGAGCTTGGGAAGATTTTGAACTAAGAGAGATGAGATGGAGAAGGAGAGTAGTGAATTGAGACAAGATGATGATTAGAGTCCTAAATTTTAGATTTGCTAATTTCGATTTTTTTTAATATTAAAAATTAACATGTATTATTATAATATAACCGATCCGGTTCGGGTGGACGGGTAGACAAATCTGCCTATGGAACCGGGAACCGGACCAGTACCCACTGGTTCTCATAAATTGGAACTGGGAACTGGACCGGTTCCCTTAAGAACCACCGATTCCATGAGGTCCTGGTCCAGTTCCAGGCGGTTTGGTCGGGTCCCGGTTCTTTTGCACACTCCTAATGAAAAGTGGAATTGGGAGGGGCATCCATGGTTTCATTTGATTCATTGTTGTGGGATCCAACTCTGAACACATCAATCTGGATTTGCAATTCCTCAATTCCAATTAAAAGCAAACTAGGTTAACTCTTATCGGTTTCAACAGCAAACTCCGCTACAAGTGCGAATCCTTGAGTTATATTCCTTGATATCCGGATGTCTTTTTTTAGCATGGCTATGATGCAGTAGAGACTGAATTGTCAAATAAGCTATGGTTATTAATTGAATTGAATGTTATGTAGCGAGTCTGGAACTTTATGGGAGCATCTCCAGGGTAGCTAATGCTTTTCGCTTTTTCACCCTTCATCATACGAGATAACATCGTCTTGTAAATACGTATTCCAACTTATTGCACCAGCTGCTAGCATATACACATATCTTGCTAATGATCTGCGATCATCCAAGTTACCGGCGTGATTCGAATCCACATACTCTGTGGTTTTATTGCCATTGACGTTCCTCTAATACATAATGCCAACGTTTGTTGTCCTCTTTAAATATCTGAGAATCCATTCCACGGCTTCCTAATGAGTTTTACCTGGGTGCTTCATGTAACGGCTGACAACACTTACAGCTTGTGAAATGTCAGGCTTAGTACATACCATGCCATACATAATACTAACCACTGCACTAAAATAAGAAACACGGGACATATGTTTCTCCTCCTCCTCAGTTTGCGGTGATAACTTGTTAGAAAGTTTAAAATGTGCAGCTAAATGAGTATTTACAGATTTTGGTGACTGTATATTAAAATGTACAATGATCTTCTCAATATATTTCTTTTGAGATAAACACAACATTCCTACAGCCTTGTCACGCAAAATTTCCATACCCAATATTTTCTTAGCAGCACCTAATTCTTTCATTTCAAACTTAGCACTCAACTGCCGCTTCAACACATTAATATTAGACATATGTTTAGCTGATATAGACATATATTTAGCTGCTATCAACATATCATCAACATGTAATAGCAAATAAATCAAAGACACATCCTCTAATCTCCTAAAATAAACACAACTATCAAACTGACTTTTCGAATAATCTTGACTAGTCATGAAAGCATTAAAATGTTTGTACCATTGTCTAGAAGATTGTTTTAATCAATATAAAGATTTTTTTGATAAGCAAACATGGTCTTCCTTACCTGGAATAGCAAATCCTTAGACTGCTTTATGTAAATTCATTCCTCCAATTCACCATGAAGAAATGCCATTTTCACATCTAGCTGCTCCAACTCAAGATCTTGTGTAGCAACTAAGGCAAGTAATACACAAATAGATGTATGCTTTACCATAGGAGAGAACACCTCATTGTAGTCGATGCCCTCTTGTTGAGTATACCCCTTCTCAACAAGTCTTGCCTTGAACCTAGCTGCCTCTACATCGAGAATGCCCTCTTTCTGTTTGTAGACCCATTTACATTTGACAATTTTCTGACTTTTGGGCACTTTGACTAACTTCCATGTCTGATTCCAATAGAGTGATTCTATTTCTTCATTCAGTCTCTAGCCACTATGATGACTCGGCACTAGACATCACCTCAGAATAGGATGAAGGCTCATTCATCTCCACCTCATCACCTATAGTTAATGCATGGTCAATATCAGAATAACCATAACGTACTAATGGTTTAATTTGCCTTCTTTGTTTGCTCATGGCTATGTTGTGTTGTGGCTCTGCTAGTTGTTCAGTATCACCGTCTTCAGAAACTGTGGCCTCCTCCACAATCTCTTCCTCTATTACCTCTAAGGTTTTTTGAGACTCCACCTGAAGCTCCACCTCACTTCTGATACCATGATCTGTTTGCTCTGCTATTTAAGTCTCAAGTCTCCTCTTTTGAAGCATTACGGTCTCGTTGAAGATCATGTCTCTACTAATTAGAAAATCGGGTGATCTGGAATCAATGCACCACAGCCAGTAGCCTTCACCCCTTGTGCATAATCTAGAAATATGCACTTTTTCGCCCTCGGCTCAAGCTTACTATTACTCGCATGAGCATACGCAGGACATTTGAATATCCGTAATACAGAGTAATCAACAGGTTTCTTCGACCATACTTCCTTAGGAGTCTTCCACTCGATAGCAGATGATGGAGATCGATTAACTAGGTAACATGCTATATTTACTACTTTAGCCCAAAATTCCTTGCCCAATCCCTATGTGAAAGCATGCATCGAGCTCACTCAAGCAGAGTTCTATTCTTTCGTTTTGCTACGTCATTCTGTTATGGTGTTCCAAGAAATGTGCGGTGTCTCACAATCCTTTTCTTTTGGTAGAACTTGGTAAAGTCCTTACTGTAGAACTTCATGCCATTATCAATTCTTAGGCACTTTATTTGTTTACTTGACTGCTTCTCAATCAATGCCTTAAAATTCTTGAACTGATCAAACACCTTGGATTTGTGCTTTAGGAAATACACCCATACCTTCCTTGAGTAATCATTGATGAATATCAACATATATCGAGCACCTCCTTTCAATGGAACTAGAGACGACGCCCAAACATCTGAATGAATGTATTCTACTGGTTGCTTAGTCGAATGTAGAGCTGTACCAAATTTAACACAACACTGCTTCCCGAAGATGCAGTGCTCACACAAGTCCAGCTTTCCTGTCTTCTAAACTTTCAGCAACCCCTTCTCACTCAGCATCGTCATACCTGCCTCACTCATGTGTCCCAATCGCATATGTCATAACTAAGTCAAATTTGAGTCTGACTCACCTGATGAAACTGCAGCAACTCTGGTCACGGTTTCTCCCAATAAATGATAGAGAGAATTCACCTTCTTCCCTTTCATCACTATCAAGACACATCGAGAGATCTTCAGTACTCCACCTTCCACTGTATATTTGCACCCGATGTCACCGAGTGTTCCTAAAGAAATAAGGCTCTTCTTGAGCTTCAGTATGTGCCTTACGTCTGTCAACGTTCGTTTTACACCATTGTGCATTCGGATCTCAACTGTTCCTATCCCTACAACCTTTCAAGCTGCATTATTCCATAAAAGAACTTTACCACCATCTGCAATCTAGTAGATAGTGAACCAGTTCCTACGAGGAGTCATGTGATAGGAACATCCAGAATCTAGCACCCATTTATCTCCTAGCGAACTTGTAGATACACATAAGACAGCCTCGACATCATTGGTACTTTCCTTGGCAACATTCGCTACACTGCTTGTGACACTTTGCCAACCGCCTTTATTTCTTAGCTTGGGACAATCTTTCCTTATGTGCCCCCTCCTCGTGACATTCAAAGTACTTCATGCGACCTTTTGATTTTCTATGTTGCAACTTCAACCCGCTCATGTTTCTGCTTCTATTGTTGGGCCTTCGATGTTGGTCTCTACCTCGAATCACTAGTCTACGCACTACATCTTGCGCTAGACTATCATTACGCAACTTTCTCTGCCACTCTTTTAAAAACCGGACAGATTTTACCTCTTCTGAGGTAATCATAGTACGCCCCTGTAATAAGGAGTCGGTAAAGTGCTCCCATGACTCCAGTAGAGACACCAACAACATCATGCCTTGTTCTTAATTAGGGGTGTGCATGGTCCGGCGGGCGGTTCCCGACCTAGAACCGGGAACCGCCCGCTAAGGACCGGTTCCGAAAAATCGGAACCGGGATCCACCGCTTTGTTGCGTGGATCCACCCGGGAACCGGACCGCCGGTCCGGTCCGGTTCCCGGGTGGATCCATGGAACCGATTTTGACGCCAAAAATTCTGGTTTTCAAGAGCGAAACAATTTTGGTTTCCCGGACCGCCAAAAATTGTGGTGAGGAAAGCAAGAGCTCAGAGGGTTTATGGCGAGGGGGCGGACAGCAGAGGCGGAGGAGCAGCGGTTGTGGCGAGTGGCGACCGGCGCGAGGGGGCGGACAGTGGCGGAGGAGGAGCAGCGGCGGCAGCGTGAATGCTTGGTGAGGAATCGAAGACGAGGAGAAGAGATTGAGGAAGAAACAGAGAGATAATCAAACACCGAGGAAGAAATCGGAAGAGAATCAAGAGATGAGACGCAAATTAGGGCTTCGTACCTTGTTGAGTGACGGAAAAGGGGCTCGCCAACTCGGTCGAGAGTTCTTGCGGAGCGGAGGAGTAGCGGTTGGCGAGTGGTGACCGGCTCGAGGGGGCGGACAATGGCGGAGGAGGAGCAGCGGCGGCGACGTGGATACTCGGGGTGGAACCGTGGAATCGAAGACGAAGAGAAGGAAAGGAACAGAGAGAATCGGAGGTCAAGAAGAAGAAACACGATTAGGGCTTCGCGAATTAGGGGTAGGGGGCTTCGGCCGCGACTTTTTTTTTTTTTTTTTTTTTTTTTTTTTTTTTAATTATAAATAGTACCGGTCCGGTCCGGGTGGGCGGGCGGGCGGATCCGCCCACGGAACCGGGAACCGGGAACCGGACCGGTTCCCACCGGTTCTCAACAATTGGACCCGGAACCGGACCGGTTCCCTCAAGAACCGCCGGTTCCGGCGGTTCCGGTCCGGTTCCGGGCGGTCCGGGCGGTTCCCGGGTCCAATGCACACCCCTATTCTTAATAATCTAAAATCTTACCAACATTTTTCAAGTCCATAATGAGTTTATTAAACTCATCTAGGTGGGATCTAATGGATGTACCTTCAGTGTATCGAAACTAGAACATTCTCTTCAGCATATATAAGTGATTGTTCAAACCCTTCGTTACATAGAAGGCCTGAAGTTTTTCCCATAACACCCAGCATCCTTCTCCTCGGCCATCTCTATTAGCACTTCGTTCGATAACTCCATTAGCTCGTCCTTTTTGGCATCTCGCATTGTTTCAGGCAACTTAGCCTTGCCCTCCAATGCCTTGGCTAATCCTTGAGTTGTTAATAGAGCATTCATCTTGATGCTCTATAACCCAAAGTAGTTCCTGCCGTTAAATTTCTCAATTTCTACTTTTGCTCCGAACATAATTACAAAGTCTTAGCTCTAATACCAATTGTTGGAATCGGCGGTGCAATAGAAGTAGATCGTAATTTTGCAATTATATCGGGAGCTATAGAAATTGACAGAAACAAAACGAGGCACAATAAAAGGACATCAAAATTTACGTCGTTCGATCCGGATGTCAGAACCTACGTTCACGGGGAGAGCCAACAAAATAATTCACTATAAATCGAAGAATTACAATATTACAATCACTCATGCACTTAAGTGAAACAAAACGAGGCACAATAAAAGGACACAAAAAATTTACGTTGTTCGATCCAAATGTCGGAACCTACGTTCACGGGGAGAGCCAACAAAATAATTCACTATAAATCGGAGAATTACAATATTACAATCACTCATGCACTTAAGTGTTTCTCAGTCTTACTTTATACCCAATACCCACGGTATATAACAACTCAATTCAATGGACTCAACTCCGCGGAGCTCACGCCTTTCACTCTCTCTCGAGCTCTTTTCTCTCGCTCTCTCTGCCTGCATCTTCAGACATCTTCTCCTTCTATAGGGAGAAGGGCAGAAAACAAGACAAAAAATGAAAGTAAACGGTCTCATTAAATGCAGCACAGGCGCCCACAAGACAAGTCCCCAACCGGCACCGATGCCCGCCATATTTATCGGCATGTGTGCAGATTGTGCATGTGCGTGGGCATGCATTTAATGACACAGAAGAAATGAGTGAAAAGAGGTGGGCCACCATCTTCAAATTTCTTGTTCCTGGAGAGAAGCAAGCGCTATAAGGGTCTTCCTCATGCATTTGCAGCAGGTTGTGGGTCCCTTTATTTAATGCAGATGATTGCGGATGCCTTCCTTTTCGGCTAAGGCAAATCTCTCTTCTCTGATTTCGATTTGCCCGCATGAGACTCAAAGAACTTAGAGCACTCATGCCGCTTTCTTTGGCTTCTTCCTTCTACGCATGGAGATAGGGTTAATGATAGAACAAAATTCGAAGACATCACAAAGTCTCTCCTGAACTTTGTTTATTTGGCTAGACTTATACAATTTGTCTAACGAACTCAAATTCGAGACATATTTAACACATATCATGATATAAGAATATTATTGAAAAGTGTAAATTACGAGATGTTTTTTCATACTTTTGATATTTCGGTTCTAGTACTTTCATACCTTCTAATTAATGTAGATAATATTTATAAATTCCTAACGAACAGTTGTAATAAAATTCTTCGTTCTAAAACTATCATTTCAAGCGCCATCGTCTATGCTCAATAAATTCACTTTTCCAATGGCTGACGCGATAGTATTTTCTAGAGTTATGGTGCTAGAAAAAGCGCCGACGGGTCGATTTCTTAAAGTTTCGTGATTGCTCTGGAACTCTTTCCCATCCACTGTCGTGCACCACGCGTAATAAATCGTAAGATCGTCGCTCGGCAATCAATGCTTTTCTTCTAGAGGGCTGGCCTATATAAATCACGACCCTCTTGAAAAGTAAGTTCGGAGAAAATTCTTCTTTTTCCTTGCTCTTGTTTTTTCAATAGGTATTGGGTAAGGAGATCGTTTGTCGGTGTGCATGCACTCTGCACATACTGCGCAGGGTACCCAAAGACAGCTGTATCACTTAAAAAGATCAACCTGTGCACAGTAAAAGGACGATCCTAAGATTTTCTTTCCTCCCACTTATTTTTCTTCAAATTTTATGGGGATTCCGTCCAACCCATGACGAGTAACTCTAAACATAAAATAGGATAATAATAACACTAAGGGACCCAAAGGGTTTACACCCAAAATCCCCCCCTGATCCTCGCGATGCCTTCTCTAGAGTTGCCTGGGCATGGTATAAGAAAATGATGGTAGCTGTGTTCGGACCTAAGCAGGTCCTTAAACTGCTCCCCTGACAATGAAGAGTCTTCCCCGGGTGGGAGGTCAGCCGAGTCAAGTAGGTCTTCATGGGGGTAGCCCCCGTAGTCCCATGAGGACGTAAAACAGGATCGGGGTAAAGGCAGCTCTCACGCTTCGAAAAATATAGTAGCTAGAGATATCCTTGTAAGACACGTCCAACTCATGACATTAAATTAAGTCGTTTATCGAGTCAACTCCAAACGTAAAATGAGAGGTTTACACGGCTGCCATCACTTCCTTGTACCACGCCCAGGCAACTCTGGGGAAGGCATCACGAGGATCAGACGGGTAGATTTTGGGTGTAAACCCTTTGGGTCATTATAATATTATCATTACTCTATTTTACGTTTGAGGTTGGCTCCGATAAGCGACTCAATTTATGGTGCAAAAGAAAAAGCACCGACAAGCCGATTTCAAAAAAGTTTCGCGATTACTCTAAACGTTTTCCCATCCACTTTTGTGCACCACGTATAATAAATCGTACGATGGTCGCTCGCCAATCAATCAATGCTTTTCTTCTAGAGGGCTGGCCTATATAAATCACGACTCTCTTCTTTTGTGGGAATTCAGTATACCGATGAAAATGGAGGCTGAGCAACGCAGAGCCCATGTCGTGGTTCTTCCATTTCCAAGCCAGGGCCACATCAACCCTCTCCTCCAATTCGCAAAGCGTTTGGCTTCCAAAGGACTCAAGGCCACACTCGCCACAACTCACTACACGGTCAAATCCATCCATGCTCCGAACGTCGGGGTCGAACCCATATCTGACGGGTTCGATGAGAAGGGGTTCGCTCAAGCCGGGAGCGAAGCCGTCTTCCTCAAGTCGTTTGAGGAGCACGGCTCGAGAACATTGTCTGAAGTTATCAAGAAGTACTCGAGCACCGATGCCCCCGTCACTTGCGTGGTCTACGACTCCTTTTTCCCGTGGGCTCTCAATGTGGCTAAGCAGCATGGCATATTCGGTGCGGCATTCTTCACTAACTCAGTCGCGATCTCGAACATATTCTACCGCTTGCACTGTGGACTGCTCAAATTGCCGCTGGAATTCCACGATGAGGCGCTTTTGGTTCCCGGCTTGCCTCCGCTAAAAACACGGGACCTCCCGAGTTTTCTTCAGTCGCCTGGAACCTACCCTGCTTACTTAGCCATGAAGCTGAGACAGTTCACTAACACAGACAAGGCTGATTGGATTTTTGGAAACAGCTTTGAGGCCTTAGAATATGAGGTATGGGAATTTCACATGATAAGCATTGCTATTGTCCTCTTTAGTTCTATTGCACATCGATTTGAGTTTCGTCTTCCTCATGGTGGTCGATCAGGTTGTAGGGTCACTAGAGCGAGTTTCAACTGTTAAAACCATCAGCTAATCTCCTAAATTGAAAAATCTATTCCAGTTATGAATTGCAAAGGACATGACACTACACAACACGAAATGAAGTATAGTCTTATTTCCTTAAAACCCTTAGATTTTCTATCAAAAGATGTATTTTCTCCCACAAAGTGCTGAAGATGTTGGGCCACACCACTGCATAGGAATGCTTAGAATCTTGGATACGATCAATTTTGTATCCCAGATAATTATCTTTCTAATTAAGTTCTTCATGATGCATATTATGCTAGGAAGCAAAGAGCATATCAGATCTTTGGCCAGCAAAGTTGATCGGTCCAATGGTCCCATCTACGTACTTGGACTGCCGCATAGACAAAGACGACACGTACGGCGCGAGCTTATGGAAGCCGTTAAACATCGAGTGCGCCAATTGGCTCGAGACGAAGCCTCCTAAATCGGTGGTTTACGTCTCCTTTGGAAGCATGATTTCATTGACTGCGGAGCAAATGGAGGAGATAGCATGGGGGCTAAAGGAAAGCGGCTTCCCTTTCCTATGGGTGGTGAGGCCATCCGAGCTCGATAAGTTGCCACAAGGGTTCGGAGAATTTGTTCAAGAAAAGGTCATGATCGCCACGTGGTGCAACCAATTGGAAGTCCTGGCCCACCGAGCCACGGGCTGTTTCATGACTCACTGCGGGTGGAACTCGACCCTCGAGGGGCTGAGCGCAGGGGTCCCGATGGTCGGGGTCCCCCGGTTCGCCGACCAATTTACCAACGCCAAGTATGTGGAGGAGATTTGGGGAGTAGGAGTGAGGCCCAAGGAGGATGAGGAGGGGGTGGTGAGGAGAGAGGAGGTTGTGAAGTGTCTGAACGAGGTGATGAGAGGAGACCGAAGCGATGAGATCGAGAGGAATGGAAGGAAATGGATGGAATTGGCTAAGGAAGCAATCAGTGAAGGCGGGAGCTCCGATCGGTGCATCAATGAATTTGTGGAGCATCTGGCGTCTCACGGGGAAGGAGGGAGACAAGTTGATTGCGGGGCCATTATCAAGTCTCAGATTTAGTGATTGTATGGTCTTTTCATGTTCTCTATCGTTTGTCGGCATTCTTGTTTTTAAGTTTTTCTTTGTTGTCCAATCAATATCATTCTAGAAAGACATGACGGATTCCAAACGCCATAAATATTCAATCATTACATAAAAGCGATGGAATCTGGAAACTTCGCCTATTACTTCCTAACTTTGGCACCATTTTGTATGGAAAAGTTAGATTGCATCTTACTTAGCTTCTAATTAGCCAAAGTAAATGGGTTGGCGGAGACTCTTCAAATTTATTGAAACAAATAATAAGAAAATAAAAATCACGACTGTTACTACTTGGAAAGTCGGCTCACATAAGCATTCACAAAGCTCTCCACAGTTATGTTGTCAAATTAGTGAGATTTAGTTCGTTGTGTCAACAAAAGTAAAAGATAAGGAAGAAAAAGGATGAGAATTGATTAAAGTGCGCCATAGGGTTTATGTTCCAAAAGTCATCTAAACCACAAATCCCGTGTTAAATAATATGGAATCCACAACACTCGAGTTTGGTGCTAGGATTAGATGATGGCTAAGAGTTAAGCTTGGACCTGATCTCTAGTGTCTCACTAAAAACATCAACTGAAAAGCCAGGAGAGCCGCGGGCATCTAATGCTTAGGACTCAGGACTCCGGCGGGAGGAGGGATGTCGATAAACAACACTAAAACAGTCCGAATGACCTAGCAACAACGCACAAAGCAGAGCCCCCACTCTGTCCAAATCAAGAAAACAGAGATAGAAAAAGTAGAATGCATGCCAGTGGTTTGGGAATCTCAAAATGCTAAAGACACAGTCAAAGATTAGAAGGAAAGACAGAGAGCATAAAGACCAAGGAACCGAGGCAGAGCGCAGAGAATCGCGCCTTTCAGGCACACGAGCCCTGGAAAGCCAAGAGAAAAGCGAAGGTCCAGGAAAGCAGCACGCTGCAGAGAATATATTCAGAGGGAAACTGAGAGTGCTAGTATGAACACCTAGAGGGGGTGAATAGGTGTATAAAATAAATCTTGGCAAATATATGCGGAATAAAATAAACTTCGAGTAAAACAAAGGAGTTAGGGAAGAGAATAATAACACAAAATTTATAGTGGTTTGGCTTAATCCAAGCCTACGTCCACTCTCCCACGCTAATAGCCTTCTTGGGTGGATTCCACTATGCAATCAACAAGAGATTACAACTTCGAGTGCAAACACTTAGTAGTAGATCACACTATCTCACTAAGTCACTCTTTTGGTATTTCTCTCATGATCACAAACGTTTAAGCTCTTAAGAGACAAGTATATGTCGAAAGTCGCTTAGACTTTGGAATTATAAATTCTACGCTCCGTCTCTTACTTGCTCATCGGTCCATGATATCCTTAAATACTCCTCCACTTCCAAACTACCTGTTGGACAGCATCCCGGAGAATCGTCTTCCAATATACCCATTGGACAGCTCTGTATCTAGAAGATTTAGTAGCCGTTGAGTGACAAAGGTAGAATCCCAAATTGATTTCGATCGCCCATACAAACGAAATCTTGGTTTCCATAAGTAAAGCTTCTTCGTATAGAAAGTTCTCGTCTTCAAGATCCAATCGTCAATCAAATAGATTGAATTAATCAAATCAATCTTGATGTGGAATCCAAACCAGATCACTAGCCGTTGTATGATTTGGCTTGAGTTACGATTCATCGAATCTGGATGTAAAGTCTCGAGTCTCAGACTTTACAATCTGAGTCTATAGACTTTACAATCTGGGTTAGAACATATCTGCTTCTGAACAGATTTAGCTTTAAGGTCTCGTACCCGGTTCGGCTTCGGCATAGAGTCCGTCTTCCTTCCTTCACTTCAGCATAGAGTTTGTCTTATGGTTCATCATTCACGTTCGATGCCTCGAATTAGTCGAGTTGACAGGACTTCGATGTAGAACAGTACTTTGACACTAAAGTCCGGCAGCCTTCGACTTTGAGTCTTGACATTTGACAGTCTTCGAGAAGTTTGGAAATCTTCAAAACATACTCTGGACATATATTACGTTCAGTCTTCTGGCCGTCTTCGCATTTTGACAAAATCATTTACATGTCTATCATCTGCATGGTCTATTACTCAACCATCAAACATGTTAGTAGCCTTTGATTTATTTTGTCATCTTCAAAACATCATAAAGAATTTCCCTAACAATCTCCCCCTTTTTGATGATGACAAAACAATCTCTGAATATGCAGATTTGTAAACACGTTTTTTTAAAAATATTAATTTAAATCAAAGGATATCAGAAGATAACAAATAGATTGAGCATAACAATATATAGAAAAAATAATCGCAGCTCAATATTATGCCATAGATAATATCAACCAATCAACACATATGCATATTCATATCTTCTCCTCCTTTTTGTCATAATCAAAAAGTGATAATAATGAAAATAGTATAACGTAGATAATATAAAATTATAACAAATGTGTCTTGCATAATTTCCAAAAATCAGCTTTTATAAAATAAACCGAATATTAAAGATACGCAATATAGCTCACTTCAATCATATATATCAGCAAACATTCAATAAAAATCACGAATGCATCATAAAATTCCCGTACACTTTTTGTCATAATGATAATATCAATAAGAGATTTGTTAATGACAAAATGTAATAAAAGATGCACTAACCGGATTTTGTAGATCTTAACAATTCTGACACATTTACCTTCCTTCTTTTCATAACAAGATCAAAAAGATTTTTCCATAATTGATCAAAGCTCCCACTCAATTTGTTGCTTTTTTGAGATGATCACGATTCTTTCCCTTTTCTTTTGGATTTGATTTCTCTCCCTATGATCATGACAATATTTGCGAATAGAAACAATTGTTGCAATTGTCGCAGGAGATATTTTCTGATTGCACCAAAATCTGCGTAGATTTGTAATCATTCTTACCTTATTGAATTTCCTGCAATCAACTCATTTCCCTTTTTGGTATCCATCAATTTGGATCATTCCATGACGTTAGAGCAAAATATATAATCACCAAATATTCTTTCTTAATTCATCATAACAGAGTACTCAAAGAAAGAATATTATGCACAATGATATTTTGAAAAATAAATTCTCACTTAGTCATAGTACGATAAAATCAGAGAGAATAAAATCATTGAGTATCTAAAAATATCTTGCATCATTAATATCACATAAAGCAGATTTTTATTTGGCAAAATATGATTATATCTGAGAGTATAAAATTAGACAAAATAATCTGAATTATCTCAAATAATCACACGTATTAAATCAAATCTCAACTCACAAATCACAAAAATAAATCATACGATTCTTTCTTCCATAAAGCAAAATATGATCATTATAAAATCTCAATCAACCAATGATATATTAATATCAAGCATAATGAGAATTATTGCCCAAATCAAATTGAGAATAAAAAATTCCTTACCAAATCTTCTTTCTTCTTTCTTCTTTATATCCTGCAAAAATAACTTATCTTTTCTTTGGTACCCATTTTTTCTTGGGTCCATGAGAGTTAGCAGAATATGATGCTTTTATCCAATTTTTCTTAATAGGTCTCCGGACTTGAGAAAGATCTTGTTGCCTAAGTCGAGAATTCTCCTTTTTAAGTTCGAAAATCCTTTTAAGAGAAGATTTGAGATTTGAACAAAGCTCATTTATATACTTTGAAACTTTGAGAGGAATTTTTGAATTACTTACCTCGATTTCCTCATCGGATTCTGAGTCTGTATCCGAGTCAGACTTTGATTCTGAGTCTGTGTCCAATCGACTTTGATTCGAGTCCGTGTCTCGAATCGGACTCAGATTTTGAATGTGCCATCAAGCATATATTTTCTTGATCATCATCTTCTTTCATGATTCTTTAATGGCCATTATGCTTGTATTGACTTCTTCCATCGAATTTCCTTCATTTTCTACTCAGCTTTTTAAATTTCTCGACCATAAAGGCAAGTTCTTCATCGTCCATGTCATTTTCTGAGTCTGTTTCATCAAAAACAGCATTAGATATTAAAGCAATGGACTTCTTACCTTCAGGATCTTCGTCGTTGAGTTGTTCCACTTCATAGGATTGAAGAGTGCCAATCAATTCATCAACGGAGAGTGGCATAATCCTCTGAGTCTCCCGGATTGAGGTCTTGACATGATTCCAATCTTTTGAAAGACCTTGCAAGAGTTTGTTGACCTTCATTGGGGTAGAAATTTGCTGACCTTGATATGCTAAACCATTTACAATTTCTGTAAAACGGTTGAACATATCTCCAATTGACTCTCCTTGCTTCATCTTGAATGATTCATATTGGCCAAGCAAGAAGTTTACTTTTGTCTCTTTTACACGATCGGTCCCTTCATATGTAACATGAAGTCTATCCCAAACTTCTTTTGCTATTTCACATGAAGAGATTCTATTATATTCAGTAAGAGATAAAGCACAATATAAAGAATAAATGGCTTTTGCATCAAGCGCTTCTCTTTTGGACATCTCCATCCGAGACATAGGAGCGGGGGGTTTAGTTTCTTTGTCTTTGCCATTCTTATTTGATGTGGACGCAGCAATGTGGTTGATTCCTCTTTCCACAACATCCCATTGTAAGAGATCTCTGGATCTTAGGAATGCTTTCATTTTGTTTTTCCATACGTCGTATTCCTTTCCATCAAAATATGGTGGCCTGGTGTTACTTTGCCCTTCCATAAGTCCTGGTGCCAACATACTAGTCATAAAGAATCTTTAGCTCAAAAGTAAAAACACTTTTATAAACCGAGCACTTGGCTCTGATACCAATTGAGAGTGCTAGTATGAACACCTAGAGGGGGTGAATAGGTGTATAAAATAAATCTTGGCAAATATATGCGGAATAAAATAAACTTCGAGTAAAACAAAGGAGTTAGGGAAGAGAACAAGAGATTACAAAATTTATAGTGGTTCGGCTTAATCCAAGCCTACGTCCACTCTCCCACGCTAACAGCCTTCTTGGCCGGATTCCACTATGCAATCAACAAGAGATTACAACTTCGAGTGCAAACACTTAGTAGTAGATCACATTATCTCACTAAGTCACTCTTTTGGTATTTCTCTCATGATCACAAACGTTTAAGCTCTCAAGAGACAAGTATATGTCGAAAGTCGCTCAGACTTTGGAATTATAAATTCTATGCTCCGTCTCTTACTTGCTCATCGGTCCATGATCTCCTTAAATACTCCTCCACTTCCAAACTACCCGTTGGACAGCATCCCGGAGAATCGTCTTCCAATATACCCGTTGGACAGCTCTGTATCTAGAAGATTTGGTAGCCGTTGAGTGACAAAGGTAGAATCCCAAATTGATTCCGATCGCCCATACAAACGAAATCTTGGTTTCCATAAGTAAAGCTTCTTCGTATAGAAAGTTCTCGTCTTCAAGATCCAATCGTCAATCAAATAGAATGAATCAATCAAATCAATCTTGATGTGGAATCCAAACCAGATCACTAGCCGTTGTATGATTGGGCTTGAGTTACGATTCATCGAATGGGATGTAAAGTCCGAGTCTAGACTTTACAATGAGTCCAGACTTTACAATGTAGACTTTACAATCTGGTCCGAACATATCCGCTTCGAACAGATTTAGCTTTAAGGTCTGTACCCGGTTCGGCTTCAAAGATAGAGTCTGTCTTATGGTTCATCATTCACGTTCGATGCCTGGAATTAGTCGAGTTGACAGACTTCTGATATAGAATAGACTTTGACACTAAAGTCTGGCAGTCTTCAGACTTTGAGTCTTGAGTCTGGTAGTCTTCAGACTTTGACACAGAAGTTTGGAAATCTTCAAAATATACTCTGGACATATGTTACGTTCAGTCTTCTGGCCGTCTTCGCACTTTGACAAAATCATTTACATGTTCTATCATCTGCATGGTCTATTACTCAACCATCAAACATGTTAGTAGCCTTTGATTTATTTTGTCATCTTCAAAATATCATAAGGGATTTCCCTAACAGAAACTTCAACAAAATATCATCTGGAACTCCTCATGTGCGATTATTCGAGCAAAAAGCCTTGTGATGTGCACTAAATTATTTAGGAATGGACAAAAGCCCTCTTTACTTAAATTAATTATATGTTTCGGATAATCCTATTAAATTATTCAAACACGATGGTTTAGCCATTTATGTAATATATTAGTACACTTTATGTTGTACTTTAGCTGGTACATCCATGATGGGATGCGATTGGATCGCACCATATCGACTTGATACGTTGAGTTGGAAAGACACTAATGGAGGGGTACGAAGGGAGACGTATAAAAGCCTCCCGAACACAACCGTTGGAGCGGTTGGTAGATCATTCGCACCAAAAATTTTCTCTCCCTTTCCATCAAAGAAGAAGGCATTCCATTTCAGTTTTGCAAGAACAATTTGCATTTACGCCGTGGAAATCGGGTGTTTTCCTTGTGATTGCATCCAGACTAACGTGAGGAAGTGTTGTTCGTGTTTCATCGGCAATTCAACGTTCGTTCCGGGGCCATTTGCTGTTTGCGCATCGGAATCAAGTAAGTCGTCTTCCGCCGACTTGAATTCCTACATTGGTATCAAAGCCGGGTCGTGATTTCTGCCTTGTTTTTCATTAAGTTTTCTCATTTACCATTTGATATTGAGATCAAGAGATTGTATTCTACACTGTTTTTGATGTATATTGGTCGGAATTGCAATCTGAAAACTCGAATTCGAACCAAAGCGAAGAACCGGTTCGGTCGTGTGCATCCATGAGGTTTTGGCTATTTTTCGAATTATTGTTTTGGCCAAAATCCAAAATCAACTTTCAAATATACAAGATGAAAGTACTCGTCGAGATGAGTCAAACGGTGGTTCAAGCGCAACTGGAGGAGGCCGGATGCGCCCACACGCGCGGCCAGAAGCTGCTGCGCGTGGGACTCACGTGCCCGATGCACTAGGGACGCCAGCGCGTGCGCAACACGCGCCGGTCGGTGAACCAACGCGTGCGCATCACGTCACGCGCGCGTCATGTAGTGACGCAACGCTTGATGACATCATCGATGACATCATCCAACGGTTGTAACCGCTGGGATGACGTCGTCAATGACGTCAACGCCGGCGGCAGTTGGCCGGCTGATCATCGGCCGGCGACCCGACTCGACGCTTGAACCAACCCGGTTGACCCGACCTGACCCAATCGTTGACCGGTCAACAGTCGGACCGGTCAACTGGTCCGGCAGTCAAACCGGTCGGATCGGTTGGACTGGCCAGGAGCCGTTTGGTTCGCTGGCGCGTGCGCCACACGCGCCGCGCACTCAAGCGGCGCGTGTGGGCTCCGATTGGAGCGTGGTCAGCGGCGTTTGGTTAGTATGAATGTTCTCTACACAATGGTATAATTATTTTATACTTTTGAATTTTATAAATGTATAAAAATGCATAGGAAACCCTATGTACGCGTATTTTTTGGGGTTTAATGCATAGTTTATTTATTTGTAGCTTGTATTTTCTTGTGATTTATGAAATACAATAACTAGCTTGTGTGCAAATAATGTTATATATGCTGTGTAGAGCTTGATTCAATGATATGATGTATATATTTTAATATACTTGCAATTTTCTAGTTGCTAGAAAATTAGAACAATGGTAGGAAATCCATTACATGTTGAATTGCAATTTTAATTATAGTTGAAGCATAATTGTTGTTTATACGTTGGTTATTATCATGCTATATTTTTGTGTTAAAGAAAAATGTAGAAATTACATAAGTTCATGTAATTATTTTTCCTAGTGGGAGTTCGTAGGTTGGTAGAATTCAAAAGAATTCTCACCTAGAACTTAAAATTTGCGCAAATTAAACTAATTAATGATAATGGAACAATTGTACATAGAAGTTGATTGAGAACATAATGAACTTTTGCTTTTGTGTCTTTTGTTTAATTATCATTAATTTAGTTTGTCTTTGCTGCAAATCAAATATGTGTGTTACTATGTAAAGTGTGCTAGTATTGATTCTGCGTTTATTATGTCAATGTGTTATAGCAATTGATTATGGCATCGGCATCCAAGACCATTGTGGCTGACCTCAATAAGGGTGAGAAGCTGAATAGTGACAAGTATGATATTTGGCATTGAAATGTTCAGTATATCCTTGAGGAGCAAGAGGTTTTGGAAACCCTCAACCATACCATGGATAAACCTGAGCATGGAACTTCAACTCAACACATGAGAGATCTAGAAGCTTATCAAGCTTGGAAAATGAAAAATAGCATTGCTCGTATCACGTTGCTGAGCTGTATGCAAGATAATCTCATGTGTGAGTTTGAGAGTTATGATAAAGCTCAAGTTATGTGGGTTGCCTTGAAAGATAAGTTTAGGGGTACATCTGCCACTAAGCTGAGGAGACTTACTATCAAGTTTGACACATTTCGAAAGTGCCCAAATGTAACGATAAGACAACATCTTCGGGAGATGTCAAACATGATCCGTGAGTTGAAGTCAGCAGGTCACTCCCTTACTGATGAACAATAAGTTCAGGCTGTTATAAGGTCTCTTCTTGACAATTAGGAGTATATGAAGATCAATATGACGCATAATGAAAATATCGTCACTTTTGATGATATTGTGCGTCATTTGGAATTAGAAGATGAGCGCCTAGAGGCTGCGAGATCCTCTACCCATGCTTATGTTGCTGAATCGAGTTCACGCAAAGTTTCGGGCTTCAAGTGCAAGAGGAATATTCAGTTCAACAACAAAGGGAAGAGGACTGATCAGGCACCCAAGAGGGCTAAGACCTTCCGACGCAAGAAGCGTGGTGGGAAGAAGGACAAGGCCAAGATGGAGTGCCACAATTGTGGCAAAATGGGTCACTTTGCTCGTGAATGCACTGAGCCGAAAAAGGTACCCTATTACTCAATTACTTTGAGTAATGCTTTTGTTTATAGTACTGTAATGCTTGCTAAATCTCATCCAATGTGGACTGTAAACTCAGGAGCAACAGACCATATAGTTAGAGACTAAGAAACATTTGTGGAATATCGTCAGATACCGCCTGGAAGAAGATGGATATATGTTGGGAATAACTTAAGAATTGAGGTGAAGAGAATCAACACATGTAAATTAATCTTACGTGTTGGTTGAAACCTATTCCTGTATGATGTCTTTTATGCTCAAGATATTTAATGAAACTTGGTCTCTGTAGTTGTTCTTCTTGGTTTAGGTTATGTATTGAATTTCCATGGTGATCGTGTTGACATTTTGTATGGAACAGTTTATTATGGTTCATGTTATGTATTGAATGGTTTTATGGTGTTAGACATTAACTATGATTAATACAATGTTAATGTCGATGGTTGTTTTTCTTTAATTGCATCTTCTAATAACGTTGAGATTGATGCAAGTACTTGGCATGCTAGATTATGTCACATTGAATTGCAAATAATGCAAAGATTAGTTAGAGAATGCCTTTTAGGGTCACTCACTAATGTTAGTCTATCCGTATGTGAACATTGTCTAACGGGAAAAATAACTAGAAAACCATTCGATAAAGGGACTAGAGCTGAATTTCCATTGCATCTCATACATTCTGATGTTTGTGGTCATTTGAATGTGAGGGCGAGGCATGAAGCCTCATATTTCATCACTTTCATAGATGATTTCACACGTTTCGGTTATATCTTTCTGATCTCCCATAAGTCATAAGCATTAGACTACTTTAGATGATATACAGCGATGGTAGAGAATCAATTGAACAAAACAATAAAGGCTTTGAGAACCGATCGTGAACGTGAGTATCTATCGGAGCAATTCAAGATTCTTTGTGATGAAAAATGAATTGTACGACAATTAACTATTCTTGGTACTCCACAACAAAATGGGGTAGCTGAGAAAAGGAATAGAACCCTATTGGAAATGGTTAGGTATATGATAACGCAAGTAAATTTACCTATCTCCTATTGTAAAGATGCGTTATTGATTGCTACTTATATACTTAACCGTGTGCCCTCAAAATCGACCCAACCCCTTATAAATTATGGACTAGTAGGAAACCAGACTTGAGTAGTCTACGTCCATGGGGATGTGCAGCTTATATTCATGATTCTTCCCATAAACATGGTAAATTAGGTCCTAGAGGGAATAAATGTATATTTATAAGATATTCTGAACACAAATGGTACGTGTTCATAGGTGAACAAGCTGATGGAAGTGTGACCGAAATGGAGTCATGAGATATCACATTCTTGAAGAACGATTTTCCTAGTAGATGTGAGATTGATAAGGACTTCTAATTATATAAATTGAAGATCCTGATAACACACCCACTGATGTTGTAAAGGGAAATGAAGATTTATCTCAACACACAAGACCAAATAGAAGTGTTGCATCACCTAATAAATTGAATTCAAGAGAAATTCAATTGCGTAAAAGTAATTGTAAAAGTATTCCTCGTCGTCATTTTGAGATTGAAAGCGAAGCATTTATGATTGCTCAAAATGATGATGCCGAGCCTAAAACTGTTCAAGAGGCTCTTTCATCCTCTAATAAGGAAGAATGGAGAAAAGTTTTGGAAGATGAGATTGAGTCAATGAGGGCAAACCATGTTTAGGACTTGGTTGATCTACCACCCAATCGTAAGGCGATTGAAAATAAATGGGTCTTTAAGATTAAGCGAATGGTGGATGGATCCGTTGAAAAGTATAAGACTCGCCTTATGGCAAAAGATTATACTCAATAAGAGGGTATAAACTATAAGGAAACTTTTTCACCAGTTGTAAAGTTTGCCTCAATACGCCTTATTCTAGCCATCGTTGCACATTTTGACCTTGAATTACATCAAATTGATGTAAAATGGCATTTCTCAATGGAGAATTAGATGAGGAAATCTATATGAAACAATCAATAGGTTTCATAGCTAAAGGTCAAGAGCATAAAGTTTGCAAGTTTCATCGCTCAATATATGACCTTAAGCAATTATCTAGACAGTGGTATCTTTGTTTTCATCGAGCAATAATAACTTTTGGTTTCACAATGATCGAAGAAGATCACTGTGTATATGTCAAGCGGTCCAAAGATAAATTTGTGATTTTATCACTTTATGTGGACGATATTCTGTTGGCTAGAAATGACAAGATTTTGGGAATGGTTGTCCTCCAATTTTGAGATGGACATGGGAGAAGCTGCTTATATATTAGGAGTTAAAATCGAAAGAGATTGATCGAGGAAACTCCTTACTTTATCACAAGAGTCTTATATTATGAAGATTCTTGAGCATTTCAATATGTAGTATTGTAATCCCATTAATACCCCTGTCATACAAGGTGAAAGCCTAAGTACTGAGATGTGTCCTAAGACTCCAGAAGAAATCAATGTGATGGAAACTGTTTCTTACTTTAGCGCAGTCGGAAGTTTGATGTATGCTATGATGCATACTCAACTCGACATATGTTATGCCGTGGGATTGGTGAGCCGATATCAATCAAATCCTGGTCAAGCACACTGGAAAGCAGTGAAGAGTATCCTGAAATACTTGAAGGGCACCATGGACTATCGACTTTGTTACCAAGAGAATGATTTATGCCTATTGGGGTGGAGACCTGGATGAGCGTAAATCAACTTCTAGATATACGTTCTTGCTCAATGGAGGTGCGATTTCTTGGAATAGTAAGAAACAGACATGAATAGGGTTGTCTACGATGGAGGCAGAATTTATTACATGTTCTACCACAGTGTAAGAAGGAGTATGACTAAAACATTTCTTGGAAATTTTAGCCACTGTCACTGAAGTTTTAAGACCGATTATAGTTTATTACGATAGTCAAGCAGCCATTACCTATGTGAAAGATCCCAAGTATCATGGAAGGACAAAGCACATTGACATAAAAAAAATAACTTCATTAGAGATATTATAGCGCGGAAAGAAGTGATTCTGCAATACATTTCAACCAATAGAATGGTTGCTAATCCATTTACGAAGGCTATTATTACTAGAGACATATTCTTGACCCATAGGATGTCACTAGGATTTTGTAGAATGTGATATATGTTATTGTAGAGGATCATTAGTTTATGTATTTGTGGACAGATGTATTGTATTTGTTTGTTTATTAGTGATTTGATATTTTATCAATAAGTACAAATCCACTATGAGACTAGCACAGACACACATATATTATTGAAAAGTATGTCAGCAGGCAATGATTGGCTCACTCACACAAGCAATTGCCTCAAGTGTTGTAGTTAGTACGTTGAGATGAGACGTTATGTACAAATAAATGTTGAAGAGCAAGTTTGGTACATAAAATATGTCGCATTGATTGGAGTCAAGATGAGGTCTGTGATTTGTTTATAATAAGATCGAGCATGATAGTCCCACAATCATATATGCTTGAAAGATGCCGAATGCGAGTACATAATTGGGCGCTATAAAAAGCGAGCTGATATAGCACTCGGGCTAAACATGAGTACGTGAGAAGCACATGACTATGTTTAGGCTAAGATCCGTATAGTGAATATATTTGATAAATGACATACGCTCTTATAGAAAGAGTAATCCACTATAGCATGTAATTCATACTACATGTGCATTGTACGACCAATAAGGAAATGTGAGTAAAATTATCCCTATGTACTCATCGTGTGAGCCTTTGAGGTAATTTATAATTTACCTCATTATGTGCCATATGTTACTTCTAACTATGTTCTCGAAGTGAAAAATCAATGTTGCTACTTTAGCATGTTACGGGCGGTCATGAATAGATATAGCCTATGGGACATGTCTAGGAAAGCAGTTGTTCTGAAATTGAGAGAGACATGAGTGCAAAGGAAGACTATTGTTGTTTTATATCTATCACATGTATTTACCGGTTGACCAATTATATCGCCCTATGTGGTTGCGGATGTAATTGTAAATACATGGTGTTTTGAGAATAGTCAAGTATAACCTTTAAGGGATAGGTATACTTGGACTGATGTAACAAAATATGTCTGGGGCACTGTAAGACATCCATTGTTTATTTCTTCTCGGGGTTGTAGCCATTATGTTATCCCTAACAGGTGCATAATTTGAGCTCCCAAGTGCAGGTATACTCACTGGTCGCACGGCTTATTTGCCAGTATGAATTGTTTTGTAAAGTTGATGAATGTTGAATGCCTTATATTCTTGATAGAGCGCTATCATGCCTATCATGTTCGGGTGGGAGATGTTGTACTTTAGCTAGTACGTCCATGATGGGGTGCGATTGGACCGCACCGTATCGACTTGATACATTGAGTTGGAAAGACACTAATGGAGGGGTACGAAGGGAGACGTATAAAAGCCTCCTGAACACAATCATTGGAGCAGTTGGCAGATCATTCGCACAAAATTCTTTTCTCTCCCTTACCATCAAAGAAGAAGGCATTCCATTTCATTTTTGCAAGAACAATTTGCTTTTACGCCGTGGAAATCGGGTGTTTTCCTTATGATTGCATCCAGACTAACGTAAGGAAGTATTGTTCGCGTTTCATCAGCAATTCAACGTTCGTTCCAGGGTCATTTGCTGTTTGCGCATCGGAATCAAGTAAGTCGTCTTCTGCCAACTTGAATTCCTACACTTTATGCCCACAAATAGCCAGTTCATGGTCTATATCGTTGGTTCATTTAATATGTGTATTTATCACTTCCATTGCAAAGAACATTGATTATAAAGAATATTCCTAGTCATGGCAACAACCTACAGAATGGGTTACCAATTCCACTGAAATGCTATTTTATTTCTATTCTTTGGTTTTGAAGTGTATATGTTGTGTTTAGACTCCATTTAGTTTATGAAAACAAATGATTCAAAAAATTATTTTCTTAAAAATGATTGTTTGTATTGTTTACAAAAATAATGAACGAAAAAATATTTTTATTGTTCATGAAAATGTTTAAACATAAATTATTGCCAATAATGTAAATATTTTTTATTAACTAATTATTTCAAACGATACAAGCAACCACTTTAAAGAAATATATTTAAATCTATCTTTTTTGCAAAATAGATGGAATCTTAGTTTTTTAACGAGCATATATATGAAATCTCTTTTGAAGAAAATAAGAAAAACACACATGCCGTGAATGTTTGCGTGTGTGTGTAAACATATACATGTTAAATTAATGTCTCAAATTTGAATTCGGATAATGATTTGTTAAACTGAATTCTATTGAGGAAAATTTTCCAAGCGGATTACAAATCGGATGACGAAATCTTTCTTCTTGTTGGAATTTTTTTTCAGACTTGCCAAATAAGCAATGAAACAAAAGCAACGAAACAAGGAGAATATATTTTGTCACTAGAAGACAAAAAAAATGGGTACACTATATATTTTATTATCTTTAAGGGAGATTAAAGAAAAATGAAGGTTTTCTTCCCTTTATATGCAGAAGGAGCGAATCCTTGTTGAAGAAAAGAATCCATGGTGTGGCTCAAAGTCAAATTTTTGACTTTAGACACGAAATATAAAAAGGCTAGGTTTCTTTTATCAATGTAAGGAGCCACACGTAAGACAAGCCACAAGTTTCCAAAAGCCGCATGAAAAAAAGAAAACATGTGGAGCCACAAGACTTAAGAGCCACAAGAAGCCAAGCGAAGCCGTACGTACGCAAACCAAAGATGAACGTTAGAGTTCTTGATTTTGACGTACGTAAAGCGTTTTACTTTGAGCTTGAATGCACGGTGATTTTATGTCGTGAGTTTATGTTTAAGTGAGTTGTTTATTGATAAACACTTTGAGTTTGGGGTTAAATCTAAATGTGGGAAATATTCAAGCGTGTGGGCGATTGTAAATTATAATTCTCCGATTATAATAGATTATTTGCTACTGGCTCTTTCTATTAACATAGGTACCAATACTCGAACCGAGCAACGTAAATTTCTGGTGTCCTTATTATTTCTCGTTTATTTCTTCTGTGATTTTACATTGACGTAAATTGCAAAATTCTGTCGTTTCTGCGTATTATATTCCAACAATTGATATCAGAGCTTGGGATCATATTTCTTGATTATGATTTGGAGCTTTTGCTTGTATGATTATTATCTGGAAATTCTATTATTGCAATTATGTCTGTGATAAAATCTGAAATTGAAAAGTTTAACAAGAGCAATAACTTTGGGTTATGAAGCATCAAGATGCGGGCATTATTGACAACCCAATGTTTGGTTAAGGCACTAGATTGTGAAAATTGATATAGCTAGAACGAGTACCTAGAGGGGGGATGAATAGGTATAAAACGATTTTTACTTAAATCACACAATACTAGACAATCGATGGATATTAACAGCAATCAAAAGACTGAGAGAAGGGAAAAGAGAATTGAACACAATGATTATAGTGGTTCGGCTTTAGTTTAAGCTCACGTCCACTCTTCCGCACCGATGACCTTTTTATTAGCTGGATTCCACTATGAACAAAGAAGTGTTACAAATAAGTTGTTCTTCCTTGATTCATGATGTAGATGATCTACCACACTTGCTCAAGATACCACTAAGTACAAACACTCTTTTGTGTGTACAATTTTGTTCGAAATGAATCGACGAATATCAAGGAACTTCCGGACTACGGAATTCGTCTATCGAGCATGCACCAAATAGCTTGAATGTCTTCCTTTTATACTCCTTCATGCCATCATACCCATTGGCACTTACCAAAGGAATTCCTCCAATCTACCCGTTGGATGGAATCAATTAAGGAGATCTTTCGAGCTATTAAAGGAACTTGACGATAGCCCATCCTGTTCGCCCATACAACCAGGATCTTGGTTTCCAAGAATAGAACTTTCCAAGATTACTTCGTCAATCATCGGATCTTTGAATAGAAAGAATCCGTTAGCTTAACCTTGACCAGGATATCTTCTCCGAGAATAGGACTATCTCCTTAACCAAACACCTAGGTTACGGATAGCCTTTCGACACTAGATTAGAAAACTGTCAATGAGAATATCTTTAAGTCTTGAGTCTTGAGTCTTGATATCCAACCTGTCTTCGACTTTAAACGAAAGACTGTAAAGGTCCGGACTAGACCCGAAAAAAACGTTTTGTCAACTTCAAAATATTCCTAGCGGGATTTCTCCAACAATCTCCTCCTTTTTGATGGTGACAAAACTTTCTTTGTAGATTTGAACAGCTTTGACCTGCAAAATATTACTCAAGTAATATGGTTATCTCATAAGAACTAATAAAGAGCAACCAGACTCGCATCCACAAGAAGATTGGTCACCTTCATAAGTAAAACCATATAACAATACTTGATGTAACCGCAAGCATTCGAGATATCAAAATCCACACTTAAATCGACCAAGTCTCAAGTTCAAGCTTACAATAAGCACATAAAAGAAATATAATATAAAGTTCGAGTTCAAAAGTTTCAAAGTTCGAGTTCAAAGCTAGCAATTTCTCCCCTTTTTGTCATCATGAAAAAGGTGAGAAAGTAGTCAATTTTGCTTGGGAATGCGAACGATCTGGAAATCTCCCATTGATTGAACTAATCCTTCCAGCCTCTTCAAGTCTTCCCTTAGATGAGCTACCTCTTCTCCTTTGGCATTGGCTTGAATTTGAAGATAGAGATCTTTGATCGATCTTGAAGGAAACAAGATGCCTTTCCAAATTCTTCGGGACTTGAATTTCACAGTCAAAGCATAGATTTGACCACGCATTTCCGAAGGATATCAAGTATGCGACGAAAATCTGCCGAATTATCCGTCTATGTACTGACATTTGCTCTGTCTGATGGAGTAAACGCAGACGAAGGATCTTCTGTGAAATCGCGCAGTTTCGATGTTGATGTATCATGACCTTCTCCAAGCTTTTGAACATCTTCACGAGGAACAGATGTAGACTTTCTATGCTCAACTCCTCCCTCTGATTCTAAAGCTTCTCCCCACATTTCGAAAGCCTCGGATGGGAAAGAATGAGGGTCAATCTTTGCAAAGATCTTGAAAATCTTCATCTTTATCTCGCAGACTTTTCTTTGGCTGCCTCCTCTTCTTCTTGACTTCTTTCTCTCGCTTCTTCTTTCTCTCGTCGCTTCTCTCTCTTTCTCTTCTTGCTCTGCTCTTTCTTTCTCCTCTTCTCTCGGCCTTTTCTTGTCTCTCTTCTTCTCTCGATTTTCCTCTGCTTCTTTCTCCTTCTCCTGACGTTCCGTTGATTCAGATACAGAACGTCTTCTCCTTATCAATGCAGAAATAGTGCAATCTTCCTCTTCTTCTTCTTCTTCTTCTTCTTCTTCTTCTTCTTCTTCTTCTTCTTCATCCACCAAGAGTCTCCTCTTTTGCTTTTTGGATGGTGGATTGATTTGCTCCTTTCCTTTCCTTTTGGATGCCGAAGGTACTGGAGATTTCATTTTGAACTGCTCCATTTCCTTTTCAAGTTCTTTCAGACGCATTTTAGTCACCATTAGCAGACCCACCACCATTTTATCACATGGTCGAACACACAGAGATTGTAGGGGCTCAATATTCAAGTGTCTGAAGATCTTGGTCACAAGACTTGCATAAGGCAGTTGTCCCTTGTCCTTCACCATTGCTCTATACATGTGAAAGAGAATGATGTGAGGAAGAGAGAATTTCTTCCCTTTGATGATTGCTTACATCAATTTTGCCTCCGAATTTGACACATCTGTCTTTGATGTTGATTTCGGCCTAAGACATTGATGACAATTTTGTGCAGCAAAATGTTGACAGCACGCATTCTCGTGTAGACAATTTTCCCTTATGTCTTTTGCCTTTCACAAGATCCAGCATAAGACGAGCACTGGAAACTTTAATCGGTTGATATGATCCTCTCTCTACTCCAATGATATCAGCCAACATGTCCACATCTACTATGAAGTCTTGATCTCGGACACTAAAGGACATTCTATTCGCATCCAAGAAGCTAAGATTTGAATAGAAATATGCAGTCAGTTGAGCATATCCTTCAGTAGTGTCAAAGCAAAATTGCTCAAGTTGCAGTAGATCGAACTTCTCCCTTAAATTCACATGAATAGCATCCAGAAAATTAAAATCAACGCTTCTAGGGTTTATCACCCCTCTCTTCAACAGCCTGAAAAACAAATTCTCCCGTTCTTTGGATTTAAACAAATCCATCCTCTTTCCTTTCACCTTTGCAAAGCAATACCCAATCTCGGTTGAAAATCATAGAACATTTTATCATCGTCATTTCCATCAGTAGGAGTCTGTCCAGCCACACGAGGATCACTGGTAATACTAGCAAGTGCTTCCTCTGCTCTTCCTCTAGGAGCAATTCCCAACTCCTCCATTTGTCGCAGAAAAAGATACTCATTCCCATAGTTCTTACTTTTGAGAAATTCATTCACGTGATTCAACGGAGTTCTTATGCTTTTCAAAGCACAATAGAGTTTATAGATAAAAGAGGGTTTTTGTATTCTTACAGTAACACTTTGCATCCTCGATTATCTCATCCTCTCGATGATGACCCGCACTTTGTGGGGTAGATGGAGAAGAATCACGTCTTTGGAGAGCGAATCGGGCTCGTTGCTGACGGATAAGTCATCTTCTTCGGTGAGATCAACATGGGTAGGACCCTCTCTTGCTCTTTGTGGTCCCCTCGCTTGCAATCCTTGAGGACTTTCTTGAAGAAGACATATTTCTTTGACACTTGAGAGATTTCTTTAATCGATTTTCCAAGAAAAGTTGACAACTTTCTCGAGTTTGAACACGAAATGGAAACGAGATTGAGAGAAAAATGCTTTTCGAGGGTTTAGACGATAGAGAGAAGAAAAACTGTTTATATTTAGCTCGTTTTCAAAAAGGAAAAACTAATCGGTACGAAGGAAAGTGAACCGTCGTATTTTTAAAATCGATAACTGCCATTTTTAATAGAAGTTATATTTTTGAAAAAACACGATTCCCTTTTTCTCGGTAATTATAAATTTGTTAAGTAATCATACCTTTTCGAGACAGAATAAAATAACAACTTACAGTTAATACCCATGAGTCTCGAGTCCGAGTTCGAGTCTCGAGTCCGAAAGTCGAGAGTCGCTAGACTTTAACTTCCTCAAGCTTCAAAATGTTGAGACGGAGCGAATAAAATCGAATTGATTTTTCTCCAAAGGCTTTGTGAATATATCCGCCAATTGACTCTTTGAATCAACAAATTGAATCGAGATTTCTCCATTTTGAACATGATCTCTGATGAAGTGATGTCGAATCTCTATATGCTTTGCTCTTGAGTGAAGAATTGGATTTTTAGTGAGATTTATTGCACTGGTGCTATCGCATTTGATTTATGTGCAAGAGTCTTCAATTCCGAAATCTTGTAGCTGTTGTTTAATCCACAGAATTTGTGAACAGCAGCTGCCAAGGGCTACATACTCTGCTTCTGTTGTTGAAAGAGCCACGGTGCTGCTTTCCTTGAAAACCAAGATACGCCTTGTTTCCAAGCAACCGGCACGTACCGAAGTACTCTTTCTATCAACTCGCAACCTTTGCTAGATCTCGCATCCGAATATCCCATAAGATTAAAGTCTCCCTTCTTTGGATACCATAGACCAATGCTTGAAGATGAAGCAACGTATTTAATAATACGTTTTGCAGCAAGACTTGAGATGAGATTCTCTAGGATCCGATTGAAACCTAGCACGGATGCAAACGCTTAACAAAATGTCGTTCTAGAAGCGTAAGATAAAGAAGTGAACCGATGATACTCCCGTATAATTTTTGATCAACTTTCTTCCCTTCTTCATCTTTGTCTATCTTCAAGGAACAAGATATTGGTATGTCGGTCTTTTTGCACTTTTCAAGCCCAAATCTTTTGACAAGATCATTAGCATATTTTTCTTGATAAATGAAAGTTCCTTCCTTCAATTGTTTAATTTGAAGTCCAAGAAAGAATGTTAACTCTCCCATCATACTCATTTCAAACTCATCCTGCATAGACTTAGAGAATTTCTTACATAAACTTTCATTAGATGATCCAAAAATAATATCATCTACATATATTTGAACAATTAAAAAGCTTTTGTTTTCCTTTTTGATAAATAAAGTAGTATCAACTTTACCTTTAACAAATCCATTTTGTATTAAAAACTTACTTGAGTCCGTCGTACCACGCTCGAGGTGCTTGCTTTAAACCATACAAAGCCTTTTCAGTCTGAAGACCGAGTCCGGCTTTTTTGGTCTTCAAACCCGGAGGTTGTTCCACATAGACTTCCTCATGGATAAATCCATTCAGAAGGCACTTTTGACGTCCATTTGGAATAACTCAAATCTTTATAACAAGCAAAAGCAAGCAACAATCGAATAGCTTCTAACCTTGCTACTGGTGCGTAAGTCTCATCATAGTCTATCCCTTCTTCTTGCGTATATCCTTTAGCTACGAGTCTGGCCTTGTTTCGTACGACTTTACCTTTCTCATTCATCTTGTTTCTGAAAACCCATTTGGCTCCAATAACAGTTTTACCTTTTGGTTTAGGTGTCAATTCCCAGACATCATTAATGATAAACTGCGAGCTCATCTTGCATAGCTTCAATCCAGCTTTTCGTCGACAAAGCTTCTTCTATGCTTTTTGGTTCAATTTCAGAAATGAGAGCTACGGCACTAGACTCTTCACGCCTTTTGGATCTCGTGCGAATTCCTTCATTAAGTTCGCCAATAATTAGATCTTTGGGATGACTGGACTTATGCTTCCAGTTATTGGTTGATTTATCTGACTGATGATCCCTTTCTTTGCCTGAGTCTTCAAAAATGGTTTGATGCTGGTCTTTCTGAAATTGTGACGCCTCTTGAGTTGAAGACTTTGGAGAGGTTGGAGCAAGATCAGACTCTTTATGATGAGTCTGATTGGATTCATCTTGAACTGAGTCTTGAAATTTGATATTCATTGATTCCTCCACAGTCTGACTCTTCTTGTTATAGACTCTGTAGGCTTTGCTTGATGAAGAATATCCAAGGAAGATGCCTTCATCTGATCTGCTTTCCCAGAATACATGGAGTACACAGCTCAGTCTTTTGATAAGGCAATTTGGGTAGACCACGAACAAGCTGCTTTGATGAGATTTTGGCTAATTGCTTCATATTAATATGCCCAAGCTTTCTCGTGCCACGTACTTGCTTCGTCTTGTATTGAAATCAAGCATTGTGATTCTTCCGGTTTCACGTCCGGGAGATAGATATTTCCATGCCTTCTACCCGAAAGACTCGAGTAGAGTCTTTACCGGTTCCTAACATATTCCTTCTTGAAAGAAGATCTTAAAGCCGCATCACATAGTTGGTAAGCCGAGAAGATTATAATTGAGTCCTTCCACTAGAGAAACATTGCTTATTGTGAGATTCCCAATTTTCACAGTTCCAAAACCCACAATTCTTCCTTTGCTATTTCCTCCAAATGAGACTTTTCCACCATTTACTTGAACAAGCTTTATAAAGCATTTTGAATCTCCCGTCATATGTCTTGAACATCCACTTTGTCTAGATACCACTTTACCTTTCTCTTGATAGATACCGTATTCAAAGAAATATCTCAAGCTTTCTTTGGTACCCACATTTTCTTGGGTCCTTTTGTGTTAGTAAGATAAACAAGATACTAGCCCAAGTTTTCTTAACAGGTTTCCAAACCATAGGACATTCTTTTTCAAAATGATCTGGACTTTTGCACTTAGAACACCTGAGAGCATTTCGACCTACAGGCTTTACAAAAACCTTTTTGAAATGATTTTTATAAGCTTCTTTTGAAGGTCTTTGCTTAATTCTTTCTTTTACTTTAGGAAAATCAATTAAGGGAATAGTTTCTTCACATACCTAATCCGGACTTATTGAAATAAGGTCTTTGTACTAAAAGAATTTTTCAAGTTTCTCGGACCCTATTGAAAATTTCTTTGAAATATTCGATGAGTCAATTTTTAAACGAGAATTTTCTTTCAAAAGATTTTCTTCATTTTCTTTAAGAGTAGAAACATTCATATCTAAACATTTAATTTTTTTCTTTCAAAATATTTTCCCGCTGTTTTAAAACGAGTTTTCCTTTTAAGTTCAGAAATCCTTTTAAGAGAAGTCTTAAGACTTAAACACAACTCATCAATATACTTAGAAACCTTGACAGAATTTTGAAATTACTTACTTCAAATTCGCTGTCCGAGTCTTAAGAGTTTGAGTCTCGAGTCCGATTGCGCCATCGAGACACAAGTTGGCATATTCATCATCACTTTCTTCACACTCGTATCACTCCAGTTTTCACTTTGAGAGCCTTTCGAGACTTTTCAGCCTTTCCTTTCTTCTTCTTTAGAAGAGGGACGGTTAGATGGGTCGATGTGTCCCTTTTTCTTACATTCAAAGCAAACTACATCTTTATTTGCTTCATCATCATCAACAATCTTGGTCTTTGTCTTTGAAAGCCTTGTCTCTTAGAGTTGAATCTTCTTCCTTTTCTATTCAACTTTCGAATCTTCTTATCATAAGGGCAAGTTCCTCATCGTTCATATCGTCTTGGGAATCACGTAACATCGGAATCATCATTTGATTTTAATGCAATGGTTTTCTTACCTTTTGGATCTTCGTCTTCGTTTATTCATTCCACTTCATAAGACTGAAGAGTTCCAACCAGCTCATCGACGAGATAGTGGCATGATTCTTTGTGTCTCTCTTATTGAAGTCTTTATGTGATTCCAATCCTTGAGAGTCCACGAAAGCTTGTTAACCTTCATAGAATCAAAAATTGGTTGACCTTGATTTTGAAGACCATTCACAATTTCTATAAAACGACTGAACATGTCAGTTATTAATTCTCCATATCTCATTTTGAAGGCTTCATATTGACCGAGAAGAATATTGATTCTGGTCTCTTTCACTCGACTTCCTTCGAGGTGATATGTGAAAATATTCTGTATATTCGTTGACAAAGCACAATACAAAAATATATTGCTTTTGCATCAAGAGTTATTATTTCTTCCTGATTCCACTAGCTTCCAAAGCCTCAAAGATGGTAGAGTTAATGGAAAGAGCAAAACATACTAGAGCACAATCCTAAATTAAATTTATCGGATGAGATTTTAAAATAGACAATCGATGGATATTAACGCTCAATAGGAGAAAGGGAAAAGAGAATGAACACAATGATTATAGTGGTCCGGCTTTAGTTATGGGCAAAATTTCTAAGCATTTTAAACACTGTGTGTACAATTTTGCTCAAATGAAGAACTTGTTCTTCCTTGTTTGAACAATCGCTTGTACATGTTAAAGATAATGTTTCAATATGGATAATTAAGGAGATCTTTCGAGCTATTAAAGAAACTGATAGCCCATCAATCGTCTTGGTTTCCAAGAATAGAAAAGACCCACCTATCTTCTCCGATGAATTTAAACACCTAAACTCATGATGGATATCCAACCTGAAGAACGTTTTGTCTCAAAATATTCTCGGTGAAAAAAGATGGTAGAGTTAATGGAAAGAGCAAAGAGCACAATCCTATTAAATTTATCGGATGAGATTTTAATAGAGATTGCTTGATGATGAAGAACATGATGCAATAAACTCATGATGGATCTGAAGAACCTCGGTAAAATACTTGATGATGAAGAACATGGCATGATATTGTTAGCCTCTTTACCAGAGTCATGGAAGCATTTTACTCTGTTGCAAGGGCATACTACAATTACCTCAGAAGAGGTAAAGTCCGCCTTATTCTCTAAGGAGTGGCGGAGAAAGTTTCGAGATGACGGTCTAGCGCAAGAAGTAGCGCAAACAATGACGATTCGGGGTAGAGAAGAATACCGAGGGCCTAATTGCAGTAGAGATAAAAGCATATTGAAATCACATCATAGAAAGTCCAAGGGACGCATGAAGTGTTTTGAGTATCATGAGGAGGAACACATCAGGAGATATTGTCCAAATCGGAGGAATAAAGTTGATAAGCAAAACACCACAAGCAATGTAGCAAACGTTGCCGAGGAGAGCACTAGTGATGCATAAACTATTTTATGTGTGACTACTACTTCGTCAGGAGACGAATGGGTGCTAGATTCGGGGTGTTCTTATCATATGATGCCTCATAAGAACTGGTTTACTACTTACCATACTGCAGAATGGTGGTAGAGTTCTTTTGGGAAATAACGCAGTTTGTAAGGCTATGGGGATAGGGACAATTCGGATTCGGATGCATGATAAAGTGGTGCGCACATTGACAGATATGAGGCATGTACTGGAGCTCAAGAAGAACCTTATTTCTCTAGAGACACTCGACGACATCAAGTGTAGGTACACCGTTGAAGGTGGAGCATTGAAGATCTCTCGAGGTGCCATGAGAGTGATGAATGGGAAGAAAGTGAATACTCTCTGTCATCTATTGGGAGAACCGTGATTGGAACCACTGCAGTTTCATAAAGTGAGTTAGACTCTAACTTGACTCAGTTATAATATATGCGTTTAGGGCACATGAGTGAGACAGGTATGACCTGAGTGAAAGGGGGTTGTTGAAGGGTCAAAAGATAGAGACGCTTGACTTATGTTGGGAAGCAGCACCAAGTTAAGTTTACTACAACTGTTCATTCGACCAAGCGACCAATTGAATATATTCATTCAGACATTTGGGGTCCGTCTTCGGTTCCTTCGAAAGGAGGTGTCCGATATATGCTGACATTTATCGACAATTATTCGAGAAATGTATAGGTATACTTTCTTAAGCACAAATATGATGTGTTCGATCGATTCAAGAAATTTAAGGCATTGATTGAGAAGCAATTAGATAACAAATCAAGTACCCGAGAACCGATAATGGCATGGAGTTATATGATAAAGATTTTATCGATTTCTGCGAGAAAAAAGGTATTGTGAAACACCGCACAGTACCTAAGACACCACAACAAAATAGCGTGGCAGAATGGAAGAACAAAACTTTGCTTGAGTGAGCTCGATGCATGCTTTCGCATGCAAGACTTGGTAATGAATTTTGGGCCGATGCGGTAAACATGGCATGCTACTTAGTTAATCGATCTCCATCATATGCTATCAAGTGAAATACTCCTGAGAAAGTATGGTCGGGGAAACATATTGATTATTCCGGATTACATATATTTGGATATCTTGCGTATGCTCATACGAGTAATGATAAGCTTGAGCCAAGAGCGAAGAAGTGCATATTTTTTAGTTATGCACGTGGGGTGAAAGGCTACCGGCTGTGATGCACCGATCCCAGATCACCCGATTTTCTAATCAGCAGAGATGTGATCTTCGACGAGATTGCAATACTTCAACAAAGGAGTTCTGAGACGCGACCAGTAGAGCAAACAAATCATGGTGTCATTAGTGAGAGAGCTTTAGGTCTAGACTCCGAAGACCTCAAGGGTAACAGAAGTTAAAACTGCAAATGAGGTCACAGTTTTTGAAGTTTGTGATAATGGACAATCAACACAACCGCTGTACAATAGCCACGGATAGACAAAGAAGACAAATTAAATCATCGGTGTGTTATGGTTATATAGATATTGCTTATGCATTGACTATAGGTGATGAGGTGAAGATAGATGAGCCTTCGTCTTACTCTAAGGTGATGGCTAATTCTGAGTCGTCGCAATGGCTAGGAGTTATGAGTGAAGAGATGAAATCACTCCATCGAAATTAGATATGGGAGCTGGTCAAAGTACCCAAGAGCCAAAAAATTGTCGGAAATAAATGAGTTTTTAAACGAAAATAGGGCATTCCTGGTGTTGAGGCAACGAGGTATAAGACGAGACTTGTGGTGAAGGGATATACAACGTGAGGGCATTGGCTACAATGAAGTGTTCTCTCATGTGGTAAGACATATTTATATTCGTGTTTTACTTGCCTTAGTTACTTCGCAAGATCTCGAGTTAGAACAACTAGATGTGAAAATTGCGTTTCTTCATGGTGAGTTGGATGATCAAATTTGCATGAGACAACTAGAGGGTTTTTCTATTCCAAGTAAGGAAAATCATGTTTTTAAAGAAATCTTTGTATGGGTTAAAACAGTCTCCTAAGCAGTGGTATAAACATTTTGATGCTCTATTCAAAAAGTCAGATGTATAGCTATGTTTACTTTAGGAGGTTGGAGAATGTTTATTTGATTTATCTACTCTTATATGTTGATAATATGCTGATAACAGTTAAGAATATATCTGATATTGATGTGTTGAAGAGGCGGTTAAATGCTGAATTTGAGATGAAAGATTTAGGTGTTACAAAGAAAATATTGGGTATGAAGATTTTGCATGACAGGACTGTAGGAGTTTTACGTATATCTTAGAAAAAAAAATATATTGAGAAGATTGGAGCACGTTTTAATATACAGCCAGCAAAATCTGTAAGTACATCTTTAGTGAAACACTTTAAACTTTCAGATAAATTATCACCATAGACTGAGGAGGAGGAGGAGGAGCATATGTCCCGTATTCCTTATTCTATTACCGTGGTTAGTATTATGTATATTATGGTGTGCACTAGGCTTGATATTTCACAGCTATATGAAGTGTCTTGGTAAAACTCATTGAGAAGTTGTGAAGTGAATCCTCAAATATTTGAATGAGACAACAGACATGGGTATAATGTAACAAAGGGATAGCAATGGTAGTGAGACCATTGGTTTTGTGGATTCAGATCACGCCGGCGACTTGGATGATCACAGATCTTTAGCAAAGTACGTGTTTACACTAGCAAGTGGTGCAGTTAGTTGGAAAGTGTCCTTACAGGATCACATTGCCTTGTCTTCGATTGAGGCAGAGTACATGGCGCTAACCTTTGTATCAAAAGAGGCGAATGATTACAAAGTTTACTCTCGGACTTTGAATTAGAACAGAAAAATGTGGATATACACTATGATAACTAAGGTGCGATATATTTGACATATAATCCAGTTTATCACCAATGAACAAAGCATATCAACATTAGGTATCACTTCATCCGAAATGTCTTAGCTAAGGGTAATATCATTGTCAAAAAGATTGCTACAATAGATAACCCGATAGACATGATGCTTAAATCTATTCTTTTGGCGAAGCTCAAGCTTTGTTTGAGCTTTATTGGCGTCTATGGAGAGTATGCGTCCGTCGGAGTTTGGGAGAGCAACATGGATGATGAGTATTATAATTTGGCTTCAAACATCAAGCCAATGTGGAGAATTGTTAAATTAATGTCTCGCATTTGAATTTGGATAACAATTGTTAAACCGAATTTTGTTGAGGAAGATTTTCCAAGCAGATTACAAATTGGATGAAGAAATCTTTCTTCTTATTGGACTTTCTTTCGGATGCGCAAAATAAGCAATGAAACAAGGATGATATGTTTTGTCACTAGAAGACAAAAAAAAAAAGGGTACACTATATATTTTATTACCTATTTATCTTTAAGGGAGATAAAAGAAAAATGAAGGTTTTCTTCCCCTTATCTGCGGAAGGAGTGAATCCTTGTCGAAGAAAAGAACCCATGGTGGGGCCCAAAGTCAAAGTTTGGAGTTTGGGCACACAATGTAAAAAGGCTAGGTTTCTTTTATCAACATAAGGAGCTGCACATAAGAGAAGCCGCATGAAAAAAAACAAAAAACAAAAAAACATGTGGAGCCGCAAGACTTGAGAGCCATAAGAAGTTGCGCGAAGCCTTGAACAAGAAGACGAAGTCGTATGTATGCGGACCAAAGACAAACGCTGGAGTTCTATAGAGCGTTTTACTTTGAGCTTGAACATACAGTGATTTGTGCCGTGAGTTTATGTCCAAGTGAGTTATTTATTGATAAACATTTTTGGTTTGGGGTTAAATATAGGTGTGGGAAACGCTCGCGTGTGAGTGATTGTAGACTTTGATTCTCCAATTATAATGGATTATTTGTCACGTCCCGAACCTCGAGCACGCCAACATCCCACTATGGTCATGCAAATGCGACATTCCTTGGTAGTGTCGCCGACCCCATTCATTTATTATTGCGCAAGCGGAACGTATTATAAAATCCCTGACAATGAAATACGGGATAAACAAGCAGGAAGCAAAACAACAACATAACACTTTCATAATTCAACGAAATACAAATAGAGGTCTACGACCAAAAGTCTACAAAAGACCAGCTCTTAAAAAGGAACTGTCCTACGACCTACAAGTCGGACACGTTCTTCAATCCTTATAACTTCACCTCTGCAACTCCTCGAGGCCAACCAAAGCTATCCGGTCGCTCCGTCCACCAGAGACCTAAAATTTTAATCCCACAACCGGGATGAGACATTGTCTTAGTAAGTTCAACCCCCTAAACCCCTATTAGAAAGAAAATACACCCCGGGTGGCCTAGCCACATCACACAGAAGACTTACCTCATCTTAATTCCTTCATGTAGATTAGCACAATTTGTATCACACAATCTCAGGTAGTAATAATAATTCAAACATATGGGAACACCATCACTTTCATATAAATCACAATCGCACTTAGTGCGCATTCCAATTATTATTCACTACCACACAAGGGCATAGCCTACTCGCAGTTCGGCTATCTACTAACATTAATGTCAGGCATCGCCTCCTCCCCCTTGGAGCGCGGCTTCGTCACTATGTCGACGGCATTCCCGAAGGAACATGGGTCCAGTTGGCCTAGCCTCTACTGCGACCCGAGCCACGTCACTCTATTGACAGCATTTCTAAAGTAATAAAGGTCCAGTTGGCGTAGCCATTACTGCGACCGAGTCTTTCAACCAGCACACGACAATTCAATAATCAATTACACAAATCATCACTCAATTTGTAATATCTAATCATCAAATTTGACCGAGTCTTTCAACCAGCACACGGCAATTCGATAATCAATTGCACAAATCATCACTCAATTTGTAATATCTAATCATCAAATTCATAATCTGAATACACAAAGAACGATCAGCATGAAATTCTGAGAATTTAGGGTCCCAAAATAATTTTTAGAATTTATTAAATAATTAAATTTATTTCGAAAATTAATTAAATAATAATATCCATATTTTTCACAATCCACACTCAATTTATAATATCTAATCATCAATTTCAAAACCCGACTACACAACAACAACCGGCACGAAATTCTAAGAATTTAGGGTCCTAACAAAATTTTTGAAATTTAATAAATAATTAAATTTATTCCGAAAATAATTAAATAATAATATTTTAATAATTTCGAATAATAATATATTATTAAATTATTTAATAATTTTGAGATATTTAAATAAATCAAAAGTAAATTCCTTTATGTCACATCAAGGTTTATATTAATATAAACATTCACTTAACCTTAAATTAAACACACTTTAAGTTAATTAAGCATCTTAATATAATCTACACTTAAATAAATTAAACTAACCACCTAATAATACTAAACATAAACTAAGCACACATAAAGCATCATTAACCATTTAATCAAGGTTTAGTGAGCTAAACTCACCGGATTAGCGAGCCGAGCGGACCAAAACGACGGGGACGCGGGGAGGAACAACTTTTCTCAAAGCGGGCCAAGTATCCGGGGTCTGGAAGCCGGCCAAAACAGGCCAAAATCGGGCTGAGATACCCACAAAACCAACTGCTATTTGAGGTCGAACGGAGGTGGCTCGGCGGCAGTTCGGGCGCGAAACCGGCGAAGGAGGACGGTGGCTGCTCAAACGATTGCTAACGGTGGCTCCGACGGCTTTCCGACGGCCTTGGCAACGGCAGCAGCAACTGAACGAAGGTGCTGGAAGCTCGGGGCCGTGTGAGCAAGGAGAAGCAACGCATAACGGCTGGCCGGCGAGCGCGTGCGCGGGCATGCGCGGACGAGCGGCACCGGCGACGGCGACGTGCGGCGACGAGCAGGCGACCGAGCGTGTGAAGGGGGCGGAATCAAGGTTGGTCCAGTCGGAATCCCCCTCTCTCTCCTCTTTTCCCATTCCAAGAAGCTAGAGGTTGAAGATAATGTTGATGGGTGCCTTTTTGAGATCAAATCTCCACCCTCCACTTGTCAAGCTCCCATCACTTGACCCCAACTACCATGACATAAGGTGATGTCATCTTCCACTATCTCCCATCTCCCATAACCTTATTCCAATAGGTTCAATTTCTTTTTCCGCCAAGGCCTAAATTCTCGTACATTAAATTCTTTAATTCTATTCGATTCTCTTCCAATTGAATCAAATTGAAGTCCATAAAATTAATCCAATGTCACCACACTTTAATTCACATCTTCACTTATCCATAGAACCAACTTAAGTCCCAAAAGCACGACCAAGGGCGGGCCTACTAATTTCTCGAGCCAAATTAGCCATTCTCTAATTTAATTGCTGAAAGAAAAATCTTCTAAATATGAGTTAATATTCCTAAAATGATTTGTGACACACCCTGACTTCCAATTTCTGAATTCGATCTCAATTTCACGGTTGATTTCACTCTGGCACGATATTAGCGCGTCATAATCTACCGGGTAGCTTTTAAAAATGTTCGTACATTTGACCTGTGGTTGATCAAGCCACAATGTACATCTTTGACACATCGGCGACTCTCGGTTGTCGAGGTAATCTCAAGGTTTCAAATACGGACAAAGGGTACCCAATCGACAAAAAAGTCGGTCTGGTGTCGACCGACAAGAATTGTGCGATCTGGTGGAATCACTCACACTCGATCACATGCCTCTGTCGAGTCGACCCATCTCCGATCTTTAATCGATTTTTAATTGTGTCATAATGACCCTTGCAGATTAGCTTGGTTGAAAGGTCGCTTCCTAGTCAAATTCTCGAGTCTAATGCATTAAAAACTCTTAACGGCTTCACCCGATAGTAATTTTCACATGAATGGCCGACTCAAGGAAAAGAACTATATGCGTGCCAACGAAATGCCCGTCTCAATTTATTGAAAATAGAATTGGAAAATCGGGATGTCACATTATTTGCTGCCGGCTCTCCCCATAAACGTAGGTATCGATATTTGGACCGAACCACGTAAATTTCTGGTGTTCTTATTATTTCTCGTTTATTTCTCTGGTGATTTTGCATTGACATAAATTGCAAGATCCTGTTGTTTCCGCATATTATATTTCAATAACACATGTATACAGTTTCTTAAAATGTGGACCATTATTCATGTGTTCCTTTCTCTTGGTACTTACTTGATGTCCTTTTCTACGAGACCCAAATCCCTGGAGTATCAAAATTTGGCACGAGGGAATATTTAAGTGTCAAAAATTAGAAAAGTGGTATTTAAGTGCCAAAATTGAAGCAAAATGGATCGAGTAAGTGTCAATAGTAAGAAAATCCGGCCAAAATGCTAAAGTGGCAACTTTTTGGCGATGCAAGTGTAAAACGATGTTGTTTTACACGCTGATATGATTAGATAAGTGCAAAAACAACATCGTTTAACTACTAATGTGGGTAAATAATTAATATATATTAATTCATTAAATTTAAAAATAAATCTAAATATTAAAAAAAACCATGATGGAGATTGCAAGCAATGAGGGCATTCAAGTATAATTAATATTTATATTAAAATATTTATATTTCAAAAAAGAAAAAGGAGGAGGAGGCAAAGGCGAGGGCTCAACCCTCGCTATTCTGCAATTGTCATTTAAAAAAATGGTTTTAAATTTAATTTAATTAATATTTATATTCAAATTCAAATTTGCCCCAAAACAACGTCATTTTTGCATTTCTTTGTTGAGTCACCTCTCCGGTGAGTCATGTAGGCAAGTAATATTAAATAAAAATTGCAATATAGGATTTTTTGTGGGGTTTAGTCAAATGTCTTATTTTTCAAAAAAAATTGCACTTAAATGTTACTTTTTTAATTTTTAGTACTCAAATGTCTCATCATGCCAAGACTTGGCATTTTTTATTTTTTTTGGGTAAAGAAGACTTGGCACTTGAGTTGTTCTTTTCTTCCTTTTCTACTTTTCAATGCCTATATGATCTTTTTTAAAACGAAATAAATTTCTTGTCATCTTCTGATGAGGAGTGACGCCCACAAGTATATATGGATTATATTCTATAGAAAACCTAAAACATTTTAGAATTAAGTGGGAGGTGAAGAGATTTCACACAATACAAAGTCGTGATTAGGTATGATAAATCAATTTACAATCATCATCTTCATCATCATCATCAATCGGTCATCATACTCAATATGGAAATTAGGTATGATAATTCAATTTACGATCATCATCTTCATCATCATCATCAATCAGTCAATATGGAAATTTTGCATGGCATTAATGGGTTCTTGCTACCATATTCTAATCATACATACTAATTTGACATCCACAAAGTGAATGAGGAAAAAAGGGGATCTTAAGAATAGTTATTACAATTTGGCCATAATTACTATTATAGAGGCAGTCTATTACAGTTTTGCTTGCAATAGAGATTACGCTTTAATAACTATTATTGAAAGCAAACACTATCATAGACAATCAATATGTAATAGACTTGTGATGTAATAGAACCTAATGCAACCAATATGTGATGTATATTTCGTGGGGGGACCATAGTTCGTGTTGCATTGATTCACCCATGAATGATGCAATTTCGTTTTGTGGAATCAGTCGTGGATCACGCTCCAAACTAACAACTATGATATCATATGGGATGCATTATTATAATTATTCGTCAGCTGGATTTGTTCTTATCTATTTCATATACCACCAACAACTATGGGTTATCGCATGGACAACTATATCTAAATAGCAATAGACTAAATCTCACGGTTGACTAAAAGGCACAAGAAATGGGCAAGCGTTGCTACAGTACATTGTCCTTTATGAATTCGTCAGCCGCTACAACTTCTTCTTCTTTCCTATTTTAAGCTAATGCCCAATTCGCGTTCCTCAATACACGTATTGAAATTGAGTGGAGCGTTAGGACAATAAAGATGAGCAGCAACTTTTATAGGAAGGACATGTGAGAGGGAACAGATGCGCGTGCGTGAGATTATTCCACCTTGGCACTTCAGCTTCCTTCAAGGCTTGGGCCCAAAAGAATGGTCCCTACGCACCTAAATCCGAAGACGATGTCAGCTTAAACCATTGAACTTAGCGATGGGCTTGTTAATAGAAAACTCACCAATGACGGGTCAAATTGAATTTGATCAGATGCGACGATAGCGACTCGCGTGCCCTTCTTTGACAAGTTCATAGACAGCCCCCTCGTACGTGCATTGGATAGATCGCACTATGGTGCGAAAATAATAGAGTGACTCAAGAAATTGGCTTTTGAATTTATGTGATAAACCCTTGTTGGTACTCGAATATGCCACACTTGGGCGCGGAACGACTCTTCTCTGGGTCCCATTTGTCACCTGCCCTCGCAGGCCATTTCAAGCTTGGAAAGACTTTTACTCCAGTACGAAGGCATCATCCAGCTCTCGGTGTTTCCGTTCACATTCCTCTCGATGGACCGGTCCCTACCTAAACCAATCAGGAAATTGGTTATTTTTCGCTTCGACAATTATTCTTTACCGAGCCTTGTCGTCTCTCCTAGTCCCTCCAATAACGAGGAATGGTTTGAAGAGATCTGACGGGGTGGCAAATGGGTCGAAACCGCCTAAGAATAGAGTGGTCCATTCACTACCTTAGACTGGCACGACGTGCTACGATGGTGGTCATGTTGTGCCCGGTCGTGCTTGGGACTAGGCCCGTTTCAATTGCCACTGGTCCTAAAAAGCATCATGACAACTATTTTATTGTGGGCAAGCATCAATAGGGTCTGCGAGCCGGCCTATCTTATTTGTCACTCTTATGAAAAGTTAATTCATGCACAAGCTAATTTTTTTAAAACTCTGCAATTTCTTTTCCCTTTCAATTCTTTTTTCCAATGATTGTGAGGAGAATTTCTCTTTCTTCCATGTCATTTCATCCAAAGATACTATCAATTCATTGAGCGAGCTCATCATTGACATGCCATTAAACGTGAAATGTAATGAAACTAGAATAATCCCTATTGCCCAACACACAAATAGGCAAACCTACAGTACGGATGAACCGATATTTCCTCCAATTGCTCGACAAGAGTCAAACCTCTAATCATGGGAGGCTTCAAGTGCACTAAGTTTTAATCAATTCGTTCAGCCACCTCAATGATATTTAGTTAGTGATGAACTCGTCATCCCGACTTTCGCCACAATAAGCCAGGCTTCGCGATTTGTGGCGAACATAGATACATCGCCAGTTACCCTAGTGCACTTCCCACCACTCCAAGAAGCACTTTTGAAAATGATCAGAATGAAAATACTTGCAGTCCAAAGTCCCTAAAATCAAAGGCAATCAACAAATGTCGTGGAATCTTTCCAACTCACTCAAAAAGAACTTTGCTTTTCTATTCCTCCATGCCGACCACGAGAATTTTGATTAGAAAACCGCGAAAGGAATCGACCTTTTTTGGGCAAAGGTAAAAAGAAAAGAAATCTTTTACGGGGCTCTTGAAAAGCGGTGATGTGAGGTCCATAGTTTGGCCCTCAGCTTAGGCTTGAAGGGTAGGGCACTTGAGCGCTCTACGTTATTTTATTTATTTCTTGAAAATAAAAGTAATTTATTCTTTGAAATACGAGGTTTTGACCCTTACTAAGTAGAATAATACAACCATTTGGCAAATTCCAGTGGTCATCCTTCCATGTGGGAAGAGAAAGGTGGAAAGTTTGAATCCCCACATTCTTAGGGAGTTCGGGTGGTGACGATTTAATTTCAAATGTAAACTTCAACTCTCACACCCTGCAATAAGGTAGAGTACAAGTCTAAAAATGAGAATTAAAGTTGGAGTAGAATAAAACCAACAAAAAAGAAAAAAAAGAGTAGAATAAGTCATTAATTTTGACCCCTTAAAATTTATGTACTCCTTATTTAGAAAATGCATTATTAGTTCCAATTTCGAACTCACGAAGTATGTTAAGTCTTACATTGCTTATTTAACATGAATTTACATATTTGGTGATGAATAAATAGTCCTTTTAAACAGGTTGAGGGTTAAATAGGAGCAATTGCTACCTTATGTCCTTTGCTGGTAAACGATAATATTAGGTGACGTCATCAATGTCAAGAAAGATAAGAAATATTGTCCAAGAAAGTGCATACCTTTCTAACTGAATCGCCGATACATGTTCAAGATTATAAGACATGATTATTATGATTATTCTTTTTTTTGCAAAGATAATATCGAAAATGCTTGGCACTTTGTGCGTGTGTGTGTGTGTGTTTTTTTTTTTTTTTTTTTGTGAACTTAATCTTACTATCATTATCCCTTGTGTCTGCTATAGATTGAAAAAAAAAAAATACATATCTTGTACATGGAAAAGTGAAAAGAAAAATGTATTGATATCAATTTCACTACATTATATTACAGTCCCGTTGCCCGTATGTTTTAGCTCTGTCCTTGTTTGCATCAAACAATGGGGCTTTGGAAGTAGCTAGGTCCCGATTCATTCATGTTGGGGTTATACTCATTTGGAGATATTTTTCATTTGGAAATAGCTAGGTCTGTTTTACTTTCATGGAATTTTAAGAAAGTATGGAAAAATTATATGTGGATCTATATCGATATTTATACATTTCTAAAAATGCCGGGTGCTTAAGATAAGATTAAGATGTGTGTGCCACACGATCTGAAAAATAAATAAATAAAAGTCACTATGGATGGAATATTAGCACCACAATTTTTTACTTCTACAAATGGGAACAACGTGTGATTTAATGTTCTTCAATAAATCACGTTAACCATTCTTCTATTGTTAAGGCCATATTAAAACATTTACAAAGGATTCTTGACTTGCACAACAAATGAGGATCAACGTATACTGACAAAATTTTATCTATTTTTTAATGAAATAAAAAATTATATAGGCCCCACAAACCTTTAAATAATTGACATTCCTCTCGAATTTCGCGTAGAATTGTATGTTTCTTCTTTCTTCAATTCTAAAGGAATTTAAAAAGACAACTAAGGATATTCACCATTAAAAGTCACTCTATTATAATAATCCCATAAAATATATTAGTAAATCCATATGGCGAAACAAAATTAATCGCATCATACTGGTCGCCATACATTGCTTTTTGGTAAATTTTTTATGGAGATACGAATGAAGCCAATCAACGGCCAGGCTTTTTCGAGGAGTGAACATGGTTGAATTTTTTTCTTAGGTAAAAATAATCGTACTTGTTGACCATGAGGACCAGTTCTATTTGTCCATTTGACGCATCTAAGCTTTTATTCCAAAGGAAAATTAAAATAGAACTAAAAAGGGGTCGCAGACGCGTGTTCACCAGCTAGTTTGGTATTTAAAAAAAAAAAAAAAGAATTGTTACCAGAACCATGTAAGCATGATGACAAAAAAAGAATAGTCTATGAGAGTATTGTATTATATATATATATACTAAATCAATTAATAGAGGGGCCCAGCATCCTCTCGTCAGACGGACAAGACGGGGTTGCTCCTAAACACATCGCAGCCGTTCATCGATTCTGCATCTGCGGTGCAGATTCGATGATGGGCAGAAGCTATAATGGAAAAAAAAAAGACCTGGCAGCGACATCCACCGATCCTAACTACCGAAGAAACGAAAGAAAAAATCAACGCCAATAAAACAATCTCGGGGGGAACCGCATCCTACGGTCACAAGAGCAACATTCCCAATCCAACGGCGACGATCGCCCTTCCCGCCCATCGCGGCCCCGGAGCGCGGGGCTCGCCGCCGTCGCTGGTCTCTCTCTCCTGCGAAGTCGACGGCGTCGACGACGAGCCGTTGTAGTTGGGGTTGCCGCCGTAGAGCACCTGGATCCCCTGAACGTCGTCCGTCGCGAGATCCACCTTCTTCGTCCGCGACGTGATGGTCGGGAACATGATCGACTCCTCCACCGACGAGTGCCCGAGCCCGAGGAGGTGGCCGATCTCGTGCACCGCCACCGACTCCAGGTCGACCGCCGACGACAGCGACGACGTCGTCACGTCCCCGGTGGCCACCCAGTTCTCATCGCCGTCCAGGTGGAACCTCCCGCTGGGCGGCGAGAACGCGTGCGCCAGGGTCCCCAGCACCCCGTCGAACGGCTCCCCGTCGCCGTGGTCCCCGCTGAAGAACCCGATCTTGATGTCGGCGGCGTTGTACGAGTCCGTCTCCGTGAACGTCAGGGGCGTCACTGCCGCCCACCGCTGGAAGGCGCGCGAGAACACGGCCTTCGCGTCGTCGGGGAGCTGGTTGGCCGGCAGGAACGCGTAGGTCAGGTCACTCTTGCCGTCCGGCCAGCGGGGAGTCCCCGGGAAGAAGGTGTAGTGCCCGACGGCGTGGAAGTGGGTCGCGCTGAGCGACTCCGCCTTGCCGGAGTTCATGACCGTCGACCCGTTGACGATGTCGGGGTTGCCGCAGCGCGGCCGCACGAGCTGCGTGAGCGTGGCGTCGTCGAGCTGGCCAGTTTGCTCGAGGTTGAAGTTGTGCTGGTAGGTCTTGATGGCGGACGCGAGGGCATCGTCGAAGTCGTCGGTGAAGTTGGAGGGGGAGTCGGGGATGTAACCGAAGTAGCGGAAGTACTTCTTGAGGTTGGCGAGGCCGTCGCGCCTCTCCCCGGCGTGGCAGCCGGAGAAGTTCCGGAAGGCGTTCCAGGCGGGGGAGGAGACGTTGGGGAGCAGCGAGGGCGGGATGGAGGATATGTTGGGGAGGAAAAAGGCCGAGACCGAAGCCGACGGGGGCGGCGCGAGGGCCAGGCAAACCACCACCGTCGCCAAGAGCTGAAGAAACCTCATGTCAATTGGCTGTAATTGCTGAGCTGGTGGGATAGAGAAAGAGAGATCGAAACTTGAGATGGGAGGAGAGCTCTGGGCGTCTCTTATGGGGAAATGGTAAAGAGAGGGGAATTGAGAAGAGAAGGGTCGAAGCCGGCGTGCAGGAGCGGGATAAAAAAATGGAGGTCTTCTTCGCGGGTCGTGGCTGCGCCTGACGGGGGAAGAAAGGAAAGGGGGAAGGGGGGTGGGGGCCTCGAGTTTTGACTTGTTCCGGGGGAGCTTTCGTGTTGTCTGACTTTTCTTGGGTACGAAAGCGTGTATGGGAGCTGTGGTGGTGGACGACGCCGTTGTTTCTGAGGCAGCGTTGGAGGGAAGAGGGGGCGGCGACGACGACGACGACGACGACAGGTCATCTTTCCTTCCGGGAAACATCGAAAATCCAAGGGAGAGAGGTCCGCCTCACCGGGTTGATTGGCGTCGGGATTTCCCCATGGGCGAATGGGGGACCGTGGGAGCGAGGTCAGAAGAAGCCGCGGGGGGTGACGAGACGTGCAAGGACGAATGACGACTATGTCATGGAAGCATCGCCCGGCAGTGCTCCGAACCTTCCATCGTCGTTTTTGGAAGGTAGTGGTGGACAGTTGGAAGTTTTCTACGGACTGCATTATTGTTACCAAACACGGGAGCTTTGGTCAAATGAAATTGAATCTTCAAAGCTGCGCCACCTCCTCCCGCATCTCCAAGGGGGGGCCAATCCCGCCTCTTCAGCCCCCTCCTTATTCCTTCATTTCCAGTCCACTTTTTTTGATTGGGTTGTAAGGGATATCCGCTGAATAAGAATGTCCATTCGAACTTTTCCGAAAAGCAAAATTAGAGATTGAAATTTAATTGTACGATAAGAATTTTACAATTAAAGTGAACTATTTTATAGATTTGGATTAATATCACCAAAAATTTCAAAGCGGTGCATCCGTGTCGCATTTGTCTTTTACTAATTATATTTTCACAAAAATTGCATGTACCATATGTATCCCAAATTAAATTTTGTATAATAAAAAATGTCACTTAGGGTACCTATTTATGTTGAATTTTTAAGTGGGATTTATGTCATGCCTCGATCATCCAAATTATATGCCACATGCCACATGTGATTTGGGGTACCAATTTATCAAGGTATAATTAGTTTGGGTTAGATATGATATGGATTTGTTAGCTCGAGATTTTTATTTCAAAACTAATCTCAAAATTTTGGAATTGGGAATCAAAGCCTGCTCTTCATTTTATTTGGAAATTGGTCTACCTTATATATTTGTGTAAAGAGCAAATTTTTTTAATAACATAAAAATTACATAATTTCTTTTACTCAAACATGTGTTGATCGAATGATTATGTTATTTATTCGTGCTGGCCCAGTAGTAACCCTATTATAAGTTTCTGGCCGTCGGCATTATTATGCCGGAGAAACCGAAAATGTCTCGGTCGGTCGAAATTTTCCAGGAACTTGTCTGCGAATTACACGTGGAAAAGCAGTTTTCCCCCTCGCCTGGGGGAGCTTGTTCTAGAAGGAGACGGCGACCGGAAGCCGAGCACGACGTCGGGCAAAAATGGCGCCAAAGCGAAAGAAGAGAGAAGGGACTCCTCCCTCCGATCCCGACGGCATGTTCTCGGGGATGGTCGTCTTCTTGGTCGAGTCCGGAGTTCAGCCCCGCCGTCTGCAGGTCTCCGTTCCTTCCTCTTCTTCTTCTTCTTCCTTCGCCGCCGTGAAATCTCCACCTGTCGATGTGATTACGAGCGTGTGGCTGCAGATTTGGAAGCAGAAGCTCGCTCAAATGGGGGCGAAAGTAGCGGAGAAGCCGTCCAAAGAGGTTACTCACGTTCTCGCCATCGACGCCGACAAGCTGCGGCGACAACTCGGGGAGCGACAGCTGGAGCGTTTCAAAGGGGTTGGTTCGTTCGTTCGTTCGTTCGATCTATTTCGTTCTTGACTCGGCATTTTCTCGACCCGCTTCGGTATTTCGCTTTTGGTTTTGGTTTGCAACTGAACGAAGACTTTGAAAGCGATTCGGGCGGGTCCGCCTTCTGTCGAATTCTGTAGAACCTAGAACGAGGGAAAAAAAGTCAAAAAGGGGGGTTTTACAAAATTACTTGCCAGTGATGTGAACTGGACATGTTCAAGCATTCAATAAGAATCTGCCATCGGCACATCTTCCTGAACTCCCACAACATTGCTCATCTTGTTTTAGCACAACATTGCTGGACTCCCACAACGTTGCTCATCTTTTATGGTGCAAATGCTCTGTTCAGAAACGAAGAGATGTAACTGCTCCATTTGAACACCACGAGGATTCAGCAATTGAACAAATGGTTGGAAGTTGTATCTCCTTTGAAAACACTTCACACTATGCTGTTAAATAGAAATAAGCTAAAATACTGCTTCAGTCTCCTTCACAAATTAAGCTTCCCATGATGTTAGCTTGCAAACTATAGAAATTGGCATGCACATGAATCACTTCACCAGATCCACATATTAGATGTTTGCACTTTGTAGATTTACTTAATGCCCTTCCCCTGTGCAGAGAATTCTTCTTTACCAGTGGCTAGAGGAGAGTTTGAGATCAGGTGAGAAGGTTTCTGAGGATTTATATGATCTGAAGTTAGACTTAGAAAAGGAGAAGACACCAGAGACGCCTTCAGTTCCTAAAGCAGCCGATGGAAGTGTAAAAAATGGCAATGAATCATCACAAGGTGGAAGTATCAGGTCTTCTCCTCAGGAAAATGCTAAAGACAATGACCTGTCTGAGGCGATAAGTAGCCCCAGACTTTCTTATGACTCAGGCCACTCTTTGAGCCCTGGTAATACCAGCCCAGGCCTCTCTGACATTACATCCAAGGATGTAAGTTCTAGAAGCCAATGATCTCAATGTGCTAATCCAACAATGCTCCCTCCTTGTTTTCGTCTATCTTAAGTCGGTTCAAACAATGATAGAAAATGAATTAAATCACAACCATAATCATGAAGAAATTTGCTCTAATCCTTTTTAGAGCTGAATAATTCTTTTGTGGCAATGAAGGGCGGGGTGCAGCAGTCTTCTTTGATATACAGTCCACCTAATCTAAACAGGAATGTAACTGAGATTTTTGGGAAGCTCATCAGTATATATAGAGGTGACATTCATCAACTTTCTCATGTCTTTTCAGCAGTGACATTCTTGAAGAACCTAACGACTCTGTTGGTTTACCTGCAGCACTTGGTGATGATCGGAGGTCATTTAGCTATTACAAAGCTATACCTGTTATTGAGAAGTTGCCCTTCAAGATTGAAAGCGGGGACCAGGTGAAAAACCTACCTTCAATAGGGAAGGCGTTGCAAGAGCATGTGAGTTGCCAATTTTAAACAGAGATTATTTCTATTCCCTTTTTTTTTTTTTTTTTTTTTTTTTGAAAACTGGAGAGTGATTATCCGGTTGTTGAATTTTGTAAACCATCAATGTAGCTGAAGTCAACAGCCATTTCAAACCAGAGAGATTATATCTATTGGCGAGGCGTTGTTATTTTAAGTATTTTGCTTGTTTCTAGACCATTAATTTTTCATTTATTTATAAAAGAGAGCAGACACTGATAGTTCTAACTTGCAGATTCAGGAGATAGTGACTACTGGCAAGTTGTCTAAGTTGGAGCACTTTGAAACAGATGAAAAGGTATACAGAGAGTTTATCCAAAGTTTGACATTTACAATTAACTGCATTGCCAGTGAAATGGTACCACTCAATAAATCCTGATGCTCGCATATTTGAGCAGTTTCCTTTCCTTGTTTCCGGTCATGGGGTGCATCAATGCAGACACTGTATTGCAACATTTGCAGCAACCCAAAATAGGTTGACTGAATTTCTGTATTGAGATATTATCCCTTGGTTTCATAGAACTATGGATTGGCACATGAAGCTGAAGTGCTGTGCTGTTGTTTCCATAGTTAACTACTACTTGCTCTTTCGCATCTATCGTGCACATACATTTCACCAAGCTGGGGCTTTTCCTTTTGATATTATTCTGTGCTCTGGTCACATGAGAGAAGTACATATGTAGTTGAATTTCTTCTGTTTCATCTGATTCTAGGTGCGGACAATCAGTTTGTTTGGCGAAGTTTGGGGGATTGGTCCAACAACTGCACTGAAGTTGTATGAAAAAGGATACCGTACACTTGATGACCTGAAAAGAGAGGAGTCATTAACACATGCTCAGAGGCTAGGTCTGAAATACTTTGATGATATAAAGCAGAGGATTCCACGTGATGAGGTATTCCTCCCAAAATCTTTGCCAATCCCAGTACCTCCTGCTGAAAGAATGATTTGAGTATGATAGGTGGCATTTATGACCTAACCTGAAAGTTGAAGTTCTATGAGCCCCTAAAGGGACTAGGAAAGGAGAAAAATATGTAGAACATTGGATATTAAAGTTAAAACTTCTGGTTTAACTTTATCTGCTACTCATTTCTCCCCAATTTCCTAGGTTCAAGAGATGGACCAACTTCTTCAGAAAGCAGGTGAAGATGTCTTGCCTGGGGTGAGGACAATAATTTAACTGCTTGATTTTCATATCTGAGGAATTTAAGTTTTAAGCTGGATGCGTATAAATTATTCTGGAATAGCCTCTGTATCCGACCCTAATGCGCGACTGCTTAAACAGGGCTTCTTTTTATATTTAGTGAGGAAGAATCTCTTTCACCTGTGGAAATATAATACCGTTGAGAAGGTTTTGGTTCAGTTGGAAATCGGTTCTCCTGGTGACGTTGATTTCCTATTCATGCCCAGTGTCAAAATAATTTCTTAAACTGCTAACTCTGGGCTCTTTTTAGCTTGGCACAGTTCTTTTGCTCTTCATTTGTGAACTACTTTGTATCAGAGGTTAAAAACTTCTTTGTAGGCTACAATTAATATGTTCTTCTCTCCCCGTGTTATACCTGTCTTGTTCATATTATTAGATTTCATAAAGCAAATGAACTGTTAAGCAGTTTGACTGAAGATTGATTGATGTTGGAGGCATCCTACCAAACTAGTCTTAAGTATATTAAAATTGGATTTCTTATTATCAATTCATGATTGTATAATATTGAGAGACTGGCATGAGAATATGTGCTCATTTAAGCGGACTGTAACGGGTGATGATGTAAATGGGGCAGTTTGCTAGCCTCTTCCTCCTTTTTCATTCCAATATTTACCCCAGTGGTAAGGTTTAAGGAGCTTTTTTTTTTTTCTTTTTTCCAAATCTGTGCACTTGTGCCTGTAGATATATATATATATATATACATCACAGTGCTTGCATACTTACGTATATAAAGAATTTATCACATCATTCACATCAACAAGGTCATGTAATTTTTGACACCTTTTAGCATTTTACTTCTTCTGAGAGCGATGCATATACTTATACGTATTCATATAAAATACTTGTCATGTTGCCAATTTGGTATGATTTGTGACACTGACACCTTTCAGCCAAGTATGTGATTAAGATGCATACTTTAACATGTTTGGTTAACAAACTATGCATGAATTTTATATGCTATGCTTGGGAGGAGGGGGTGAGGAAAATTTGGGGAGAAAATACAAAAATTTTCCAAAATTTCCTCCTCTTCTTCCCTTAAAAAATTTGAAATTTTGCTCCATTTCCCAAACATGGCACGAGTCTAATTCAATGCCACTTCCAAAGTACCTAAAAGGTTACTCGGGCAACCACATTATAAAAATGTTAGACTTGTGCATATAATGACCTTATCTGTTTGTTAATGTGATACTTCATATTTAATAGGTTCTTTTCATTGCTAAATATAACAAACACGATCTACCATAAAATAAAAGCTTAGGATATATATGATGTGCAGTCGGTCATATATCAATAGTGAATCTAATGTTACTTTGGAATCAATGACTCGATATTTTATTTAGACAGAAAGAATTGAACAAGTCAAAGTTTAAACCAACTACATGAAGATAGTCTATTACTGAAGCCTCACATAGGAGACTCTTGTGACAATATAATTATTTGCAACTCTTCTCATCATATTAACTAGGCAAGAGATCTTAATTTGATTTTGTTTGTTATTATTTGCAACCTAAGTGACTAGGTGATACGCACCTTACAGTATATTTGGAACGTGTATCATATACAATGAACTCACAAACAATTTCCTTTTGTTGTGCTGAACTAGTTGCAAATAAGTGTTAAAATTTATTTTGAACTTCAAAGGGTTGCATTAGTGATAAGTGTGTTAACCTTTGTTGCTCAAGGCCTGAGTTTGAATCATCATGTTTGGTGCATTCTCCTAGACTAGCTCCAGGAGCAAACACCTGTGAGTCTTTGATCTGTGAGTCTTTGATGATTATCAGCTGTGAGATCTGTGGGCACTGCCACAACCAATTCGGATTATTGGCCGCTTGCATAGCCTTGGGTTCCCTGCTGTTAGCCAAAAAGAGTGAAATTTAATTTCAACCAACTCAACTCCCTTATGGTTGCCTGCTTTTTGGATTAACATATTTTACACTTCTAATAATGAAATTGCTATTAGCTCACCTATGCATCGCATGGGCATTTTCTAGTTATATTACTATTTTATCTTCATGCAGCACATATACTCGATTGGTGGGAATTTATATGTATTTTTTTTTGTGCCAAATCTTGTTGCACTGCAGGTTCATCGTTTCTACTGGATGATGTCTTGCCAGACATTTGTACTTGACCAAAGCTATAGGCAGAAATTGATATTTGTGTTTAACTTTGTGTATAATACTTTAAGGTGGTAGTTGTGTGCGGAGGATCCTATAGACGTGGGAAAGCTTCTTGTGGCGACTTGGATGTTGTAATTACTCATCCAGATGGAAAGAGGTATCAAATTCAAGGTCATTTGGGTTTGCTGCAGAATTTGCATGTTTCCACATCTCAAAGAACCAAGAACTATCATGTATCTAATTGACCTTATTACAGTCTAGGGTTGCAGAAAACATTCTCTTTTGATTTACTTATTTGTATCTTGTTGAACTTTTGGTGAGTATTAGTCACCGAAACCTCGGGAGAATTAGTCACCGAAACCTCAAAGTTCTCCCCTGCCTTTCTGTGAGGGTTTAGAGAATGCATTCAAGGAAATTATGTCTTCAAGTGTTTTAAAAAATGCAGAATTTGACTCTGTTTCTCTAGAACCCAAATATTTCTTTCTTACAAATCAATTGTGATATGTTTTTTTTGGGTTGTCATTACAAATGGACAGAACCATCAGCTTATTAATCAGGGCTCATGATGGGGATAGCTTGTATATTGTCTGTCAACTGATGACAGTGATTGCTTGAAATTCAAGTCCAGTTCTCTCTTTTGATTGTATTACTGTTGACATTGTAATTTTACTTGCTGTCATGCTCTGTGGTAGGTATGATTCTGGCTTTGTTTCTGAAAGCTGATCTGATTTTCTTTGTTTCCAGCCAGAGAGGTTTTCTTAAGAAGTATGTGAAGCATTTAAAGGATATGGGGTTTCTAAGAGAGGATTTGATTTTTAGTACTCACAGTGAGGAGGTATGTTTTTCTAAAGTGTCTGGAAATGCTAGTAAGGTACTACACCTTGGAGAAATTAAGCTAATTCTCGATGCTAGTTATAGAATGCTGAAGTCTGAGGCATGTAATAACCGCTAATCATATGAAGTTAAGTTAATTGGTATCTTGTTTCAGTGAGTCAAGTTGTAGTCTAATGAAAAACAGTCCGAAGCATATAAAATGGTAGAATTTTATACCTTCTGCAACTGCATTTTGCATATAATTAGTACCCTAACTAAAACCAGTTTGAAGCATGTAAACTGATAGAATTTTTTAACTTATGCGACTGCATTTTGCATATAAATTAGTACCCTAACTAAAAGCAGTCTGAAGCATTTTTCATCTTTGGTCGAATTCTTGTTTTGGGATTATGAAGAAAAGAGACTCAAAACAATTAAGTGGAGAGAATTGTGATTGTTAGGGAGAGAATTTTGATAAGAAGGAAAATTTAAGTGGAGAGAATGGACTTTCTTGGCTGAACTTTCAGATGTAAGTGATGCTTCCAGATGTATGATTTATTTCTTTGTCCTAGCTTGCCTTCTATGTTCCGTACTTGATGACATGTCTTCTGCACCACCTGCTTTCATACTTTCTTCAGGTACTATTTCTTTTCTTTTCACAACATCACGCTCATCAAATATTCTTATTCGGTAATCTCGACAGGGTACTGACTCGGGTGTTGATACATATTTTGGTCTTTGCACCTATCCAGGACTAGAGCTGCGTCATCGAATAGATTTGAAGGTACTTGACGAATGATGATCCTGATTTCCATGTATTCCAGGAAGTCTGAGATAATTATCTAGAATAGGAGATCAAGAACACATGAGGCATCCAAGTTACTGCTCGGCTATGTTTAATGTACTACCACATAGGCGATTCAGTTTTCCAAAGTGCCACTTTGTGAGGGATGAAAGGATTGTCTGACATTTTATCTGGGTTGAACCCTCCCTTGCTTTTCATTTATGATCTTCCATCATCTGAAATTCTTAACTTCGCCATGGCTTTAGGTTCAATCTGAGCTTGGATATCCTTTTGTTCATTTATTTAGGTATATCCCCGGGACATATATGCATTTGGACTGATAGCTTGGACGGGGAATGACGTCTTAAACAGGAGGTATGTTCAGCAATTTGGGAAGATGCAACACTTTATCTCTGAGGTTTTAAAATCTACTACATGTGAAAACTTAACTGAGAAAGGAACATCAATTGAGCCAAGCTTTTGAGTCTTGTAAGGGTGTCCCTGTAGCTTATTGAAGAGCTGTTGCCTGCATGACAACAAGCACAAACTAGTTGGACTGACATCTGAAGGCAAACATCTACTGTACACGTCAAACTCTTATAAATTTTCTTTGAAGTGATTCCAACAGTTTTCAAGCAGTCAAGTAATTCAAGATTAGTGATCCATGGTTGACCAATGTTTCTATAGGCAATCAACTGGATTGGTGTCTGCTACCCAGTTAAACAGATAAAAACAGTACACGAAGCTGGACTTGTGCCTGGTTGAACCAGGACAGCTTAAACCTCTGTTCATGATTACTGTGCAAATAAACTTGTCATCTAGAGCAAGCACTAGAAGTTATCTCTCTGATCAGTTCATGTACAGCCAAAGAATCCCAAAGAATTTGACGCTGATATGATGATGTGATCGTAGAGAAATATGCTATTTGCTTTATATAAACAGCACACTCTTGATTCCAACCAGTATAATGATGCCTGCTGTTTGATTCGTATTTCTGGTGCAGGTTGAGGTTGCTAGCAGAATCTAAGGGATTTAGACTTGATGACACTGGACTCTTTCCTGCAACTCATGGTTCGGGCGGAAAACGGGTAATGTCAAGTCTTTGCGCCCTCATATGGGGTTTTGCGATTCCTTCGATGGTTCCTCATGCATGGCATGCCTTTCTCTATTGCAGGGTTCAAGGGGAAGCACCAGCATAAAACTGTATACAGAGAGGGAGGTTTTTGATTTCCTGGGTTTCCCCTGGCTGGAACCTCACGAAAGAAACTTATAGTAAGGCGGATGGTCGTTCTTCGGCTGAACATATGAAGGACGCCGAGGCTCAAAAGGATAGGGAGGGAGAGATGTAAATACAAGGACTGACATGAAAACTTTACTCAGCTGTATAGCCAAGGCTTTACTGGATTTCATGTCAATCCGATTTTCCCTGATTTCTTGCTCTCAAGTCGTAAATAAAAGTTTTAGATGGATTGGAATGAAACCATAATTTGTGTCTTCTATTCCGATCTCAACTTGTACAGGAGGCAATTGTAATTTATATGTTTTCCTCGGAGCTTGAAGACCACGGCCTAAACATGAAGCAAGATGCTTTACGTGCCCATATCCTTGCAGATGGTGAACCTTTTTCAAAAATGAATAACTTAAAAAATATTTTCCAAAAATGATGACTTATATTGCTCATATTATCAAAATATATAGATATAAATAAGTGGGAGTAATGATAAAAAATTTTGGTGGCTAATAATTTCAAGCGATACATATAGATATTTTTAGAAAAATAATTTTCAAATTATTCATTTTTTGAAAAAAAAAACGGAGGTTAATTGAATCTTTAAATATACACAGCGATAATCAATTTTTTTAATGGCCTTTCTATTGGTGAGGCCTTTTTGTCTTTTTATATGAGTGACATTTATTATTTTCTTGAAATATCTTATTCAGTTCTATTAAAATAACTATGTTTATCAAATTTTCACAAACTTTTGTTGTTCAATATTATTATTGATATTGTATTTCAGTTAATTTAGTTCCTCCTATTTTTGATTTTTTTTTTTACAGCAATTAGCAGTAAAAAAAAAAAAAAAAAGAGATTCCCTTTTAAAATGAGAAGAAAACATACTTTTTCCCTTAAATAAGGCGCTTAACAACTTTAATAAAATGAAAATTTGGGGTTATTGTGTGATAGTTGAAAGTTCAAGAATGAACGTTTACCACCTCAAAGTTGAGAGTAGTTCTAAATCTTGTATGCTATCAAGAGAAAATTTCAAATAACCGACTTTAGTGGAGTTGTTTTCTAAAAAATAAGCTCATAGTGGATCTTATCCTAAATAAAAGTATAAAGTAATCAACTTAATTTCAAATAAAAGTATAAAATAGTCAACTTAGGGAGCGTTTGGTAATATTTCGTTTAAAAATTGTTAGAGAACTGAGAAATAGAAAAAAGTGTTTATGTTCCTAAAATAATTTTTGAATAAAAAACGCGTTTGGTAAACTTGTTTTAGGAATAAAAAATGAACGAAAACACGTTTGGTAAATTTGGGGCTACATGGTAACACTCCAAAGAAGTGTTTCTGGAAAACTTTTGTACGGATTTTGTTCCCAAGAACAAAAAAAGAACAGAAACACGTTTGATTGCGTTTCTGTTTTTTTGTTTTTTTGTTCCTAACGAAATAGGAACAAAAAAAAAAGAAACAACAAATTGTTGTTTAACTTTGAAAACAAAATGAAGAAGCGTTTTCTCTTCTCTCTCTTCTTCTTCTCTTCTTCTTTTCTTCTTCTTTTTTTCTTCTTTTTCTTTCGCCGCCGCCTGTCATGGGACTCGGCCATGGCGCGGCGACCGTCGGGGCCGGGCGACGCCGTCGAGGGGTCGGCGAGGGCGAGCCTCGCCTTGGCCGGGCAAGCTCGGGCTCGCCCGGATCCGGCGAGGCCGAGCGTCGCCGGCCCGGGCAAGGCTCGGCCTCGCCGAGCCCCGCCGTGGCAAGGCAAGGCCGCCGACCGAAAGAAGAAAAAAATAAAAAAGAAAGGAAAAAATGGAAAATAAAATAAAAATATTAAAAAATTAAAAGAAACAAAAAAAGAATAAAAATTTACCAAACGTGCTATTCATTTTTTATTCCCGAAACAAACGTTACCAAACGCGTTCTTTTGTTCAAAAAACCGTTCCCAATGTAAACACTTTTTCTTGTTTCGTTCCTAATGTAAAAAAACAGAATGTTTCCATGCGCTCCTTATGTTATTTTTTTGTTTCTTTTAATTTTTTAATTTTTTTTTCTTTTGGCCGGTCGCCGGTCATGGCGCGCGACCGGCCAACGAGGGCTAGTGGCCTCGCCCGGCCACGCGAGGCTCGCCGGCCCGCCCGCGAGGTCGAGCTCGCCCAGCCTTGCCCCGCGCCGGCGAGGCTCGGCCTCACCAAGCCACCGCCAGGCCAGCAAGTCTCGCCAGGGGCCGACGACGCTCCAGCGAGGTCGCCGGCCCTCGATGGCGTCGCCAGCCATGGCCGAGGCCGGCAATCAGCCAAAAAAAAAAAGAAAAAGAAAAGAAGAAAAAAAAAGAGAGAAAGAGAAAATTTGTTCTTAAAAATTGTTAAAACAATAAACACGTTTTTTCTTGTTTTTATTTTTGTTCCAAATGTGTTCCTGGGAACAAAAAAATAGATTTGGAATAAAAACATAAACAAACGCGTTTCTGTTCTTGAACAAAAAAACAGAAATTTTGTTCATAAACAAAAATAAAGAACATTAACAAATAGGCCCTTAAGGGCTTAAAGTGAACCATTTTTCTCAAAAGTGGGTTTAAAGTGGCATTTTTAAAAATAAAAGCATGAAATGACCAATTTAATCTTTAATTAAAGCCTATGTCCACTGGTCGGCCAAATCGTTACTGGCCAACTTGCACATACAACTTATGTACTTATTCTAGGGACAACCAAGAGGTAACTTTGTCTGAAATTTCTGCTCTGACCCAAATAGAAAAGGGTTCTTCTACGAGCGATTCTCCTTTGGTAATATCATTAACAAAGCTTCTCTGTTTCAATCGTATTCGTCGTTCTTGGGTGCAGGATGTTGTTGCTAGAATAAGCATTGGAGTCGCACGTGCAAATCGGCCGGCAAAGGTAGGGCTTGCCGATGAGCTTGGGCTATTATTTGAAGCTAAATTGACTACTTTATGTCATTATTTGAAACAAATTTCATTTTCAATCATTTTATTAATAAAATGATAATACTTTAAGACCTTGTTTGATACTAAGTTGCTACATTAAGCGTTATTTGAGATAAACTCTATTTTGAGCCAATTAAAGGAAAACAAAAAAACAAAAAAGACCAAATATTAATGCCTTATTTCAATTTTTTTCCAAAATAAAACCGGAGGGAATTTGACTCATTTGAATTTTTTTTTCCAAAATTAAATAGTAGGGACGACGGACGAGTCATAGATGACGGGATGTTTCTAGGGGACAGCTGATTTTGGGGGGTTAGCTAAAACCCTGCGGTCTCGTTTCTCGGTCGGATAGACTTCTGAAAGAGAGTGAGCAACAAAGATGATGCTTTGTACCATCTCTCCTCCACCATTATCGTTCTCCCCACTCTCCTCCTCCTCCTCCTTCCCTACACTTCACTCTTCTCTTCTTCCTCCTTCTTCGAAAGTGCTCTCTTCAAGCTCATTGCACGCACGCTCTGCAAGCTTCTACAGAACCCGAAGCTCGCCTTCCTTCGATTGCCTCGTGTCGAAGCCTCGTCGCGGCAACCACATCTGCAAAGCCGCCGAGTATAAATTCCCCGACCCCATTCCCGAGTTCGCCGATGCTGTGAGTTCGACTATGCTTCAGCCCTTCTGCGGCTTCTTCTTCGTTTCGAATTTTAATTTTAACTGCTTAAGGACGGGTTGTGTTGTGACGTGAATTTCTCAGGAGACGGAGAAGTTTAAGGGCCACATGCTGAAGAGGCTCTCGAAAAAGGATTTGTTTAGCGATTCCGTTGACGAAGTCGTGGGAATCTGCACTGAGGTCAGCTAACTCCTGCTTGTAATTTTCTGGAACTCCTAATCTCTTGGACTGGAGTCGTGTGATATCTCTCTGAGATTTTCCTTTTTGGGTTCGTGAGATTTTTCTGCTGGATGTTGATATTGAACGAGATTGCCCTGCAGTTTTATGCACTTTATTTACTGTTGTTGCTCTTCCAATTGAGTTAACGGATTCTGAGGAAGAAGAACGTTGCCTTCTGGTCTGGGTCAGTTAGGTTGTGCTGGTGAATGTTGGTATGTCTGAATTTTCCTTTGGTAACTAATGTACTGTGAGGTCACATGATATATTAGCTGAGGTGAATTGTTACTTGAATGGCTTGTTGTCTAGTGCATAAGTTTCTACTAGATAGGCACCGTACAGAGGTACAGTCTCATAGATTGAGCCCTTCATTTGCATCTTTCTTTTGTGGCACATGGAGGCAACCGCTTCATTCGACATCAATTTCTCAGATTAGGTGGACTGGTGTTTCGGGGTCAAAGCTCATGGGCAATATACATGAACTTGTTGCTAGATTTGCAAGCTTTGATAGCACAGCTCCTTCCCTTTTGTCATTTCATATGCAATTTGTATGTCCTTGAACTTTGACAAACTCTCTTTAGGTTGCAGTGTAGAATCCAATTCGCTACCTCTTGAAAGATTGTTGCTTCTTAAGGGTTGTCCGTGTTGAGGAAATGCTATCATCTTCGGCGTGTTAAACACCCACCCACCCCAACCCAAAAAAAGAAAAAGATAAAAAAAGATCTCCGCGCCATACGGGCACTGTTGACAAGATTTTCTTTGAATGACTTAACTCTTGTGAAAAGTAGAGCTTCCTCTGTCTATGCTACTCTACATTTAGTCTGTGTCTTCATTATATGTCTCTGGAAGATAAAAGCTTTCAATGGCTTAGGGAATGAATTGCCATTTAAGTCATTTGGTTGGACATTCTAATAGAGAAGAGCAAGATGTCTTTCTGTTTGTAATTAATTCAAAGTATCTCATTTCCTGACAGTTGAATGCACCTAGGAATTCTAATTGGACTATGATCTACAATAGTTTACAATAGTTGATATGGTCCAATTTCTGGTATATATGAATTTGTCTGTGTCTACACTCCCTGTTATACTTGTTTACCCTTCATGTATCATGTCAAGTTTCCTTGTGGATTTTCATTTCTTACATAGCACGTGTGTTTTTTGAAAGCTATATTTGAATCAGAATAAACTTTTTGAGATACAAGTTATCTGGCATATGTCCAGAATAGTCTATGTAAATCCAACTTTCACTGATTGTATGCGGAATAACAATCCCTTATCCTGCCATCATTGGTATATCTGTTCGTAGGTGCACTGATGCCACCAACTTATGCAAGATGTGATCTTTTTCTGCAGATCTTCAGCACTTTCCTACATTCTGAATATGGGGGACCTGGGACATTGTTGGTCATCCCTTTCATCGACATGGCTGATACCATAAATGAACGAGGGCTTCCTGGAGGACCACAAGCTGCTCGGGCAGCAGTCAAATGGGCTCAAGCTCATGTTGACAAGGACTGGAATGAATGGAATGGTGAGGATAGCAGTTGAAATGGAGTTGCCCAAGTTTTTGTAGTATTTAAGTTCGCCTTTTTCATCTCTCGCTAGTATCTGGTGTTTATTCTGAGAGAGCATTTCTTTTGTAGTGAGAGATGTTACAGAGATTGAATGGGCCTCAAAGTTTAGGTTGGCCAAGTAGTGGGGAAGCTAGTCTCTGTTCTTGAAAGGAAAGCAACTTGTTAAAAGAACTCATTGATAATGGTCATCGGTTCCAGGGTGGATAGGTCCCAAACCTAAAATCTGGAACCTAGAACTTGTCATGTTAAAATCGGTTCCCGGTTTTTTTAAAGGAACCTATCTCATTTACTGTGGAATCAATTGTAGATCTACTCAAGAACCTATTTTTCTTTTGTTCCTTTTTTTTTTTTTTTTGTTTCATTCTTTACAGCAAAATAATTTGAGTAATAAAATGATTTCAAAGTACAAGATGAACAACAGAAATAGATTTCTGCCAAAAGCAATAATTCATAAAATGAACACGTAGTCATGTATAATTGTAATTGATAATGAGTTTGACATGTAATATAAAACAAAGACTATAAAACTCTATTTCTCATTCATTGATAAAAATATTATTTTAAATTCTAACCATTTGAAAACAAAACAAACAATAGGGTTAAATTTGCTTGAGAAACTAAGGCAGTCCAATTTGGTTCCCTGGTAAAACTGGTTCGGTTGCACACCCTACTTATTGGTAACAAAAAATAACGGCAGCTTCCTTGTTTGCTCACACCTTCAATTTAATCTGAATCGTTTGAGAAATTTTTTTTATTGTGAGACGATAGACAGTCTAAGGTTCATATTCTCAATTGAAAGATGTAAGAAAGAAACGGCCTGTAATCCTCTTCTAAGCAACAAGAGGTTTCGCGTTTAAATTTCTCGGCTCGTATGATAGATGCACTGATCAGGAAACCTTCACAAAGAGGGGGAAAGGGTGTTACTATTTTTTGAGGTCGCTCGAAAAGTTTGGCGCATAAATTAACTACTGGAGGAAGGAGATCATACAATAAATAAAGATGATATAAAATTGAATTTAACTGATGCTATTTGTACTGTTCATGACTCCAACCAGAAAAAAAGTTGCAATGTCATGTTCTGTCATTGGAAACTCAATCAAGAGAGAGAACCAGATGATGGAAACCATTTACAAGTGGGAACTTGAATATGAAGTAAATGCCAGGCAAGCAAAAGTATTCACAAAGCTGATCGACTTCGATCCAACATTTCATCCCTGTCTATAAAGCGCTCGAGCATATCCTGCTCCCGTAGAACCAAGCAATCTTCTTCCTTTCCAAACCAATCATATCGCCTTTTGGCAACATAGTCATAAACTGCATCCCTAACTGGTGTCGGTACCATCAGTAGTGCACCAAGAGCAGAGTATGGCAGCGGCAAGTAGGACATCACTTTTAAAGCAGCTGCATGTTCATAGTTAGATCAAAGGAATTAGAAATGAACTTTTAGTCATTCAGAATCCATTTGGGGAGATGCAAATATCAACTAAACAATTTATAGCATAGAGAAATGCAAAATTCACAGAAGTTCTCGCCCATGTTCTCGCATGGACAACTAATTTTCTAGGAATGCAACCAATTTGCTTTGGATTGGTAGAGTTAGCAAAGTCCGACAAGCCCAAAGCCAACAATTTCATAAAATTTTCATTGTGTCCTCACATCCTTTCATGTGGCATTACAGCTTGAGATATGTCCTGAACAGGACCAAAAACGCAAGCTATTGTCAATTAGGTACTGAAAATCGATGATTCAAATAACTTTTGGAAGTCATAGATGGAAACCCCAAACTTCCCCGTCCATGGGTTGAACTAATGAGCTACTAGGTGAAAATCTAAGAAGATTGATGATAGACCTTCAAAGATCAGATACAGACAGACAGGAGCCACAGCATATTCATTTCCTCTGCAAAGCAATATCTTGCCAGTGTTCACTGGGCATGCCAAGGGACACAGCACAGGGAGAAAATTACAGTATCTTGAAAGAGGGGAAGCAGATCATCTACAAGAAACTGAGAATCTCTTTAAGCTACAGATGTGGACTTGCATGCTATATGGAGATTTTACAAAACAAGAATCATAAGTTGCAAAAGTGATAGACTGAAGTCTGAAAGGGAAGGGGGCAAAATATCCCAACAATCATGCACACTAAGGCTAAGATAGAGATAGGTGAATCACCGAGGATACAACCACAAAAACACCTCCAGCAAGAAGTAAAATATGACGTGACGAGTGACCATTCACGGTTTTGCTCTCTTCCTCTCTGCTTGGTGCTAGACCTTCTCACATCTCACCAACAGTGGTCCTAGCATGTGCAACTCTTGCCCACCAGAAACCTCGAGCGACTACATTACTCGGTGATCATTATTGCGACTTGGAATTTTCAACACTCACAAAGAACTCTCATCATTCAACAAAGAACAAACGGAACTCCAAGCGAATTCTCTCAACCAGGAGAAGTCAAACTACATCGTGTACATATAAAGGAAGAGGGCTCTAACCAGTAGAAGCTATGTGGTATGCTCCAGGCCCTTCAACGAACAGAAAGCGACGAAGGACATCCTCTTTTTCAAGACCACAGAGTCTCATGTACGGTTCTGCAGCCTTAGATTGGAGGCAACAGAATTTAATCTTCCTATGTTTGTCTGCTTTGATTACCCACTTCACCCCTGAAAGTCCAAAAGTCAAGACAAACAAAGGAAACCTAATCAAATCACTGAACTAGGCCTACAAGCCAAGCGCCAAGAATCAGTGAAGGACAAGCCAAAAGCAGTAGGAACCATCAAAAGAAAATGCAAAACTAAAGCACGACACCGACAGATAAAGAACTATGATGAATGCAAATCAAGCAACATATGAGACTACACAAGGAGTAGTTCTACTGCTACAGAATCCCAAAAAGGCCATTCCTTGAACGGACCAAACATGTCCATAATCTCTCACTTGAACAGCATCTCTCAGGCAAAGTTTCGGCGGATGATCAACAAAATCTCCCACCCTCATCAGCATCGCGAACAAAAAACCTCATTGCCCACGATTAACACGGTAACAAGAACAAAAGCACGAGGCCACATCCTATTACTCGTGATGAGATGACAACCAGTCCCCATAAGAGCAAGTTCTTGATGAAGTTAACGAGTAATCGGACGCACACGCTTTCGGCGAAGGATCAAAAAAGCGGGATGTTGAGAAAGCGGGGAAGAAGAGAAGGGCGCATTTTGAAAATCGCGACCCCAGAGAAAGGATTTCCACAAGGTCACGAATGAACAGGCAGACGAGTGTCGACGTTCGGACCTCGGTGGCAGAGATGGCAGACGCCGTCGTAAACCACCACGCGAGGCTGCAGCACGGTCGGATCCGCCGCCATGACCACCGAAGCCGCGGGGAGACCCAGCACCCCGTCCCCCTCCGCGTCCGCGTCGGCGGCGACATCGGACCGGGCGACCGCGACGGCGCGGCGCGGGGGCGGCGAGGAGAGGCGGCGCAGCAGAGAAGCGGAGGCGGCGGCGGCCGAAGGAAGCGGACATCCGGCCGCGCCGGCGGAGCTCCGGGCGAGTCGCGATAGGATCGCCGCCATGGCTTCAGCTCTCCAGAGCTCCTCCTGATCCGTCGCTCAGATCACCGTCGTTTCCCGGAACAGGGGTCGCATTTCGAAGTCGGTCGGCGCAGCCATGGGAATCGTCTCGCCTTGCTTGGCTTCCAAGTTCTTCTCAGGTCCATTTCCTTTGACGAAACGACAGTGCGTTTCGCACTTTGTAACTTCCTGCCACGCCTCCACCTATATTTTTTCCAACGAATATACCGTGGGACATGCTAACGAATGTTGTCCCGTCCGTCACTGCTGACTAATTACGATGTCGCTTCAATAGGTTCCGAGCTGTCTTGATTTCGTAAAATTCTAAACGATGTAATACTCGAGTTAGGGCGACACGTCCCATTCTCTCGTTCACTTCTTTCGCTCTCGGGAGAGATTGGGTTCGCTTGAGCCGACCGCCTAGGTTCAAATTAGGCAGTGCTTGATTAAAAAATGTATTCCATCCAAATGCTTTTTTTCCTACAGAGCCAGTGAGTTACGAGTTTAAAGGAGTGGTGGGAGCAAAGAAGATGCGCGGGCAGTGGCGGTGATACATGCCGACCGATGCTCACTGACCGCATCGGTGGAATAAAATGGTGGGCAATGAAAAGCATCAGCAAAGCAATTTTCTTTAATTGAGACCTTACTACTCATGGTACACGGTTTTAATGGTGAAACCTGCACAATCACATGGTAATTCATCTCCGAATCGGGGGAGCTCTTCCACAGTCCGAATTGAATGGTCATGTTACACATCAGTATTCCAAGCTTGAACGAAAAGTTTTGACATAATTGGGGTGGACAACCCAAGAATAATAAGGACAACCATGGCCAAGGTCATTAAAATTTCAATTTACTTTGAGAACTTAAAAAAGAGAACTTCTGTCTGCTCGGTTCCTGTATCAGCAAAGCATCCCCATTTGAGGGAAATATCGACCAATGTTTTCCTTTTTTTCAGTTAATGTGGTAAGACCCAATCAAATTCCATCCTTACCTCCTTCATCATCACCGTCTTCTTCTCGTCCTACTTATCTTTCTTCTTCTTCTTCAACCCAAAAGGCTAGTTCTGATTCATCTGGTGCTTGCCCGGATTGTTGATGCTCTGCCAAGCACGTGATGGCAAGGCATCTACCCACCTTAATAACAGATTATTACAGCACATTATATGTGGCCCTGAAACCGGAGCTTGAGGCAAAATCCTTCTAAGAGTGTCGCCCACAGAGTCACACACCTGAGAGGAAACATTGTAAGAAAACTAATCGTGTCACAATGGCACAGTCCAATTTTATCCAGATATATACCCAACATGATCCATAGTCTTAAGCCATCTGAACCAGCTCCACACATTCCTCTTCAATTTGACCATCTGCACCAGCAAAAGAGGCATGCCAAATTAAAAGATCATTACAAATTTAAGAGGAAAGTTAGCTAGTCAATCTCACCAGCAAGAAGGATCGCCTTGTTTGCTTGAGCATCGGCGTCAGAATTTAGGCCCTTGTAAAAGGTAGAAAAGATTAAAGATGACAGCTTTCCACAATGCAAAAAGCAGCAGTTGATGATACTAGATTTGTAAGTAACCATTGTATGATATTATCTCAGAAAGTTATTATGGGCAACACAAAAGGGCCTTTTGGAGGGCTTTCACCTCTGGAAGGTCACATGAATTTCTGCTTTAAATTACTATCGAAGCAGGTGGCAAGGTCCCAAATAACAAGAAACAACAACCTTTTTTTTTGCCCAGTAAAGCACGAGAAACAGCAACCACTTTCTTATTGCAACAAGAAACAGCGACTGAAAAAAGCTAAAGCTGGACATAGAATAAAGGATGTTTTGGAGTTCTAGCAAGGAATTCTGCCATCTTGGCCATGAGGTAAAAAAATTCAGATGCAAGTCATAGTTTCAGCAGCCGCAAAGAAGGTGCAGAGAGAGAGAGACAGAGAGAGAGACAGAGAATTTTCCAATCAAAAGCCCACAATTGTAGCAGAAAAGAACCAAAGAACAACAGTCCAAAAGTACAACCACACCAAACAGGCTTGAAAGAAATGGCTGACAGACATTTAAGAAATCATAAACATCTGGATCATCAAAGGCATCAAGTAAATCGCCTTTCGAAATAGCATATAGCAGATTGATTCTGTGAAAGGTTGGTATGTAAATCCATAATGCAATCATCTTTGATTGAAGGGTGCATACTATTGTTTTGCACATGCCACTTCCATCACTATTGATATGATATTCATTGTTTAGGAATTGATCAAACACCCAAATTGATGATAATAAATTTAAATTGGGTTATAAAAAAAGATACATGGCTTGCGTGCCATATAAAAGTCCTAAGCAGATGGCGTCCCAAAAGATGAGGAATGAACTTAACTGCAAGATGCAAAAGCAAAATTAGTTACCCTGAGAACATGGCTGATCTCAAACGAGTGAAAGTTCTGCTTCAATTTGTTGACCACTTGAAACAGCTCGGACATCTTCTTGTGTTTGACTTTCCATAAGCCTTGAACCTGTCATCCCAAATTTGCCAACCAATATGCTGAATAACAAGGGGAATAAAACAGAAGAAACATGCAAATAGAAAAGCAACAAATCCCAAAACCCTAATGGTCTGTTACTCTTAAGAGAGTGCTTGAAAGTTCAATTATGCTGTTACTATGAGAAAAAGATACCCAGAGCATCAACGACAGGTACGTTATTTAAGACCCGAATAAATAAAGAACAGTCATGATAGAGCCTATGACTACGGTGATTTAATTTCACTCTGAATCATGCATATTGTCACATGAATTTTTTATGCACTACCAGAGAAACTGTCAAATTCTAAAATTGTGGGGCATTCCACTCCTTAGTTTCGTTTTATTATATTTCAGACACAGGAGTCCAACATGCCACTACAATGACTCAGAGATTCAGAAGGACAACCTATTGGAAATAGAACAGGCATAATTTGAGAGACCAGTTGAGATCCCTACTTATCTTAAAGGATTCAAAGTCCATCGAGAATATTAACGACTTAGATGTTAGATAAATATGAAAATATTGCATGACATTTGCACTTTGAAGGATAGCAACCTGCATGCAGACGAGTTTGGAGTCACCTCGAACACGAATACTTCTACACCCCTTCTCCAGGGCATACTTCAGTCCTAAGATAACAGCTCGATATTCAGCAACGTTATTCGTGGCTGTACCCACACCTTCACGCAATACACATATCTGTATGAACATATGAAGTCAGAGAGGCATGAGCAAATGAGCAAAATTATGCAAACAAGCTAAATTTATACCACACTTCCATCTTCCGCTCGCAATACAGCTCCTGCCCCAGCTTTCCCTGGATTACCTTTTGATGAACCATCGAATTCAAGAATACAGGAGTTCTGCATACAGAAACTATTATCATGTCTTGCGAATGTTGTCACTTTTACTTTCATTTTAGCGAAAGACATTGCTATGAATGATTACATTGCATCAGTACAAGTACTAACACATTTAAAAAAACCGATTAGATTTTATTGCCATTTTGATAGACTACTATAATGGAAAGAAACTAGCTTCGTGAATGTTATGGACTCAGCCCAGAAACATTATCAGGTATGTCCCCCATAACATAAACTATATATGGTGCATCCGAACAAGTACTCACGCAATTTAAAGATGTCGGCACCCCCTCGTAATTGAGATTGGAGCTGACATGCTTTACAGATGGATCAGTTGAAACAGTCACAGAAACTTCTTCCTCCTGAAAGAATGAGACAGTTACTGAATGAACTTACCTGGCTAGATTGCAAGGACCATTTCAATAAGCCAGAAATGAAAGCAAGGAAGGACAAAGATTTACTACGAATCACAGACTCTTAATCTTCAAATAATTATAGTAAGTCAACGGTGGGGAGAAACTATGCTAGGTTCTCTCCCTAATAGCAACCCATCTTCAGATTATGGCCCCTGACCCTGAGTGCCATATACGAAATTTTCATAATTCAACTAAACCCAGAGATTTATGCAGAAGTAAGAAAGCACATCAATGTACTGAATGCATCTATCTACCAATGCATCATGGGATGTCTCTTTGGGTCCAATAGTCTCTGTATCTTCACCTCTGTATGCAGCAGGCTCCTGACCAAAAGCAATTCAATCAGTGATAGATCTCAACCCACCCAGGGATGACAAAAATCTCAACGATATGAATGATCAACAGAAAGAAACTACTTATGATATCATCACTCAACAAAAATTTCATTGAGAGAGAACAAAAAAGTGATCCTGAAAAGCATGCCTTGTGACCTCTATGGGTAACTTCTGGCCCTCACTCATCTACCTCATGCTTAATTGATCGCTGCACCAATCCCCCTAGAAATGCCTACTACTAGCACGTTCTCAATTTGACTCCAGTCTCCACTCTATACCAAGATAATGACACCAATAGTCCTCGAACTTTTCCTCAATGTTTACTGTCACCTCTTTTGTACCTTTTTTTCCCAATGTCATCTCTGAACTTTTAGTTTTTATTCAACATGGTTCTTCCAATAAAAATTGAATTAAATTTGCTGACGTGGCCATTGAAAGTAGTGACTTGTCATTCTTTTTGTCCAATTTCTTCCTTAAACTATTACATTATGATTTTTTTCTCTCTATCAACCTTAGCTGAAGTATGGTGAACATCATCAAATCTTCTACAAGATAAACCTCAACGACCCTTATCTAAAACTAGTAATTTTCAACACAACCTCTCGACAAGACATACACGCTAGACATGTTAATGTGTTCGCATAAGCTCAATCGTAATGATTATAGACATGTCAGGTATAAATTGACACTTTTATCTGTTTACGACACGCCTGTACTCATTTAGTTAAGCAATTTCAAATATGATCCTTGTGCTAGCATGACATGTTTATTTACGTTGAGACATTCTTACAATATGTAAACACAAGTAAACATTTTTACACAAAGAATTCATGTTTCAAATGTTTTGTGTTGTGTAATCCATTTAAATTAACATAACATGTTTGGATTTAAATGCTCTGACACAATTAATAAACATTTTGTGTTGGGAATTAATCAAGGTGCAATTGAGAGAGAGTATAAAAGAACAATTTCAGGACTAAATTGACAAATAGACAAGACATTGGGACAAAATTGAAAAAAATAATGGTAGGTCAAAAATTAGAGAGAATATCACGTCTATGTCAACCGATTCTGTCAATAATCTTAACAGCACAATCTTAACGGAATGACCACATTGAACCATTTTAAAATGTTTAAAGACAACACTGAACAGAATAGAAATGTATGGATGAGATGACATTAAACTATGTGCAACATTCAAAGACTATTAGTGCCATTACCCCTTCAATTTCTAACGGTCCCTTGGTCTCAGGGCTAAACACAATCAGAGAGTTATGCAAGGGCAAAATTCATTTATTCTGTTTGAAGTGATACAGTTCATTGTTCTTTAATAATGAATGACATGAGGGCTCTTTCAGGAGGTTCATAGACAGAAAATGCAAAAATTCCTCAAGCACCTCAGAAAGCATAGAGAAATGCATGACGTTTAAGCTTACAGTTTCCCTAAGTGGTATAAAAAGCCATAAAATAACATTAATTAAAAACGACAAACAAGCATAGTCCATTAGCAATTTCACCAAGCAAGAATATCTCACCTGAAGAGGACAAGGTGTAAGCATTCCAAAAAGATCATCCTTCAAATCAGCAACATTGATAGTGTAGATAGCATCTTTAAGCCCACGAGAGGTGAGATAATTCTCGGAGTCTGCAGACATCTTATAGCCTTTGAAAACACTGACAGGAGGATCACATACCTGTCATGGGAAAAATAAGTCAAAACGTGAGTTCAAAACTTGCACCCATAAACGTGTCAAAATTTCTGAAGCATTATTTACTGGGTAGTTTTGAGACATAATGTCAAAAGACGCATCTTATGCTGGCATCTGTCAGCCAAATCATTTGAACTGACAGAAACCGTGCAATAAGTCATGAGCATTCGACAATGTAATTTTCATCCCATATCATGAGATGAGCAAAACTCAACTGGTAATTTGCGTAACTGAAAGCGGCCAATCTCCTTGAATATCACGGATGAACCGAACAACACAACACAATGATAGAAAGCATGAACCGTCTCAGCTCGAGTGCATAGAAAGCAAGAACAGAAGCAACTGAGGAGAAGAGCATCACGATCACATTGTCTGTCCACATCACCTCGATCATTCACTTCTTAAACAAAGCTTATGGCATACGGTGTGAACAGAGACAAATCAAGAAAACACAGCAGAACAAACTAAACGGCAAAACCAACACAAAGCGCACGAACCCAAGAGCCTCAACCCAAGAAAAAAGAACTAACGAGAAGGAAAGCATCGAACTTCAGCGCGACCGAAGCGGCGAAACGGTTATTACCGACGAACCAAGCTGAGCCTGGCATTCGAGGAAGCTCCTGTAAACGCCGACGACGTCCCCTTTCCTCACGACAAAGAAGGAATCTTTCTCCGGATCGACGACCGCCGCCGCCGCCGCCTTGGACCCGGCTCTCTTGCCTCTCTTAGAGGAATAACATCGAACACCATATCTGCACAGCACCGGCTCCGAGTTCGCGCTACTGAGAGCAGCATTCCGGAACGCTCCGCCCCAAGCAGGCGCACTAGCGCACTCGACGAAAGGACGGCCGCCGATCAAGCGGGCGGCTCTCTTACATATCGCCGCAGTGTAGGAAGGCACGCGGGACAAGCAGTTCATGGGGAGGGCGCAGAAGGCAGCGGGGGTCGAGGTCCTGGGTTTTGGTTTTGATGGAAATGGGCCAGAGTTGATCGGGCGCAGAAGGTAGCGAGGCGTGTTTGATTTTTCGCAGTCCGGTTCGGATCAAGTGAAAAGCGAGCCGAGACCTCAGACGGAGCTTTACCAGAACAGAGACATCGCCTGGCCTCTTTGAATTTGAAGATTCTGTTTGCCGGCCGATCACCCGCAATGACGGTTTGTGCGTGGGTTGAGTAATAAGAGTGGTCGGTTCCGAAGTGGTTTATTTCCGTTTATGAAAGTAGAATCAGCCCGCCCATTTTGGTCCAATCTGATTTCAAGATCGGTTCCAAAATCGATGATTTTATTTTTTGTTTCTTTATTTCCTACAAATGGGAGTTTCACAACATAAAAAGATTATTTATTAATTAGGATTTGCTTTAGAACAAAAAAGAAAATTAAGAAATCTTTGATCGGTCCAATTGGTTCGATTCCTTATATGAAACCGAGAAGCAAACCGATTCCTTACAAATCACCTAGAATCGGACGATTTAGCTTGGTCTGATCCGATTCTGAGGTTGAATTGGAACTGGTGCACACTCTTAACTGTGAGTCCAAGTCAATGTCTTGGTGTGGTGGTGATCCGGGCAATTATATTGCAGTTTGCCGTAATTAGTAGATTTTTTTTTCCCTTTTTAAAAGGAATTGAAGTTCATTCATGACACATAACAGTTTCTCAATAATAAATACAAATTGGAAATTGAATAGAAATATTTTATTGTCATCATGAAAGCTTTCAAAGATCATTTAAGCATGTTTTTTTTTTATATATATGAAATCATAATTGAAATTATATAGTTTTTGTTTTCGACTTCAATTTGTGTCATGCACATTGCTCATTAGACTATCAAATGGGTCAATAGTTTAGATTTGAGTGGATCAAAATTGAAATTAATCCAAATTGACCAATTTAACTTATTTTATTTAAATAATTTTAGCCACTCATATTCGACTCAATCCATGCTCAATTTCTACGCCACCTATCCAAACCATATTCTTCTCCTCCTTCTTTGTCTTAATCTTCTTGCATTGCTTTTCATCACTTCTCCTTCTTCATCAACATGGAATCAAACTTTTTTACAAAGAAAAATTCAATTCTCAAAGTTTTGTGGAGTCTGGACAGGCTTGACCAACGAGTTATATCCCCAAGACTTGAAATTCTCCAGCCTTATTGAAGCTCAGATCATACAGAGAAAGAACTAGTAGTAGCTTTACCGAATTTGACAGAGGCTCGGTTTGCTTTGTATATCTCTCACATCGCGGATTTCACTATTTTTTGCTTTGATGGTTCTCTTCAATCCCTATCTTTATTCTGCTCGCTCTTTTTGGCCTTTGACTTTTGCCGCGCTTTGATTTGTGCCTAGACTTACTGTGGATGCATATGTTGAGCTGCCTAAAGTAGCTTAATCAATTTGTTTGTTAGTTAGGAAGTTGGACTCATTTTCTCAATTCTGGTTCAAGTGATGCTGCTTCAGTTCTTATTGCAACCGTCTTTAGGCAACCGGTGCAATCCCATTCTCGAAACACTGCTGCCCATCTCTCTATCTCTTTCAAGATTAGGATTATCTTTCGTTCTTTTTCAGTCTTCAGATTTCTTTTTCTTTAAATATAATTCAGACCTATTAAAACCCATATCTAATTGGACTTTACTGCTCTAAATTCATAACATCCATTCTTTAAATTCTAGCTAACCATATACGGCCCAACTCATTTAAATATAAGCTTTTTGTTTCTTTCAAAAGTGAATTTTTGACCTATTTTGACACCTCCAATAGACACAAATCAAAATTCTTCTTTCTAATGGAGATGGAAGTTGCAATGAGCAAAGATGGGGACTCTTGCAAGCACAACCAACTACCATAACCGGAGCTCAACCAGACAGTCAGCCTGCTACACTTTGGATTATATGGTGAGACTAGAATTTTCCCGGAAGAGGGATAGCAACCAAGCGTAAACAGAAAAAGTAAAGGCCTAAAAAACACATAACTCAGCCATTCATCAATCTTCTTCATGCAGAATGGAATGATTTTCCCCCTCTGGGCATCTATTAAACAATTTAACCTAATGATTTGTCGTTTGAGGTTAAAGCAGCTTTTCTTCCGTATTTAGACAAAACACCGGTTAGCACAGCCTTCTCCTGGATCTTTAACCTGCATCAAGAAGTCGGTAGAACCATTTATATCACCTGGCAACACAATAACAAAATATTAAACTCATCTCCACTGTACTGCAACACGCAAGAAATTACCGTCTAGCATATCCCGGGACTTCAGGTTTCAAAACCTTCTCTGCTTTCCCTTTGCCAGGAGACTTCTTGGGATTTGGTTGTGGTTTCTTTTGTTTTCCAGCGACTCTGGTGAGTGTTGCTTCCCCTTGCTCCTCGGTTGAAGATGAAGCAGTGACAATCTTTGTCCCTGATTCTAAGGTGTCGAAAGTCTCAAGATCTGACACATCAAAAGTCTCCATATCCTCTCCAGTTTCATGTTCATCTGGTTCGATCTCATCATTCCAGTCATTCTCCTTTTCAGAAGTGAGATCCTCCAAAGAACCCAAAGTAGGCTCAGGATGCAAATCTGGCTCCCCTTCCACATCAGGCATGCTGATTTGAGAAGTCACAAGGGTGTTACTGGCCAATTTGGTGTTTGCATGAATAGGAGACGTGAAGACATTATCTCGCATTTGATCTGCCTCTGAACCTTACCAAATGTTAAGCTCTGCCGAGAAAATGTCCGGACAAAACTGGCAAGAAAAGAGATATTCAGCATTCAAAAGGAAAACGAAACAGAGACTGATAGAAAGCAGCTTGCCACATAAATTGTTACCGATGGCAACTGAAAACAAACTTGAATGGGGAAAAATATATTCAGCCTATGGTTTTCTTGGAATTGTTAAACTAAAACAACCATAACTAACCCTAGTATAGTCTAACGATAAATAGGAAAGGGTATTTCATTGAATTATAGCACCACAACTAATATAAAGCAGGATATTAATCTATATATTTATGTGGCTGAAATGACTCTCTATTCCCTTCCCAGTAAAATTAGTACCTCATTGCATGCTCCTCAGACTTAAAATATACAATGGCGGATCCAGTGCAGATAGGATCTCTTGTTTTCTTGTTTCCAGAGACGGCTGGATGAATAACAGTGATTCCATCAACTCCTTTAAAAGCCAATCTTAGATCTCTATGGATATTCTTCTTCTTAGGGAGGTTGGCCAGACGAACAGGAATTCCGCTTGGAAGTGCCTCTGTCACTGAATAACTCAACAACATTGGAAATGAGATTCAAATGAGATGCAACACTATACTAGAGAAGACCTCAAGCTACAAAAACCTGTTTCAACTGTCAATTTGAAGGTAAAACCACTAACTAAATTATATTCTGCACCAGAACCAACAAAGGTAGAAATCTGATATATCCATGATGAACACAGTCCCATGGGCCAATTACATCAGGGTGAAATGACCAATTCCACAATCTGAAGAGAAAGCGAGAGAGAGACACCTGTTCTACATTGACAAAGTCCACTGAGTGTCCTAAAACTGCAACCGAATTGACAAGATGCAACAGGACCATAACCAAAATGGTCAAGTTCTACTCTTCAAGTTGTGCAGCTCAACTCAAGCGGCAACAAACACCATAGTTCCCGAGAGCATGGTGAAAAGAGCACCTGATTTCTCAAAAAGCCCCTGCTATTTTTACTATCTAAGACTTCGATTTTCCCTAACATTACTACACACATAGGTAAACGCACCCCTGTCCTGAGTTCCTTTGCATTTCTGGGCTAAAGGTAGATATGCTATTCTCCATTCTAGCAGCAATTACATCATTCAAGGCTATCTATCCATGTTCCACGACAAAAGTGTGAAGTCAAAGTGAGCGTAAGAACAAGATAGTGACAGAGACCAACTTCAGGAAAAAGAAAAGAAAAACACAAAATTCAAGGTGTCCAACACAGAAAGACAAAAGAATTTACCGATCAAGGCCTGACCTTTGAGGTGTGGCTGATCTTTCCTGGGAGGAGTGGGCGTGATGGGATTGTGCTTCAGCTTATTGATGTTAGCAGCCTGAGCCACCCGGCTCTGGCGCATTTCCTCGAGCAGCTTCTCCTCAACAGAAGTGTCGTACACTTTCCCGACCCCAAACCCAGGCGGCCTGTTCTCGTGCCACCTGGTCATCTTCTCGAACGGCGAATTCATCTCCTCGTCCTCCTCGTCCTCATCCTCATACTCATCCTCCTCCTCCTCCTCCGCCTCATCATCATCCTCACTGCCGTATCCCATCACTCCACCACCCCTCTCGAGACCGTCCGCCCCCGAGCTCCCGCCTCTCCTGCGCCTTCGCGAGGCGCCAACCTCAATAAGCCTACCGTACTTCCGCCCCGAAACGACATGGACGTCGAAGTGGGTGGGGGCTCGGAGCCGCAGCGAAGAAGAGAGGAAGGGACGACGGGAAGGGCCGGCGAAGAGCGACGGGTTCGAGCGTCGATAGGAGACGGGGGTGGTCCTGAATGTTGAAGGGACTAACGATGGAGAGGTTGAGGAGGAGGTGCGGTTGAAGCTCGAAAATGGAGGGAGATTCGGATTCAGAGCTACGGTCCGCATCGTTGCCACCTCCGAGGTCTGCACCGCAACGTACGGGATAAAGGCGATTGGTAAAAACGTCTATTTGTATGAAATAACTAGATAAAGTCGAGATCACTCACAAACAAGGTGTCGTGGTGTAGTTGGTTATCACGTCAGTCTAACACACTGAAGGTCTCCGGTTCGAACCCGGGCGACGCCACCTCTTCTCTTTGATTTGCTCCTTTGCAATTTTTTTTTTTTCTTATTTATCCATGGTTGTTTCTGGTCGGATATGAATGATATTTATTTGAAGGCCCATGATAAGTATATTGCATTTATTTTATGATTGCATGGCAGCCAACTTAAAAGAAAACCATCTCTCGAAAGAGAAAAGGGATCAGGTATTTTAAATGGTCATCCTTTTTTCCTCTCTTGATGTACCGTAGGGAAAATAAAATGCTTGTGAGATGGAAATCTATAATATATGTATATAATATATATAAAGCCCTATAATAAATATATATTTATATTCTGTCAATTACTATTAAAAGTAAATGCTCCGTTAGAATTGTAGCAACATGAATAACCTATATAGTAGAACATGATTAGACAAAATATTATTCAATCACTATGCAAATATTGTATGATCACAAGTAACCTTGGCCATTCATCTTAATGATCACAAGTAACCTTGGCCATTCATCTTATAAAGGGGTGCCATTCTCTCACTTGAAGGCAAAACGTTATATTGTAATCTTTACAATTGTGGACGAGAAATCATTTCCTACTATACTTATATCTCTTGCTTTAGCAAAAGAAACCTTATCCCTTCATATCTTTATTCCCTAGTTCAATGTAATTGTCTCATTTTATCAATATTTTCATGTAATTTTCTTATCATTTTAAGTTATTACCACATATATGGTTAGTTTTACCACATAAAAGAAAATAGCGAGAACATACTAACAAAACAACAATTAGAATGGGTAACTAAAGGAGGGGGGAAAAAACATTCGGCTTGTTATAGGATCCGACCCGAAAACTTCCCAACTGGGCAGAGCAACATACTTGTGTTCGTGTTTCTTTACCCTTTACTCTGGTTATTCTAATCGTGTTGCAGTTGGAAACCTTTACATGGGTCCGGCCCACGACAAGTGACCCAAGTGGAGACGCACATTCCAATGTTAGGTCACACCATTTTATACAATAGCTCAATCTTTTATGGGATAAGTACATTGAAATTTGCTGAAACTTATCAAGAAAGTACAATTTAATTTTAAAATTTTCAAAAAGTGTAATTAAATCATAAAACTTGTTACAAAAGTATGATAAAGTCCTAAAATTTTTAAAAAGTATATTCAAGTTATAAAACTTGTCAAATTGATCGAATTAAGTCATTCTATTGCTAACACTTTTTGAAAGTTATATGACTCAATTACATTTTCATGATAATTTTTAGGATTTGATTGCATTTTTGAAAGTTTTAGGACTCGATTGTACTTTCATGATAAGTTTTATGACTTAATTGTACTTTTGGAAAATTTTAGGACTTAATGACAATTTCATGATAAGTTTTAAGACTTTTAGTACACTTAGCCTATCTTTTATTCATAACTTGCACATCTTTTTCCACTAGGTTTGGCCAAAAAATAGAATCCAAAACACGCATCCATGCTTATGTATTCCAGATTTTTTTTTTTTTAACCGTGCTTCAGGGTTTAAATTCACCCAAATAGTGGTAAACCGCCGCTGTGCTTGACTTACAAATCAATTGAATTGCTTTAGACTCTAGAGTGCGATAACCCAATTTTACTCCCATATCGATTTTACCATCCACGTGAATAAGTTTATGTCATTTGAAGGCGGATTTGTCGCTCGAGGCAACCATCGATGATGGGCTCCTTATAAAAGAAAGAAAATCCAAAAACCAGCTGGTGCCATACCGATGGTGTGGTGACCTCCACCCTATAATAGAACCCACAAAACTTGTCTTTTCCTTTTGTGCAATTTGCAAATCATGGTCCTCAAAAGATGGACTATGCATCCCCACGCACTCCGGAAGGGCCACGTGAATCCATCATAAGATCTCTGATATGCGACATGGCGTGGTGTTTACATCAAGGCTGAGGAGTATGTGCATATTGTCGTAGATATTTGATATTAGGAAGAAATTACATTTGCTTTTTAGTGTTGAGTAAATAGAGATTATGTTCATCATCGCGTCCTTGACAAACTTCGACACTCACATGTACATGCAACGTGCATATGCAAATATTACTCTCAAGCCAGACATGCGAAGAAGGATAAAGGATTTAAGGTTGTTCAATCGACCAAGAAGAGGACTGTCGAAAATCTACATCCACGATGGGAAGCCCCTGATTTTACTTATCACTTTGGCGGATTTCATAATACGTTTCTGGGGAATATTTCTTGAAAAGGCAAATACAGTTGTCATTTCCTTTTTTAATCATTAGAGCCAAATCTCCTTCTAAATTTGGACTCTATTATGTTGGCTAGTTGTCCTTATCTTTTCAACACTTCCCACACCAAGCTAGGGCGAAGATGCCATCAAAGTGCTTTTGTTGGAAGGTTAAGGACAAGTCAACATAGTTCAAATTTAGTTGGAGATCGGGCTCAAACAGTTAGAAACGGAATAACAATTGTATTTGCTTTTCCAATAGATATTCATGTTTATCCCCAAAGATGAGCCTTCGTGTCTCTATAGCAGTCAAACTTTGCACTGGGTAAATCAACCATGTACAGCCTTTGTTGGAATCGATCCTCACCAATTTTTTCCCCTGTTAAAATGTCATGGAAGATAACCTTACCGTGGAAAAAACAACAATACAATTCAAATCTCTAGTAATGACTAATGAGATAGTAAATTAGATGATAAAGCTAGAACAAATAAAACATTTGAGTTGGTAGAAAGAAATTCCACCGTTCCAGTTCCTTGAACAAGAACCTCCTCTTAATTAGCAACTGTAATAGATGGGTAATTAGATGCACAACAAATATTATTAATCCATTGAGACGCACTGCACAAATGATCCGTAACTCTAGAATCAACAATAAAATGAACTTTTGAAGATGTAGATAGGGCAAAAGCATCACCAGCGTTATAAGCAATGTTCCTGAGTCAGATGGAGTCATGTCGCTGCTCGTCATGAGTTGTTGGAGTTGCAGGGCAATTTGGCCAAGAGAAGCTTGAAGATCAGGGCCGAAATTAGGAGCACCACTTTTAGTTTCAAGAGCATTGCCTTTATTTCGCCTTAAGATGAGGATGCCACTCCCAACAACGATCCTGAGTGTAACCATCCTTGTTGCAACGAGTGCAATGAAGCTAAGAATTTGACCCTTGCCTTTTCCTTTCCCACCGTTAGATTTATTACTATTGTTAATTTGAATACTTTGGTGATTGGGACTGGTGTAAACAGTATCAGCCGAACTCTCCGTCGTCTCTGCCCCAGACTTTTTAGTCTGAATTCATAACACGCCATCGAGTTTCTTCATGTTAGATGATGGCACAAATAATAGCGGAAAGATGGAAGAGTCGGGCTCTTAAAGGTTTGTCTTTTCAGCTCCTCATATTCAGGCCAAATGTTGGCCAATAATTGACGACCCAATCTTGCTCTTCCCTTTGAGAGTTGAGTATATGGTCACGGAATCAACAGGTGGACGATATTGATGAAGTTCATCTCATTTCTTTTTCAGAGTTCCAAGATGCTCGATAAATGATTGATTGGAAGCTTGTTCGATATGAGCAATTTCCTGTTACAACTCAAAAATTCAAGAGGCATTATTTTCATGGCCATACATGTCTTTAAGAGACTTCTATAGAGATTGCATCGTTTCAGAGTAAGCAAATATTTTGTAAATCTGTGAATCCATGGAGTTGAAATCCATGACATGACCAAGTTATTAGTTTATTGCCATTCGGCATATTAAGGATCGGTGGATGATAAGGCTTTTATCTAACCATGAACATGGCCTAACTTGGATCGTCCTCCAAGGGCAATTGTAACTGCCCAATATCAAGGAAGATAGCTTCTTCCATTTAAAAAAAAGGATGTCAATCTATTGCTCTTTTTATTAGAGCTAGATCAACCAACGTCAGTGGTGACTGAAGAGCTAGTCATTGTAAAAGGTAGAAAGGGGATGATCAAGAGCTTATCTCAATCAAAAGTAGAATGAAGCGGCAAATAATGACTTTGCTAGCACAGGCACTATGCTCGAACTTGGCTCCGATACAATGTTTTCTTTGTAATAACACGCGCGCATGAAGGAGGAGAAAACGATTTAGTGTGATTTAGTCAACCAATGACAGGATCCTTGGAAGCTTGCATTCATGATGGGAAACCCCCAATTCTCCTTATCACCTTAGGGGATTTGATTATCTTTAAATAAGATAGAATACATTTATAAGGATAAACATGAATAACTATTGGAAAGGCAATACAATTGTTATTTCCTTCTTTATCAATTTGAGCCGAATTTCCTACCAAGTTTGCACTTTGTTGACTAGTCATCCTTATCTTTCCAACTAATGGCACATGACTCCATTTCTTTTGTGATGGCTAACATAAGTGCACCAATTATCTCTCGTAATTTCTCCGATTAATGTCGAGGCTGAAAGATTTTTTTTTTTTTATCTTGCTGGCAATTCGTTTTGCATCCTAGGCTCGTGATTCGATTATATATATATTGGTAGATTTAAGTGAGGCTTATAACACACAAATGAGTGGATTACTTATTGACATTCCATGAATCCTCTCTTGGTTTATATCAAGGAAATCCCTCAACCCAAAGGATACAAAATCGTTGAATCGCTAAACAAATTTCAGGGTGTAGAAGTTTAACTTTTGAGAACACAAAATTGAAAACTGCAATTTACCATTTTTCATAGTTTGTACACATGTGAAGACGAGTCCACAAATGATTCCACATCAGTTCCAAAGGCCGGAACGAGAAATGCACGAGTTCTACCGATGCCATAAAGCAATCCCATGAGTAGACAATCGTGTTTATGGGCTCTTAGTTTGATGCTTAACAGGAGACGGATCACGAGGCAATATTGTGGCCTTGTCTCTACATCGCATGCCTCGGCCCCAAAACTTGGAGAGACGAAAAGAGAAGGGACACGTGTCCTCGTATTAAAGCTTCCTGGACCCAATTGAAAAATAATCCTCGAACCTTTGAACAAATTCAATTTTACAATTTTTTCAGTCAAAACTTTTCTATCAACGCGTGGTGAATCAATTAAAACGTATTGACTTGTTGCACAACATACAAGATCTCGACGTGGGACTTTAGCTGACATTTAGAGGGATCTTATTCACCCCGACTTTTTGAAATTTTCAATAGGTCCCAAATATTAAAAATATGAGTTTACATATGTAACCAAAGTTTAAGCATCGTATTAGTAGGATCTTCTTGTAAGAAAAAAATTTGAATTGATATTATTTCCTTGTCCATACTATTACATAAAGCAAAGAGAGTCTCCTGTTTTTAAGCGACCCCGATAATCCCTTAAAAATTCCCTAATTACTTATTTTGCAACTATTATGTCCACAAAAAATTGCTTAGTTTTCACAATCTTATTTTCTGTCAAGTTTCCAATATCAAAATTGGGATTTTTTTTCCTACAACGACCTTCCTAACAAATTTTCGAATCTCAATTTTCTTTCGTAATCTTAAATATTTGTACAATTTCTTCGTGTTGTGTTCTTTTGTTAATCATTTCTTTCCGTTATTTACTAATTCAAATATTTCTCAATTGAATGATTTTGCTTAATCTTTGAATGTCGATTTCTTGCACACAGTTGTATGTATATGCTAGTAAGGAGCACGGCTTTTGACAGGTGAGGTCAATAATTCTATCTCGCCATTCCTCCAAAAGTTAAAGAATTAGTAATCTTTTTCTAGAAAATTGAATGGATTCGATTTATCGATGGCAAAAAACAAACCGGGTTAGGAATGGGAACGTAGCACTAAGCACCCCTAATTAGCTAAGCTTCTCCTCGGAAATTGCTGCCTTTGCCTATTGCACCACCGGTCAAATCTTTAGGCTCGTAGCCACTAAGGTTTATCAACAAAAGATGCATCACCACGCTCAAATAAAACTAATCGGCCACTAATCAAGGGCTACCACCACACTATAAAACATAGCTAGAGCAGAACGCGATTGAGGATAACAAAAAGAAGGAAAAAGAGAAAGCCCTCATTAGTCATTAGTCATTGCGTGATGAAGAAACGCATTGAAATTGAAGCTCGGACAATCATTATGTGCATCAAAAGCCAAAGCCTCGCCACCTAATATTCAAAACTAGGGTTCAATGGCGGAGACCTTGAAATGTCAATAACAAAGGAGAGGGGAAGATGTCTCAATCATTTGGCTCGCCGACCATAAATGTAAAGCTTGTCAATGGGGTCCGATTGGGGTTAAATTTTCAGAGTCTGGGCAAAGTTGCGATAGGAACTGATACCAGAATCCTATGGTCCAAAACAAAAATATAAGATTCGTCAAATAAGACCACGATGCTGTTCTTAAACTTATCCCGTGTACTTAACGTTCATGTGTCTTTACTTACACATTAGACGATTTTAAGGATATCCCAATAATCATTCTCCACATGGCAATTGGCAACTAATAATATAATGGAATCCCCCCAGCACATCCCCGTTTCTGATCCCGGGGATAGGCGTGAGTGTTTGCATCGTATAATCAAATGATACATACACCCCCTCACTTGATATTATGATACATAGTCAAATCCGGTCGTTTGAATCCTACACACGTTGTTGTGAGGTCACCCTTCATTCACGCACAGTGCGACCCACCCTTTGGAGGTCTTGTGGAGGATGAATGGAACGTGTCATCGTCAAATTGGCAATCGATATTCAATATAGTTGGGGCCCTATTAGCAGGGTCCGGTGCTTGATCCGACCGATGAAACAAAACTGCTGAACCCCGCATGCACAAGTGCTCGATTGCGACACGCAAGCCCGGAATAACAAAAGAAACGGGTGGGCGGATGATGCGATGCTTGAATTCAGCCGCTGCAAATCATAGACTATAAGGTCCGATGGTAATGCTAGGCTCTGCGCATCTTAGACGTTATCATTGAATTTGGAAAACCGGAGTACGCCACTTTATGGAGAACGAGCTTTTGCTCTTATCAGATCGTGCACACTTGCGAGATAGACCAGCTTGGATCTATCTTTTCAGGAATCATTTAGTTTTATTCTTTTGCTTTCTCGATCGCGTTTGATCTCACGCCCCGATTGTACCCGGTAACATGCGATGACTTCCCCAGGATGTGGACTTCTCGTTGTCTTTAATTTCCCTTTTCATCCGGCATCGTTTAACCTAGGATGCCCGTCCATATTGACAAGACAATAATTGTTGAATTATATAGTCCAGAAAAGGAATGATTTATCTTGATGAACGATGTTTGAATTTTTCTAATTCCTATTGAGCTTCAGCTTACGGTTGCGACGCTCACGGGGTTCCTTTAATTCCCTTTTGAGGGGGGATTAGATATCGTTCAAATATCAATTGATAGGGAAAGCATGCGTGTGAAAAAATTAACTTTGATTAAGATGAACTTCAATGATAACTCATAATCAAAGCCCAACACTTCCTATAGGACATAGGCTTTTGATAAGAAATTACGTCCAGATTCATAATCTAATATCATATGTCCATATGAAATTTTACTTCTTATCCTGGACAGAAATCTAGTGAAATTTTCATTTAAGCAAATCAATTCATTGTCACTCCTTTGTTTTATCTATGCCGAGTTTTATCTCTTGTCAATTTTTATTGAGTGTAGTGGATGAAGAAAATATCTTAAAATATATAATTTGTCCATTTAATTTTGGAAAAAATTTAATAAAGCTGTCATGTCAAACATCAATTTGTATCCTTGGGTTCAGAAAATTTACAAGTAGCATCCTCACTTGCCATTTCCAATCCAACCTTGCCCTTTTGAAGTTGTGTCCTCCAGATAAGGCCTAGATGCGTTTGAGGTGTAGATTAGTCCTTTTTGCTAGTGGATTTTGTATTAGAGATGCGAATTATCCCGAAGCTGAGGATGCGAATTGAAATGGGGACAAAAATTGGAGATGATTTTTAGAAATTTCTCCTTAATATATAATTACATGAAAAGAATATATATATGCATGCTTTGAAGCATAGCTTAATATGGAGTGTTGTCGCAGAAAACATCCAAAGTTACATGCTTTCGCTCATGGGTACGTTTGTGGACAGCTGTTAGGCCAAAGTTTACATTTGAAGGGTAGTCCCAGTGTCTGTGAACAGTGTTTGTTGGTGGTGGTGGAGATAGAGACCAGCAGTTGGAGATCGGACTGCTGGATGTCAAAGGATTTCAACCTGGGACGGGGCGCATGTTCCCGAGCAGGGAGAAAGCTGACCAGCTACCGTATTCAATACGCGACCCCTGCGTCCTCTGGATTGTGATGTTGCACGACCCCCATTTTTTTCCCTTCTTTTTGAATCGGCTTCAAGATCAGTTACATGGTCCACCGAAAGACAGATCCTCGAACCTTGCTTCCTTGTGATTTTTTTCGCGACTTTTGTGTGGATATCCGTCATCTGCACAAGTTTGAAGGTTTTTACGATTAGAAGACGGGATTTATCACCTTTGTAATTGGACGGTCATCGAGGAATTGCGATCTATTTCTCGAGAATCCCTGAAATCACCCTCCATAGAATCAAGCGATTTCTCGTTTCTGCTGTTGTGTTGGACTTGTCCCACCTGCCAATTGGTATTAATACCGAATTCAGCTTTTGTCGTTATTTCTCGATGATTACGAGTTTGCAATTATTTTTACCGTTTATCGTTATTTGAAAATTTTAGTCTTTGAGTGTACTCAAACGCATCGATTGAATGAAAATGAAATTCTCGGTGTGCGAATCTAGCCTTAGGCAACTGATCTATATAAGTGTGGTGGATAAGATTAGGATGGCAGTTCTCAACCTGACTCGTTTGTGCAACACGAGTTGACACGTAGTTAAGCAAGTATCAATTCACCCTAAATGAATTCACATCATAAATATGTCAGCCTTAGTTTTTTTTTTTTTTTTTTTTTTTTTTGGTCGAAAGGCATTAGTGTGTTTACCTACTTAAACCTATTAAACACAAAGTAACACGATGAATTGACACAATATGATTAGTCTCATTTTAACATGTACTCGATACCCAAATACTTTTTCTTCATTTAAAAAAAAAATTAAATAGCACAAGTGTTAAGAATAAAGGATAAAAGAAAATGAATTTAGGGTTACAAGAGTCCTATGGCATGAAAAAAAAAAATCCCTAACTCGATAATACATTGTAGATATAACATGTATTCATTGCCTATAAAACATGTCAATGTGTTCATATGGGTTACCATATGTAGACATGTTTTGCGTGTTTATCACTGTAAACAAGTCGATGTATTGTATTGTGTCAACACTAGGGCGATCGGTTTGTGGCCTATAACTAGGAATTGACCTTGTGACTTCTAGTTCCAAAAAATTGAATTAGTCGATAGAGATTTTTGTTTAGTGCAAAAAAATAAAATTTTATAAACAAATATAAACACCGCATAGTTTCACTACAAAAATATAAAAATATATGTTGATCGAGTGATTATATTATTATTTATTCATGTCGAAGACCATGGTTTTATTCTCCATGTGCTCAAAGATGTTTATTTTTCCCTAAAAGATTGATTCCAAACTAGTTCAACCAAGGACAACACTTATGCTCTCGAAATCAGGAACCAAACCAGTTCTCCTAGAAGTAGGCTTGAGTTGGCTGGTTAGGTTTGGTAATTGAGTTGAACTGGACACAGTGCTTGCCTCTAGTCGATGCTGAACATGGCGATTCGTTGAATAACTACGTAGATATTCTCTCTTTATATGACTTGTTTTATTAGGCGTGACGTGCCCTTACTGAGACAATTGTCGCGTTTGAGTTAGCAAGTGGTATTAGTATGGGTCATGTCTGTATTGTGTCAAGTTTAAGATATATAGTCAAAAGAGTTTACTTTAAACGTGACCTGTTTGATAATCAAGTCCTAGAATGTTACCAAAAACGAAAACCCATTTGTAAACAAGTAATTCTAACATGATTCATACGAATTGTTCAATTGATCAACTCAAAAAAAGTTGGTTCAATATAGACATGACACATACAACCGAAAATAATTTCTCAGGTAAATGTTAGCCGCACGAGATTGAGTTCGCTCGAATTGATTTGTTACGCCATAACCAAATAATTGCAAAAAATACTCAAACAAAATATATTTACCCAGATCCCCCTTCTAATCTACCCACGAAAATATCAAACGCTTGTTCCAGCTAAAATCTAAAAAAAAAAAAACTGTAATCAACAGAATGCTCAGCACCAGGAATAGTCTCTTCTGATGAATTCATTTCTAAAAGTGACCGGACATGTTTATCTACTTTGAGCTAAGTTGGTCAGGGTTTGGTCAGGGTCAAGGGTCATTAATCCACCGACCCCTTTTCATGAGAACGGGTCAAGCGACTTAACTTCGGATCGACACGGATTAGATCCCCAAACGCGTTCACTAATGGCATCGATCTGGCCACCGGGCCAGTACAATTATGGAGCAAAGCGCGACAAAAACTCGACTCGGAATCACCAAATTAGCTCTGGTACCGGACGGACAGGTTATGTCACGGACGTCAAGGTTGGCCAGCAGATCCAAGCGAGAAACGCAGAGAGAGAAAGAGCGGCGGGGTCCTTAATGACGCTCCCCGGCTCGTCCCCGAGGCCCTAGGCCCCTAGGCCCCCCCGGCGGGGACCATGCTGAGCTCGACCGCCAGTTCTGTTTTGCAGAGGCGGGAACTTTCCAGAGGTTCTTTTCCTTTCGCATCCAGGTCGACGTGCGCACCGCGCGCACCGCGAGAGGCCAAAAAGGAAACTACGCCATCGCTGCCCGACTGGACGTCGGCCACGTGTTGACGTGGGAATCGCGCGCGGTAGAAAATCATTTCAGCGGTCTTTTGCCCTCTTCGGGGATTCTTATTGATATTCAAAAATGGTATTTTGTTGAATAGTGCCCACATTGGGAACTTGATTGAGGACGAATATACTAGTTGTGCTTGAAATTATTTTTTCTAATAAATGTGATCGATCTAATCCAATTGCTACTTTTTAGGATTGGGGACCGAACTAAACTGTTCTAAGATCGGGAATTGGACCAGACCAACCGGTCTAGTTCGGTCCGATTCAATGGAACCGACTACTTAGTAAAAAAACTGAAAAAATATTGGAGTTATTACAATTTGAAGGTTTATTACTAATTTTAAGAAATAAAAGAGTTAGTCTATTCCCATCCGGCATTGGGAATTGGACCGACGTCCCTAGGAATCGGACCAAACTAGTCAGTCCGGTCTGATTCGGTTAGGGTGTTTCATGGTTCGGGCAATCCGATATGTTCATCCCTATACTTCAACACATCACAGGTAATAACACAAGTTTCAATGCTCAACTTATGAAGTAGAGTAAGAACATGATAAGATTCTTTTGGATTTGCCGATCTTTGTTTTTATATCTCTCTTGTGCTTCTAAATAAACAAATTTATGAAAAGAGAGGCACATGGACCTTGATACCTCTACAATAATTCACTTAAGGTATTATCCGCTTTGATCTCCCTCATATCGAACTTCATGATTTGTCCTCTAGTATAAAGATGAATACTTTCGTGGGAAATCATCCAACGCAACAGTGCTCTTGTCTGAGTACACTTACGTCAAAGAACGCCTGTTATAAGTTAATTTCAATTTTTCATAAATAGAATTCAAAAATGTTTCCATCTCTTTCGGCGTATGATTTATGTCGTTCCTTACTATCCCCTTCACCATCTTAGAAATCCTGTCTGACCCACTCCTTTGTGTATCCCTTGTGTAGGCTTTCGGCTCGACGACCACTTCTAGATCCATCGGACTGGATCGTTGTAGCCACATCACTCCATGACGTGACTCCTCCCTCCCCTCCATGTCTCACTGTCCAATATCGAACGAGTATATATTCTAATTATTTGCTGGCAAATTTTTTGCATTACCGAATTACACGTCATGTAGCTATGCGTGCTGATGCTATAAATGGCTTAGCTTTCAAGCTTAGACACGCTTTAATTAAATACATCACTATATTTTACGTGTCGACATAGTACGTTTAGATACTGTAAAATTCATTTGAACACATTTTTTTTGCTTATGGAATCCATTATATCTCATATCCCATTTAATAATTTTATGGTATTTGAACTTCAAAGATATAAAATCATCTCTTGTTCAATTTACATTTGAATTTGACAATATGCCTCAAAATTAGACTTGTCAAATGGGTCCATTGGGTTGGTTGGGACCGGGTTGAAAATGTTCATACCAAAATCAACTTATTTCCATATAATATAAATGTAATGATCTATATCATACTCAATATTTATTGAAGAATCCTATATGGGAAAACTCATATCAAAATTGAGGAAAGAGCTCGGAGTGAGCGAATGTGAGATTCGGAGAAAAAGTTATAGAGGTTGGTTGAAAGTAAATAAGATATGAACTGATTTAACACTAATATTAAACTTATATAAGTGAGCTTAAATTCATTTATGATCAATTTATCGAATATAATTAATTCATATAATTATTCAGCCCGGCATAAGTTTTGATATGTCTTACTCAAAATGGTACAAAAATGTGGGGACCCTCTCCCCCCACCCCCAAAAAGGCCACGTGTCAGCTGTAGATTCGGCTGTCACGAGCTGCGCCCCACCCGCATGCACTGCGCTCGCACGTCGCGGTACCAAGCACGCTCCCTCGAATCCCTCGAAACGAGATAAACTTTTTGAAAATCCGTACTTAAGGCGATTGCGAATCAGATCATCTCCCCGCGAGCGAGCGAGAGGGAAGGGAACCGTCCCGATATGGCAAATCAATTTTCCCGGGAAAAAACATCGAAACCCCTACCACCCCCCAGTTCTTTTCCTTTCACATACGTCGCAGCCTCGCGGATTCACCTCCCCCTTCCCCCCCTCCGGAAAAATAAAAAAAATATAAAAAAAAAATTATATACGCAAAATACGGGGGGGAAATAAAAAAAACAAACATAAATATCCCAAATGCATCAACAGCCTTATATTTATACCCTGACAAACAGATAGATTCAAGAACCTCCTCCTCGCCTCCCCACTCCGCCCCAGCCTCACTTCCACTCCAGTCCGCCGGACTCCCTCTCCGATCCTCCTCCTCCTCCTCCTCCTCCTCCCCCTCTCTCCCCGTCGCCGTCGCAGCACGCCCCGAACGCAGCTGCCCCCGCCCCTACCCCCGCCGACGAGGAGCTCCGGCCGCCGTCCTCCCCTCCGTTCCGGACATGGCGAGAGAATGAGAAACCGCGAACGAGGCGGCCGCCGACCATGTCAGTCTCGTGCTCCGACTGCTTCTCCGATCTGCTCTGCGAGGAGGACTCCGGCGGGGTCCTGTCCGACAGCTCCCCCGAGCACTCCTCGTCCGGCCTGGGCTCCCCGGCGCGCGCCGATGAGTCGGTGGCCGGTTTCATCGAGGACGAGAACCGCTTCGTGCCCGGGTTCGACTACGCGGCCCGGTTCCGATCGCAGCCGCTCGACGCCTCCGCGAGGGAGGAGTCCGTTGCATGGATTCTCAAGGTACGGCTTCGATAAGCGACACCGATCGTGTCATTTCCCGTGTTCGCGATCGGACGCGAGCCGCCCCCCGCGATATTTACGATAATGCCACGGCCGTGCGATCGTCGCCTTTTTTTAGGCCTACGACCACGAATCGGCACATGCGGATCTGAGCGATCCGATCGGCGACGGAGCGTATCAGCCCCGATGGCTGCTCGCGTAACCGACGGCGCTCCCTCGAGAGCTCGTTAAATCGGATTCTTAGATGACGTCGCGCTTTTTGTTTTAACGTGGAATTCGCCGTCGCAGGTGCATGCCTTCTACGGATTCCGGCCGCTGACGGCGTACCTCTCGGTCAACTACTTCGATCGCTTCCTTTACTCGCGCAGCTTGCCGGTAAGCTTTTTTCCCGTCGAACCTTTTGATGCCCGCCGGGAGCTCGAGACTCGCGGCTTGCGTGAATATTGCGTCGTCTAGATTGGCGCGTCCATAATAAAAATTGATTTCTCTTTTCTTCATATTTTCTCCCCTCTTTTCCCTTCGGAAATCGTGTAACAATTATTTGATTACCTCGAGTAATTATTCTCGACCTTTTGGGAGAAAACGCCGAAATGACGCAAATGCCCCCGTGGGGGGGGCTGTTCTCTCCTTCCCCCATCAACCAACAGGGGTCATTGTTATAATAATGATTTATTCATAAAAATCGTTATCCTTAAATAATACGGACAAATTGAATGCTCATTTTGTAGGGCTGCTTTAATTGCAAAAGTGAGACTTTAATAATTTAACAATATTTTTATCTTTTTATTTTTTATTTTTTTGTTGGTGTAAAGTGGCAAGCGCATTTAGTGCGCGCTGGTAATGTGGGTGCGTGCGTGTACAATCACGTTTTGTTAGTTCGCTATTGATTATCACTTTTTGCAAAAATTTCCTTTGCGCAATTATTGTCCAAAGTCTGGATTTTTCCGATGAATTATTACTGATCCTTTCTGAAATTCTCTGTTCCAGCAACCAAATGGGTGGCCGATGCAGCTCCTCTCGGTGGCTTGCTTGTCATTAGCTGCTAAGATGGAGGAGCCTCTGGTTCCTCCTCTTCTGGATCTTCAGGTCCTTGTCAAATTTGTCATGTCTCAAAGACTTAATTGTACCTAACCCAGTTAGGCTTGATTATTTTCCTCGACGAAACTGTTGGGCCCTTTTATTAATTTATTTATTTTGTTCATCTGCTTGTTTACTTTTTCCTCGTGGAAATAATTCCGATTCTTTGACCAGGTTGAAGGTGCCAAATACATTTTTGAACCAAGGACAATCCGCAGGATGGAACTTCTCGTCCTAAGCGTCCTGGATTGGAGGCTCCGATCCATAACACCCTTCACCTTCATCAGTTTCTTCGCGTGGAAGGTCGATCCGACCGGCACCGGTGTTGGGTTTCTCATCTCGCGGGCGACCGACGTAATCTTATCTAACATCCAAGGTAATTCCGGTACCAGTATAATATACATATGTTCATGCCTCCACCCAAAAAAAAAATAAAAACATTGGAATGAATCATTTGTTTCCTAACTGAAATCAGCGCCTATTGCTGATGTAACAGAAACTATCTTCCTTGAGTATCGACCGTCCTGCATCGCCGTGGCAGCCGTGCTATCCGCTGCTAGTGATATCCCGAGTCTGTCTCTCCGTAATCCCGAGAACGCGGAATCATGGTGCGATGGGCTAAGCAAAGTAAGCTTCTGAACGTGACTATGGTTGGGCTGTGTTGTACAAAGAATAAAAGGGGAAAAAGATAATGTAAACACGAGTCCATATCCAATTTTATTCTTTTTGCAGGAGAAGATCATCAGCTGTTACCGATTAATGCAAAAACTGGTGCACAGTAGTAGCAAGAGGAAGCCCCCAAAAGTGCTGCCCCAGTTTAGAGTGACGACTCAAGCAAGGGCGAGGTTTAGTGACTCATCATCCTCGTCCTCGTTATCGCCATCGTATGATAATAAAAGGAGGAAATTAAATAACAGCTTATGGGTAGATGTTGACAAAGGAAGCTCCGAGCAGGGGGAAATAGAATAACCAAGGAAGAGAAAAACCAGCAAGAAAAAAGAGGGAGAGAGAGAGCGAGAAACCCGACACCGGGTGGTCCCCAAGCTGTCTAGAAAGTTAGAAGCCTCAATGTTTTTTTTGTTGAGAGGGTTTTCTTGGGTTGATCAGATTGACTAGTTGATGAAGTGAGTGATGTGGAGACCATAAGTAAATAATGTATGTATGTACGTATGAGAGGGGGGTTGGTGCTTTTGGAGCTTTTTTTAAATTCTTTTTCTTTTGGGTTTCTCTCAAGGAGGGGGCATTGCCATAAACGTTGATGGGGGCTATAGCTTTGCTGATTCCCAAGGGAAGAGGTGGGGAGTTGTTTAATGATGTTTGGTTATGAAAAGCACAGGAGGAGAGAGGTGGTGGTGGCTTTTGAAATGGTGGATTGATGGAGTGTGAAAGAAGTGGGGGTTTAAATTCAAAGGCTGAATTGATTGTGGAATGAAAGGGGAAGGGGGATCGTGGGACCTTTGACGACTGTATAGAATTTTGTTTTTAGAGAAAAGGGGGAAAGGGGCGAAGAGACATCTTACGGTCCTCGGGTTGGCAAGCCTAAGGTCATGCATATATACATATAAAATAAATATGGTGGTGGTGGTGGTGGTGAAGTAATTCAAAGTCAAGCCTCCCGCATCTACTCCTCAAAAGCTGAATAAGATGCGGCTCCTCCTTGGATGTTACTAGAGTTTTGAGACTGAGAAAGAGTGATTGTTGTATGGTGTGCCTTTTCTTCTTTTTGGCGGGAATCACCTTCCGCTTTTTTTTTTTCCAATGGCCTAGGGTTCGGCCTGACCTTATACTGAAAAATCCCTTTTGAGTGCTCGTCCATACGTGCGAAGGACACACGTGCGGACAAAAAATACTTTAATTCTTTTTATTTATTTTTTTTGGTTTGAGGCCATGCCGCCCCTGGCCCGCGCGATGAGGCGGGAGGGGGAGGGCACCGGCCGACTGTTCGGCCCTGGCGAACATAGAAAGGTTTTGGGACCTTTTCATGCGTGCTTGTATTGGTTTCCATCGACCCGTGTAATAAAACAGACTGTATGTCATTCATATTTCTTAGACCCACAAAACGTTACATCTCTCTCTTTCTCTGTGCGCGGCACGTGATCGACCACGAAGGAATTTGTAGCGTTGCCGTTTGTTTCCATTTCAATCGTCGGTACGTGTAAAATAAGCTTTTGCGAGAGAGGGAGCTTTTGGAATTTTGCGTGGGCGATGGCTCTCGGTGAACAGAGCGAGGAGGGGACTCTCGGTTGGTCCCGCTCGCAATAAAGGCGGGAGGCTTGGGGAACCTATCCAATCAAAACCAACTCCATGTCCTCCTCTTTTAAATGGCCGAATCGCCTCCCGTGACGCCCCTCCATGACTTCTTTTCATCCATATGCGCTCGGATATATTCTTCCCGATCCAATCCCCAACTCCACCTCTCCTCTCATATTGAGAGACACAGAGAGAGCGAGTGAGGGAGTACTAAAATGGCCATTTTCGTTACATAGCAACCATACGGGGCAGGAAATTTCCTCCCTACACTCATCTTTTAATGCAATGTCGTGCTGAGCCGAGCCGAGCCGAGCAGTACGGCAACTCACACAAGTCACAACATGTCATGACTGAGAGAAAGCTGAGTTTTTAAGTCACAACACAATGATGAATGAAGCTCATTATAGGAAAAGGTCAAGGCTTTTCAAGCCTCCTTTCTTTCATTTTTTTGTGCACTTGGCACAGTAAGGACAATGTCCGGCATCAGTGTGGTCACTTTGCCCTGTATACCCGACGCAGCTTGTGCTGTTCTCTTCCTTCACGCGCATGGTAACAAAGTACCACCCAAATGGCCCTCTCTACTCATTGGGTGGTGAAGAAAGGTAACCGTTTTTTGGGGCAATTATGATCATGCCATCTTGTCATCGCCGTTTCAGCAATATGTGCCATCTACATTAAGGCCTAGGCGAACATCATGGGTCACATAAGTTTTTGTTTGTTTGTTTTTATTTTTTTGCATATTAGTTCGCACAGATGTCGAACTTGGTCGGGTGGACCACCGCATGGTAAGAAATGCATGGCGATGATTTTGATCTAGTATGTTTTCTCTTCATCATCGTATATGCCATTGATGGAGGAGACTAAAAGAGTGAGGACCCCATGGGAGATACTTACATGGGTTTCTCGTTCTGCCTTTATGTTCGTATGAAAAGGGGTTGAGAATAACCGGAATTTACTTTTTTTTTTTTACAAAATACTTTATTTTATTTTATTCGATCATATGGTTCCCACAATCTACCTTATCAGGATTTTGATATCTGGGACTCAGTTGATCTAAAGAAGCGGCTGTGGAAGTAGATGGAGGATCGTGATGTGGCCTTTGTTCATTAGTCCATCGTGGTGGGACTTAGCGGAGCCTCTGGGAATTTGGACTTATATCGCCAATCAATGTCGCCCCTCTTCCCCACTGAAAAGGATCACACTGAACAAAATGGGACTTCGGTTTGGTAATCAACTACTTCGAGAAAAATTATATATAACTCTTTAAGAAAAAAAGATGTGCATAGCCCACCTCTCGGATTGCCACTTTCCACGAGTTCTGCATACATGAACTCATCTCGTGAGTGGGACACCATCAGCACATTAAGGGTAGAAGAGGAAAAGCAAAGGAGGGGGAGGAAGAAAAAAAGCTGGAAATTAAGAAGAAAAAAACGGTGTCCATGTAATAAGATAACATGGCTGTCGGTTCGTATGTGGGAATAGGTGATGAGAACAACATTCCCCACAGTCCATCATCGACCATATAAAATTCAGCATGTTGGTCGTAAAGAAGAGAAATACCCATCCTTAAATCTAGACATATGCTATATATAGTCCATTCTTTGCTTAGTGAACTGTGATTAATTGTTGTAAAGTCAAAGTGCGCGCGCGCGACGATAGTAGTTGGAAATTATGGGATTGATGTAGAAGATCCGACAGGACTCCAACACCTACAAAAGATGAGCATTGAATACAAATTGTCTTGTCTCCAAGAAAACACGCAATTAGTGACTAGTTTGTAGGTATTGCACTGGTATAATCCGTTTGGAGGGTGGCCATGAAGCCAACAAAATTAGGGTCGGTGACGACGTGACCCCTTCTCATTGGCTGCAAAAAGTGGTGATTTGGCTGGGACCGTGGGACACATCCAAATCTTTGTCCGCAATGAGCTTTGAGAATCGAATCTAATCTGTTGAAAAGAGTCCAGGAAATATTAGTATGACAGTAGTTAGGGTTGAAAATTTTCGGACACCTTTGGTAACTGGTGGACATAATCCAGGTATAATTGCACTAAAGAAGAGTATGACCGAAAAACTTTGGTGAGTGTTACTTAAAAAAGTAAATGAGATATCTCATTCCACAGAGAAAGACAAGAGGTGTGACAAAAGTGACCAAAAGGGTGCTTTCTTTATTTGATCGTGCAAAATTGCCATGGATGTGGACGACTTCAAAAAAAAAATTGGGTTGTTTTTAAAGTGCCACGTTCCATAGTCTTTAACCAAAAAAAAAGGGCTATAATGGTGTTTTACCGTTCATGTTCCATTTCATTTTATTTATATAGTAAAGTAACTTTGTTGAGATAAGAATACTATTACGCGATAGTATGAAAAGAGCCGATTAATTTTGAGCGAGTTACGAAATCGACCCGAATTTCTGAAGTTGCTAGTCGTATACAATGCCACTTTCCAAGCACTTTCTCTTTTTTAAATATATGGACAAAATGGTCTTTAAAGTTAGGAATCCTAAGTATAAAACCTAAAAGCCAAAGTTTCTTTCCACATCCCAAGATAATGAAACTAGGGTTTCTTTAGGGGTGTGTAGGGAGCAGGGTCTAGGCTTATTCCTCACCTTTGTTCGGTTGCAAGAAATTTTCGACTTTAGGTGGCCAAGACACATTAGAAAGGACCCATTAAAAATTCAGCTTTTGAACTTGATTTTTAACTTGCCCAGGCCATATGCTCGTGGGGTTTTGATAGCTGCAAAAAGTATCATCCATAGGCCCTGGTGCTAAAGGGTCTCTCTTTTTCTTCAAAGGAGGGAATGATTCTGAATTCCTCAGAGATATCATCTCTTGATTACATGCTGAATGCGAAAGGCAGCACCAACTCTGTAGCCAGAGCGGGGGGTCCCCCAACTTCCCCATCCCATGTCAAATTTCATCACAAAAAGAAAGGAAAAGCTTCAAAAGGAAAAGGCAAGTGAAAAAAGAAAATCTTATGAGCATCATGCCAACGCCCACATGAAACGGGGGAGATCAATATTTTGTCTCTTTGATTGGCAAGATTTCTGCTCTTGGACGTAGACCTGCCCGAACCACCGTTCAGATTAATCGATCTGGGCTATTAGCTGCATCATTTAAATATAATATCCTTCTTTATCATATCTTACATTCAACCCTTGAAGGATTTAAATCTTCAGCATTTAGCTAGGGCTAATGCATCCACATTTAGCATAGATTCCTTTTCTAGTTCTCTAGTACAGCTAGAGTGGGAAAGATCCTACTTTCATCTTATCCATCCTACTCAGGCTAAACATGAAGCGTGTGTACTTTAATCTATCCAAAAGCCACATATTTCTACTTTTAACCTATTTGTGATACCCAAACTTTAAACTAGCATCTTAAAAAGAACAACTCATCCAACTGTGCCGACTTCAATCTCGATATCATATGTTTAAAACCATAGGATAAAAACCCGGAATGAATGGACGGGACTCTGTATTACCTTCCCTCTCCAATCATTGTTACATGACCAAATTCGGATCTTGTCTATGGTTTCGCATATGTTTAAACCTATGCTAATGCCTGTAAAAAAGCAGTGGAACAACACAAACAAAACAAAACGAAACAGAACATAACAGAACATAACAGAACAAAACAAAACAAAAGTCTCTTTGGCCGAAGGAGGAAGCCCTATTTATTGGCTTTACAACTCAGAGGCCTGATCTCTTTGGATGCCGATTGAAGGTCATGTATAGAGGAAAGGCAGAAAAAGAAGAGAGAAAAAGAAACGGGTTTATGTGGGGGGGAGTAGCTACTATCGAGGGAGCGTCTATGTCCATGTCGTGTTGTTCTTTATTTTTTGTTCTTTTAGCTTTGTGCGATAGTGGATGGACCTCCATTAATTCACATGTGGAGTGGAGAAAAAGAGTCGTCCATTTAATCATCAACACAACCATCAAAACCGAAGCCTTCCCCTCATCACACCATTCATGACTTCTTGATCTCTCGCATCCCTATCAACCTCTCCACATACGCAACATGTGTCCATAAATATTAAGCACGCAAGACCTTGCCCACGTAGGTTGACGTATGAGCCCTTTTGTTGATGGAAATGGAATTTGTCAACCAGTGCCCTTAGGCACTTATTAAATTTTCATATAGATAACTTTGTGATTTCCAATGCATCATCTTTTTCATATTATGTATTATCAATGCATTGAAAATCGAAACATTTTATTAATATATATGGTTAACTAGTGCCATGAGGGTACTCATTGGCAAGATCTTATATATATATAATTCAATTAGTGATACTTCGGTGGGTGTCTAAGTAGATATTGGAACCCAATTTACATTAGGGTTGATATTAAGACAATTACTATATCCAAGGTTCTTAGATAATTTTCACAACATTTTCGGGGCGATATGCCATCGTAATAATATGAGAAAAATAATGGGACTCAAGCCAAAATTAAACGATCCTCGAATCATTCTCCGATTGTAAAGCATTGCACCTGTCAACAAGTTACGAACAGGAATCCCTTAGGGTTGACATTGTGGGCGAGGAAATTCTAGGCATAGAAATTGGATATCGCTTGTTCAAATACCAAGAAGCAACAACTACATACATATTGTTTCAGGTCCAATTCACGAAGCTTGTTAGATGTTCTACGGGCCTCCAAATAGCTGGTCTTCTGCATTTGTGGCCCCCTGAGTTTTTTTTTTTTTTCAAAAAAAAAGAGAAGGAAAAAGAGTTACAAAAGGAAAGTTCTCAAATCTGACGTTCAAAATATGATCCGAATAGATGTTTGATCAAAAGGATATCACTCGTCTAGGGGGTGTTAACCACGTTTGTCAAACTCCACTATCTTCGGTGAGACTACCAAAAAAAAGTCCTCGAGAACAGTCTAAAAAGCATCGCCTCCATGTGTATGCTGTGAAGGTCGGTAAAGCAATGGACTTCAAAAAGGCGCAGCGCGATCTTTACCGAGTCGTGCATTAGGGTTTCTTTAAGTTGGGGAAAAAAGTTGCCCTGCGAGGCGCTGTTAGAGCCGAAAGATTCGTACCCAATAGCATGACAAAGTGGATAATATGAAAAGACATGGACACGGACAATCTTTAAGACAAAGTCTAATCGCATAATTAAAGAAATCTCAGTCCTCAATTATGACTCCCTTCTTTTCCGTATACATGGAGAATTTCCCCCGGCTCGTGAGCAGGGAATCGCCTACTCGTGCTGTCAGATAAATTTTCACATCGTAAGTACAACTAGCAAGACACGTGATTTATTGTTAAACCAAGTATGTTGCTTGTTTTTTTTCCCCTTAGTTTAATGGAGGGGCACGCGCTTTCGGAACGAGGAAAGGTTCATTGAATAAAACAAGAACCACCCCATGATCCAATGACAATTTCATCGTGATTCCCTAACAGTCCCCGACAACTAGGAAGAGCCCGAACTGGGCTGAGCTCTATTCCTCGTATATATGCCGTTGAATGGTCTCAATACATACTGATGAAGATGCTTACCAAAGAAGAAGAAAAAAATTGCAGGAGAGAATTATTAAACTGCGAACCACCCGAATGATGGCATGCTGAAAAGGCGGGTTATTGTCTATAGCGGTTGCTCGTTTTCCTCTTGTTGAGGATTCAATGTTCATTTATTAACTTGTTTGATTTGGACTGAGGTGCCAATTTTTTTTTAAAGGTTGTGTTTAGACGTGTTGGGGCTTTAGGTTATGCTGGTTGAACCTTGCTCGCGGAGAAAACAGAACTTGTGTTGTGTTTTGTCTCGTCTTGTTTTCATCTATTAAAAGAGAGACGGGAGGGGCAACCAGCGTTGCAGTCGACGTTATTATTATAGAGTTTCGCGGTCAAGCTCTAGTTGTCACATGAGAGGATCTCCGAGCCATAACCAATGAATCCATCACACCCTCCTTATTATGAGATGAAGATTCCCCGTCCCACAAATTTACGAATTAAGCATGTTATCAAAAGATCGATGCCGGGTTTTGCTAGAATTGGTTTGCAAGATAAGTTTATCAAGTGACGTGTTGGATTGCAAGTAAGTGTTTAACTAATTGAGCCATGTACAATACTTAGTAACAATTGAACACATCATTTTATAAATTAATTTTGCAACACTAATCTTGATAAACCTAATATTTCTCTTATCAAAACGATTGCTTTGGCAGTCGGTATAGGAATAGATTTCATCATGTGTACTAATGCCCCATGAAAGACGACTATATGTAGTCCATCTTTCTCTCTCTTAATTTTGAAAAAGGAGAGAAAATAAAACCAGTTGGTATTCCTTCAGAATAACTTTCATCATCATAAACAAAATAGAGTCCATCTTCTTCACTCAAGAATTTATATTCATGATGTTACTCAATTCAGGATATCTTTCGTCATCATATACAAGCATGTATAGAAGTACTTCCCAACGTGGAGACCATAATCTGTCAGGAGTGAAAGTCATGGGCGTCCTACATTTCAATATTATGTCACAGCAGCTTGCTGCAGAAGATTAATTTGTGGACGTGCCAAAGAGATGTTGATGAACATCGGTATGCAGCAAGGCGATCTTAACTTCATATGGTTGGAGAGAAATTGAGATCGTTTTGCAATTCCACACTCGAACACAAAGTGCCCAAACGAGACTTGGATGGATTGCTAAGTTCTACAAATCTGAGTGGATGATGGCAAATGAATCGGAACCAATACTACGCATACATGAAAATGATGTTAAATGACAGGAAATTAAGGAATTGAAATGTGTAAGGAAATGTATGTACAAGGAAAATGAAGGATAGAACACTCGGGGAGCGTTTGTGCGCATGTCTTATCCTTGGTCGGGGGATAGCTTCTATAGTCCATGAATTTTGCAGCACGAAATATGTTGCGATTAACTTCCCATGATGTGAAGAGTTGCTGCAATTTTGAGTAACCTCCGACCATGTCTGCAACCACCAAACTCGCACTTATCCTTGTCACCCACTTTCTTTCTCAACTTCTCGCAGCCACTCGTTTATTTTCCCATTTGTTTCACAATAAGATCATCTCCACAAGTCTTCAATGCCATGCTCTTCCACCTAGAATCTGCTCGAGTGCATCATCCGAGCTTCCCTCACTGCGACCTACCTAGTAGTTCTAGGTCGAGCCCTCTTTATTTCAAGTAGTCCTAGGTCGAATTATCCACATGATACATTCATGTCCATCGTTGTAGCGAAATCAACACTTGATCAAAGTGGACACACCTAATTTAGACAGCGCTTCCTTGAAAACATCTGCGGTCAAAGTGGGTGCTAGCACAACTCTTATAGAAATCGATAAATACTCCTTTTTTGCCAAATTTAGCATGTGGGTCGAAAGACGGATGGACACAGATTGGAATGGGTTGAGTACGAATGGTCTGGTGCAGTTTTGTTGTTTGGTGGATTATGCTCAATGGGTCATATCTATCTTTGATAGGATGATGGAATGGAATGGGCTTCAATCCATCCATAATGTCTTCTTTGCAAAACGGAAGATGAATCGCTATGCAATTTATATTTTCAATGTGCGCATTTGCAACTTTGTTGTGTCGATGGACTTATTGGTGGATAGGAGCTTGAGTATAACTAGGCTGGAAAAGAGACGAAAGGTAAACGATGGTTGCAAGATTTTCTTCAAGCTGGCTTGAAATGGTTGCATCTGCTACATTTGAAGAGCTAGGAACAATACTCAACATGGTGTAACCCTTCTTTAAGTTGACAATGTAGTCGGATTGATTAGATTTGCTGCTTGGCATCTATATTTGGGTGCTATGTTTTCTTGTTTGATTGAATATTATCTATAAAGGGACACCTTAGGCGTCATGTTAGCAATAAATAATTGATTGTTCATAAAGAAGAAAAATGTACCGATTAATAGTTGTCAGACTTTCTACGGCGTCTAAATCCCTTAATTCAAGAATCTTTAATTCGTAGAGAATAAAGCACAGTCCAATGTTTAACTTAAACTTCTGACCAGCCCAGTATATAGCTTAGAAGTGACTCTAGGACAATAATCACTAATGCAAGAAAACATGTTGCGAATGGTAAGATTTGGAAGAATCCATGTGAAATACAAGCGCCACCCGACTGGAAGATTATTCATACCCCGTTAACCCGATAAATCCGTTTGGGGTAGAACGGATGAACGAAGGAAGGATGGGGTGGGGGAGGTGTCATGCTTAAGCTCCTGAAATAACACCTTTGAAGAGGAAAAATCATAGGAGGAGCCGACGGGCATTTTAAGAGGTGAAAGCATCAACTTTAGCAAACAACAGAATGTAAAACACGTCCTCCACAACACACGTACGCACTCTGAACACCTTGAGTTTCTAGAAGTTCTGGTTAATATGTGGCACAAAACTCTTGATCTGTTCAAATTCCTGTGGCATAAGTACTATGAAGCAGTCATTGTTAGCTGCCTCTTGGTAAAGAGAGATGTAGATCATTTGGCGAAAAGGGAGAAACAGATCAGATCCAAACACAAATACCTAGTATGGAGGGTGCACCTGTTAGGGGTGTTAGCAAAGTCCCGTGCTAAAGGCTTGGTGGGAAGTGCAATATTTAATATATCATAATTGATTTATAATTTATGATTCAAAACTTTTAAATGGAAATGATTCAGACTGGTGATGGGCCTAGGCTTGGGCTTGAACTCCATATTCCAATTCCAACAACTGAAGGGAGTGGAGAAAGAAGGTGATTTCATGTCGGTCAAAGCGACGACCACCGCGGTGAGGTCGCCGTCCTGCCTAATTCCTTCTAGCTAACCGCGCCGCGCGAAGCGGTGAAACGAGCCGTTGTCCTTAAAAACCATGTTTGGGTAAAAGGAAAACGCTGGCCATCCTATCGTCCTCCCCTTCAATCGACAGGAAGATCAGATACTGATAGTAAAATCCAAAAGTTCTGACATGGCTGACTTAAGAACAGTTCAACGCCGTACTCAAATATCTGAGCAACGATTCATTCAGACCACTGTTTCCCCTGAAATCTTTCGTCACATTCGTCCCCACTTCTGTGCTGTCTGCCATCCTGGGCCCAGCTCCAGCAAGGACCCGACTTTTGTTTTCACTTTCAGGCCTTTTGCTCTGGCCATTACATTCAACTTCTTTATTTCAATAAAAGCTAGGACGATTCAACTTTTCCTTTTCTGCTCGATACAATTTGGCATATGATTTCTCTATTGGCTCATTTGCGCTGTCCTAAATTTACAAACTAAGTTCTCATGGCGACAAGAAAATCGTGATCGTCTTCTCGAGAGAAATAGGAAGCTCCGGAGCAGGAGTCGACTGGTCCCGAAAGATCATTCTCCTTTGACCTGGCTTCAATAGGTGTTAACTCATAACTGCAGGCCTCGTCTCCATTTTGGAAAATTATAGGCTCTTTTTTCTGCTTGCTCCGCATGAAACTGAACTAGAATCGATGAAGCACCATCGAGAATTCATCGGCTTCCACATTCGTCTATGCTCTGCAAGTTGGGCCGCCAGGATTTCGATCTCCCCACCGCAGCACCCGCCGCCGCCATTTTGGGCCTTTGCTTTCCGTGTTTCGAAACCTGCGGGAGACGTTTCACATCATTCGTCAACGTTCTAGGGAGTCGGTTTCTTCTAATAGCTTAAGCTGACCCGCGAAACCTAACGGCAATAATTTATATCGCACTCAAGCATGCAGATGATTATTGAACTGTAAAATGAGTAAGGGACTTTACTTTCACTCTACTCCTACCGATTTAATCATGCCCCGAGAGATACTGTGCTCCTATTAAAAAGTTCTACTTGCATTTTGGGGGTACTCAAAGGAAAATCTGGAGGGAATCCGTCCAGGCTGTTAAAGAAAACTTTCAGACCGGGAGAGGGAGGAACTGACACAGATCTGCGAGCACTGAAACCCTCGTGCACACATGATGAAAAAAGATACTCCCGAAAGTGAAATTTAAAAAGAGGAAACTTTAACCACCTTGCAGGTGTAGTGTACTTAAAATTAAAAATTATGAGTTTTCTCCTACCTTGTTGATGGCCTCCATGTCAGAGCTCTTGTCTTTTGCCACCGCAGCGTTTGCTTTCTCAGCTGCTGCTCCTGATTGCTGTTGCCTCTGCTTCATCTTGCCATATTTCTTCGCTTTCAGCACCTTCACCACCTCTATTAGCCAATCACAAAGAGTTAGAAGAAGTGGGGAAAAAAAGACATAAATGTATCTCCACTCTCTCTCTCTCTCTCTCTCTCTCTCTCACACACACACACAAAACTATGGAACAACGAAATAATGAACAGAACCCATGAACATACCTTGAGTGGTGATGAGGCGGTAGGCGTGGCCGAGGGCGAGGGTCTCGGTCGGGCGGAGAAGCTTCACGCGGGTGAAGCGCACCGCCGCCTTGGGCTGCGGGTCTTGCCGGCCGCCCTCGTCCTTCTTGTCGTCGTCGCCGGGGGCGGGCAACGGGATGATGAGGGACACGTAATGGCCGGGGTTGGTCTTCATGACCTCGCTCGCCGTCACGGGCCAGTACATCCTCTCCAGCCTCCCGTCCGGGTGCTGGATCACCAGCGCCGCCGCATCTATGGCTTGGCAATTCCCCATCTCCCCAAGCTTCGAAGCAAAAGCACGAGAGCGAGCGAGAGCGAGAGAGGAAGAGAGAGGGAGGGGGTTGAAGGAAGGAAGGAAGGAAGAAGCAAGGAAGGTCCTTATCTATACACACCACACAAGGCCAGCCTTTGGAATGTGGTGAATATAGAGACGTGAGAACGGGGGAGAGGGGCCGAGCGTGGGTCATATTTAAAATCAATGCGATGGTAACACCTTGAGACACGATTAAAATAAGGGTGAAAACATAAAAAGGCGTTAGGATCAGTGCGATTGTAATTAAGGTTTTGTCGTGCGTGCGTTTCCGGTTTACAGTACTACTCTTATTAGGGTTAAAAGACTTGGCATTCGTTTGTTGGGATCGAAGCGTTGCAGCTGACAGTTTGGCACACCGGCACGGGGCCTGGCGAAGCCGGCGTACGGGCCACGTGGAGGGATGTCAGGAGGAGGAGGAGGAGATGTGGAAACAAATTTGGCTGGTCGGCAACGTTGACGGACGGGGTCAAAGGTTAGGCCGAGGTCTCGGTTGGTCGCCTATGGAAAGGCGACCGCATCACCCCGCCCACGAGGGGAGTGCTGCTATTCACGTGGGTTTCATTTCCTTTACGTTTCATCCAATCTCAAGTAGCTTTTCTTTTACGGTCAAGCTCGTCTTCTTCTTCTTCTTTTCATCCGAGGGAATCTGATCCTTACGATTTGTTTGATTTGTGTCCGATCTCGTCCAAACGTTTGTGAGTCATGTCCAATGTGGCAATTTTGACTATTGTTCAGGTAGATGCCTGATTTTGAGAAAAGTATAAAATTTTGGTAGGTCATTGTCAATTATTTAAAAACTTTAAAGTGTTATATTTGATATCTTTTACCCATATATTTAATCGAGAAGGTTTAGTAGAATTATTGCATGAACTGTTCTAAAAACTTAAGTATTTGAATAAATATGAGGTTTAATATTTAGCTATTCTATCAAAGAGAAGCAATTTTAAACCTAATTTCCCATTTTTGGGTTCAATTGTGTTGTTAGACGAGGTGCTTCATTTGCATATTTAAGATTGGTGTCTTCGGCAAGCCACATGGAAACAATGTCACTGTAAATTTTTAACGAGTCAAGCGGTTGAGTCACTTAATAATTTTTTAATAGTTCGATATTAAAGTGATCATTCGAAAATGTTTGATATTTAATAAAGCATCATGCATGATTTTGGAATTTGTTTTTTTGAGAGAGAGAGAGAGTTGCTCTAAGCGGGAATTGCCATAGAGGCGAGTAGCAATGTCGGTGTGACTAGATTGTGACGAGCATGTGCATGTAGCGTTCGTGGCAACATGCGGTGGTGTCAAGTCGATTAGTTTTGCAAGACACATGTTGCCACGTGTTAAATTTTTTAGAAAGTGTTTACACAAAGTTGGGTAGTCTCAAATTTACTTGACTTTTTTCCAATTATCAAAGAATGCTCGTATTGTGGACATGTCGTGAGCATCTCCATAGTCTATAGTCAAGAGTTATTATACCCATATGAATGATGTGAAGGTAGCTCGTATAAAATAATCAATTATCACCTTGCAACAGTCAGAGTGCAACAATGCTCATCTCCGTGGCTGCCATAAAATATGACTATAGAACATAGTCACCAATCCCACAAGTGCAAACCTGCGATTGATATCTCCAATCACGTCACACGTCGGTAGGAGATAATAGTAACATAACAAATCATTGGAAAACGAGAAAGAAAAATATATATGGCTGGACAACATTTAAGGATCGGACAGTAGGACATCTAGAATACTCTGTACCCTCTTCATCCCCATTGGCCACGCCTATTTGGTCGTTTGGCCTCTCTTACGAACTCGATATGGAACGTAGCTGAAAAACAGGAGAGGTATTCCCCATGGGAAACTGAGCCATTCAATAATGTTGGACCTCTTCTGCATTCTACTCCATTTTAAAAAAACCCTGGAATTGTCTCGGGCTTGAATGGTATACATACACACATCGCACACCATACCGTACTTATACCTAACTAATAAATAATTAATCACCTAATTCGTTCAACTAATCACAATGATGAATTGCTAATGATGGGAGCTACTTCGGCAATCGATGGCCCAAGAGAGGACCTATGGCATTCACATGTTACAAAGTGGTCAACTCGTAAGGCCAAAATCGACCCCATTCATGTATATAATAATTGTAGTACCATTGGCTATAATTGGATCCGCGTCTATATATGTGGATCACCCTCGACCATTGGCTTCAATGACTATGATTGGGGGATCCCTTTTGCTTTCATTCACTAGCATAATTGTCCCACTTGGAGAAATTATTAATTTTGGAAGGATATACTAAGAGGGCACTCTTCTCTAGCTTTTTTGATGATATCAAATATCAAAGTATAGTATGATATTGGTCACAGAACTTAGTGGCGAGCCACATAAAGGAATCAATCTCCACTATCTTGCACTGGAATATAAGTAAACACTAGGCTCCACTTTTCATGATTTTTTCCTCCCAATTCCAATGCATTTTCAAGGAAAACTTACGAAGGAACATATCTTCCCACTACAATAATATTGTCAAGATATTACATAAGGTATAAAGAATATAGTGACCCCCACCCCCCCCAAATAGAAGAAATTATTATGAGCCCTGTGGGAAGAGACCTAGATCATTCTTTTGACTCCCATTGCAAATTGGATGATTAATTAATTGAAAAGCATTCACGTTGTGTCGTTCAAGGAAATAACAAAACAAAATTTGCAGGAACAAGCTGCCTGCGATCTCACCGGCAAATTTGACTACCAGATTCACCAACTCCTGTTCCAGTGTCGCGCAGCAGCTAATTAGACAAAGGTGAAATGGCAGTGGTAGTCCTTTTGTTCGTGCCCAGAATTCGAAACCGTTCATGTACTTTTTTTTTTATGCGACAATTGTGCATGTACTTCTTAGAAAAGGTGTCATTGATCTCCCCTCAATCGGTCCGGGATTTTGCTAGTGTGGATTAATGTCGTTAAATATTTTCTAGTCTGGTTTTTTTATCCTTTTTTCCAAACGTCGACTCTCTTTTTTACTTGGATTTCTTCTTCCTCTTCAAAATCTTCAGACCCTACCAATGACCTTTCCATCTCATGGCCATGGCCACGAGCTTGAAGCGCTCTAGAAGGCATGGCGGCCGCAAGCTTCGAAGTCAGATCTGGACATAGTGGCCACAAGCTCCAAAACTCAAATGACATTATCTGCGGGCTTCGAGCCGAGCAGCTATGGTGGCAAAGCGAGTCGACATTTAAAAAGTGCTCCATGTTCCAATTGTCTGCATGAGCATTCCAATTGTTCATATCAGCAGAGATCGGCCGAGAAAATGAGCGACATAACAAAACATCGAATGTCGACTCTTTCTAATAAATACGGGTACGATTTTGGAAAGTACAGTTCGAATTTCAGACAATAGCATTGGGACTATTTCTGCCATTTTACCTTAGACAAATTATCAAATGCATAAATCAGTCCTTCTTGCTTAATTTCTTACAGAAATCATCGGGATCGATTTAAGTGCCGATCCATGATCCCCCCCAAGAAAGAGACACTAACCTTCATCAGGGATCCTTGACTCTTGTATACGCAATCTTGTTCCTTTCTGAAGCCAGCCAGATCATCCCAACAACTTTTGGGAAAAAAATATGACAACTCTTGCGAGATTTCTCATGTGTAAGTAAACAACCTATTAACATATCTCCGATCAATTGTCAGTCTATGTAAGCCATGTGAGGGGTTGGGTTTATGCCATTCACATATTAAATGTCGAAACGGACAACTTCTTGTCCGAGCACGACTCGGGTGGGGGGACTACAGACCCTGCTACTAAATGGAAGATCTTGACCTGTTATGGCTACAGAGCGAGGCAAGTAGCAACCATCGGGAATATTTATAAAAAAAGAAGAAGAAAAGGACATTGTCTGGCGTCCTTTTCTTTCGTTTCAATGCGTTGGGGAGTTTTATATGCACAAGCGGTCGAAATTCGGAACTCCCGCTCTGTTCATGCATGGCGGCTCGGGGAGGCAGCAAGATCAGGTCTGGTATTCTTGTAGCTCGCATTGTGAACATTCTAATTTCTTCTCAAAGCCCCTTCTTACTAAACAAATGAGGGCGTGGGGCCTTTCTGATTAGGTTGGTCGTAGGACATGATTTAGAAAGTAGCCATCTTCAACATTCTTCCCCCTTCGATGCATAACACGGACCGTCCGATTGTACCAGGATTCGCAGAATGTCTGAATGGAAGAGGTTTTAATTAAGTTCTGAAGAGGAGAGGATGGTACGGACGACGGTGGAGTAGGAGGAAACATGTCGTCGTCTTTGAAGATTTCGCAAGACAGGTTCATGAACTAGTCATGTTCATCACGATATGTCCATCTTCGGAAACACTGACGCTATGCCAAGTTTGATGATTGCGCTGACATCAAAGGAGAAAACATCTCTTAAAAAATTAGAAGCATTTTGCTTCAGGGATTCCTTTCTTAGATGCTTGGAACTTCACATTTAGTAGATAATATTGATTTTTATTTCATAGTACTAATGACATACTCTCTTAATATCAAAATAAACCTTTATGAATATATGGTAATCTCACCCACCTTGCCGTGGACGCATTGGTTTGCACCCTGCCCTCTCATCCAGGAGGAGAGGGGTTCGAAACTTTGCGCCCCCATTGTGCGACTCACCTCGAACTGGGAAAATTGGTCAAAAATCTTTTTTAAACCCATATATATATATATATGTGGTAATCTCTATTATTAGGATAAGATACTCAGATTGCAACTTCACACCCTCAAACTTAGGGAAATTTGTCAAAAAAGTTTTAAACTCATTGCATTTGTGCTAATTTAGTCCTAAACCTTAATAATGCCGATTAAGTCGTTATAGCTAATTTTGATTAAATATTGTTAATGTGAATGCCGGCAAAAGTGAGTTCTTGCCTGTCGTGGCGAGGGTCGCAAGCCCTCATTGATATTTGAGTGAGGGTTGTGAGCCCTCACATGCCTCTAAGCAAAGGCTGCAAGTCGTTGCTAGATGTGACAAGGGTTGCAGCCCTCACCTAGTTGTGAGCAAGGGCGGCAACCTTCGCCAACAGCCTTTGAGTGCTCACACGCCCTCTTCCCGTAGCTGGGTGAGGTCACCAAGCCTTGTTCGGTGGCCCCCTGCGAACCCTTAACAATAAAAGAAAGAAAAGAAAATAATTAATAAAAACCAAGAAAAATTGAAAAAGAGTAAAATTTTAAAGAAATTTACACATTAGTACGGGCGGTTTCACATATTCTATATTATTAATTTCTAGCCAAATTTGATCAGATGGACCGTCTTAACAAATAGTCAAAAGGATTAGGACTAAATTAGCAAGAATTTAATAGGTTTGTGACTTTTTTGGTAATTTTCTAATAAATTATTAGGGATGCAGATCCATTATATCCTACTTTGGTTCTATATGCTCTATCATGAGATCATGACACATATCAGTTCAATTTGGAACGAAAATCTCACTTATTGGGATTTTCTCTAATTCCACTAAGTAAGATTCTCTTAATGTGTATATAACAAAAACAAAATAAAGGAAATTATAAACTCAAAAAATCCACGAAACATGCATGACAATACAAAAATTATGATTCCCACTTACGATCATCAATTGAGCAAACATGACTACGAGCTTCAATTGAGCGGCCATGACCTCAAGCTTTGTGATTCACATGGCTATTGTGACCATGATTCTGACAAGCTTAGAGCTTGAGCTTGCAGCTATTAGGGGTGAGCGCGATTTTTAGTAGAATCGAGAATCGGAGAACCGTTATCCTCCTCCGCCCAACTAAAACCCTATCCCCCGACTGAGACTCCCCCATGCCCTGTCCTTGAATCCCTCAATGACACCCTCCCTCGACACCACTCGCCCAGCCTCCCCCAACGCCGCTCGCCCAGCCGCCCCCGACATCGCTTGCCTCCCTGCTTGCCACCCTCAATGACGCCCCACCGCTTCATCTTCTTCTCCTCCACAACATTCGATTCGACTCTGTCGCAGTGCGCTCTCTCTCTCTCTCTCTCTCTCTCTCTGGCGTGCATGTTGTGTCTTCTGTGCTTTTACGCGGGTTTTTGATTTCTCTTTCTTGTTTTGTTTCTTGCGAAGTGCAGAATTCAGGTTTCAAGGACTCGAGGAGCTTCTCTCAGCCGCCTTTGGTGCTAGTAACCTCTGCGATCCCCTCTCTCCGTCGTTTTACAAAGTGCGTCTGGATTCAGTGTCGCTTTTTTACGCGCCCTGTGCATTTTGATCAGAAGAGAGGAGTGTGAAGCTGGGATTGCGTCCGAGTGTTAATTGACTGGACTATGAGATGATTTTTAGAAGCTTTAAACATTAGATCAGTGTACATGTAGGATTATAGTGAAAAACATAAGAGAAATAGGGACGAAGTAAGTTGTGAAAAAGGATGAATGCTAAGCATCTTCTATTTGGCATCTGTTGCTTGTCGGTTTAGATGAGGAAGCTGGATAGCAAGCTTGGATCTGGTTTTCTTGAATTGCTTATAAGAGATGACTGAAGTGTTCTGATTGTTTCTTGTTTTATCTCTCTTATGCTAGTGGCTGAAATAATTGGTGTTGATTAGTAATATATTCTCGCGGAACCTATCTTATAGTTTTTGAAGGTATAGATATAAAGTTGTCACAAGTGCTAGACCAAAATTCTTTTTTTTTTTTTTTAATTTTTAATTTTTTAATTTTTATTTTTAACGTAATTGTGTGAAAAAAAGAAGAAGTTTTTTTGCATGTTTGTTTGTGGTGTGCCAATTTAAAAATTCATGTCTTGAAATATTCAAGACATCGTGTCGTATTAGAATTTGAAATTTTCGAGCATATATCTTTCTTTTCCTCCAAATTCACTAGCATTTTCATTTTCCTTTGAAGATATGAGTTTTTTCCTTAATCAAGCTTTGATCCTTCTGCTTAATTGCTGGTAATGTTAGCTATGTCAGGCCTCCATGAACTCTTTATTTCCAAGAAAAACTATTTTATTACATTCTTTCCAATTCTCCACATGAACTCACGTCCACAAGATTTTTTTATCAACAAGCCATTTAGGAAATATATAGTTTGACCATATGTTCTGCTCGTCTTTATTGGGTTGATGATTTTCTTTTTCTTTGATTCTTCTTGCAGTTTTTCATGTATAAAGGAGCTAATAGTGGGCACTCTCTTTATAGACGTTCGATTGTTAGAAGTTCCAGTAATTGTAAGTTTCATGTGTAGCATGTACAATACAAAGAGTAGCAATGAACTAAACTATCGATATCATTATATGAGTTGGATTGAAATAAATGGGCTCATTGTGGTGTTTCATTTCTAGTTTGCTCTTTATTTTGAAATTTCTAACTATATTCTATTATTATTGTGTAATGCGAAATTAATGTATCAAGATAACACGTTAATGGAGAGATGACTTCGATGACGGAATTTGAATTTTCAAGTGATCAAATTTTGGAACAAATTTTCATGCTTATACCCACAATCTTGATGTTCTTGTTTTTATGGTTTAGTTGGCTCTATGGTGTTATAAGCTCCCTAATACAAAGTTCCAAAACAAAATTCATGGTCTAGTGAATTTTATTCCATTTCAATGCAAATTTTTGCTCCATTTCCTCTCTTCTATCTAGTTGAATTCCTTGTCAAGAATTCATTTTCCTCTGTTGATAGTTTTCTTCATTTTGTTTTATTTTTTATGAATGACAAGCTTATTTGTTATTGTTGCGTTCATTTCCCTTTTTTTAAACTAAAAATGAACATAAAAAAACAAAAATATCCTGTTGGAACCCGGAATCAACCTTATAACCTGTGATGAGGTAGGTTCCGGGTTCTTAGTTTCAACGAATAGGTTCCAAAATTCCAAAAATGAGGAATTTCAGGCAGAATCTATAAGGAACTTGGAACTGCTCACCCCTAGCAGCTATGATAGATCTTATTTCTTCCTCTCAATTTTGTTTTATCTTATGCTCTCTAATGTGGTGCGTATTTGGTTTTACAAAATAATAATGAGTGAATAATATCATTATAAGTGTATTTTGGCGTTTGTGTCATTTAATTTACATTTTATGTAAAAAGAAAAAAAAATCAACTAGTAAAAGTATAATCGAAAGATTAACTTTGACATTTTCTAAAAAGTTGAGGGGGACATTTGTAAGGGAAAAAAAAGGAAGAAGATAGAGAGATGATCTTGATTTCGGACACAAATAGAAGGACATGGTGATGTTATTCCTTAGATAAAACTGATGGAAAAAAAATTAATCCCACGGGACTTTCTCAAATCTGGTTGTCCGCAAGTTGAAAGTTGCGATGTTCACCGTCACAAATTCAATGTAATCGTTTATGTAGCACCGACACGGACATGCGACATGCGACACGCGTCGACGCAACACGCGACACGATACGACACGACACGCCGACATGTCATTTTTTAAAAATAGAGAATTTCGACACATTTCGACATGTTATATATTAAATATATTTTTAACAATAATAAAAATAGCCTAGAATTAATTTACACGAAAAATATTAAATAATATCATTCATTATTTTAATTTGTTACAATAATACACAAAACTTAGAGGAAAAAAACATTGTTTAAAGAAAAATGCTGAAATGATATTTTTAAATTTATTTATTTATCATATATAGCATTTTTTATTACTTCTTTCATAGTGAAAGACTTTTAGAAAAAAAAAAACAATTCTAAAAAAAACTGAAAAAAAAAAATTGACCCGTGCGTGTATATTTATAGCAATTTTATTACTTCTTTTATTACTTCTTTTGTGTATATTTATATTTTGACCCCTCAAGTATTAGAAATTTTTAAAATTGATCCCGTGTGTGTCGAAATCACGTGTCGGAATTCTAGACTCGCGTGTCGGAGTGTGTTAGAGAGAGTTGACCACATGTTGGATTTTTCGACACTCGTTGACCGCGTGTCGGAGTGTGTCGGGACGTGTCGGAGCGTGTTGGACACGTGTCGGAGTGTCGGACATGACACGAAGGCTTCCAGAGAGTGTCTGTGCTACATAGGTAACCGTACGCTCGTGCTAGCTTGACTTTTCTATCTGGACAAGCTCTTGAGACCAAAGTTCTTTTATTTCATGGAAAATGAGACATTTCTAAGAAATATCTTTTTGGAAATTATTTTTTTTTAGAAAATGACAATAATATTTGTTGTATTGCTGTAACTTGAAAATGAATTGAAAAACATATTTCATTATTTTGTAAGGAAAACATAGAATTTCCTAAATATGCATATTTTATTCGAGCACTAGTAACTTAAAAATGAATTGAAAAATATATTTCATTATTTTGTAAGGAAAACATAGAATTTCCTAAATAGGCATATTTTATTTGGGCACTAGTAACTTATACATGGTAGCCTAGGGTCTTGGGTTTGGCCTTGATGGACCCCGAGTGGGGTGTCGAGGACTTAGGCCTAACCTTAATGGATTTGAGTGAAGGGGATCGGGGCATGCTTCAGGGTCTTGATCTCAACCTCTATGGACTCAAGCACAATTGTTAGGGAATCATACTTGGGCATTGAGGTCCTAGCCCAACCTCGATGGACCTTGGTGATAGCTCTAGGGCCTTGAGATTGGCCTTGATTGACCCATTGGGGAAAAAGGGGGGGGGGGTGGTTGCTGGACTCAACCTCAATAGATCCAAGGACTCGGGCATGGGCATCGAGGTCCCTGGACCAAGCACTAGGGACTTGGGCAGGAATGCCATCTTAGGCCTTGCCTCGGTGGACACTTGCACGGGCATTGAGGACCCTGTTGTGACCTCAATGGACCTAGGGCTAGGCATTGTGGACTTGAGCACTAGCACCAGGGTCACAATCTTGACCTTAGTGGACCCATCTTGAGTGCGAGGTGTTAGGTCAACACCTTATGGACCTAAGACTAGCCTCAATGGACCTAAGGCTCGGTTAGAGATTTGGGCATAGGCATCAAAGTCTTGAGCTTGGGCTCTGTAGACTCGAGGTGGGGTGTCGGGAGTCGAGCAACAATACCGAATCCTAGGCCTAGCCACAAGCGCCAATATCCCGAGCCCAACTTCTGTGGAGCGGGGCCTAGTTTCTTTGTGATTTGGGCTTGGCCTTGATGGACCTCGATGGATTTGGCCTTGGCCCGAGGCAACTGTCAAGGGCTTGAGAACTAGCATTGGGATTTTCATACAAAAACATACAGTGTCTAATGCAAGCATTGAAATTTAGTTACATTTTCAAAAATGATTATTAATTATTGAAGAGAAAATTATTTTCATGAATTTAAGCATAGATTTTTAGTTTATTAGGAAAACAACATTTTCCATTGATTCATTTTCTTTAACGATTTAAATGTCAAAACATAAAAAAATATTTTGTGCAAAATAAATGGAGCCGAAAACTCAAAGCGTTTCTCGAGACATGGAATCAAAGGATTTTAATGGAGGAATCTTGATCTTGGCTCTTCGAAAGGTACCTTTCCAAGATATCTACAGCCAAATTTGATGAAGGAAAACAGACCAATTTTTTTATTTTAAACGAAAAAAAACCACTGTCGAGAGAACCCTGCATGGATCACGAGTTCAGATAGAAGCTTGGCAATTACGCAAAGTTGCCTGCAGAATTCCTGTTCGTAATGTCTAATTTCTGCTCCAAAAGACATCCCTGCACAATGAGGATCGAGATTTGCCCCCCGTCTTTTCCTCATGCGAAGAAGTTTCTTTATGTCTTCCTTTTGCTTTGTCACCGCAGGGACCGGCGGATGAAGTACATAATGCAGCGAGAGAATCGCGAGCCACAGGTCTGCTAGTGCCATGGAAAGGTAAGATAGAGGAGTGACGTAAAAGTTTCACGCTTTGTGTTTATACTAATTTAGTTTTAAACTTTTTAGTTATGCTAATTTGATCTTCCTGAATAATTTTGATTAAATATTACTTATATTGACAATTTATAATTAGATTTTAATATATTTTTAATATATATATTTTAAAAAGTTTTTTTTCTCCCTTTTATTAGTGAGGAGCCATCGGCGAGCAAGCTGGCCTTGCCCAGGCAAAGATCACGATTGCGCCCCACATGCAAGGGCAAGCACCAGGCGAGAGCTCTCCTTGCCCATGCAAGGCCTAGCGAGAGTCAACTGACAACCAAATCTAGAGGTGATTGGTAGGTTCTAGACCTAAATCTTGTACCCGACTCTGTTATAACCGATTCCTCTTTTCTGGACTATATACCCGATTTTGTTTGTATTGGACCCTGTACCCAACTCATTCTGTTTTTTCAATCCGGTTCCAGGATCGACCCTGTTTCCACTGGAATTTATTTTGCAATCTCTCGATATCCTATATGCCTTCGAATTTTATATTAATATGCTATAAAATAACGTATTCCTCATAATTTGTATTGAAACATTAAATACTTGTAATAAATAAATACATAAACTTTTTGACTAAGCGAAAAATTAATAATCCACAAGGCTAATTATAATAAATAAAATCATAAGGCAAAGAATTAACAACATGGATCTAATATTGGTCTTATTCCCACAACTACTACATGAAACTACTCATTTATGCAAGCATAACTCCTCCTATAAAAGAGAAATTAGGTGAGCCAATCCATGTGATATACAAGAATTTGGCGGCGATGAACACCGTCCGTCCATCGGATGGTGTGAGAGGGAGCCGGTGATGGAGGGAAGCAAGTGAGGAAGAGGAATGACCGTGCGTGTTAGAGAGAGCCAAGAGGAAAAACGTCATTACGAGAGTAAGAATAGAAATCGGGAGAAAAAAAAGGGATTTTGAACCTCTACTTACAAAACCAGTTCGCGAACGGGTTCCAAAACCGGTCCAGCAGTTTTCGGGTGGATAATCACTCGGAACCTGTTCTCGGACCAATTTAAACCGGTTCCGAATTTTGGGAACCGGTTTCAACAGGAACCCGTTCCCAACCCTATTTTCCGGGTGGGTCGGTTCGGAAACTAGGTATACACGGTCCAGTTACACACCCCTAACCAAATCTAGCGAGGCCCAACCCTCGCTTGTGGTGGAGGGAGAGCGACAAGCCTAGCGATGACCCTTGTCTAGGTAAGGCTAAGCCCGCGTGTCCATGGCTAGCCATCGCCTATGGCGAGTGACTGGTCACCGGCAAAAGGAAGAAGAAAAATAAAAAAAAAAAAAATTAAAAAAATTTATAATATTATTAAAAATTATCTACATCTGTATAGGCTAACCGGACATCCACATCAGTAATGTTCAACTAAAACTAACCAAAATGACTGAATTGACATTAAATCAAATTGTTTATAACTAAATTGACATAATTATGCCAATTAAAATGTTTATGACTAAATTTGTACCAATATAATAGGTTTTGAAATTCTTTTACGCTTCTCCCAGGTTATAAGTGTCCATGAACCGGTTCTCCCAGGTTATAGGTGTCCATGAACCGGAACAAGCCCGGAATATAACTTCAATTGATACTGGAAGACAAAAGAAAAGAAGCTTAATTTTCATGAAGACAATTTACAATTAAAAGATTGTAGGAGGTAGGCTACTTACAATGTAAAGATCAAAGCAAAATACGAGTAGAAACAAGAATAATAGGCAACAAAACAGAAACTAAATTTACTAATGCGATCGCATATAGCACACAGTGACACAGACAATCTGAAAGGCAAGCACTCCAGTCTATAAAATATGCTGCTCAATCTGGTATCTTATATGCTCTGACAGAGAGAGAGAGAGAGAGAGAGAGATCACAGAGGGCAACCTGCTTTGACATGAAAGCAGGTGCACGACTTGATCAAGACATACATTCAAAATCTCCGCAGGTGAAGTCTCAAACCGACGGGAAGAATTTGTTGAGATTGAACGGCAGCACGTAGAACTCTTCGCTTCTCGTGTCTGTCTTGAACGAACGGAATCGATCCCACCAGTGCATGCCCCTGTCTCTCCTCGTGGTACTATCCTTGCTGCGGTGGAGCGTGATGTCCAGGAAGTATGCCAACAATCCGGCGACGAATGCGTTGGACGAGAAAGGCACATTGATCATATCGTTGAACTGCCAAATTCAAGACCCTTATCAGCACCCACACCCATAATAAAATAAACAAATAAACCAGGATTAGCTAGTATACCCATCTTGCTCCTGTATGGACCGGACCATAGCCATTCACCACTGTGTACTCATTGAAGTACTGAGGTATGGACAAGCCCATAAAGATGGAGAACCCGAGCACGAACTTTATCCTGAAGCTGTTCAGATTACAGAATTGAAGCAAGCTAAGACCGGCGGAACCTGCTCAAGCATCATAGAGAGGGAAAAGTTAACCACACTCCAAAGGCACGACAAAACCTACTTTCTATAGGTCACGGTACATACCAACATAGGCAAAGAAAAGACAGTACAAAGCCGCGATAATTGGTGCTGGGATCGAAGCAAAGACGGCTCCGAATTTTCCTGGATGAACGTCAGTTTGTCACTAATATGCAGGAGATGAGACACTGTATGAATTGGGAATTGTCACATTAGTCTCTTACCAAGAATAGAAAAGAATATCATGAAACCCGCTGATATTTGCACAACCCTTCGGCTGCCGACACGTGTCAGGGCTAACAAGCCGGCATTCTCACTACACAAATCAATTGGGGTAATGGAAGTCAGAGAAAATGAGGCTGCTAAGAGGTGATGATATACTCTGCAACTGCTAATGATGAAATGACATGACCAAAGAAATCTTACACAGTTACAGACGATCCAATTCCTGTCCCAAAAATCCCAGATAACAAAATGCCTACTCCCTTCAATCAGGAGAACAGCGTTGTAAGGCAATTGTACAATCGCAACTATTAATTATAGAATTGAGGAGTGTAAATAGTTTATCCGCCCAAGTCAATGAATAAGGTTTGTCTGAAAATGTATATTCAGGGACACCGGCAATAGGGGAGGAGGTTTTGAATTGCTGTCCCACAGAAAAATCTTACTGGAGAAAATATGAAGTTTTCCCAGAGATGAAAATGAAAGAATGTAGGAATTGTACCTGCCAACCAACACCTCGGCTAAGAATTGAAGGTGGCAATGGAGTAGCACTTGCATACCTCGACGCCGCAATGAATGTACCAGTTGACTGTTTGATAATATAGAAGAATCAGTTGGAGCGGGATCAATCCTAATGATGCGAACTAGCAGAATAAGCCATAGGATGTCTAGATTCTATGATTAACCACAACTCTTGTTTGATGAGAGAGTGAATATCAAATTCTACTTTTGACAAGACTTAATTTTTAGAAATATTTGACCAGCCTAGTGTGGCAATAATCCTATATCCACGAACAACAGAAGCAAAATATGGTCGGAAGAACTTGGCTATGATCCAAAAAGAGCAACGATAGCTCAATTTCATCAAATAGAAGGATTCACAAGAAGATTGCCAGACCATAGCGAATCTTAAGCGATTTTGCTTATCTCTGTTAGCAAAGAAGGGTTAAGTATTCCCAACAATTGACAACAATTGACAACAAATGATTGGTTGACGCATTTCTATGTTACATTTTGCAACAAAATAAAGTTGGGATGAGATACGAGCCTCCACAAGAGCAACGAAGGAAGCAAACATCATTGCAAATGATTCTCCTGCATCGAATGTGGGAGCTCCCCATTGGAAAGGATATGGAACTCGTATCCTGCATGAACATTGACAAGGAACAGACTAATCAAAAAGTCAGTCGACTTTCTTAATTTATTGCTTCTGCAGAATACGCTCCTAATGGACAATATCTCGCAGCGTTACAATCCCTTGCAAGTTGCAGCTTGCCATAACCTCAGTAAAGGATTATCTCTCTAGTTGGAATGGAGTGGTGGACTTACCATGGTGCAGCACCGATTATTCCAGCACGGTCAGTACGGCAACTTTGTTGAGTTTTGAGTCCCTTGTGCTTATATGCTCCGCCCACGGTGAGAAGATGAGCATATATCCACACAATAATCACCGAAAAAATAACAGCAAAGCGATCAAACACGTTCCTATCTCCACGTGTTAGATGAGGTATATACTGCAAACAGCACATGTTCAAATAATCGCTGGAGGAGAATTAAGCACAAACAGAGAAGCAATCTAGGAAAGAGCACGTAAGTGATGACAATAATAACCTGGGAAAAGATCACTAGAAGGATAATTTGAGGCAGCCCAATCTCCACACATTTTGCAAGCTAAACAGGTAAACACGCAGTTAATGGCACGAGCAAATTGAAGAGCCATTCTGATGTTCAACCGAGTGAATCACCAAAATGAATCACCTACCACGGGGAAACCCAACTCGTACAGCCCAAATCCAGAAAGAGCGACTAAAGGGACAGCAGCTAGTGGACTCAAGAATCTGAAAGCAATGCGCAAAAACAAAAGAGCAGTCATTTTACCGTGAAAATTTCTCGCACAAGAGGAATGGAACAATTATTATATCTTGTGGTTGCCTGTTAATTAAGTAATGCTGCTAAGAATCAGCTATTATAGTATTTCTATAAGTAATTGTCACAAAGCAGCCAGTTCATTTAAGCCTGAGAAGCACAAATCTGTAACTGAAGAGGACAACATTTGATTTTGGAAGCTTATTATATATTTGAACACATGACGAAGTTTTATGCTTGCAAGTCACATGCAAATGCAACCACACTCTTCCGAACCTCTCTCTAGAAAATATGGTCTGAAAATGGCACTCTGATCTGTTTAACGAGAGACATTTTCTACGTTCAATCCCAAAAAGAAAGTTACTGCTGACCTCGCAACATTTCTCCACAGGCCACTAAAGCCAATGACAATTTGAAGAGTTGAGGCAACAATGAGAGCACCCTGGACACCTCGCATTATTTTCTCGAATCTCTGTATTTTAAAAAATCTGGCGCTTCAGTCAACATTTGAGTTACTTATGTTAGGGGCAAAAAAAAAAGTTGATGGGGCCTCGGGAACAACCTCTTGAGGATCCACTATGTCACTGTATCGGCCAGCCAATATAATCGAGATGGTCGTCGGCACGAACGTATACGATGCCCCTATAACAGCAGGCAAACGGGTCCCGAACAGAGTCTGGAATAAGGTGCTCAAACCAGCTACAAACAGGATTGTCTGAATCATCTTGGCCTTTTGTTCCTGGAGAGAGAATAACATTGTCTTTCAGGTCAGGATGATCGCTTTCCTTAATAAAGAGAAAGATGAAACAGAGGATTTTCATGAATAGTTGCAAGTAAAAGCCTACATTGCCTCCTCCCATTTGAGGAACTAAAGAAGTTGGAATGAGGACTGTCGTGCCAAGCATCACTAAGTAATGCTGGAATCCAAGAAGTATAGCTTCAGCTGCAGCAAAAAAGCCATTCATACAATAATTCAGATCAATGCTAAAACCCACTTAACGAGTTCTACAAAAGTTTGAACATCGTTCAGCTCCGATTGATTACAACCATTGAAGCACTAAACTTTATATTAAAAGCAAATAAAGATCAATGTAACAGGAGACTTGCTCTGATATGGAGAACAACAAAACAGAAAGCAAATTCAGATGAATCCTAAACTCACGCCAAGGAGGAGGGCTGGTGATGCAATAAGAGATGTTGGGAAGCTGATCCCTCACTGGATGGGGCTGCAGCTCCTCCTGTTTCGGCGGTGGCGCCGGTCCTCCACCTGATGGCATTCTTAGAGTCTCTGTTTTCTTTCTTCTACTTCTCCTTCTCCTTCTTGTTCTCTAAACCAGAAAAAATAGGTTGACGGATCCTCAGACTCTTTGCCCGAATCTCCAAACTAAGAGCTCCTATCCCAAAATCTACCAAAACCCAAAGCAAATAAAAAGAAATATGGTAAAAACGAGATGACTCAATCCCCAAGAAAAGAAAATTCACCAACCTTCGCACGCCCACACACAGAGACACACACAACCTAGTGAGTAAATCTCAAGCAAGAATGTCACTTTACTCAGCCGGAATGAAACCACCAGCAAAAAAAGGAACCACAAGATTAGGAACGCTCTAGAAAGAAAGGGAACATCACACTCTGCTCTTCTCTTCTCTTCTTGGCTGTATAAAGTTACACTCCCATAAAACAACGGAAATTTAGGACAAAAAAGAATGAAAGAAACCCCACTTGAGGACCAAGAAAAAACACTAAAGAGAGTGTGACGATGGCGAGGAGGGGCAAAAGCAAAAGGAGGGAAAAGGAGCGTCCCTCTCTCACTCAAAGGCCGAAAGCTAAAGCGAAGAGACCCAAATGAGAGAGGAGGGAATCTCTTAAGTTCCATCTTGCGAGCTTTCTAATGGCGTATTTAATACGTGGGCGGGGCTCGCTTTTCTCTCTCTGCCTTCCATCAGAGAGAGATAAAGTGGAGCGCAAAAGCATCTCCAGTGTCTAGTTTCTCTTAGCTTCGATGCATTACCAGCTTCCAGAGCCAGCTTCGTAGAACCAACGTCAGAACACTTTAATTTTGCCGAAATCATATGGCTTCCAGTTCAAATACTTAGCCGCAGAGGAAATGCCTTTTGCATGCTCTCTCTCTCTCTCTCTCTCTCTCTCGTCCTCGTCAATTACTGCAACTGACTTTAAGCCAGTCGGTGGTTAAACCCTTTTTTTTCTTGGAGTTGGAAAAAGATGCCGCTTCGTTCGATTTTCTTGCAGAGAGTCAGGCAAAGATAAAAAATAAAGAGAGAACTGTATGCCACTTTCTTTCTCTTTTTCCTTTTACCAGAGCCAAACTTTAATGTCAGAACACCGTTTTTACGGACAAATCCAGCTCGCCTCGGCGTGTCAAATCCACGATAGGGATTGAGCGACGCTTGGTGGTGAACTACGCGTAGGAGCGGACACGTTCCTAGGCTACAGAGAGAGAGAGAGAGAGAGAGAGAGAGAGAGGTGACTGTTTTTCCGCTTGTTCAGAGGAGTAAGAGAAGAAAATGCAGGGCAGGCAGCATATCTCAGGATATGCCGATTCTGATCGAGATCAAATCCGTCAGGAATCACCAGAAAACTCCGCCGTAGTCAAAGCGACTGCTCTCCTCTGCTCTGTTCTCACCTGACGTGAATGCCATCTTGAGCATGCCCCTGCTTAAAAGACACCTCGCTCGTAATTCGTGCACAACAACAGAGCTACTTGGGCATCCATCTTTCCCATCCGCCATGGACGGAAGGAGGGATTCTTCCCAAAGATCTCACGATCGTACCATTGTTATCATCTTCGATTTACCTCTCGACTGCTCGGGTTTTAATGCTCTTAGGATTTTGCAGGAACGTGTCCAATATTAGAGGGGCATTCTGGATTTTGCAGAGAGACCAAATTCAGATTCTCCTCGTAGAGATGGATGCCGAAGATCGATTGAATGTAAAACTACGCAAGCCCTCTCTAAGGAGATGATCCCAAGTGTATGATGAACGTCCCTGAAAAAGTCTGTCCCGGCTTCTCTTTGGCCACGTGGACTCCACTTGGAGTTGTACACAAGCAATCCTAGACATTGAATGATGCTAGCTACTTAGCATTTTAGGTGCTTCTTGGATATGCTTGTATTTATTTAAATTTATAAACCAATAAAATCATAAATTTTTTTTAGTCTATTTAGATATTAATTGATTGAAGTAATGTTTGGTTTCGCTTATGGTGTGCTATGTCATGAAAAACTCGAGATTTGAAAAACATTTTCTGAAAAATAATTGATTGTATTGCTTAGAGAAGTTAGTCAATTGAAAAATATTATTATCATCGCTAGCAATTTATCATCGACTGTTTTTATGGGTAATGAAAATAACTTTCGGTCATTTATTTTTATAAGCAATACAAGTGATCATTTTTCAGAAAATATTTTTCAAATTTTGAGTTTTCCGTGAAATAAAACGCACCCTTAATGATAAACAATATTTGTCATGTCTTAATGTTAATTATATTTTTATATTATTTTATTCCTCCATAATACTTTTCGGTCATAAACTATATATTTGAATTAACTAATTACACACACACAATCAATTAATTAAATAAACAAAAGAAAGACGTGTTAATATTAATACTTAAATATAGAAAAAGAGCGACAGCGATTCATCATGTTCATATTTAAAGGATAGGGTAAAGAGGGGAAAATCAAAGAAAATACTACGATAGATGTGAAGTTTATCGCAAAGCATCTTAGCACCTGCTTTAAATTCTTATTCCTTGGGTGATCAACTTATCGCTTACAAGACGAGCTTTGTATTAAAAAAGATGAAACTTTGAGATAACTTTTTTTTAAAGATAGTTTTAAGGAGCCTTAATCAATAGAAGAGATTTGTGTCCTTATTGCGTCGAAATTCTCTCCATTAGTCTAAAATTCTACATAGGCAAAATCACTCTTTAATAATGGAAAACCAAAAATTTATACTTTCGAGAAATAAATTATGTAGAATTTTTATTTGGGATAAATCAATCCTCTCTGCACCCATCCAAATAGTATTTTTCCGTGAAAAACTATTCTTTTACTTTTAAAAATAAAATAAAATAAACCGTCAATATAAACGTAACCAAACCGCATCTTACTTTTTGTCAACCAATTTGCCGGTCCAATTGTTGCTCATGTTCTATGTAAAGTATATTCCTTTAATTTAGGGATTAATGAAATTATATAAATTTGATTCTCTTCTTCTTCTTCTCGTTCCTTTTATTTTTTTTTTTGCTTTTGTCTTTTGTCTTTTGAGCAAGTTACTTCATGATGAGCCTGGATAAGGGGAACTTTAGGACAGAAATATGAGAGAGGCTAGTGGGCAAAGTTGTGTGCACGGGAATAACTTTGTATAGAAAAGGGTGGATTTATTCATTTTTGGGGTTAAGTGTGCGTTTCGCTCCCAATTTGAGAACTGTGCATTGTATATCTAATCAAATTGATATATTAAGCAATGCGGCTTATTATAGTCAAGTATTGAATAAAATTCACCAATCTAAATGTTCACTTGTCATTCATCTTATCATTTAGTAAATAAACTCTAAAAGCTAGTCTCATTTATTTTAGTTTTTAGCTTTTCAAATAGCTTTTGATAGACCACTTTTGTCTAGTGCCGATTGGTGGTTCATAAAGACGAGCATCATCCATATTTGTTTTCAATCAAATCTAAATGTAGAAAGACATCCTTATTCGTAATTCGTGATTGGAGATTAGGTCGAAAATTAAAAAAAAAAAATGAAATTCTCCCCAGCATGAATAGACAAAAGGATAGGTCCTTCTTTTCTTTCAGACGTGTCTTGCCTCCTATTTCTTTTTTTTTTTTTTGATCTGAAATACGATTCTTGGATTTACTTCTTAAAGTTTTGAGGAAATACATCAAGAGCATCAGTACTTAAAAGATCGAGTAGAGCGGGCGGGGATTATACAACCAATTAGTAGGAAGACAATTTAAACGACATGCTTTGGCCAGCCAATCCAGATTTGTTGGTGTTTCGGAGCAATGGGCCACGGATATATGCTGGAATTTCATCAGTTGGCTTTGGGCCCGGTCCATGAGAGGCTTCACTTCCCGGTTTATCTCTTTCGAAGCCACGACCGCTTGCACGAGGGGCAAACAAATCGGTTTGTACTTCCAGCTGAAGTTCCGTCCGATTGGAGAACAGATCTAGGGTTTGAAGGAGAGCAAGGGCTTCCGCTTGAATGGCCGAGGAAGCGTCAACGATTCTTGCGAAGCCATCAACGAGACAACCCCGCGGATCCCCGCACGGACATGCGACCGCCGCTCTGTTCATGGTCGCGTGTTCCCCCGCGGTCTCTGTTTCGGCAACGTCCCGGTTCAACGAAGGATGCGTCAACGTTGATTTTGAGGGCGCCGTGGGGGAGGTCTCCACCGATCGGTACCGTGGCTTCTTTCTGTGTAGTCGCTGGGATGTGGGTCAAAGTTTTGAAATTTTCAAACAAAGTATTCGCACGGAGTAAAGTATGTTGCTTTGTGACGGGGACGTTGGCTGAATATGTGTTGGTTTCGGTCCTTCCGGATACTCCATAGGCGAGCAGCAACTAGTTCGAATTGTTTGGTGAGTGTTGGGTTTTGTTTCAACTGGAAGAGCCGGTCATCAAACCGTGTTAACCCTAATCTGAAATCTTGATGTGCGGGGGTGCGGCGTTCCAAATTGGGGCGGTCCATGGGCGGAGTAAGAGGATATGTTACGTAGTTTCAGCTTCCATATTGCAGATGGCACATACCGGATCGGTACGATCTTTCTCCGGTAGAGGTTCTCCCTTGTAGGTAGTGCGTTGTGACATGCTTGCCAAAGGAATAACTTGATTTTGGGTAGGGTTTGAGAATGCCATATATGTTTCCGAGGTCTGGATTTGTCGATGTGATGAGGTTGCTTTTTGTGGTATGATGATTGTTTGGGTTTTCTCTTGCTGAAAAATATCCACTTTTTGCTTGAGTAAATACCAGATTTGGTGTGCAACCAGACACTGTTTATCTTTTGAATTAGGCACACCAATAGGGGTAGCAAGTATCTCTGCACAATTCCTTCGCCAAACATAGCTTCCACCTTCTCGCCTTTCCATTTTCCCGTGTCTTGTTCTATCAAGTCTGCCACTAGAAGTGGTTCATTTCTTATTGCTTTGGCCCGCCTATAGGGCCACTTTTCAGCCATCTATCTTCGCGAATTGAGAGTTCTTTTCCATTCCCGACTTGGTACATTATGTGTGGCGTGATCGGATCTCTTCCCGAGTGATACTTTGCCAACCCCATGATGAACGATGACCTTTTCCAGCTTTCCGAAGTCACCCCGTGGATAATACTGACCCTTCATTAATTTACTTAGCAAGGGACGAGAATTTTGTGAGATTCGCCACGCTTGTTTCCCAAAGATAGCCGTGTTGAAATCTATAATATCTTTAAAACCCATGCCTCCTTCATTTTTCCTGAGCTTCAAGGATTCCCACTTCTTCCAATGTATACCAGCATGTCTACTGTTTGTTTTCCACCAGAAATTAGCGATTCTCTTCTCAATAGCTCTGCAGATGGAAACAGGGATTCTGAAAATGGACATAGCATACTGAGGGATGGCCTGAACCACTGATTTTATTAAGATTTCCTTTCCCGCTTTAGATAATAAGCTTTCCTTCCAGCTTTCTAGCTTGCCGTTCACTCGCGCTAGGATCCATGCGAACATTTCTTTCTTTGAAGAGCCCCAATCCGAGGGAATTCCTAAATATTTCCCTGTTTTCTCTATCTCTGGGACTCGTAATGCTGTGGCCATATTCCTCCTCAATGTAATAGGGCAGAATTTGCTGAAGTATATACCTGATTTATTGAGGTTAATGGCCTGACCAGAAGCATAGCAGTATTCGTGTAGTATAATCGCCAGATTTTGACATTCTAGGGTTGTGCCGTTGAGGAAAAAAATTGAGTCATCCGCAAACAACAAGTGTGAAAGGGTAGGGCAGCTGGTGTTCGGTTTAATTCCTCGAGTGTGCCGTCATCCACTTTGCTTTTCTCATCATCATTGATAAAACATTAGCTACTAATATGAAGAGGTAGGGTGAGAGTGGGTCACCTTGGCGAATGCCTCTTGTTGGCCTGAAATAAGGAAGAGCCTCCCCATTAAAATTTACACTAAATGTAACTGTGGAGACACACTGCATCACCCATTGCACCCACTGATCGTTGAATCCCATTTTAGTTAAACATGCTCTGAGGAAGTCCCATTCAATCCGATCATACGCCTTCTGCATATCTAGCTTTAATACTGCTTGAAACTTCTTTTTCCTCTCCCGAGTTCGTAATCTATGAAGAACCTCTTGAACGATCAATATGTTGTCTTGTATTTGCCGTCCCCCCACAAAGGCACTCTGTTCTTCTGCAATAAGTAGGGGTAGGAGAGGTTTCAATCTATTAGACAGCACTTTTGAGATGATTTTATATGCAAAATTGCATAGGCTGATAGGGCGATACTGTTCCAACTTCTCTGGTTGTGGGGTTTTAGGGATGAGGGTTATGAGTGTTTTGTTCAGGTCAGGATTAAGATAACCGGTGGTAAAAAGTGCTGTATTTCGGTGAAGATGTCTTGGCAAATATCTGGCCAATGATTTCTAAAGAAGATACCATGCATGCCATCGGGACCCGGGAGCTTTGTTAGCTCCTAACTGCTTCATAGCTGTCATGATTTCCTCCATACTCACTGATTCCACTAATCGTTGATTCATTGTTGCATCCACCATAGCTGGAATTTGTTGCAAAATGGGCTGAAAGTTTCGAGGCCCCACTGACTCATATAGCTTTTGAAAATATGCACCGGTCATCTCTTTTAGCTGCTGTTCGTCACGCACCCAAACATCGTCTGCATTTTTCAACACTGATATCTGGTTTCTAATTCTCCTCTGAATGGTGGTTGCATGGAAGAATTTGGTATTTTTATCCCCCCATTTTAGCCAGTTAATTCTTGACCGCATGGCCCAATACATTTCTTCTTGTCTCCACAACTGATCAATTTCGTTTGTTAATTCCTTTGCTGCCTTGCTTTCATTGGAATTTCCTGTGCTGTTCATTAAGTGTTGTAACTCTTTGTTCAGCCTTGTGATCCTCTTCTTTGCATTGGTGAATCTATTCTGGCTCCATTTTGACAGCTTTTTTGACACTATCTGCAGTTTCTCCACCACGCTAAGCTGTTGGAAGGCTGGTTCAGCCCAAGTTTCCTTTACCAGAGACACGCATTCCTCTTCCTCTGCCCAGAAGGCTTCGTATTTAAAACTCTTCCCCTTTCTTTTCCTTGGAGGGCTTGTTGAAAGGATAATTGGGGAGTGGTCGGAGCCAATGGCAGGTAAGGCAATGCATTCAGCTGTGGGATAGTTAATTCGCCATTCTGAACTACATAATACTCTATCTAAACGCTTCTTGACCAGATTATCTCCCTCTCGTTGTTGGTCCAGTAAAGGCGCACCCCTTACACTCCAGGATCTAGTAGAGAACAGTTGTATAAGAAATCTCTGAAAGCTGTCAGCCGGTAAGTTTCTGCTCTTTTCTTGCCCACTTTCTCCCAATGGTATAAAATTTCATTAAAGTCACCCAAACACAACCAAGGGAACCGATATTGTAGACTAGTCTGATGAATGTTTTCCCATAATCTAGTTCTCTCCTGAAACTGATTTGGAGCATGTGTGAACGTGATGTGCATTCGCTGGTTATTAGTCTTTAGTTGACATTGAGTGAAGATTACATTTGTGACCGGCACAGATCTCTTTCTCCCTTTTTTAGGTCCAGATAAAAAGTTGCGTTGAATAAAATAGTTGCAGGATGCACTCACTTCACGAGTCCTACGTTACAACCCTCGATTACCTTAATCTTCGCCAAGTTTAGGAGCATCAGCAACAAAATATGCGGCAAAAATCTAGTTTCTGTTTCACTAAATGTCTCTGTGCATCCAGAAATCTCAAATGGTCCACCTTTAATTTGGAATTCTACGGAAAAAAAAAGTATCATATTGCATGAATGAAAGTTATTCGACCATGCAAAGAAAGAATGAAAAGGACAGTCAGGCTGCTTTTTCTTGATTGGATGGCGAGTTCGTTTTCCTGGGACGAACTTGTTGTATCCTGGTACAAAAAGGATTGCCTCATTTTATCCGAATGATATCCACATCCGAATTTGTCTTCGAGGACTATAGTTGCAGTTTGGGTTTTCCACATTTCCAAAGTGAGAATTTCTAATATGGGCTCCATCCACCAAATACCTCGTGATCATGTCCACTCGGCAATATGGTCTTCACATGATTCGAAAAAAATTACCCAATCAATCTTAAATTTATTGTACGAATGCCAATTTAATTCTAAAATTTTTAATATTGCTAATTTAATCTTAAACTTTTGCATGAAATTTCATTATAGTTATCGTTGAAAATCGTTGATGCGACAATCCAGTAATCTATAACTATCTTACGTGAAGCATTGCTACGTAAGCGATTTCTTATAGAATTTTGTGTAAATGTTTAAAATTAAATTGTGAAAATCGAAAAGTTTAGAATTAAATTGGTATTTATACAAGACATTTAGGACTAATTGAACAATTTTCCTAACAATGGTCATGAAATCAAGTAGTTTTCCTGGCTAAAGAAACCACGACATCAAGCCTTTTGTTTCAACGCCAATCGCGAACTCATGACCATACCAATTTAAAGTCTACTCATGTCTCTGCAAACAAGGACACAATAGTAAGAATCCTATAAAAAAAAAGAAAGAGAGGATATAGTAGTTAGTACAGCTTTTTACTAAACAAGGAAATGATTTGGTAATTTATCTGTTGCTTCCAAGCAGATTTCCAGATACAACCTTATAAATCTAAATTAATTCTCGACGTAAATTGTCTCCCAACTTACTTAATTTAGGTAAATAGGAGAATCGCCGGTACGAGGAACCATTGTTGTTGGAGTGCTTAAACGAGTTGGTAACATTCGAATATTGCGATAACTGCATATAAACACTAGTTTCCGAATACTAGACATTCGATCAATTGAGAGCAATGCACGTTTTTCTTGCAAATCACGTATGATGGTCGACATAGACCATTGATTCCCCTGAGATGTTTGATGCCTCTTAAACCAGGTGCAGCATATTTTTTTCTTAATCAAGAATGGCTGACGAGGACTCTCGTTAATTTAACCCCAGTTATTCACAATTTCACATGAATTCATGACCAGCTTCAATTATCCTAACAATATACTTAAAAAATAAATAAATAATAGACCACTACCCAACTAATGAGACTAATTGAAAAAGCAAAGGATAATATTGAAAAAAGAGCTATGCTTTTACCAAAACGACAAAAACTCTTCCCAAATAGCACAAAAAGAGCGGTTGACATACAAAGAATTGAAGATATCTCGGTGTTCAAAACAATTAAGTTATTAAATAGGGCCAAAAGAGCTGTATTTAAATATGGCTGAGAAGGATAATCGCACAAATTTCAAATGCCAGCTTCATTTTTTACCAAAAAGATTTTCCATTGATTATCAAAATTATACATGAAATAGAATATTAAAAGTCAAGTAGCTAAGCAAGCCCATATAACTTCAAAATAAACAAAAAATAAAAGTCAAAGGTGTTTCATTGGAGCATGATTGACAAAGATAATCACTTGCTCATTCTTCACAAATAGATCTGGACTGCATCTAAGTGAAATGATCAGCGGCCAATCACCAAATCACACGGTAGTATCAGTGATAAGTACATGTTTGGATCTCTATTTATAGTTACAGTTTTGTCTTTCGGCGGTGTGCGTCTAGGTTCGATGTTCCCAACACAATCACCATAAAATTGTTGAAGAAACTCATATTTGACACCGGTGGAAGTGAGCTTTATAGACAATGCAAAGTGAAAAAGCAAAGGATATATTGAAAAAAGAGCTATAGTTTTACCAAAACGACAAAAACTCATTCCCAAATAGGACAAGAGCAGTTGACATACAATGAATTGAAGATATCTCGGTGTTCAAAACAATTAATTTATTAAATAGGGCTAAAAGAGATGCATTTAAATATGGCTGAGAAGGATAATCGCACAAATTCCAATTGCCAGCTTCTTTTCTACCAAAAAAAATTTCCATTGATTATCAAAATAATTTATGAAAGAGAACATTAAAAGTCAAGTAACAAAGGAAGTCCATATAACTTCAAAATAAACAAAAAATAAAAATCAAGATGTTTCATTGGAGTATGATTGACAGAGATAACTACATGCTCGTTCTTCAAGAATAGATCTGGGATTGCATCTAAGTGAAATGATCGGCGGCCAATCACCGAATCACACGGTAGCATCAGTGATAAGTACACACCGGAATCTCCATTTGTAGTCACGGCTTTGTCTTTCAATGGTGTGCGTCTAGGTTCAATGTTGTTAGTACCATCACCATAAAATTGTTGAAGAAACTCAGATCTGACACCGGTAGAAGTGAGCTCTATAGCCAATGCGCAGTGAAAAAGCAAAGCATATATTGAAAAAAGAGCTATACTTTTATCAAAACGACAAAAACTCTTCCCAAATAGCACAAGAGCAGTTGACATACAATGAATTGAAGATATCTCGGTGTTCAAAAAAATTGTTATTAAATAGGACCAAAAAAGCTGTATTTAAATATGGCTAAGAAGGATAATAGCACAAATTTCAATTGCCAGCTTCCTTTTTTACGAAAAAGATTTTCCATTGATTATCAAAATTATACATGAAAGAGAATATTAAAAGTCAAGTAACTAAGCAAGCCCATATAACTTCAAAATAAACAAAAAATAAAAATCAAGGTATTTCATTGGAGCATGATTGATAGAGATAATCACATGATTGTCCTTCAAGAATAGATCTGGGGCTACATATAAGTGAAATGATCGGCAGCCAATCTCCGAATCACACGGCAGCATCAAGGATAAGTACACGCCGGGATCTCCATTTATAGTTACGGTTTTGTCTTTCAATAGTGTGCGTCTAGGTTTGATGTTCCGACACCATCACCATAAAATTGTTGAATAAACTCAAATCTGACACCGGTGGAAGTGAGCTCTATGGCCAATGCTAAGTGCCAAAGCTTTGAAAGAAAACATGTTAAATGAGCATAGATTTGACACTGAAGCTGTTGTGAACATCATTGAAATTGGAGGCGGATTATTTATTCATTAAAACTTCAAAATCTATAATTAGATCAAAGAGAAAAACTCCCAACTTGTTGAATCCAACTATATCTCACTAATAGCTTCACATGATTTTAATATCAACTGCTTGAGCTGATTTTTCGGTATTGATTGTTGATTTCCACAAAAGATTGTCATAATTTTTAAAAAACCTATTCACCTCCTTCTACTTCTAGAAAACTTACTCAAACTAAGAATTCAACTCCAACTAGGGAACCTATTCAAATTAGAAATCTTACACGGATCATGTTTCCTTCAAGAGCTTGAACTCGAGACATATTTTCAATAAAATAAAGAGTCATTCACACACTTTGTTTATCACCTAGACAAAAGCCTTTACTTTAAGCATAATGCCTTTCTCGTGTGCTTAAAAATGGGTTTGACACGCTTGCTAACTCTGTGGATAAGCAAGCAGTACATAAATGGACTCTATAGCATTCTCATAATCGGCTCAATTTGTGTTATTCTTTCATTTTCGATTGACTTGTTATACCACATCATATAAAAAAACCTTCTCTATAGAAACCCCTATTTTCTCGACTTGCTTGTCAAGAAGCAACACAAGATATATTAGGTGGGGCCTAAAAAATGGTTATCCAGTATTCAATCAACAGATTCTTGGATCTTTTCTCAATAAGTAGTACAGTTATTGGTAAGAAAAATGTGGATCAGATACACAGAATGTATGCATGCACGTGGAACAAGTAAAAAAAAATGATAAAACCTAAATCTTCGGTACATTCGACCGTCCTTGTCACTATGTGGAGCACTAGATGATATTGCCTAGTAAAATCTAGAAAAGCAAGATGCGCCGTAAAATTTGAATATCTCGAAACAATTAGTGGGGACTTGGAATTTCAGAGGCTCATGGAAACGTCCAGATAACTCAATTTTCTTCGATATTACCTATGTGCTTACGTCTATAATTTACTAAGTCCAGATGTATTATTGCAGCACTGGGTAACGACGAATCTGCAGTCACACCAATATTTATCTTTTGGGCCTTGCCTGCTTGCTAATATACTGGTGGAGCCTTGTTCAGTACATGTCAACAGAGTAGCTCGCGTCTATTAATGAAAGACTCAAATTCCCAAGCTTCGATCCTACATGTATCTCGAAAACCCTTTCCTTCATTCACAAACATGGAGTCCTCTTTCTCGTTTCCAACCACAGCCCTTCTTTGCATCTTTGCCTTCGCAACCATTCTCTACTTTTTCCGCTCGCTATTAGTTAGAACAAAAAATGACAGAAGAAGTGTCGATGGTCAGAAAAAAGCCTCCTTGCCGGAAGCTGGCGGCGCATGGCCTTTGATCGGCCATCTCCATCTCTTAGGAGGCCCAGTGCCACCCCATATAATCCTAGCAAGCATGGCTGACAAGTACGGGCCGATCTTCACCATCAAGACCGGCGTTCATCGAGCATTGATAGTTAGCAATTGGCAAATAGCCAAGCAGTGCCTTACAGTGAATGATAGAGCCTTTGCGAGTCGACCAAAGTCGGTCAGCTCCGAAGTCATGGCCTACAACTATGCCATGTTTGGCCTCGCTCCCTATGGCCCTTATTGGCGCCAAGTGCGCAAGGTCGCCATGCTTGAGCTCCTCTCTAATCACCGGCTGGAATTGCTCAAGCACGTCCGACACTCGGAGGTACAAGCATCGGCGACCCACTTGTATGAGCGATGTATGGAAAGCTATAGCGGTGCACCAAAGAAGGTGTTGGTGGACATGAAGCGATGGTTTGGTGACATTACTCTAAATGTGGTGTTTAGGATGATAGTTGGGAAACGATATGAGGACGAAGAAGACGAGAAGGGTCGAGAGGCTTTGAGGAGCTACTTTGATTTGGCGGGGAGGTTCATAGTGTCCGACGCATTCCCGATTTTAAGGCGGTTGGATTTGGATGGGTACGAGAGGATGATGAAGAAGACAGCCCAAGAGCTAGACCGTGTGGTTCAAGGATGGCTGAATGAGCACAAAAGCAGAAGAAGCGCTAACAAGAGACGTGGTGACAACAAGGACAGTGACCAGGATTTCATGGATGTGATGCTCTCCATCGTAGATGCTGCCGAAGAAATTCCAGGTTACGATGCCGATACTTTCATTAAAGCAACATGCATGGTAAGTTTATTTAGCATAATCATTACCGCAGTTTCATTAAAAAAAAAAGCATTTGATATGGTAGATTTGATTTCCGACATTCACAATATAGATTTTTGTGTACATAACATGTATATACATCTATCTACGATTTGTTTTGTATAGATAGTCCCGGAGTATGACATGGCATGTGTCCTCTAAAGCTTTTACCTAGTTTGGAAGAACCAATTTGCTCCCCTTTAAATGATCACATGACACGCATAAGAATAAAAATTGCCGTGGGAGCACGCTTGTTCTTTTCCTCGCCTGCCTGAATAGGATCAGGCATAACATGCGTCAGGATCAGATCATGCAATAACGGCACTGGATTCAAGAAAAGTAGAGACTTTTAATTAACCCATAACAAAGGAGAAAAGAACAAATTCAACTCCAATGTGACAATCCCTTAAGGTCAGGTAAGACAGAAAAACAGGACAATAATGCCAATGTTAATAGAACAGCTAGGTTCTTTCCTTGCACTTGGAACAAATCATATAATGTGATTCGACTATTTAAGGGCGGCATATAGCCAACACTATGGGGTCTAAACATTTTTCTTTAATAAAATTTGCAGTTGCATGAAAAGGAGAAAAAAGTTCTTCGGAATTAAGGTATACTATGAACCAAGAAGTATTGCCTAGTGTGTCTGATCAATTGGTGTCTCCTACGTATTTCGAATGATTGTATAATGTATCAATGGCCTTTTAAAATTAAATACTAAAGAAATAATGTCATTACCCTATAAATGTGGTATAATTTTATTCTCTATGATTGGTGAAGGCCACTAGCATACTTTGACAAAAGATTGTCCACAATTACCAATCCATTGTTCATGTTGGTGTATATACTCTTTATAGACATGTGACCTCCCCCCTCCTATTAGTTTAGGCTTTTGGATTCGACTTTTTAACATGTACCGAAAAAAGGTTCTACCCCTTTTGTGTGTGTGTTCACCTGTACTAATCAAATTTCACGCGTCACTCATAATTCGACTTGCACATGAGAAAATGTGTTGAAATATCCCACATTACCTAACAATGGAATTTATACATAGTTTATATACATACAATCTCCCTTCACCTATTTATTTGAGTTTTTGGTAAGCAAGGCATCAAGATTCGTGTTCGAGTTGTCGACCATCCGTTACTTTGTAGGCACTTGTCTTGGCTGGCTCAGACACTACCTCAGTCACTCTGACGTGGGCCTTGTCTTTGTTGCTCAACCATCGTGAAGTTCTAAAGAAGGCCCAACATGAACTGGACACTCAAATCGGTAGAGAAAGGCTAGTAAATGAATCGGACCTCATGAATTTGGTCTACATCCAAGCCATCATCAAGGAAACCATGCGTTTATACCCGGCGGCTCCACTCGGCGTCCCGCATGAGTCCATGGAAGACTGCACCGTGGATGGCTACCGCATCCCGAAGGGCACTCGTCTCCTCATCAACTTTTGGAAGATCCACCGTGACCAGCACATATGGTCAGACCCTCTAGAATTCCGGCCGGAGAGATTCTTGACCACCCACAGGAATTTCGATGTTCGAGGTCAGAATTTCGAGCTGATGCCATTCGGGAGTGGCCGGAGAATGTGCCCCGGAATCAATTTAGCCATGCAGCTAATTTCGCTTTCGCTTGCTGCTCTTCTGCACGGGTTCGACATCACAACATTGGCAGATGAACCGGTTGACATGACCGAGGCAATCGGAATGACAAATCTCAAAGCCACCCCACTTGAAGTCCTTGTGACTCCACGACTTCCTGAGCACGCATACCGGTGACTCTCCTCTATAAATGGTGAAATGCTCAGGCTCCACATCTGTAGCGTCTCTCTGCCATGTCCCACTCAGGTGGTGAAGTACGTTTCTACAAATAAGTTGAAGAGAATACTGATATACGGATAATTTATTAGTCGACAGTTTCACTATGGGGCATGCTCGATCATGTCTAACTTTCATGATTTACTTTTTGTGTTATATGGTAATCATTAAGGATGCTGATGCGTTAGTTTGTGTAACAATGCAGTTTGAAATATGGACTATTATTGGGAAGGGAATTACACAGTTATTTTTTTTTCCGTGACAAAAGAGCTGTATATATATGGTAACATGATAAAGTCTGCAGTTATGTTAAAGCTTACGGTGTGCTGCGAACTATGCTTGACTCCTTGCCTGTGCAAAGTATGCTTCGAAAACAATATTAGTTCATTGTAGTAGCGGATTGAAAAATATAAATTGGATATGGAGGGTATTACTTGGGTAGGTTATCGAGGACTTATACGATGCTTTGATTGTGGCCTTTATATCTATCTTCCCCTTTGTCCATTTAGGTTTTTAGATCATATGAAAAGGTCACCCTCAATTGTTAAAAGTACATCTTGAGTTTGTGTCGAGATTGAAGGAAATGTGTGAAAATAAATAGATAAAGATTTGAAGTGTCCGAGTATTGAACCCTAAATTTCAACATCTCATTTAGTCATTTATTGCATGAAAATTAGGGATTGACCCCATCCCCTAAACAAAAAATAATCAAATTGCATATAGCTTAGGAGCCTTTTATAGCATATAGATAAACTCATAAAATTGCATTTAATTTGACCGGCGATGGATGCACTTACTGAAAGGTTTTGAAATTAATTGAGTTATCTAGACATCTTGAGTTTGTGCCGAGATTCAATTAAATGTGTGCTTTTGTCTTTTGAGCAAGTTACTTCATGATGAGCCTGGATAAGGGGAATTTTAGGAGATAAGAGAGACAGAGAGAGGCCAGTGGGCAAAGCTGTGTGCATGGGAATAACGTTGCATAGAAAAGGATGGATTTATTCATTTTTGGGGTTAAGTGTGCATTTCGCTCCCAATTTGAGAACTGTGCATTGTATATCTAATTAAATTGATATATTAAGCAGTGCGGCTTATTATAGTCAAGTATTAAATAAAATTCACCGATTTAAATGTTCACTTGTCGTTCATCTCGTCATTCAATATATAAACTCTACAAGTGTCTCATTTATTTTATTTTTTAGCTTTTCAAGTTGCGGTTGATAGACAACTTTTGTCTAGTGCCAATTGGTGGTTCGTAAAGACAAGCATCATCCATATTTGTTTTCAATCAAATCTATACGTAGAAAGGCGTCCTTATTCGTAATTCGTGATTGGAGATTAGGTTGAACATTTTTTAAAATAACAAAAATGAAATTCTCCCCACCAGGAATAGACAAAAGGATGGGTCCTGCTTTTCTTTCAGACGTGTCTGGCCTCCTATTTCAAGGAGAACAACTTGCGACCGGCACAGATCTCTTTCTCCCTTTTTCAGGTCCAGATAAAAGGTTGCGTTGAATAAAATAGTTGCAGGATGCACTCACTTCACGAGTCCTACATTACAACCCTCGATTACCTTAATCTTCGCCAAGTTTAGGAGCATCAGCAACAAAATATGCAGCGAAAATCTAGTTTCTGTTTCACTAAATGTCTCTGTGCATCCAGAAATCTCAAATGGTCCACCTTTAATTTGGAATTCTACGGAAAAAAAGTATCATATTGCATGAATGGAAGTTATTCGACCATGCAAAGAAAGAATGAAAAGGACAGTCAGGCTGCTTTTTCTTGATTGGATGGCGAGTTCGTTTTCCTGGGACGAACTTCTTGTATCCTGTTACAAAAAGGATTGCCTCATTTTATCCGAATGATATCCACATCCGAATTTGTCTTATAGGACTATAGTTGCAGTTTGGGTTTTCCACATTTTCGAAGTGAGAATTTCTAATATGGGCTCCATCCACCAAAATGGGCTCCATCCACCGAATACCTCATGATCATGTCCACTCGGCAATATGGTATACTTAGTTTATTCATCGGTCTTCACATGATTTGGAAAAAATTACATGATGAATCTTAAATTTATTGTATGAATGCTAATTTGAATCTAAAATTTTCAATTTCACTACTTTAATTTTAAATTTTTGCACGAAATTTTAATATAACTCTCGTTGAAAATTGTTGATGTGATGACAATCAGTCATCTTTGACCATCTCATGTGAAACATCGCTATGTTAGCGAGTAATTTTCCTGGCTAAAGAAACCACAACATCAAGCCTTTTGTTTCAACGCCAAACATGAACTCATGACCATATCCATTTAAAGTCTACTCGATATCTCTGCAAACAAGGACACAATGGTAAGAATCCTATAAAAAAGAGGATATAGTAGTTAGTACAGCTTTTTCCTAAAGAAGGAAATGATTTGCTAATTTATCTATTGCTTCCAGGCAGATTTTCAGATACAACCTTATAACTCTAAATTAATTCTCGACGTAAGTTGTCTCCTCACTTACTTAATTTAGGTAAATAGGAGAATCGCTAGTACGAGGAACCATTGTCGCTAGAGTGCTCAAACAAGTTTGTAACATTCGAATATTGCAATGACTGCATATAAACACTAATTTCAGGAAACTGGACATCCGATCAATTGAGAGCAATGCACGTTTTTCTTGCAAATCACGGATGATGGTCGACATAGACCATTGATTCCCCTGCGATATTCGATACCTCTTAAACCAGGTGCAGCACATTTTTTTTCGCGCCATGAGAAAAAAAGATATTCCAGAAAACCATCACCCGTATCGGTGGGAAATTTAAAACTCGAGTTTATGGACCGAGTGCGACCACAGCCATTGGTTCTGTAAGACCCAGAGACAGGGCCCACGCGAAATCGTCACGATCGATAGCCACGATCGATCCATCTCATAATATTCGAGTCCTGGCAAGAAACTTCCCCACATGGAGAGATCAGAACCATTACAGATTCCACAATCTCTTCAAAGAGTTGGCCTTTCAATGGGCCTCTCATCACCCAAAGAACCTGCGAGCAATAGATCAATCGGGCGACTATTGACCGTCAGAGCTATATCAAACATTGCTCAACGATCGAGGGCACCGCCGGTGCTCCACGGTCTGTGCTCCTAAAAGCACAAACAGCAACTATTCACTGCATACGCCATAGTATTTGCCCATCATACATCATATTTTCTTTGTTTTTCCACCACATTTCTTCTGCCTTCCGAGTTGATCAGAATCCATTATAATTCGCCTCCTGACCAAGTAACAGAGCCCTGTCACCTTGCCTTAACAATAAAACCAGCCATTCATACGAAACAAGAAAAGCCTAGCTCTCTGTAAATGGCCCCAACATAACAGCATCGCAGAAGCAATTGGAGCTTCCACTTGGTCTTATGGTCTACGAAAACATTAGGCATGAAGATATGAGCATAGCATACCACAGAATAACATAGTAAATCTTCTACAGACAACACACAATACCAGATAGACAGGTATAATGTAAAAGCTTCGATGTTGTATCTGCACCACAGGTTGATCTGACTCCACAACAAAGAAGGCAACAGAACAACCGCGGCTCACCTGTGTAAGCTTCTAATATGTCGTCAATTTCTTCAGCACATCTCTACCATCACGAGTCACACAACATCGTAGCAGATACCGTTACACAAACTCTCCAAGTCAAAATACAAGAGGCATACAGCAGACAGATGTCTTTAATCATCAGCAAAGCTCAACGGAACTGTCTCGAGTCTTCTCCATCTGCACACCCATCTCACAGTGAACGAGAGATTATTTGATGCAGATCAACTAAACCTGACATTGATAGGTGAAAGAAGACATTGCTCCTTGTTGCAGCCATCAGATTTCCCTTGCCAGTGGATGGCAAATCCGCCTAGAGTTGGTAGAAACCCATGAATTCGAGTATGCAGAGAAGCTCACTGTGTCGGACGCACTTGCAATTTCTTCCTCTCCAATTCCAACTAAGAATGATCATGGACAGTCCGTTAATCGCTTTATTAGTCAAGTAATAAAAGCGGATAACTAAAGTAGTCGCATTTTTTTCCTCACCACTTTCTTAACCCGTTCGTTGGCAATAGCAGTTCCTCCACTAACAGATTCAGGAACATATGGGCTGCTGACACGCACTTCATTCAACACAACTATGATACTCTTATCCCAGCGCACTGGCAGCCTGTATGTGAGGAAGTTAAAGTTAATAAATTGCTTCTCCTGTAAAGCATATTGGCAAGTTCCATTTCCACATAGCCTACACTTTGAAAAGTCTCAACCAACTCGAGACTTCCTAATTAGCATTCTTATGGGGAAAATAGGCAGAGTATTGACAGAGTATACTTACTTTCGTTTGGATACAAAAAGTGAGACCAAGAAAAGACCATCAACTGACACTAAATCTATAGGATTCACAAAATATGATGGCATTTTTCTCTCCACATGCACTTATTTCTCTTAGCATAATAAAGGAAATAGTGGAAATGCATTAAAATTTGTTCTTGCTTTTGTTTCCTTTTCCTATCTCTAACTCAAACATACGCTGCAAAGCCATGAAGTCCATATAGATGGATAAGAGGTCTACCTCTTCATGAGTAAAAAAATTGACCTTTACCAGCGTAGTCAAAGGCAAATGGCGCATTAAGGCACTAGGGCCCTGAAATGACTAAGGTGAGTGGCAAAGAAAAAAAGAGCACGCCCAAGCAAAGGAAGGTGCAATTAAGCAAATCTTTCTAGCATTAATCATCTTAAATGAGAATCAAATTTACATTTTAAATTTAAACTAGTCCAAAAGTGTAAATAGAGAGCATGCAAGAAAAGCGTGCACTTAGCCATAAGGATGGAGTGAAAAGTAACCCAAACATAATGTCATTTAGCTTAGAAGAAAACAAAGCGAAACACCGATTTCTTCTAGATCTAAGAATTATGATTCTAGAAATTTACTTTTTTCTGGGTCCTATCTTCCATCCATCTTTCTGAAATAATGGATAAAAAAATCATTCAAAAGAAAGACTCCTAAAGGTTTCCATAACCCACAGTTCACATCAGGTGAGTGCCTTGTGCCCTGTGTGCCTGATGGCTTAGGTAAGAAAGGCATGCCCCTTGTTGAATATGCCTCGCCTAGACATCGCAGAGGTGAAAAGCCATCGCCTTGCCTTGCCTTCCCTTCCCTTTGTGCCTAGGTGTGCACTCTGTGCACTCTCGACTACAATGACATTTACAATTCTACATGTAATGAGCTATAGAATCTACATGTAATGAGCTATAGAAATTATGTCAGCAACATGTACTTGTTAATTTTAACAGGCTAACCAGGCCAAAGCGGACTTAACTCTAATTATATCCAAGAGCTTTGATACAATCTTACTCCAAATGCTTATGAAGAACCCTTTGATGGGCTCAACATCCACAACCATCAGATAAGGGTGTGAGTTAGCTAAACACTCATAAACCAAATTTAATAATTTAACTAGCAATCAACAACAATGTGCCACACAACAACCTTCTCTCCATAATCTCCGTTCTCTATCTCTTCTCCCCTTGTCTGTGATTTGATAGTTAATTGAACTTCTTATTTTTAGACCATCAATCACAACATATTGAAGTCCCAGGTTCCCTCACCCATTCATCATTGACTTTGTTCCTTGCCTTGAGATTCAAAGAAGAGCTAGAACTGAATCAGTCCAAAATCCTCACTCTAACATGATACACTTCTATGCGCCAAAATCCTCAATCTGACAGGTGACAGTAGTTAGTCTGGACAATTTACCACTAATGTTTCCATGATACAGCCGAAACCAACCACTCTTAGACACACCATCTAATATGATAAACCCAAAGCATTGTCCCAACATCTTAATGAGCAGAGCTAACTTCTTCATCAGAGTTACTTTCTGCGTCACCTCATACGCCTTTTCAAGATCTTTTAACTTCCACGAATAACAATTTCACGTCCTACCATAAGAATTTCGCACCTAAAATCACAAAACATAGGCAAGTAAATGGAAAGTGAACTCTTTTTCTTAAGAAGCAAACCCCAAATCATCTCACTACCTCAAGCACATCCTATTCCAAACCATACCAAAAAGAGTCAACACATCTTGATCTGAATACCGCAGCATGTACAAGCATGGCAAAAGTCACTATCTAAAACTGGAGAGCATATTCTTCTAGATGCTATGAAAAAACCCAAGTAACCATGTAGCAAAAATTGTCAGAATACGCAAGTACTAAAGGGGAAGAAGCGTGAGACACTTTACGTTTTAGACAGTGCATCGAAGATGCTTTGAGCCTCGCTGGTGACACCCACTCCTATCCTCTCGGCCCCCGCTTCGGCTTGCCTGCAGGACCAAAACCACAACCAAAACCATGGAAACTCCAAACCTCATTCGGAAAACAAAATCGCGAAAAAGGAAAAAAAAATTCGGAAACGGCGCAGATCACCGACGCCAAACCTCAATGCCGATTGCTCTCGAGCTCGCAAGGGTTCGAGATTAATGTAACACTTGCTGACATCGAGCGGGTCTTCGCCGTGGCGCAGGAAGGTGAAATGCTTGATGTAATCCGCCTTGAGCAGCCGCAAGTTCCGCCGAGACCCAGCCTTGGAACCCTCCTGTGGCAATCGGGAACCCGCGAACGCCGAACGCGGTCAAGGAATTCGAACCAGAAAATGACGATCGAAGCATGAACATAAAAGACCAAGAAAACGAAGTCGATCGGGAACGCCGGACGAGTCAGGCGGTCGAGATGGGAGAAAAAGGATATGGAGGACGAGGATGTTGGAGGGGGCGTCGAAGGCGACGACCTGGGCCTCGAACTCGTCACCGAAGGTGGTCTGGATGGAGAGGAAGCATCCGATGGCGAAGTCGTCCGAGACGGCGGCGACGGCGGCGGCGGCGGCGGCGGCGGCGGCGGACTCCGTGGCCATATCGACGTTTTGCGATCGCGCTGGTGTCGACTCTCCTTTCCCGGCGTGCTTGCGCGGTGGCTGGCTCGCTGCGGACGAAGCGAAAATGCGGGCGGATTTGGGTCCGGATCCGAGAGGATTGTTGGGCCTAATCTGAGCCTCGTTGACTTAAGACCGGCCTGTTTTTCTTGTTAAGGAGTATAAATCAAAAACACCAACTACCAACTATCTATGCTGCTGATATTGATAAATAGAGAAAAGAGGGTGAAGACTGATATTAAAAGAGAAAGAACAGAGGCTGATATTAGAGAGAAGGAAGAGCTGCAAAGCAACAAAATGAGTAACACAGACTGGAAAAGACACGGCAACTCAAATAAATGATCGAGATGAAGGTTGATATGGATCGTCATCAATGGTAAAGAGTTTGTGATAAAGACTAACACGGATTGCCAACTCATGAAGACACGTGAGCAGTTATTCAGTTGAGGATTGAAACAGATTGAGAAACAGTCTTGTTAAAATCAGTTTTTTTGTTATATCTTCATCTTCTTCAATAGGAAAAGATATAAAAGAAGTCTTAGCAGGATCATCTTTATTGTTGTTGAGGAAAACAGATAGAGAATTCCTATAAATGAATGCTCTGTATTTTACAGTAGATAGAGAGAGAGAAAGAGTGTGAGAAATTTAGAAGTGTAAATCTTTTTTGTTCATTGATGATCCGAGATGTGTAAATCTTTTTTGTTCATTGATGATTCGAGATGTGTAAATCTTTTTTGTTCATTGATGATCCGAGATATACAGACTTTGTATTACAATCTCATTGAAACAAAAGAATTCAAAGCTTCTTGATTGATCTTCGGTTCTTCGACATATCTCTTCATCTTCACATTCTCTAGTTCTTTAGTTCTGTTTCTTCATCTTCACATGGTATCAGAGCACAAGATCATACCTGTTAGAAAGGCTTATTCAGCAATCATTCATTGAATCAAAGTAAAGAAACTGAAGTTGCAGCAGATCGCAGTGTCACGGTAATTGAGGTTACTATCATAATATCATTGCTATTATCATCTTCTTCAAAGCTGAGAGAATAGAATAATGGCAGCAAGAACACATAAGTATCCTTTCCCAGTACATGTGAATATCTTGAATTTTGTCATAATCAAACTTGCCGAAGATAACTTTATGTTATGGCAAGCACAGATCCACAGATTTTTGAGAAGCCAAGAACTCTTTGGCTTCATTAATGGTGAAATTCCATCACCTCCTCGAATGCTGCATATTGAAATAGAAGGGTGTGAAACTGAAGTTGTAAACCCATATTACACTGATTGGATAAAGACTGATCAGCTGATATCATCCTGGATAAGCGGAGTTGTCTCTGAAAACATTCTGAGCCTAATCATTGGCTTGGAAACATCTTATGAGGTATGGCAAACCTTGCTCAATAGATTTACACAAAAGTCTGTGGCTAGGGAATTTGAGTTGAAAGGAAAGCTGCAAGCATGTCATAAACGAGATCGATCTCTGGCTGTGTATCTTAGAGAATATAAATCAATCTGTGATCAACTCAATGTTATAGGGAAGCCTATAGATGAAATAACAAAGCTGTTTGGAGTTTTGGAGGGTTTAGGATCTTAGTATGAAAATTTTAAAACCACCATCTATTGTTTAAAACCTCAACCAGACTATGATGAGATGATATCTTAGCTAGAAAGGTTTGAAGTGAGGTTACAAAGGTACTCATTGAGTTCATACAATCCCAATCTGGCGTATTATAGTCAAAGAAGAACAGAAGTTCAACAAAGGGAAGAACTTGACAGAGAACCTATGCAGCACAATTCTGGTTTTGGAACTTTAAGGGTGAACAATCGTGGAGGCTGTAGCTATGGAAGAGGGAGATTTCTTAATAACAGAGGTCGAGGCTTTAGATATCTTGGAAGAGATTCAAGTTACAGACCAAATAACATCAATTACATACAAGAAGGTCAGAAAGTTAAGCAATTCCACAACCCCTCTGGTTCTGTTTCTAATCTAGGATTTCGCCCTTATGTTGGTTCTTCACAGAGATATCAAGAAACAAGATCCTATCCCACTTCAAATCTAACCTTTTCTAAGGATTTGCATGATGAGAAATCAGCTGATAGCATGAGATTAGAGTGTCAAATTTGCAAGAGACCAGGACATGATGCTTTACATTGCTGGTATCGTTTTGATAATTCCTATCAAGCTGAGGAAATTCCAATAGCTCTAGCAGCAATACATCTCAAAGACTCCAAAGGAAGTGAGTGGTATCCAGACATTGGTGCAACTGCACATATCGCATCCAATCTTGGTATACTTCATAATCCTTCTAGATATATTGGTTATGACACTATTATGATTGGTGATGGATCATGTTTGCCTATCACCTATACTGGTAATACATTACTACATACTGAAATAAATTCATTGCCTCTAAATGATATGCTAATTGTCCCTGATATAAAGAAGAATCTACTGTCAGTATCCAGACTAACAGATGACTATCCATGCTTATTTGTTTTTGATAAATTTGGTGTCTATGTAAAGGACAATTGCACCAACACAACTCTGCTGCTCGGGAGGAAAATTAAAGGGTTGTATCGAGTAAATTCACAAACAACAAAAGCATTTCTAACTCAGAGACATAGAGCAGTAGGAGAGGATACATGGCATCAACGATTAGCACACACCAATTTGAATATCTTGAAGTACCCGCAGAACCAACAACTGATTCAATGTAATACTAGAATGCAAAACATGTGCAGTAGTTGTCAAATTGCTAAGACCACAGCTCTGCCATTTCCATTATCAGAATCTATAGCTACTATGCCCTTACAGAAAGTCCATTGTGATATCTGGGGCCCTTTACTTGTTACTTCATTTTAGAATTTCAAATACTATGTTCTTTTTGTAGACAATTTCTCTCTGTTTAGCTGGATCTATCCACTGAAGTTGAAGTCAGACTTCTATAACGCCTTTGTTCTATTTCAAAAGCAAGTAGAGAATCAATTTGAGTCGAAAATCAAGATATTTCAGTGTGATGGTGGAGGAGAATTCATTAGCCACAGGTTTTAGACTCATTTGCAGAACTGTGGTATCAAACAGCACATCTCTTGTCCTTACACACCCGAATAGAATGGCATTTCTGAGATGAAGCATCGTCACATTGTTGAACTAGGTCTTGCCATGCTTTATCATGGCAGAGTTCCACTGAAATATTGGGTAGATGCATTCATAACAGCTAACTATGTTATCAATATACTTCCAACACCAAAATTGCATATGCAATCACCTCACAAAAGATTATACCAACAAGAACCAAGTTATGATCATCTCAGGGTGTTTGGATGTGCATGTTATCCATGTTTACGACCCTATGCCCAGCACAAGTTTGATCCAAGATCACTCACATGTGTGTTCATTGGATACAGTGAACATCATAAATGTTACAAATGTCTTGTGCCTACAACAAGTCGTGTGTATATTAGTCGACATGTCCTATTTGATGAAAACTCTTTCCCTTTTACTAAGACATGTCTAACAGAGTATGCACCACTCACAACACTTTATCGATTATGGGCTGAAGAAACTCAACTTATGGAATCAGTAAGCAAGGAAACGACTCATGTCTTTTTACAGACATATGCATAACATTTGCAGACTAATGGAGATATCACTGCAAATGATTCTCAACCTTCACAGCAAGTTACAATACCATATACTGATCATTCATCATTTCTGCCAAATGTAACACAAGAACATGGTACCTCTATAACAACAACACAAGATGAAATCTCTTCACCAGTACAGAACCAAGAGATGCCTTCTACTGAAACAACAACATCCAATGATATAAGTGGTGGATCTAAACATGCCATTCCTCCTTATGTCTCACAAGGAACAACTTCAAGTCATTCTATGCAGACTCGATCAAAGTCTGGCATTATAAAACCTAATCACAGGTATGCATGTCTTGCTGTATATGAAGTACCCACTGAGCCAAGATCAATTAAATCAGCTTTAGCACATAAAGTCTGGTATAAAGCCATGACAGAAGAAATGGATGCACTGTATCAGAATAAAACTTGGGAGTTAACTCCTAGAACTGATCAAATGAATGTGATTGGCTGCAAGTGGGTATTTAAAACAAAACTTGCATCTGATGGTAGTCTTGATAGACTGAAAGCTTGACTAGTTGCTAAAGGTTTTCATCAGGAAGAAGGCATTGACTTTACAGAGACTTTTAGTCCTGTTGTCAAGCATGCTACAATTCGAATAGTTCTCTCTATAGCAATGATGAAACACTGGCCAATTCATCAACTCAATGTTAAAAATGCATTTTTACATGGTACCCTAAATGAGACAGTTTACATGGAGCAGCCTCTTGGCTTTTAAGATCCCAAGAAACCTCATCATGTATGTCTCCTCAAGAAGTCTCTCTATGGACTTCAACAAGCTCCCCGAGCCTGGTTTGACAAGTTTAGCAATTTTTTACTTGAATATGGGTTCTTTTACAGCTCAACTGACCCATCCTTATTTGTATTTCACACTGGTATAGACACAATTCTTCTACTACTAAATGTCGATGACATTGTCTTAACTGGAAGTTCCTCTCAGTTGCTTTCTAATCTCATTAATTCTCTAAGTCTCCAGTTTCATATGAAAGACCTTGGCCCACTGCACTACTTTCTTGGCATTGAAGTTAAACATACTTCTGATCATCTGTTTCTTTGCCAAACTAAATATGCTATTGATCTTCTTACTTGAGCTCATATGCTTGAGTGTAAACCAATTTCAACCCTCTGTCACTAAGACCAATCATTTTGACAAATGATCCCATTCCTCTATCCAATCCTATTGAGTATCGAAGCTTAGTTGGTGGTCTTCAATACTTGACATTAACACATCCTGACATTGCTTATGCTACGAATTTACTATGTCAAAAAATACAAAAACCTATTGTTGCAGATCTTCATAAACTCAAGAGGGTTCTGCGATATGTTAAAGGCACCATAAGTCTTGACATTTTCATTCATTCTCGAAGCTCTCTACATCTGGTTTTTCAAATGCAGACTGGGCTGGATGTTCTGAAACCAGAAGATCAACAACTGGTTTCTGTACATACCTTGGCTCAAATCTCATCTCTTGGGCAACAAAGAAGCAATCCACAGTAAGTTGATCCTCTACAGAAGCTAAGTATTGTGCTCTTGCTTCCACTTCTGCTGAACTTACTTGGATCAGCTTTGTCCTTCGTGACATAGGATGCTCTCTACCTCGTCCAACTCATCTCTTTTGTGACAATAAATCAGCCATTGCTCTTACTGCCAACCCTGTTTTACATGCTCGCACTAAACATATTGAAGTGGACTTCCACTTTGTTCGGGAAAAGGTCTCCTCAAGGTCACTCCATGTGGGATATGTTCCAAGCAACTGTCAACTTGCTGATATTTTCACAAAATCTCTGCCTCGCCTTACACATTTTCAGCTACGAATCAAATTGGGCTTTGGTTTTCCATCCATTCCCAATTTGAGGGGGGATGTTAAGGAGTATAAATCAAAAACACCAACTGTACCAACTATCTATGTTGCTGATATTGATAATAGAGAAAAGAGGGTGAAAACTGATATTAAAAGAGAAAGAACAGAGGCTGATATTAGAGAGAAGGAAGAGCTACAAAGCAACAAAGTGAGTAACACAAACTGGAGAAGACACAACAACTCAAATAAACGATCGCGATGAAGGTTGATATGGATCGTCATCAATGGTGAAGAGTTTGTGATAAAGACTGACACGGATTGCCAACTCATGAAGACACGTGAGTAGTTATTCAGTTGAGGATTGAAACAGATTGAGAAACAGTCTTGTTAAAATCAGTTTTTCTATTGTATCTTCATCTTCTTCGATAGGAAAAGATATAAAAGAAGTCTTAGCAGGATCATCTTTGTTGTTGTTGAGGAAAACAAATAGAGAATTCCTATAAATGAATGCTCTGTATTTTACAGTAGATAGAGAGAGAGAAAGAGTGTGAGAAATTTAGAAGTGTAAATCTTCTTTGTTCATTGATGATCCGAGATATACAGACTTTGTATTACAATCTCATTGAAACAGAAGAATTCAAAGCTTCTTGGTTGATCTTCGGTTCTTCGACATATCTCTTCATCTTTACATTCTCTAGTTCTTCAGTTCTGTTTCTTCATCTTTACATTTCTGTCTTCCAAGATATTGCCCTTGGACCGTACAATACGAGCGCGTATCATCGTCGTATATTGCCTCCTTCATCGTCTGCCAAATCCTCCTGAATTCGAGGGAAGAGCATTCAAAGTAACAAAAGGAATATGGACTTCGATTGCATTAGCGAGCGATGAATAGAAGTTCATGATACTTGATTGTTCTTAAGAGAAGTAACAAAGCATGAGTAATTGAGATGATGGACTGAAAGTCAAAGCTGTTGTGGCTTTATCGATTGAAAGTTGATTTGTTCTCATGCTTCGCAGCTTATTCTTTTGTTTCGTCTTGATGCTTTAATCGAATGATAGTAAGTTTCCATTGTAAGTTGAATGGCAAAATCGATTTACATCAAAAGAAGAGAATTTAGGATAAGTTTATTTTCTTAATTCGAACTTAAAAGATTGTGTTGAGAAAAAGACCTATAGGAACTCATAATTAGAATTATAATTGGAATCTTCCCTTTAATGTCGCTATTACTAACAATACTTTTGGGTTGAATTTCCACGAGAGGAACTTGTTGTCGCGATTTGTAGGTGCCACCACTAAGGATTGTTTAGGGTGCAGAATCAATGACTTTTTGGACTATCCATGTCTGCATCTAAGTTTAAGGGTACTTTTTCTACAAATCTTTTGTGTTTCTTAATTTTCCCATTCTACCGCTTAAGAATCCATTTTCCTTTGGGGGGTGGCTTTTAAGGATTTTACTACTCGACATATGTGCACCCAGTTGTCCCAAATTTTTTATACATCATTTATACCATTATTGTTGATTTAATACATAGACATGGACTTTTAGTGTGACGACCCGAGCGGCGATGCGCGGGGAGGAGGGATGGCGGTGCGTCCGCGCCTCCGGTCCTCGGACGCGCGCAAGGGAAGGGGAAGGGATTCCTCTCCCTCTTGTCCCACATTGCTTAGGGAGGGGTTCTTGGGAGCCTTTATAAGGCTTGGGTCTCTATTAACTTGTGTGACGCGTTTTAAAGCCGTGAGGACTCAGTGTCCAAAGCGGACAATATCACACAAAGGGGACCCGGGATGTTACAAATGGTATCGAGCCGACTCCCGACAGCATGTGGGGCCACAGCGAGGACGCCTGCTCCCAAGGGGGAGAGTGTGACGACCCGAGCGGCGGTGCGCGGGGAGGAGGGATGGCGGTGCGTCCGCGCCTCCGGTCCTCGGACGCGCGCAAGGGAAGGGAAGGGATTCCTCTCCCTCTTGTCCCACATTGCTTAGGGAGGGGTTCTTGGGAGCCTTTATAAGGCTTGGGTCTCTATTAACTTGTGTGACACGTTTTAAAGCCGTGAGGACTCAGTGTCCAAAGCGGACAATATCACACAGTATGTAAGAGTTTTTCTTGATGTGGACTAAATTAATTGATATTGTAATTTACTGTTTTTACGGTTACCGTAAAACAGGGTTGGTCTAAGGTGAGATAGAAGGTTTCTTAATTAGTCTAATATGGGTCAAGTAGTGTGGGCCGAGTTGAGCCTCGGCCCGTAATGAGAGGGACCGGCTGAAACTCTATAAATAGTGCTCAAGTCTCTCCTCTAACCCTAATTCTCACCTGTATCCTCACCTAAGGGGCGTTTACCTAACGCTACACGTGAGGGGGCCGCCTCATTGAGCCAGTGATACGGAGGGCAATAGAGGAGAAGGACTTGCGCGTGGAACATTGTGTTTCCGCTTCCGCTTTATCAAGAACAATGGATTCCAAAACAGGTTCGTCAATTCTTTCTACTCAATCATGCATGTGCTTGTTCTAGTTATGGAGATCTTGGGGTTTGCGCAATTTGCGCCTAACATGTGGTATCGTAGCCTCCATAACCCTAGAACACGAACACAATTGATTTTGCCCTAATTTGTACGAATTAATCCTAATTAGTACGGATCTTGTCAAAATTTGTGATTTTCGAGACTTTTTGTTTAATAAAAATAAAATTAAATCACAAATTTGGACTGGGCTCGACGAGCCGAGCAAAACCATGGGCGGAGCGTCGCCGGGGGAGGCCCCACGCGCCCCCACGCGCGGCCAACGCGCCGCCGGGCGTCGAACACGCGCGCCCACGCGCGGGTATGCTGCTTCGCGCGTGCGGCGCACGCGGCGCCGACGCCACGATGACGTCGGCGACCCGGATTCGGATTCGGATTCCGAACGCGCCGACGTCACGATGACGTCGCGACTCGGATTCCGACCGGATTCGACTCGGACCCGACCCGATTGAGACCGACCCGACCCGACCTGGACAACCGTTGACCGGACCGGTCAACCGGTCGGACCGAGGCTGGACCGGGAAGGTCGGACCGGGAACCGGTCGGACCGCCACCGGCGGACCGGTTTTTGACCGGATTTTGACGCTCGCGCGTGGACTCCACGCGCCGCGCACTCAGGCGGCGCGTGCGGGCGCGTGGAGGCTCCGATTTGCGCGTGGCCGGTGGTGGTGGACTCGTATGGTTATTTCCTACGTCATGGTATATGTATTTTATATTTTTGATGATTTTATGGATGTGAAAATACATACGGAATCCTAAATACGTGAATTTTTAGTGTATTTTTGCGTATTTTTCTTGTATTTTCTGTGACTTTGGAAATACAGGTGATGAGTTACTAGTATGTTATCACATAATAAAAGGTGTGATTCATCAACAAAAATCAAACTTTATTGTGAACTGAAGCTGGCTTAATGCGATACAATTCATATGAGATTGTATTTGAGTTATGTATTGAGCTGATAATAAACAATAAAGATTATAAATTTTTTGTTACTCAAGTATACTCCTTTACACACTGGTAATCTTTGAATGATGGACAATTTAAGGGTTCGTGACCAAACTGATTGTACTGATTAACACATCTGCTGAATGTGGGTAATGCATGTCAATTAAGTTATCGCATATTGTACATGAACTCATCCTGTCACTTGTTAATGTCTATCGAGTTAAATAGTTTTTTATGGTAAGGGAGTATGGCAATATTTATGCAGAGCAATAGTATCTATTGTTGAATTTTTAGATATTTGGTTCTCTGATTTGACTCAATTAATAGGCCATTGGTTGATTACAATGATAATTTGTTATTTAAAAATTAGCTAATAAATCAGTTGTTGGCCTTGGAGTCATGTTTTGCCATATGATACTCATGAGCAACAAGCTTGTCAATCTGGTGTACCCTGTATTGCTATTGATATTAACTTGTGAGGGATCCTTTGGATCGGCATTCTTTTGATGTTGTTATAATAATCAGTAATCGGGGTGCACAAAAGATGATTGTTTCTATGTTATGAGAAGTTTCTCGTGTTGCTGTGATCGTTGATCTCATTGGAATCTGTCTTTTAGGTTCGTTATATATATAATCTTTATTTATCAATATATGTATAAATAAAGATTTTATTAATGAATAAAGCAATGTAATTAGCATGATATGTGATTTTGGTGATATGATGCCCCTATCACTAAAGTCAAAATCACATGTATATGGTGTATGTGAGGAGTAAAGTTTATATCCCCGGTATGAGAGAATTTCAATGATTCAATTGAGTAGTGACCGCCAAAGTGGCACGCTTGATTGGGTTTGAGAAATTTCGGTCTCGTATGATGATTGGGATGTCTCCTGATCTAATACGTGGTCATACTCCCAAAGGAGGTGATTGTGTATTAGTTCATGGAGGGATACATGATAGTGTGGTGGAGAAGTGACCGATCCTAATGGATCATATGCCCAAAGGTGATGAATTCATGAAGATTGGAATATATTCTCATAACCCTTATCATGTGGGGAGTATACAACTGCATGTCATGTATTCTGCCCAAAGGTGATTATATGATTATGCATGTAACTCTCTGGATGTGTACTTGTATGTCAAGTTACACAGTACTCACATGATGCTAATTATATATATTGCTTGGTTTCAGTCACCTTTTCTGTGATTAATAACTCCAATATTATTGAGGTTTTTACTGCTTCAAATTTTAAGTTGTGGACATATGATTTGTTGCTTGAGAAAAGAGCAATTGAATTTGTTTACTGTCCATGAAGCGTTTTATTCTGGAACACTTGAAAAGAGATTTGCCTACGGACTGCACTGCTATAAGATTATAGAAGCCTTAGTTGCTTGTAATTATATCTTGTCTAATATTGAAATTAGGACACATCTGCAAAAATTGTGTTTAAGTCCTAATGACATATACATCTCGTATATGATTAAAAGGTTGTTTCCGAAAGTTTTCTATTTAAGGAAAATGGCCATGATAAAGAATAAACTGGTTAAAAATTAGTCTTGAAGGATGTCAGGTTTAATAGTGGTCGTGAGTATTTTGACAAGTATGACAATGCGAAATAGCTTAAAGGGTCATTTGTCAAATACTTGGTAGATTCTGGGGTGGTAATTTAATTACTATACCTGAAAATCCTGACAAAAAGATTTGGCTGAAAGGCATAAATGCACCATATTGAACATGGTGATGAGTATGATTAGTAAGACTAATTTATCTGGTCTTTTGTGGGCTGATATTATGAAAGCAATTTTTCATATACAAAAGGGATATTGATTTTATGACCCTAAAGAAGGTGCAATAATTATGGAATCACATACTCTAAAGTTTATAAAGATTGACGTAATTATAGAGGATAGGCTGCTCTCGAGACTATTAAAGATAATAGTATGATGGATGTTACTTGTGTCTTTGTCTTTACCTATATAAACAATTGTGGTACAAACAATTGTGGAATCTCCTGTACCATAGACTAAACTTGTTGAGGTTCAAGGTACTATTCTTGATATAGTTTATAATGAAATTTCTTAAACCTCTCAAGTGCGAGAATGAAGTGGTTACAGCTTTATTAAGGAGATTTGTTAAGGAAAGACGATCGGTTATACCATTAGACTATATAGTCTGTTTGTGAGAGCATGATTACAATATCCACTATATAGTTGATGTAATGACATATTTATAAATGTCGTTTCTTATTCTCAATCAAATATGTGATTAGATGCCATAAAAGGCGATATACAATATATGAAACATGTTTGGAAACTTACTGACTTGTCTAAAGATCACAAGTTTATTAGTTGCAAATTGGCGTACAAAATTAAAAGGATTTCAAAGAAAAATTGTGAAGTTTAAAGCCAAATTAGTAGCTAAAGTTTTTACTCTGAAAGAGGGTGGATAGTTAATAGAAAAGAAATAAATATTTATTTCTAGTATTTTTAAAGATTCTTTCAGAGTGAATGTGGCATTAATAATTTATTTTGATATGGAGTTACGCCAAATAGATACAAAATTTATATAGTGCAACCGGTTGATTTTGCAGCGCTTTCAAGTAAACTTGTGTGTAGACTGAAAAGTTCTAATTAATGGTCTTAAGTAAGTTTCCAGACAATATTATTAAAGTTTCATAGTGTTGTTATTTTGTTCAATTAGGAACAAAGTAATTCGATATACTGCAAGGTCAGTGGGAGGAAATTTATTTTTTCTCATACTCTATGTACATGATACTTTGCTTACAAGTTGTGACATTGAGACATCTTATATCCTTTGTATTGAGGTCTGTAAGGATTGTTTTTGCTATATTATTAGATTTTCTCGAAGGACATTTGCTGATTGTATATTGGAAATATTCAATATACATCATTGCAAGCCAGAATTGCTCCCTGTTGTTAAGGGTGATGGATTGAATCTATCACATTGTCCTTATTTAGATATTGAGAAAATCTAATTAAATGATGTACCTTGTGTTAGTGCACTTAAAAGTATAATATATGCTTTGATTTTGCACTAGATTAAATATCGCATTTGCGATGGGACTTCTAGGCAGATATTGGTTAAATCCAGGACATGATCACTGGGTTACTGCCAAGAAGATTTAAAGGTACTTAAAGAAGATAAGAGATTATATGCTAATTTATAGACATGTTCAATTCTTGCAGTTAGTAGGGTATTTCGATGTAAACTTTGCTGGCTGTTCAAGACATGCAATCAATTACGGAATACATATTTATGTTAGCAGTAAGTGCAGTAAATAAAGTTCTATGTCATCTTCTACTATGTAAGCAGTGTTAGTAACATTCTTTTAGGTGTTACTTGGGCTATTAGGCTCCAAAACCTCATGAAGAAGTTAATCGTTTTAACTTTATGGATAGACCCATACGGTTGTATTGAGATAACAAATTTGTAGTATTATTTACTACAGAGGTCTCAATGGGTCTAAATATATGGTGGTTAAAATTTTTTGACCATAAAGAAACGGTACGAAAGGTGACTTATAATATAACATATTTTCACGAGATGATGTGGTTGCGAGATCCACTAACTAAAGGCCTACGCCCATGTGTATTTGAGTGACATGTCATTAGCATGGGGCTAGAAGTATCTTCGGATACTGTTGTTTAGTGGGAGCTATTTTGGCTTTACTCGATAAAGTTCACATCTCGTAGTTCGTTACACTTTTTGTAACGGTTTGATATGTATCAACTTTTGCATTCAATAAAATATTTTGAATGTGTTGTTATTATGTTGAATACATATTGATAAAGTCTCAAGGGATTGTATAAACCTTGAGTGAAGGCTAGGCATCCGGCATCCGGTTATTAGCCTTGTGCATATGTCTTGTGATACATAAAGAAATGTTAACCATAAGGACAAGACATATGTGGGTTCATTGGAACCATAAAGCATTCTCTAGTGGCACAAGTTTTTGTGACGCCTAAGGTAAGAGAATGGTGACTGACAAATGGGATCTCTACATGAGAGATGTTATCCATTTGACACACTACCATATTGAATCCATATCAATAAGGTTGAGAACATTCGTGACCATGGAAGGCTCTATGTGTATACATGCCGTTACCGCCATGATTCGGTGTTTAAGATTTTATGGGATAGGATTGACTATTAAGAATTATCTCTAAACCAAATGTGCGCACATACAGTACGATTTCAATTAATATAGTCCAAGTGGGAGAATGTAAGAGTTTTTCCCGATGTGGACTAAATTAATTGATATTGTAATTTACCTGTTTTTACGGTTACCGTAAAACAGGGGTTGGTCTAAGGTGAGATAGAAGGTTTCTTAATTAGTCTAATATGGGGGTGCTAGTGTGGGCCGAGTTGAGCTTTGGCCGTAATGAGAGGGGCCACGAAACTCTATAAATAGTGCTCAAGTCTCTCCTCTAACCCTAATTCTCACATGTATCCTCACCTAAGGGCGTTTACCTAACGCTACACGTGAGGGGCCGCCTCGTTGAGCCAGGTGATACGGAGGGCATAGAGGAGAAGGACTTGCGCGTGGAACATTGTGTTTCCGCTTCCGCTTCAAAACAAATGGATTCCAAAACGGGTTCGTCAATTCTTTCTACTCAATCATGCATGTGCTTGTTCTAGTTATGGAGATCTTGGGGTTTGCGCAATTTGCGCCTAACACTTTGTCACAATTAGCTCACTCAATAGCATATGCACTTTCTTTCGGTGAGGAGCATTGCGTAATTGAACCGACCAATGTGTTTCTCATGAAAGGAGTGATATCTGCCGCATCTTTCCTCGAGTAAAAATCACCGGCCCAAATCGGTGTAATTATGTGCATCAGGGCGCTTAGCAAATCATCTGTAGATCTCTCGACGAATACTTTATTCGATGCTTTTACGTGGATCTAATAACGTGTCTACGAGACGGCGTCATGACTAAAGTTTTGTCTGAAACATCGCCCTTCGAAACACGGGAAAAAAACCTTCGCTGAGCATCGTCAACGTTACCAAAATTGAGATAAAACAGCGATGGAAAAATCCACCAGAAGTCGCGTTTTTTTTTTCCTTCGCGCAGTGTCTGTGGTAAGCTAATCCTCGGACCCGACCTCGCTCCCTCCTCCCATGGCTGCCACGCTTTCCTTCTCTCTCTCTTTGGACCCCCAACACCACCACCACCTCCACCACCGCAAAGCTCTCCGCTTTCTCCATTTCCCGTCCTCCGCGGCCCCCGGTCTCCGACACCCACCTCTCGGTTTCCGAAAATCCGGCCGCTCCGCCTTCGCGGCCTCGTTCTCGTCCCCTCAGCCCTCCCCTCCGGCGACCGCCTCGACCGGGACGACCCCCTCCGCTCCGTTCCTCGACGACCCGTACCGGACCGGGAGGTTCTTGACCGACGAGGAGTTCGACAGGCTCCGGTCCCTCGAGGGCTTCGCGTACGACCGGGAGCTGCGATCCGGGTCGCTGCGGGTCCGGGTCATGAGGGCCGAGGAGATGGACGAGACCGTGGGGCTGCTCGCCGAGTCGTTCGCGGAGTCGATGCTGCTGCCCGGCGGGTACGTGTCGCTGCTGCGGTTCCTGGTGAAGCAGTACTTGATCGAGCGGCGGGGCGTGATGCCGCACGCCGCGACGCTCGTCGGGTTTTACAAGGGCGGGGGAGGGCGAGGAGGAGTTGGCCGGAACCGTGGAGGTGTGCTTCGACAAGAGAGGCACCAACGCTTCGCCGCCCACGCCGACGCCTCCGCGAAACTCTCCATATATCTGCAACATGACCGTCAAAGAGCAGCTCAGGAGGTAATACTGGAGCCCCACTAATTGCCTTGCAATGCCGTTGAACAGAAAAAAAGGGGGACTTATTTATTGCTTTTCTTGGCTGTTGGTGCTAGATATGGTCACTTACTTGTGCGTTGGTTGTTGGTGAGCACTGAACATTGAGTTTTTGGAAATCAAGAAACCAAATTGCATGTTTGTACCAGCTCTGTTGCAGCTCTGTTGAATGTCATCTGTTCCATTTGTCGCATAAACTGAGAATGAGATGGTTCATTTGCACAGGCCTTTTTGTTTTAGAACGCAATTAACCTGATTGATGTTGATCAAGGGCTTTCCCTCTTGATTTTAAGCATACTTTGGACTAAGGTTCAGATTGTATTCTTGTAACCTGGTTCTTATCCCGTTTAATGGGTTGAAAGTGGATAATCTAGTGCGAAAGTCTGTCAGTAGCTTTGATTTTACTGATAAAATAATTTCGACTCTTCCTAAATAGCTGAAACTTAACTGGTGTATCAACCATGCCTCGTGGTGAATATATTAAGTGGAGATGCTTTTAACTTTCAGGAGAGGTATCGGCTGGCATCTATTGAAGGCTAGTGAGGAACTCATTTCCCAAATGTGTTCCTCAGGAGAGGTGTACTTGCACTGCAGAATGATTGACCTTGCTCCATTCAACATGTATACAAAAGCAGGTTACAGAATCGTTAAGACAGACAACGTTCTGGTCCTGTTGACACTTCAAAGACGCAAGCACTTGATGTGCAAGAAACTTCTAGTACTACATAGTCCTTCAGAATCAGATGAGTTGGGCCCTGACCAAGAACAGACCTCTTGAATGCATGTTGAGGTAATGTCATACCATATAATTTTCCTAGTTGCCAAGGAAAATCACTGTTACTCATTTTTCCCCGTCTGTCACATGTGAATCAATCATCTTTGTTCAGTGTCTGACTTGAATGATAATCTTGGTCTTCCCTCTTCGAAATTCTCTCTTCCAAGTTTCTATAGATGTCCTGTTTTATTTTCCCACTCCCTTTTATATTCAGATGGTTCATATTGGTGTCTGTTGTATAATTATTCACATAGCTGACCCTTTGACTCAAACAAGAATCTAATTTATTTCTAAATTCTTTTTTAGTGCAATTTAATAACAACTTCAAGTCTCTAGAGATCTCCGTTTCATCTTTGCCGCTATCAACTTTGATTGGGGATGAAATGTACTATGATTTTATGAAGAAGGAAGCTTCATTCCTTGTTTACTTTTGATCTTGTTGCTCTCATGATTTCTGCTTTCATTTTGAGTTATCATGATATATCTTCTTGGAATTGGATTCACCATGCATATCTTTTAAGATATGATATGGGTTGTACACAATAGTGATAAAGATGAGGTTGCATAAAGCAATTCAATCTGGCAGTATCTGATTGGGACAAATCTCTGCACATTTGAAAGAAAACTTTGTGAAGAAAATAATGGTTATACACATTCCAAATAAACTTGCCACTGTACAGATAATTCAACTCGAAGCTGGCAGTAGGGTGAAAGAAATAAATACATGCATCTTATACCTAGCCTAGACTTAATAATTCAAACACTTCCTAGATTCATTACAATGTAGCCCAAAATCTTTCTTAAACTTTCTTTCGATTATGTTGTGCATAGCACGCAGCTTGTGCTCTTTCTCTTCACAGAGGATAACTAAACACTCCTTCAAGAATCTTAGGTACATGGAGGCCCAAAAAGTGTTCTTGTAGCAAAAGAGGTCATGTTCCTTTGTAGACATTATCATATCATTTTTCTTGTCGGGAGAGATCTCATATCTTAGATCAATTCGCATTTGTTCACAGCCGTGCCCAAACCTTTCGAGTTAATGAAGGATATTAGGTGAAGTTCCTTTACACATTCCCCCATGGATGGCCTCTCACTACTTTCAGGTCGGACGCAGCGTGATGCTAGGTTAGCATACATGGCTACGGACTCCAGTGTGTACGAATTTTGAGTGAGGTCTGGATCCATAATCTTCCGCAATTTTTTCCGGCTGTTCAGTAAATTCCTTACCTGCAACTCAAAGTAGATTTTCTGTTGTGTCTTATAGCTTTTGTAGATTGCCTGGGAAATATTGAGTTCCAAGTTGAAATTAATCTACCTGAAGTACTAGATTCTGATCAGTTGGACCCTGATTTAAGTCCAATGCTCTACGTCCGGTCAAGAGTTCGAGGAGCACCACACCAAAAGCGTACACGTCACTTTGCAGTGTGAGTTTTCCTGTCTATTGCCAAAAGCCACTTTAAGCCAACTGGAACAAAAAGAAGGCGAATTATGCTGAATCTACCTGTGATTTGGTCCAAATTCAATTCGCTAAATTGGGGTTTAAGAAATTGCCCTGTTTTGGATTTGGTAGACACTCATGCTAACTGTCAGCTTTGGCATGCCTGGTTTTGCGATCTTAGAACCATAAAAAATTCAATAAAGCATGGTAACAACTGGGTAACTTAGTTTGATTTCTATGTGAGAGTAGATTTGTTGTTTTTTGAAATTTTTTAGTTTGTAAAAATGGAGCAAATTAAACCCCTAAAACTTCTATCACAAACCCATCAGGAAAACCCTGGAAAGAAACTGAAAATGGGCACTTATAAACACACAAGCATATATTTCTAGAGATAGGAAAAGAAGTCCCCTTGGATGGGACGAAAAGCAAGCTACACAATCAAAACAAGTTTTATTATTTCAAAGCAGAGACCCTGAACAATCAATCTCTTCCTGGATGATTGAATTCATTTCAATAGAAGAAGTCTATATTGGAGAAAAATGGAAGTGAAGAACGTTTTGTGTCCCTGATGAAGTTTGTGAGTAGCTTCTTTTCATTTGAACAGAAACTTTAAGGGAGTCTATATGGTCCAAAACTAAGTTGGGCTCAATGCAACTTTTAAAACCACTAGGTGATGAAGTTTGCAGTTAGATTCTTTTCTTTTCTTTGTATAGCTTTAAATAAACCAAGTCTAGAGAACCATCTATTTCACATCTCCCTCTTTTGTAATATATCTCAAAACAAAACCATGCTAGAGATTTTTTGTCGTTTCCCATGCAAAAGGAAGGATGTCTACGACTGTTCCCTAAGTCTGAGTATCTTATTTGGCTAGTGTGATGATTTGTCTTGGTCTGGTTGTGGCCAATTCAGTAGTTTCATATCAATCATTAGCCTGGCTGTAACCTAACAGACTTCCTGAGCTATTTTTATTGCCAAGGTAGAGCAATTGATCAAATAAATGTCTCTGCTGCAGTGTACTTATGGTTGAGTCTTTGTGCGTGCATATGATCTTATATTATAAAAAGCAGGGGAAAAAACAAAACACATGCCTATGTGGACAAGATGTTCTAAAGTAACTTTTCTGCCATAGAACTGGAGAGAAGTTCGCAACCTCAAATACTCTAGGACGAACTTTGAACTTTTTGAACTGATTAGGCTTAGAGACTATAAAAAAGGCTTAGAGACTAAATGTATCAAGAAACCATGGGTGACAATGATAGCTTACCGATGTATACTCAGGATCGAAATAGCCGAACGTTCCAAGCATTCTGGCAGTCTCACATATTTCCTGGCCCTTGGGCATCAGCTTGGCGAGTCCAAAATCGGATATCTATTTCAAATAGCCTCTGAATAAGTTCTCTCATGCCCTTAAAGTTGGCCATACTAAGGGTCGAAACATTTTTACCTGGCTTACCTTTGCCTCGAAATCAGCCGTTAGAAGTACGTTAGTAGATTTGAAATCTCTGTGGACAATCGGGATTCCCACAGCCGAACCTGAATGGAGATAGGCCAGCCCCTTTGCTGCTCCTATTGCTATTTGGAGCCTCGAAGGCCAATCCATCTTTGAATCCCCAATTCCTAGCACAAGCGTACAGTGAATACTTACTTATCAAAAGTCATTTTACCAGGAATACATGTTATCCTGAGCGTCGAGAAGCTAACCATTTAAGTGATCCTGCAGGTTCCCATTTGGCAGATATTCATACACCAAGAACCTCTGCTTTCCATCAGCACAATAGCCGATTAATGACACCAGGTTGGGGTGATCGAGGCGGCTCAAGATATCAACTTCCACCCGGAACTCCCGTTCTCCATCAGCTTCTTTAGATGGTGGCAGCTCCATTTTCTTGATGGCAACCACCTTCAGGTCCAAATTAAATAGAAGATAATCATAATGTGTTTCAACAAGAATTCAGGGGATCAAATAGGTCCTGTAGGAGATCTCTAGGAGATCTCTTTAACTAGAAAAGGGCATGAGAGCGAGAGCCTGTGCAGGGAAGCGTTCATTTGTTATTTGTTTACAAGTAATCGTAATCCATTGCTTTATTGAACCTGAATAGCTTAATTCACATAACACGATATGAGAATTGCTGTCTTTTGTACTCGCCTCGGCAAGAAACCTAAAATTACGCTCTTTGCCTTGTACCTGTCCTGACCTGAGAATCCCCTTGTAAACTCTTCCAAACCCTCCTTTCCCCACCAAGTTGGCATCGTCAAAAGATGATGTCGCCTCTTCCATTTCTTTCAGAGTGAATACGGCCGAGCCATTGCGCTTCTTTGAGGTTGGTTGAGATTGATATTCGAGCTGCCAGAGCTTCACCGGCTTATAGGTCCCTGCATCCGCAGCAGTTAGCAGCAAGATGGACTGTACCGTGAGATTTTGTAGTCCTCGAAAGTCGCCAAGAAGCCATACATATTGGTATCAAATTGATTCTACTAAATTATGTAAAAGAAGAGGCTCGTGAAGAAACAATTACAGGGGTCCGCCTGTTCCAGGGATTTGCTTCTCCGTCGCTTGCTCCATGTCGAGACCAAACTGAACGGCATGGTGGCTTCCGAGAGAGAGAGAGAGAGAGAGAGAGAGCTTCGTTATAAGAGGAACTGGGGATCTGAGGAAGAGCGATTGGGTTGATGTAACAGAGCATCTGATGAAGAGAGAACTGAAGCATCAGTGCAGGGGGGGTTTATCTCTGTAAAAGCTCCAACGTCCTGCTTTTGATGGGTGGGTGGAATACGAATACGAATACGAATATGGGTTAAGTGAGAATTACCGCCTGAGAGAACTACGTACGACGCAAGTGAAGGTCTACATCATTTAGGAGGAGAATGCATTCGCCATACCAGCTGATAGTAGCCTCCAACAACCTTAAAAAACCAGCGGTTGTACTTGAAGTAGAAGATAAAGTCGATAGTGGGAAAGAAAAGAGGGGAGCTGGCATTTGCGTGGTCGCTCTGCATGAGTATTTCAAGTTCGGTCTTTGTTTTAAAAGCAAGCAAAGAGATGAGATCTCTCCCTCCTTTTCGGTTTGATTTTGCCTTGCCTGTTTCCTTCTAGAGGGGATCAAAATGTGGCCGTTGAGAGGGCATTTTCATCTGTTTGAATTGTAGAGCTAAAGTACCGTAGAGATGGTACAAAGAATAATTAAAACGAAATATAGAAAACCCAAATATTGGCCACAACGATATAGTACAAAGAACTAATTTAAAATCATAAGATGACTCATGATATTTTTGTATTCTCTATAGTAATAATTTGATATGAGTGGTTAGTGTGGTGATAAGTGAATCGAGGACCGATTCGCTTTTTTGGCTAAGGAAAGGACGAGGGTTCTGCAGGAGTCGGTTCAGATCAGATTACATGTATGAAATCCAGATGATTATTCTACAAACGCATGAAGTGGGAGGAGAAAATTTACATTCTAAGTGACATTGAAGAAGCACGGGGCGTCAGCCGCAAGGCAGAGGGTTCACCAACAAAGCGTCAATGAGCTAATCTCAGTGATGTTGGCTCAACGATTGCTGTGGATCTGGACAAGTCAGGAGCAACTTATTTAGACAATGACATTATCCACACGAAAACCAAGAAACATCAACATAAAGAATAAAATATCGAAGACAGTTTTGTTGGTCCGTCATGCTGATAGGTGTGTTGGAGATTCTTGATAAAAAAAAATGGCAGGAGGTATGGTCAGAGATCAGAGGAGTAGAGAAAGAGCATGAAAATATGATTAAGCTGATGAATCGAGCTCTAGGCAGGGACAAAATTTCACGCCGCCCTTTGTGAGCATGGATTGCGAAACATGTAAATCATTTTGCTCCGCGTAACAGAGAGTTGCTAGACTTCCTTTTTTGACACAATAGGCTATGTACATTCCCAGCTGTTGTCCCATCTTAAAGCAAGCTTTACCCTTACATGATTCTCTGGATTTTATTTTTGGTTATAATTATCATTTATACAAAATTATAAACTTGTGGGTGGTGTTTTAAAATTGGATTGGACTGGACAGTTCAACTAATTGGACAGAGGAATCGGGCCATCATCGGACCAGTTTCCCTCATGAACTGAAATGATCAAGAACAAGTCAAATCCGGAGTTGTGCCAGTTCAGCCGGTGACTAGCCCAGTAAATTACTCAGTCAAACCGGATAACCGGTTGAGCTAGGCACTTGTGGTTGCTAAATAGCTTCAATAGACATATGTGTTATGTGCAAATCATCACCTCAGTAGTTCAGCCAATTGAACCAGTTGACCAACGAACCAAAAACCAGACGTGTTTATTGACCGGATCGGGTTTAAAAACGAGGCTTGCGGGCACCTTCTCATTTGTTCGTGGATTAATGGATCATTTTTTGGGGCTTTTATGATGAGGGGACCAACCAATTACTCAATTCAAGGATCTTGTTTGGTAATTATGACATAGTTCATGAGAATTGAAACTCAAAGATGACAATCTCCTGGCAGAGATTTTCGAACTCACATGTGAATCACTGCAAAGAACTGTGAGGGTTCTAGTGTGAGCGGATTCGTCCAATGCATGTGGATCAGGGATCCTCGACTGTGCCGGAATGGATCTTCGTCTGCCGTGTTCAACATGGGCTCAAACATTAAGACATCGCAGTCTCAGGGATTATTGTGCTGCAGGAAGCTTCGCCATGGAAGAGTTCAAGAACATATCAGCTCGTGCTCACCAGAAAATACATTATGGGGCTTACTTTTAAGGGACAAATTAGTCAGCTCGATGTATACTTCTTGGCCTTCTCAGAAATTTCAGAGAGAGAGAGAGAGAGATGTAATGCTTTCTTTTCGGTAAGCAATCGTTGGGGAAATTTCCTTTTACCTGCTGAATTTACCTTATTTTAATAGCTTTTAACATTGTTAACGTTTTCCACTTACATTTGCCGTGGGCTGATTTTGGGGGCTTATGGAGTAATTTCTCCTTAAGTTTGTACTAAATGTCCTTTCTTCCTTCTGTTTTTAAGTAAAATCCTTTCTTCCTCATTTGAAATAAAAAAAAAAATGGATTAGGCAAAATTTCTACCATTATTTACTTTTTAATCCTTTAAATATTGTTGCAAAAAATAAAAGAAGAAGAAGATAAGAACGCTTTTAAAATGAACAATAACAAAAGAAGCCCATGAAAAAATTAAGAAAAAACGGACCCTTTAAGAAACTGGAAGTCGACATTACAACAAAGACCATTTTCAAGAGATATGATTAGAATAAATGTTTAGTTGCCTAATCCTCTCTCTCTCTCTCCCTCTCTCTCCCTCTCTCCCCTCGTGTGCCTTTGGAGCTTCATCATGACATCCTAAATATTTTCCGCTTCCTAAAGTTTATCAATGTTTACCTTTATAAAGTTTAGTTCACCGAATTGATAAATTATATGATTTGAGCTAAATGATACCATTAACAAACCTTTCAAATAGCTTAGAAACCTCGTTGCCTTTTCTACACAACGATCACTTTAGATAAAATATTTTTCCTTATTAATTTTCATGTCTCTTTATCTTAATTTATCCTAAAGTATAAGCTGGGAGGGATAATATATGAATTTTGGAATTTTGGAATTTGGATTATATACGCAAGGGATGGGTGGACATGTAAAAGATAGAGATGTAACAATCATCTATCAGTTAAGTTGTTTTATCATGTTTTCCTATGAGGAAACTCAATATAAATAGAAAATATTTGAGGAACATTACCTCACTTATTATAGGGCCGGAGGAAACATGGATTGAAGGAATGTCATATGATAATGCTGGACCCTGACCGACTTAGATACCAATTGATGCCACGAGCAATCGAATAAAAGGGTTTTTTTTTTTTTATCTTAGAAGATAGGAAGGAAGACATTTGATAAAATATAATCTTAGCTAAGTCACCATATCGCTCTCTTGATGACTCACGAATCCTAGAAATCCATGAAAAAATAAATAAAAAAGGAATAAAGAGAAAAAACAATGAGAAGGACAAGATGGGAACAATTCCTATGAACAAGTTCATTTTTTTTTTGGGTAAGTTATTTATTCAACCATAATAGTCAACAAAAGTTAACAAGCCAACCAGGCCTTGAGAAGCAATAATAAAGGTATGTTTGGTCACATTTCTATTTTTCTCAATTTATGTTTTGTTATTCCACAATAAAAAAATAAAATAGAAATTTGTTTGGTAATGTCAACTAATTTTTTTATTTCCCAGAATAAAAAAGTGACTAAAGAATAGATTTGAAAGAAAAATAAGAAATAAAAAAAATATTTTCTTATTCCTGAGAATATTTTTAGAAATAAGTTATTTTTTCATTTTCTTTTCTTCCTCCTTGGTCCCCATCGCCGCCCGTTTCTGTCCGATCACCACCGGTTGCTTCTCATGGCCGTCGTCGCCCGTCATGCTAACACTGCTGGCTGCTACTAGCCACCGGCCGGTGGTTGACCGAGGCCGTAGCAAGGAAGAATAACAAAAGAAAAAAAAAAAATCTTAAAAAATATTTAAAAATTAAACGCAATTCTACGTTACAAAAAAATTTGTGGATCATACCAAACACATTTATGTCCCTTTTCAATTTCAAGAATATATATTTTGTGTAGTTACTAAAATTGTTCTTTTAATCAGAAACTGTTTCGGGAAATAGAAGTAGAAAATAATTATTTTTGAAAAGAAATTATTCCTAGGAACAGAAGTGTTACCAAACTGATCCTAAACAACTGCTAAGCAGACGGTTCAGCAGCTATTTGAGAACAACACAAACACCTAAATCTCTTAGTAAGAATGATTGACTAGAACAGCAAAGACACTCGGCAATTGGAACTCAATATGCTAATTTGAACAAAGTTGCAAGAGCCTAGCAGAGATAACTTTCTGCTTGAGGACACGATGACCTTCATGCTGCGTTTGACAGCAAACAACCAACTTCAGTACTTGATCCACTGAAGGGTTGTTGTGACCGTGAAGAACGTTAGTTCTGGCCTGCTATTCATAAGTACTTAAGTAGACGCAACCATTCCAAACCAACTTGCGGAGGACTGAGGAAAAACTGGAACCCTGACTTGCTGCTGAAGCCACAGAAATTCAGATTCCTGCTCTCCCGGATTTCTAACAATTAAGCAAAGATGCAAAGGCAAAGTAGGCAAGAAACAACAGCCAAAGAACTGGTGGTCTCTAGACTCATGGCATTGCCTACAATGAAAGCAAACTAGAGAAGTGGAAAGAGAAACCTACTCCAGATTCTGCCAAGAGCTTATTCAAGATTGCCATCCGAGAAATCAAAGCAAACTTGGGAACATTAGGTTTAAACAATATGATCCTATGTCAACACGCTTGAGGACCCCGTTCCTAACCAGATCCCTAGTGGAGGAGAGGATCAAAGCACCGTTGGAAGTGTAACATTTGGCCTTTCTTTTTGTCTTGGTCAAAAGTGGGCTTTTTAATAATAAGAAAAGGGAATCTGTTCAAAAATAATAATAATAATAATAATAATAATAATAATAATAATAATAATAAGAAAAGGGAAAAAGAAGAGTTATGACGGGAAAGAAGCGCGTTTAGGAAAAGGGGAAAAAAAGAAGAAGGAAGAAGAAAAAGAAAAGACTGGACAAAGAAGAAAGGGAAAAGAAAAAAAAAAACTCTCTTGTACACGCCACAAGAGCCTCAAGTCATATTAATTTCAATCTGCAATGTCTAGTAAGGATTTAAGCCCTTTGTTCATATAATGGAAGTAGTTTTTAAAATTGGGGCACAAATACGAAATTATGTGGAATTTAAACTACGAGGTCCGATTTTGGAGTTGTTAAGTCATGGAATTTTATGGGAATCATGAATTAGGGCATTGTGGAGCCATAGGGTTTAGTCAACTTGTAGTAACAATTTAGTAAAAGCGAAATTTTAGAGTTCATGCTTAAACTCATTGCGGATAGTTTTGAATAATCACCTTGGACAAACGATTTGTTAATGAGTGGAAATCATTTTATTGGCGATTAAGCATAGTTTCAATGAGTCGTTAGTTAATGTAGTGTTGTACTTGGTTTTAACATCAATTCTCTTGTAATCAATTAGATTATGAGATCATCAGCTTGTATAATTACGTTCTTTGGTTTTGAGTACTCCTAGGTGAGAGATGTCATCTCGTTTTCAAGTTGGTAAACTCATATTTCGTAACCACTTGGGGTTTGTCCCAGTGGCCACCCTTCCAACATAGAAGGGGAGGTGGGAAGTTCGAATCCCCACCTTTTTAGGTATTGGAGTGGGGACAATTTAGTTTCAAGTGTGAGTTTTGACTTTCACGCCCTACAAAGAGGTAGAGTAAAAGTTTGAGAGTAAGTTAGAATAAGAATAGAATATGATTGACAAAAAAAAAAAAAAAAAAAAGAGTAGGACTGACAAAAAAAAAACTCATACTTCGAAGCAATATGAATTATATATAGTAGGATATTTCATTTTTATTACATAAAAGTTTGGATCGAGCATAAACTATTTTTAGTATTTGTGAATGCTTTGAAAATGGTTTCAAAGAATTGTTTTGTGTATATGTATGTACATACTACTTTGCAAATCTGATTTACGAAATGAATTCTGAAATGTTTTGAAATATTTATGACGGATGAACTAAGTTGTGAAATATTATATATTTTAGTTTGTGATATAGATTTTGGATTGACTTTGTGGATCTTAGAGGATGCTGTTATTGGTTTATATTAATGCTTAATATCTCTATGAACCCATTAAAGGATTTGTGAGTATGCATACTAATTTTAAAATATCCTTGTAGATCGGCTACTAGTGATATAGGTGGAGACCTAACAAGCGAATCTCGGTAGCCTTTGTCACCAGGCATTAAGCATGCTTATGATTAGATATTGAGCATAAGATTTGTTAATGGACCATGTAATTTGATGAATTGACGGATTATTGATGCTTGTCTTAATATTTTTGTTGAAATGGGTAACTCTGCTATGATTATAATTACGTTAAGGTAATATATAACAAATTTTAATCTTGTAAGTTTGTCATATTCTAGATTTGGCATAAATGAGTTATGTTTTTGTGTTATAAATGTGTATAGTGGATTCTCAATTTGCTTAGCAAAGTTATATTACTTATTGGACGGTGATTCCTCAATTCATTCGTCTTAAATGTTTTTCAAGTTTCTCAATTAGTAGCAAATAGAATGAGAGCATTGGTGTTGTCGCCAGAGTTTTTTTTTTTTTTTATAAAGGGATAATTTTGAATGAAGTTAGTTAGTTGCATAATTTTTATCTTGAGCATTTGTGTTACTCAACTGAAACTCAATTAATTTATGTTATGTTCATTTTGGAAAGATAAATATATAACAACAAATAAATAAATAGTACAATTACCCACCTGATGTGTATGCTGCAAGAAAACCATTTTCTTGGCTTCCTTGATTAGTCAGGTTTGAACTTTTGGTTACTTGCCGACTGAATTACTCATCCTGATCTTCACAAGATTCTAGATAAGTTTCTCCATTTGAAACTCGAAACTCAATTATAATTGGCACTTTCAAGGTGTAATAATGTAACGTAAAATCATGTATTTCTTTTTACGACACTTTTGCACTTGGAACGTCATGAAATAATCTTACGGATGAGAATATTTTTTTATTTTTATTTGATTAGGCCATACAGCTATAAAATTGCAGGATTTTGACAGGTTGGAAATCCGGTTTAATTTTCCAACCGTCCCCAAGTCCCAATAGATTTGACGGTTAAGACTTGTCTCGCGTCCTCAGGCAGTCACTCACGAGATCTGACAGAATCGAACGGCCATTCAATGAATCTGCCGCACCAACATTAATGCTAGACGAGAAATCTCAGCTGAATTGGTCGGCCTTAAGTTCCTAGTTCTCGGAGATGTCAAGGCTCAATGCAAAGGAAAAAAGGTTTAGGTGAGATCGAGATTCTCGATTCTCGATTCAATCGGGTTTATCCTCGTACCCATCTGATGCGACGATTCAACCTGGGCAGCTACTTCATCGGCGTCACTGTTGCCTTTTGATTCCGAATGCGACCATCCACATTCCGTATGTTGGCCACTGAGAAGCTTTCCGATGAAACAAATTACTCGACGTCGGGTGGTCCCATGAAGAGTCCGTTTTGGCCTGTGTTTATCATCGAGCTGTTGCTATGAGCCATCCAACTAAGCACTAAGTGATGGAAATCGGTCATCTTTCGATGGGTCGATCTTCCGAATGGTATAATTTATTACGACAGATAGTACGACAATGACGCGACTGATTGATCGTGGATGTAAATGCTCGTGACCTAGCAATTGATACAAAATGGTGGTGCTACTGCCCAAGGAAATTTTTGAAGGAGAATTGGTTTGATGAATTCTAACCCACCATTCAGTAAGAAACGCCTTGTCACCATTCCAATGGGATCTGAACTTGTGAAGGACCTGCCATATGTTTGATGAAATTTCTGAAACATTTCTTTGAAGAAAAACTGGTCTGGTGAAATTCCTCGAGGAATTGTTCATCACAAGATTGGTAGCCCTCTCATCACAATAAAAAGATCTTGGCTTATTTTAGGAAGATTTTTAGATATTCACGTGTAGACACACTTTTATAGAAACTACAATAAAAATATATTTGATGCGATGCATTACGACAAAAGATGAGTCTTTTGAAAGATCATATCCTCTAGAGGTGACTGCGTTAAAACTAAATCGAACAACATCATTTCGGTCGTGCAACTCTAAGCGTGTGGCCTATTGTTTGCATGTATTTCATAGGCTCGTGCTATTTTATACTCTAAATGGCTGTGACATGCCCTGACTTATTAATTTGGTGAAAACAATCCCAAAAGAACTAATTAATTGAAATTACCAAAGGAAACGGTGAAAGTTGATGTCCATTGAAAATGCAAAAGCTACAAATCACCATAGAAATATAAGACTCCATATTAATCATAGGAATTGTGTTTTATCCACCACATTGTTGGTAATCTTTGTTAATTTGCATATGTTAAGCGTAAAGTATAATCATAAATAATTCACAACTTTCACCAAGGAATGCCGCTGAAAAGAAAAGCTTGAACTAAAGAATTGATAATTACAAGGAGTTATTAAGAATAAAACTTTAAAGAGACATTCAGAGTAACTATACTTTATTGGCGCTCTTTTATATAGAATTTGATCATTGAATTTATTAATATACTCAAATTTTAGATAGTTCTCACACAAAAGTAACGAACATGTATATTTCTTTGATTTAAACACAAAAGAAGAAGAAACAACAATTTAGAAAAGATTGATAAAAATCATTAGATTGATTGATCTACATGAAGACTCCATTTGTCTTGCGGAAAATAAATAATTTGGAAAATATTTTTCTGAAAATGATCACTTGTATCTCTTGCAAAAATGAATGAATGAAAAATATTTTTATGTTTACGAAAATATGTAAACATAAATTATTATTGACAATAAAAATATTTTTTATTGACTAATTATGATAAGAGATACAAGTGATCAATTTTAAAAAAAAATGATTATAAAATTATTCATTTTCCATGAAACAAACTGAGTCCAAATGTGTACTTTTTTTTCTCTTTTTCAATCTTAGCATTAATAAGGTCCCATGAAGGTTAGATTTCTAAAGTTATTTTAGAGGTGAAAATAGCAGGAGCCCTTCCGTATACAATCTAATGAATCCATGATGATGGAAACACTCCATTTAACTTGAGAATGCATTAACTTTATTGGAAATGAGTATAAACTTGTTGGTAATCTTTGTTAATTTATGTATGTTAAGTATAAATTATAATCATAAATAATTCATAACTTTAACCAAAGAATGCCATTGGAAAAAAATGCTTGAACTAAATAATTGATTATCACAAAAAGATATTAAAGATAAAAGTTTACAAAGACAATCATAATAAATATACTTTATTGGTGCTCTTTTAAATTGAATTCAATCATTGAATTGACTAATATGCTCGAATCTTAGATAATTCTTGTACAACAGTAACCATCATGTAAATTTCTTCGATTTAAACACTAAAGGAGAAAAACAATGATTTAGGAAAGGTTGATGAAAATCATTAGATTGATTGATCTACACTAAGGTTTCATTTGTTTCGCGAAAAATAAATGATTTGGAATATATTTTCCAAAAAATAGTCGTTTGTATCACTTACAAAATGCATGGAAAATCTTTTTATCGTTCACGAAAATATTTAATCATAAACTATTGTTGATAATTAAAACATATCCTATTAATTAATAATTGCAAGGACTTTAAGCGATCAATTTCAGAAAAAATATTGTCTAAATCATTCATCTTTTGAAAAATAAATGGAGCCTAAATATGTACTTTTAATTTTATTTTTTTTCAATCTTGCCATTAATGAGGTCCTAGTGAGGGCTACTTTGATCCATTTAAATTTTAGATTACTAAAATTATTTTAAAGGTAAAAATAGCGTGAGCCCTTCCGTATACACTCCACGATAATGGAAACACTCCATTTAACTTTAGATTGCAATGGAATTAACGTACAGTTTATCTACCTGCCTCCCTTTGTCTTAAATTATAGGGGTTCAGCAGTGACTTCTCTACCTGTTTCCGCGGTCGGACATTTATTCCACCACCGCATAGGCACGATCAAGTCAACAGGTCCGGTTAGAAAGGGTCATGAAATTTCCACTGACTTTAATGTTTCTGCCATCCGCGGCACCGACACCATGCTTATCAATGGAAGGAATGGCGATGTTTTGCTAAGTTTACGAGGCATGGACAATGTATCTCAGTCGATAATCTTGGTCCTGATCAGGCAAAACAAAATGGAATATTTGCTTGGCCCCCCAGCTTTGAAAGTTGCTGTAAGAACACACTCACCTTGCATTTATACGATGGTTGTGAGCAGTGCAGGCTGGTGGTGCTGCAAATTTATGATCCTGATGTGATAGGCAGATGAATGGCAGTTGAGCTAAGTTAAAGCCCTCATACATAGATCAGAGCAAGAGGAGTATTATATATAGACATCTTGGCAAGTCCCTAAAACAGCGGCTTCGTGTATTCCCACATATTCCTCTCTCATTACAACGTTCAGAAATGGGTGGCCCTTTAACTCTTGATGCAGAGGTTGAGGTTAAGTCTCCTGCAGACAAGTTCTGGGTGAGCATGAGAGACTCCACCAAGCTGTTCCCAAAGATCTTCCCCGACCAGTACAAGAATATTGAAGTCCTTGAAGGAGATGGGAAGGCTCCTGGCTCAATTCGCCTCTTCACATATGGTGAAGGTAATATGATGGTGATCATAGTGAAGTATCTTCGTTGCCTTTTCTTTTCCCCCCTAAATTAATTAGATGGCAAAGCGCACTTACTGCGAAAATCTAAAAAAACTTGAAACTGCAGATGCCATGAGCATGATAAGGTGAATTCTTCAATGAAGATGGAACTGATGAGTAGTAGCGATTATTCTCAGACATCTTGGATATGAGGTTGCAAAAGGAAGGCATGCAGTGCTTGTCTATAAAATAAGGAATTCTCCTTTATAGATTAGATTTGAACTTTTGTTGTCCATTGGTTTGTGCTGCTTCCTGTGACTTTGGACTGCAATTTTGTAAGAATGAAAAGTAAACAGCAAGACGTTATATGACTCAGCTAGTGTAATGACACTGAAAGAGGCTGAGTGAGAAAAAACAGCTTGAGACTCCATTTCTTTATTTACCGGTGTTTTTTGGCCAAATAACTTATTTTCCTGTAAGCTATCAAGATCTAAACAGAAAGATCATTTTGGCATGAATTGCACTTAAAGCGGATCCTTGTCACAAACATCATCTATGCTGGATTTAGAAGTGTGGATCTTATTGCTTCTCCAACAAATTTTCCATGCTCTAGGTTCTCCACTTGTTAAAGTATCAAAGGAGAAGATTGATGGCGTGGACGAAGCAGACAAGCTCGTGACCTACAGCATTATAGATGGTGATCTCCTGAAATACTACAAGAATTTCAATGGCAGCATCAAGGTCACTCCTAAAGGAGACGGAAGCTTGGTGAAATGGTCATGTGGGTTTGAGAAGGCAAGCGATGAAATTCCTGATCCCCACGTAATCAAGGACTTCGCAATCCAGAATTTCAAAGAGCTTGATGAGTTCATCCTCAAGGCATAGATGCCGCCAATCGTCTATCCGGATTTGCACTAAATATCAATAAAATAATGCGGAGCTGGACTCCGCACTTCTATATGCATCTAGTATGAGAGTCCCCTGCTGTCTCTGTTTGTATTCACTTGAAGGGTTTTCTATTAAGCTCTCTTTACTGCCTCCGAAAATTCCTTCCCCCTCCCCTGCAATCTAGATTTAGTAACAGATGAAGTTCGCAGTGGTAACTGAACCTGCATCTGCCTAATGAATCATCCAATCATAAAACTGGAGATCAGTTCTGACCAAAACAATAAAGAGGACAAGACATTAAGTTGAGAAACAGCGAAGCGAATCAGATCAAACAGCTCACGCTTGTGACATCTCCATTTGTTCCAGTCGAGCCACAAGCCAAATAATCTTTAGTGTTAATCAACGAGCGAGGGACATCCTCTCCAATGCTGGCATGCAATGACATTCTCGAGTTCACAGCAGTCTTTCAGTCTAAGAAGCTGATATGCATCATTCTCTGATGACCACTTGAATTAGGTGGTTTAGGGATCACCTTAAAATTTCCCCCCAGTAAATTGGTATACAAAAGAGAGATTAAACATCCCAAGTCTTGAAAGGGTTCAGTATTATTAACCTTAGAAAACTATGAGAGGCATGTCATATAAGATGAAGTGCATCAAAATTCTGCTGCCTCCTTGGCTCTCAAGCACCACAATGGCTGTCACCATTAGAAAGTTTAAAGCATCACAAAAGCTATTTTGCCTTCCAGAACTCGTCTTTCATGCCTCCCGATCCCAACCTTTTGGCTTCATCAATACAGGATGAGGGATTGGATATTTTGAGCTAGAGATGGCTCCGAAAGCCAAAAGCTTTTCAAAGTCAGTTCCGTTGAGGGCAAGAGAGATAATCAAAGAACCGAACAGCCAAGAGAACTGAATCAGTGCAAGTGCAATGCTCAGCCTGTCTTGTACATAACATCCCCAGTAGGTACAACATATACTTTGCTAATTCCTTTATTTTACATGCCATGAAAACCAGCATGTATGTCAACAGAAGGAAAACCAGGGACCTTTTGGGAAAAAAGAAAAGGCCAGTCTGACAAAACTACCAAACAGAAAGTAGAAGAGGGAAACGAAAAACCAATGTACATTACAAAGTTTCTCATGATAAGATACAAGCACACGATTTCTGATTGAGGTGTTAGCTACAGAGTAAACATCTCTCCATCAGTAACCTGGACCGCTGCCCAAATGTACCTATCTCCAACTTCTGGCAAGAGGAACCAGATTGGCATTAGTTTCCTCTGTCAAGTCCCTCGAGCAAAATCAAGCAAGAAATAGCTAGTAGAACTAAAGCTGGAGGACAGTTCTTCTCTCACCATCGCAGTATGTATTGCGTAAAGATTCAGCCACCAGTCAAGGCATGTCCATTAAGCAAAAAGTAAAGAGCACACGTTTTGAGGCTTGCCAGGAGCATTGTTTCGTTTCCTTTGCTTATACCAGGCATGATATTCTAGACTTGAGTCTCATCTTGCAAAAGGGGTACCTTGTTATCATGAGAATCCCCATTTCTGTTGTCATGATCGTCACGTGCTTTGCCCTCTCTGATTTGTCCCCACATCAATGAATAATATCCTATGCCTATTATGAATGCTCCTATGACGCTGCAATTAGCCAACAACATACTTGCGATTGGATCATTGACAGAGACAAAGGCCAAATGGATGCCTAAAATTACAAAGATATATCACAACCAAGGCTCAGGCAGTTAATTTCTCGCACTTTTGCAATGATGAGCTGAATAATTGATGAGAGTGCAAGGCAAGCCCTAGCATGAATATGTACTTTAGTCCTCTGAATTGGTGAAGATCACATGAAAGAAAAGATACAAGCAGCATGTGCCCAATTCCTGCCGCTGTGAAATGGAAGCGTATGTGCGCTCTTTGAATCTTATGAGCTTCCCATTGTAATGTGTTATTGATGGAATAGAAACAGAGAAAGTCTCCGCAGGCAAAAATGTGCTAGATTCTGTGTTTTCAAGTTCCCAATTTGTAATGAAAAGAATATTCAAATTCCTCTCCTGGACTAATTTTTAGGTCGTTTTCAAGCCTCATGCAGTTGCGTCAATAACCTTTGAAAATCATTTGGGGTGACAACAAGACATGAGTCTTACCTTCCATAATGAAGGCTATTTGCAAAGAAGCAAACAGCGAAGAAGCATGCGTACAGGATCCCAAACGGCTTAAACATGGGAACATAGAAAGGACCCTTTGCTTGAGTGCACCATATTTGAACTTGGGGCCGAATTACTCCTCCGAAAATCGCCTGTGGCATGTATAAGTTATAGTCAGAGGGCATCATGACATGAGCATTTTTATTTTTATTTCTTTAATTTCTGTAAATTTATGCTTTGGTAAATGATACTGAGTGAGTACAAGTAGTCGTGTACTTACGGTTGAAATTATCAAGAGAAGCTTCAAATCCATTTTTAGCTTCCATGCGCTTAGGTTTCTCTCTACAGCAAAAGAAACTACTGCACATTGAAGAGTCCCAACTAAACTGTAGAAAGATACCACCTTCATCACTTGTGGGTATTGCGTCAATGTTCCAACCTGACAAATAAAGCAACATTATCATAAAGCATGCAAAAGAACATACAAGACTGTTTTATCTACTTTTCAATTTTGTGGTGAGTAAACTGTTGGGAGTTTTATTAAGGAATGAAGCGGTACCTGAATGATGTTCCATATACAGACAGATAAAGATGCACCAGCGAGCAAAATGCCACCAACAGCCCAATGCTCAGGCGTCGAGGAGTAGATGAATAGTTGCTGATATTGAAGTCGATCCGGGGACAAAACTGAAGATTTACTGACGACAGGTCCCTTATAAAGATCGACAAATATTGCCCCCACAACTGAAATAAAGGTACCGATTACTTTCGCTCGCATGCTTGAGCTTCTCCAGTCTAGCTTTATCGTCCTAATATTGGTAAAGTATAGTTCAGTCACTATTTAATTTCCAGAGGTGCACCTTTATGAACTACCAGCAATCCTTATTTGCTCAGGACTCTGAAATAAGATCATGACATTAAATATCAGACAGAGAAAGAACTTAACGGTTTAGAAACGGTGAAGACCTGAGTAGTAAGGCCAGGAGGAAGGAAAATGTCGGAACCAAGTGTCCCATTGCACAAACAAGAATCGGAGAACTGAAATCTAGGCCGATGAAGGCGAGGTACTGAGTTATGGTTATCCTGCAAGAACACATCAGTAACAGGTCACACTTCATTCTCAGTGCCTTCGTGGACCCAAAGAGAGGAGAGAGTTATGTATTGATCTAACAGGTCCATTTTAAATTGGTTCCCACTTGTCAAACTTCATATCGAGTCTATCTCATAGACTTTCAAGAGCTAATGACTATAGGTCCATACTACACACGGTCTAAGCAAAGCACCACAAAAAAGAACATTTCAGGAATGAAGACCACCAATTAAGCCCCTACAGGTACTGAAGCAGATTAGATATTGATTGAGCGAAAAGTGTGAATCGGACGGTGGCCTGGTGAAATGGCTTGGCTGGTTGGCGCTTGAACCAGCCTTTCGTAGATTACCAAGAGCAGTGTCGAGCCAAACCTAACTTCAAGCCTTGGGAGCCTCACTGACGCCACCACCGCCAGATGTAACATCTACAAAGAAGGTGTATATAACTTCTGGCTTAAAAAAAAAACAAAAAAACCTTCTGGCTTGGATCAGCCTGACGAGGCTGAGCTCGCCCGTAAAGAAGAGCTGACATGTCCAAGTCCTCCCAACTCAAACTTTCCTTGAATTTGGACCCAAAAACCCTGCAGAGCTTGGTCCAGTGATTAGAGGGCCTCTCAAGCCCATCGATCCACCAAACAACAATTAGGTGTAGACCGCGGCGTGAGCGGGTTTAGTTTCAACTAGGGGTATGCAAAAGAACTGAGAACTGGACCACCTGGGAACCAGACTAAACCGGCCCGGAACTGGTGGTTCCCAAGGGAGCCAATCCAGTTCTCAGTTCCAATTTATTGGAATCAATGAGTATCGGTCTAATTTTCGATTTTAGATGTGGAACTGCCCACCAACCCATCCAAACCAAACTGATAATATATATATATAATTTTTAAGAAAAGTTTCCAACCAAAAAACAATTTAAGAAAAATGAAAATCTTAAAACCCTTAATTTGGAGCTTAACATCCATTAATTAAGTGTTTGTCTTGTCTCATTCTTACTTCATCTAAATTGTTTATTATCTTTCACTTACAGCCTTGACTCTTAACTTTTTAATATGAGTTCAATCTTTTCATTGATATTGCAACTAAGAATACGGAAGTTCTTTGTTTTTTACTTTAGCTTGCTAGAAAATGTCGCACCAAGTGCGTGAAGTTTGGTGGGACTAGTTTCATTGATCCACCCGGAATGGACCGGACCGGCAATCTGGCTATCGAGTAAATCCATGGAACCAATTGGCAATTCTCAGTTCCAATGTTTCAAAACAGATTCTTAGTGAGTGGTTCCCGATATTAGGGTAGGAACTGCCTACCTGAACCATGCTCACCCCTAATTCCAATTGAAGAACTAGACCGATCTAACTTGTTTTGGATGATTCTCGATTTTGCAAAATTGGAACCAGTGGTTCCTGATCCGTTCCCAATTTCAAGTGCAGAACCGAACCGTCCAAATCAGATCGAACTAATATGTGCTTTTTATAATTCTTTTTTACTTATAGAATAAAGATGCTTGTCTTGCATTTCTTTTTTATCTTCAAGAGAAATAGAGTAATTACTACAAGGGTGTTGGTCCATATAAATGCGTTCTTTTATTTTTCAACATATGTTTTATATGATGCCATGTAATAGAGTAATAAGTATAGTGGGAGATTGGTCGATCATCAATTAGATCAAGAAACATTTTTTTAACGAAAAATCGAAAATAATGCTCTTTTTTGTCCTTTTAATGTTGGGAAACTCCCACTTGTAGCTCTTTAACCAAGAAGATGCATATGGATGGGGCAAACGAAAACTCTTGGAGTTCAAGATATAGAGAATAGAAGAAACCAAAAAATTAAAACTTTAAAAAAGGAATTACTAGTTTCAAGACCGACTCTAAAATTGGACTAAACGGGTCGGTTTGATTCCAAGACCAAATGGGCCGGTTCTTAATTCTACAAACTAGGAAACCTTGCCTGATCTAATTCTAGATGTCAAGATAGGTTTAGGGTAGGACTCACCCTGAAATCGATTATCCTTACATGATAGCAATTGCGTCTTTCAAACAAGAAAAGAAAGCAAGAACATAAGGGGAGAAGAAACGTTGAGATTGTAATTTGGTGTCTAAGACCTCAGAAGTGCATCTAGCATACAGAGGAGGGAAGAGACAAGGATCAGGAGGGACAGAGCGAACCCAGTTAAACCCAAGAAGAAGAGACGCAAGAGTAGAGTCGGGGTGATGGCTGCTTCCTCTGTTCTGCAAGCCAAAACACATAGACAACCAGCAAGCGCCCCGTGTCAAATTATTATGTGATTACATGGGAAAAGATCCGCACACAATACAAACTGATTGTCACAAAACACAAACACGCACACGACCTGTCTCTATGGAAGACGAAGGAATAGGGGAGAAGGATGAGGGAAGCGAGAGCATTCGTGTAGAGGACGAAGACGAAAGGGCTCATGCCGTTCGACATGGCCGTCTTCGCCAAGATGGTCAATCCGATGGTGCAGCCCTCCATGATCACCATCACCACAAACCGGGCCACTTCCATCGCTTTACCGTCCCTCGTCACCTCCATCTCATCCCTCATCTCTCACTCGCTCTCTCTAGCTAGTAAGCCGAGACCTTCGTCCTCTCTTCGATTGGAAGGATTCTAAATAAGAATAGATGAACGAAACAATCTCAAGATCAATGCATAATTCAGGCACGAGTTATATACATGTGTTGCTCTAGCTAGAACATGGTGTAGCTCCCACGGAGAGACTGGAACTCCATGTCCATGTCCTTGGCCTTTATCTGAGAATGCCCACATCAACATGTAAAAATTAGAGAGAGAGAGAGATAGCAACCCTTCGAGGAGTTGTGAGGGTACTGAGAGGGAGAAAACGCTACTCGTTTGCGTCAACGTCCGATCATTGCATGAAATAAATCGCGGGGCCACAAGTTTCTCTTTTGCCCTTGATTTCGTTTTGGGAAAGACTTAGAGCTCAACACGTCTGGTGTCCATTTGTCACATGGTCCCTTCGGTAATCCTGACGGAGCACGCGGCAATTCTCGACAATTTTACTAAAATTATCGAATTAAATAGATCCAGGGACCATACGTTAGTTTTATAATTCTCTATAGGGATGTGTTAGTGGTTCACATTCGAAAAGGTCCCATCCCATGTCCTCGGGGCCGGCCAACTTGCTTTTTCTTTTTTTAATTTGGGGTGAATCAACATACTTTTTATCTTTTGTCAAACTCAATATTTTTGACACGTCAATATATATATATATATATATATTATTTCGACATCTAACTTGAGTATCTCAAATTAAGATGAGCTCCTCTTCCTCACCCGTGGTCCACTGACATCTCGTGCTGCCCATTTAAGCCTGAATCATTGGTTAATTAATTATGATTCTTTCTGGACTTAGCAGAATCAGCTGCTCCCCTAACCACGCGATTTCTCCGTGTCCCCCATAATGAGATCGAAAGAATTCGAAGTCGATTTTTGGTCACAAATGAATCCGCAGCATTTGCTTAAAATTGAATTGACGACATCTTGTATGAGTACAGAATGTTCTTGAAAGAGCATATATGATTATGGATTTGGTCGCTAGCTAATGCATAATTAGAAGCGTTTTGAAAGTTGAAGTTCATGTTCAATCAACGCAAAGCTCCCTAGCCATGATTCCCCAACTCTCCATTGCCCAGAAAGTAACCCCAACCAGTCACCAATTCCAGCCGTATCTCATCCCATACCGTTGTCAATTCCGGGATCTAACCAGCTACACATTCACTTGCGCGCACTAATCATTGGCACCCTCCAATCAACATCACCTCATTGACAAACTACACGATCGGATGCAGCAGTTGAGTCTGCCCCCTTGTTTCTTTTCCCAATTTTCTGGGGTTCTCTCTTTTGCTCCCTCCCTCTTTTTTTCATGCATGAGTCGTTGCCTCACCGTAATAGGGGAGAGACTAGACAGGTCGGTAGTCTCCTCAATTATATGAATAAGAAAAATCAATTATATACGAGAAACTCCTGTAAGATGGGCATCATAGGTAACCAGATTCTACTTTTTGGCCGATTCTAAAGTCGACCCTTTGAAAACACTTAAGTGCCTGTTTGATTTGGCCAAGAAGCTGACGTGCAATTTTTGCAGCAAAAGCAAAGTCACCCTCTCATGCGGGCGAGTGGGGCAAAGAGGCTGAATGCAGCTAAAAGACCACACCGTATGCAGCCAGTCTCTTCATTTTCAGGAACAAGAGACAAATGCAAAGCAATCGACCCCTCAAAGGCATTAAGAGCCAGTTCGAACTTCGTTCAACATATGTCTGGGACTCAACAGGAATAGTGGGTATGATAAGAATAGAAGCCACACTTGTAGGAATACTAATAAGACTGCAGAAGACTCAGCATGATCGTGCCTCCCATGTTTTGGGGACAGCTCCACACAATTTATATTCAGCATGACTCTGCAAGGCAGTCTATGGACATCATTCATTCAGAGGGAAAAAACGGATCCCATAATGTGACGAAACTATAGCTTTTTACCTAAATGGTCAGTAAATGCAATAACATTCATGATAAACTGTCACTAAAAGATAAGCTTTTGACACAAAGATACATATCCTTCAATAGGACAAAATTCTTTTGAAACGTCAACAGATTCAATTTTTTTTGGTCACAGGAAAAAGGAAGCAGGGAATGGGCATGCATCATCACAGATATACATATGATTACACGAGCATGCACGATAACACATAGCCTAACCGATTGGCACGTTAAAACAACTTAAAAGTCAATATTGACCACCGGTGCATTGATCTTGTTCTTTGGATGAGCATCTCTTGCTTAAAAAATCCCGCTAAAACTTAAACATTGTTATGCATAAAATAAAATTAGCTAGATAATATATACACGCCTAATACCGACTCTTTTGAATCAAGGACAGAAGAGATGCCGAGATTGTCTCTTCTGGCTCGGAAGCGGCAGAATCAGTATCAATATACTGAAAATAAAAGGGCAAAAGAAAAGGCCAGACATTATATTGATATAGGGGGTGACACCCCTAACACCTTAATTTTAAAGAATAATTATTAATTGCTAAAGCTACTTCTTTCTCAATAAGAAATGTCAGCCGGACAAAGATTGTGCAAAGCATTCAACTCAAACATAAATAATCAAATTCAGAAGTAAATCTCTCTTCCTTTGTTGCCAATATCCACCAATTGCAAGGTGAACCTAGGAGAAAATGGTCCAAGTCACACTTTACCTCTGCGATACAATCTACTTAAGAATTCTACGCTGACTGAACCAACATTAGCCTATGATCCCAGCCTAATGAATTTCTGCTATTTACCTAACACATACACTGACCATGACAAGAATTGTAAGCCATGAATATCAACCATGATGCTATCTTTTCATATTTGCAGCAAGGGTTTACGACAATTTTGAACACAACCATTTCAGTTTATAACCACAATATGCATTCTAGCAAAAGTGGTGCTAATCAAGCATGAAGTACATAGATCATCTTAGACACCATATCTTACCACAGCAGGCAATGGTGTGATCCAGATTGCGGATAATTGAAAAAGAAAAAGAAAAGTTTTGAGTTGAGAAGAACCTCCTTTTTGTCATGTCATCAATGCAGCTGTCTCCATTCTATTAAAACAAACACTAGTCAAGCACATTAAACAAACTTGACTTCCTGAAGATGTTCAGTAACCTCGCTCTGTGGCATGTACAATTTGCTTTCTTTTTTCACTCTTAGGACAAGGAAGTCTATCTCAGGTAGCTAAATTGGGAGAAGTATCCTCACTAACCTTGCAGGCTTCGTAAAACACATGCTAACACCCATATTACTAGCTCAAACACAGGACCATTGGTATAAAAAATTGAACATGTACGGGATGCCTTATCCACACACATATCCATTACTCAACCACTAAACCAATTGCATGCTGTTTGAGTGAAAGCAAATTGAAATAGAGGAATGATTAATTGCAGGATAAAGGCCGAATTGCTCTCCACCAACAACCGACTATTGTATAGGGCTCAACATTTTGAAACTAAGAGGCAAGCTATATGGCCCTTGGGACTACAGAGTCATATAACAGTCTCTCTATGAATTTGACCTTCTGGCATCAATTAACTCCAGCCAATAGCCAGGCTTAACAAAAAGGGCACTTTTTTTTATTACTTTCTTCAGTTTCTGTGTTTCACATAAATGTCCTTGAAACCCAGTACAGGATAGAGAAGCTGCCAATACCTTTCTGATGTGGACAACTTACATCTTTATGTATGGATCAAGAATCATTTTCTGTCCAAAGGAATTTCTTCTTTCATCACAATTTACATGGCCAGAAACAAAAGTTGTGCTAAATAGTTACATCTCTTCAACAATAGTTTGCAAAAGAGGGACCTTTTTCTTGTTTGGTTTCACATTACCCACTGAGATAGCAAGATCCTTTTTCTCTTCTTTGGCTTTACCCCACATCACAGAATAAAATCCAACAGCAATTGCCACTGATCCTACCAAACTGCAAAGATGAAACATGTAACTTATGAAGCTGTCACGGTTACTAACACAAAATTAAATTATAGAAGAAAGGGAAAGCTATCAGTTGCAAGAACAGCAGCATTGAACACATGGGCATCACAAAGTTTGATTAAAGCAAGTACATAGATTAGAAATACCTTCCAAGATAAAAGTTATCTCCCAAAAATAGAACACCCGCAACAGCTGCAATGACGATCCCCAGGGGCTTGAACATTGATACAAAGACAGGTCCCGTTCTGTGCAGGCACCATGTACTTACACCAACTTGGAAAGCAGAGCCAAAAACGGCCTACATCATAAACCTAAAGTTACCAACTAATTTTGCAAAAGAAACACAGGTAGAAAGTGACGTCATGGCAATAAACAACTGCAAATTTGCTACAAACGGAGCCACAGCACCAATATCCTTGGAAAATCGCTCCACTACATGAAATGAAAACAAAAAAAGGTTACCTGGAGCAAAATTGCTCCAGTACATGAAACAAAGACAGAACAAATTAAAAATAAACATTTAATATGATAGGGATAAGCTTCTATAGTATAAGTCAATCAAGCTCCAAATTTAGCACAGAAAAATATTTCGGCAGATGACCCTACTGAGTAAAGAACCGCCATCAACCGCATGTTGTCCTTTAAGCTCCAAGCACTTGACTTTCGTTCCACAAAGAAAGATATGGCGGCAGACTGGATGGCCACAAAGAAGCAGTAGAAGAAGACTATAATCAACTCTGCTGGATATTTTTTCAGCACTGACGCCTGGAAGCATTAAAAGCAGAAGGCTAACTATTTAGACTCGATATGGTTTGACTAAGTGTGACTTCAATTGAGTTTCCTCTAGACCTTACCTGTACAATGAGCCATGATGAAGCCATCACACAATCAGCTACAAGAAACAAACCTCCTAGAACCCAGTTTGACTCTGGTGTCAGAAGTTTATGATGCAAATTGAAAACTTCAGTATGCAAGTTTGAAAGAGAGGGTGTCGATGTCGTCACAATAGCTGGCCCCTTGTACAAAGTGACGACAAATGCACCGGCAATGCATACTACGGTTCCAGCACACTTGGCCAAGCTACTTGAACTGCTCCAGTCTAATCTCTCCAATCTGAAGCACCAACCACATAATTATTAATCAGCAGGCGAGACAAAATGAAATTACCAGAATCCTCAAGTGTACCAATCCTTCATGTACTACTAAGGGAAGTGTGCACGGATGGTTACTCCAAGAAATCCAGTCTATTTTTGCATTCTAGCATATAAATATTTCAATATTACTTGTTCCCGGTCTGAATACCTAGCAAGGACTGTTTATTTTTTCAAGCCAAGAGAGGCGGAAGAATCCTTAACTGGATATCAAACATGGAAGCTATATAGCATGAATAAACCAAGAGCAACAAGCCAAACGACTTCACAGAATAGTCGACCCCTCAATTCGTGATGCAATGTTTTCAGTGCAAGATATGTAGACAAGAGCTTACCTATGGAACTGGAAAAGAAGACAATCTACTTAGGAACTACATATTTAAGATAACTTTCCCAGCGTAATTTTCATCAATTTACCTATTAAGTGGCACCCCTAAATTCAGGGGCACATTATGAAAAGTAATTGGAACAAACTGATCTTATGCATTACGGGCATATTATACTCTCTAACCTAACTTAGGCTTTAGGAATCCAGGTTATAAGCTGGAAGTGTAATTGTATTACGAACTTTATTTAGTTAGTCAGTAGCCAATTTTGCACTTCGATGGCAATTTCAAAACAAAACTACCAAAGAGAACAATTTACAATCATAAAATAAAGAAAGAACAAGGCAATGGAATGCTTAAAATGATATCTGGCTCCACGGTTAACGACCTCACAATGCGCTCCTAGCAGTCAGCACGGCACGCCTCTTTCAAGACAAGCGGTACTCCCCACTCCTTTTCCCGTGCCTCGGTTACAACCAAAAGCATACAATGATCAAGGTACATATGAGATAGGCCAAAGTTCTAATTGAAAATCCACTAGCTCACTGCATATGACGGGCGAAGAACCGAGCGATAAAGAAGCACTAAGCCAATCAAAACTACTACAGTGACCTGAAGATGATGGCGAGTACGAAGGTGAAAGCCGGGACGAGGTTGAGCAAGGCCGAGCCGAGCGTGGGCGAGCTGTAATTGATCCCGGCGTACCCAAGTATCTGTGCCAAGCAACTGTATATAAGAAAAAAGAGAGAACATCGAAGGCAAAACCCAGCATCAACAACGATCCATCTAAACAGTAGGAATTGATCGAAAGACAAACGAAGGCACGTAAAGATTTTCCTATTCGAAGCCAATCGAAGCTGTTCACTCCGAACTCACCCAAGGAGGCCGAGCACGAAGAACTGAAGAACGAGGGATGGAGTCAATGGAGGACGTCCCGACCTGCAAACGGTGGGGGAAAAGCCTCGTGACAATCGACCGATAGAAACGCCGGTAACCTCACGATTACCAGATAGAAAGGCATGCAATGCGACGAGAGAGGGAGGGAGGGGGGACCTGTGGAAGATGAGGGAGGCGGGAAGCAGGATGAGAGAAGCGAAGGCGTTGGAGTAGAAGACGAAGACGAGGTTGCTCATGCCGTTGGACATGACGGCTTTGCTCACGATCATGAGGCCGACCTGCGCGCACTCGGCCATCACCATGCCGACGACCGGCACGGCGAGCCTCGTATCCATCGGTCGTCGCTCCGCCGCCGACTTCAACGGAGGAGGAGATGGAGATGGAAGAAGCGCTGCGCCGAGTAGAGCAAGAAGCGTGCTCGCTTTTGCGTTTGACGAGCTGTTCTTGGAGCTGTTTGGTTTTTGTCTTCTTCTGCGCATGCGGAAGATGCAGATTACAGCTGATTGGTTGGTTGGGGGATTCCCCCGATTCCAGCATCGTTTGGTACGGGCCGACACCTCAGCATGTACGAGGAGCACCTGTCGATGGATCGCAGCCGTTGAATCTCACGCCATTCAACGGCTGAGATTCATGGAGCTCGTATGAACTATGAACCTGGACCATATAATGAATTTTCTACACCAAGCATGATCATGACCAAAATCTTAATGCCTTAAAATTTGGTAGGTTGACTAAAAATTGACCGAACATGTATGCTACTCTCATCTCCACCTATTCCCACTTTCTTTTTCAAAATTATTCATTTTCTTGAACTTTTTTTTATGTATCTTTTTCCTCATTGCATGCATTTACTTAGCATTCATAAAGTCAAGAAAGCACGATTACGATATTTTATATATATCTTGACCTTTACGTAAAGTTGGTATATTCGAGTTTGCATTAATCTTACTTTTGGGATAAGAGTTCGTGGCTTGAACTCTATGGGACAAAGCTTGATCCCATGAGCTTTGTTCATAGTTCACCTTGATCATGAGCACAAGCCTTCTATAGAGGAGTAACTCATGACCATGGTGGGCTCAATTCGCTCGAGCTCAAGCTCCATGCCCAAATTCATGTCAAGCAGACCTTGAGTTGGACTATAATGGAGGTTAGGACAATTGTCGGCCTCAAGCAAAGAAAGTGATACTAATTGGTAACGTTTCGTTCTTTTTTTTTGCCTGCGAATGAAAAAAAAGTGTTTCTGCCCAGAAACAGTTTTTGAACAAAAGAACACGTTTGGTAAGTGTAAAAAAAAACGTTTTGAAATAAAAAAAGAACAGAAACACGTTTGGAATCTGCAGTTAATTTTTGTTCCTAGAATAGAAAAAGAACAGAAACATGTTTGGTAAACTGTATTAAAATTTCTGTTCCTAATTTTTTTTTTTTAAAATGCTTTTTCTAAATAAAGTTTAAACGAAATGAGAATTATCATTCTCATGAAATGCTCATTAATTTCATTTTGTTCATGGTGAGTGAAGACAAATTTTTTCATACTTGGTAGAAAATTTAAAATGTAAAGTTAGAATCAAATTTTTTTTCAAGTGCTTTTTTTATTTTTGATTTTTATAACATTTAAACTTGATTGAATTCTCATTCTCATGAAATTGTCATCAATTTAATTTTGATAATGGTGAGTGAAGAAAATATTTCCCACTTAATCATATATGCATACTTAAAAAAAAATTATAAGTAAAGTTCGTACAATAAGAAATATATATAAAAAGAGTACATCTCAACATGAATCATTTCATACATGACATCACAATAATAAAGCATTATAGTTCATTGTTCAACTTCATCACAGTGAATACTTAAAAACAATATTACAAAAGTCAACAAATCTCCTGCATATTGTGATCCCTTGCCATTTTATTTGCAATACTTATCCTAAGCATGTTCATCCCATTCCTGCTCGTGACTAGGATCTCGCAACCTCCCTTCAGAGGTCCAAATGGGTACTCCGGATCTCCATAAATGGAAAAATTTCTGTCCATCCTATCTTGATCACGGATGTAATTATGAAGAGCACAACATGCAATCACAATAAGTGCTTGCTTCCGAATTGTAAATGCAGGCATATGTCTCAAAATTGTGAAGCGATTCTTTAATGCCCCAAATGACCTCTCAATTACATTTCTTAGTGAAGAGTGCTTGTAGTTGAATAACTCTTTGCTGTTCTTGGCCGTCTCCCACTCCCCTCTATATTCGCCGAGATGGTATCGTTCCCTTCTAAATGGAGTTAAAAATCCCTAAGTGCCGCATAACCAAATCACACACGTAGTATTTCCTACAACATGATATATATAAATTTGTTGTAATATTCAACCATAATATAATCACAAATGTCTATATAAACAAAATAAATACCAGTGGTGGTCGAGGAAATTGCAATCGAGGAGTTTCAAGTGCCGCCGAAAGCACTCGACAATCATTGCGATCCTTCCCATCCAAGATAGACGAAAGTAAATTTCATATCAAATGAGCAAACACACAACACGTTCGGGTTGTATTCCCTCTCCGCCTCTAAATCGAACCCGCCGACACTGGGATAATAGCATTTATATGGGTGCCATCCATAGCACCTACGCAGTCCTGTCAATTTATTGCCAATATAAGATTATGAATAACATGTATTTTACGATATAAAGTCGATATAGAAATCATACCTTGAAGTAGCGTTTATGACTAGGATCCATAAGAATTTCTTGTGGGATGACATCAAAGGACGGTGGTTTGATTATCTCCTTTGCAAGTTGGATAATTGCTTTCAACACTTTGTTGAAATACTTGCCGATCAAGTTTCTCCGTAATGTTGAAATCTCTCACATAAATCTCGGTTTGAGCTACCGTGACAAACCAAAGATAAGAATATCCCAATTTGTTCATCAACTCGAATATATCGACTATCTTTTAACCAACCTCTTACTCTCATCAAATCACATAAATTCAGAAAACATGCCTCTCCATCCCGAAGGCTTCATATATCCTATCCGAATGTCCGAAATCATCTCCATTATCCATTCGGATCCTAATAATTTGCTGTCCCTAATAGGTTCTCTTGTATGCACGGACTGTCAATGGCAACCGTGCACAACCACGCTAGAAATATGCGAAGATCATCATCATCCAAGAATTGTTGAACTCGTCCTACCTGTTCACTACATATACTATCCGATCCCTCTTCCATAGTACCTATACGATCAAAAAAATATACAAACATCAATATAGATTTTGAAAGTATATCCAGCAACAATCAATAACATAAGTCATAACATAATAGAAGATGCCATTATATGTAAGTAGCAAAAGTCTCAACACTAACATACATAACATAAAGTTATACAATCTTATGCAAGGTCTTTTAATCCATAATATATTTCCAAACATCTTTAAAGATGATAAAGAAGTCCATTTCTCCTTTCAGGGGTGGATTTAATGAAGGCCACTCTCCATGAGGCACTATCGCATGCTCGATCCACTTGCTTTATTGTAAACTTCTTGGTCTATCTCGGGCATACTTAATAGAATATCCATCACAGCCTCTACGGAGAAACGGTCCACGGGTGGTGCCATGCCGGAAGTCGTTGAGCCATTACCGATTGACTTGACTTAACTTTCAAAAAGTCTTGTATGGCTTTGCAAGTGTCATCAATACTATTTTGGGTAGTCCTCCTTCTCCTCTTAGTGTTTGGAGTCCTATCCAATTTGTGTTTCCGACGAATTGAAGTTCCAAAGATCGTCCGAAGGGAAGACTCCCTCATCAAGTGTGGTGATCACCGAAGTCATCTCGTATGGGCACCACCAAAGATCATCATAGGCATTGCCACCACTGTTGCCACCGCATGCATTGTAACCACTGTTAGCACCACCTCCATTGCCACCACCGTTGTCAGCTTCCTCCGACACTGCCGCATTTTCAGCATTTCCAAGGCCATATTCCCCAGTAGCATAGGTACCACCAAATACAATACATAGTTCGGGATACTGGGGAAATCCATCCTTCCCGAATTTGGCCCACTCTACATTCTCCTACAATTTTCACAGCAATTAAATTTCAACGAAACACGTGTAATTATACAATGAAAAACATACATATATAATGACAACAAAATGACTAAAAAAATTAGAAAAAATCATACCTTGATGTGCTCTTCCCGCACGTTTGGATCGTCGACAAGAACTCTTTTATTTTCATTATCCCAACCAAATCCAGACTGGGACATAAGTTTCGAAAACTACTATACTTGTTTTCTCGCCTTGTTCACCTTGTTTCTCACTGGACCATGGTATATTGGCACCCCGTTTGTCTAAAGAATTCATTTTGGATATTCCTCCAACCTGCTTTGTTGAAAGTAGAAGAGGGCCGATTTCCTTTTTTCACCTCATCCACCAACAAACCGATAAATAGGTTGGTGACCGACTCGGTCCACTTTGCACTGAATTTTTGTGACTCTGATGCCATTTAATCTTTGATCGGTTGAGCAGCATATGAGTAATCAAGAAAATCAATAACATAATACTATATATGCCATACATAAAAGCATTATGAAGAGATGCAAGCCAAGAAGACTTAACTTTAAATAACGATAATTCTTGAACTACATGCAACCTATGACTAGCAATGATCAACCAACCCGAATGCTCTCTCTCCAACCTATTTTTCAGCTATGTAATGCGAAATGATCAACCTAAAGAATTCATTGTAATGCTACATACAATATAATTTTGTTGCTATAGATGTACCCGTCTCGAAAGGCAATATTATCCAGGAGTGGACGGCGTGTATCGGAGGAAAGTGCTTCCAACTAAAACTCCACCGCTTCTCAACACTCGAGTAATTTCTGCAATCGCCCATACGCAACAAAGGGGTTGAGAACTTTATATCAGCCACTTGATGGGGATGAACAAATAATGTGTTTATCAAGAGCTCGTTCCACATCTAAAGCTCATTAAAATTTGACTCGTAATCACCAAAATTTCTTTTCCATATCTTTTTTCACATCATTGTACCATGATTAGAGAAACTGAATCTATCATTGAGCTAAGCCACATTTGACCATGATGAAATATGATTTGAGCATTTTAGGGAGGAGTTGTAGAATCATGCAAACCAAATCCATGAATTATCATTATTTCTCATGCATATATCAAATGACAAACTTCAAAATTACCTCGCAAGAAGTTATTTGAAACATTACAGATTCCACAACCCTCAAAACCCAAACTTCTAGAATTATGCTAGTAACCATGTAGAGCTATAAAGGTTTCAAACTCCCCAAGCACACCTCATCCCCTCTTCCACCGCAAAGATCCCGATACTAACTTATCCCAAGCCATCGCCTTCACTAATGCCCGTGTAACCCTTCGCATAACCGCACAATGTCACTAAGCACCTCATAATTTGGCTGCGCCGCGCAACGCACGACCATGGCTGCTCGGCCGAGCCCAGCCGCTCCGCGCCGCACGAGCGAGCCGCCCGCTCCGAGCGAGCCACGTTCGAGCGAGCTAGCAGCTCGGGCTGACCGAGCCGGCGGCGCAGCTCGCCGCCCGAGCGTGGCCGCTCCGCTCGCTCGGCAAGCAGCCGCTGAGCTCCGCACGAGCGAGCCGCGCCGCTCGGAGCTCGGCACGAGCGAGCTCCTAGCTCCGAGCGAGCTAGCGGCTCGGACTGAGCCGGCCGCGGCGTTAGCCGCGCTCATCCGAGCTCGCGGCGCCGCTCGCCGGAGTTCTAAGGCACGAGCGAGCCGCGCGCGCTCCGAGCGAGCTAGCGCTCGCTTGTCCGAGCTCGCGGCGCTGCTGCCGGAGTTTCTAAGACGAGCCATTGCGCGCTCCGAGCGAGCTAGCAGCTCGCTGACCAGAAGCCGGGCGGGGCGCACAGCTCGATTTAGCGAGCTCAGGCGCCGCCGCTCGGCCGAGTGTGGCCGCTCGCTCGCTCTACCGAGCAGCCACGGCAAGCGAGCCGCTCCGAGCTCGCAACGACCGAGCCGCGCGCCGGAGCTCCGCACGACCGCCCCGCGCCGCGCCGAGCGAGCGAGCAACCGCCGAGAGCAGAGCAGCTCGCTGGGAAGGAAGCGGCTCGCCCAGCGAGCGAGTGCGCGCCGCTTTGCTCGCTTAAGCAGCAAACTCGCCGAGCGAGCAGAGCGGCTCCGGCGAGCAACCGTCGCCGATCTAGCGTGATCCGGGCGACGGCTCCTTCGGGTGGGCCTCGCTCGCTCGAGCCGTTTCGCCGAGCGACCACAGCGCTCGAGCTCGGCGGAAGCAGAGCAGCCCAGCGGCGCGTTGCTCGCCCGATCTGCGCAGACTGGCGAGCGACGCCGCTTGAGGCTCGAGCGAGCGTCCGGCGGTGGTCGGCGAACGTGGGTGTCGCGGAGCTTGACTTCTTCGAACGGAGATGGAGGAGCAAAGGGCCTACCTGACCGGGCGCGCTTCGGCACGGTTGACGGAGCACCACCGTCGGGCCGGGAGTGAGCGGAGTGGGGAGGCGCCGAGAGTCGCCGGAGGGGGAGTCGCCGAGATTCCGCCCGAGTGGGAGGCGCCGAGAGGGAGGCGTCGGGGAGAGGAGCTTCGCACGGCACGAAGGAGAAGAAGAGCTTCGATGATTTGTTCCCGTTTTGTTCCATTGTGTTTTTTATTTCGTTCTTTCTTGATTTCTCGAAGTGTTTTCGAGTAGAGAAACAACAAAGTTGTTTCGATTTCTGTTTCAATTTTGTTCCAGAAACGAAAAAAAAAAAGAACAGAAACGCAAACAAACGCGTTTCTGTTCTTTTTGTTCCCTGAACAAAAACAGAAAAAGTGTTTATAAACACTTTTCAGGAACAAAACATGCACGCCCTAATAATCTAGAAAAGAAAATGGCAATTGAACAAAAATAGAATATGGATAGTGAGAATAAGATACAAGTTGAAATCTCATAATGAAACTCAAATTGCAAAATATAGATTTTTAAAAGCAAGTATATACATTAATGTCTGTACATCCATTTTGCCAAAACGAGAATGAACCCAATTAGTGAAAAAATCTTTCAACAAAAAGTTGATTCTTGGTTTTTAATGGAAATGCATTCTATGGTAATTGCAGGCAAAAAAAGGGCTTCTAAAATGAAGATGAAAGAAGTAAATTCTAAAAATAAAGTACTGGAGATGATAAAACAAGTGTTGATGATGAAAAGACATACTAATACATTGATCAAATGACATTAGGAATCTACTTGCGTTTAGAAGACCATCCTCTTTACGACGAATGCTACAACGAATGCTATCGGCATTTATGCTTCGCTAATCACTATTACAATAAGTACTTATCACATTAAGTGGTAATACAAGAGCACGTTTTTTTTTCCCAGATTTCCGGCGTGCCCTTTATGCATTGACAATTGTTATCCACAAGAAGTTACAAATCCCAAGGTCACTAGGACACTCAACCGCCGTGCTTCCATTTAAAATCCTAGGTCAATGTGCTCTCCTTTTTGTGTCCAACACTAGGCCAAATTTCAAGATAGCTGGTTACCGGTAGGCTCTGTCGATGAATCATGATATTTGCTGAACATCCCTTCTCTTGTCGTCGACATCAATATTAGTAGCTATAGATAAGCATATCATACTGATGTCGATGTCCACACCACAATCGAAACTCTTATCAAATCTGTCATTTTATTGGTAATGCCACCATTGCGGAAGGAATAATCAATTCGAATTCATTTCAAAAGGACAAAAAAAAGGGAACATCTCTATAGATGTGTACACACCTTTGTCTCTTTCCTTCTGATTCTTTTTCTTCTTTTGGTCGAGAATATCTACACACTCAACGATTTGCTTTGGAGCAAAGGAATCTTATGGCTGGAGGATGCCAGGCTCCCATCAGCCCAGCCGCTGCCCTCGATTGTCTTATCCTCCTCCCTGGATTTTCCCCACATGACGGCGTAGAATCCCATCGCAATCACTGCTGCTCCAATCAAGCTGCCAAAACCAGAAGGCAAGTAAAGGACCAAATCAGATACTTTTTTAACAATTAGAATGTAGTCCTCGTACAGCTCATCTTCCTACCCTGTTTTGCTCCTTCGCGTATGCATGTAATGACAGAGACTCTGGTTTTTTACATAGTCTCTGGCAAATCGCCAGAGTTGGGCAATAACCGTTTGGTTTTAAAAAGTTAATCTGAAGAGCAAGGCAATCTATGTTTTATATCTTAAGAATATCTGTTGCTATGTTTAAGATGAGCTCGTGAATGAGCTTTTTCTCTTATGGACACATCTTTTTCTTAATCTCTTTTGATAAACTACATTATTGGTTATAGAAAAAGATGGGGTATAGGCGTTTCAATGGAGAGGAGGAGAGAGCCTTTGTACCTTCCAAGGTGTAACATTTCCCCTAGAAATATGAACCCCAATCCCACAGCAAATACAATTCCCAAGGGCTTGAACATGGAAACAAAGACAGGTCCAGCTTTCTTCAGGCACCATGTGCACAATGTGACTCTAAAAACACCGGCAACCAGAGACTGCATTTACAATATTAATCCGACTTTTATCTTCAAACTCGAAGTCGACCAAAAGTTTAAACTTTAAGAGAAGCAAAATCACACGCTTACCGAGTATAAAATAGCGATCAAACCCACATCGATTTCAGAGTCCAAGATTGCGGCTCTCTCACCATAATGAAGGATAATAGCCCGGAAAAAATTGTTGCGAAGAACATTAGATAGAACATTATGTTCAACACCACGGGGTAATCTTTGAGGATAAATGCCTGCAAGATTACAGATTTTTTGTACTTGTCAAGTCTTTCTTTAAATTCGTTCTATTGTCATTCATATTCTTAGGAAAAAATAGGGATTGTTGGTACTAACCTGCATAATGAACCACGATGATAACAAGAAAGCATCGGCCGCAAGGAGAAACCCACCGAGAACCCAATTCAATTGTCGTGAGAGAAGAGAGACAAGGTGACGGGGATGGACAAAAGAAGGCAGCGAAGGCAAGCGGAGAATCGTCGGACCCTTGTACAGAGTGATTACTAATGCACCAAGAATTGATGCAACGGTTCCCACAAGCTTAGCTTGGCTGCTTGAGCTTTTCCAATTCAGTTTCTCCATCCTAGTTTTTCAATCCATGAACAAATTCAAGAGTAAGATAAGTTTATCTTGTTTCATTGTCTGACAGACATATTGTGCAGTGCTGTGTTTTGCAGTTTCGTTTGAATGCGCAGCCTCCAGTTGCTGAAGCACTGGACTTTCCTGATTTTTGTCCCATTTCAGGGATATTTTCATTTGCAGAGCAACACCTATCTCAGAAATTTTAGGGATCCAGCATCATCAAAAATAAAAGTTATAGAACTGTTCATAATCTTTGAGATTAGAAGGACGGACACACAGAAAATGAGAAGTGAATCTCTCCGGGCCTGGTTGAAACAGGAACTATGGAATTAGCTTAGGTCGGACTCGATTAAAGGCATTCTCAACTTTAAGCAGAACCGATGTGAAATCAACCTCCATCATCCAATTAACACATCATCATCTGCTTCTCTCATTTTTCTTCAAATGGAGGTTCTTTAAGTGCACTGCAGATAACGAGAAGAAAGAGAGAACGAACCTTGAAATGACGGCGAGAATGAAAGTGAAAGCTGGGATGAGGTTCATCATGGCCGTGCCCAGCACAGGGGAGCTGTAATCGATCCCGGCATACCCGCATATCTGCGATGCGGATCTGCATCAACCAAATTACTAAAAAAATTCACCTTGTTTTCCCGTATCAAACTCTCAGCAGGAGATCAACACGTTTCGCTTCAAAAGAATTCCAAGAAAAGCAAAATCCCAAGTCCGCAAAGTAATGCGAAACGAGGACACTTCACTCACTCACCCGACCAGAGCGAGCAAGAAGATCTTGCGAAGCACGGAGAAAGTGAGAGGAGGGCACGACCCTGACCTGCCAAACAGAGCAAACAAACAAGTCAAGAACTCAAACCCTTCTCCCCCCCCTTTCGCCTGCCATCAATGGACCTAGCGAGTGCTAGGTATAAGCAGAGCACGAACCTGCGAGAGATGATGAAGGGGCAAGGAAGGAGGACGAGGGAGGAAAGGGCATTACAGTAGAAGGCCAAGGTGTACTTGTTGAGCCCATCGGACATGGCCATTTTCGCCACCACCATCTCGCTCGCTTGAACCAGAACCACCATTATCATCCCCCCGAACGGCAGCGAACCCCTGGCCCTCCCCTCCATCTCCATCTCTCTCGCTCGCTCTCTCTCTCTCTAGCTCTCTTCTCAGTTCGTGGGTGAAATAATTGGAGGACCCCGACAGGCTTTCCTCAGTTTCACGGAACCGCCATCGATTGGATGCTTTTGTTTGACTGTAAAACTGACGGAAGACAAAGATCTCTCCCTCCAACTTTTGATGCGCTGTGATATTTTAATAGCTTGCGAACCAGAGGACGATTTCGACAACCGTGAAAAGAACGCGGGCGAGCTTTATTGACGTGGCTTTTTTGTAGTTCATAATAAATTAAACATGTGTGATTGCTTCCTTTTGCACGATACGATTCGTAGTGTAACAAGTCCGGATTTGGGATGAACGGGGGACCGTGCATAAGCATAAATTCTAGGAGAATTACTGAACGTTGTAAGCAAATTTAACCGTGCGCATAGCTACTGTTGTAAGAAAAGGGGCGGGGCATTTTAGGTGTGAGCGCAAGAGAAGTCAAAGTCTCTTGGGATTTGTATAAATTTGTAATGGATGTCATGTCATGTCGTGATAATTAAGTGAGAGAAGTTTTTAAAGTTCTTGTGTAGACATATGTGTGTCCACAAAGTAATTGCTTTACATTAATTGATTACTTTTAGCAAAATGTTCATTGAACAGTTGTTGCAATGGAAGTTTGGGGGTACATGCCCCAGTCTTCAATTGATTTTGAAACCGGACCAAACTTGCCGTACTCAATTAGCTTTGATCCGTTTCTAGTTGCAAGATATTAAACCAAACTTAATACAATTTCAGGGTGCTAATTTGGTGCCTTTGTAGTTGCATATCTTTAGCATGATCTTGTCAAGACAATAGAAGCTGGAAACCCCAAAAGTGAGAAGGATTGGATTTTAGTGTTAATAGAAGTTTATGTCATAATTTTACCTTATTCATCTGGAAGTTTCGTCTTCTCTCATTAGTCGCTCACCTACTATTAGACTATCATTCTCTTCCTTACCACTGGATGAATCATTTTTCAGTGTATTGGCAATCGCTTGATTGGTTGCCCAGCAACCACCTGAGAAAAAAGGAAAAAAAATTGTATAAATTATTAAAAAAATTCATGAAAATATTTTTTTTAAAAAAAATATCCATATCAAATGCCATGTAAAATAATCAATGCCCATATAAGTGATACTCAATAAAAATTAGCTGAAAGAATTACATTAACAATTTGTCAAAAAGTTTATGATAAAATCGACAAAATTAAAATGTTTAAAACTGAATTAGCATCTATGCAATAGATTTATGACTATTGTGATAATCACCCCTTTGGTAGATGTATTATGTTTCATCAATATTTCCTTACTTATTTCTTGATTTATGATGCTTCATTCAATAGATTCATTACATTTTAACAAAGCACGATTTGTAGGGCATTACTATATTCACAATCTTATTAAAATTTCTATTCATGTGATCGTGTGTAGACAAATAACTTGATTCTTGAGTGCTTTGCTTACTTGGGATTCGCTAGGCTAGATGATCTTGTTTCCACCCTAGATCTATCTTCGAAGCAGACTAAGTATACATAAATTCACTAAAGTCGATTATGTATTTGGATCTACAAAATCTTTATATTAGTATCGTGTACCCTCCCTCCAAAGAATTAATTTAGGTTCTATCATAGTCTCCTCCAAGCATAGAAGAGTCATAAAATATAATTGAAAGAGAATCTTTGGTTTTTCTTCCCTTTCTATGCTTGATTCACAATTCCCGGAAGTATTGTAACAATGAGCATGCTTATTGTCGTGGAAAGACTATAGGGCAAATGCTATACTTTTGCATGTGGGTCGATTAATATAGTTGACTTAGACGTATTTCTTCGTGTATATACAAAGATAAGTATAACAATGCATGCTATTTCCACAACAACGCATAGTGCATAAATACTATATAAATGTACAAAGTACTTGTGAGCTCAAATTTAGACCCTCGCGTGTTTCTTGATGGGGAGGGTCCGGCTGCCATTACGGTTGCCTATTTAAACCGTGATTGACACAGCAATGCACGAACAGGGCGACCCGCTCTTCTAGAGCGGGTTTAGCGGGCCCACGGACCCACGGACCCACATGGGTTGCGGAAGCTGAGAACGGAAGCCCAGCCATCGAAAAGCCCATACGAGGCCCAATGTGAAATCGCTAGGAAGTTGGGGAACATGCTTTCTTTGCCCACATCTTAACACGCACACATACATCGTCCCCTTTCACATCGCATCAAGTACACGCCCACACACTCCTTCGCATTTCCTAATATAGGGGCTCCCTATTTTCAAAATAGGATATTTAAATTAAATAATGTTTTTATTTAACAATTTAAACCTTTTAAAAAATCGGCAGTAGTATCATCAAAATTTTATCTATATTAGAGTAAGAGGAGATTTAAAATATACAAATATTTAATCACGCTTTTATCTTACGGCTTAAATTTTTTAAATAGGTAATTATGATCTCAACGAATTTCTTAATAAGTTCCCAAGTTTTCTACATGGCATACACTATTTTTTTCGTTTTCTCGTTCTTTAACCTGTTGACCTTGGGGTTTTGAATGGGGAAATTTGTCAAAAAATTCATAAACCTATTATACAACGTCCAATTCAATTTTAAAATTTTCAATCTTGTCAATTTAATCATTGCAACTAATTCTAACAAAATATCGCTGACATGACAATTTAGTCAACGTCGGTTATCTTATGTAGGGGTGATCGATTCCCAGTCCAATGCAATGGAACCAATCACTTTCTTTTTTCCCACTACTTATATGCCTTCTATTGTGAAGAAATGAATTAAAAAAGCTTGTTACTTTTATTCTTTTAAGAAAAATTTTTAAAAAAGTATATGTAATCAGTCCAAATGTCTCTTAGAATCAAGAATTGGATTGCCCAAACACCAGTTCTGCTTTTAGGAATTGTGTCGGGCAATTCTTTTTGCATACCCACAATCTTATATAACATGGCTGAGTTGATGTTGATAATTTTTTAAAATTTTTCTAGAATTTTTTTTTTAGCCTTATCTGTAAGCTAGTCATTAGCAACAGACCAAGGACAACGACCCACAAGGGTTAGCCTTGCTTGGGCAAGGGCTACCCTTGCCTGCAACTAATGAGGCCCACGACCATCACCAGCGACAAGCCTTCACCCCTCACTGGCCTCAATTAAAAAAAAAAAAGTGAAAAAAAGTAAAAATTTTAAAAATCTAAAAATTATAATATATATCATTTTCAAAAAATTATCACGTTAGCACTGACGATGTCACGTAGTATAGTTGGAATCCACACAAGCATTTTCAAGCCAAAATTGACAGAAATTGCTATATTAATAAATTATCAAAATATTTAGGATCAAATTAACATAATTGAAAGGGTTAGAACTGAATTTACGTTCATAAAATATATTGAGGATTTTTGATAATTTTTCCACTTTAAATGTTATCCAAATTGATCGGCTTTGTTTTTTCCGTGTTTCTTTTTTCATTCCTCCGAGCAATCCGATCATCCCTGCATTTTCTCTGGTTTTTCGTTTCAAAAAACCTTCTTCTCTTCTCGACCTCTGATTACTTTCTGCCGTCTCTTCGTTCCGGACGGAACCACAGCGATTTGCGTCAGATAGACAGTGCGCTCTCTTTTTCTCAATCTGCTCAAGTGTCTATAAGGTCGTCATTGTCCTCTCAAGTTTCGATTTTGTCTGTAATGGTGAATTGGGCGATTGGTTTATTCCTCTGTTTCCTTTGGGTGGGCGAAGGTGTGGAGAAGACGAAGGTGGAGGGAGAGGCGGAGAAGTTGACGGTGGAAGGGAAAATGGATGCCGTGAAGCTTCTGCGAGAAATTGCAAGAGAAGACGAACAAGAAAAAGGAGACGGTGTCTTCATTGCCCAAGATGGTCACGAATGTTTTCCGAATTCTTCATTTTTTGGCAATGCCCCTGTATTGGAATTTTCGCGTGTGTTGCACATTGGAATATTCAACTCGAATTCATTTCAGCAAGACAAAAGGGAACATTGCCGTAAACATGTCTAAACCTTTGTCATTTTCCATCTTGTTTCCATTTTGCCAAAGAATATCTACGCGCTTGAAGCTTTGTTTTGGAGCAAAGGAATCTTAGGGCTGGAGGATGCCAAGCTTCCGCCCTCCATTGTCCTCTCTTCCTCCTCTTTAGACTTTCCCCACACTACCCCGTAGAATCCCATCGCAATCACCATCGCTCCAATCAAGCTGCCCACACCCGACAAGAAAAAAAACATTAAAAAAAGAAGAAAAAATGTTAAAGTAAAGAGTATGGTGATTATAATTTATATCTTAAGGATGTATGTTGCCATTGCTTGAGATGAGCTCGTGAAGGAGCTTTTTCTCTGATGAACACATTTTTCATGATACCTTCTAATCGATCAGATTCTTGATTATAGCAAAAGATGGGGTGTAGGCATTTTAATGGAGAAGAAGAGAGAGAACTCATACCTTCCAAGGTGTAATGTTTCGCCTAGAAATATGAACCCCAATCCTACGGCAAATACAATCCCAAAAGGCTTGAACATGGCGACATAAACAGGTCCAGTTCTCTTTAAGCACCATGTGCACAATGTGAGGCTGAAGATGCTAACAACCACAGCCTGCATATGCAATATCATGGCGAGTTTGTTTCATTAAAAGGAAACTATTTTCCATGAAAATCATTTATTTGGTGATTTCCAGAAATTGATTTCTTTATTACTAGAAAAAAAGCCGTTCTAGCCCAATCTCAGCTTGTTGTTTTTAATCCATGGAAAACATTTTCTATAGACTAATCGATTTTCAGTCATTCAAACAATTGAACTCTCAATACTACTTTTGTCTTCCAATGCAAAGTCGGATCAAAATCTAGACTTGAAGAGTCATAGTATTATGCACTTACCGAGTATAAAATAGCGATCAAGCCCCTGTCGAGTTTCAAAATCCATGACCGTGGTTCTCTCACTGTAATGAAGGATAATAGCCCGGCGAGAATTGTCTCGAAGAGCATTTTGTAAAACATTATGTTCAGCACCACGGGGTAATCTTTGAGGATAGATGCCTGCAAGATTCAAGATTTCTTTACTTCTCGAGTCTACTTCAGTTTAACGTCGGTAAAATTCTAATCGAAAAAAGTAAGGACATTGGTGCTGACCTGTATAATATACCATAATGATAATAAGAAAGCATCGGCCGTGAGGAGAAACCCGCCAAGAATCCAATTCGACTGTCGCGAGAGAATCAAAAGAAGGTGACGAGGTTGAACGTAAGGAAGAGGTGGAGGTGAGCGGAGGATCGGCGGACCCTTGTAGAGAGTGACTATTGATGCACCGACGATAGATGCGATGGTTCCGACAAGCTTAGCGTGGCTGCTTGAACTTTTCCAATTCACTTTCTCCATCCTAGATTTTTGAATTCGACAAAACCAATTCAAGAATGAAATAGGTTTGTCGTTTCATAATGGATGACATGTCATGCACAGCTATCTTTTGCGTTTCGTATGAACGTGCAGCCTGCCTCCACTTGCTAAAATGAAGGTTATAGAGCTATTCTACTCTATTCTTTCTTGATTCTGTCATGTTTCAGGGGTTCATTCGTTTGCAGAAATGAAGGTTATAGAGCTATTCTACTCTCTGAGATTAAAAGGACAGATGCACAGAAGAAAATGATGAGTGAATTGAGTGGTGGCAAAGTGAATTTCTCCGGGCCTGGTTGAAACGGGAACTATGAACTATGCTTTGGTCGTACTTGATTAAAAGCACTCACAAAATTTGAGCTGAATCAAACACCCATCATCCAATCGACACACCATCATCTGCTTCTCTCGTTTCTTCAAGTGCACTGCAGATAACGAGAAAGGAGAGAGAAAGAACCTCGAAATGACGGCAAGAATGAAAGTGAAAGCTGGGATGAGGTTCATCATGGCCGTGCCCAGCACAGGGGAGCTGTAATCGATGCCGGCATACGCGCATATATGTGCTACCAATCTGTATCAACAAAATTACTCAAAAATCCACTCTGTTTTTTTGGTATGAAATTTTCTGCGGTTGATCAAGACGTTTTGGTTCAAAAGAATTCCAAGAAAAGCAAATCCCAAATCTGCAAATTCATGTGAAGTGAAGAAACTTTTACCCACTCACCCAACGAGAGCGAGCAAGAAGATCTTGCGGAGCACGGGGAAAGTGAGAGGAGGACACGACCCTGACCTGCCAAACGGAGAAAACGAACAAGGCCAGGACTTGAAACTATTTTCCCCACCAAAACTGGCATTAATGGAGTTAGCAAGTGACTGACAGCGCAAACCTGCGAGAGATGATGAAGGGACAAGGAAGGAGGACGAGAGAGGAGACGGCGTGACAGTAAAAGACCATGATGTACTTGCTGATCCCATCGGACATGGCTATTTTCATCACCACCATGTTGCTTGCTAGAGCCAAAACCACCACAATCATCGAGACAAACGGCAGAGAACCCCTGGCCCTCCCCTCCATCTCCATCTCCCTCTCTCTCTCTTTCTCTCTCTCTCTCGCTCTCTTCTCAGTTCGTGGGTGAAATAATTGGAGGACCCCGAGAGGCTTTCCTCCGTGTCACGGGACCGCCATCGATTAGATGCTTTTTTGTTTGACTTTAAAATTGACGGAATGCAAATATCTCTCCCTGCAACTTCTGATGCGCTTTAATATTTTAATAGCTTGCGAACCAGAGGACGATTTTGACAACCGTGAAAAGAGCGCGGGCGAGCTTTATTGACGTGGCTTTTTTTGTAGTTTATAGTAAATTAAACATAAATGATTGCTTCCCTTCGCACGATATGATTCGGAGTGCGACAACTTCGGATTCGGGATAAACGGTGGACCGTGCAGAAGCACAAACTCTAGGAGACATGCTTAATCTGGTAAGCAAATATGACTCTGTGCGTATAGTTACTGTTGTAAGAAAAGGGGCGGGGGTGCTTTAGGTGTGAGAGCAAAAGAAGTCAAGTCTCTTGGGATTTGTACAAGCTTATGATGGATATCATGTCATGATGGTTAAAAGAGAGAAGTTTCGAAAGCTCTCGCCGAGACGTGCAGGTGTTTACAAGTTGATTGCTTTACATCAATTGGTTACCTTCAGCAAAACATTCATTGAACAGTTGTCGTGATAGAAAGTTTGGGGCATAATCGAACTGAACTAGCCATACTCGATTAGCTTTGATGGGGTTTTTGATTCCAAGATGCTTAACTAAACTGAATCCAATTTCAAGATGCCGATTCAGCACCTTTGTAGCTGCATAGCTTTAGCATGATCCTGTCAAGATAATAGTAGTTAAAAACCCTAAGAAGTAAGAAGAAATTAGGAGGATTTTAGTGTTAATAGAAGCTTATGTCATAATTTTTCCTTATTCATTCGAAAGTTTGGTCGTCTCTCATTAGTCGCTCACTTGCCATTAGCCTGTCACTCTCTTCCTTACCATTGGATGAATCATTTTTCAGTTTATTGGCAACTGTTTGATTGGTTGCCCAACAACTGACCGAGAAAAAAGGAAAAAAAATTATATAAATTATAAAAAAAATTCATGAAAATGCAAAAAAAATTACTCATACCATTGGCCGAAAGAATTATATTGACAATTTATTAAAAGGTTTAGGATTAGATTGACAAAAATTAAAAGGTTTAGAACTAAATTAATATCCATACAATTGATTTATGATTATTTTGGTAATTACCCCTTTGGTAGATGTATCGTGTTTTGTCAATATTTCCTTACTTCTTTCTTGATTTTATGATGCTTCATTCAATAGATTCATTATATTTTAACAAAGCACGATTTGTAGGGCGTTACTTTATTCATAGTCCTATTAAAATTTCTATACGTGCAATCGCTTGTGCACAAATAACTTGATTCTCGAGTGCTATGTTTACTTGGGATTCACTAGGCTAGATGCTCTTGTTTCCAACCCAGATTTATCTTCAAGGCAAACTAACTAAGTATACTTGAATTCACTAAAGTCGATTATGTATTCGGATTGACAAAACCTTTATATTAGTATTGCGTAGCCCTCCCTCCAAATAATTAATTTAGGCTCCTTTGGTGTCCCATGGAGAAAATATTAGCAACGTCTATCGTGCCAACATAACAAATTGAAAGGACGGATGGATTTTGTCATAAGTGGAGAGAACGAAAGCGAGCTTGATTCACGTGGCTTTTTTTTAAGTTCGTAGAATATTAAACATCAATGATTGCTATTACATAATGATAATAATGTTAATATACAACTATAGTTCTGCTGCTTTTCTTTTCTCGTCGATTGTCTCTAGTTCATTATTGGTCGGCGTATTCGAGAAGGAGATGATCGGTTCACGTTTCAAAATGGATCTGCCAAGGTACCTGCAAATTCTGGGAAATTTCTGCTCCTTCTCTCGCCCATTGTCCTTTCAGCATCAGTTTATAAAGGATCTTCCTTCATGGTGCATGTGCAATTGTGCATAGGGCGGTGCTTCAGGGGTATGTCCGCCATAGGGTATAATACCGGAGTCGGTTGACTCTCGATACGATCCATTTGCACGGCACAATACGTTGTTAAACGGATTTGAATTTGGCATGAATATATAAGAATAGAGCAGTAGTTTAGACATAATTTTTGTAAAAATTAAATTATGTAGAAAGCGCATGAAATTATAAAAGTTTTGTAAGCAAAAAGAACTATACATAAAATAATTACTCATGGGAAAACAAGCGGACTATTTTGTAATTGATCGGTTCCCAGTCCAGTCTAATTCCAAGGTGGAACTGGGAACTGGACCGATTGGTCTTGGAACCAGGAATCAGACCGACTGAGTGGTCCGGTAAATTTATTGTTTTAAACTAAAAATAAAATGAAAATGAGAGAATTTGGAGGAATTAGGGTTTTTAATATATATAAAATTAAACGGTCAGGTTGGTCCGCTTCCCATGTTGGAATCGGGAACCGGACCGCCCTCACTTTTGGAATCATCCAAAATTGGCCAATCCGATCCGGTTCGAGTGATTTTCAATTCAAGTGGTTCCTAGTGCACACCCTATAAAACATGCCCTCTTTTTTTTCCCACGATGATGCACAGTGCATACAAGTGCTATAAAAATGTACGAACTTACTTAGCTCAAAAGGGCGCGACAGCCCCTGACCTGGCAAGCGCACGGACGGGGCGACCCCGCCCATCTCGAGCGGCTTTAACCGGGCCCACAGCAGGCCTACGTGGGCCGGAGAAAAGCCCATTCCAGGCCCAACGCGAAGGTCGCTGAAGGAAGTCGGCGCACGTACGTCCTTCGCCTTCGCTCGCCCAACGGACACTCCTGCGCATTCCCCATTCCCTCTCTGCAGTTTCTCTCTCTCTCTCTCTCTCTATTCCTCTCGCCTTCTCCAGAGCGACGCTGCGAGTTCGCCATGGGCAAGGTGAGTCGACTCGCTCCTTCCTCTCCGTCTTCCGGGCGTTCGTATCTTCCTCTGTTCCGACGATCGCGTCATCCTCGGTTTTTAGCTTTTTTGTGTGTGCTTTGCGCAGCAGAAGAATGAAGGTGGCGACGGGCGATGGGAGGAGGAGGAAGAGGAGGAGGAGGTAAGGCCGGCGAGCAGAAGGACGGGCGGGCGGCGATCGTCTTGAAGATCGACCTGCATTGCCGAGGTTGCGAAGCCAAAATCGAGAAATTCCTCAAGAAATTCCCAGGTTCGGTTTTCTACATAGTACGTACTGCCTTTTTCCGTTTTTTTTTTTTTAATTTTTTTTTCCCGGTTGAGCTCGGGGTTTCGAATGCGTTCCCGGGTGATCGGCTTCGTTTCCGATGGAACCGCGGACGGAGTATGGATATACATCGGCGAGCTATTGCGCTTTCTGCCTTTCTGAATCTGCTCCGGTTTCTCTCGGTTTGTCATTATCTGCTCGAGTTTCGGTTTTTGTCTGTAATGTTGAATCGAGCTTTGTTTCTTTGTTTTTTCTTTTTTTTTGGGTGGCGAAGGTGTGGAGAAGACGAAGGTGGATGGAGGGGCCATGAAGGTGACGGTGGAAGGACACGTGGACCCCGCGAAGCTGCGCGAGAAGATGCAAGAGAAAACGAAGAAGAAGGTGGAGCTGGTGTCTCCACTGCCCAAGAGAGACAAGGGTCAGGCCAGCGACGAGAAGAAGAAAGCCGATGAGGAGAAGAAGAAACCCAAAGAGGTACATCGGCTTTTTCATTCTCATTTTTTCGATTTTTCCTGGGGATTCCGCGCGTTGCATGGGAGGAGCTCGTCGGCTTGCTTGCTTGCCGAGTTTATTTATTTCCTTCTTTTTTTCGGTTTCAATTGAACGTGCATTGTCCATGAACTTGAACACGTCCTGATGTACAATTCTCTGGTGCAGCCTCCGGTGACGACGGTGGTTCTGAAGTTCAGTTGCCTCCACTGCGAGGGTTGCATCCAGAAGATCCGCAAGATAATCACAAAAACAAAAGGTTATCTATACTGCAATTCGTTTGCGTGATTCAGCCCAATTCCCCTTTTTCTCTTTTTCCTTTTTTCTGGGGAAGGATGTTCATGATGGTACTTGGGGCGCAGGAGTTCTGGACGTGGACTTCAACAGGGACAAGGACACGGCCACGGTGAGGGGGGCCATGGACGCCAAGGCGCTGGCGGGGAACTTGAGGGAGCAGATGAAGAGGGCGGTGGAAATCGTCCCGCCGAAGAAAGACAAGGATGGCGGCGAGGCCAAGGACAAGGAAGGCGGCGGCGGCGGCGGGAAGAACAGGAACGTCGGCGGCAGTGGCTGCAGCTGCAAGGCGGCGGCGGGGATGATGGGGGGCTACTGGTGGGAGAAAGCGGAGGGCCAGCGGATGGAGTACCAGGGGCCGATCGGGTACGGATACGGGGGCGGCGTGTATTGGGAGCCGATGCACTTGCACGCGCCGCAGCTGTTCAGTGATGAGAACCCGAATGCTTGCTCCGTCATGTGAAATGAGAGATTTTAGGCAGAGGAAATTAGCATTAGACAAGAAGAGAGAATAGAGGGAACAGTTACAAAAAAAAAAAAAAAAAAAGTGACACGTCGATGAGGTTGATCAATGTCTAGCTGGTCAAAGACTACGAAATCGTTTACCACTTTCTCGTTCTTTTTTCTTTTTGTTGTGGCCTTTGGAATGCGTTGTTAGTATTACCGGTCGGTTGATTTGGCTGGTCTAGCCTTCTTTGTTTTTTTGCCTTGTTTCCTCTCGTCTTGCGCATCATTTCGCTAATGTCGATATCCAAATTGGGAGGGACGCGTAGTCGCGTACTGACTTGTAAAAATTCGCCTGGCAAAACGTGAACAGATTACCTAGATTAATTAATAAGCTCTCGACGTCGTTTTATATAATATTGTGTCGAGTTCTAGTACCAAAAGGAATCATTCCTCCATAGCGGGATTAGCAGCGGGAGCAGAGCGGCTCTACTTTTTTGGAGGGGAGGAGGGGGGGCAGGGCCTGTGAAACTGCAGAAATTTGTGGGGATGCAAAAGACAACTTAAAATGAAAAAGTAGCCTCCCTTTTTACATGGAGCAGGGGCAAGTGTCGCTCACTCCCTCGTCTGACACATGGGTTTTTTTTTTTTCCCTCTTTTTATTTTGTTATGTATGTGAAGGGAAAAAAGATAGAACCCACGTTGGTTGAAGTAATTGAAGAGAATGTGGCGACCTTCAAAGCACAAAATCTGATTTTGCCATGCAAAATAGGCATGCTAACTGCCTCAAACGCTGGAGAAATGATAGCGTGATAGTTTTAATGTACTGTGAAAAAAGTCAAATCACTAAAAATGCCTTTAGCTTGGTTTTTAAAGAAAAGCCCAAAGAATTTTGATGAAGGGATTTTTCAAAATGCAAATAGCATATTGTAGAAGTGTATTAAAATACATTGGAAAATAATTTTGATTTAAATGCCATTTGAAAAAAATTATACTTTATGAATAACTTTTGCTAATTTTTATTTATTTTTTTAAATCGTAAACCTTTCTCGTAAAACTCAACCACTGACTAGCCATATCGGCCATCAACCGGCCATGGCTAGATCTAGCCTCCTACCAGCCTCATCCCAAGTTGCACGACACCAAGCGATGCCGCCTCAAATGCATCACCTCAGGTGAGGCTAGGTTCTCCAATGGTTGAGGTAACATTAGGGTTTTCGATGGATATTTTTGTAATAATGAGAATATAATGAGTGAAAAATTGGAAAGGAAAAAAAAAGTCCATTTACATTTCGAAAAATGCACCATTTTAAATCATCTCCAAACCTGCCTTGGGCCAAAGACTTGAAATATATTTGCATTTCCCCAAAATTTTCCCAAACATTTGTCAAATGCATTTATATTTGCTCATGGTGGGTTTTGGCAAAGCGGAACCGAACGCTCTCCTATTGCCAATGAACAGCGGCAGCATTTAGAGGATGATCTCTTTCACCTTTGTGTGCCACGATAAGTAAAAAGACCCGTGCACATCCAGTCTAATTATTATTTTTTATTGTTAATATGTATGTACGTACGTGTGTGTGTATATATATATAAGTATGCTTTTAAGATTGATCTCCTCGACTCAATTTTGGAGGGACGTAAGAGTCGTTATTAATGGATTGGGGTGTGTTCAGAAGAAAGCACCCCTCCTTCCCTGTCCTCACCAGCCTTAAAGCCTGTTGCGCTACCCCCAAGTACTTCCTACCTTTCCTTTTCTTTTTCTTCTTTTTAAAACATAAACCTCGGATTAAGGAGACTCGCCACGTGGGAATTAATGTTTTTTCTTCTTCTTTTTAAATCCCTTAAAAAAGACTCACAAATCAGTTTTAATCAACTCCATTGGAAGAGTTAACAAAAGAACCCTTATTGGCTAATTTGGTCCCTGATCGTTTCCCTTCTGGTAGCCCCAAACGAATTGTTTGCTGTTCCATCGATTCCATGCATTAGTTGGGCAAGTAGTACCAGCTGCACCCATTGATCTCTAATTGCAACCACTACAACTTTTGATTTGATTCCGTCGTTCCAATTCCTATTAAGAGATGTGTTTTGTATTTCCACATTCTCTAACAAATCTCGTTTAGTAACAACAACGAGACATGAATCGATGGTTAGAAAGCTGTCCGTCAGCAAAATTTGAGGGGGAGAATATCCCATATCCTGTTACCTAATCAAAAGACTTCCACCATATGTCAACCCAATCAAATTATGAATACTGATCTTTGCAATTTCTCTATATAGGAGTTGTTCTGGTGGTGTAAGGTAAGGTCATGCCCTTTGGTTTTGGAATGATGCATGAAAACGATAAATTTTCCCGAGGCAGACTCCAGTTCCAGGTGACCGAAAAGAGGGAGGTTGCCCTCTGAATCCCTTCCTTCAAGAGGTGACAATCACATGTCCATGCGGAAAAGGAAAATGGATTGTTTCTTCTCCCCCAATAGAAAATGGTCAGTTTCGTCTGTTAGAGATCTTGCAGTTGCCAAATTATAATCAAAAGGGACATTTCTCTTTTCCCATTAGACTACTGCCAGAAGAGGAAAACCATCATCGCCCCATGAATAAGGTTATCCAGATTTGTTTAATTATCGCTACCTTGTCATCATAATAACCACTATCATTGGAGCTTGTTAAAGAATGTTAGTTGAACATCTCCTCATTAACCCGAACTCGATCGTCGATGTTCCCCATTACTTACTTTCGGTACAGGCTTGTTCTTAGCACAAATACTGGCATAAGAGTCGAGCCCGGCCCCACTGTTGCACGCATGTGTGCAGGTGGATAAAGCTATTTGCTGAACCCTTTATGAACCTTTCCATTGTCTGTGTTGTCAATCATCGCAATGTTTTCCTGTTCTTTGGCTTCAATAATTAAGAGAACGCAGCAAGCAATCGAAGAGCAGTAAAGACGGGGGATCAAAGAACTAGAGAGCCCTGTTTGCAACAGCCGCGCAGACTCTTTCTTTGACCACTCTGAATGAAAGAAACATTACCATCAACAAGACCATTCAACAAGAACAGCAACACTGAGATGACAGGACATGAAGACTAATTTTAGCAAAATCCGCAATTTCTGCTTCTTGGGTCACTGGAGAGAGGTTATGTGTTCGCAGAGACTTGTAGTATCCATTAGAGGAGGAACCCTTTAAAGCTTCCGCATTTACTGCTGCAAATTGCTATTCAAGAATCCCTGCAAAAACAATAGCTATGTAAAGGGGAGGGGAGGAGAAAAGGAAAGGGTGCTGAAACAAGCAATTGTATGGTGCCTTAGTTTCGAGCACTTTCCTTTTATGTTGCGGAAATAAATGAGCAAGTAATTGCACAAATAAAGGAAAAGACAAGAAACTGGGAGTCTAGGGCATTCATATTAATTCAACTTATCCAACTCTAGGAGAAAATGAACAAGATATGTTATTGTTAATTGCTATAGGGATCCAAGCATTCGCCTTATCAATGAGATAAGGTAGGATTAAACCTGACGTTGCTAACTGTCATTAGACACGTTATCAATGAGATATTATCAGATCAGTACAACAATGCACCCCTTTATTGGACTCCCAAAGCATTTTTACTATCCTAGAATCAAGGTATCAGCTGGCCTTTTCCTTAACAAAAGTTCTGTTTATCACCGAAGTGGTATATGAATTTTCTTTGAAACTCTCTTTCTTACTGGTGAATATTAGCCACCTGAAATCCTCTTCTTTTACAGCCTAAACCTTATGAACATACTTCACAACCTCAAACTCATCCTCAGAATAAGTAGGGAACTCTCACAGCCAATCATGGTGAAGAATCAATGGTCACGAACAGGACTTTCTTATAAGATTGAGGAATGCGTACATAACTTCACACTGCTGATTTCTCTAAGAACGCATGACGGTGGTCCACAGCATTTGTGAGTAAGATGCGGATTTATTGTTCTCTCATAAATGAAGATGAAAGCCACAGTTGTCCCTCATTTAAAACAGGACATATATATATATATATATAGAGAGAGAGAGAGAGAGAGAAAGAGAGAGAGAGAGAGAGAGAGAGAGAGAGAGAGACTTTATATTTTCCAAATTATAAGCTTATGAAGCCATAGTTGCCGTTCATTTATACTCAAATGGGCCTCTAATGGCGAGAGTAACATGTCTAGGCATTGTTTGCATCTTAGCATGCCCACTCCTCTGCCTGAATCAGCAGCCCACTGCAGAAATTGCAGAAAAGGATGCCTTTAACTCGGATACTTAGAATTGAGTGAAAAGAAGCTATCGAAGATGTACCGTCTCTGCAGATTACGTGCATGATCATGCTTCTATTTGACCGCATTTGGCAAGATGGTGAATTTCCAAGCAGATCAGAAACAACTAAGAAGTTGCTCAATAACTTGGTCGAGCGTGATCCTCATTTTCGTCAAGTATGAGTTTGACTCCATTGTTTTTTAATGCATTGACAATGGCCTAGATCTTTGTTCTGTTCTTAAAGCCTTTCTTCTCTATCTCCTTGTTTATGTCCACATGAATGCCCCTACCCAGTCCATGCTCAAGGCCCTCCACCTTAAGTCGCATTGCCAACACCTCCCCAATGACACCTGCAGCCTTGGCATTGCAAGATCTGCCACACTCCAGAGAGTTCTTAATGGAGTGCTCAACTGTTGATGCTGTCGCCACAATCCTCCCATGATTCCTCGCCATGACATTGGCTGTGACATACTTTAATGATATGAACAACCTCAACACGTACCTCTTTAGAACTTTCATTGTTCTTTGAGTGATCCTGCAATGTCTAATGAGCAAGACCATTCGAACAGAAGAAAAATCAACATCCAACAGTAAAATATCATCCGGTGAGTAATTTGCAACCCAAACATCCAAAGGAAGGGACAAAAGAGTTGACCCTTCAAGCTGAAATTTCCAGCGCCTTGCCATTTGCAAGCTGCTATAATTGTTTAACCAGCTCGGAAACAGGACACATATTCACAATATCATCTCATTCTAGCATCTGTACCTCCTTAGTTCCAACATAATTAAAATGAAATTCACTTCTGTCCAAGCCCTTACTGTTTCTTCGTTTGAGGGGAAGCTTAAATTTGTCCTTTATGCTACTCAAGAATAACGTCCCTCATTAGATGATTTTCATCATTACATAAAGAGAAGTGTTAGACTATTGAAACTAACATCTTCCCTGAACTTATTAAGAGTTGTTTTTATAAGATAGACTTCTTTAGTTGGATGTTAAGAGGTGTACTTATGTGTCCATCAATTAACTGAGGCTTTTGAGAGTTCTCATATGGGTTACATGTCAACCTCTTTAATTATATTTGGCGAGAGCGACTATAATAGACTTCCCTTTTATGATTTTCTAACAAGTAGAAAGGACAACATTAGTTACGTGCTGTCAAAATATTCACAGTCCCAATGAGCATCCAAATAGAAGGATTTATTATAGAGAAAATAATCCAGAGCACCAAGCAGATATAATACTCTTAACAGAAACAGGAGGCACATTATTGACAAAATTGGACAAAGCATAGTGAATATAGATGCACTGCTAAGGTTAAATTGAACTAGGCAGAGCACAAACCCATAATTATGTGCTATTACGGAAGTAGCTAATTGAATTAAATCAAACTTATCCACATCCATCGACAAGAATACCATGGCTGTGTCATCTCTTGTCTCTCCAGTTTCCACTCCTATCACATTCAATTTTCTTTTTCTCTTTTCTCAATATATGACCCTCCACAGTCCGTCAGTCATACTGGGTGGAGCACACCCAATGCATTTTCCGCCCTTCGATTTCATGGGTGCCATGGGACCCGAATGATCAAAGCTTAGGGAGTGTATTCGTGCACTCTGCCCAACGCACCTGATGTTTTCTCTGTAATGGGAAGCTCATCGCCTAATTTTACTGAGACACTAATTTCTGCAATCCTTCAAAATAGCACGATGCAGGAAGCTGATGAAACTAAGCAAACCCAGGAAACTTGTGTTACTGCAGGGCTAATTCTAGCTAATAAACAACAATATTGCAACCATTGAATCTGCTCAGGTCCTGAATTTCTCCTCACGGGTGGCGATAGATATGTTTACTCCATTACAGCACTCCCTTGAGAAGAAAAATCGAGTCGCGGAATAGGCCAGTCCAATGTAATCCAAAACTAGAGATTAACCAGAAACTCCGCGCAAAGTCCACAACTTGAACATACAGAAAGCAAAAAGACTAACAGAGAAAGCTAATCTGAATAAGCAGATTTACAGAGAACCATAGGAGAGCGACTACCAGCAGGAGGTAACCGTGCTCAACTGGAGCACAGGAAGCTTCATATGGAGAGAGAGAGAGAGAGAGAGAGAGAGAATATGGGCTTTGAAAAAAGATAGAGTCTGACAAAATCGTGGGCTCTGCCTGTATGGATCTTTGCCTGATGCGAGTGCCTACACTGAGATCTCAAACTACGGGCCGTTCTATATTGAAAGTACGTATTGCACTAGAATAAATTATGACAGATTCTGTACTTGAAACAGTGAAGTTCTTGCGACGTATACATTCCATTGGCGTATCGTACACCGTATGTATCCTCACGTAATTTCGAATCGTTGTCGAGGTCCGTCGTGTCGTTCTTCCTATGGGATAATGTCAAGTACTGACAGGGTGACTCGTGGTCAGTTCATGCTGTGTTGTGTAGTGCAAAGGAATGAAAACATGTTTCTGCATGTCGTCCGTGCAATAGAGACTATGCATGGCGTCGGCAAGGGGAGATCGTACGTTCGGGCAATGTGAGCTGTTAGTCATCTATATGCATTGACTGCCTCCCACTTGTCTAGAATGAAGCTTCTCTTCTTTTCTTTATTGGGAGAATTGCACCAGAAGCGGTGTACGTTTGATCTGATATGTAATCAAATCCTAAATATTTTGATCTATGTAGTAAAATGTCGAGCTTTTAAAATTAGATGCAATCAAATCCTTCCGATGACGTCTCATGCGAATTTTGATGACCCGTATGTTGGAATTTGACTTGGTGTTCATGAATATTTTTTCTAGCATATATGGCACTGATATTATTGCACAACATCAGAAAAAGTAGACTTTTTAGAAGGGAAAAAACACGATTAGTTTAGAGGGAAAATAAAATAAAAAAGCCAAAAAAAAAAAAAAGGAAACCGAGCGAGAGAGAAAGAGAGACTTCAAGAAAGTATTCTTTGTGTAATGAGGATTTTTGAAGTTTGAGGGCGCCCCCGCTGTCAGCCTTGACAAAGGCTGGCGAGGGTAACTGACCACAGACGAGGGTATGCGGCCCACGGTCATTATGAGAGAGTCTATATGAGGGCTCACCTAATCTCGCCAGTGTCGTTGCTCCCAAACGTTTGCTCCTTCTAGTCTTTGGTTTTTCTTTTCTTCTATTATCAATTTTTAGCCATTTTATCTTCTCTCCAATTTTCTTTTTTGTTTTTAACTATTTTTGACGTGACATCACATTTGTAACATTCTTAATTTTTTACCTATGAGAAATAGCTATGAGTCCAGCGTGCCAATGGTAAAGATCGGCGACTAGTCATTCCAAGAATTGACCATGGACCGATCAGCTTGACCGAAAGGGTAACCGAGACATTCACTATGTACTAATCAAAGAATCAGCTATCGATTGATCAAGTGATAGGCCATGGACCAATCTAATGACTACGCAAGTGGACCTAAGCAATTCAATCGATGGATGATTGCCCAACTATAAAGGTTGATCGAGAGATGGTCACATTCCACCATGGATTGATGGGCGATCATGAATCAATCTCGAACGGTCATTTTTCGGTTGCAAGTGATTACGCTTGATCATGTACCAACCATGGATGACCATGAGTCAACCCGGTACATGTCTATTAAAAATCGACCAATCTCAAATAACCACATGATAATCGAGAGTCAACTTGGATTAGGCATAGGGCCAGTCCAAGAGCCAGTCCACTCAGCCAGAGCCAGTTCAAGGGCTGACCATTGAGCCCATGCCTAAGGCCACCGACCTAGTCGAGAAGGCAAACTTTACCCATGACAATCGCATCAAGGATGGCTTTGCCACAAATCTCAAGTATGTCGGAATGGTCAATAGGAGATATACACAAAAAGCCCTTACCCGATCCCGATTGCACTTCCAATGGTCTATCTCCCATATTTGTTATATTCTTTAAAAATAGACAAAAGAGAACATTCTAGAACCCCTAAATCATTCATGAGGGGGGGGGGGGTTAACTCATCACCATAGGTGGACACTTCTAGATTTAGTAATCATTACTAAAGATTTGCTTTGGGAATTAAGCAAATGATTCTTGACAAATATACTAATAAGAATGAGACACCATAGGCAATTATTGTTATCCTATGGCCTAGGTGCCACCTTATCCTTCTTAGAGTGCCACATATTTATGATGACTTATTCTTTAATAATGAATCAAGGACTTATGTGGGCCAATGGAAAGGAGACAAATGAACCCTCAAATTGTTACATTAGGCCATTAGATGTCCACCTTATAAGCTTAGGTGTGCCACCTTGCAAATTAGGCTTACCACCTCAATTTTGTAGCCATGCCACTTCAAGAAAGATAATTGCCATTTGGATAAGTAATGATGAGAATTGTGCTTATAAATAGGATAGGCCCCTCATTCATTTCCACCATTTGAGCTCTCTTGTCATTCACATGCTATTCTCCTATTTCTTTACTTTCTCTCGACCTTGCACCGCCACCCCTCACCAAGCTACTTGCCCTTACTTTCTCGAGATTCATCCAAGTAAGTAAGATCCTATTTCTCTTCTAGAGCAGTAGAATCCATTGTTAGTCTAGTTAGGTGCTCACCCGTTCAAGCCGTGGATAGGATGTTGGATCTTTTGCATGGTTTACTCATGTTTGTGCTTAAATGTGTGCTTGAGTTGTTCACACCCGGAATAAGGTCAAGGTTCGCTCGAGTTGAGTTTAACACAAGGAAAGGTCGCCCAAGGCCACGAGGCCTTGGATCAACATTAAAGTATGTCGATTCCAAGTCTCATACGATGCAGGAATCGTTCAAAGTCGTGAGGTCTTCGATAGGTATTGAGGCATGCCGTTTCTAAGTCTTGATCAGTACAGGGATTGCCTAAACCCACAAAGTCTTGATAAGGCATTAAAGCGTGTTAAATTTATGTCTTCATTGATACGGGAATTTTATGCTTAGCGATTGAATCAAACCACAAATCAATGGTCATTCACGACATGAAGTATGTTCACGCCGGGTAAAGGCCAAGGTCCATCAACCTTAGGATCTTCACGAAAGTGAGGTATACCCAAGCCCCAAGGTCTTGGATCGGCATTGAGGAGTGCCGGTTTTGAGCATTGTCCGATGTGAGGATCGACGCTAAGTATTCAGTTCAAGTCACAAATCAAGGATCGTTCCCGACATATTGTATAGTACAATATTAGGATTCATGGCACACAGTATGAATGAGCACGCCTTCAGGTCATGTATGAGTCAATTAAAAAGAAAAGATAAGAATTGACTTGTGTGGTGCACTTCTGTGTAAACTAAAAGGGAAAAAAGTGTCTGTCATCACATAGCTTAATGGCGATATCTCATTCATTGAACGAGATGCCCTAATTGAGTCAGGATACTTGGATCCTAAATCCGAAAGCCTTGGGAAGCTACTCTCGAGAAGTCTCAATTGAGTTGAGATGCCTTGATCAAGACAAGAAGCCCAGCAAGAAGCTGGAAGCCCCGATTGAGCCGAGAGAGCCTGGTCTAGCTAGGAGGATAATAAAATAATCATTTTATGTGTGCCAATATATGCATAAGTATGATATGTTGATATACTCATTGTTAAGTCAATGATAGTTTTACATGGATATCATGTATTTAGTCAAGGCATGGTAAGTAATTTGCTATTCATCTGTCATTGATACTGTTTGTGAGTGTTGTACTTGTTAAGCTTCAATAATGAGATGCTTTCCTAGTAAAGCACTAGGAATTTTACTTACTAAGTTCCTCGACTCACTCGCTTATCTTCCAAACTTATAGGCATAGAAGTCTTATGTCAGTTTGGGAGCTGTAATCACGCTAGAAGAGATAGGAATTCTCTTGGCTTATGTGAAAATTTGTAGTGTGATGTAAAAAGAAAAAATGGCTTGTGGAAAAAAGTCTTATAAATTTATTGTTGTAATATAAAGTAATACGTTTTGTGTGATGTATGTCCCGGTCTTTTAGTTGTTGTTTGTCTTGGGATTTTGTTTGTTCAAGCTTTCGCATGTGTTTATTAACAAGATAAAAAGAATTAGAACGATGACAAATCTGAAACATCGCAAAAATAACCCCTGTTACTCTAGAGCCTAGAGATGGAGTTGGGGTCGGTACAACACCAGCGCCTCAAATGCAAAGAGAAACATGAAAATGCCACATCGAATCCCAACATATTTAGGCAATGAATTTGATTGTCAACTTGCCAAAAAGACTAAACTACACCCAATCAAAAGCATTTTGAACTTTGATTGCAAACATTTAAAACTTTTGGTGCAAGTTTCCCATATTTATTTTGCCCAAGGGTGTGTCCCAAGTGAAGCTAAATTAGCTTGGTGGCTTATTTAAACTCTTTTACAAGCCTACATAAGAAATGGAAAGACAATTTTTTAACCAACCAAAACGTTAAATATGAACATAATATTCTATGATAGACCACCTCCCCCCTCCCCATGGTGCACACTTGCATAAATGACTTCTATGGAGCACACTATCATTATTATCCATACCTCAAAAAACACTTACAAAAAATAGTATTTTAATAGGATGAGAATTTTTATCATAGATAGATAAATTTTGTGCACACGAAATTTTTTATTGACCCTATAAATCTGTAAGATTTAAGGCCAAAAACCAATGAACGGCCCAAATATATAAATATTTACATTGAATGGTGTGAGGTACCAATGCATAAATAATCCATTTTTGATGATCTTTCTTAATTTCTTCGAGAGTATTTCAAGAGAAAAGCAGCACAATAATCATGAGATACCGAAATATTACCACATCAATAAGTGAATTATTGTTGAGATCAAGAATATATATTCGTGAGAAATATTAATATGTTTTCTTTTGGTTGGAAAAAGATAAGTCATAAGAATCTATATATATAAGAAGAGAAACCTATTCTTTATATATCTTCCAAAAAAGCACGCCATTACGTTTCTTATTAGTTCTTAGAAAAAAGAAAGAAAGAAAGAAAGAAAGAAATAGAGAAGAAAAAGGACGTTTATCGTTAGTTGTGACAGGTGATTGCGCGTGATGGAGTTGGGATCGCCAAATATCTGTGAGCAGAAGAAGAGGACAAACAACGTCCAAGTCCAACCATCTTTTCTTACTATTCATCAATATATTTACCCACGTGAGCAATTTGAGAAATTGATTCCGGCTCCATCTTCTTGTATGCGGTCACTGTTCATTTTTTCCCCTTTTATGATCTAGATATGCGAAAGGTGACGATGCTTTGTTTATCTTAAAGCTCTTGAAACGCCTTGCAATCTTGATGAACTGGTGAAATTTAAGCATTCGATTTGTATGTGTAGCTTAACTTTGGAGCAGTAGGCACAATTCGAACAGATAATTTTCAGTTTCTAATTGAAAATCTTTTGAAACATCTACCTAATTACATCAATCATTAGTATTTTACATAGTTTCAATAAATTAATATAAAAAACATTTTCTCTCTCTTCCATATATTGAAGTGAAACTCGATTTCAATAATTGATTATTTTTTGTTAAAGAAAGGATTTGATTCATCATATTCAAATTCAGATTCAAATTCCATAGACTACAGACTAATTGATTCAATCAATCCATAAGATTGGATATTTAGATAGTAAAATAGGAAAACATTATCTTGTACTACATATATGCTTACGTACATGTATAACATATATACCAATACTATTACAATTGCTCCAATGTTCTTCAATTTCTTGTACTACCTAGCAAATGGTTTTGTCGAACTACACATTGATGCCTTTTTTCGAATTCTCTTCTCGCAAGTGTAAAGTAATGGATAGTTTCCTCAAATTCATCAAGTTCTTTCCACTTGCAATTTAGCTCGCCAACTTCTCATCATGTAACAAAAGTCGCTTACTAGAGTCGGCAATCAAAAGTATGTTTACACGTGCAAATACTATCTACAAAAAAATTCCTCAAAGGTAAAAATTTAAGTGCAAAACCCCTGTACTCTTTCTTATACCCGACCCATATGTATACCCAACAAATAAAATTATACTTAACTGGCGAAACAATGATTATAGATATGAATTGTGTAAAAATAAAAAATAAAAAAGCACACGGTCTATGTACCGTAGAAAAATCATCTTTTATAAAGACCACCGCAAGGAGTATTTCTCAAAATCTAATACATCTGATAAGTGTGGAGAAGAAATCTTCCAAACAAAATAAAAGTTCCTTGAAAAATCGAGCCAAAGCTGTCTTCTATTCAGCCAAGTGTCCAGGTCTACTTTCATCTTGGGTTGGAGAATTGATATCGAACTTAGATTATAGATCCAAGCCAAAAAAAAACAACTTGTAAACGAAAGCATTTCCATCAAGTTCCCCCAAAAAGACTTTAAATTTCATGCGAGTTGCTCTTGAAGACAAAGCTTCCTCATACTGATACCATGGGGTCGGTAAGTGGATGAACGATTAGCTCTGCTGCTGGTCCACAAACAATTTCAGTAGGTCCATTGCTGGTGGCATCCGGACTGAAAAGACCTAACGAGGTAGTTTGGACGGAACTATAAGTTAGTCGTACCTACTTGTTGCCCCTGCTCGAAAGACCAAGGCTCGAAGGGTTTTATATTTTGGAAGCACTAGTTATCAGAATAGTTTTCACATTGATTTTGTTTACTCAAACAGTGTTAATCGAGTGAATCATCACAAAGCAGAGTCCTTTGTACTTAGAAAAATGGACATTTTCTACCTCCACACTATCGAGATCATAACTATCGTTAACCCTAGATTAAGAGAATCCAAAACCTTCCTCTTTTTGCTAATCGTGAGACCAAGATGATGCCCGTGAAATTATTATAAGATATTGAATTTATATCATCGGAGTTCTCCTCACATTTAGATTTTCACTTGAGACAACCTTAATGGACTTGTGATCGAGCAACTCGATCAATTTTGAACAAAAGTGACTAGCATTGATAGGCTTGCTTTGCTTGCTTTTATGGGCAGAGAGAGGCACTCAGATGAATCTCGAAAACATCACTGAACATACGCAAAGGAGTTTTTTTGCGAGAGCGACCATGTTATTCCATCTAGCTAGCTAAGGTATAACGTGTCGAGCTTTTGGACATTACACCAAGCATATTAGTCACAGCATGAACCTCCAATGAAATCTTGAGTAATTAAGTACATTAGTCATCACTTGGACATCCAATGCTTATATGCACTATGTGAGATCAATTACAAGTAAATACATGGGGACAAGAGGAAGAGTCACCATCATCCACTAGCTTGACACCACTAATCTCTGATAAGACTAGGCAAAAGCCTAACCTATCTCGTGCTTTTATATACGATAAATTTCTAAAAGAGATATAACAATAGTTACTAACCTATTTGATTCACGCGGATCCACACAAGAATTCAACTCGGTCGTCGTTAGAATCAACCCTAGTCGACTACTCCTCTCATCTCGTTAAATTATCGACTTAAGGGTCATCTCTCTAGACTCTAGCTAGACAAAATCCTCTCGAGCTCACTAGGCTCGCAAGGAATGGCAAGTGCACCTTCATGCTCGAACCCGTATTCTTCGGCCGCCATCTCCAAGAGCCTAAGGAATGTGGGGTGCGCCAGATAGCTCAAGGGAATCACGAACCTCTTGGGTTGGTCTCCTTCAAGAGCCACCACCGCGAAATGGCCTTCCTTCACATCGTCGGGCACGGCATCGCCATTGTTCTCGCGCTCATTCGCATCTTTGCAATAGTTATCCTCTCGGTGATAGTAAGTTGACCATGAAGGTGGTGATCTCCTACCGAGTGAGAGGCTCTTTTGTAGCTTCTCCACCACAATCTTGAGGTTCACAATGCCCCTCTTTTTGCTACCACTGGATCTACTAAGCTTAGCCATTCGGGATTCCTTTCTCTCTCTCTCTTTTTTTTCCTAGGGGGTGAGGGGATAGGGAGAAGGGAAATCGAGAACTTTGAGGAGTGTTGCCTTATGAGTAGAGTTCGATTTGCGCTTGCTGTGGAACGGGAGGGCTATGCATATATATAGCGATGGGAGGCACATGAGAGAGAGAGAGAGAGAGAGAGATGAACGGTTATGATACGAACATCATGACAATTAGGGTTCTGATGTGAGAGGAAAGAGAGGAGAAAGAGAGAGGAAACGACACGAGGAGAGAGAGAGGGAGAGAGACGCCGACTGGAGAAATAAATACTGGGGAGACCAGCGCATGTGGTAAGATACACCTTGGCTTACACCTTACCATGAAACGTCCCTTTTCGCTTGTCACGTCTGCCTTCTGAATTATTAACTCCTCTCTCTCTCTCTCTCTTCTCCCATGTCATGCCTGCAGCCCCTCCGCTCTGGATTTATCTACGACCAACCACTGCCCGACACTGTTGATACTAGTTGAATGTCCTTTCGCAGAGTCCCGTATATGCCACTCGGAGAAAGATTTGACGCGAGGAATGTATGTCCGCACGTATATCTTTTTTCACGCACCAGTTACATTCACATGTCAGTATCTGATTCATTCATGCATGCGTGCATGACCATGTCTTCTCTTTTCGAGCCTAAACAGTGATCTTAATGAACCTGTGCATTTGGTATTTACAGATTGGCATTTTTATTAAATTTAGATGCCGAAGTGTAACGAGATCGAAGTACAAAGTAAAAGGTAGGAAAGGAACATATGCACATGTGTACTTTTCCTATAAAAGCCAATATGCGCTATTTTCTTGTCCTGTGAAAAAATGTTGAAAAAAATTCCCTAATTAATTTCGAAGATTGACAAAACTTTGCTTAATTGTCTTTTGATTCTAATGGTAAGCTTTTTCAAGTGAAAACTCTTATATGTATCATCGGTTGTTACTTTTTAGACTCAATAATGTAGTAACGATCTTATCCTTACTATTTAATCTCAACGGAATAAGAATATTGATCCTACAATGAATCATTGTGCTAATGGCTAAAAGATTGGCGTGGATTTCTTGCCTTATATATTGATTGTCCAAAAGGAAATTATTGAATACAATCTTACTTATTTGGAAAATCTCAATCCATCAACGGGACAACTACTTGAAGACGAAATGTTCTCCAAAGGAAGGACTCAACTTATGAAAACCCTATTTGTTGTATGGGTGGTAGATCTTTTGAGGAACTTCATTCTTAGTAATCTAGAAGCAATCGGATCTTCTTCAACATTCAAGTCCAACAGGTTGATTGGTTGAATGATCCTCAAAGCTTGGGTCCAACGGTCAGCTTGGACACTAAGGAGTATAAAAGGAAGTTGTAATGCTGAAGGATGCCAACAGAGTACTGAAGTTCTAAATTCCACAAGTTCAACAAGTCTTATCCTAAATACTTTCATCTTTTATGAGCTGCTTGTTATAATCTCTTAGAGGTCGAGAGTGTGAGATTAGATATTCTTTCACACTAGCTTAAGTAGTGAATACTCAGTTCTTGTAACCTCTAATTGATTGACCATAATGGAATCTAACCAATGGGTTGTCAACGCAAGAGAGTGAATGCAAGCTAGTCAAAGCCGAAGCACTATAAATTTGTTGTGTGCAATTTTTCTATCCCTTAAACTCTTATTTATATTGTGTTATAGATTATTGCATATCAATAAGATTTAAACATTCAACAGTTTGTTACTAAACGTTGTCCTACTGCAATATTAACTTAATTTTGTTAATTTCACATTATCATCTATTCACCCATTCTCTAGGTGATAAATCTAGCTCTAACAAATAGTCACATATGTAGCAGTTTTATCGTTGGCACTAGATGTTGATATTAGTGAGTGAAAATGTAGTCCTTCCACAAACGTGTTTAGTTATAACAATCCAATGTTATTTTCCTTCCATTTTGTTTGGCAATGAGTAGATGAACAAGGAGAGACGCTGGACGAAAGAACCGGTGATATGTATGCATATAACCCGCATTCATATTTCTCTCGATTCATCTCTGATTTTAAGCTATTACAACAAGTACGTGTTCCAAAGTAGGTTTTGGAAAAACGCAAGAAAGCCAATACCTTCACGCGCAATGCCGACCGACAAAAGTCTATGAACTATTCGTGCATAGTCTATTTGAGTAAACAGAAGAAACACGGGGAACGAGATTTAGGTTAAAAACCACGCATGCATTGTATATGAACATATCATTTTAAGTGCATCGTTGCCCGACACGCATGTAGATAAGAGTTTTGCAAAAATTCCATTGGAAGTAAGATCGATGCTGAAAATGTTAGTCACACACAGGAAGCTATTACAACAAGTATGTGTTCCAAAATAGGTTTTGGTAAAAACGCGTGAAAGTCAATACTTTCATGCACAACGACGGCTGGCAGAAGTCTGTGAACTATCCGTGCATAGCCTATTTAAGCAAACAGAAGAAACACGGCGACCAAGATTCAAGTTAAAAAATATGCGTACATTGTATATGAACATATCATTTCATGTGCATTGTATATGAACATATCAATTCATACACGGCGTCACCTGATACACATATTGATGCAAGCTCTTAAAAAATGCTGTTGGAAGTGAGATCGACGCTGAAAATGTGTGTCACACAGAAGAAGCTGAGCTCGATGCATGTGGTGCGTCTCAGACTAATTCAATGAGTATAGTCTTTTTGATTGCATAGTGACAGGTGATTTGATTTCGCACATTCAGAGGGGACGAGAAGTTTCCAGATAGGTAAATCGAGAGGACAAATCTCTGACAAACTTGTGTGGCTCGCCTGCCTATGGTCCTGCTCAGTACGAATGACTTTACCATGAAGTTTCAGAGAGAGAGAGAGACTGTCGTGAGAGTTAAAGGGAAAGCAAATGCAATGCATACATGCCCTGCATTTGCATGTCTGCATGTATCCGGGCATGCATGCAATTTCCGGCCCCAGAATCGCTCTAATTTCTCATCACCAGCCGACTCGAACGTAACAATTCCTTCGTGTGGACGAGCGATAAGCAGCTTTACATGCTGGTGTCGAAAGGCCAGGGCTGCTTCTTACGTGGCGGGGTCCTGGATGCCTCCCCGAGCTACTCGACCTTTCCAAACCACCCCCATTTTGCCATGTGGACTTCTGGGACATTCGAAAATCGGATTCTTTTGACGAAAAACAAGAAAAAAGATCGGATTCAATAAAGTCTGCGTCCATATCCTTTAAACACGTAGTCATGAAACGAGAATTCAATTGACAATTCTCAATGGGGAACAGTGCATATGTGTCGGCATCGGAATGCTAATTGTGTTATAATGTTTTACTTGTGAGTGTATCATATAAAAGTTCTTAAGATCTCTCTTTTCTCGGGAACCTTCTTTTGCATATTTATTGAATTTATATCTTTTTCTACATAAGTAGTTATAAATGGAACTTCTCATCTTATTGCGGGGATTGTGCAAACCATATAATTAGCGACTCATCTTAAAAATTGTCCTCGGGTCTATCCTCATTTGTGACAATATCTAGGTGAGTAATACACGAAAAACCCTCCAAGACACTAAAGTACTTATTTCTTCTCTTGCCCCTTTTCTCTCTCTCTCTCTCTCTCTCTCTCTCCCCTCGCTGATTGCCAGTAGCCGCAACCTCACCGCAGCTCCGCCTGTAGTCCAGTGTTGCCGCTGCTTCATCAAGAATCAGCCTATCTGTCGTTGCCCAGTCTTGCTACGTCGTCTCTCTCGGGACTTCAGATCGAGATTGATGTGTCTACCTGAATCTAGGCAAACCTACAGCTATATGTCAACCAAATCTTGGAAATTATTACACGGGCTGATCGATAGAAAATGAAATATTCTAGAAAGAGCATGAGCTTGCATGTTCTTTTTTGAGAAGAATAGAATGAGTTTTCACTCTTTGTTTGAACTTTTGAAGCACCTTATTATGTGAAGAACCGCGGTGCACACTATTAAGCATATAATGTTACCATATTTAGGTTGCTGTCTTCGATTTTAACTCACTTCTTATTCGGCAAATATAATCTCTCTGGCTTTGGGGGCAGCACCAACTACCAAGGGCACGGACAAATATATTTTAGTAACTATTCGTGTAACAAGACTAGGGAATTATCACCCTCAATTTTAGTAGTTGGGTATTCAAAAATTTGGGATACTTCATTCTTTGGGAAGAAAGGGATAACTATATGACTATATGGACTGGCTTGTTTCTATCTTTCAATATCCACCTGTCGATATTTTTCTCACACGTAGTTAGATTATCAAGTGTGCCTAAGGTTTAGTCTCGTCTAGACAATTATGTTTATGCAATATAGTAAGATGTCTGCACGATGTCATTAAGCTAGGTCCCACCATCCAGTTTGTCACGGAAATTGGACATTCCTTGTCGACTGAACTTCGCAAATGCAACAGTCTTATGACAAGACTGAAATGAACACTTTCATTTATGTCATCATACCAGTAAGAGATATTTTGAAGATATTTTTCTCTATTAGAGATAATTATCATATTTTTCTTATTTTGTCTCATCTCTCAAGGTTGAGCATATGTTTTCCTTTGATTGTATATATCATTTATATGTTAACTTAAAAATTATATCTACCAGCGGCTTTTTTGTCAAAAAACGAAAACCACCATCGAACTTGCCTCCCTCATATGAAGCACATTTGCGGCCACGACAGGCTTCTGTACAACAGTAGCTTCCTGTTGTTTAGCTTGCATAGCATCCCTCTTCAGCATATCGAATCATTTCGAGGATCCACTAGGGCATTTTTCAATTCGTTTATTTAAACTCAAGTAGACATCTTCTGTACATATAGAGTTCGAGGGAATGTTAGAGATTTATCTCTAGGATATTTACCTATGTTAGAAATAATTTAAATATTTCTCTTCATTCTCTCTGTATCTATCAATATTGTACATATCTTTTATTCGATTGTACATATCCTTGATTAATACGTTACTTAAATAATCATCAAATAAAATCTACGCATGGATATTTGTGGAAAAGTGGTCAACAGACAAAGGGCTTATCTCTCTGTCGTGCCCATGTGATATAACTTTGTTGCACAAAATATCTTTGCAAGTAGAAGATGCGTGCTTGCTTTCAAGATGTATTAATGCCTGAAAGGGACTTGATAAGCATATTCAATGAGAAAAATATTCGATTTTTAAAGTATTATTACACATACATAACAGAAATTAACGTACTGGAAAGTACAACAAGTGTTTTAGGTGACACTTTCTAACAAAATCATTTCGAATCTAAGGCTTACGTGTCTCTGATTTCAAAAACAAAGACAAACATAAATCTTTGAGATTTATTCGCCGTCGATTTCGCTTGGTCTACCTCATTACTAATCATGATATTTTGGAGGAAAGAAGGGCAGCTCTCCAACGATATTCACAGGACATTTCAAGGGGACCCCACTCCGACCTCTTTTTCCATTTTTTGGTCACACTTTCCGATTTTATATCATGAGAATCATTGGGACATAAGCACGTTTTAGTCCATGTAAAGCACGTGCGCATAAGCTGGACAATGAAAAGAGATGAATAGCGAAGAGAAAACTCAGTTGTCTGACGTGGATGCTCCTTGTGAGGCCTCTCGACCCTAGCTGTCATCAGAAATATTATCGGGGCAGCATGGGTTTCAATTTGATGAAGAAGAAACAACACAGGTTAGGGCTTTTCTTCAGATATTTTCCTGAATTGAAATAAAGGAATTGTATGATATATTCAAGATAGGAAAATAAGATATCTCCTTTGTTTCCTATCCAATAATCAAATTTTTGAGCTCAATATACTTTATTGTTCTTCAATTTAAGCAAAGAACACAATCTTTCATAATTTAACTTCCCTCACGTACATCCCATATGTGAAATTTTGGCTACTAGGGGCCAAATTTGTATTCTCTGAGACTTAGTTCAGATAATCCAATTAATCTCACAGCATCATTGCTTAACTCAATTCAATTATAATTTATGCAGGCTTTATGTGGGCTTATTACTACTAAATGACAATGCTCCTAATATGCAAATGTAATTAAACAATATTTTTGTTAAGGGTCAAGGTGGATCCTTAAGTTTTCTATGTAATGAATAGGATCGTCAAAATTTAGTTGTCAACGGTTATCCCTCTTTGAAGAAGAGCTCAAAGAGGTTTCATTGAAAGATGAAAGATACTTAAATCCTGACTATGCAAATGCAATATTAACTGTTTTTATTGGGAATATGGATACCCCTCTCTAAATGAGAGCTCGAAGAGGTTTCAATGGAAGATGAAAGACACCTAAATTTAGCATATGTAAATGCAATACAATGACTATTTTTGTTGGGAATATGGATACCCCTCTCTAAATGAGAGCTCGAAGAGGTTTCATTGGAAGATGAAAGACACTTAGATTTAGACTATGTAAATGCAATACAATGACTGTTTTTGTTGGGAATATGGATCTCAATGAGTCCAAGACCCAAATATTTTCTTTTTGGTCAAAAGTCCAATTCCCATATTTTAAAATGCAATAAAATGTAATGAAAATGCATATGCTAATGCAAAGATAGAATACACACCGGTCATTACTTACGTTGAGATCCAGGAAAGTATACTAGGACCAAGACCCTATATGCCTTCCTTATGTCATATTTCCATGCTCTAGTGTTAGACCAAAACTTAGCCTATGTGTAATCCTTCATTAAATAACTTGAACCTTCAAAATAATTGATGGTGATCTCACAAAATCTCGCAGTACCAACTCCTTATTTGTATATTTTGTCGACTAATTTATGCAAAGGGGTTAGTGTAGTAGCCACAAACTCAAGGTGCAAACCACATATTATCAATTGTAATTATATATTAGTGACAAAAGCTGCATGTCACACGGGGGCAACTAATGGTATTTGTCAAGAAGAACAAGAACAAGAACAAGAATTAGGAAAATAGAAAATATTATCAACTTGTGGATAATGTCGCACGACGGTGTCCAATCAGATTGTGAGAAAATATATGGCCTTTCATGTTTGATGTGTTGTGGACGAAGTACAGCTTCCGTGTTTCTCTGTATACGGTTTTTGTAATGCCGTGTTATGAGCACGTACTCTTCTTTCTCGTTGAAAGCATAAGATATTTAGAAAGTAGGTAGGCAGTGAATTTATTCATTTTAGATGTCACTGTCGCCACATCATATTGGAGAGATCTAACGAGTGAGATTGAAGGAGTTAAAAGAAAATTATATACAAAAGTTACATATATTTAGATTTGATTTTTGGATGATGGGTCTACTTTTGTTGTGGTGGATGCATTGGATCCGTTTGGACTTATAGAAGGATCCAAATCCTTTCTCGCTGGACTTGTACGAAAAAATTATTCCTTCTTAGCATTTGGTGCCGTTAAGTATGTCTCGAGTTTTGGCTAACATTTAAAGCAAGAAACGAAGTTAAAAAATGGATAGGCACGAGGTGGAGTTAGTGGGGCTCTCAAATGCAGAAGAGCGCTCAAGCGGGCAGGCCCAGGCAATGGTCGGGTACTCCGGCAGAAGCTAGGTTTGGCCCTGGAACTTTAGCCACTTGCCAGGCACCCGACGGTGCCTAGGATGCCGACTTTGGGGCACCGGGGGTTCCAACCCAATGGCACCGGGCACCCAAACATCGACGACATTTTGGCCTAGTTGAAGACCTTTTTGAGAGAGTAAAAAAAAGGTAGATTACCTATCATAGCCTCTTGAGGGTGTCTCTAGGCTTTTTATTTGAGAATTTGAGAGTACACTAGAGATATGGAGTGAAACACCATGTGAGGATTGTTTGGGTGCATTCCAAGACTTCGGTATGAGAGACCTTTGGATTTATATTATAATATTTATGTATCAAATCACGCTTTCATCTAACCACTTAAGTATTTAGAACAGTTGATAGTGACCTTACAATATAGCATATAATATTAGAGCCAAATTTTGCCCTCTTCATGTGTGCATCTCCTTCTATTAGTCAAATTCCACGTGTCACTCTTAATCTCTCGCATGTGTTAAAATATTGAAATATTAAATTACGTATTCATTTAAGAGCTTAAATTGTTGGCTCATGCCGCTCTTAACCTAATTTTAAGATAGTGGGTTGAGGGAGACCATACGTATATAAAGAATATGTAACCCATTACCAAGCATTGCAAGATATTTTAATCCCATAGGCAACATTTACTCGGATCAGAAGTAACACGTGGAATTTGATTAATAGAGGTAGACACATACATAAAAATGAGCAAAACTTAACTTAATATAATATGAGACTTTATAAAATCAGTGGTAACTACTCTAAAAACTAAGATTTTCATAAGAAAGTTTGGTTTAATAATTAAATATGACATATTCAACAAGTGTAGTGGGTGACACTTTCTAACAAAATCATTTCGAAATCTGGGGCTAAAAAGATAAAAACAAAAGACAATAATGTTTTGGAAATTTATTTGCCGTCGATTTCGAAGGGTCTACCGCATTGATTGTGTTTTGTGGTGATATTTTGGAGGAAAGAGAAGGGGGCAGTTCTCTGAGACGATGTCTTCAGGAGTTGTCATGGGGGGACCCCACCTCCCATAATGCCTTCGACGCCCGGAATCATTTATATCCCACTTTATATTATTGGGTCGTAAGCGCTTTTTAGTCCACGTAAGCACATGCGCATGAGCTGGACGACGAAAAAGAGCAGAAAAAGGTGAATCTTCTGACGTGGACGCCCGTCGTGGGGCCCCTCGCCTGGCTGTCGTCAGAGAAATTTCCGGGGGCCGGCGTGGGGGTCTCGATTCGATGAAGAGGAAACCACACGGATCGAAGGAAAAAAGAGCCCCAAGACATTATCGGAAAAATTGGACCACTTTCTCTTGGGGCATCATGTTGTTCATCTTCTAGCACGGCAGCAATTTATGAATTGGCCGCCACATGCGATTCGAGAATTCTATTATTATGCGTCACTGATACTGCGCAACCGATTGTTGATATGGCATGCCCCATCGATCAGAGGCCAGGAGCGCTTTTTTTCGCTTTTTTCAGAGAAAAGTTGCATTAGAAATGAAGACGGTCGATTGAACGCGAGACACGAGATGAGTGCAAATGATGCGTATATGGCTTCATTTCTACACACATGGGATGGGGCAGTCGAAGGGTTTCTTCTGCTGAATTTCTTTTTGTTTAGTTTTCCCCGTCAATCCGTTTGTTTCGGGGACCCCACGCCGGTGGGGTTTATGAGGAGTGGATGGGCTTTGATCAGATCTTTTCTATCATTCCAGATAAGAACAAGTACCGTTTCATGTGCAAGAACGTGCCAAGTTTCTCTCAAAATTTTATCCACTTTGATCGATGTTGGTTTCAGCTAGAAAAGGGAGATTTTTGTTTTTGTATGGAAATGTCAATGGTCGGTCATGACATGCGCCCGAGAGTCATAGGTACTCGCTCGACCCACCGGCCTTGAGAGAGGAAGGATGTTCAACTTTATGCTCGACAAAGAAATAAACTAAGAACCGAGATATTTGCGACCTAAAAGCTCGACAAGGATTCCTGTTCTGTTCCAATGCTAAGAGAAGGACCATAGGTACTCCATGAAAAGCTCAAGCTCAAATTTGTTCAAGGTGGTTTCCATTATAGGACATATGGAGAAACCCTAGATTGATTAATGTTAGCTCTTTCGAAAATCAAAAAATTGGAATGTAGATGCGAAGTGGGGTGTGAATGCAATGCAGAGATTCGCAGGAGGGTTTTGCCAAAAAGGCAGACAGACAAGCATGGGGATGGTCGAATGGCCCTGTAAGAGATCAGTGCCTGACACAAAATCGATCGGGAGGATAGTGTCTAATTGGTACTCTGTTCCGACGAACATCAATCATGCCGGTTTTGCGGGCTCCTTACATGATGAATTCCCACCTGCGCCCAATATATATACAGATAAAAATAAAATGAGAATAAATGAAAAGGGTTTCAATTTCATCCTTCAAGACGACCAATTTCTATTTTAGAAAAGAGAAGCATCCATCTTTGCTTGAAGAAAATAACGTAAATGTTCTCTGAACTTTAATCTAATATATAACGCTTGAACTTTTAATTTGTTTAATGTAATTTTAAAACATCGGTCTAATGTACAATATTCCCCTTTTAATTTTTTTCATACAATTCTTGAATTTTGGTTCAATATTCAATGTAATCTATAAACATTTCATATAATTTATACCAATAGTGTATGGATCAAATTTAATAAATTAAAAATTTCTGAAGGATATTGCATATTTGATCAAAATTTAAAGACGACGTTAAATAAATTAAAAGATCACGAATGATGTATATTAAGTAAAAATTCATAAATTATTTATGCTGTAACCTCTTTTGATTGAGGTGAGTCAACTAATTGGTAGCTCAATCGACAAGGACAGTGCAATGTACGGCTGATAACCAGCCAATCAGAGAAGGATAGAGAGAGGGAAGTTAGAACATCCATAACGCCAACGCGGATGGGGACTCACAGCTCACGGCACAACGTACAACACTGATGATTCTAACCCTTCATTGCTTTGGAAGGCACCGGGGGGGCCATTGGCCTCCCGACGACGATAGCCCTAGTTGCCAAGCGACTCGAGTGTTGTCATCGTAGCACAGCTTAGATCTACTCAAAAGTCCGACACGATTGGAGACAGGATGGGGAAAGAGAATCAAAAGTTTTACCTCGGTGACGTTAATGACTTCCCTTATTCAGTAAGAGAAGGAACTATCAAGTTCTTTTCGATTGACACCGTATATCACATCGGTTGCTTCAATCGATTTTTCTTCTTTTGGATTGAGAGCTAGGAAAGAGATCAATCCACGGGGTGTGACCCGTCATTGGCCATCGCTATGTCGTCGTCGTCATTGTTCCATACTTGGCAATCATCCCAAACTTGCAAGTTTTTGGAAAGCAAATGAATGTTGCAAATCAAGTACAAATTATGAACCATTGAGAGTTCATCTTGTGCTATGCTCAGGTGACCTCATGGTGAACTGAGTTCCTAAGGTGCCGAGTGATTACATAAAATTCAAGGGAATTTCAAGTAAAAGTCCAAATTTTTTTCAATTTTCTCAATGAAAGGTTTAAAATGAATCTTGTTTCAAATAAATGTCTCAAATAGCCAGGTTAATCTCAAAAGTAGGCTTGACCTCATTGGCTGATTAAGGGCATTTCCGTCCTCTAAACTTTTTTATTTTCTTTTTTTTCCATAAAAAGACAAACTAAAATAGGGAAAAAGAATACCAATTTTAAAAATAAAGAAAAGAAAGCATGAGTTAAATAGAAAAAACGCAGGCAAGTGGCTACCCCAACCCTCTTGCTTGTTGACATCACCCTCTCTTGATTCTAGCAAGGGCCTACCAACCCTCGCCGAGGCGCTAACGACCCTACTAGCCATGGTTGATGCCCCACCAACAATGGGGTAGCAACCATAGGCAGGGTCGGCCTATTTTTTCTTTTTTTTAAAAAGAAAAATTAGCCTTTGTTTCTTTTTCTAGAATAAAAAAAAAATAGAAAAGGGAATAAAGAAACAAAATAATGAAAGCAAATAAAAAATTAGAGGACAAAAATGTCCTCCACAATTGGTGAGGTCAAGCCCTTATTTAAGACTAATATGACCACTCTAAAACGTTATTTGAATAACATCAATTTTGGCTTTTATTTAAAAAAATGAAAAATACTTTATATCATTATTTGACAAAAGATTCATTTTAAACTGTTATTTGGAATTTTCCCACAAATTTAGCTGTTGGGGCTCACCGTCTGGGTTCGGGTTCATGATGGCTCCACCTTAAAAGTTCGTTCCATGACTAAAGTAGAAAAGCGCATATGAGCGGGACATGTCAAAGCCCGAAGGCAAGTGAGCAATTGGTCCACGTAACCACGACAATTTCGCCGGCCACAGAAACAATCGACCTTTACTACTCTGATCTTTTCTTTTGTGCTGATTTCAAGTAATTTAGTCTTCTAGTTATGCTCGTACATTCCTTGGATGCTGTAGTATACTATAATGACGATAATCCAGAGAGTCAGGAGATGGCCATAAGGTAAGACACCGATATCAGATATGAGGAACACAGAACAGAAAGAACAGTGAGAAGGCAAATGTATCATCTATTTATTTCTTATTTGGACATCATATGACGCAGGAATTTTACATCAGATTCCCTATAGCCAATACACAAAGAATAAAAGAAGAATCCTCGCACGTCTCTAAAACTCCGAAAGAATGAATGTCGTCTCCAATGCTTCACTTCTCCAAATGCGGGTATTCAATCTTGTATGGATGCTCTCAGTGTAAATAATGTTTTGTTAGATTGAAACCTATCTAGGGGACCTGATTGCCATTCATGACCCTGTATGAATTGTTAGTATTTACTAGTATCTACCTAAGAGAGGTGTTGAGTATCTACAAATTACATGCCCGACCTCAAGCACACTGCTTTCATCGTGCATCTTTCTGAAAGGAGATAAAAAGCTGCATCTACAAACAGAGGAGACTATAGAAGACTAATGGGATGAATGCGTTGTCCAATTGTGCCGTGTAGGCCTCCAACAAACCACTTGCAGTTACGGCCAGGAGAAGAGAGAACCAGTGCTGCACAAATTTGGAAACTTACATCAGAGTTGAAGCACAACTTCATTGCTACTTACTACCAAGAAGGCAGAAACCCAGAAGATATCATAAACTCAAAAATCTCCCAGCAAACAGCAAAATTCTCTCAGCAGTGACAATCATACCCATATGCAGAACACATGGCTCCAGTCACATGGACTTTGCATGCTGATTCTTATGGGTATGTAAAAGAATTACCACTCTACTGAACATTATACTTCTAAAAGATCATTCAAAGCTGAAAAGTCTTCTAACCCTTCCCTAGCCAGTAATTATAAGGCACAGAAAACAGAAGGCACGCTGTCTCTGTATTTGCAGAACCATCCATGTGTGTGCACTGCGCACTTTGTCACAAGGGCACACACAAGCACGCATGCATACAAACCCATAGAGAGAGAGAGAGAGAGACCTGTGTCATAACATAACCCGTCGATGCCAAAAGTGGAAGGAGAGCAGAACATGCAACCAGGACAGAAGTTATACCAGCTGCAGTACCCTCAATTGTTTTCTCTGAATAAACAGTAAGTTTCATGCATCAGGTACCTCAACAAGGAGCCAGCAACCAAATTAATAAGGATACTTACTGCCAGTTTTGCTCCACCTGAGAACCCCATACTTGTGACCAACCAATGATGCCTGAATATAATTGTAAAATGAATTGGATAGCCAAAATGCAGAATGCCAAGTAGCAAAAAGACGGTAAATTCCAGCACTGGATAAATTCTAAACATACGTGTTTCCACATCTGCCCTTATTACACACCAGATGCACAAATAGATGATTACTGTAAATAAGCAATTCATGAAGATTGTCTAATAGATGAAAAAAGGAAAAATAGGTTCTTAGGATCTGTCTGTTACCATCACTTATGCAGCGAATTTACTCAGTTCATTCAGTTCTAGATTTTTAATTTGGAAGATCTCATGCTTTTAGTTCAGTCTTGACCCTTATGACTAATTTCAGCAGGCTTTACCTGGTGATTAAGCTAATATTTCTTCCATGATGAGGAAGAAATTAATTATACTGGAAATAATAAGAGGACAAGGAAATAATGCATGATTAACAAATACAAAGTAATATGCCCTCACCATGGTATCTCCAATTCCAAGGCTCAAAATTCCAGCAAAAGGAGCAAGTGGGCGATCGTTGTATCCGAACGACAGCCACATGGGTAGAGCGCAACCCAATAATAGCGAAAAATGGCTAATTACAGACAAATAAAACAAAATCAGATAAAGTTACCTCTATTATATTACAGAACCATGAATTTAAGCTTTAAGGAAATTGCACCTGACAATAAGGAGATCAGAGTCACGGTGGTCAGTGAAAGCATTCATGAACTGATGAACAAGTTTTCCCAAAGGCCATATTCTCCAAACCTGAATAAGAAAGCAGGGTCTAAAATGTTATTGCAACTCCATAGAAAGAGGCTGTAGAAAATTATATAAACATTTGCAAAACTATGGGCAACCGATTAATTTTATAAACAGAAACTGATGAACCATAAGATGTACATAGACAGAATAGGCTGTAGAAAGCAGGGTCTAAAAAGTTATTGCAACTCCGTGGAAAGAGGCTGTAGAAAATTATATATACATTTGCAAAACTATGGTCAACCAATTAATTTTAAAAACAGAAACAGATGAACCACGAGATGTACATAGACAGAATAGGTGCAGTCTTCTTTACATAATTAATTTTAAAACATGGCCAAAATGACTGAAAGGAGAATCCTCACTCTCTGTCTCCAGCTTCATATCATACAGATTACAGACATAAGCTTTAATACACCACTGGATATATGTTAAGGAATATACACTAAAGGACAAGGATCAGGCAAGAATATGGAGTCCAAAATCTCATGCACTTACTCGGATTATTTCTATAACCAGGAAAACTGCCAAAGCTGCCCCAAATGCAAGATCAAGAAACTCAGGCTGAAAGTAACAGTCAAGTCATCAGTAAGTATGAGAAAAATAAACTGCATAGATGACGAGGTTACTGTAAAAATGACAACAAATTCTGCTTCAAAGCCAAATCACCTGTAAGATAAGAGCAGGGGAAAACATTGAAACAGCCATTAGATGGTAATATTTCCGGAGAAGTATCCTTTCAACCTTGCTATTCTTCGAAATGTTGTAAAACTTAATAACTGATGCATATATCAAACACACCCAATAGACACACAGTGATAGTCTTTTCACTGGTTCCCCAAAAACAAATGAAAAGACCCTGCAGTCACAAAAACATTCAAGAATAAGAACATATTGCCTTGAGATGAAGCTGAGTGATTTATATTCTGTGTAAACCATTAAAAGTGATCAGCCACTGTCTAGAATCAAGACCCCAACCCCCCGAAAAAAGCAAGGGTTGTCTACAAATGGGGATGGAAGAAAGGAAAAGATAAAACCCAGACTGTGCTGTTTAAAATTTAGAGCACTTCCAGCAACTCATAAGAGACTTGCAACATGAGAGAGTTATTACCATAAAAAAGGATGTGACTGAAAATCTCGAGCGAACTGCATCCAAGAAGGGGCGATAACAATCAACATACATGCAAGGGATCCAAAGAACAAGAGAGATCTTCTAACTTCACTCAGTGTCCTTGCATCAGAGGTCATAGTCGAAGGGCATTCCCAAAGTCGCAGCAGCAATTTAAAAATAAGTGGAAAAACAAGAAGAGCAAGTAGCACGCTCTGCATTACGAACATCTCCAATTAATATCTTTCCAGACCAGAAACTATGAGGCGCACAAACACCCAATCATCATACCTGGATGATTATGCTCCTCTCACTTCTGTTTGTTGAATACCATGGAGAAACCAAATTGAATGAAACAAATCTTTCATTAATCTGTTGAAAGTAAAGTGGTTACTGATGATCTGATGCTAGTCATGCAAGTCACCAAGAATGGCAAAAGAAAGATCCTCATTCTTCATAGGCTCAAAAACCTTTGTAAGGAAAGAATCCTAACCTTTGTGAATGTACATGCTAGCATGTCACCAGAGTAGAGAACTATCCCGGCACTCAACAAAAGGGCTTCACCTGAAAAGATGGAACAGAACTAAAACCTTCAAGAAGAGAAACAAAAATTTCACTGAAACCAATAGAATCTTAGGACATCTCTACTCTACCCCAGCCATTTCCCATGACGATGCATCCACAGGGTTGGTCTCTGCCCGTGACTGAGCCACTAAACTGTACTGCTCTAACATTCTAGCCTCGACCATCTTCAAAGCTAGGGCCGACTAAGAGACAAAAATGTAAATTTCATTCATTGAGGGTGATTGCCAGAGGCCTAGACAAAATGCATACCAACAGAAGCACAGGATGGAAAAGTATTCAGAAGATGCTGAATTAGCTTCACAGCTGCAAATCCATGACAGACCACCCAAAATAAGTTGAACGCAAATTGCAAACCTGCAAAAGAACCGTGAAAGCATCAAAATGTTAAGCATCTGTAGCTGATTAGTTAAAAGATGCCACATTTAAACCTAAGTTATACAAACACGCCAACTCAGGTAGTACTATGAATATGATTCTTCAGCACTTATGTTAAAGGCCATACAGGTATGCTTAAAAGAATTAGTACCCATAAAATGATCTTCTGAAAATTGAACAACAGCTAAGAATGAGAGGTTGAGGGAGATCTTTGATGAGATACTTACCGAAGTTAGACATAATGGCAAGGGAGACACAACATAATGCAGCATAGAGGCCAATGCAACATGACATGAGCCATGAATTAGACTGGATATTTGATGAAGGGGGATAGGCCTTGTCAGGTGAATGCTGCAGAGCTGAATAAAGGAAAACAAGCACACCAAAGGAGCTGACAGATGCAGCCCAGTACAGCATTTTCAAATATTCAAAATCTGCAACAAAACAGAGGAGTTTAATGATTACTTGTCACTTCTCAGCAGTCATTGAGTATAAGGGTGAAGCGGGCATTGTGCCAGAGCACTGCTAATAACAAAAGGAACGTGCAATGTGTGCTACGTGTCTGACAATGCAAAGAGAAGCTACGGTGACATAATGCTTATACCCTCATAGCTGACTTGGTGGGGTGAGACTGCTCTAGATAGCTGTATCAACTTTGAGATCAAAACAGTAGGAAGAGTAACTGCCGCCAAGAGTATTCCAGATGAGGCACCAGGCCTGAAATAAAACACAAAGCCAAGCCATTCATCAATTGCATTCTGACTACTTCATCAACTCAGTTGTCAAAACAAAGGGCAAGCAAAACTTCCATTATAAGCTTATGACTGGTGCCGTCTCGGCTGCTCCCAATTGAAGATTTCAACTCAATTTGTAATCAATTGATTTTGCAAATGGAGCTTAACACAACTAAAGCATCTTATAACAGAATTTAATCACACTTCTCGGCAAATGAGAAACGCAAGGCAAGTGCAAGCCAGTCATCACTTGCAATTCAGACTGCATAACGATTTCAGTAGCCTAAGCTTCAACAGAATGACACAACGATAAGGACTGCAGTAAATGTAAGTTCCAGAAATCTTCAACTGAAATTTGATCCAATTTAAACCTCAGAAACCGCACAGAGCAAAACCGAAGTGCAAGAGAAATCATCACATCCGAGAAAAAAAAAAAAAAATCAATTTGATATGAGAGAACGGGGAAAAATCAAAACATTCGAGAGGGCCGCCAAAAATTTTTACCTGGTCTTAAATCGGAGGAGGGAAGAGGAGTTCTCGAGGCGAATCTCGACGTGGAAGGCGGCGGCGGCGAGGGAGCAGAGAGCGAGGCCGTGGGAGAGGAGGCAGGGAGGGAGAGAGGCGAGGACGCGCAGCACGAAGAGCAGCACCACCGCCCGCTCGCCGTTCATCAGCGACGCGGCCGCGGCGGCGATCGACGCCATCGCCCGGCCCGCCAGCTTCTCAAAACTATCGCCGCGGCGGCGGCGGCGGCGGCCTTAACGGTCGAGGAACCCGAAGATGCTCGGAGAATCCATGGGAGGAAGGATTTCGCGGGATCAGAAGAGCCGATAGAACTTCAATTCTTCAACGTGAAGAAGATGGAAAGCGTCGTGGTTCTCGAGGGAAAACGTTTTTTCAGCTGCACCTGCGCCCGGACGAGGTCGCCGCCGTGGCGGATGTCTTGCGTGGAAATTCCACGTGGCGGATCTCGATACGCGGGTACGACCACGCGGTTTTTTTTTGGGGGGCCCCGTCAACGAGCACTTGCCGCGGGAAGGAACCTTGGATTTGTCAAATTCGACACCTAACGAAGAGCGAGTAATCCCAGGTCGTCTTGTTGTATTTATTTAGATAATTTAGGTCCTTAGCTTAGGTTTAACGTCCATACAATTCCAAGATCCGACTTCGGGCGCAGTTGGAATCCTGATTGAATAAACATAATTTTAGAGATTTTTTAAAAGTTGACGCATATTGAAATATGCAAAATAAAAATTAAAGTAAATGCGAAAAATCATGCAGAATAAAAAGGATTTGTTTGTATATCATAAAAATGACATTAATTACAATAAATGGGAAATTGATAAATACGTATCTTTCAATTAGAAATATAAAATAAGGGGAAAAGAGAGGAAGTAATATTCAGAAAAACTTAGGTCCACAAATTATTTAGGGCAGGTTGGTTGTACCAAACTATCTACCCTCTTTTAAAACGGGAGGTGCCGTGGATATTCTCTTCATTTCATTTTCCTCATTGAGTGCGGGGTGGGTATAGGACCATATTGACCGAAAATTGGGCTATTGACGGGTCTTTTGGGTTATTGGCCCGTTTGACATCTTCTAATGCATTACATACGCAATGTACAAGGGAAAAAGTATCTTATTCTCCCTAAACTTATCATATGAAATATCAATTCAGTCATGAACTTTTTAACTTAATCATAAATTTTTGTGCGAAAATCTAATTTAGTCATTTTTACATAATTTTTGTCAAAAATTGCTAGCATAACAATCCATTCATTATCAATTGTCAGTATGTTAAGTCAGAGATCTCTAGCGAAAGATAGTCAATAACTAAATTGGTGCATATATGTTTAGGACAACATTGATAAAATTTTTAAAAAAAAATTATGACTAAATTGACATTCGTATAATAATTTGAGATTGATTAGACAATTTCCCCGCAAATGGGGGAGTCTTCTCACATGTGATGAAGTTTGTAAATGAGAATGGAGTATGGACAAAAGACAAATGAACATATAAAATCCCCCCTCCCAAAAAAACACCAACCATCTAAAAGTCAAGAAGTGTCTTCTAAAAAATTGTCCAAAAAGTCTTAAACCCACTACGATCTTACCAATATAGTTATAATTTTTTTAATTTTGCCAATTGAATCATAAACATTTTTACATTTTATCAATTGAATTAATCTAGTTAATTTCAGCAAAAAATCGTTGACATGAATGTCATCCGTTCTACGTACTATGTAATATGAGTAGGCACTGACATGCACAATTTTTTTTTGATTCATTTTTATATTAATTCAAATTATTTATTTATTTTCTTTTCTTTTCTTTTCTTCTCTTTTTCTTCTCTTTTTTATTTTTTTTTAACTATGTCCAAGGCAGTGAAACCCCCCACCAATCATTGGCAAGGCCACAATGCTCTCACTAGACACAAATGATGGTCACAGCCCTTGCCCAAATCTGGTCCACCTCACCAGCGATGGGTGAGGACATCCCAACCCTTACGTGTGGTCAACGAGGGCCCCACCTCACCCCCCTTCTTTGGAAAAAAAGAGAAGAAAAATGAAAAACAAAATAAATAATAAATCAAAAAACATTAAAATATTTTTTATTTTTTAACTATGTATCATATAAATGAAGCATCCACCTTAGTGGTTTCAATCATTGGCGTGGAAAGGCCTAATTAACAAAATCAAATAATTTAGTACTAACCGGCCAAAAATAATAGATGGTCACAGCCCTTTTCCCATTTTTGGTCCACGCTATATCAATAAACGATGGGTTTTTACCAAATAAAAATAAATAAACAAAAGAGGCCTTGACTGATTTAGTCAATATAATGCCCGACCTCACCGCCCCTAGTTTTAATTGCACTAACACCTTGACAAGCCATCGGACAATGTATATATGTTTCTTTCATTCTAATGGATGTATAATTTGTTTATATTGAATTTTCAAGCTTTCACTTGCATCACATCTATGTATATTATGGACAATTTTCATCCATGCTACAACTTCTAAATTATCAAAACTTACTGTGTAATTCCTGCTTTGTACGAATTAATCGATTAGGATCTCTTTAATCAAGTGGATCTCACATGAATCCCATGTAATTCACTGAGACATGACTCCGACGACTAAATTACAGATGCCACTTCTTGTTATCAATTGACCTTTGGAAGTCCGAACTCAAACCACTTGATAATCTACATCATGAATTGCTCGAATCCCTTGATATATACGAAGATGACTGAATATCTAAATAAATTCCCAAGTACACTTATATACATTAAATTCCATAAACACATAGAGGGGGCGACGGATAATTACATAACAACTCAGCTCATTCCATCTGATTAATTATATAAGGAGATGACTAATCAAGGGTGGATGCTTACTCATTGATAACTTGACGGGGTCTCTTCCATTCAACATGGGGTCTTAAGATATCACAAACTCTCCCATTCGAAGAGTTAAAGTCCTCATCAATGTTGGCCCGTATCAATCAGTGATATTCCCCCATCCATAACTCATACGGTTCATTCCCACCCCCTCCAACATCCTCCAAATTTTGTCTAATTCCTCCCACCCTGGCAATCAATCCCTGGCTAGATAAAGTATGGGCCCACTTTATCCACAAACCAAACTCCTACTGGCGAGGTCTTGCTCGAGATCTTGCTCTAATATCATATATAAGTTACAACGACCCAATCCATTCTACGTGGACCAAGTTCTCTCAAGGAGTATTCGAGTAGCCACACGAAGTGATGACATCTGGGTGCTTATTTATAAATCGCTCCGGACATCTCTCATCCGATACGAAGCTCGGAACGCCAAGTCATGCATGAAAATTTTGGGTCAAACCCTCTTTGGGAAATTGTATGGCGTGCCGGGAGTCGCGAGCGAATGCCCGCAGATTTCCTGTCCTCAAATGGAAACAAGCGAGCGAGCCAAAAATGAGCCGAAACCTTCGGCTGTAAAAATCCTCAATCGTGCTCAAAACTTCCTTAAAATGCACTTGTGCGCATGCGCATCCAAACACACACTTGCTGTAATTCTTTCTTGCTTTAGAAACGGCATGGCAGACAACCATAGAAAGCCTCACGCCATCATCATTCCTTACCCTCTCCAGGGCCACGTCAAACCGTCGGTGCACCTGGCCATCAAGCTCGCGTCGAGGGGCTTCGCCGTCACCTTCATCAACACGCAATCCATCCACCACCATACCGTCAAAGCCCTCGATCAGAAACCAGAAGGCGACAGCGAGGCCGATGGCCTCTACGACATCTTCGCCAACGTGCGCAGATCGGGGCTCGACATACGGTACACCACCGTGTCGGACGGCTTGCCAGTGGGGTTCGACCGGTCGCTAAACCACGACCAGTTCATGGCGTCGCTGCTGCACGTGTTCTCAGCGCACGTGGAGGAGATCGTGGGGAACATCGTCACAACGCCCGGCGAGGGGGCTGACTTCTTGATCGCGGACACGTTCTTCGTGTGGCCGTCCAAGGTGGCGGAGAAGTTCGGGCTGTTGTACGTGTCGTTCTGGACGGAACCAGCGCTGGTGTTCGCGTTGTATTATCACATGGATCTCCTTCGGATCAATGGCCACTTCGCTTGCCAGGGTAAAAATTCACGTTTCGCGTTTGCATGGCTAAGATCTCTGCCATGTTTTCGATCTCACGTGCATGTGCATGTTTCAACGTCAACAGATCTGAATTTAAAAGCTTTTACCTGATCAGATTGTCGTGAGGACCCGATAGATTACATCCCAGGAGTGCCGCCCCTACAACCAAAGGACATGACGTCGTATCTCCAGGATAGCGACACGTCATCTACCTGTCACCAGATCGTCTTCAACGCCTTCCAGGACGTCAAGGCAGCGGATTTCATCCTCTGCAACACCGTCCAAGAGCTCGAGCCCGGCACCGTGGCGGCCCTGCAGGAGCAGAAGCCCTTCTACTCGATCGGGCCCGTGTTCCCGGAGGGCTTCACCAGAAGCGACGTGGCCACAAGCCTGTGGCCCGAGTCAGACTGTTCACAGTGGCTCGACACCAAGCCCCCCGGCTCGGTCCTGTACGTGTCGTTCGGGAGCTATGCCCATTTGTCGAGGCCGGACCTGGAGGAGATTGCCCATGGGCTCTTGCTCAGCAAGGTCAACTTCGTCTGGGTGCTCCGGACCGACATATTGAGCTCCGAAGACATCGATCCGCTGCCTGATGGATTCAAGCAAGATCTCGGCGACCAGGCAATCATAATACCTTGGTGCAGTCAAAATGCAGTGTTGAGCCACCCAGCAATAGGCGGGTTCTTGACCCATTGTGGGTGGAACTCAATATTGGAAAGCATTTGGTCTGGGGTGCCAATGCTGTGCTTCCCTCTGCCGACTGATCAGTTCACCAATAGGAAGCTCGTGGTCGGTGATTGGAAAATTGGATTGAATTTAAGTGATCGGAACAAGACCACTCGAGAGGAAGTCGCCAACAAAATCTCCCAGCTTATGAGCCAAGATTCAGGGAGCAAATTCAAGAACGCAGTCGACGCACTGAAGACGAAGCTGGAGGAAGCATTGATGCCCGATGGTTCATCGACGAAAGATCTCGATCAGTTCATCGTGGACATAAAGGATAGGATTCATCAAAAGGAGCACCTTTCCAATGATGCTTAGATCGATCATGTAGTCACTGGCCCTTCTCGGTCCAGACATACATTTGTAATGCTCAAAATGTACACTTAGTGCAAAAGTGATGGATGGAGAAAAAAAAATACCTCTTCAATAGTTTGAGCCTGACAGGGTCTTGCCAAATTAATGAGTCCGCGAGCTTCAAAACGGGAAACATCGTGAAGAAACCAGAGCACGAACAATAGCAGACGGTACACAGGCTGTAGCAGCATCAGGCAGCAGATGAACACAATGTGGAGCCAAAGCCAAACAAAAATTTTATTGTACAGTTCATCTCGTGTTGCTCGTGTCCTGTTTACACTGGAAAATTCTACGCACTGATGTGCCTGCTCCTACGCAAAATTGTAACAGAAAAAATGATAAAATTCGATAAACAGCTGCCATGACAAACAGCACTAGGAGATTCTCCCACTTGGAATTACTGTTGCGAGATATATCATACGTGTTCTGGATAGCCTCGTAACCTGATATCGTCCTCACCTGCCCCACGGCAAAAGAAGTCCCTAGGTACTCATTTTCCAGGAGACCCTATCCAAAAAAATAACATGAATTACTTTGCAAGAACAGCGTCAAATATGCCCCCAAGCTCAATCTGATTCAATCCAGAGCCAACAATATATATGAAGTGTTTTCCTAGCCAGAACAACGTGAACCCAATATCCAATTCAACAAGAAGCAGAAATTGTTTTTTTCACCTTTTTTAGCTGGAAATCAAGCAGGGAAATTTCGTGCAGATAGAGTGTTTCCATGGTATCACATGGATAGAAAGCACAGAGAAGTGCTAAGGTTGGTCACTTAGGCAAAATGGTACATCATAAACTATTTGTAAGCAGTTTCATTTTTGCTTCTACCTGTATAGAATAGGTATGAAAGGCAATGTAGGATATTGGATATGTCCATAACGGTCTAGGCAAAGCATCTCGGATTCTGAAGTAGCCAGCAGAAAGCATCATTACCACCTGACAAGTAAGAGATGTAAGCCATTAGTCCAGCCTATGCACATGAGCACCAAAATAGATAGAATGTTCCACAAGCATAACAGCAATTTATGAATCTGGTGAGCAACTCAATATCTTTCTCTCTCGTCCACCATGATAAGGACTACCTCCAGGACATTTAGCAGTACTCCAAAAGGATAGAAGAAAAGCCATGCATTTTCCCATCAATTTATGTCAAATTAAACAGGAAAGATCAAGACAGGAGTTTAATAGAACCAACTCACATGTATGGATACTAATGTCAAGATGCTCCAGAAAATATCTTGCCAAACAGAAGCTACTACCAGCATTAGCCCCTCATTTACAAGGAGGCACATGAAGAAATTTAGCACAAAGTACATCAATAAGCTGAACTCATCTCGTAGACCAGTAAGGAAATAGAAGACGAGGCTTGACGAGATGGAGATCAGAAACAGGAAAGGAATGCTGGAAAGAAGTTGCCCAAGCAAGAACACCAGTGGTCCAGAATGGTGATTCGATTTTTCACTGGCATATATCTGCACAGGAGAAAGCAACGCAGTGTTTCAGGATGCCAAATTGAAGCAGATGGACAAATAAATTTCTTGCCCGAAGAGCAACACTGATTCAAATAGTAGGACCATCAAGTATCTAATTTTTGCCGATTAGCACCACTTGAGCATCTAACCCACCCATAAACATTAATAATGCCCTATCAAGGCTGGCTTTTTCTAGCATACAAGGAGACCATTTACAACTCTCAATTAAATATGTAACCTGCTGATTTAATTATTTCTAAAATGAAGAGTGGTTGAAAACACAATATCCACATTATGACGAGGTCTCCTATTCTGACGGCAACTCACAGAATTTATATAGTTGTTAGATCATTAACATAATTTAAAAAGTAATTAATAGTTACTAAGATACGAAAGGCATTTTTCTGAATAATTAAATAAACATGGACAAACTGATTTTTCACAATCATAGACATTCATCTTTTCTTTAGAAAAATAGCCAGGGCCCTGATACTACCAATTGGATTTCATCACACAGCTTTCAGCATTCATCCCACCGAAACACTCTTGTGGCAAGAATAGATCCTCTATATCATGCCCTAAAATCTGCTTATGCCACATGATCAATGGGTCATTATGGAGATAAAAGTCATCAAGATAAAGGTGAATGACATCATAAAAGTGCAATTGTTCCAAGAGATTATAGGAGAAATCAGCAAATCATGTCCTAACATCAGCAGCCTTCACTAACAACACGTTCACCCAATGCACAATCCCCCAAATCCGCTGTAAATTTTCACACATGCTACTAACATGCCATAAGCTCAACAGCTATAGTATAGGAGAAAAAATTCACATTCCCAAAAGACAGAAAAGGCAAGGGCAACCTGCAAACGACCCTTACAGGTACAGAAGTCAACTGGGCAGGCAAATATGCATTCTCATAGAGATGAAGTATAATATCCTGTTCTCAAATATTAACAGAGTATGATATGGCTAGGCAAGTTGATATTTTCTGGTTACTCAATATATCATATCATGGTGGATTTTCCAGATAAACCAGATGAAGCTTATGGATGTTGGTTAGCATTACCTTGATTTCTTTGATATGTGCCGGTACTCCAGCAATGCTAAGGAGGGAAGCAAATGACACGAACGAAAATATTGATGCAACCCTTGTCTGCAGAATGAGAGATTAGCCAAAAAAACAGAAGAAATTAGTAGAAACAAGCATGTTGTTTGTAGGGAAGCAAAAGAGTAGACTCCAAATCTTAAAGATTCAGAGAGCAATAAATGGCCGTGGGCCCAGAGAATAACATAAACATAGCCCACATAGCAAAGATGTTCCTTGTGAGATGAGAAATCTGATAAATTTCCAAAGGACATCTAAATGCAACCAGATAACATAAATCCACAATTTCAGGGAAACTCACCGCCACAGAAGACAACGAATGTTTCAAGCCAGAAAAAACCGTGCCAACACAGAGTGTGAGAAGCATGCAAAGAATCAAGCGGAGCCAATAATATTTCCACTCCCTTGACATGATAAGTAATGATCTCCATGTCAGGACCGCAATTCGGGTACCACAGCTAGCTTTTCCCTTGCTTTTTAGAGTTGGACCTTCCTGCAAAAACTCACTTAGTTAAACAGACAAGAAGATCCTGACAAGAAAAAAATGGAAAAAAATTACCAGAAAGCATGCACACCAGCTCTCAAACAATGAGCATGAAACCATAAGTGCTCGAGTCTACCACACTAGGAAGATTGCAACATGGCTAATATCAGCAGCACAGCATAGAAAGACAAAGTAAACAGTTCTCTCTTTTTGCTATTGCTTCATTGCTCTACTTTGCTATTACAAAGTAAAGCAACCAAAGGCTGTGAGTACCGTGAGCTATTGTTATTAAAGAAAATTACTATTACTGATAATGCATTGGGGGCCAAAGTTAAAGCATTCCACGACCAGCCCGATATATGTTTATTCAAGTACTAACAACTTATAAAGAAAAAAACACTTCAAGCAAATAAATTGCTTTGTTAATCATGGACTGATGGTTGTCCACTTAAGTTTATGAGTTAAGTCAAATACACAGCTTTTAGCCAAAAAAAGAAGTTAAGCACTGCCATTTGATGTGTAGCTTTCTCCAGATATCATGTTGCTAAAAACTGTAACCAACTACCCATCAAAAACTTAAGAAACAATGCAACAGACAGAAGACGTGTATGTGTACCTTCTCAGTGAGTTTTGATATCATTGTGTCGACTGCAGCAGCATCGGTTGACGATTTATAAGTTGCTTCAAGGGTACGTATTGCCACAGCAGTATCCATATTCACTGAAGAGAGATCGCCATGGTCATCCTGCCAAACATGCACATAATGTTTAAACAGAGGCTGGAGATGACTGAGCGCCAAAACTCAGTTGCTCTCACACAAAAATAGAATATAACTGCTGGATTAATAAAATATGGACGGAAAACACAGCAAGGCATTGCTCATCTTCTCAAACAGATATCATTCCAAATCATAAAGGCCTAATCTCCACCGGAAACAGAATCATTCTACTCCCATCAATCACTAAGCAGAGGAAGACCCATCATTCAGCAGCAAGTACAAAAACAAGTACCTGCCAGTTTTTGCACATCGCAATAATCCTGTCAAAGTCTGTGTTTATTGCACGTAGGAAGTGATCGGAAGGACTTTGCATTATCGGGCATGGAAATCCAGCATTGGAGAAGTGCTTCAATAAGAAAAGAGAGATTAATTTAGTAAAGCAAACAAGGCAACAAAAAGATTTTGAAATTTTACAGTCCAACATCACAAGAGCTCAACTTCTATCCTAACATAGAATCGTTAAAATTTATTCAAGGAACATTCCCTTCATACACCTTTAAGGCAATAAGTCACTCTATCTTGCTGAAAAACCACATAGAAAAGGAATTGAAATCTAACATGTAGTTTACCTGTAAGCAGGCCAATGTTTCTCCAAAAAATAGAGTATTTCCATTTGAAAGCAGGCATATCCGGTCAAAGAGGCCGAATACTTCAGTACTGCTCTGGTAAATAGTAAATATAAGGGTACACCCGGTGCTTGCAAGTTTCTTCAATGTAACCATCATAAGAAGTGCAGACACACTGCAGGATACAAAAACAGAATCATGAACTTGAGATCATTGCACCCTGAAGTCAAGTAATGCAACAAGAAAGCCCTCGACAAGCACATATCAACCAATACATGATTACATACACACTGCATGTATGAGGCACACCCTATTAATGAGAAACCATGTTGATGTTGACAAAAAAACATTCCTCACAATATGATTTTCCCACTGACTAGAATCATCTAGAGCAATAATCTAAAGAAACTGCTCATGTTTGCAGAATATCAAAAACAGAATCAAGTCTGTATTTAGTATATCTTGATATTTGCACCTCTTAATAACCTGGCAGCATTAAGAACCTTGTGCTCTCCGTTGCACGATGCTGCATGAAAAAATCTTTTGATACAGATTACTTTTATGAAGCTTAATATTTGTTCCAAAAACTGTTTTTGGTGATCATTTTTCCCTCTCTGATAAATCTTCATCAAATAGATATCCAAGCAACAAAATCCATTCAATAACAACCCATCAATTGCCTAAAATCATGCTAGGCTCCTACAGTTGTTCCGTACTACAGCAGCATGATATGTTAGTCGTTTCTGAAATTATGTATGAAATTGCCGTGCATCACAAGAGCTCCAAAATCCATTAAAGCAGTCAATTGAACACAAACAAGACAAGAATGTCAAAAACAGAATCAAGTCTGTATTTAGTATATCTTGATATTTGCAGCTCTTAATAACCTGGCAGCATTAAGAACCTTGTGCTCTCCATTGCACGATGCTGCATGACAAAATCTTTTGATACAGATTACTTTTAATGAAGCTTAATATTTGTTCCAAAAACTGTTTTTGGTGATCATTTTTCCCTCTCTGATAAATCTTCATCAAATAGATATCCAAGCAACAAAATCCATTCAATAACAACCCATCAATTGCCTAAAATCATGCTAGGCTCCTACAGTTGTTCCGTACTACAGCAGCATGATATGTTAGTCGTTTCTGAAATTATGTATGAAATTGCTGTGCATCACAAGAGCTCCAAAATCCATTAAAGCAGTCAATTGAACACAAACAAGACAAGCCCCACCCTGCCCCCCCCAGCCAAAAAAAAAAAAAAACTACCTGTCTAGATGATAAAGAGGCTCATCTATGAACATAATATGAGGCCTCATCACAAGCTCCCTGGCAATGCTAATACGTCTTCTTTCACCACTAGGCAAGCCCTTCATATAACAATGACCACCAATTAGCTTGTTGGCATAGTCACCCAAAGACATAGCGTGCATTGCATCCTCCACAACACTCCTTTTCTGACAGAAGAAACCTGGTAGTTGAAGTAACGCTGAGTAGTACAAGAACTCTTGAACAGTTAGGGATCCGATTAGAGTGCTTTCCCTCTCCACAAAGCCCTGCAACCCATTAAAAGGATAAAAAGAAAGAAATCAAAATCTATCCTCATGATAGAAATATTAAACCTTAAAAGATAACACCAATTAGAAATGTAAAAGACAGTCACATTCCCTCACAAAAAGAAATAGAACCAATATGGTAAACCAGAAGATAGTGAATACACTTGAGGATTCCTTTCCAAAATAAGTTACTAATTCTTGAATCTGGCCTCCCGAGATGGAAAAAGGCTCTGAACAAATAAGCAGAGTTGCAGAAATATGAAGACAAAGCTAAGGAACCTTCAGGATGCTAGGCATCAAATAGAAATGCTGGACAGAATGTCACTTCTGGAGGCAAATTATCTAACGTTATGTAAAGGCAACAGAATGGAAGAAATCGCATGACCCGCGGTAAAAGTATCTTCGCCTGGTAAACTAATCTTCTTTCACCGGGCAGGCATCCACATAAAATAACTAACTAGATCTCACTTTCCAACCACTGTGGAAACAACAAACAATATGCTTGACAGGTAGCTCAGGCATTTGCAGTTGATGGTTAATATAGTATCATAGCCTACATTCAGGAGACCCCTCACAGTGTGTCTGAAAGTTGTATTTGCAATGGCCAACACTCTATGCGCAAGTGGGTGTTATTGGTTTCCCAGAACATAAGCTTTCGAGAAAATGACTCCAAGAGAAATCTAGTGTGCTTGTCTGAGTACCCATAGTAAATTAGCAAACTCGAACAATTTACATGATGGCATTCTAATGTTATTAGTAGGAGAGTTCCTCAACAAAAGAAGATTGTGCATCAACAAAACATTACAGAATACCAAGGAAGTAAAATCTTCTAGAGAAAAATTAAGCATTATGACAAGATATAGCACAATGTACTTACATATGACCCATAAGGCATACGAGATTTGGCCCCATTCACAAACACTTCACCATACATTCCGGCTGAATCAGGCAATCTACCTGAAGAACAAACATAGAAGATACAGTATTAGTTTCAAGCTATTAAGAGCAAAACCACTTTCAATATGCTACCTCACTAAACTAATCAATCAAAAGTAACTACCTGCAATTGCCCTTAATAAAGTGGATTTCCCCGATTTGGCAGGGCCCATGATAACTGTCATTGTTCCAGGCAACGCATAGCCATTAGAACTTTTCACAACCTTGTCAGAATACTTCCTTTTACCCTTGATTGTAACAGTTAAGTCCCTCCAAACAATGGATGCCCCTGCAATCTTTCTAGAGACCACTGCACCCTCTGGTAAAGGGGGGGATGGCATGGACCCACTATTAAGCTTTGAAAGAGATGGCGAAGCTGGAGTGGTCGCAACGTGGATAGAGTCTCCGCCATCCTCCACTCTAACATCGACATCAGTGTCCTCCCACTCTGGGGAATCCTCAAACGAAATGGGCTGCCGAAGAGAACCAGGTTTTCGCAGATAAAAGAAGTTGCTTGAAGGCACCCTACTCGCAGGACTGCTTGCGGAAGATGATGAAGACCTATAATTATCCGACTGGGATTGAATTTCTTCCATTCCGATCTCTTGATCCTCAAAACGCAGAACAAACACCTGAGATTCTTCTCCTTAATGAGTAATTTAAGGTATAAAGGTGTTAGACTGTTCTGAGACTAAACACCGTACCCCAATCCCTGAACAGGGGTCGATCCTGCATCAAGTCAGAACAGAATCGTGAACACACTTTCATTCAACCCATTGCCACGGACAAACAGAAGTAATTTCGAGAAATAGAATTAGCACACCGACGCCTGCACCCTTTTCGATTTTTCGAACACGGTTCATTCACAAGATTCATCGCAGTGGCGCGCGGCATCTTTAAGCGAGCCGAAACTCCCCAATCAAGCTCTCCACATTCTGCTTCTAAAAACTCCTCGCCTTAAAACTAGCAACAAGTTCACAAATTTTGGAGAAGGGTATCCACAAAAGCTAACAAGCTCACCGAAAGCGCTCCCCAAAACCCACAACCGTAGATCTTCCGCCCCGCGTCGCCCGACAAATCCTCAAAGCACTCAAAAAAAATAAAACAAGTCGAACTAGAGAGCCAAATACTCCAACCACCCTCAATGTGTGAACTCCTTTCGAGCCGTTTAACACCGTCTAGGAAACCATTCCCGCGAGCCGGACAAACATGGGAAAGGAAAATAAAGGTCGGAAGCGAGCACTCAAAACTCCCACGGGAACCTGCCAGTGCCTGTACCTGCCGCCGAAGCGTCGCTCGCTCAGCTATTCCCCGCTCCAACGGAAGGGCCACCGCTGCCTTCGCAGCTACGTACAGCTAACACCGAAGAGCGGAGGCGGGGCACGGACCTGGATCTGCCGAAAGAAAGAGCGCGAGCTCTACGACGAGGAGAGAGAGAGAGAGAGAGAGAGAGAGAATGGCGAAAGGAGTGTGAGCTTGACACTGTGAAGTGATGTGAGCCCCGGGGGGGGAGAATGACGCGGCGGTGGATGATCCGATCCGATCCGACCCGACTGAACCGGGTTCTTTTTTGCCTTGCGGGTTTTCTGGCTTTTTGGCTTTTCGTAAGTGGTGGCATCTCCCAGCTTTGGCTTTGGTCGAGTGGGGGCTTCTCTTTCTTTTCTTTTCTGTTCGTTCTCTTCTTCTTCTTTTTTTTTTGTTGCCTTTTCAATTTATTGAGAAGTCGGGAGTCGCATCTAGTTGATGGAATGCTGCCAGCGCAGCATTCTTAAAAAGCGTCACCTGTCTCTGAATCCAGACTCCCCCCACTCTTCTTTTTCCCCCCAGCGTAGGGTCGGCAGTTTCAAAATTGATCCAAAATTCGTGTGAAAATCTGAAATTCAGCCTTCGAGAAGCCAGTTCCTAGTTTTTGCAAAATGGGGAGCCGGCAATTTCTTTTCTTCTTCTGATTTCATCTTTTCCTTCATTCTTCTATTTCATTTTTAGTTGAATAATGAAAATTGCAAGGCCATGTGAAGTAAAACAAATGATAAAAAGTCCAAAATATGTAACACAATCATGGAGCACTTTGGTTCTCGATGCATCTAGAGGCCAATAGTCACTTTATGCATCTAGGGAATAGTCACTTCAAAATAAATTTTCTTTGGAGACGTCGCATCCGATATTCTGACAATATTAGGTAGCATAAATATCATTACGGGAGAAGTTGATCATTAAATTGATACCAAACCACACAATACCCGAAACCCCAAAACGAGACTAGTTCCTATATTCAGTTCTTAGTTCTGCCCTTGATCAAGGCTCACACCAACTCTCGGATTTATCTCCAATCGTGTCCATCACACACGACATAGTCAAATCAAACATCGAAAAGCATCACAGCCACACCGACTGCCACTCTTTTAATTATCACATGTGAAATTACTAATGTGCGATAAGTTTTTAAATGTTTTTTGATGACACCTATCATATGAATAAAAAATTATCATGGCTTGCCGATTTGAAAGAATATTTAAAATTCGTAATATCTATTCCTTATAAAGATTTAGTGGAAAAACCATTAGATTATGTTTGGTTGTCCAGATTTATAACTAGGATGTGATTGAATAGGATATTATATGAAATCTATGAAGATTTTGTTATATCTTATCAATTATTTGATGATTGCAATAATAAAATCGGATATATTCACATCATATTATATATATTATTTGATATAAATGCCATATAAATATGAACAAATCACATATTTTACAAAAAAAAAAAATGATAAAAATCTCTCGTGAAACTTTTGTCTACTTTATTTTAATTTTATCTTCCTTTCTTTTTTAAGTAATTTATTCTTTTTATTTCTTTCTTTCCCTTCATTCATTCTCTAATGTTTTTTTTTAAAAAATAAAAAATTGTACTAATACACCTAAGATATCAAAACACCTAAAATATGTAATAAATATATATTCATATATTGAATTTATTTTATAATATAAAATTAAAAAATATATAAATAAAAATCAGATTAAATTAAAAATAAATTGTTATTTTTTTATTTTTTGAAATTATTATATTAGAATTCAAATATTTATTATATTGAAATATACTTTTAATTTTTAATTTAAGAGTTTGTTATTTAAGCAAAATAACTTTCTTATTTTAGATATTAGAAATGATATCCACATTTATCCTACTTCTTCATAGGATAATTGTATTCAGCTTATATCTTATTTATATAACACTTTATTCTATATTGAGTAAACACCAAATTTAGAATGAGATGAATTTTATCCCATCATAAATTTTATGCCAACCACAAAAGGCAGTTTTAATATTTTTCGGTTACTTTTGCCCATAGAGGTAATGGAAATGGAATGCTTTCAGGCTAAACATATCCATAACCCCGCGATTAGTGGTGGGGGGCGTAAAGAGGAACGGAGAAAGAGCACATGATTAGCGTCGGATGGGGCCCACGTCGACCGGGGCTCAATGATAGCAAGTCTGCTCCTTCCTTCCTGTGGCTCACCTTTCTTTTGTCCCCAGAGCCCAGAGGTGACCAGAAATTTACAGAAACGGACCAGAAAATCCAGTCCATGGCGATGGGTCTAATCATCCATCCACCGAAAAATAATAAGATAAATTATAAAAATAAAAATTTGGCTCGGCCATCACCGGATAACAGATCTACCATCGATTTAAAATTTGTTCAGTATCCATCATATTTGTCTATTTTTCTCTTCTTCCATGAAACGGAAAAACCAAAAACAAAAATCCATAATAATATCAGCTAGTTAATCTATTTTTCAAAATTTAAAAAAAAAATGACAAGGAATTATATTCGGAATAGAAGCAGAAACTAAAAATATCTACTTCTTTATATCAAACAAACATAATTAGAAAAAAAATATTTCAAAATAGAAATTATTTTCGAAAATAAAAATATCACCAAACACATCCTTATCCTTAGGTGATAAATTGGTTTATAACCTAATTTAGGTAACTCAGAAATGACTTGTCCTGTGATGTCATGAGATGGATTTTATATTGGAAGTTTTTTTTGTTATCTTTAGCACTAAATTTCGAAATTAGCGGCGCGGCTTTGGGTAACGCGGTGATTCAATCGAGGACGCATGTAAAATGAACTGAGCTCTCCTTCTTTTTCCGCTATCGGGGCCTCCTCTTGGATTCTGAGATCGATTCTTTTGGTTTTTTTCTGGGTCCCCCGCAGTTCAATGATTTAGCCATCCAGTAGTACACTTTGATGTATTCAAAAAGGAAAAAGAGGATATATCGGCGATGTAGGCTGTAAACGTCCGGCCATATGGTCAATTCAGAAAATTGCGGTCGGCCATGATAGGGGGAATGGTACGGATAATCCGCAAAGTTTGACCATTACAAATTAACATTTTCGATTTTTAACTCGTGCGAAATGATTCTTAAACTGTTTTTAAATACTCAATATCAGAGAAAAAAGTCATCATAAATCTTTAAATTATTATGAAATGTGTAATTTAATTCCTAAATTATATCTACCCATAATCTTTCGATGCAATCTTTTTGTTTATCCATACAAGGGAGAAAATGACCATAAGTTGCTAAATGGTAATAAATGTATAATTTAGCCCTGTTTGGTTCAGCATTTTCAAGGGACTTTCAGTCTCGAAAGTTCTTCGAAAAAAAATTTAGGTGTTTGGTTCAAGTATTTGGAGATGTTATTGACCAAATGCTGAAAAAACCAAAGCAGTGGGGACCTGCTTTGGGCTTTCAGCATTTTGGAAATGCAAGTCCACCTCAACTATTCATCCGTTGACTTCTTTTTTTTTTCTTTAAACCAATCATCTTCCTCGCACCCCCAACCACCGTTGATCGATGACGAGAGTTTCATCGGATTTTTTTTTATTTTTTTAAAAAATAATAAAAACTCTTTGCAAATGTTGGGTTCACCTTCTTCTTTTTTTGTCATTTTTATCTTTTGACAATCAATAACCAACTTTTTATCAATACACTAGAATAATAATTAATTAACGAAGATGATTAATACTACAATAATTAAAAAAATATTCAAAATTGAAAACAAACCTAAAAAACCCTAGGCCAAAAGTTGAGCTTTGCATCTAATCTATAATCAAATTCTTTTAATATAATTTTTAAATAAATTTACTAATATATGTCTTTTACATTACTCTTAACATGAAAATGTAAAAAGTTATATAGCCATTGTTTCTTTTTTGCAATTTTAAAAACACTAAAACTAAAAAACTTAATTTGGTCACACTAAAGGGCTTTTTAAATATATGTTTACCAAATAATCTTGCATTTTCCTAAATCACTTTTTAATTATAGTTTATCAAACAGTCTACCATTTCAAAAAACCCCTTTAGCTCAAAGGTATTTGCATTCTCCCAATGGCATTTCCCCAAAGCCAAACCAAACAGCCCCTTAATCCCTAAGCTTGTAACTTGTTCATGATCAAATAAGGGTAATGGTCATTACAAGTACCTAAACTGTTACAAAATGTGCAATCTATTCCTTAAACTTTCTATTTGTTCTCCTTTGTCTAGTTAAACAAAATAACTGTAGCCACATTTGGTTTAACTTTCCTAACGAGACTTTGGGTTTCTAAAGTCCTTGGTAGAAATATTTTGAATTTTTTTTTTTAAACATTAGATGGAAGTTAGCATTGGCAAAGTTGAAAAATTCAATGTAGGTGGGCTTTTTTTATCATTTTCAAAATGCAACTTTCATGCTTAATGAACCTTTTTTTCCAACTTTACCCACACTAACATTTTTAAATTCCTATCTTGCCCTCTTTTTCTTTTGTTCATCATTGTCTCTCTCAATATTTGTCACACTAGATTTGATTGATACAAGCACAGAGTTGACGATTGCTGGTTGAGGGTAGTCAAGAGTCTAGCATCACCGAGAGTTAGGTTCACAAGATATACGTTCGTCTTCTTCCTCATTATTCATATTCTCCCTTGCCGATTTACAGATACGGTCATCGGTTTGACATCCCGCCCACAATTACAATTGGCTCGTTGATGGTTGCTAATAGTGGCAAGGGTCACCAAGGGTCTAGGTTTGCACGTTGATCACGGGTCTTGCTCATCAACCTTATATGCGAGGTAATTATTGTCACAACCTTAGGTCTAAGCTTCTAATGACGTTAGATTTGAGGCCCAACACCTTTGATCTAGCCAAGTGAGAAGAGATGGGGATGGGTGACATGGCCATGGTGATTGGATAGTGGAAGGAAGTAAAGGTGAGAATGGTGATGAGGACGGCAATAGATTGAGGTGAGTCGGTGATGGAAGATGCACATGCACAAGGAAGAAGAAGCAATAAAAATGTGAGATTTTTATGGGACTACTACCAATAATAGTCCCACTAAAATTTCACATGGTATTAGAGTTAGGAGGTTTTAAATTTTTTTCCAAGTCCCTATTTACCTTCTCAATTACATATTTTCATACTTTAAACTTAAGCCAAAATCTAGTATATATGTGAAGGGGAGTATTATAATATTTAAATAATAAACCACGTTTTCATTTGACAATTTGAATTTTTAGAGCTATTAGCAGAATAAAAAAATTTCAAAAAAAGAAAAATAAAGAAAAAATAAGGGGGGAAGAGGGGAGAAGTGTATTCCTATTTTACCGACTATAATAACATATCTTATAAGGAGTCCACACATATGGATATCTCCATTCTCCAGGTATGCTTCCACAATGGATATCTCCATTCTCCAGCATGTATTCCTCTATCTTCCCTTATACCCATTCTCCAATCTTGCTACAATGGTATTTCTCTGTTTTTTCTTTCTTCTTCGCTTACTTCAAAGCTACCTTCCAAAAAAACATATTAAAAGTTACTTAATGAAACTGTATTTAATTTGAGCAAATAGACCTCAAGTCAAAGATTTTTGGGAAAATGAATTTGTATTTCCCTAAAGTTCAACTAAACACAACTATATTGAATATTTAGAAATAGTTTAATGGTCATATTAAGTTAATTAAAAGTTCAAAGAAGATATTACATATTAGAAAAAATTTAAGGATTACTAGTGGCAGTGGCATTTTTCTTAGTGTGTATATTAAACATCCACCGCCACCCTTTTTAGAGCCATTACTTGTGTCCACAAAAAATATGTCAAAACAAAGAGATACCGCAATCAATATACTCAATGCAAGCACAGGGCACAGAAAGTTGCTTTGAGTCCAAGAAAGGATGATGGCACATTAACGCTCGAGCAATCATGGTGAACAGCCAATAAGGGCTCGAGCAGATCTCTTGTTTCTGGTCGTGGACTTCGATGCGAAATGTCGACTTTCCAGACCACGCCTCGATGAGAGCTCAATGATTTTCTGACTCGGTGGCATTGAAACTTCTAGGATGACATAGTCTTAATCTACACGTCAAAGGTCCATCATTTCAACGGCAAGAGGGGCGCCAGACGCGTCCATTTACGGCTCGATGGCTTTGCTTCGTGGGGTCACAAATTTCAAATCGGAATTGTTTCGTCCATGGAGTGGAGACTATGTATCCAGGGTGCATTTAATAATCATTGTATTTCTGAAACTAATTTTTTATTCTACTTTGGAAAAAAATTTCTAAACATTTTAAGAAATTTAGTAAATGTCCAAAATTTATATTTTTGGAAAAGAATTGTACTTGGTAACGTTCTTAAAATTACTCATCTAAATCATTTTCCTTTAATTTTTTAGTAATTTTGTAATTTTTTATTTTCTTTCTCTTTTTCTTCTTCAAGCTTTAGCTGGTCGCCGACCTCGGGATGACTGGCAACCGGCCAAATAAGGGTCGGTGACCTCATTGGAGTGTTGCTAGCCCTCGACAAGGCCACACCTCATTGGTTGAGTGAGGACCCTCCCCCAGCCATGGCGTAGCCAAGCGAGGCTTGGCTAGGTGAGGCTCGTCGATGGCTAGGGAATGCCCAGGCTCGGCTCGCCTAGCCACCGATGAACTTGCTGAACCTCGCCCAATTGGTCTTCGGCAACTGGCAATGGCGATGATGGCTACAACGGTGGCAGAGGAAGAAGAAGGAGAAGGAAGAAGAACAAGAAGAAAATAAAAAAAGAGAGAAAAAATCAATTGACTTGATTTTGGAATTGTTCCCGGGAACAAGTAATTAACTTTTTTTAACTCATTGATTCTATTCTAAATCTATTCCCAAAAATAAAAAAAAATTACCAAATGAATTTCTATTCCAAATCTAATTGGGAGAACAAAAGAATAAAATTAAACACTATTTGACAAGTTAACAAATGCGCCATAAATAGACAAAAAAATGAATCGACCGAGCTAGATATTGATCTTTGATAGTAAGTGTTTTAGTGGTTATATAATGGAGATCTTAAGTCAACGGAATTCTACTCCAGTATATGAATTTCGGTTGCCGTTAACGGAGCTTCATAAGTTTTAACAGTGCTCAGCTTCACTCCACTAAGCTCCTGTTCAATTAATCAAGCTAGAATTTGGTCATCAAAACGGAGAAAAACTTTAAATAAAAACAGTTTCTTGGTTCAAGGAAATAAGATACAATTCTACATTTAGGATAGAATTGAAACCCATAATACATATTATCCAGAAACATGCTGGACCACAACACGAGCACGACAAAATTTTTGTGGGGTCATGGGATGAGTCGATACAATATCGAGTCGAATCTCTTATGCAAGATGAGTTTTGATATGTACTTGTCTGGGAAATAGGTCTATGAAAATCGATATCGAATGGCTTGTTCTCTTTTCCGATTCGAATCATAACCATACTCCATTAGTTGTTAGTTCTCTCGATGCCACCTCCAAGGACATGGATAAGGAGACAACGTCCTTCGGTAACGTCCTTATATGCTGGGTTGCGCCGACTGCAGTCTGTGGCTTAGAATTAGTCGGGTGCTAAAACGTTCTCCGGCACCCTAAACAAAGAAGGAGAAGAAGAAGAGCATCGATATCATATTCAGTAAGCATTATTGGAATGAACCCTAAAACCCTGTCCCCAGAGCGTTTAATGGCCTCCAAAATGGGTCACTGGATGAAACTCTAGGCCCAAAGGTTCCCTTCCTTTCGGAGTAGCCTATTATTCTTAAATCTGTGAGGAGCCCATCTCCCAGAGAAGGGGTAATATGCATGAGATCGAACCGGGCAGACTTCTGGAGCCGAACAGTTTTCACTTGGAATGCGATTTCTGAACATGGCGCGCACTAGGAGACATGAAACCCGAGGACCATTGAAACAGTGCAAACAGACCAACATGTCAGCGTGCCCAAATGATTTGAACAGGCGAAGAAAATCGTGATAGACTGTTCGGTCAATTCGATCGCAAGTTGGCCTGGTCTCGGTCGTGCTCAAGCCCCGTACAAACCCACGTTGAGGGACCCCTGAGAAAGCCAAGGGGACAGATGCGAAAATTCTCCAGTCACGGCCTGAATGGTTATTAGAAGTGAATTGGCGTGATTGAAAGGCACAAGAACTTGTCCTTGGGTTTGGAGGACATCCAATCGTACACAGCCTTCAGTCGCATCTCAAGGTGTTGGTTTCCGTGTGCAACTCCAGTATCATGTTGATAGGTCAATAAATGTCCCATCGTCTATATTGATCATAAATTATATCTATACGTAAGATTATATGTCCACCCTCTTGTACCTCGATTGGTCTCTCATTTAGGACCACTTTTTGCACACTTTGAATTTGCCGGTAGTGAGATAAAGCATTAATTAATGTTAGAAATATTAAACCGCATTTTTATCTATATTTTTCCTTGGAGGTGAATTGATAATGATGTGGACAAATTGTATCTAGAGTAAAGCTAGCATAAAACGTGCTGTAAGTCTTCAAAATGAAACAATGACTTCTCCACCTTTGATTTTCCATAGAGACTGCTTAACTTGTTTAACCAATTGCCTTGGAAAATTAGAATTCAAAACTCTCAAGGGTTTTCCTTCAATCCGCCTAAGTGACGTTTTTTTATATGAAGGGAAAAAAACAGCATAAGGAAACTAGATAATTCTAAACCAAATTGAATACCGAAATATAGATAATCAAATGTAGAAGAATACTATAAGTAGCTCCAAAGAAATTATTAATGTCATTGAAAACATCTAATTTAAAAATCAACTAACAATTTTCAGTTTTAATTTATATTAGACATGTACTTTCCTACTTTTTTGAGTTCGCATTTTTTTTTTGGAGCAATATCCACCGTATTTCTTTTGTCATAGAACAATATCTACTATTTTAGAAGTTGTAATTGAATCATCAATAAATCACTTATTTTTGTGATTATTATTGACTTTAAGCAATAAAAGATCATTAAAATCCCAAACTATATTTGTTGTTACGCATTTAGCCTAAACTTTTTTTCTATTATACAAAAAATCTCAAATTTGTACTTTTATGATAAAATTACCTCTCGTCAATGAACAATATTGACATGATAATCACATGACTTAAGTGAAATAAAGACAATATTATTTTGATTGAAAAATCATCCAACAAAACATTGACAAAGAGTAAATATGTAACATAAGTACAAATTTGGAATTTTTATAAGTCAAAAGGTATGATAGTAGATATTAATAAAAGATTTTCGATAGCTTTTTCGTTAAATGAAATAAGGAAATATATCTCATCATCCCATCCATAGAGAGTTTTCAATTGAAAATTTCCCCAAGAAACCGAATAAACAAATTAAGTAGTTTCCTAGGAAAATTTAGAGGCGGAGGATCGACCGACCGTTTCGAAACGAAGACAAGCAGTACCGTCAGCTCATCATTTTTCTCGTATGAATACAACGCGTCATCTACTCTCTAAATAAAGAAGTCATCAAGAACACCCCACTGTCTCTTCTGCTCATCTTTCAAGCTATCCAGTAACCACAGACCAAATCCGAACATCACATCGAGCCACGGGTGAAGAAAGCGTGAGAGCATACATCGAAGGATCGACGGGCTCGATGATACCGCAATCAGATGTGAAGTGGGCTGACAAGACTAAAAGTCAAAGGAGCCATCAAACCATGGAGGACGAAGCTATTATCTACAGCGGAAAAAAGAAAAGGAAAAGTGTGTGGGGGAGGATTCCAGCTCGTGACTGATGTTTGCCTGAGCTTTTCTCCATTATATCGGATTCGATCCAAGATATTTAACCCCACAACCTGCATATGTGCTTGTGTCCAGACAAAAAAAAAAGATGGAAGACCTCCTGTTCTCTCTTCAACAGTTTCCGATTTCTCGTCTGGTCGTGTGCACGGGATTAACCCAGTCTGACAACGATTCCCATGAAGCCCAATGACCATTGTCTTGAATCCAGGGCGAAGATCGCAATGTGATCGCATCGGCTTAACTCGATCATTCCATGCCGGGCCAGAGGTTGAAAAGGCGATTGGATGACATAAGAAAGGGCATATACGCATGATGGCGAGCAGGACCTGCAGGACACACACCCAAACACACTGACGTTGCTGTCCTTCCGACCGGCGCCACATCACGTGGGCTTTGGCCCTGCTTCGTACGCAGCTTTTTGAGCGAGGGACGGTGCGTCCCACGTGACAATACCTGTGGGGTTTTCATGCCTCGAATACTAAACACGGCGTCTGAACTAAACAAGATCCGCTTCCTGCGTTTTCTTTTTGTTGTTTGCGCTCCATCGATGTGTGTGTTCCTAACGGGCCTACATAGCTCCTCTCCCCCCTATGGCAAGAGGGGTTCTTTTGCCACTGCACTGCCTTGTCCATGCCCTACCATACGTACAAACGCCAACATGCAGCCCCCCATCATATGATGCGCTCGCCCCCACCCAATTATGCAATGCCCTTAATGTCCTTTCAGGTTCGCAAAATAATTCGAGTTAGGGCGCGATGCTTACAGTTCTGTGCTGTGTCGGGTTTGGGTCTAATTCGGATATGGGCGACATCTGTTTATACCCGACTCCGCTCTAATCGTTCGTCGTGTCTCGCTCCACCAGATTGTGACATACGTCTGTTTCCATCCCCGCCTATCTCTGAAAGCTGGAAGCTCTCTTGTGGCCTAGATCTCTGCAAGGTCTCAACAGTCTTCGCCGAGAGAATAGTGACCAGTGAACATTGAGAAGGTTCCCCCCCTCTGGAGCTAGAAGTCTCGTTGACGAGTCTTGTCCAGGACGACGAAGCAGAGGTCGCCTGTGGCCTCAGGCTCCATCAACGGTGATGAACCTCAAGTTCTGCGCGAGCTTCCTCCACTACACGCACCCAACAACATTTCCGGCTTCCCCTAGTATTGAATAAAAAGAGATTGATCAATCATTTGTAACATCCGTAATTTCGGATCAAGGGCTCGGAGTATTATCTTGTGTAACGATGAAATAGAATACCTAAATGTTGCGATCTGATGATCAAGACAACGGACAGGAGCGGATGACGGATCCTCGTCTGTAAACCCGGCATGTTTATCCATTGAATAAAGCAGCATGTGAAGATAGAGTAGAGACGGTATTCGAATTGTTCTGAGGCTACTTCCCACAGTTTTTTTACAACTAAAGAGGAACTAAATATGATTATCAAATAGCTTATGCTTTAGAATAGTGATGAGCACCGTTGAAAATGTGTTCAAATGCAAACCTTTCATTCTGTATATATAATGACAACACAAGTAAGATCTTTTGTTAAAACATGTATATACGTACCTAAACTTGTCAAATTAACAGGAGCATCATGTGTTTACCTACTTTATTAAAAATTTCTAATGATATCATAAACAGGCCAAAAGGATTAACTCGTACCCACTACGCTTATTACTTTGTGCACGAAAACCCGTTTATACCATTTACATGCGAACACGATTACCATAATTCCAAACATGCTTAGTTATGTGCCATACATGTAATATGAAAAATTTATTGACGTTAGTTTAATTCATTGTTTTTACGTAATATTGAATATCTAAATATGCCGGCCGGACAGTATTTCCCATGGCTGCATGTAAATTGTCGGATCCACGTGCATCGGGTGCGGTTCTATTCAGACGGCTATTGCCCTTGATGTTGAATTTGAATGAAAGACCTTATAATCCGAAAAGCAAATCCATTACATCTAAATCAAAGACGCTCAGAGGACTCCACCAATCAAAGTTGCGCGAGCGACATTTCATAGGTTATTTCTAGGAGTGCTGAAAAGGATTTTACAAGCACGACGACATAGAAAAGGGCGAGAAAAGAGAGCACTGCAAAGCATGCAAACAACCACATCAGATTGTACGAAGTTGGGGTAGGTTGATTGTCGAGAGAATCCACATCACATATTTTTATTCTCCCATTTCGGTGTCGTGGAGGGCTTATCTTCGATTATTGCCTTGGGTCTCCAAACATAGCAAGCACAGAGCATCATCAATTAAAAAAAAAAAAAAAACTGAGAATAAAAAATATAAATAAAGAAAAGTGACTGTGAAGAATCCGAGAGTTGGTGATTTACCCTAAGGATGATCTTGTTAATTTTCATACTAGCAATGTTATAATCGAAAAATACGAACGCAAAAACTCGGTTATCTGAAATTTTATGCAACATGGGGAGAATATATCATTTTGCAGGATGAGTGCATCACTGATTACACTAAGTTTGGATCATTCGGCGCGATGGGTTTGGAAAAAAGAAGCAGAAAAAGCTCCAGTTGTAAAGTTTTGAAAATAACAATACATGCTGACTTGTGGTTGTGCCATGTGAACCATGCATTGTTAATGCGGTACACATGTATCAGAAAAGAAATACAGCATCACTAGAAGATGTGCAATGAATTTCAACTATTCTCTATCTTTTGGCATCATTCCAGGTTTTCTAAACTGAACAACTTTCTTGATTGAACGCCAAAAGGGAAATGTGTTTCTTACTAAAAAATATGTTTTCTGCTTCACACCGGTCCCTCGTAATGCATTGAAACTCGTTTATAAAAAGATATTCATTTGAAGGTTCTATAAATTTCTGACAAAAACATCAAACCGATGCAAAGGCCACTTTGGCATGGTTGCTTCATTGAAGAAGATTAACGGGAGAGTGATAGTGAAATGAAGACTGATTTACAGTACTGATATATCACGGGAGGATTAGATAAGATTCGTGGGACGAAATATCAAAGTAGAGCATATTAAAATTCTATATAAATCAACTTTATCGTATATTGAATAAGACCCTTTGTGAAAAGTCCATAATTTATAGCTCAATTATGACACTTTGTAAATTAAAAATTGATGGCTTAACCTAAACATTACTCATTAAGAAAATCAGTAGTGAGATGACCAAACCGCCATATGACATCATGTGGGCGGTAGGTAAAACCTAGCCAACGACAGAAGAAGCCGAACAGTTCTAAATTCAATGAAAGCACATGCCATTTTTTTCCTAAACCTCCCTCTCTTTTTTTATATTTTTTATTCAGGGCTCGAATCCAAGGAGCAAAGTTGTTTATTGCTCAATCAACAATCGAATTACAGGCTGATTGATGATGGGAAATATACCAACCCATTGGATTTAGAGTGTGCAACTCCTAGAGGAGCGTTTCTAGAGGATGGACTTCAGTCTTGCATGCGCAAACTTATATTACTTAATAGTGTTACATGTCTGAAAAAAAATAAAAATGCCCTTCCGAAATTTTATTTTCCATAAAGGGTATGTTTGTTTCACTAAAAAACTTCTTATTGCTAGAAAATGCTTTCCTGAAATTTAATTTCAGAGAAAACAAACCGTTGTAGCGAGTTGAAGGTGCTATGGTGTTTGATAATAAGCAAGATCCATGAAAGGGCGGCTCATCACAAATACGAATCAACAATTTCTTTGTTTATTCTGAAATTCATCAAAATAATATGAATTACTAATAAAGTTGTGAAAGATATTTGAAATCATATTACAAAGTATTATATAGGTGAATATTCTTTTGGGAATGTAATAGAACGTGGGCCTTAATGAAATATATCTAGGAGAAGATTTTTAAAAATAAATGAGAATTATCGGAAAAAACCAAAAGAAGAAAAAGAGAGAGATAAGATATAGACAACCGAGGGATTTACTTTTCTCACTTGAATACTCCTTTTGTCAACTAAACACGCTAAAATGTTTGAAAAATAATTTATCTGAAAGTGTCTTTTCATCAAACAAGATGACACCCCAAGTACTATTTACAATTTCCACATGGAGTAAAATGGTTTACTTTCATAGCTGAACATGTTCAAGATAAACCCCTCGTTTATCCAACTTTAAGAAATTAAATTATATTGACTATATAATTAAAGCTGTACAGAATTTTAAGGAATAGAACATGTTAATATTCTTAGATTCTTAAAGAATAATAAATTCGCCGGTGATGCGCCGATTAGACATTCGAATTTGGAATAATAACACTAAGTAACAGACAATGAGGGAGGGAGAGAGAGAGAGGGAGTATTTTAACTAGGGTTTCTGGCAAGAAAGCTTGGTGTCGTGGGTATAAGTATGCATGTCGTACAATTCATACGAAGCACCCACCAATCAGGAAGCCACAAAAGAAAAGCCACCATCGACCATTGGGTCCCTTCTAGGTTTTCATTTTTGGCCCAATGAAGAAAAAGAAAGGACCAAAAAGGAAAAAAAGGAAGATGCCCATGCCCTCCTCGAGCGCTTATAAAATCTCTCTCCCACACTGTTGCCTTTGTATGACTTCCCTAACTCTCTCTATCTCTATCCCCCTCAAAGATTTCTCTCTGGTTTTGGCATAAGATCAGCTTTCTCTCTCTCTCTCTCTCTCTCTCTGTGATTGTAGTTTTTCTGTGTGTTCTTGTTTCCGATGGCTTTCACTTGGTCAGATGCTTTCGCTTCTCGTTTGTTTAATTTTCCGGTGCGATGTTTTTGTCAGGGTTCGGGCCGATTTAGATCTAAAGAGAGATGTGATTTTTCTCCTGAAAATTCTGGATTTCTATTTCCTTTTCCCTGATTTTTTCTTCGAAAATTCGCGAGGTTTGGCCGGAAGACGAGCCAGAGAAAAGTTCCAAAAGAGTCCCTTTCTTCCCTCTAAATTTCATCGCTTTTCTTTTGGGTCAATCCGGGGTAGTTCTCACTCGTGGATGCTGTTTATTAATTTTATGTTGCTTTATCGTGATTCGTTAAATATATGGTACGAGGATCTACTGTTTTAAATATATGCGATATAGAGTTCAATTTTTTTATTTGGGTCTGGCGGATTCAAACTCTGGTTTGCTATTTACGTAAGACCATTTCCATAGTTTCTCCAGTGTTGGTCAAAGCCGATAGGCTAACGTGTGTTCCTTTGTTTCTTTTTGCCCCTTTCTGTTTTCAAGATTTTCCAGCACATATAGACACATCGAATTCTTCTCAGCATTTCCCTTATGTTCCTTAAATATCCAAGCATGGTTTGATACATGGATCAGTACGCCTTTACAGTCGTCGGTTGCAGGCGTAGCATCATCAAGATTCACAAGTGAAAATGGACGGCGATGATTGGATCGCCCTTTGCCGAAAGTCCATCTGAGATTGAGAATCTTGATGATGCTGCATCGGCAATAAACGACTCTACACGACAATCTCGAGGTCCCTCTTCTTTGCTTTTCTGTTGCCTTCAGGTGGGTTTAGATTAAATTTGTTTTCTTGGAGGTTTATTTATTAAAAGATGCTTATAGATTCTCTTTGCACTTTGCAAAAGAAGTGTGAGATTCAGATCGGAGCTGATTAAAGATACTGAGAATACTGACTGCCTTTAAAGCTTTGTTCTTTTTCTGACTGCGCAGATCTACAGTTGTGTTTCCTCGAAAAAATATGTGAAGCCTACTATATGTAAGAAAAGGCTTATGATGCATCACAAGTTGCATGAAGGCATAACGTTGGAATGTTGCAGAGAGTGAATTAAATCAGAGAGAGAGGGAGAGAGGAGTCACAGAAGCGGCAAACTGATGAGATTCGCCGCATGAAATATGTTCATCATGCTCAGGAAAGTGTAAATTCCCTTCAATCCTGTAGATTTCTACCTTTGATTCTAATTTTTTTCTCTGGCATGCTTGGCTAGTATATAAGATTAATTCTTTGCTTCTTTTGGTTATTTGTCTATTGTTCAAACATGCAGTGGGGTATTTTGTTTCTCCTCAGTTTGATTGGTTCATTAGCAGCTTAAGATGAGCTAGATTTGTTTGTTTGAGTACAGAGGCCAACATAAAAATGTTCACAATCATTTTGGTCTTTTGGAATCTTCATCATTAGATTATTAGAAAGTTTGATCTTTTAGAAACATCAACGGCCTGCTCAAATTTCATGAAACAACGATGGAACATCTAATTAGGATCAAATGTGTCAACATGTTCATATATATGTTACAAAAAATCATATTGCTTTTCATGAAATTTCACTGAGTTTCCCGTTGAATTTGATCGAATCACATCCCCTCAAATCTGACAAGTTGACCATGTCCGAGAAAATATACATGAGCTCATCACTTGAAGTTCTCTAACTTTCCTACCACTTCTGTCTTGACTTAGATTTGAATTGAACTGTATGATCACATATCGTTTATCCGTCAAACTATACCTTCTCAATAAAAAATGGCCAACAAAGAAGTGAGTGAGAACTCCGCAAATGTTTTTGTGTCTCAGAATATGTGCATATTTGAAATCAGGAACTGATTTCTTCTTCTGACCATGAGGTGCCAATCAAGGTGGGAGGATGTCCAATTTGTCACTTTGCTTTTGCTAATATCTGCACAAAAGTCGACCTATCAATCTTATTGGTGTGGGACCGATCGAAACGGTTCCCATAAAATTCCTTTCACCTCTGCTACTGAAGTGGTACTAGAAAGTATCTCAAAATATCTCCATTTTCTGCTTCATCCATCATGACAGCGAGGAAACCAGACACCTCGATTGAATTTTATGGAAATCCGTGTGCCTGGATCGCCTTACCTATCTGGGAACACATTGTGACTAGTCCTATATTAAGTTAGGTTTATGTTTCCAGATCAAGAAACTTCTATTAGATAATTACCTTCGTTGACTAGATGTACAAGCCTAAGGACACCTCATACATGTCAAATTTTATCCTAAAGTCAAGAGCTGCTATATATTGTGCAAAGGGAATTTGCTCCATGACGTGTGATTTTTCAGGAGCTATGGAGAAGGGATGGATCCTGCGTAAGCAAAGATATATTGGTCAGATATGGCTTTACCAAATGAAGAAGCAAGAGGATCAAGGGACGTGGCATTTACGAGTGTCGTAATGCACTGCGTAATAAAGATATTTTGATTCTATTCCTTTCACAACTTCACAAAGTCTTCAGATTCTCATATATGTTCTCTTTCTGGTGTGTCTTGTAGCATTCAAAGTAAATCATTGTCAGGTTGAACTTTTTCTTTGTTTTTTTTTTTTTTTTTTTTTTTTTTTTTTTAAAAAAAACCATGGGTACGAGCCCAAAGGCCAACTACCTCAATATCCATGGAACACCCTGCAAGCGTCACGAAATGTTGATTAAAATGGAACTTCGTGTGAATACTGCCAATCTTTGTAGGTTAGATATACATCACAAGAATGGATGTCAATACTTTTGCACAAACCAGCTAAAGATTATCTCTCCTGACGTTCTTCTTCCAAATAATCAAGCATAATTTCACGACATTGCTAGGGCAGTGTAAGATAGGGCGGGTGGGATTCGCCAAGATCGAGTTAAAGAGTCATGATCCTTTATTTGTTTTTCCCTTCATTCTCACCCGTTTTCCGTTTGGTACTAAACATGAAGTGTTTATGTTTCTCTTTTGACCTTCATTGACACTAATCTTGGGTAAGATTTTCTGTTCTTAGTGTATCCGACTTCATGGCCATTGCTTTTAAAATGTACTTCCTTTAATTCGAATGACTTCATAGATGAACCTCTCTTCAACTGGTGCAAAATTCATATGGGATCTCCAGTCCAATATACTTCCATTACCCTTTTTCTTTCTTTTTTCTTTTCTTTTTTCTTTTTTCGCTTTGTGTGATCCACGCATATAGTATCCGATTATACTCATAATCTCGCTGTGCGTGAGATAGCTCTTGCAGCAGACAGAAAACTTATTACTTGTCTGAAGAGCTCAGCTAGTAGAGATGTCCACATGACAAGTTGTGACTTTGCGAAACATAGTCGTATGTCCATGTATATATGTAAACCCTACATGAAATGAGAATTCTTTAAATGACTCATTTCATGACCTCTAGCTGTGGTAACACCATGTCTTATAATCTTTCCGGTTTTGGGAGTTCTTTGATTGTTCTCTTTAGGTTTGTTTCCAAGTAAAACGTAGGCATGACCGATAGGTTCGTCGAGATGAAATTACCACGGTCTGATTCCAAGTGTCTTGTGTTCATGTGAGGTTTGATGTTGTGAATCAATCTAACCATCAATGATGTAAAGCCCCATGAAAATGTCTTCTCCGATCTGCCTTGAAGGATTATCTGTCGCAGTTCTTTCGAGGTTAGATTTACTATGTATATTCCTTTTGATGCTTTTCAGATGGATTCCCAGTGCCCGTAGAAAAAGAAACAAAATACTCTCATTTTAGTCGCCAATTTCTCTTTGGGAAGTTGTGAAAGAATATGAAATAGACTCATTCTATATAGATGATTCAGAGGACATATAGAGTAAATCACGATGCAAAAATCATATGAAGAATTGTGCTTTAACTCCTCAGGCAGTCAGTTGAGATACACTGGGTATCTTGTTCCGGGATTAAAGGGTATTTATTCAAATCCCATTAACTACATGCAAAAACAAGTATCTGTACAAGTCAGAAGTATGAACTTGACTTGTTCATCAGGCTTGCAGATTATATTATGGGTTTTCACATAGCTAAATCCCCATGTTTGTGTCCTTAAAATTATTTTTGAAAAAAAGTTATTTCATTTAGTGGGATGTTGTGTGAATTTCACTTTATTTGATTACATGGTCGACATGATCCATCGCAGTAAATCTATGCAAAAGTTGTCCCGTTGCCTAGACACTTACTAGTTAAAGGAAATAATGGTCCCCATGCAAGCATTGTCTGGTTACAATTGATGGGTAGTACCATCAAGAACCTTTGCAAGGACCATTATAATGGCATTCCTACACTAGACCCATCGACCCGCCCTAAATTGAATGGCTCCCACCCCATCGCAGTACAGCCAAAACCAAACAATCGATCATCTTTCGCTTTGATTTCAAAAGTATGTGGGTACGGCTCTTTTCGACAGTGAATCATGGCGCCTTGCGCGAGATCCGTGTGATCTAACGGCTAGAATGTATCAGGTTTGTGCGATAACGGCTGTCAATGAACATACCGTGAATCCATTTCATTCGGCAAGTGGGATCGGAAGAGAAGTTACTTTTGTTAGGTTGTCCAAGAAGAGCTGCATGTTGCAGGTCCTACATTTAATAAGTTCAGCAAAGACATCGATTGTACAGGAACTGTAAAGTCTCCAAAATCATTTTCAGCAAGCACACAGCTCATTCTTCATTCTCTTCTTTTTAGAGAAAAACACAGCTCATAAGTAAAAGTGAAAAGTTGCTCGATGCGATACTAACGTATATCGAAACTATTTGGTTTTTTGCATGAGAAGTTGCTGACCTCATTAAGAAATTAGGGCTCTTTTGATAAACCGTCCATCATTTTAAGGGAAGAAAATAAAGAAAAAGTTTGTTCGATGGCTGCCGGAAATTTTATATGAGATATTATTAGTTTCTACCGAGCACATAACGTTACAGTTAGTATAATAGGTTCTTATAATAGGTTTTGTTAACATAGTTTGTATTATCGTCAATTGAGCTCGATACAATAGTTTGTATCATCGTCAATTGACCTCGATACTGTTAAGAGCCGAATACTTTAATGAGATCATCGCACAAGTTCCGTAAAAATCTAACAAGAGAAAATTATCTCATCGATTCACCTTTTGTTCAAGAGGTGAAACCATCGAATTACCTTGGTCAACCACGTATGTCAACTTCTCCTTTTAATTTTAGACATCTAAATATGAGATTTTCTTCTTTGTCGCATCCACCTGATACTATGCACGCTTAACCCTTTCAAAAGGAAGCTTCGCTGTTAAAATGACTAGTAACTTTTTTTGAATTTTGGTAGTAATCTATTCCTAAGGTTAGTGAAATTTCATATTAAAGAAGTGGATACTAGTTAGGGATGAACATAGTTTGAGTTGGCGGTTCTTGCCCTAAATCCAAGAATTGCCCATTAAAGACTAATTCCGAAAAGTTGGAACCGGGAACCACCCATTGATTTTATGGATCCACCAGAGAACTAGATTATCAGTTCGGTCTGGTTCCCGAGTGGATCCATAGAATTGTCCTACCAAGCTTCACGCGTTAGCACTATAATATGTAACAAAAAATTACACAATGGAACCACCTCATCAAAGACACTCCCAATTAAAGGCAATAAACCAACAATATTAGCATGTTAGGAAGTGTGCAAGCAAAAGAAAGCACACTCACCAAACTTGTTATAAGTGGGCAAAAGTAGACAACTATCTAACAAAAATACTAGTAAGTAGCTTTAGGTCTAGGGGATTTAGGATTTTTCATTTTTTTTTGTCTCAAAAAAATAACAAACTATTACCATTAACTTCTATTTGAACTTAACCTTATTTCAAGAGAAAAGGTTCTAGCCGTGAGGTTGGTGGATCTCATCCATGATTTCTCTTGACAGGCGGTGATTTACGCCATATTACAACAAAACAATAAAGTCTAGCGAGAGAAATTCAATCGGGAGATTTTTTTTACTTGTTAGTCAAGTATAGGAAATGGCATAGTTTCACTATTATTCTTCAAGCTATGGCTCAAACAAGAAGAAAATGGATGGTGTTAGCCAACAAGTGCACATGGATTAAGGACAATCAATGAATATAAGTTAAGGGTGGCCGATTTAGGATTTAAGTGAAAGTTGATGATTTTTTTCCAAACAAAAAAATTTGGGCCAAAATTGTCACTTGACCTAAAGTTTATGCTTTTTTATGAGACAAAAAAAAGTTTGGGCCAGATTTGTCCATCGACCTAAAGTTGGTGCTTTTTTTTGGAATTAACCCAACAAAAATACTAGTAAGTAGCCTAGGGATTTAGGATTTTTCATTTTTTAAAATATAAATTGAACCAAGAACCAAACCAGTTCCCTTAGGAACCACTGGTTCTGAGGCTCTCCGATTAGGTTCCGGGCGATCTGGGTAGTTTAAGGTTCCTTTGCACACCCTTAATACTGATGTACTGCTAATTAATGAAATTCTTGTAAGACCTGATTGTGCGTCTCACGGGCTCGGGCTCGCCCAAGCTCGCACTCGGACCAAATGGGCGAGAAGGGCCGAACAGCACTTTAAAAGAGATCTTGGACAAGACTAATTGATCAGGAGTCCGGCCCAGTAATACTGGGCCCGTCCAAGAGACCCAGCCCAAAGATTCTACATTCATATTACATATTCTTTTGGTACGATGTACCTAAATTCTGGCCAGCTTCATATTTGTCCCTCACCGCCGTCGCGCTTTCCGGCGGCAGAAGGCGAGAAGCTCGGACGTCTTGCCGGACAAGGAGCTTTGCCCCGACAGACCTGGGTACCATGTTAGGCCCGACCTTTGTGGCCGGCCGTCTCGGCCCACGACCGCCTCTAATTCGATGCGTGTGATTGGTAACTTTTAACGTTAGGGCATCATACTAGAAAACCAGTCCGATTTCAAGACCTGCGAATTATCGACACTACATTGAAAGCAATAGCCGGACAACCGAATAAACCGCCAAACCTCCCCCCGACGAACTGCAATCTTCGTCTTCCTCCATGAGATGACCCAGAAGATCCTGCAAGCCGCCCGCCGGGCCTCCGGGGGCGGCGGGCCGGCGCGGTCTCGGAGCCTCTACGGCGAGCTCCACCGGAGGATCGGCAGAATCGCTCCCCCGACGGCCCCGTTCGACCCTCCTCCCGGCGCCCTTCTCTCCGGCCTCAGCCACGCGTTGCTGGACCGCATCCTCTCCGACCCTCATCTGCATTCCTCGAAATGCCTCGCCTTCTTCGATTACCTCCTCGAGAACCAGCCCTCCTCCCTCTCGTTCCGTCCTAACCTGCAGTCGCACTTAGTTCTAGCTTGCCGGCTGCTCAAAGCGACGAACTTTAGCGGGGCGGAGCGTCTGCTGAGATCCGTGCTGATGAATCGGAACGGGCCGCTTCCGTTTTCGGTCATCGCGTGCGTGATCGAGAAACGTTGCGTCAAGGCGCGAATTAAAGCGAAGTTAGTAGAGATGATGTTCAAAGTTTACTCAGAACATGGGTTATATGGTCAGGCTTCGCAGGCATTTGATTACATGAGAAAGAGGGGAGTTCGGATAAATGAGAGGGCGTGTACTGTGCACTTGCTTGCCCTGAAGAGATCTGATCAGGTCGGGTTGTGTGTGGAGTTTTTCGGCAAGATGGTTGACTCGAGTATTGGGATTTCTGTGTATTCTTTGACTGTCGTGGTTGATGGATTGTGTAGGAGTGGAGCGGTCAAGATGGCTAGGGAGCTGGTGGAACAAATGTCAAGAGAACGTGTAGAACCAAACATTGTCACGTTCAATACACTCATAGATGCTTGCGTGAAGTGGTGGAATTTTCACGAATTGGACTTGGTGTTGGTCTTGATGCAAAAGGAAGGAGTTGAATTCAATCCCGAGACATTTAAATTCCTAGTTGGTGGGTACGCGAGCTTTGGATGGGCGAAGGAGGCCGAGAAGTTGATATTGAAAATGCATGATCTTGGTTTGAAAGTTGAAATCCACTTGTATAATCTGACTATTGGTGCATTTGGTAAAGAAGGGTCCGCAAGAAGCGCAGTTAACCTGTTTGATGAAATGACTAATAGAGGTGTTGAGAAGAATGCCGACACGTACTGGGCTTTGATTAGTGGGCTCTGCGAAGTCGGAGAGATTGAGGAGGTTATTCGGTACATCGGTGAGATGCAGAGGAAGGGAATTCAAATTGGTGAGGTTGTGATGGAGAGAGTAGTAGATGCTTTTTGCAAGAGGGGGATGGTAGATGAAGCTTACAATTTTCTTGCTAGCATAGAGAAGAGAGAGACTAAGAGCTGATCTATTTGCCTATGAGGGCATAGCAACTGCATTATGCAAAATGAATGGTAATGAAGAAGCCTTGAAAGTTGAAATGTGATGAGCATTTGCCGCTCCATAGGAGATGCTTAGACTTCATGTTGATTAAGATGCTGATGCGTCGGTGTGGCTTGATAATGTATCTTCGGGAACAAAGCATACAATCAAGTATTTCTTGCTCATCATTCATCAATCGAGATTTTGAGTGCATTGAAGATATGTCATCTATGTGAGCAAAAGAGGTCAGACTGGCCGAAGCTCAAGGTATTGCACCCAACCTTAGGAAAACAGAGTAATGGTTGATAAATCCATGCACAACGGATCCGGCATTCAGTGGCAAAACGGCAAGAGCCTATATTCCTCCTCCAGGAAGTTAGATTAATTTACTTGCAATGGATGCTTCTTGCCAACATTGCAGATTTGCAAGAGAAATGGTTAGTGCAGTGAATTCGAATATTGAGCAAGGTTGCCCGTCAATACTTTTAACCCTTCGAATCGAAGAATGGAATGGTTCGTTCGCACTCTGCTCTATGACTTCACTTCTTCTTCATCCCCCTCCCTTCGTGCATGCGGGGCACAAGCAAACGGTGTCTGTGATTGTGACTGTGAATCCTGGGATTTCTCGTTTTTCTTCAAGGAAATGAAATGGCATGATTTACGGACACCGATTATTGATGGATTGCTAATGGGTACCGAAGCCCTTTCTATGCTCCCTTTGCGGAAATTCTCTTTCCTTGGGTGGCATTATCATGATCGCGGAATCTTGCCTTGCCAATTGTGAAAATAGAAACAGCAGAAGCAGTTCGGGGACTTGGAATGGAATAAACACAATCTCCCATCGAATTCCGGCACCATGTAAATCTTTCCACGTGATGTAAGCTATAACAGCCTCGTTGAAGCGAATGGTTAATCATTCTAAGGATTGGACTGGGAAGAGGCATGTTAAACGGATTATCTATGAACATTTAAGAGTGATGCTCATGCTAGAGACCGGCCAAGGCTGCCACGGTACAGCGTCGAGCTACTCTTCCTAAACCCAATTCCTCTCTTTTCTCCTTTCCAGTCAAACAAAGCTCTATCTACCGTCTATTCGATAACCCGGCTACGTGAAGGCTCTATCAACACGCCACCAGGTCTCATATCGACAAAACTGAACTGAGGAAGAAACAAAGAGAGAATAAAGGAATGAGATTAAAAAAATTAGAATCTCATCGTCGAACTCCTCCGTTGTTAGATTAGACAGAAAAAGAAAAAGAAAAAGGAAAAAAAAAAAAGAGGAGGAGAAAGAAAGCACCTACTTCCCTAACCGGACAAAGCAAAGCAGCAAAAGATATACAAAGGAAACCAAACTCGTTAGAAAAATGAAAGGCAAAGGCATGCCAAATAAAACTCTGCCCCCCTTAGCTCTTAAGGGGCCCCGGACAGAATGGGATCGTTGATTATCGTCCCATCATCTCCACCAAAGGCGGGTATACTTAGGGACCGTTTTCTCATCCTCGCCTTGCCGGGTGTTGCCACACGCCTCTCGTTTTTCTCCACGAGCACGGAAGCGTAAGAGCACAACGGCTCAAACTTCTGTTCATTGCTATGCTTGAGGAAAAGGTCCAGATTTTTACTATACTTGTCCTCTCCCACGTTTGTCCCCGGATCCCCAGGAGCAGGAAGTAACTTCCGTTGCAATTCCTCATCGTCGTCCGACCAATACCCATTCTCCACCACGTCCTGCATGGCAAGATCGTCGTACTCTTCGTCTGATTTAGTAGACTGCTCGTCCACTGATCCTACCTGTGAAGGGCAATACTTCTACAGTCAAAAAATAGAGGAGAGCACCACAATGGTGGCCGGACCACTTGAAAGAGAGACTCAGATCAAAGAGTAAACTCGAACCTCTTCGTGGTCGTGTTTGCTAGCATCGTCTTCTGTTAGATCTTCGTCACTGTCCACAGGTGGATCATCGGCCTCCTCATCACTTCCATGCACGGACTGGTCTTCCTTCAGCTGAAAAGTGTTTACAAAAATAGAAAACTCAGCAGAATTTCACATCTTATAAAACAACAATTCGATTTTTCCCTGGGAACAAAATGCTTGTGAAGTTGTGTATTTACAGATTAACCTACAACATACCTCCTTGGCAGGCCCATCAGATATCCTTGGTGAGCTGCAACAAGACGAATAGTATTTGCTGCCAGTATCAGTCCCGTCAGCCCTCGATTCATCGACACTTCCAGCATAGCTTCCAGCATAGCTTGTGCCTCCATCACTAGGCCAAGCACTGATTCCAAAATGACCAAACTGAAGATTGACCGGCTCAGCCTTTCCAATCTGCAATGGACCATACATCGGGTTGCCTATTTCATTCTCACCCCCGTTGCCCAACACAGGGTTCCCATTACTGTCAACTGAATTCACAGGCCAAGCCCTGGCAACAGATCCATCTGTATTTAGAAGTGCCATCAGATGCCTAGAAGAACCTTTTCTCTGGATCAGTTGAAACATGCCCTTAGAGCTTAAGGAATTTGCAGCACATTGGTTCCTGTACTCCTCATCAATCACAGAAACTGTGTTCTTCGTGGGATCATAAAGCTGCTCCCCCACTTCACGCCTTCGGAGGCAGCTAAAAACCGTGGCATGGATTGCTGCCACGCTCCTATCAACATTGGTATTGTTTATTTTGGGGACCAGATGCTTGTCAGCCCTTTTACAAAGGTAGTCCTGTATTGTTCTAATGTTCCTTATGTACTTCACATATTTATTTTTCGCTGGGTCCAGCGTCATGTACTTTGCACGAACGGCAAATCTTTCCATGTGCTTGTCTTCATTTGTAATATAGATCATGAACGGTATGATGGAGGGATGCTTCTTCATTAGCCCCATCTGCATGAAATGGAAAGTAAAAACCAAATTAAGCCTGAGGGGAGATCATTGCAAACCCAAGGTGTACACTATACGGTAGAGAGAAAAGGAAGTGGACTGGGATGAGCTTACCACAAAATTAAGACTCAAGTGAACACCTTCAACAACTACTGATTCTTTCCGCTCTTCCCACGCAGTGATCAAACGATCAAGACTGTCAATTACCATCTCGCTTTGTGCTTTAAAACCTTCAACAGCCATCTGTTTTGGACTGATTAATTCAGAAGTAGCTCCGCTGTCTTCAGATGCTGTAGCATCTGGTTTCCCTGGCTTTGATCCATCAGATGTCTCAGCCTTAACAGTTGAGCGCGAAATGCCGGCTAGTTTAGTGGCTTTCCTCTTAGCCTTTGCTTCTGCAACAGCAACAGGATCCAAGTATTCTCCTGCATGGTATGTGGAAGCCCAAAGTAAGGGGTTTTGCTTCTCATCCACAAAACTCCTCATCATGTGCCGAATGGAGTCAGTTGATATCACCGTAGTGATTCCAAGCCTGCTACCCTGCAGGAATGAGCTTCAAAAATTAATATAATTGGGAAATTGACAAAGAAAAGTGTAGATACAGCATCCCGTTTGCTTTGTACAACTAACAACTCCACTTAACATGAAAAGCACTAACGGATTTCCAGTTCCGGCCCTCAAAATAATAACAAAAATATGTAATGAGGAATGCAGCGACAGCTACTATGAACTACCCATAACAAAAACTGTCCAAGAAAAACTAAAGAACATTAAAGTTCTCAGCTAAAGATATACCAGCAATGCAGACAAAGTAGATTTCCCACATCCACTAGTGCCACATAACAGCACAGTTACGGATTCTTTCCTTTCTCGTATTCTGCAGCAGAAAGCCAGGAGATAATGCTTAAGAAAACATAGACCTCCTTCATGCTGTAAATGGCAAATGACAAATCCCATGGTCCATATGGTATGCAGTAATCACAATTTACAGAGTCACAGTTAAGTTTTATCATAATTCCTGAAAAAACCCATACAACCATATTACGAGAATGATGCATACATAAGCAGTGCATTCCCAAGAGTGGAGCTTATGTTTTCTCCCAAGAAGAAAGTTGTGGAGGACGAAGATGTGTATTAGAAGCTGCGAGATATGATGTACCTGCAAGCTAAAACCAAGTCGGCCCTCTGATTTGCGCCCACGTACTTATACTCAGAAAGACTGCTGCATACAATATCTAAGAAAGTCTCTCTCCTGACAACAACAGTTCTTCGCCTTTTGTACAGTTCGAATGCTCCTGAACTGGAATGTTTGTCTGCTGCAGCTTTACAGGTATGCCCCTTTGAAGCATCAAAATCAGAAGGTACCTCCATCCCCTCTGGGAAGAAGCCATCAACAGAGGCCTCATTTCTCATCAATTCAAAAACCCGTTGACTCATCTGGTGCAGAAAGAAACAAAATACATCTTAAACCTTCACCTTCACAACAAAACCAAGAGGATGTTGTGCAACATGTTTCCTTGCGGGAATAAAAATGGCTCTCACACCAAACCCTAGGAATTTGATGAATCATCTTATAAAGATGCGTTGAACTCTCAATCAGCACGGTCAAAAGAAAACAACCAATCGGGTTAACATCAATTCTACTGCACTGTACCATGTAAAAAAAAAGTATTGCATGAGGAACAAGATCCGAGGTTTTCTTAATTCAAAAGCCAAAGTGGTGCATTTCAACAATACTGTTACACGAAGAGGTCAAATAAGGAATAGTAGAACACTCTCAAATGCACAAATTTGTCAGCCCTTTTGACAAGTAAAGGTGCAACTGACGTAGGAAGAGAGATTCCGCAAGAAACACCAATACCAATCACCAAATAAATAAATAAAAAAAAATAAATAAAGACAGAACAGCCACAAAAATAGCTGAAAAAATGAGAGAATTCTCGGGCATCAAGGATATAGATTCATTCCCCATTCACAGAGAAATCCGAGTCCCCGATTTATAACAACGTCGGGGATGCGGCATTTTTCTTCTAGCGAAAGAAAGCAATACGCTACGAGCATTAGTACAACAATCCATGAGATCGTATAATTTCTGCTACAGCCCGAGGCCATAGTGGGGAAACTACAGAAAAGAAATTGAAATTTCGCAGAACAGATTGCATGCACGATAGATCTCCGCCTGGCGAGGACATTCACCCACAGAGACCAACCGATCGCAGCATAATGCAGAGAATCGCGAGAACGAAAAAGGCAGAATGCAGCTCCTAGCTTCAGCAGAAAGTGAAAAGATCGCGGGGGAAGAAGAAAAAAATAATTAAAAAAGGAAGTTTCTGAAGAATAAATAACAGAACAATAAGAAGCTCGCGACGGCCCGGACAGAAGGAAGATCGAAGCAGAATGAAATTCACCTTGAAGGCGTGCCGAGCCTTGCATCCCATGAGCTGGAGGGTGCTCTGGAGGACGGGGCGGGTGTACCGGAACGACTCCTTCCGCCCTCCCTCTCTCTTCTCTCCCTCGTCCACCACCACTATGTACAGAACCTTCGTCACCTCCGCCATTGCTCCACCTCCACCTCTCTCTCCTCTCTCTCTCTATCCGAGTCGGTGCACACCGCAGAACGACAGCTGCAGAGGAAAGACCGAGAAAGATGGATCAGCGAAACGGACGAATTCACAAAATCAGCCGACCGGACGAAGAGCTCCGCGTGCGGCGCAGAACGGACGACGCCAACCGGCGAACGCCCGAGACAGGAGGAGGAGGAGGAGGAGGAGGAGGAAATATCGCGCGCGCGTGGGGATCGCGGATCGGAGGGATGGACGCGGGGGCAATGCGGGTGAGCCGGGGCGCGGGATCGAGGATCGAACCTGAAGGCAGGAAGGAAGGAAGGAAGAGGAATTCCAAGGGGAAGGCGGCGGTCGCGGGGTCTAGGGCTCGGGGATCGCGATCGCGGAGGAGCTCATCTCGGTCGGCGCTGGGATCGGTGGCAGGGGGGGGATGCTCGTCGTCGTTGCTGGCGTCGTATCATGTCTGCTCGTGTCACCCGGCTTACACGCATCGGACCAGCGCGCCCTCCACGAGTCCCCCCCCTCCCCTCTCTCTTTATAAACAAAAACGGCAGAGCAGCGGCAAGGACCGCCTCTCTCTCTCTCTAGAGCGCTTTCGACTCGGAGTGGGCTTTCTCTCTCTCTAAGGGTCAATGACGGATTTGACCTCGGCCAGGCGCCGTAATTACGACGCGGCGTGACCCTTTGATATTTAAAAGAGTGGGCCCCGTGACCTGGGGCCGGGGGCGTTCGCGACTTTACGGAGGTGGGAGATCCCGTGGGCCCATGGGCCCGACCGTAATATCGGGGGGGGATTCGAGGGGCGATGACCCGGAGGGGCGATGACCCGGAGGGGCGTTTTAGCGATTAACCCGCCTCGAAGGGATAGAAATTGGGAGTTGGAAGAGGATTAGAGGACTAAAAAAAAGAACAAAATCCTTATTTTATGCCGTGACCAAATGGGGCATGGACGAAGTCATCACCTGATGACCTTTTTGCTTTTGGTTTGAAAAAGCAAAAATAAAATAAAATAAAATAAACGAGGATCCATAATTCAAATTTATACAATTGTCATAAATCGAACCCAAACTAATTTTTTTTACCATAAACTAATTTTTTGACTATCAAAAAGTCCAAACTAATACATTTATGACAAATTTACATTTCGTTAATTTCCGTTAAATTATATTAATATCATGGAAAACTCCAAACCAATACATCTATAATAAACGGGGGGTACAACTCCAAACCGGTATGATAGTTAACTGACAAGTGTTGTTCAACTCAATATTTTGACGGTAAAATTTAACGGAAACTAACGAAGAAAAAATTTGTCATAAGTTTACCAATTTGGAATGTTTCATGTTATTAAAACCCTTGTTTTTTTTTAAATTCATATTAATTATTTTTTCGATTTTACTATTTTTACGATTTACATTATAAAATATTTGAAATTTTTCTTAATTATGAAGTAATCGAATTAAGGTGTTGTTTGGAAATTAGTGAGAGGAAATAAGAGCCCATTTGTTTTGCGGAAAACTAAAACGATTTAGAAAAATATTTTATAAAAAATGAATTGGTTACGTTTCTTAAAAGAATCAATTAATGAAAAATTATTTTTCACCGTTTGGAATAATCTATATCTAAACAACTTCATGAATAATAGAAATACTTTTCATTAATTCATTTTTAAAAACAATTCAAACGATCATCTAAAAATATTTTTTAAACCGTGGACTTTCCATAAAACAAACACACCATAAATAAAAGAATATATTATGTACTTATTGACTCAGATGCGATAAGTGTATAATTGGGAAAGGGCAATAAATATGTTAAGCAACACACAAATCCCTCTGGATATTTCCAGATTGGAGAGATTCAAATAAATTTAAAATTTCTATTTCTACAGGAAATTGACCGGATCAATTCATCTCAATCTCTTCCTCCGTCCCTTTCTCTCCATCCATACACCACCGGGTCACCACCGCGTGATTGGAACCTTCTCTCTTTCTTCCTAATCCCCCTAATAAACGCAATGTCAACTTGTATACATAAGGCTCCATGATTTTAAATATAAAAAAATTCTTTGATGAGAAATTAGAGATGAGAAGTAACTCTTGAGTATAAGCCAGGTCTACTTGGTTTCTTTTTCAATGAACCGCTGGCTATTTTCCGCCGAAAGATTTCGACTTGCAAAGGAAAAAACAAGAACATGATTAATCGCAGAAAATAACAATCAGGAAAAAAAAAAAAAAAATACGCTAAAAGGTAAAATGCTCAAACGCGCCTCGAAGCAACGTCTTTGTCACCGGAACAAGAAACGGACATGTCCCACGAATTGAATCTTTTGCAGTACGTCCTTTGTGTCACAAGAATATGCAAATTCACGAACCTGGACCGCGATATCGGGACCCGCATTGATTAGATTCTTTTATTAAGCCGATCATTTTGTTCGGATGAAGTAGGCATTTCAAACGCGGTATTTTTTCGTTCCTAGTAACCTGTAAAATGACGGGCCTGCCCGCGTTAATGCCATGGGGTCGTGACGTTGGATCTGAATAAGAGTTTTCGATAGCATACGACCTCAATGTCGGGTAAAAATCAGGACTTTAATGGGTACTTCGAGCAACTCGATTCACGACATTGGTACTCTCCTCAATCTCCTTTAAAGTTGGTATAAAAAAAATGACAAGTATATTCAAAGTCTTAAAATATGTCGTGAAAGTGCAATTGAGTCATAAATCTTTTTAAAAATGCAATCAAATTATAAAATTTATTATAAAAGTGCATTGAGTTCTAAAATTTTTAAAAAGTGCAATTAGGTTTCTTAAACTTATCAAGCTGGTGTAATCAAGTTATTTGTATTTTCATGACAAGTTTTAAAATTTATAGTGCACTTGTTAAACGAAAAACAATCACTTTTTTCATTTCAATCACGAATATCTAGTTGGTTTAGTCAATTCATGCTAACCCCATGGGCTCTCCTGGTACATCACGCTTTTAATGGTTAGAAAAGATTAACTATGTAACACGACACTCTCCGGAGGCTTTTGTGTTATATCCGATAGTTTCGATACGTGGTTAACAAATGTCAAAAAATCCGACACATAGTCAACTCTCCCTGACATGCGAGTTCGGAATTCTAACATGCATATGGTCAATTTTAAAATTCCAATACTTAAGATGTCAAAATGTAAATATATGAAAAGAAAAAAAAAAAAGTAGGGACCTAGGTGTCGCTGCCACCGTTGGAGGGGGCCAGCAAGGTGGCAGAGGGGGAGTGGCCCTCATCAGCTTGCGTGAGGCCACCGTCGATCAGGCAAGGGCTACGCAGGCTCACCCAAATTTGGGCAATGCTATGCCCTTGCTCGGGCCTAGTGAGGGTCGCCGACCCTCCCTTAGGGCCAGCAAGGCCTTCTTTAAGGCTGGGGAGGCTCGTTGCCCACAAGTGGGGGCCGCCCACCCTTTGTCGCCTAGGGCCGGCGACCTCGTTGACCCCCTTCAATAGTGGTAGCGGCATGCCCAACAACCCATGACCCTACCTTCTTCTTTTTTCTTCACAACCTTGCCTTTTTTTTTTTTTTTTTTTTTTTTCCAGTTTTATTTTTTTTTAAAGAATTATTTCCAATCACCCACCGGCCTTTTTTTTTCTTGACCCTGCTTTTTTTTTTTTTCAGTTTTTTAAGAATTATTTTAGCTTTTTAAGAAGTTTTTTTTTACTATTTTTGAATAAGATTTAAAAAAAAGTAATAAAAAATTACCACATAGGATAAATAAATAAATTTAAAAAATACTACTTCAGAATTTTCGATTAAATAAATTGACAATGTTAATGGAATAACTTGATTGTATCAATTTGATAAATTTTATTATTCAATTATACTTTCGCGATAAGTTTTGGGACCTATAGTGCATATATCTCTAAATTTGAGAGTAGAATGTGAATTACTTATTTTTTTCTCTAAGTTTTAAGGATTATTGCAATGTAATATAGTTGAATTTGTCAAATTAAAATAATGAATGATATTAACAAATGTTAAATTAATGTTCTTAGTGTAAATTAATTCTAAACTCTTATTATTTATTTATTTATTTATTTATGCATTTGTATATAATGAAATATAATGTGTCGGAATTCTTTAGTTTTTTGGAAATGACGTGTCGATGTGTCATGTCGTGTCGTGTCGCGTGTCCGAGTTCGTGTCGGTGCTATATAAAAGATTAGCCTAGTTTGAAAAAATTAAGCATTAACGCGTATTCTTCCGTTGATGGAACGGTGTGTTCGATTTGATTGGTTAGCTAATTTAAGTAATTAAATTACATCAAGGTGCGCCTTCTTTCAAAAGGGACGGTGAAGTGATGTCGAAATAAAAATAATAATCGGGGTAAGTGGGGGATCCTCATGAAGGGACGCGAAACTATTGTACATAAGATGCTAACTCCGATTGCGACGCTTTAATTAATATAAAGTTGTCAAGTACATCTCAAGCAACGTCGGATCAATGTCTGTGGCTGGTCCCCAGGGAAAGATAGGCTGAGATAATGTGTTATATTAGACGATTCGGTGCCAATTATCATACTTAAGAATTAAGAATTTCCTGTATCTTGTTAGCAGTTGGTAACAGAAGTCAATCGGGGGAACATGCCTCGAAACCGCAAGCCGTGACATCAACATTGCAAACTTTTTTTTATGTCGCCGAATCACCAAAATCATACAAAGTACAACAAATACAATCTCTATTTACCAATGAATGTCCTAAACTTTATCTTAATATCCTTGAATTTTTTTTTTGTGTTGCCAATACAATGGTACAAGTTTGGTCATTTTGGCGGTACAAAAAACTGTTTTTGGTATTGGTGTCGCATTAGGTGCCTTTTAAGATTTATTGTGATTTAATAAAAATCTTGATATGTTAGTGTCGCGAACACATTATATATAATTTAGGATTTTTTATGATATTAATATGTAGAAAAAAAGTAAACTGAGTTTCACGTTTAAAACTTCAGGAGGATCGGAGCAAATATCTATATCCGATGAAGAACTTCAAGGGGGCGAAGAGAAGGCCTATATGATGAAAATTAAAAAAAGGAAAAACGAATTTCCTCCAAATCGAATTTTATTAAAAAGCGGAGGGGATGCATAATTCAAAGGACCCACAAATTACCCATGTTCCCCACATAATAAATAAATAAATAAATATATATATATATATATATATATATAATATCAAAATCCAGTTGATAGATACTTTTATTATTTTTAGGGGCCGTTGACTGGGGCCATAGCCATAAACTTGGCATTCGGTTTCGCCTTGAGACCAGCTCCCTCTTTGTGGTTTCCTCGTTCTTCGCTGGCTTTTGTCGTTGTTTTCTTGGGGCGGACGACGACGACTTTGAACTGGTCATCACGTCACTCACTTTTGATTTAGTAAATTCAATAAAAGATTGGCGACAATCGCACGGCTTCTTGTCAACGACTTTAACTGATTTAACTTAAAATTGGGTGTCGTTGATCAACGGGTGCGGTGCATTTGATCCGCTGACCTAATCTACCTGCTGAACCGTCTTAAGCGGATTAAGTTTTGGTTTCCGTGGACTCTTCCGCGTCTCTAATCTGAATTATCCTTTTCTTTTTAAAGGGTACAACGAACATGATCGGCAATCCGTATTTTAACTGTTGTAAGCTTATTTTGCTATGCTTGAGCGCTTCCAATCAACTCGACATATCTTGAAACATTTGATTAAAGGAAAATGTGTCACAAGAGTACTTAAACAGGCAATGGTATGAGTATGCATTGACATGGTATTGGGGGTGTTTGGGGGGAGGGGACAGAATGAAAAGGCCAGTCATTATACGGTATATTAATTATTCTTATTTTATCTATTTGTATGGGAAGATCGATTCAAGTACGACACGAGCATGGTTAAATTGTGCACAAGCACACTTGGATGCGTCTATGATTTTTTGCAAACTAATTCCAAGCCTCGATGGTTGATTTATGTCCCCAACAAAGCAACTCTATTTATTAAAGTACTAATACCATGAAAAACTCTAAATTAAATTTACCCAAAATTAATTTTATGATAACAAAAAATTTCAAATTGACCACCAAAAACACAAAATTTGTAGTAAAACCCAAAAATTAGTGAGTATCATTTAACTTAGCAATTTGATGAAAAAATTTAACAAAAATTAACGGATGATAAATTTGTTAGTTTTTATTAATTTTGGGTAAATTTATTATATATATATATATATATATATCAATTTAATTTTTTTATTATATTGATATTTTATTAAAAGAATCAAAAGTGAAAATCATCATGAAAAAATTGATAGTTACGCAATTGTAACGTGTTGAAAGAAACGTTATGACTTTTAACTCGTCGTGTCACTAAAAAAGCCAAAAAAGCGTACGACGATCAAAGACTGGTTCTTAACACCAAGAAATAATTCGTCAATTACAAATAAAAGCTCGAAATAAAAGGGGTACGTGCATGATCTAAATTAGAACATATTTCGAGCGACCAATGAAGAGAAGGCTAAAGCGGTCGGTCGTCGAAAGCGACGGAGACAAGACGGTACGATTGAAATCACACCAACGTCCCTTTAAAGTCCAACGCCCGTTCCCTTTTTTCTTTTCAAACGGCTTTGGCAATCAATGGGAGCACCGACTATTATAAAGAATGCAAGACTTGTAACCTTTGAAAAATCAACACGTACGAGTGGACCTTCACAAAACCAAATCTACGACAACCGAAAAGGATTTTTTTTTTTTTTTTTTTTTGTAGAAAGAGTTGCACTTATATTATACGAGGAATTTGATGGGTTGTCATTATTAAATTAGCATAGGTTGTTGCTAAGTCTGGATTCGTATGCTTTCGGTTTCACATTCCAATTTTTTGTCTGGTCCGATTTTGTAAAAGTTGGCATTCAAAGGTTGCTGCGTCCTGCCTTTCACCATCAAAGAGTTCCACGACACCCACCTCTCTCTCTCTCTCTCTCGTGCTTTAAGAAATTCAATGATCACGTATTCCGAAAACCGAGTCAACCCCACCGCGAATTCTCTCGAAATAAGACCTCCGGGCAAGTTAACAATTCAACAAAGATGGATGGTTCTTAGATGTGGATGTGAAAAGTATAGGCTGGTCGAAATTTGATGGTACGAATATGCTCGGTTATAAAGTAGGAAATACAAAGTATTAGAAAGTATATACGCTGGTGATACCGAGATGCCAACTTATATGAACCAGATCATACCCAAAAATGTACAGTGATCTCCAAGAAAAAGAAAGATGCTCTTAGAATTATTAAAAAATTATATACAAAGCACCTCGAAAAGGAAGAAGGCATATGAGTATGGCTAGATTGGTTGCTTCCAGACAATTCGCGGATCAATTCAAAAGTTGCATTTACACAATTCCAGAATAATTTTAAAAACTAAGCTAGAAGTAAGAAATCTTTCCCTTGATCTGTGGCGTTGTAAGCGGGTTTGGAATAAAGATTTTCTCACGCAAAGGAAAAGAAACTTTCCCTTTTTCCGTCCGATGCTCCATGGCTTTTGAATCTTCTTAGGTTTGAATTACGATGCATCGTGCAGGTTTAGATAAAGTGCAGTCTGCGACGAGCTTAGAAGCTCTGGAACGCAGACACGTTGAACGAAAAACATTACTTGGAGCGCCGGCGTCGATCTGTCGCGGTGTGTAGTCATATATAAAAGGAAATAAAGATTATATTTTCTCCTTCTGCTTATGCATGCTGCATGACAAGTTTGATTTCATAATTACGAATCTTTTGACCGATGAAGCCGAGATGGCGACCAAAAGCAGGCAGCTGAAACAGAAGGCAGAACCCGCAGTGCAGCGTCGTAACGCCATCTCTTTGACGAGAATCGACGAGTCCGTTCTTCTAGATGAATAGGTCGATTTCGGGGGGCTGCCCCATTTTACATGTTTTTCTTCTATTTTCTGGGTCGAGCTACCGAAGTAAATGTGCTGGCATTTATCATGCTCCAACAGGTATGCCCGTCGCTTCAGGGCATGAAAAGAACATGCAGAAAATGAATGCCTGAAATGGAGGGGGGGCCGGTCCGTAAGAGTGGCGCTTAAAAGACGTGAAGCCTTGGATTCTAGGGTTTGATAACGAAGCACTAGTGATGTTGATAACACGACTCTAAAGTTAACCGGTTTGCCAATTGTGGTTAGGTCTTTTGAGACTTATATAGAACACTAATCTTTGTATCGCGTGATTAATAACCTCACTAGGGTTTTTCTTTTAAGTGTGCGAAAATTAACGGGAAAATGCCTCTAAAAATCGAAAACTATTTTCACTTTGACCGAATTTACCCTAAAAAAATTTTATTGCACAAAAATTTCAAAATTATACTCATGTAATTTTACCCTATGTCAATAGTCCGTCGATGAGCACTGCTTAAAATCTGCCTTCATAAGTGAAACAAAAAAAATATTTTGTTTGGCTAAAAAAATCATCCGACGAAAGAGAACCTTGTTCAAATGCCGTTTTAGATGTCCAACCCAAAAGGTTGAGCATATCAAAATGTCTAATCCATAAATTTAAATCAATAAGTGGAGATAGCCTACATGTATATAAATGGATAATTTTAATACCCCTCATGAGCTTAGGATTAGATAAAATAAGCTAGGGCAAAACATGAATTTGATATCATTTTAGAATATCTAATCCAAAAATCTAAACCAACAATTGGAGGGAGACCATATATATAATGAGTATACAAATCTCGTGAACAGACGATGTGGCTATTAATGTTGGTTATTTTCATTCTTTTCTATTGGAAGGCTCAAGTGGGGGAGGACATTGTCAATGCAAGGTGGAGGAAAAGGACCGAACCCAAATCCGAAAGTGGGGATGCTTGAAAAAGGACGATCGCAAAACCATGATATCGATTATACATCATTCAACAGAACTCCTTACAACACTTAGAAAAAAAGCAGATTCTAATGTGGATTCGAAAGTGTGTTCTCATACTATTTACGCGAGCAGTAATGGATCCCACCCGTCGCTGTCTGCATCGTTAATCGGGCGATGAGTGGAGGCATCAATCATCAATCACGGCCTCAAGAATCAGCAGGATTTCTTGCGTTCTCGCGGGGGCGCCATTTTGGCGTTCACATGGAGTCATGGACCACCACAGAGTTTTCGTTTCAGACTGTGAACGAAATGGTCGGGCCGTGACGTGCCCGACGGCTCAAATTCAGGGATTATTGGTAACGCGGGAGGACCGAATCTATGTCGTGCATCCGATCCTTGCCTACTATTTTGTGGAAACAGCTGGTACGGCGAGCTCGGGGAGGGGAATACGCGCACCAAATCTTCGGCTGCTAGCTACTACGCCCATCTCTTCGCTTTTCGGCCAGGAATCAATCCGCTTGACGTTCTTTTTGGTTGCGGCTCGATCGTTAAACTATAAAAAAAGCGGCGAGACAAACATCGTACGCATTTGGGTGTTTTCTTGAGGGGAATCCAATGGATAAGACGTTATCATTTTGAAAACAAGCTGGAAAGAGAGAGAGGGAGATACGATCCCTTGGACCAGGCCTTTTCAATCGCCAACGGGCACCTTCCCATCATTTGAATTTATTGAAATTTTCGAACCCTGCCTCGTTTTTTTGGCTAGCCGAAGATAGTCGGGACACGCCACGGTTTGCCATAGCCCCCATCAAGATGCAAGTGAAGAACCTAAGAGCGGGCAATACGCATGAGCTCGGAGCTCGCCTTTCAAAGGCTAACCCAAGGTTTTTCAGAGACCGTGATGGACTAGGGAATCCAACCTATGACTTTCAACTTGCAGACCGAGTCTAGAAACATTTGTTGAACCATTGCAGTGGTCAAAGTGCTCGCTTTTATTTTGTAGCCGCACAATTTGACCCTAAATATTTTTGAATGGATGATACATATAGCCACTTAGAAAACTACCAGATTTAATTCTAAACCTTTTAATTCGATTAATTTACTCATAAACCTTTACAAATTTACCAATTCAATTCTAAACTTTTAATTTGATTAATTTACTCCTAAACCTTTACAAATTTGTCAATTTAGTTCCAAACCTTTTAATTCGATTAATTTACTCCCAAACCTTTACAAATTTGTTAATTGAGTTATAAACTTTTCAATTATATCAATTTAGTGCTAACATTTATGACAATTTGTCAATTTAGTCATTTCCGTCAATTTTAATTTGAAAAAGCTGAAAGGATATTATAGTCAACGTCAATTATCCTACATTGCACGTCCAACGATAACATGGATAATTTTTCGCATTTTTTAAAAATGTTTTTCCGAATTTTTTATTCTTTGTTTCTTTTTTCTTTCCCCTTTTTTTCCAACTCTTCGCCGGCAAGGGTGCCAGCTACCTCTGTGCCCTTGCCGACCAAGAATTAGAAAATAAGGAAAAGAAGAAAATATAGAAAAATCAGAAAAAGAAAAATACAAAAATTAGAAAAATACAAAAAAATTGTCAATGTTAGCGCCGGCTATACCATATAATATGGTTGTTGCTGACTATAGGGGTGTGCAAAAGTGGAAACCTCTCGAAATCGAATCGAACCGGCCCGGAATTGTCGGTTCCATGAGGACCGATTAGATTCTTGATTTCAATTTACTAGAACCAATGAATACTGGTCAAGTTCTTGGTTCTAGGTGGAACCACCCACTTAGAACGAACTTGTGCATATATATAATTTTTTTTTAAAATTTTATGTTTTCAAATCAAAACCCTAGTTTCCTTTTTGTCTCTCTTGATCTCTTGCCTCCCTCTCTCACTCTTGCTCTCGGTGGCCTCTAGCCTCGTTGATCCCTCACTCACTATCACTCTCGATCGCCTCCAGCCTTGTCGCTCTTTTTATCACTCTTGCTCTCAATCGCTAGAGAAAATAGTACAGCAACTCTGAACCCACAGCCACATTGGTCAGTTTGGTAGCAAGAGCGACAACACCAAGACAGTGAAGACCACCAAATTTGACCAAGAAATAGAGAGCAAAGATCACGGGTAGCAAGTAGCGGTAATTGAACTCCAAGGACTGTGAAGGAAAAACTAAAAACGAACAAGGATCAACAGGAGCGTACAGCAGCAGATCATAGATTTGTGGCTGAATCAATGTCGTATGGCGGCGGTGGTGCGGGCGACGAGAGACAGCAAATGCAATGAATAACTAGTGGCTTCATCATGGAGACCTTGGCAAAGTTTGGCACGAGACTGTTGCTTTGTGGCTCGGCAAATTTCATGGCCGACTTGACACAGCAAAAGGTTGGTGTCGTCGATGAGATTACGTTTATTTTCCCATAATGTATCCTAATTTTTGGCCGTGGTGTGCTCGGTCAATGAGGTCTCGGCAAAGCTGGAGCTTGTTGAGGGCAGGAGGGCATGGTGGTGCAGGGATCATAGAGAACACTAGATGAATTTAATGGGGACATTTCGACTGCTGGTTTTAAGGGTGAGCGGTTCCAGGTTCCGGTTCGGTTCCGTCTGGAACCTGGAACCTACCCTCGGGTACAGGTTCCAAAAAATTTGGAACTTGGAACCTTACCCTGTCACAGGTTCCAAGGTCGGTTCTAGGTTCCACAGGTTTTTTTTTTTTTTTCATTTTCAAATTTGAATTATAACGTACACGCATACTCTACGGTAACTTGAAGGGCAAGGTCTTTTGTTCTGTAATAAATTGCAAACAATCATACTGAAATCTTGCCATTGCTCTATGAGATATCAGTTGACATAATAAGCAGACATAAACATAGTGATATGTCTCCAAAAAGTAAAACATAACAAGAAGAACCTTGAGTTTCACAGGAAGGCGTCTCTATGTCTGACGGTCTTTCTTTTGATTGAATAGGAGCAAAGCCTGCATTTAAAAAAGTCTTATATGAGAAGCAGCTGAAGTCCATACTGAAAGTCCGAACCCAATGAGCCTAAATGGGTTAATGCTGCAAAAGAAAAGGTACATAAGAATGGATTAGAGAAAATGGAATCATTGCGACAACTCAAAACTTGCATGTTCAAATGATTATGACAATGAAATTAATGCAAAAGAATAGACACAAGTGTCATTGCTCACTCAAATTAAGGAAGATTATGACGTAGCATAGGGCCCAAAAAATCCTTTTTCTTTGTGAAAATCAATCCTACATGACAAATTCACTTATCTCAAAATGAATTTCAATAACTTGTGGATGCTCTGCTAAATTTACTGTACTACACATCCAGGGAATAGATCAAAAGCTTTGCTCGAAATGTAGCTGTCGCGACCAATTTTTTCGGGGTGTGAACCACCTAGGGTTTGGCTAATGGATTGTTAAGCCTAGACTTAACTCGGGCTCTCCCAAGCCCATACCAATTCGCGACTTTAGGTTCAAGTTCTTAACATGCAAATGATTTTCAATCAGGAGTCGCCACTAATCTATTTTTGGTGGGTCGATTAGAAACTCAAATAAAGTAACGGAGATTTACTTTATTCCTACGAACCAGAGATTTGGGTACGGGGACTTGGTTACGCTAAATTTCTTTAACGCCCTTTCGGTACCATTTCTTTTATTTTGAAAAAAATATTTTTTGCAAGCAGCTTGGGTTTATTTTAAATCTATTTCCCTAACATGTGAAGTTATCATGCGCGTGCACAAACCACCAATTTAACACTCAGATAAACAATAAATAAATTGCAAAAACTTACTTCCAAGCAACGAAAGCATGTGCAATGTTAATCCAAAATCCACATCAACAACCTTGGATATGGTTTCTAATTAACACGCAAATTCTCTTTTTTTTTTGTTTTCACTTATTTAATGAAAATTATGCAATATGCGATGCAATATTAACTAAATAACCTAACTCTAATGACATGTAACTCCTAATTGAATGGGCCTAGCAACAACTACCACATGACATGCATCTTAATGAATCTAATCATAATGATGTGCATGTGACATTTTTTTTTTTTCTTTTCTTTCTTTTTCCTAAAAGAATGCAATCTATCCTAGAAAATAAAACTAATTCAACCTATGGCATTTTTTTGTATTTTTCATGAAATTCGAAATTAGGTTAAATGTGAAAATTATCTAGCTAGATTAAGATCCTATTTAATTTATACTAGGAATTAGATTGAGCCAAATCCTAATTTAAACTAAAATATTATCTTAACCTAAATAATCCTAAAATGCAATATATCTAAAAATGCCTAAACTTATTTAAAAAAAAGATCTAAATTAAACTAAGTGCCATTTAACCCTAATATGCAATGACATGCAAAAGATGCCCTAATTCTACATGACAAGTGTATGATGGTTTTTTTATTGTGTTTTTTTTTTTTTTTTCTTTTTTTAAATTTCGAAATTAATAATTGCCAAGTAATTAAGCATGCAATTAAAATCTAGCAACCTAAATTGATTTATTTGAATTTGATTTTTTTTTATTTTTTCTTAAATTTGAAATAAAATTCCTATTCTAAACATGTAAACCCTAAGACATGCAATATTCTAACTCAAATATATGTCGAGATAAACAAGGCAATTAAAACGAGACAATTCATTCAAAATCATCAAAAATTGCACATCATTCGGATCAAGAGATAATATTTTGCTAATAAAATCGATAAATTGATCTTAAGCCTTAAAGATCAAAATATCAATTTTACTCCCGCTTGATTAATTATTTCATCTAAAGCGCTTATAGATGAAATAAAAAAAAACACATGGCGCGGTTGCGAATCGGGCAAATAACCCTAATCGGGAATGCGCTTATCATTTAAATATGCACGTAAGATACTATAAAGCATGTTTTAGGCAATAAAATATCTAAATCAAATTTAGATATGATAATTACCTAATTCCGCAAATAATATTGCCAAATTTGAATTGAATGGAATCGCTCAACGGGTAACCAGCGGTGTGTGGTGGTGCTCGCGTGGCTTCTCAGCACGGTTTAGGGCTTGAAGGTGATAGCTTTTGATGGACCGCTTGGACTACCTGACTTGTCCAGATGTTCTGCTTCAGTTTCACTTGGGCCAAAGAATCAAATTTGCTCCTTTTTGTCTCCACGTTGATTCCCAGACTTTGACTTGCTGCGAACAGAGGCTATGAGCGCTAGTTTGCTGGTGTCGGTGTTTGGACCCGAGGCGTGGCTGGTCACGGTGAACACCAGGAGATCTTGATTGTGATGGTTCACTGGACGAGCACCAAAAAAACCTGCAAAACAGAGAATACCGAAGGAAGAACAGAGCAGGAGTCGTCGCGCGCGGTTGGTCCAAGTCACGGCAGGCCGTGAGGGGGCCTTGTGGGAGACTGAAACAACAGTAGATGAGCGAGCAGGGGCACGAGACTCGGGCTGCAGGCGTTCGGGCTCGCGGGTCGCTGGCGCTACGTCCGGTTCGGAACCTGCGGGCGTCGCCTGATTGCTGGGTCGAAGGGCGGCAGCTGCCGGTGTTGGGGCAACGGCGGCGAGGCGGGGTGCGGCGGTGGCGGAGGCGCGGTGACCAGCGCGAGGCGCTGCGGGCGCGGTGGGCAACAACGGACGCCGGTGGGGACTTCACGGAGAAGAAGCACAGTGATTTTTGTTTTTTCCTCTTTTTTCTACTCTCTCTCTTCAATCACACGTCTCCCTCACTCTGATGTTTTCCCTTTGTTGCTGTCCTCTCCCTTCTGTCTCTTCTCTCTGCTGTTTGCTTTTTGACTTTCTGTGTTGCTCCTTCGAAGAGAAGCCCCCGACGAAGGAACAAAACAAAAGGAAAATCTCTCTCTTTTTATGTCGAATTTCTAACCTTAAAAAAACGAAAGAAGAAGCCCCCTGGGAAAACTTTTCTTTTGATTTTGGCCTAAAACTCGAGAAAAGCCCTCGCCGTGTATTCAATGTGTGTCGCCTCTTCAACTTTGTCCGTGCGGTCCCTTTTATAAGCCAAAAAATTAGATCTTTGTGGTATATTTTACTTTCTAATTTTGCTCATGCAAAACACCACTGAATTATATCGTTGCACCCCGCGCAATATTACCTTTTGTATTTATCAAATATCCCATTCAAAATTTTCCTTTTTGCTTGAAAATACATCCTTTGGTGTATATTGCCTAAATGTGTGAAGAATCTGAACGGAATATGTGAAAAATTTTGCACTCGCCATCGGTCCAATAAAATAAACAAAAATGTTCCTAAACTATATGCCACATGATTTTATTTTTTCAGGGATAAAATTAACCCCTAATTTTTTAAATGTCTAAATGGGTCGCCAAAATTTAGGTGCCAACAGTAGTTACAGCACACACTTTAGAATATCAAAGAGCTACTATTTCTAACAGGGCAACCTACCACTTCGCCTAAAGCAAGAAATAGTAATTTGAAAAAATAAGCATTGCTGAAGATGTACAAGAGATGAAAGCTTGGCATCTTCACGAGCTAACTGAAGACCATATTTACCTGCAAGGTGCCGATCGACAGTTCAATGGCATCAACAGGAGCATAAGATCCTAAGAGAATTGGAGCAACTACCACTTACATAAGGAAATATATAGCAAAAGATTTAACCATCAATACTGAACTTGTCTTGTGGCATCTTCACAAGCTGACTGAAGACCATATTTACCTTAAAGGCCGACGAAGTTTAGCGAAAAACGCATCGTGAATTCGATCAAAAGAAAAGAAAGGCCGACGAACCCACAACACCATCCTTTCCACGGAACTCATCGAACCCAAGAAACCATCCCACAATTCCAAGGACCCAAAACCGAAAAATTCATCGAAACAGCGCACGACCCACGAAACACAGAGAAACGGACGAGCCGAGAATCTAACCAGAATCAAGAAACGGGAAGCCCACGTGACCAGCAATGGAGGGCGGTCGATCTTTCGACCAGAAGCAGTCGAGTCTCAGCAAGATCGAAAAGGCGAGGTACAATTGCATATGGGTCCGGGCAAGCGGCGTTGGCGACTGGCGTCAAGCGGCGAGGGTTTGGGCGAGCGGCGTCGAGCGGCGAGGGTTCGGGCGAGCCGCGTCGGTGACTGGCGTCCAGCGGCGTCCGGTGGCAGCGGCCTCGAAGGTGAGCGGCATCTGGCGGCATGACTCAGAGCGGCATCCAGTGGCGTGACTCACGGATTTGGGCAGCGACTGGCGTCGAGTGGTGAGGGATTGGGCGAGCGGCATCGGCGACTGGCGTCCAGCGGGGTCCGGTGGCGACGGCCTCCTCGAGGCCGAGCAACGTCCGGCGGCGCGACTCAGAGCGGTGTGAGTCGTGACTGTGTGTGTGTGAGGTCTGAACTTTGAAGACTGAAATCTGAATGAAGAGCTGTGGACTGGAGATTTGACTTTTGATTTTGGAGCCCTAAACCGGTTCCGCAATCAGTTCCAATGGGAACCTGGAACCGGAACCGGAACCAGAACCGGTCCCCTGGGAACCAGGAACCGCACTCACCCCTAGCTGGTTTGGTTCTTAGGAGGGTTCATGGAACCAATGAGTGTTTCCTAATTCTAAATCTTTGGCACCGGTCCTTAGTGAACAGTTTTCAGTTCCAAGGTAGGAACTACCCACGTTGGAACCAATCACTCCAGCGTTGACTAGATCATTCCGTTAGCGTTTTCTAACCAAAATTGATTAGAAGAACTAAATTGGCAAATCAACAAAATGTTGAAGACTAAATTGATAGAATTGAAAGATTTATGACTTAATTTGTAAATTATCAAAATGTTTATGACTGGATTGACATAATTAAAAAATTTAGGATTGAATTTGCATAGTTTTAATAGATTTAGTTTTTTTCTTTATTTATAATAACTCTCATAATCATATGTAGATTGTCTATGCACTCAACCCATCTTTTCCTCAATCATTCTTCCATATTTGTAGACCCATTTTGCATGCCCCTCCCCCCAAAACGGGAGAAATATAGAAAAAAAGTTCTACATATATTGCAATCGTGTCAATACAGTTCTAAACTTTATTATTTTGGCTAATTGAGTCTTAAATCTTTTGTAATTGTGTTAATTCAATCTATTCGGCCAAATTTGATTGGTCAGTGCTGATATGGACGGCGGTTGCATAGTGACGAGCTAGGCAAGGGCGAACTCGCCCAGCCAATAGTGAAGCGAGCTCTCGCTGGATTTGGTGAGGGCTCACCTCACCAATGGTTGGGTGAGGGACCTCACCCAATGACGGCAAGAGCAAGCTCAACGATGACAAGGGCAAGCTCAACCCCGCTTGCCCTTAGTGAGGCTTGCCTTACTATTGCCATGTGAGGTTGATTTCGCCCAACCATTGATGAGGTGAGCCCTCACCGTCGCTACGCAAGGATGGCCTTGCCCTTGCCCAGTGACGGTGAGGTGAGCTTGCCTTTGTGCAACTCACCATTGGCCGGCCGCCTCAGTTTGGCAACCGGCCATATGAGGAAAGAGAAAGAAAGGAAAAAAAGGAAAAATAAAATAAAAATTATTACAAAATTAAAGAAAAAAATTATTAAAAAATTATCCATATCAACATTAGGCAAATGGCTAACATTCACGTCAGAGTTGGCCTGTCAAACTTGGCTAGTCGGGCTAAATTGATACAATTGAAAAATGTTTAGGACTCAATTGACAAAAAAAAAAAAAAACAAGTTCATGACTGAATCGCCACAATTACAATATGTTTACGACTTTTTGGTAACCTCCACAAAAAGTACATATATTGTCATCACCCGCCTTGCGCTGCGTCAACAAATGAAAAAAAAAAATGCAAGAACCATCCCACCTTCTACTCTAAGATAACTTTGCATCATCTACTTTTGAAAGGAAAAAAATAAAAATCAGTTTGCATAATGAGTTTTGCGGTTGCCCTTTTTGCACCTTCACATGGTTTAAGAATGTGAATTTATTTACAAAATTACTACCCCCAACCACCCCCCCCAACCAATATCAGTGAACGGTTACGCGAAAAAGACCAGATGTGGGAATTAGACAATGTAGCTGAGAGAACTGCTTGCTTGGTGGATGTGCCCAAATGAAAGAATTAGAAGTGAATGCACATTCAAGAAAGCTTCAAATATATATACTTGTCTACAGTAAGAGTAGGGAAATTCAACCTGAGATGGTTTTAGACCTGTTGAACGACAGCCTCCTCATGTTTCGTCGATGAAACACATAAGCTGGAATGCTCATGGCGATCAATAGGAAGTGAAAATGCTTCATCATACTGCTGTCGCTAATCTGGGAATGCTAAGCCAATGCTAAACTTATAAGAGTTACCTGTGTTATATAGCAAACGAAGAAGAAAATCAAGTAAACAAAGTGCATTTTTACCATACCCCAATCAATGTCATATTCATCATTTCTAAGTCCTATTTTTGAGAGGTTGGATGTCATCAATAGGTTTCTCTCGCGAAGAACAAGGAAAGACATTTTCTATCTGCTCTTGTAAGCTGTTGGTGATTTTGTTCTCCATTTGGAGTCCTCCTCATCGTATTTACGAGAAGTGGCATCTGCATGTGCACATGCATGGGGTAATTTGTCAATGCCGATCTATGCACATTATTTTGAGTCAACATTTCCTCGATCTCCCTTTTGCAGGAGTGAGAAGCCAAAAATAAGGTAGATGATTGGATCCATGCCTCACTTCAGTCACTGAAGAAAGCAAGCATCACCAACAAGCCTTAAAATTTCTCTTAGATCGGTGCGGTTGCTGAATCTTTTGATGAAATATCAGCAGTGCATTCTTTGACAAAACTCATAATAGTAGAATTCCATTCACCATATCCTTTTATAAAGGTCGAAGTGCCTTGAGTATGTACAATCGAGTAATCTGTTCTAAAAAAGCATTTGATTGCAATAGTTAATTAAGTTGCAGGCTTCCCTTTTTGATAGCAGAGATAAGTAGGAATTTAGCTTCGGCAGGTGACTTGTTTAAAAATTATGAAATGGTCATACTTCTAAGCACTGATTCGGCAATTGTAGATAAGAGAAGATAACTTAGGACGATGAGATTGATGGTTGGTGATCGACACGCGAAAGTTAACTTGGACAATAGTTGTGCTGTGCTTCTAATAGAGCAATTGTTCTCATTAATGACTGAAAGGCTCCCTGAAACAAGTGGATACAACTTGTCTATGTTGAAATCGATGGATGTGAAGGTTTTTTATTTATCAAAGATCGATGTTGAGTTTTTTCGTTCTTTTTCTAGAGGAAGGAAGGCCAAAGTGGGGCGGACATTGTCAATGTCAGGTGGAGTAAAAGGACCGCAACCAAATCCAAAGCTGGACACTTGAAAAAGGACGCCATCGAGAAACCACGAAATCGATAATACATTCAACACAACACAGCACTTCCAAATTGCAGATTCTATGTGAAATCTAAAGACATAATATTCGACGATACCCGTCGTCGTCTGCATCGTTAATCAGGTGATGAGTGGAGGCATTAGTCATCATCAATCACGGCCTCGAGAATCACTAGAATTTCAGATTATTTTCATGCGGACGGGCCTTTTGCTGTTCACATGGGTCCACAACAAAGTTTTATTGTGGACGGTGAGAGAAACGGCCGGCCCATAAAACCGCGGCACAAATCTGTGGGGATTATCCACGCTCGATAACTTGGGAGCATCGAATTTATGCTGCGCGTCTGATCTTGTTCCTGCGATTTTAAAGAAAAAGAACCGTCGTGGCGAGGTCGGGGAGGGAAGAAAGAACGCGTACCGATCAATTCGAGTTCTTCTTGCCTTCTGGGTCGGAAGTCGAACCATTTTTGACATTCTTTTTGTTGCGGCTTGATGGAGAAGATGAAAAGAGCGAGACAACATCGGACGCATCTGGGTCTTTTTTGACGCGAATAAAGCGATGAGGCATTCTCATTGTCGCGGAACGCGGGAAAGAGATGGGGAAATGCGAGCCGTGGACTTGGACCTTTTCAATTACAAATGGGCATTTACCTACCATGTGTATTTTTGTCATCATCTGTTTTAGGCTCTCTTTTTTCTTTTTCTTTTTCTGTTTTTTTTTTTCCGAATTTTTGAACCCTGACTTTCTTGCTAGCCAAGATTGGTCGGGACTAGAGATCGGGAGATGACTCACATGTTCATGGAACGTTCAGCCTAAGGCGTCAACGATATAACAATTGCTCGCTAGACAAGTTTGTCACCGCAACCCTACTATGATGCGAGTGGATAACTCAAAACTAGCAATATGCCTAAGCTTGTGCTCACCTTTCATGGGCCATTTGAGGCTTCCTAAAACTGAGAATAGACTGGAGAATAAAACTTTAGACCTTTGTAAACTGAGAATCCGAATGTTTCCCATATTGTATTTTCCCCATTTTACCGCATTTGGATCGATTAAAAATATGAGTTAAGTGTTTTCCTAATCAATGAAAATCCCAAGCTTAAATTTAGAAAAATGATTTTCTTTAAATAAAATAGAAATTATTTTTCAAAATATAACTAGATATCGATATTTAAACTAAAAACTCTATACTTTTCAAAATAAGACTAGATATCGATGTTTGAACCAAAAACTCTGTGCTTACACATGGCAATCTCAATGCTTGTTTATGAGCCCCTGGTAGTGGAGCTAGGTCTAGAGGCCAAGACTGAGTATGTCATGGTCCATCACGGCAGAGGTTGAGTTCAAAGAGGCTAGGCAAAAACACTGGTGCCTGAGTCTAGATTCATAAATTAGGCTCAATCACCGTCGCCCGTGCCCGAGCCTGAGACCTAATACCCTTACCCAACTTTCTAGCACCCCAAACCAAGTTCGCAGAGGCTGGGCTAAGATCTTGGTGTCCATTCGAGATCTCGAGGCCCAAGCTTGGGTCCATTGAGGTCGGGCTTACGTTCACAAAGCTTGGGCTTAAGGCCTCAGTGCCTATGCCCTGAGTCCTCGACGCCTAGGCCTCAACCAATGGAGGCCAAACTCAAGTCCAAGAAGGCTCGGCTAAAGACCCAAAGCCAGGGCTCAGCCTTAACGGACTTGGGGCTTGGGTGACTAGAAGGCACAACTATTAGGGCCTCGAGCCCAAGCGCCAAGGAGCCAGACACAGACATTGGGTTCTCAGGCCCTGGTTTTGTGGACTTGGGATCAGTGCCTGTGCTCATACCCAAGACCTAGATGCTTGTTGCTGGTCCTTGATGCTTGGTTGGAGTCCATTGAGAGTGGACCCAAGACCTTGATGCTTGTGCCTAATTCCCCGATTATCATGTGTAAGTTACTAGTGTTTAAGGGTGTGAATGATAACCATTCTAGCCAAAAATTGATTTTTGGAAGAAAAATAATTTTTTTTTCTATTTCTAGATGAGTTTCTAAGCAAAAATACCTACTTGATAACAACACAAAATTTCTAATATAAAAATAGAAATTCATTTGATAATGATACAAAATTTCTCTCTTTTGGATGGCAGCGGTTGGTGACCGGTGGCAACTGCTGGCTAGCGATGGACAGTGACCGGGGACCGCGTGGATAGTGGCGGCCGGCGACCGGCAAATGGCGAACAGCGGCGGCAATCGGCGGACGGTGGTCGGCGACGACAGATGGACAACCGGTTTGTAGGAATGACAAATGATGAGAACATTTTTTATTTCTCATTTCTATTCTAGAAATAGAAAATTATAAAATTTTTACTTTTGATTTCTACTCCAAACCTATTTCTAGAACAAAAATTTATTTCAAAAATAGAAAAATGAAATAATTTTATCAAACAGATTTCTATTCTAGAATCAAGTCTGGAATAGAAAAATTGTTTCTGGAACAGAAATTCTGATTTGTCATGCACCCCCTAAGTAGTCTATGAATATTTAGAAAGATCACATTGAATTTTTATTTTCAAACGACGGAAAATTATTTTCGATTTTTTTTAGATTTCAGCTTAATAACTGAAAAATAGCCATTTTTCTGGAAAATTAATTTCTGAAAACTATTTTTCAAAAATGCACTATTGTATGCAAAATAGACGGAGCCTAAGGTCTTAGACCTTTTGACCGGCCATCACGACGGTTAAAGTCCTCGTGTTTATTACTTTATTTTGTGTAGCTCAACATAATTTGACCCTAAACAATTCGAGTGGACGACACTTTACGTAAGCTTCTTTCCGCTCAACCCCCTACTGTTCTCGTTCATCTTACCATATTTATAGATCCCCTTTGCACAACCCTCGGGTCGTTGTTACCCACCTCACCACCGCCCCAATAAATGAAACGTGGAAATTGGCCAAAACCATTCCAACTTTTCTACTCTAGGACCACTTTTGCATCCGCTACTTTCGAAAAAGCCAATTTTGCACTTAAATGCCATTTTGTAACTTGCAAGCATGTGCGAAGATGAATACTTTTGAATGCGATGAACGTGAGCCTAGTGCATTTCGACATTTAGATTAAAGATTCCGAACAAGAGTTTCGGATAAAATGGGCTCTCATGTGCTTGGACCACATAACAATCCTTTCACATTTGTAAGCTTTTTATACAACCTCCGTGAAATCAATTTGCAAGAGAAAAACAATAGTGCCGGTGTTGCAACCACACACGAGAGGTGGAAAAAAAGAGAAAAAAAGATTTGTCACAATCCTTGGGCCGAGATTGGCCCATAACTCGGATTGTGCCCCTCCATGGGCCTGAAGGCCCTTTCCTTTCATTTACTTGTTTGTGTCTCTTGCCTCTTTTTAGGGTTTTCTACGTAAAACATCGACGACAAGCAAGTATTCTAGGGTTTCATTTGCGCTTGAATTTGCTACTACCGCTCCTTCGTCGTCTTAACCCTTCCTCTCTTCCTCTCTTCTCTCTCACTAGCTCCGTTTTTGTCTCTTGTTTTCCTAGTTCTCGTATAGCTCTGGTTCTATGAAATCAGCGAAATCGACATTTCTTTGCTTCTCTACGTAGCAATCGAACCGTCGCTCTCGGTTCTACTCGTTTCTACTTAGGCAGTAGTTCCTCTTCTCTCTCGATAGCTTCGTTCTTGTCTCTTGTTTTCCTAGTTCTGGTACAGCTCTGGTTCTATGAAATCAGCGAAATCGACGCTTCTTTGCTTCTCTACGTAGCAATCGAACTGTCACTCTCGATTATGCTCGTTTCTACTTAGGCAGTAGTTCTTGGAGTGTGTGGAGTTGCGCATGACCTTAGCTTCAGGGTTATGTAGTTCTCACTCGCTACAATTGGGGTGTGTGGAGTTGTGTGTGACCTTAGCTTCAGTAGTTTTCTGCAATGGCCTGTAAGCCTTGATATCTGATACTCATTTCCTGACCCGTGCCTTGACATCTAATACTCATTTCCTGACCCGTGCCTTGAGATCTAATACTCATTTCCTAACCGGTGCAGCCTTAGGATTTCTCCTAAGTCAGCCTATCCACACTCAATATCTTTAGAGAGAGAAACTCTAGAGAGAAAAGCCTTGATGAGTACAATGAGGGGAGGAGACCCTATATATACAAATACAAGGCAAATCATATCCGTAGATCTCTCCACAATCTAACATGAAGATTGCATCTCTCATAACTACCAACTACCCGCATTTATTACATACGAATACAATTACCTTATCGCCCGCTCCCAGGAGTATTGTAGAAGACTTGAGAAAACCCTAGAACTCGGGATACAAGCCGAGAGTCGCTTGATCCACGGATGTGTCACGGCCGTCCCTTAGAACCCTCTTGGATCGACTTTCCTTCGGGCTGTGACACATGGACAAAGATGACGTTTTGTGGGTTTCCATGGGAAGTGGGTTTGTTCTTCCGAACTAGGTCTGCGGATCCTTCAGTTATTCGTTGTGCTTTCTCCAGTATTTTGAGTTGATATCGACCTGGGATATGCGAGGCGGGGGAGATGCTGAAATTTGACTTCGGGTTTTATCTAGAAATGTTTTTTTTTTTTTTTCTTGGCACATCTATTTTGACTGACGGTAGTATTCACGACAGGTTGAACGGGAGAGATTTGTGCTGAACGGTGAGCAATTTCATAGGGTTTCTTTCTTTCAGTGCATCTTAGGTCGTGCATACACCCCTTTAGAAGTCGGTCTCGATTAACTCTGTCGATCCAGCTGGGAAGTTTTCTGTAGTTTTCGCTTGCTACAACGGTCTGTTATGTCTTGAGATCCGATACTTATGGACAAAGACGATGCTTTGTGGGTAAAGTATAATTTGACCCACTAAAATAACAGAAATGAACATGATTCATATCATAATTATTCATGCTCTCTTATGGCTCGTTTTTCTTATAATCCAAGGCCAATGCCATAATAGGTACGTGTAAGTGGCCGCTGCGAATATTACGGTAAGTCACAATTTTTGTGAAAATCGGTCACTTTAAAGAAACATTGCTTATGAAAATCAATATTATCGTAAGGGACATAAGTAAACATGCCATGTTGCAAGAAATGAAAAAAATTTGTATTTATATGCCATTATGGACGTGCTAGCTGGGTGAATAAAGCGTCACCCAACAAGTATGACTGTGATGGCATACAAATACTTCGCGCATATGAGTTTTTCATTTCTCATAACACCGCATGTTTTCTTGCGTCCCTTACGGTAATATTGGTTTTCATGAGCGACGTTTTTTTTAAAATGGCCGATTTTCACAAAAAACAACTATGCTGATCACGTGAATTGCCGTAAAATTTGTATCGCCACCTACACGGTACCTATTGACGTATTAGCCTTTGATTTTAAGAAAAGTGAAACATATGAAAGACTTGGAATTTTAATTATGATGTGGATCGCATCCATGTGTGGGTCAAATTGTACTTACCATAGGAAAAATTACTAAAAAAGTTTTAAATTTATTGAATCATGCAAATTCAATTTTAAACTTTTTTAATTTGATCAATTCAATTCTAAACTTTTTAATTATTCCAACTTAGTCCTAAATTTTTAAATGATTTCTCAATTTAGTTTTTTCGACCCCAACCCTAATCTGATGGTCTAGTCAGTGTTAGTCATCTTACATGATATGGCGTCTTACAAGATATGGCCGGCACTAACATGGAATCTTTTTTGTATTTTTAAAATTTTTTTCTTTTTCTTTCCTTTTTCCTTTTTTTTTTTCCAACTCTTGATTAGCAATGGCACTAGAGAAAAATACAAAAAATTGTTCACATTAGCACTAGTCATACCATATAGGATAGCTAGCGCTAACTAAGGGCGCGTTTGGTTGTGTTTTGTTTAAAAATTGTTCCGAGGAACGAAATAGAAAAAGTATTTTTGCTTCTAACAACATTTTTGAACAAAAATACGCGTTTGGTAAACTTGTTCAGGAATAAAAATAAACAAATGAAACATGTTTGGTAAATTTGGATAATTTTTTATTTCTTTTATTTTTTCTATTTTTTTTTCTATTTTTTCTTTTTTCTTTTTCATTTTTTTTTCTTCTTTTGGCCGGTCGCCGGCCAAGGCCTTGGCCGGCGACCGGCCAGAGCGAGGGCCGAGCTCGCCCGGGCGGCGAGGCGCGCGCCCGCCGGCCACCGCCAGGCGACGCCGAGGCTCGCCGCCGCCGGGCGAGCTCGGCCTCGCCGGCTGGGCGAGCTCGAGGCGGATCTGGGCGAGATCGAGCTCGCCTGGGCCGGCGCGAGGTCGGCCTCGCCTTGATCCGGCGAGGCCAAGCTCGCCCGGCCTGGGGCCGGCGGCGAGCCGCGGCCTCGCCGGCCACCGCCGGGCGAGGCCGAGGCTCACCGCCGCCGGGCGAGCTCGGCCTCGCCGGATCTGGGCGAGATCGAGCTCGCCCGGGCCGGCGCGGGAGGTCGGCCTCGCCATGGCTGGGCGAGCTCGAGCTCGCCCCATCCGGCGAGGCCGACCTCGCCCGGCGGCCGGCGAGCCTCGGCCTCGCCGAGCCACCGCTGGTCGGCGTCACTGGCGGTGGCTCGGCGAGGCCGAGGCTCGCTCGCCGGGCCGGGCGAGGTCGGCCTCGCCGGATCCGGGCGAGCTCGAGCTCGCCAGCCCATGGCGAGGCCGACCTCGCCCGCCTACGGCGAGCGTCGGCCTCGCCGGGGGACGGCGAGCGGCCTCGCCGGGGGCGGCGAGCCTCGCCGTGGCCGGGCGAGGCCGCCGCCCTCGTCGGCCCCGGTCGCCGGCCGTGGCCGAGGCTTCGGCGACGGCCTCGGCCGTGAAAGAAGAACAAGAAAATAAAAGAAAAAAAAAAAAGAAAAAAGTGTTTTCGATTTGTGTTCCGAAACAAGAAACAAGTTTTTTTTTTTTTTGTTTGCTTCTTTTTTTTGTTCCTGAAACAAAAGAATAAAAAGAAATGTAAACGCACACAAACGCGTTTCTGTTTTTTTTGTTCCCGGAAACAAAAAACAGAAATTTTTGTTCCTTTAACAGAAACAAGGTGCAACCATGCAGGCCCTAACTTATCTCATTAGTGTTTTTCATCTAAAATCAGTTGGAATGACTAAATCGACAAATTATCAAAAGATTTAAGACCAAATTGGTACAATTAAAATGTTTAGGACTTATTTTGCAAATCTTCAAAATGCTTACGACTAAATTAATACAAATATAATAGACTTAGGGGTTTTTTTATGATCCCCTTTGTAATTATACGTAGACTTCTATGCGCTCAACCCCATCTTTTCCTCATTCGTCATTCCATGTCTCTGGACCCATTTAGCACACCCCCTCCCCCAAAACTATAGTCGTCACCCACCTTGCGCTGCCTCAAAAAACGAAAAATGAAAAAAAAAAAAAATACAAGAACCGTCCCCACCTTTTACTCTAACATAACTTCGCATCATCTACTTCTGAAAAAGGAAAAAAAAAAGAAAGATAAGAAGACCAATTTGCATCATGAGTTATGCGGTTGCCACTTTGCACCTTCACATAGTTTACGAATGTGAAATTATTTACAAAATTACCACCGCATCCTGTTAGCTATAACATCAAATAGCATTTGAATATTGCGTGAAAAAAGATTGGATGTGGGAATTAGACAGTGCAGCTGAGAGAATTGCTTGCTTGGTGGATGTGCCCAAATGAAAGAACTAGAAGTGAATACGCGTTTAAGAAAGCTTCAGGTATATATACCTGTTTGCGGTGAGGCCATGGAAATTCAATCTGAGATGGTTTTAGGCCTGTCGAACGACGGCCTCCCCATGTTTCGCAAATGAAATATGTAGGAAGGAATGCTCATGGAAATTAACCTCAGATAGAAGTGAAAACGCTTCGTCTTACTGTTGTCGCTAACCTGGGAATGCTAAGCCAATGATAAACTTATAAGAGTGACCGGTGTTTCTGTGTGCTGGACGACAAATGCTCATCCTCGCTCTCGTTTCATATAGTTACCTGATTTCACTCTGTATATTCTCCATTTGTTTAGAAATCGCCGTCCCTAGCGGCTCTGCACACAATAGATTCTAGTGATCGAGCCATAATTTCAGCAATCACCAGTCAATAATCTCAGCCGCCTATGTCGAAAGAGCAAAGTGCATACAATTGGTTAGTTTTGACCTACCATTTCTTATGTCTTCTTATTGAGTTCTCCGTATGGTTTTATCTAGCAGTCCATGCACAAATGTTCTTATCCCAGAAAATACCAAGAAACCTCCAATACTTTCTTATTGTCAAAGAGGATAAATTGGTTAAATTGCGAACAAAACAGCATGAAAGAAAGAAAATTAAGTGAAAAAAGTGCATTTTTACCAAACCAATCAATGTCATTCACCATTTCTAAGTTCCCTTTTTGACAGTTTGGATGTCGTCAATATGTTTCTCTCGCAAAGAACAAGGGAAGACATTTTCTATCTGCTCTAGTAGGCTGTTGGTGATTTTATTCTCCATTTGTTGTCCTCCTTGTATTCACGAGAAGGGGCGTCTGCATGCGTACATGCATGGGGTAATTTGTCGATGCTGATTCGCGCACATTATTTTGATTCAACACTTCCTCGATCTCCCTTTTGCAGGAGCGAGAAGCTACAAATAAGGTAAATGATTAGATCCAAGCCTCACTTAAATCACTGAAGAAAGCATCGCCAACAAGCCTTAAAATTTCTCTTAGATCGGTGCGTTGCTGATTCTTTTGATGAAATATCAACAGTGCATTTTTTGACATAACTCATGAAATGTATAGATCATGTGTATTATAAATATGGTCGAATGACTTCCATCTAAGATGTGCCAACCAACTTCTTGTTGGAACGTCAGCCAAAGGGAACGACATCACTATTCCACCGGAAAAGTGACGCCTTGTGCATTAGTGTCTCTAAGCCAGATGGTGGCCACCAGTACTAGATTCGAATGTAGAGAAGTCATTTGCAAATTCACTTAAAGAACTGTGATTGGATAGATGAGCAAAGTTATAGCTAAAATCCATTAGGTTACCTCTCGGAGAGAGGTGTGGCGGTCTGGCCAGTGGGGAGAGCTTATTTATCGAGCTCTCTCCCCAGCTCTAGCCAGGGGCTGAAGGGACTCCCACCCTAGGGAAGTTATCTCTCTATTAGCCTGGTCCCGTCTTTCCGGGCTGTCAAGGCTTTTTAAGGTCCTGCCTAGGACCAAAGAACTATGATTGGATAGATGAGCAAAGTTATAGCTAAAATCCATAGTAGGGCTGAGAAGTGAGGTCAGTGTGCAGTATTTGCTCGCTGACAACTTGAGTTAGTGTGCAACAGTAGAATTCCATTCGCTATGGTTTTATGAAGGTCAAAGTGCCTTGATTATGTACAATCGCGTAATCTGTTCTAAAACAGCATTTAATTGCAATAGTTAATTAAGTTGCAGAATTCCATTTGTTGATGGTAGGAGCTAGGTGGGCTTTTAGCTTTGGCAAGTGACCTGTTTAAAATTTGTGAAATGGTCATACTTCTAAGCACTGATCCGGCAATCGCAAATAAAAGAAGGTAACTTGGGATGACGAGGTCAATGGTTGGAAATCGACTCGCGAAAATTAAGTTGGACGATAGTTACGCTGTGCATCTGATAGAGCAAATTGCTCTTGTCAATGAAAAAAATCTCCCTGAAACAAGTGGGAAGCCTTAGCTATTTGATGGGAAGAGTATGCAGCTTGTCTATGTCGAGATCGATGGATATGAAGTTCTTTTATTTGTCAAAAATTGATGTTGGGTTTTTTCGTTCTTTTCTATAGGAAGGAAGGCCACAGTGGTGGGGGCGCATAGTCAATGTGAGGTGGAGGAAAAGGACCGCACGCAAATGCAAAAGCTGGATGCTTGAAAAAGGACACGATCGAGAAACCACTAAATCGATTATACATTCGACAAAACACAACACCACAAAATTTGGAGATTCTATGTCGAATCTAAAGACATAATATTCGACTATCCCCATCGTCGTCTGCATCGTTAATCGGGTGATGAGTGGGGGTATCAATCATCATCAATCACGGCCTGGAGAATCACCAGAATTTCACATTATTCTCATGCGGGCGGGCCTTTTGTCGTTCACATGGACTACCGCAGAGTTTTGTTGTGGACTGGGAAAGAAACGGTCGGCCCGTAAAACGCACCATTAATTTCGTAGAAGATTTTTAAGGCTGGGGCCAGTGGCACGAATATGTGGGATTGTTGACGTTTGTGTCGTTCGATAATGTGGGAGAATCAAATCTATGTCGTGCGTCTCATCTTTTTCCTGCAATTTTATGGAAAGAATCGTCGTGGTGAGGTCGGGGAGGGAAAAGAACGGGTAACGATATCTTTTCGAGTTCTCTTTGCCTTTTGGGTCGGGAGTCGAACCATTCGACATTATTTCTGTTGCGGCTTGATGGAGAAGATGAAAACAGCGAGACAACGTCGGACGCATTACCAATGGCCACCTACCTGCCTATATTTCATCATCTGTTTAAGTTCTTTTTTTCTTTTTTTTAATACTTTGAATTTTCGAACCCTCCCTTCCTCGCTAGCCAAGAAGGGTCAGGACTAGATCAGGAGATGGAATGTTCAGTTTAAGGGATCGAGGATCCGACAATTACTCATTGGACAAGTTCATCACCGAAGCCCTACTATAAGGACCTCCCTTTTTATTCGTGGTGCTTATTCAAAAAAATTAGCATCCACAATCGGTTACTTCACCATCCACCGAATAAGTTCACCTTCTTCTTTTTTTGTCATTTTTATCTTTTGACAATCAATAGCCCAACTTTTTATCAATACACTAGAATGATCATTAATTAACAAAGATGATTAATACTACAATAATTAAAAATAATTATTCAAAGTTGAAAACAAACCTAAAAGAACCTTAGGCCAAAAGTTGAGCTTTGCATCTCTATAATCAAATTCTTTTAATATAATTTGTAAATAAATTTACTAATATATATCTTTTACATTACTCTTAACACGAAAATGTAAAATGCTATATAGTAATTGTTTTTTTTTTTTTTGCAATTTAAAAAATACTAAAACTAAACAACTTAATTTGGTCACACTAAAGGGCTTTTCAAATATATGTTTATCAAACAATCTTGCATTTCCCTAAAGCACTTTTCAATTATAATTTACCAAACAGTCTAGCATTTCGGAAAACCCATTTATCTCAAAGGTATTTGCATTCTCCCAAGGGCATTTCCCCAAAGCCGAACCAAACAGGCCCTAAGAAAAATAAAACCAAGTTCTTCTCATACAAATTTGACTAGAAAGAGTCATTTCATGATAGTAAACATGGTCATATATATCCGGAAAAAAGAAATTCATTAATAAGAGGACTGGCATTCCGCAAATGCTAAATGCCCAAAGCAAGTCTCTACCTACTTTGGGCTTTCAGCATTTCAAATGTCAGTATTTGCCAAGGACACCTCTAAATGCTGAACCAAACACCAAATTTTTTTCCCAATGGACTTTTGGGGCTGAAAGCCCATTGAGAATATTGAACCAAACGAGACCTATGATGCGAATGAAAAGCTCAAGACTAGCAATACCCCTGTGTTTAGGCTCACCTTTCATGGCCTAAACAAGGTTTCCCAAAATCGAGAATAGATTGGGGAATAGATCTTAAGACCTTTATAAATTAAAATTTTGTTTGTTTTGCGGAAAGCATTTTCTTGAAAAAAAATTCATTTTCCAACTTTTTGATTACAAAGGAAAATGACTTGACAAAAAATATTTTCCTAGTTAATGAAAAACCTAAGCTCAAAATAAAGAAAATTATTTTCTTTAAAAATTGAAAATCAATTTTCAAAATATGGTTAGATAGAAACTTTGCACTTGCGCACAATAACCCCAATGCTCATTCTTGGACATTGGCAACGGAGTCAAGTCTAGAGGCTAGGGTTGGATCTGCCGAGGCCCATTAAGGCAGAGGCTGGGTTTAAAGAGGGCATGTCTAGAACCCTAGTGGTTGAGTCCAAGTCCATAGAGGTTAGGCTTGGACATTGGTGCCTGTGTTGGGCTTGAGAACTAATAGCCCTACCAATGCCCTAGCCCAAGTCCATAGAGACTAGGCTTGAGACCTTGGTGCCCGTCTAGGGATCTCAGTGCCCAAGCCATTGGGTGCACTAATGCTGAGCCTAGGTCAAGTCTAGGCTCCAAGCTCTAGTGCCCGTACCCCAGGTCTTGGTGCCTCAGCCTTGGTCCATGGAGGCTACACTCAAGTCAACAAAGGCTTAGCTATGGACTCCAAAGCCCATGCCCGGATCTCTAGCAACTAGGTTCCCAAGTGCCCTTGGCTGGGTCCTTAGCGCTTGGGCTTGAGACCCCAGTGTTCGTGCCTAAGCCTAAAACTAAGCCCGTCCTCATTGGACTCGAGGCCCAAGTTATCGAGGGAGCCACAAGTATCGAGGCCTCAGGCTAGGGCATTAAGGAGTCAGACATGGGCATCGAGTTCTTGAGTCTAGCTTTTATGGACTTGGGACTAGTGCTCATGCTCATGCCCAAGACCTAGATGCTTGTTCCCATGTCACAAAGCCCGAGCTAGGGTCCATCAAGGGTGGACACGAGACCTAGATGCCCTTGCACAACTCTCCTATGGTTGTTACCCACCTTACCACCGCCCTAATAAATGAAATGTCAAAAATGCCAAAAACCTTTTCCATTTTTTTCACTCTAAGACAACTTCTGCATCTTCTACTTTTGTAAAAAACAGTTAGCATCATGAGTCTTGCACTTAAATACCACTTTGTAACGTGACATATTTTACTAGTGTGAAGTTATTTATAAAATTGCTATCTTCATTAAAAAAAATAAACCCAGTCATGGTTTGAATTTCCTAACCCTTCCCAAATCCCCAAATATCTAGCCAACCCAAATCCTAGGATTGGTCGACACCGCTACCGGCGGCTCCTCCTTCCTTCCGTTGCATCCTACGCCGCTTGGCTTGCCACCTACATTATTGTTGTCGCCCCCAGCTTTTTATGCTTGTTGTGAAGCAAACAATCTCTCACAACCTCAAATCGAGGTTGCAAGTCTTAGCTCCGGCCATATATAACCTTGATGAGGTCATCCATGGATGTCCTAATATAGTCACCGTGCTTGCGCGCACGCACACAAAATATATATCCATGTGAGAGAGAGAAGGGCGGGGGGCTGGTCGCGGGTTGGCTTTGACACACGGTGAGGGCGGTGTAAGGGAGATGGTTTGTTTTTTGGGAGGATGGAGGCTAGGGTTTTGTGGGGAGATTGTGGAGGAGTGGTGTTTTTCAAACAAGGGCAATTTGGCTTTTTTCCGACGATCAGGCTTTTTTAAGGATGGAAAGATGCATTTATCAAAGCTTAGGATGCGAAGTGGTAAATATGTCAAAAGTGGGGAAGGTTTTTAGTGTGTTCCCAACAAATAAAATTTATGGGCATCTGATGCATATTGCGAAATTCCCAGCTTGGAAGAAAAAAGTCCACACAAGTGAGCCAATTTATGTTCTCCCATGTTTCATAGAACTTTTCAATCATGCTTGAAAATCATTTTTTCGATCGAGAAATTAGATAATTCTTTGTGCACAACACCAGAGACCCTAATAGTGGATTGAGGAGTCCAAGCCACGATGCCTTGAGTTAAGAGATTACGATGCAGTGAATGCAAGCATGTGAATCTAGTGTATTTTGACCCTTGTATCATATAAGTCCCAAGTGGAACTCTCTAACAACAAGAGTTTCGGATGAATTGAGGTCTCATGGGCTTGGATCACCTAACAATCTTTTCACGTTTGTAAGCTTTTACACAATCATTATGAAATCAATGTATAAGAGAAAAGCAGTAGCGCCGGTGCTTCAACAGCACAAGAGATGTAAAAAAAAAGAAGAAGAAAAAAAAGATTTGTGACGCAGTCCTTGGGCCGGGCTTGGCCCATAACCAGATCGAGCCCCATACATGGGCCTGAAGGCCCTTTTCCTCTCACTTACCTAAGCTCTTTCTAGGGTTTTCTTTTCCCTATATAAAACAGCGACGACGGGCGAGGTGTTCTAGGGTTTCATTCGCGCTTGACTCTTAGACAGCCGCTCCTTCGTCGTCTCGTCTCCATGGTAACTCTTCCTCTCTCTCGCTAACTTCGTTCGTGTCTGTCGGTTTCCCAGTTCTCGTACGAACTCGATGCTTCTCTTCGTAGCAATCGAACCGTCGTTTCCGGTTCTTTCTCGTTGCTATAGTTCTTGGGTGTATAGAGTTGCGTGAAACCTTAGCTTTCTGTAGTTTTCGCTTGCAGTAGCTTGTAATGCCTGAGATCTGATGATTACGGAGAAAGACGATGTTTTGTGGGTTTTCATGTGGAGTGGGTTGGTTCTTCCGAACTGGGTCCGCGCACCCTTAGGTTGTTCGTTGTGATTCCTCCAGTATTTTGAGTTGATACGGATATGTGAGGCGATGAAGATGCTGAAATTGGACTTCGGATTCCATCAAGAAAGGCTTTTGTCCTCGGCAAATCTATTTTGACCGACGGTAGTATTCCGGACGGGTTGAGCGGAAGAGATGTGTGCCGAACGATGAAACAATTTCATAGGGTCTCTTTCCTCTAGTGCATCTTAGGTCGTGCATACGCCCCTTAAGAAGTTGATCTTGATTAACTCTGTTGATCGAGCTGCGAAATATTATTTTTTTCATCGGTTTTCGATCTCTAACTTATCTCAGTTCCAAGAACTCGAGTGTTGTTCCCAGCTTTTGATTTGTTGTACTAGTTAGGAATTGATTTTGTTGACATATGTTTTCGATCTTGTGCAGGCCAAGCGCACGAAGAAGGTTGGCATTGTCGGCAAGTATGGTAGGTTCCTAAACGATCTGTTTTGATTGTATGCTGGTTTGTTGCGGTCTTTAAACTTCGTTTAGGATAGATCTTCAGTTGATTGCTCATGCACGACCACACTTTGCTTATTCACTTTTGAATACAGGTACCCGATATGGTGCCAGTCTGCGTAAGCAGATTAAGAAAATGGAGGTTACACAGCACAGCAAGTATTTCTGCGAGTTCTGTGGCAAGGTAAGTGGTTCTTTGACTGCATTTTCTGGAAGCAGTTGGATTTTTACGTGTGAGCCTAGGCATTCCTTTGCCATTGCATCATGTTTTCTGATTATATACTCGATGATGCAGTACGCAGTGAAGAGGAAGTCTGTTGGTATTTGGGGATGCAAGGACTGCGGCAAAATCAAGGCTGGTGGTGCCTACACCTTGAAGTAAGGATACTTACTTGATATATTAACTTCTTTTGCTTGAATATTTTATTTAAGTAGCTAATTGTTCCCATGATATTGTCCTAACAGCACCGCAAGTGCCGTGACGGTTAGGAGCACCATCCGAAGGCTGAGGGAGCAAACAGAGAGTTAGAGCGATGGATGGGATCGTTTTGCTCCTCATTTTATGTCTTACCTGTGTGAACTATAGGAAAACTCGCTGAGGCTGTTACTCTTTTAGTCTATTTTCTGGGAACTAAATTTGATGGAAGTGTCTCTGTTCGCATTAAGGCAGGATTTTGTTCGTCTGTTATTTTTCCTAAATTAGTATGTTTTCCGGGTTACCCTTGAGCTTCCATTCCCCTTTCCTTCGGCTATTTTGGATGATTGAGAATATGCATTTGATTTGTGATCATGTGATTTGTGGAACCAAGAAGTCATACCCTACTTGCTCCGAATCCATGAAAAAGGAGAAACTAGTTGGGGCAGTTTGGAAAATTGGTAATGCAACTGATAAGTACGGGCCGAACCGCTATGGCGGTAATGGGTAGACCAGCTCATTTGGTCTGTGACCTTGTATCTCCACTCCCCAATTTATATCCCCAAAGCCCTGCCTTCCCTCATTCCCATGTCTGATTCTAATCTTCTTTATTCTAATCCAGTGTAATGCTCCTTGTGATTGTTTCGATGATTGTGTGCGCACCACTGAAATTGCAGTGACTGGAGCTACATTCGAATAAATCCTCGATATCTCATTCGCAGTGTGAATTCTAATGGAAAAGTTTTAACTAAAAAAATCTAATTCTGATCTCATATAATCTTGTACTAGCAAAGGTGACCAAAAGAAAGGCCAAACCCGACTATCAAACCGTTTCGGCATCTATCTACTTTGAAGGCACGATAGCTATTCTTTTTCTTTTTTATGAACAACTCTTATCATAGAAAACGTTATGTTCGAAAGCTTAGGGGTTATAGGGAATCAGACATTGCCTTGTCTATGGGCAGCTAATCTTCACTCTATCAACAATCTAGTTGGGTTTTGCTATGGTTAATATTAGGAGTGAGCATTGGTCTAGGATCAACCTGGTCCTGCCCAATCCTGCCAGTCCTGATCTGATTCCCAAGGAAATTGGGTCGATCTTTGGTCCTAGGATTTTTGGATCAGCACTGTGCAGGTTGGTCATCAATCCTAAGAATTCAGAGTTGATCCAACTCGGACCAATTCTGTATCTAATATATTATTTATAATTTTTATATAGATAAAACCTTAAAATAAACAATGTCAACAATATTAAACAACTATTTAGTGAGGAGTTTAAGTAATCTTACATCATTATTTAATAATTTAGATTTTTAATATCTTTTATGACTTCAATAATCATGATTTACGAATGAGAAAAATATTTTTTTGAGGAATGCTCATGACATCTAAAATGGCATAAACAGTTCCTTACGACATCCTCTTTTACTACTCATTCTCTTTTGTCTTATTTGTCATCTTTTTCTTCAATTTGTCAAAATCGAAATAAAAAAATTCTCCGCTCATCACTCGATACTCGCCTTCACTCGATACTCGCCTCGCTCGCTTTGGGTCACTCGTGCCGCTCGCCGCTTGATACTCGCTTAGCTTGTTGCTCCCCGCTGGACATTTCATACTCATTTTGTTCGACGCTCACTTCACCGGACCCTCACCACTTGTCTTTTTTAGCTAACCTCACTCATCATTGAATTCATTAGGTTGGTTTGATCCTCAGTTGCCCTTTCAAGCAGTACAAAAATTGAAATAAAAAATTATTAGTTAGTCCCAGGTTAACCTTTGAACCAGACAAAACCTATTGGGTTAGTCTGATCCTCAATCGCTTTTGCAAAGAGTACAAAAAATGAAATAAAAAATTATTAATTGGTTCTAAGTTGATCCTAAAAACGAACCAAACCTATTGAGTCGGTCCGGTCCTCAATCACTTTTTTAAGGAGTACAAAAAATGTAATAAAAAATTATCAGTTGGTCCCAAGTTAACAATGGAATCGGACCGAACCCATTAATAGGATTGATTCTTAATCCCAAAAATTGAGAATTGGCGCTATGCAGGTTAATCCTAAGGGGTGAACCGGCCCAATCCAAATCATACTCACCCCTAGTTAATATAGAGGTCCCTGAACAATTAACACTAGCGCGGACATGAGACATCATCAGACATGAGCAACGTATCCTCTTGTTTGAAAGAGATGTCAATCGAATTTTGAGGCTACGGGGAATTGAGCAAATTACCTATCCGAGATGGACAGCAACATCCCCTAAGAAAGTGACGACCGACGAGCCAATGATTAATATTTCGAGGAGAAAGAGAACAGGCCCTAATGCCTAATCATAAACTCATTTAACTGCAGGCGCACCATTCAAAGGAGGGACAATGATTAATTATAAACTCATTGTGGAGGGCACAATCTATCAAAATGAAGCTTGAATTTCTATTTGGAGAAGCAAGATTATTTCCAAACGCATACATCAAAGCACATTGCCTGAGAAGAGGTGCTTCTTAACTGCTTTTATCCAAGAAAGGTACTAAATCCAGAAAACTTTGGGAACCTGACTCTTTATCCCTTGCACAGAAAATTACCCACGCACAAACAATACAAGCTTTCTTTCACAGCAGCAAAAGCCGGATAAAAAAAGGAGTCCTCGAAGAAAGGGATTTATCAAAACAGAAAATTCAGTTTCCACCGGCCCTTTCCCTACAAAATGACCATGACAAAAACCTCTTTTTATCCCTAATCTATCCATCGGCGCGCCAAACAAACACTCTCGGTATCATACGGCAAGGCCTTGGGGTGAAGCAGCAGAAGGAGCCTTGGGCTTGGCCTTTTCAACCACAATTGCTTGGGTTGTCAACACCATCCCAGCAACCGAAGCCGAATTCTGCAAAGCACATCTTGTCACCTTTGCCGGGTCTATCACTCCAGCCTCTACCAGGTTCTCATACTTATCTGTCATCGCGTTGTACCCGATCTCCCACTCACGGGCCTTCACCTTCTCCACCACCACCTCTCCCTCGATTCCAGCATTTTGAGCTATCAATGAGGCTGGTGCCACAAGTGCCTATAAATGCGACAGCAAATCAGTAAAACTTCACAGAATTAATGGTCTTATCTGTGCCTTTTATAACGAAAATTGTGTCCTAAGGAAGGTTCTTTGAAGTATATCCAACAAAGTATCTCCAATGATGGTGCCATTTTCTTAATGAATTTCAGGTCTTGATACAATATTGCGACCAGAAGCAACTAAATTTTACCTTTTGAATGATGTCAGCGCCCAATTTTTCATCTGCATCCTCAAGTTTGTCCTTGATGGCAGGCACGCAAGCGGAGAGGTGAACAAATGCAGCACCACCGCCAGGCACTATGCCTTCCTCTATGGCAGCAAAAGTTGCATTCTTGGCATCCTCAATCCGAAGCTTCCTATCCTCAAGCTCAGTCTCAGTAGCTGCACCAACTTTGATCACAGCAACTCCCCCAGATAGCTTGGCAATCCTCTCAGCGAGTTTCTCTGTGTCATATACAGAATCAGTTTCAGACAACTCTTTTTTCAATTGTGCAATCCTGGCTTGTAGTTCATCCTTTGATGCCGCATCAGCAATAATGGTCGTGGAATCCTTAGAGATGGTTACTTTTCTAGCTATCCCAAGCTGCTCAACTGATGTGTTCTCAACAAGCAAACCAAGATCACTGGCTTGGTACTCAGCTCCTGCATGATTCAACAAACAATGAGCAAGCGAAATCACCTATGCGTAAAGCAGCTGTAAACTAGTGAGATTCCGAGTGCTAAGCATGTTTGCAGAACATATGAATGATCTGGACTGCAGGGAAGCAAAAAACTACCTGTCAAGATTGCAATATCTTGTAGGATAGCCTTTCTCCTTTCACCAAATCCAGGGGCTTTGATAGCAGCAACATTAAGGATGCCCCGCAACTTGTTCACGACAAGAGTAGCCAAAGCCTCACCAGTCACATCTTCAGCAATTATGAGCAAAGGCGCTCTCAGCTGAGTTGTCTTCTCCAGCAAGGGGATAATATCCTTTATTGCCGAAATCTTCTGATCTGTCACCAGTACTCTTGCATTCTCAAATTCCACAATCAACTTCTCGGGGTTGGTAACGAATTGAGGGGATATGTATCCTCTGTCTATCTGCAAGCCAATAAAAACATTTGTAAGAACAGATAAGAATGAGTGAAAACTTTCACCACCTTCTCCACCAGGAGGGGAAAAAGGAAGAATGCTTTTCTTCCCCAACTAATGAAAAACAAGACACGCAAAGGAAAAATGACGAAATGCTGACCTCCATTCCCTCCTCTACATCAACGGTTGTCTCAAACGATGACGATGATTCAATGGACAAAACACCATCAGGGCCAACCTTGTCAATTGCATCCGCAATCATTGTTCCAATGAGCTCATCATTTCCAGCCGAAATTGTCGCAACGGCTACAATGAAACCCAAAAGAGTATCAGTGTAAGAGACTTGGAAGTTTTCCACTCAAAGACTTCCGCTCAAAGCTTCCTCTTTCATGGACCATGCGAGCACATTACCTTTAATGTCATCACGTCCTTCAACTGGCCTAGCCCTCTTCTCAAGCTCCTGTATCAATCCTTGCACAGTTTTATCGATGCCTCTCTTCACTGAAACTGGATTTGCGCCAGATGTAACACTCAGCAATCCCAATTTAATTATTTCACGAGCAAGGACTGATGCAGTAGTTGTACCATCACCAGCAGAGTCGTTAGTTTTGCTTGCAACCTGCGTTTGAACCACAATTTATCAGCAAAATAAACATAGTCGGAAGCAATTCTAACCGAAAGGGTACTTTCTTAAGATGGAAAGTCCTTGACTAAGAGTGAGTGCAAAACTGCAATGTGATTGTCTGACCTCTCTAATGAGAGCGGCACCAGCATTTTCCATAGCATCAGGTAGCTCAATTGCTCGGGCAATTGTGACCCCATCATTTACAACTTTCGGACTGCCAAATTCATCCAAGACGACATTTCTCCCTGCAGAGAGCAAACGAATAATTTCCCGATAAGTACAGTTTGCATAACCACTGCCACTCTATTGCTAAAAAAAAATCAGCCATATCCAGAAAGATAAACCTATGAGTCCGATAATGGAACTACTCTCCGCAGGGTCTTGACTAATGTGACTGCAAGGAGGATTCTATACAACACATCCTAAACATGGGAATGGAATCCAATACCGTCACACAGTCAATCCAATCACTACAGCTTTGCAGACCTCGCCGTCAACTCGAATAAGCATATCCGATGACACAGCTCATCCGGTCAACATCAAAGGGAGAACCGTAGCTAGCTTACCCCTCGGACCGAGCGTGAGACCGACGGCGTCCGCGAGCTTGTCGATGCCGGCCTGAAGAGCGGACCTGGAGCTCTGGTCAAACGCAATTTCCTTGGCGGAGGCTCTCACCGCGAACCTCCTGCCGGACTGTCCGAAGTTCACCTTCTGGTTCCCTTTCCTCCTCAAGCCCCCCTACATCAAGGCAGACGCAAAAACACACACGACCGACGGTAAGTAAAACCAACCAACCGCGAGAGGCTCGATTCTAGTCTCAAGAACTTCTCAATCATCGCGACGACCGAAAGCTGAAGATTCGCATTCATCCGCTCCGAAAATGGAGGACGGAAGCGCCGCCGGAAGAGACGTCCGGCGACGCGCGGTCGCGCGGATGTTCGCGGGGGTGAAAAACGGTTACCTGCTTGGGGGAGCAGAGGATGGAGGCCGTGGAGATAGCGTTGGCCGACGCCATTTCCGGAGCTTGGCTAGGGTTTTGGTGGCGGAGCTGCCGGCGCTGCGGGAGACTAAGGAGGAGGTTTTGCAATGCGCGATGTATGGATAAGGAGGAGAGGGGCGCTCGCACGGAGAGAGTGGGTTCTGCCCGTGTTGGATTTAGGGCTTAAGGCACGGTACAGGGGAGGTTCCAGAAGATTCTTCGAGCTCTTTTTCCTTTTTGTTTTTCTTTTTTTTAAATTTTCCCCCAAGGAGTCGAGTTCGAGAACCGTTGAGATAGTCCCCTCCTTTTGTCATTTTCCGCGGGCCCGCTCTTCTAACTCCTTATGGGCCAGGAATTGGGCCGAAACGGGCCTCGTGCGAGGCCCAGATTGTGTTAGGTGGGCCGGACCAGGAGCCCGCTTATTGATCATATGGGGCCCTAGAGGGAAGCATCAGCCTATGAAAAGAACGATTTAGGCTCCATTCGTTTCGCAGAAAATAATTTTCGAGAAAATATTTTCCGAATTTTCCGGCGTTCATTCCACGAAAAATGAATTTCTTGAGGAAAATGTTTTCCATAAAAAGAAAAAAGTCTTCTAAAGTAGGGGAAAATCTTTTCCACCTTTGAAAAGTGAAAAACATTTTCCTCACTTGATCTCTCTTAGTTCACATCTCTACAAATCCTCAATTTATCCTCTCATTTATTCTTTTTCTTTTCTTTTTAATTCGAATTATTTTTAATTTCCTTTTTCTTTTCTTTGTTTCTCATCTTCTTCTTTCTTGACGAGTCATCGAACCAAGTGAACTTCAAGCTCGTTGATCTCAAACTTGCGATTGTTGATCTGGTGAGCCTCGAGCTTGACACTTGTGCTCGCCAATTTGGGGAGCGGAAATTTCCTTATCGAACACCAGAAAAATATTGTCATTTTCCTAGAAAATGACTTATAGAAAAATATTTTCCGGAAATGATCAATTTTCCGCGAAACGAACGAACCCTTAGAGTAACTTTGGTTCGACCTTAAGATCGTTAGAGGAGGCCGACTAATCGAGAGATAAGCTAGATTTAGTTCGAACAATGCATGGTACAGCAGTAGACCTATCAAAATGGGTTATTGGCCGTTTTTTTACCCATAGAAGTATTTAATGGATCATAAATGGATTAAGTATATTTAGTAAATGAGTCGTTAATGAGTTTAAATATAGTATGAGTGTTAAATGGATCACAAGCGGGTTTACAATTTACTTAAACATAATCTACTTTCTCATCATTCTTTCTCGCTCTCACTCAATTTTGTGCTTGCTCACTATGCATTTTCCCCTCACTTTGGGCATTTGATATGTGTTAAATGTTAGTAGAATTGGATATGAATCACTAGATTTATATTATATAAAACCTGTCAAATGGGTTGGTCAAATCAGATTTGGGTTGAGTCATAAATGATCTGATTCAAATTAACTCATTTAACCCATTTATCAATAATGTAAATTTATTAACCCATACCCAACTTATATATGACCTTATCTATGTTGTAAAGCACTTTTATATTTAATCAAATCTAGAAAAACTCATTTCTTATGATTGTCATAAGAAAATTATGTTGTTAAAACACTTTATAAATTGTATAATTTTTAAAATCGAGGCCCGATTTATTTCATGAAAAATGTGGTATTTTCTAGAAATGATAATATTTTCTCGTGTTTGGTTGAAATTTGAAAATAAATTAGAAAATAATTTTTGCTTAGTATAGAAAATCTTATTTGATTTTCCATGCACTCCTTTAAAGTATTTTAAATTATAAATTGCATTTTTTTTTCTTTTTGCTCCTTCTCTTGATCTCCAGCCACGGTACCTTGCCACAGGCTGACGAGGCTCGAGCTTGCTCGATTTTAGCAAGGTTGAGCTTGCCTCAACGTTGACGAGCTCGAGTCTCATCAAATTGTTGAAGCTCGAGCCAAGACCTCACCTAAGCTCAGGCTTGCTAGATCGGGGGAGGCTAGAGTCTCACCAACATTGAGGTCGACGAGCTTAGGGCTTACTAGTGTGTTTGGCAACTGGCAAAGGCTTTGTGGCCCTCGAATTCATTGGGGAAAAAAGTAAAAGAAATAAAGAAAAATGAAAAAAATGAAAAAAATATTGAAAACTGCTAAAGAAGACGATATCTTATTAATGGGTTGACTCAACTAATGATCTTTGTAAATTAAATGGGTTTAAAGACAAATCTAGTTACAACTTATGCATCATTAGACTTACATACAACCCAAACATACTAACAACCTATTTATTAAAACTTGACTAGTCCATATATGGCCATCTCATTATAAATGGGTTCCACAACCCATTTTGAGACCTCTAATTATATGGAAATGGGTTAAAACAGATTAAAATGGTCTATTTGAGTCAAACCATTTTCGACCTGACCCTACACACCAATTTGATGGGTCTATACGATAGAAAGCTATTATTGCAAAATCTATATTTGGAGGGAAATTGAATGTCATGCATGCATAGCAAAAATTGCACTTGGATAACACTTGCTGAGGAGTCAAATTACCGCATAAACAAACATTTTCCAGACTCAGTTTAGGAAGCATGATTACTGCTTGACTTGGCCAAATTATCAATTATATCTTTCTTGGTTGAACCCCACTAGAGCTTGTACCAGACTCTTATGAGATTATTATATATAAGATAAAAATATATTGGATCTACCGAATGAATTTTAATAATGAAAATTATTGTTATTTATTCCCAATAGTGCAAGAACTCAAATTCAGATGATTTTATATAAGATAACAGTACGTCAGATCTATCAATTGAATTTTAGTAACGAAAATTACTGTCATTTATTCCTGAGAGTGCAAGAACTCAAATTCAGATTATTATATATAAGATAATAATATATCGAATCTATTGATTGAATTTTAATTACGAAAACTATCGTCATTTATTCTCAAGAGTGCAAGAACTCAAATTTAGATTATTATATATAAGATAATAGTATATCGGATCTACTTATTGAATTTTAATTACAAAAATTATCGTCCTTTATTCCCAAGAGTACAAGGACCCAAATTCGATTGGAGGCACTATGGATGCACCTTTTGGACTATATAGGAAGGACAAGATTTGACTTGATTGGAAAACACACAATACCACACGTGTTGTCTCATCTAATGAGCTGAACGTACGTACGTGTTGCTTACTTCCTAGTAAAAACTAAAAAGGGCGAAGAAAGAAAAGAAGAAGAAGGAATATCTACTCAATAAAGAACGTACATACGTATTCGAAGGGACCCTCCCCTTGTGCACCCTATATAAGCCTACTGCCTCTACCTCACAAATCACTCAAAATCACGCAGTAATCAAAATCATCACTTATGCACAAATTCATAGCGAGAAAGCAAGTTTTTAGCCATAAATTTCAACGGTATGCTGACCCACGCCGTCGCCAAAGATCGCCGCAGAAAGTTAAGGGCCCGGGGCTGCTGGATCTGCATCCCTATGGCTTGCGCGGCCCGTGTTTTCCGGCTGACCAGAGAGCTCGGGCACCGGAACAGTGGCGAGACCATACAGTGGCTCCTGAACCGAGCCGGAGCCAACCCCTCCCTCAATTTAGCAATTGACAGCGATGGTGGAACTGTAGCTAACTTTAATGGTGCAGCTGACTCCATGACTCTCGTTGCGGCGGACGACGTCATTCCTGATCATGAAGTCCAGGACAGTCGGCATGGAGAAGGTCGTAACTCGGTCTCAAGGGCCCAAATGATGTCGGCACAATCTTATTACGACGCCATTTGCGGGACGCACTTCTGTTGGCCGGTTTTCTCGGACGGAGACGTCGCACGCCTGAACCCGATCGTACTCATCTGAGAATCGAGCAAGAGGAAAGTGGAGGACGACGAGGAATCATAGGCGATTGACCATCGACCACATGAAAGGTGGTCGGGCGTAAATAAATTTAATAGTCATTATTATGTTGTAAGCAAGAACGGCTGAATATTTCATGTTCTTTTTTTTCTTTTTTTGGGTCAGAATACTCCATATTCTGCATATCTATGAAACCAGTTCGAAGTTACATTGTTTCTAATACTTCTTTCTCTCTCTTCTTTTTTAAATCTTAGATTCCAATTCGATTTGGGTTATTTGCAACTTTTTGGAAAAAAAAATTATCTCACTAAAAAACCTTACTAGCTTTTCCCATGTGAATTAATAATTAACATGATGTGGTGTTATACAAAAAACGAGAAAGTATGCGAAAATATAAATTCAGGATTGCAGTTAAAATTAAATTGTTGGAATTTACGACGCCGAATGTATAAATATATTCTAAATCACATGCCAATCCAATAATTATTAATTTTTAATTCGATTTCTTTTTCTTTTTTTTTTCTTTTTCTTCTAGCGAATTTTGTTTCGAGTTCATTTATATCGTCCGTGTTTGAATTTTCGTACGGGGCTCTTTTTATTTTCATAAAAAAGTCGAGCCCAATTGACAGTGATTGCGAGTAAAATCTTATTTTATTAGCAAAAGAAGTTACCAGCTTCTCCGGTCAAAGTTGGCAATACTACCCCTTCACACGCAGCCGACTGTCGACGGATGCATCCCATGCAAGCTCCCAAATTTGGCCATGCAATGACATATCCATGCGAACTCACATCCATCCAAAATAAAAAAGAAAAAAATAAATATTACGAAAAATCTCAAATTATATCTACTATGACATAAATGTTGCGAACCTTTTTGAAAAAAAAAGTACCAAAAAACTCATAGAGTTATTGTATTGATATTAATTCAATCTTAAAAATTTTCAATTTGATCAATTTAATTTTAAACCTTTTTACATTGGTACAAATTTAGTCCATCCCGCTAATTTTGGCCGGTCAGCGTTGACATGGACGCTGGGTGATGACAGGATGCTGACGTGGCAATTTTTAATACTTTTTTTTTAAAAAAATTTATTCATTTTTTTCTTTTCTTTTTTCTTTTCTTTTCTCCCTTCTTCCTCCTTGGTTTGTCCTCACGGTGGCCAGTGAGCCTCCCGTCAGCAGCCCTCAAAGCCCTTGCCAGCCACCGCCAGCCACTGGAAGAGGGTCGTGAAGCCCTCGTCGGCTGCCGGTGAGGATCATGGCCCTCGCTTGGCCTCGCCCAGGGCTGAGGGCAAGGCGGCTTCGCCCAAATCTAGGCAAGGGCCGTGACCCTCATCAACTATCGGGAGGACAGTCCAATGAGGAAGAAAAGGGAGGAAAAAAAAAAGAAAAAAAAAGGAAAATGAAAAATAGCAAAAGAAAAAAATTAATAAAAAGTTAAAAAATTATCACGTTAGTGTTTAGCCATCGGCCAGTGTCCATGTCAACGTTTAACCACTAGCCAGCGTTCACGTTAGTGCCAGCCGACTAAAATTGGTTGATGGACTGAATTGGTATTAATGTGAAAATGTTTCAGACTGAATTGGTTTAATTAAAAAGTTTAGGACTGAATTGATACAAATGCAATATGTTTATGACTTTTTTGATATTTTTCCCAACCTTTTTGTGGCACTAAAAATTCTAAATTTGCCTATTATGATATAAATATCCCAAACTTTGTCTATATTGTAAAAAACCTCAAATTTATACCAGAGTGACAAATATATCTTTATCATACATGTATAAGTTTGGATTTTTTTATGACACGAAAAAAGTCTGGGGGTATTTGTCTCGCGGTAGCCAAGTTTAGGATTTCTTGTTAGGTATGGTTTGGGATTTTTTGTACTATTTGCCCGAGGAAAAACAACAAGACCTTAAAATTATATCTCAAACACATTATAATCACTCTTATTTCTACAACGTTGTTATGGTCAGCGATTGCGCGTGGAATCGAGCCCAATTGATCAGCGATTGCGGGCAAAATCCGATTTTATTAGCAAATGAAGTTCCGAGCCTCTCCGGTCGGAGTTGGCAATACTACCCCTCGCGTGCAGCCGAGCGTCGACACATGCATCCCATGCAAACCTCGCATATTCGGCCATGTAATGATATTTCCATGAGAACTCACAACCTTCCAAAATAAAAAAGAAAAAAAAAATTAGTGTTACAAAAAGAATCCCAAATTACATCTAGTATGACATAAATATTGCGAATCTTTTTTATGCAATTAAAAATTAAAAATTTGCCATTGTAATATAAATGTTACAAATTTTATTTGTCAAAATGACGAATATACCTTTGTTGTATATGTATAAGTTTAAAATTTTTTCATGATACAAAAAAAAAAAAAAAGTTTAAGGTGTTTTGTCACAATGAGCATATTTAAGATCTTTGGTGACATGAAATAAAGTTTAGGGTAATATAGGTATAATTTGAGATTTTTCCTAGTATTTGCCCAAAGAAAAACAACAGACGGTCAAATTGTATCTCAATCACATTGTAATCACTCTTATTTCTACAAAAGTTGTCATGGTCCAAGCCGAATATCTGAGAAAAATTGTTCAAATGTTCTAAACCAATTGTACGATTATTAATTTAGTTATAAACCTTTTAACTATGGCAATTTACTCTTAAATTTTTTGACATTTTAGTAATTTAGTTTTTCTAATCAATTTTGTCAAAAAATTACCGTGATGGACATTGACCGTCCTATATGATACAAATAATGCTGATATGGATGATTTTTGTAATTTTTTAATTTTTCAATAATGTTGGTGTTGTATTAATGGATGATGGGCTTGATGGTACATGAGGGAAGTTCTAAGTTGTTGTTGTTGTTGTTTTTTATTTATTTATTTTAAATTTTATCTTTCTTTCTTTCTATTTGCCTTTGCCAGTCGTCCAGCCTTGGCAACGGTGACATTCGTGAAATACTATGTGGAGTCGAGATTTTATCTATTTAAGATGGATTTTTTTGTTTGTATAATAAAATGCAACTATATATATATGATTTTATAAAATTCATTTTGTAATACATTTTTTAGGAAAATGACACAAATGGTCTCTAAACTCTAGCCTAATATTTAATGTGATCTATGTACTTTTAATTTGTTCAATATAGTCTATGAACTTTAGTCAAATATGAAATGTGATTCATAAGATTTTAATTTGTTTGTTGTAGTCCTTAAACTTTTAATATATGTTCAAGTTAGTCTTTGAAATATATGAATATGTTCAATGCTATTATCGATCTTGAATTAATGGAATGGCTTTTTTGAATATTTTGAATATTGTAATATAATTTAAGGACTGCATTGAACATATATCAAAAGTTTATGGACCATATTAAATAAAGTAAAAATTCAATGACCGTGTACAACATTGGCTAAAGTACAGAGACCATAATGAACAAATTAAAAATTGAGGATCACATTATGTATTAAGTTAAAATTTAGGGGCAATTTGTATCATTCTCTCTCTTTTTGTCATTGCAATGCTATCTCCGTTTCAAAGCTGTCGCTGGCGCGCGCTCTCTCTCTCTCTCTCTCTCTCCTCCAACATCGCCACATCTTCCGCCCCGCCATATTTCTCCCTCCCGAAAATACAGAACTGGCCATCTCTCTCTCTCTCTAAAATTCTAACTAATCATCTTTCTCTCTCCTCTCCCATCACCGTCCCGGCGAGCTCTCCCTCCGATCTCCGGCCCCTGCCTCCGCCGCCGACGCTCCGTTCGTCCCCGCCGCACATGCACGCGCGCCGCCGCACCGTCGGTTCCGATTCCTGAAGGATTCACCGTTTCCCGCCGGCTCTTCTCGCGGTCGCCATGAGCGGAGAGAAGATCCACGGCGGCCGCCTCCGCCTCCGCCGCCGCCGCCGCCGCTTTCTCTCTGTTTCGGTGTCCTTGGTCGTGGTCGTGCTGTGCTCGTCGCCGTTCCTAGCGCGCGCTGCCGACGAGGGCGGGGAGTCCCAAGGCGAAAATCAGGTGGCCACCCAGCTCTTCGCCCAGCTCCTGTACAGCCAGGTCTCCAATTTCACGACGGTCTTCCGCGGCGACATTGCCAAGAATTTCGGTTTCTGCATTCAGGACGTGTGAGTTCGCGCTCGCTTTTTTTTTTCTTTCTCTCCGTCGTTCTCATCTGCTTTTGACAATGTCGCCATCCGTTGGAAGAGGATATCGATGCTTCCATAGAGATAAATCCTTGGATAGACTCTGTATTCTGGATGTAGTAAAGAAGAAAAAATCATTCACAACATGCGCGATCCATGTCTTCTCACATGGATTTGGGTTATAATAAGACACGTCTATCGAAATTCATGTGTTAATCTTTGAGTACATGTGACATTTTCGGTTGATTTTGTCTGCCAGGGATGCTGACTGGGATGGCGCATTCAATTTTACCTCAGACTTGACCTTTTTAACTGCGTGCGCTAAAAAAACGAAAGGTATGATGATGATCATCTTGCGGACGTATCCAGAAAGAGCTGTTCATTTCGATTCCTCTATCTTCTTTCGTCGTGGAACTTTCCCATAATTTTATCTTCCTACTTCCTTCTTAGCAAAGGCTTGCACAGAAATCAGTTGGGAATCTTGAAAAATCTTTCTGTTATCCGGAGACTATATAATGCTTTATGCATTTCAATCTAACTTTTTCGTTATGGCCCCTTGACCTCTCTCGCAAAATATCTTGAATGTCGAAGAAAGATTCATGAAGTATATAGGAGAAATGAGGAGGTGAACAAGAGCTTGTCCAGAGTTTCTACAATTGTCCCAGGAATATCAATGCACATGTTCTGATGAACAATCAATAGTGCTGCTAAATTAATTGTTCGACAATAAGTGCTCTCCAAGCTCTCCTGATACCCTATTGTTGGACAGGAGATCTTTCGCAGCGCGTGTGCACGGCAGCTGATATAAAGTTTTACTTCAATAGCTTTTTCACCACTAAGAGAGCCAGCTACTTGAAACCTAACAAGAACTGCAATCTTACGTCGTGGGTTCCGGGATGTGAACCAGGATGGGCTTGTAGTGCTGGTTCCGGTCGCAAAGTCGACCTAAAGAATTCCAAGGACATGCCTGCTCGAACTACTGATTGTTCTCCTTGTTGTGAAGGTTTCTTCTGTCCTCATGGAATGACTTGCATGATACGTAAGTATTGGCTGATCCATGGAACTAATGTTATTTACTTCTTTTCCACACTCCAAGTTAATTATTCTAGAATACATCAATTTTCCTTGATCAAAAAAGAATAAAAAAAGAGATAATTCCAAGTCTATTCTCTGTATCCCATTTTTGAGATCATATCAGGGAAGACATCAACAAACATCAGGTCTATTTCTCAGTTGCGACGAAAAGAAGAGAAACTGTTGAAAGATGGAGACATTACTTTAATATTGGTTTCCAAGATGTTTCCTCAATTATTTATTCTCTCTTTGCAATTTCTTATGACGGCTAAACTTTCAGTGGAAGCTTTGAATTTGATTGCTGAATGGTGGATAATTTTGTTGTTGAACATAGATGTCCTACTTTTTGGTCTCTGATGTCAAAAAGCACTGTAATAAAGGATTTTGAAGAACTACGCCATGAAGCTATTGACTGTTCCTTTTCATATGTACTACTCATCCAGAGAAGACTTATTTGCTAAAAATTTTACTTGAACTCATACATATAGTTAGACTTTGATCCCATTTTACTTATGAAATCGTGATTTCTCAAGATACATTTTACAAGCCCTTGTGCTAATGGTTGCAGCCTGCCCATTGGGCTCTTATTGTCCTCTTGCGATACTCAATAAAACCACTGGTGTATGCGATCCGTAAGCTCTAATCCTTTTTTAAAACCTCTTCTTAACTTTTGAGGCTATGCTCAGCATGCATTGATGTTTATTAGCAGAACCTTTCTGCAGGTACCATTACCAGCTTCCACCTGGGCAACCAAACCATACTTGTGGAGGAGCAGATGTGTGGGCAGACATTGGTAGTAGCAGTGAGGTATTCTGTTCAGCAGGATCATACTGTCCGTCTACTATCAAAAAAAATTCTTGCAGTAAGGGGTATTGAGAATTGTCCCTCATCTTACTAGCATTCAAGTTTGTTGTTACATGTGCTAAAAATAAATGTCTATTTTGATCTCCCTTTCTTTGCTCCTAATATTTTCATTTGAATGTTTTCTTTCAGACATTACTGCAGAACAGGGTCTACATCTGAACAAAGTGAGTACATGCAGTGAAAGATTTACACATCTCGTTTGATTTAAATATGCATTGCTGCAAGATTTATTTAAAGGGGAATAGTCACAGGTTTTAAATAGATGCCTAAAATCTATATAGCTTCAGTAAATCTAGAGAGATTGCCAATCCAATTATACAGAAACGAGACTTTTGGTCCACTGGTTCAACTTTACTAACACCCACGGGGCTTTAGATTTGATTCCCATTTCCCCCTTCGGGGAAGTAAATAAAGGGCAATACTGCAGTTGAGTCTGTTACATGCACTCTGCAAGTGCATCCAATCCATTGCTGGTTGACAACTTCAATGGTAAAGGTCAAGTACTTTCCAAAGTATGTCTGTTAGAGGTCTATAGACAAATATCCTTCACGGATTATTTCTGGTTTTGACAATATCTTAGCAACATTGACCAGGAATATCCAGTAAAAATACTCATTAGCTGATCGAATACCCTGAAAACATAGAAGAAGAAGAAGAAGAAGAAGGTGCTATTTTACACTTGGGTAATGACTTGAGTGATTAGAATGAAAGATGCTTTACACATGCTGAGGTGGATGTCTAATCTATTCTCCACTAGCCCTGTTCGTTAGAGAACCCTCATAAACTTATTTCGTGAATTTGCAGGTTGTTTTCAGTTTGCCCAATGCGAACCAAAATCAGAAAATCAAAATATCACTGCATATGGTCTCATGCTCTTTGTGAGTGAGCGGTTTATCATTCTATCATGAATACCTATTTCCTCCTACGTTTACTATTTTTCTGCATATGATTACCGACCCTTCATGTTTAAATGCAGGCTGGATTAAGTGTTTTGCTTGTTGTCATATACAACTGCTCAGACCAAGTGCTTGCTACTCGAGAGAGAAGACAAGCCAAATCACGTGAAAAAGCTGTAAGAAGCGTAAGAGAAACTGCTCAAGCACGTGAAAAATGGAAATCTGCAAGAGATGTAGCCAAGAAACATGCGCTTGGGCTTCAAACGCAACTATCGCGGACATTTTCTCGCAGGAAATCTACAAAGCAACCAGATCCTTCAAGAGGTCTGTTTCAAGCTAAACCTGGAAGTGATGCTGCCCTGCCACCATTTCCAGGTAAGCCTGAGCAATCATCTTCTGCAGCTAAAGGGAATAAGAAGGACAAAAACAACCTCACGCAGATGATGCATGAAATTGAGGCTGACCCTGAGAATAATGAAGGCTTTAATCTTGAGATTGGGGATAAGAATCTGAAAAAGAACATGCCAAAGGGCAAGCAACTGCATACCCATAGTCAAATCTTCAAGTATGCCTACAATCAAATTGAAAAGGAAAAAGCTTTGCAAGAGCAGAACAAAAATTTAACCTTCTCTGGAGTGATTTCCATGGCGACTGATATCGAAATCAGAAAAAGGCCAACCATTGAGATTGCTTTCAAGGATTTAACCCTTACATTGAAAGGGAAAAAGAAGCACCTTCTAAGATGTGTAACTGGGAAAATATCACCTGGCCGTGTTTCTGCTGTTATGGGCCCGTCTGGAGCTGGAAAAACTACGTTTCTTTCTGCTTTGGCTGGAAAGGTAACTGGGTGCACCAAGAGTGGCATGATTCTTATAAATGGGAAGGTAGAATCAATCCATTCATACAAGAAAATTATTGGTTTCGTGCCACAAGATGATATAGTGCATGGAAACTTGACCGTGGAGGAAAACCTTTGGTTTAGCGCAAGATGCAGGTAACTTGGTTATCTTGGCTGTCTGTAGCTTGAATATCTTGTATGGAATTATAAATTATGTTTGACAAAGGATAGAGGAAAGACGTGTTTTAATTTTGACTGGCTTTTAGTTTCTCTCATACTCAGTTGCATCTGTGTGTTATTTTGACGTATGTCATTGCAAGATTATATGCCAGTAACATTCATCCAATATAAATCGGTTGCATCTAGGATGAGATCCCCTTCTTTATGCAGTTTCTCCTGGCTCTGCTCAACCTAGATTCTGAGATGCACTTGTTTTTGTCATATTCGTTCGACCTCCAGTTATTTCACTCTTATTAGGGAGTATCTTAGCTAAATGAGCTGGAGATTGCCGTGTATTTCCAATTCACTTTTGTAGCTGGTGGTCACAAGAATATCTTAGTTTAAATTCATTCTTCATTCACACCTTTTTATTGAAATTTTTCCAGTGGCACAGCAATAATTTCATTGGTTTCTGATTAGTGTAGACTCTCTGCGGATCTACCAAAGGCGGAAAAGGTTCTTGTTGTTGAACGAGTTATTGAATCTCTGGGGCTGCAGGCGGTGCGGGACTCTCTTGTTGGTACAGTAGAGAAGCGAGGAATCTCTGGAGGTCAAAGGAAACGAGTAAATGTTGGTCTGGAAATGGTCATGGAGCCTTCACTTCTGATATTAGATGAGCCCACATCTGGTCTGGATAGTTCATCTTCTCTGTTGCTTCTCAGAGCTCTACGACGTGAAGCTCTTGAAGGAGTGAACATTTCCATGGTTGTCCACCAACCAAGGCAAGTAGCCAATGATATATCCTTCAATTCTTTTGCTTTTTCACTGGGCAATTTGTTGGGATATCTAAAGAAACTGTTTCATACTCTGTTTATTCATTCTAACCTGGATTTTCTGCTTTTTGCTATGTCCTGGAACCTAGAGCATGGTTAATGAGATGAGCCTTTTTTTTTTTTTTGCAGCTATGCATTGTTTAGGATGTTTGACGATTTGATACTTTTAGCCAAAGGTGGCCTAATAGTATACCATGGTTCAGTGAAGAAAGTTGAGGAGTACTTTTCAAGCCTAGGGATTACTGTGCCTGAGCGAGTTAACCCTCCAGATCACTATATTGATATTTTGGAAGGTATAGTAAAACCAAGCACGAGCTCTGGTGTCAATTATAAACAGCTTCCTGTCAGGTGGATGCTGCATAATGGGTATGCCGTACCCCACGACATGTTAAAGCTAGTTGATGGAATGTCATCCACTGCCGGTGAGGATTCAGCTCATGGAGGGACTTCTGGTGATGCTGGATTAGAAGAACAATCTTTCGCTGGAGATCTGTGGCAGGATGTCAAGTTTAATGTTGAACGGAAAAGGGATGATATACAACAGAATTTCTCAAAGACAAAGGACTTATCTGATAGGGTTACGCCTGGTGTACTGCTACAGTATAAGTACTTCCTAGGGAGGTAAATTCTTCCCTCTTTAACTAATTACTCCCACCTTTTAGGCCATCGTCCAGCTCTACTTGAAAGGCTAAGTAATTTTTTTTGTTACAGAAAATGCAAATCATTTATAGATATCCTCCTTCCAATGAGAAGATATTTCATATGATGGTTACACCATGTAGTAGGAAGATGCAATGTACCAAGTCAATCACAAATGAGTGATCCTAGATTTTAAGTGCCATGTAGGATGACAAACATATCACACAGCATAGCAATTAGTTGTTCACAGCACGGCAGCTGTGTATACGACATATAGAATACATCCCCCCTTCAATGCTCTGCCTTCTCTTTGGCCTTGCTTATATAATCTTTCAATTTGAAAGGGTCATTTATTGTTAAATTCTAAAACGTGCTTCCTATGGTTCTTTTTATCACTCATGCTTTATTATCTTGAAATCCTGCATTTGTGGCTTCAAACATTTCAATGTGGGGTGGTACTAAACTGGACTCATTGTGCAATTTGTTTTCTTCAGAGTCGGCAAGCAGCGGCTGCGAGATGCTAGGCTCCAAGCTGTAGATTTCTTGATATTGTTGCTGGCTGGAGTCTGTTTAGGAACACTTGCTAAAGTTAGTGACGAGACGTTTGGGGCGCTTGGGTACACATACACCGTGATAGCTGTGTGTAAGTATACATACTTTTTAGGACTGAAACTCCTCTTTTTTTGAAATGTCATTAAAAGCGGGACATCTAACAGGGGAACTTACAGATACATCACTTGGATTACTAATCCAAATTTTGTGAACTTTCAGCTCTGCTCTGTAAGATTGCAGCTTTGAGATCATTTTCACTGGACAAGTTACATTACTGGAGAGAGAGCTCTTCTGGCATCAGTGCCCTAGCTTACTTTTTGGCGAAGGACACAATTGACCATTTCAACACACTCATTAAGCCTTTGGTCTACCTTTCTATGTTCTATTTCTTCAACAATCCGAGATCCTCTTTCATAGACAACTATATAGTTCTGGTCTGTTTAGTGTACTGCGTGACAGGAATTGCATACACATTTGCCATCGTTTTCGAGCCTGGTCCAGCCCAACTGGTGAGTGTTTGATAAACTACACGGACTGCTAATTTTCTGTTAAATTGCTCTCAACACTGATGATCCGTTTTCCGTTTCACAGTGGTCAGTTCTTCTTCCTGTTGTGTTGACCCTCATTGCAACACGCGAGAGTACTGATAACTCAGTTGTGGAGATTATAGGAGAGTTGTGCTACCCAAAGTGGGCTTTGGAAGCATTTGTAATAGCAAATGCGAAAAGGTAACCACTCTCGTCTAAATGTGCAGGACTATAATGCTTTTGTACGAGATAACTGAATCCTTCTTTTTTTTCTTTTTTTGTTACTGTGAAATTTCAGATATGGTGGAGTATGGTTAATAACACGATGCGGTTCGCTTATGAAAAGTGGCTATGACCTCAATAACTGGAGTCTTTGTCTTGTCTTTTTAGTTCTTATGGGCGTAGCTTGCCGTATCATTGCTTTCTCTTGCATGGTCATTCTCCAAAAGAAATAGATTCAGCCAATACTTCTTTGAGACGATGGAGAGAATCAATCCCAACGTGATTACCTTTTTTTGGGGACCTATATAGCCAGTGGCAGAGTGCTCAACGATAGCCAACGACCTTTTAAGGAGGTGCAGATACTCTCAAATCTCGTATAGGCCTTGCCTACGCAGGCAGTGGATTGATAGCAGATTGGTACATGTGGTGTGGGCACCCTGCATGGTCCAGGAAGGAACTTGTTTCCGATTTTTCTCCGCTATGCTGAGCTGAAGCAACGGGTATCACTAGTTTGTGTATGTGTGTATGTGTGTCGGGATGTGTTTAAACGGGGTATTTGTACAAAATTAGGAGATGAATCACGGAAATACACTTTCTAAGTTATGCTCTTGAGATATGAATTGGTTTTCTTTGTAGCTCCAATTCCTTGTCCCCAGCATCCTTTTTCTTATGTCAGGCACGGATTGTCTTGAACCCTCACGCATTTGCAAATCGTCGTACATAGAGAGTAAAACCAACAAGAATATCACCTACTTTCGATCTTCCTAGGGCTCGGTCATCCCATTCGGACTCAAATATGTATTCATGTTGGCCTCCGAGTTATCGGATTTATTCTAAACTGGCAGTGCACCTTCTCAAAGCCGACTTTCGCATGACCATACTATTTGTATTCCCACGTCACACTTTTGTTCCCAATTAAATTCGTTCAGGAAAATTGCCAATGAGATATCTAAGTTCGAGCCAGTCAATATATCCCGTTGGAGTCATCTTTTAATAAATCATAAGTCAACTAGAATATATTTACTATTCAACAGCACATCAATTATTTAATGTAGGAGTTTTTTAATACAACTTACACGTGCATTTCAATACAAGAGGAGAATTGCATTGAGCTGCCCGATAAATGAGAGATGATCTTTTTGAACTGTCAATAATATTCGCAAGCTGAAATTATCGATTTCTCCAATATAATCGGTTTGCCATGTGAAACGTGTAATTGACTTTTGCGAAGGGTCAATGGTAATTTTTTTTCAAAAGCCATTATCATCATGCTTAAGAAAACAAGGAGCCCCCATCATTTGCAAAGGTGTTCCTACCATCTCTCTCCTCCAGCCTCGCCTTGTTGGTCGCTGTAAGTCACCTAATCAAATCGAAATTAACAAAAGTAGGAAAAAATTGAAACGAAAGAAACTGAGAAAAGAAGCTCAAGAAGAAGATATACGTAACCGCCAGAAAAAGGTAGACCTAAAGAGAGACCAGAATTGCAAGCTACGTCAGAGCGAGCTCGCAAGCGAGCGAGACTCGTCCTAACTCGCAATCGTGAGCGGCAAAACTAATCCCCCCACTCGCCCTCGCCCTCGCCCGACCGGGTCGAGAGAGAGACGAGGCCCCTGTCCCCACCACCTTCCACCAACAGCGACGGTTCACTTCATCAACCTCCCCAACCCAACCCAAACCCCGTCTCTAGAAAAGTTGAAAACTCCCTCCCATCCTCTTCCCCATTCGTCCCCTTCCTCTTCTTCTCCCCCTTCTCCTTCTCGTCGTGACTCGTCAACTTTTCACGTATAGCTCCTGTAATCATCACCGCCCGCCCGCCCGCCCGCCCGCCACCAACACCAACCGGCCGCTCTTCCTTCCATCCCAAGTTTCTCTCCCCCACCACCACCACCACCACCACCACCAACACTAAAGCTCAGCCTCAGCCATCATCCCCTCCTGCTTTAACTTCCCATTGCTCAGCCTCGCTGGTGGTGCGAGCTCGAGCCGCGCAGTGCTGCAGCGACGTCTCTCTCTCTCTCTCTCTCTCTCTCTCTCTCTCATGGCCAGCCACGGGGATCGCTCTTCGTCGTCCGAGCACGTAAGTGCGCGCAATTCGCTCTGTTTTAGCCCCGCGAAACGACGGATGGTGTCCTGTTTCTCGTTCGCGTCGCTTCGTGTTAAAACGATCGATTTTGTTTCGGTCGAGCGTGTCGTTCGTCTTTTTTATTCGGCGTGCTTCCGTGTCGTGAGCATGACGTGTCGAAGAACGTGTCGGTTTTCTTCTCCGAGTTTAGAGACTCTCGACGACTTGAGTGTCTTGGCATGATTCATCGTCGTCAGTAGTTTCAGTAAGCAAGAGAAACAGGGGAAGTTCTAACGAGTCCCCTGCTGCGAATTTCGCTTATTGATGCAATGGTTGTTGATCACGCAGAGAAAGAAGCAGCTCAACGAACAGCGAAAGAAGGAGGAGCTGGAGAGAGAGGTAATGTATGTTAGTTTCGGGACCGTGTTCTTCATTAATTCAAGGGAGATCTGCGCTAAAGATTAGAGAATTACCCTTCTTTTATCGACCCATTACAGCAATGGTCGGCTCCAGCAAATTCAGGAAATGAATCATCTGTGCCGATTAAGGAAGTGATTAAAAGGCTTCGATCCCCCATAAAATTGCATAATCTACAGCCATTTTCTGACCCATGACTTAACATCAGATGCTTCTCCAGTTTTGCCAGCTGGAGTTCATTCCATAGATAGTAGAGCATTGAAAGGAGATCTAAATACTGGACCATACCTGTCCTTTCGCCCACGACGCACTTGCTCCAGTTTGTCAGACACTTAAAATGACACACTTTAAGAAAGAGAATGAACATGCAATGCAAATTCGGCGACATTTTTACTATGTTGCAGTTATGTGATTGTTCTGTTGATGTATTTTGCTCGGTAGGTTTCGATGCTGCAACTCTTGTTGAGTCAAGAAGAGAAGGTGCGTGAGATCCTGGAGCACGTCTGGTCCCGAAATACTGGGTCGACCATCTCAATTCCGAATTTTCTTCCACCTAAGGTTACGTCAATCTTCTGAATCACGCGTTTATTAGATTCTTTTTGCTTTTTTCTTTCTTTTTTGACGGAAGTAATGGATTGTGGTGTAGAGGATATGTTTGGTGTTCTAGCCTTCAAGGACAGTAATGTACTGCAGCATGGGCTTCGATATCATAGGGTCTAGGTTGTATAAAACTAAGCCTTAGTCTGACAGAAGAGTTGAGAATCAGCCTTAGCAGTACAGTAGTGTATGGTTCAAAGTCGATTTAGTACGTCGCAATCCACCCGTCTTTGGAATTACAAGTACTGCAATGCCTATGATAGATTATGAGAGGAGTTCGACAGTCTATGGGGAGCTACTTGAATTCTGTGTTTGATTCCCTAGGAAGCCCATTACCTTGTTGTCAACAAGCACTTCTTGATCATCTCACTTATTCAGAATTGTATTTTGGAGATAACGTCTTCCAATTCATAATTATCAGCACCTTTGCCAGTGTAGTAACTTGATCAAGTCTCCATTAGCGGAAAAAGGAACGAAGAATTTGTTTTAAGGGGCATTAAGACATTATTTGGAATGAAAACTATCTTTGAATGCCTTGTTTCTTATACAGATGAAGGAGCTATTAGCAGAGTTGGCAATGGTTGAGGATGAGATAGCCCGACTCGAGGGCCAAATAAGCCGACTTCAAGCTAATTTAAAGCACGAAGAAGAAGCTACCAAGGAAGCAAAGTCCAGACAGACAAAGATACCTGAATTTCCAAGCAATCCTCATCCTGCTTCTGGCTATCCATCATACACACCAAGTCCAAGCCCGTTGAACAGAGTTGTTCCTGAGAGGATGGCCTTTGAGACCAAAGCATTGCATTTCATTAGCAAAGCCATCAAAGGGGATTACAATCTCAAGGACTTCACTCTGACTGAGAAAACGGGCAATTCAAGACAATTTTCCGATCAGAAGGAGAATAATTTCCTTGAGGATGCTGAGTTTCACGACAGGCTTCTGAGAAAAAACCGGATGCTGAAGCCGACCTTGCCATTGCAAGACCTAAGACACCCGACACCTATGGTAAAACTGATGCATCTTTCATAATCAATCCATTTGTGTTTCAGATGAATACACATCACTCTACTTCGGCTTATCAAAAGACGGTGTTCAATCGATATCCACGACCATCTGGAAGCATTCTTGTTCTCGCATTAAATCAAGATGACTTTCTTTTCAGCCAAGGGAACGAAGGCAGGAGACCCCTCTGAAATCGCCACCTACGTTCATGCCGAGTCCAATGAAAGTAGAAGACAATAAGCAAAAGTGGGAACCCAACAAGCTATCTGAGAACATTATGAAGTGTTTGAACTTCATTTTCATAAGGCTACTCAGAACGTCAAGAGCAATGGAATTAGAGAAGTCGGGTCCGATTTCCCGGTCCCTGAACTCAGCTCTCAACTCAAGAAGCTTCAGAGTTGAGACTGGACTGAATTCAAGGCAACAAGATCCATACGGCGTGTTTGATATGGAGGAATCTATTCCAAGAGACATCGGCCCTTACAAGAACCTAGTCAGATTTACCGTGAGTTCTATGGATCGCAAGTGCATTTCTTCCTCTAGTAACGTTCCCTTACTGAAGAAGTTGAGGTACCAAACTTTTCTGCTACAAGAACTATATGCATACGGAAAGAGATGCTCAGTTTTAAAGATTTCTCACGTCTCCACTTATAACTCCAATTCTCGATCTGAATGTCTGCAGGGACTTACTGAGTCATCTCAAGACAGTGGATCTGAGATTCTTGACATATCAACAGAAGCTGGCATTCTGGATCAACATGTACAACGCTTGTATCATGCATGTATAGTTTGATAAACAGAAAATTTTACCTTTCAGCGTACAGATTTCGTGGCATATCGTTGTATGGCTTCCTTTTCCTATGTATTTATCCTGGCTTTCATTTGCGCTCGAATTTTCTTACAGGGTTTTCTCCAGTACGGGGTGCCTTCTACTCCAGAAAAGCTGCTTGCACTGATGAACAAGGTAATATACTAACGGAATGTCTAGTAACAAGTTTTACACTTCTAATGCAGATCAATGAAAAATGCTTGTCTGTTGAATTCAGGCTACCCTCGACATAGGAGGAAACACGATAAATGCCCAAGCGATCGAACATTTCATCTTGAGGAAGCCCACAGTTTCTAAATTTACAGAGGTGATGATCGCTGAGGCGGCAAATTCCAAAGCGACGCATTCGCGCAAATCTGATATAACAAGGCCCCCTTTTCTTCTGCAGGTCCACGGAAAAGTCGAAAGGGATGCCAAAGAGGACTTAGTCCGAGAAGTCTACGGGCTCGAGAACACGGATCCTAATGTCCTTTTCGCTCTCTGCTGCGGAACCCGTTCATCCCCTGCTGTGAGCCGCTCACCGAAATATGCATATGCAATTCGGAAGACGCGAAGTTCTCGAATTCTAAAGAACCCTGAAAACTTGCAGGTGAGGACGTACACGGCGGATGGGGTCACGGCCGAGCTAGAGAAGTCGAAGCTGGAGTACCTGCAGGCCTCCGTGGTGGTCACGACCACGAAGAGGATCGCGTTCCCGGAGCTCCTGCTCCGGAACACGCACGACTTCGCGGCGGCCCCGGACTCCCTGGTGGAGTGGGTGTGCCACCAGCTGCCCACGTCCGGGACCCTCAGGAAATCCATAGTGGACTGCTTCCGGAGCCACGGCAGCGGCCAGGCCCCGGTCTCGGTCCAGAAGATACCGTACGACTACGAGTTCCAGTATCTCCTGGCCATCTAATTCACCATGCTCCTCCTGTGGAAATCTAATAAAAGCGAGATGCGAAAAGGTCGAGACTTTCCCACTCTTTTCAAGCGGAAAGGTAGTGAAATGCGTGTCATTTTTTCACTCAAGATGAATTTGAAATGCGCATGATTTGGTACCCTAGATGATAGCCGAACCGCCCGATTTTCTCGGGCTTAGGATAAATGCGTCCCCCCCTGCCCGTTCGTCATCGCAATCGTCATCGCAATCGTCATCGTAACTCCCCGGTCGGCCCAACCATGCCATTAACACATCGAATCCACGGGACTGAAACGTCCACGCGCACGCGTTTAGGTTTCATCTTTTGACTTTCTATGTTTTTTCTTCCTAGAAATGATTTAATTAATGATGGGTGGACCACTCTTCTTTCTACGAAAGTTATGCCCTTTTCGCTGCGAGCTTTTATTTTGCCCCAGAGGCAAAGGAATTATCCACCCCCGCGTTGACAAAATCCAAAAAGACCGAACTTTAGAAATGAATTCAATGACCAAGGAAAAATAAGCAAAGAGTTTTAATGCAGCGATGTGGAAATCTCATTCTTAGATCATTAAATATAGGTAGCTGTGCAATTCAATTCTCTAAACTTTATTATGTATAATTAAGTCCTCTTAACTTTTTAGATTTGTGCAATTTGATTCTCTAAATTTATCTTGTACAGTCGAAATCCTCTTATTTTCTTGATTCGCGTGATCAAGTGCTTTGTTTATTTTCTTTTTACCCTTGTTTTTCCCGTCTATTTTCTGCGCATTTGGCAACACATTAACATGACTATCACTTTGCGTCGGAGAAGCAATGCCACTTCAGTAATAAATTTGACAGTTTAATCAGAGTAGTCCATCAAAAAATTCGATTGCACAATTGAGAACGTTAGAGGATTGCATTACGCAAAATAAACACATAGAAGATCAAATCTCACAAATTAATGAAATGAGAGAAATCGATTTAACATAATAAAGAAATTAAATGAACAAATCGCTTAGGCGTTGAAACTCGAGAGACCGAATCTAATCGACCAAAAAGAAAAGCTACTCAAATCAATGGACGGAAAGACGCCTTTCTCGTTCGTCCCTTCGAACCCCCCAATAAATTTATGATTTCAAAAAAAAAAAAATCATGAAAAATTTCCACACGTTACTATCCTCTCCAATAGCAATTAACTATATATATCATGATTCGAAATCTCCGGCCAGTCAAAGATGGAATACGCCTAAAAGTAATTGATATAATTAAGAAGAAGAATGTACGACGAGATGCCTACCTTAGCCGCACGACTCACCCAGTCTGTCAACAGAAACATTTCTTTTACATGAATAATCAATCATTCAAACGTAGTTTAATAAGGAATTAAACTATAATTCTCCAATTCCCATCCGAACCCAAATTCCCTGTCCAATTCCTCCAAGAATTAAACCCAGTCACGTTCAAACTCAGACGGTCGTAGAACCCAAAAATCCAGTCCCGTCACATCACCCCCCTGCAAAATTCCGCCACCGCCACCATCCAAAAGAAAAATTAATTAAAAAACTAAATTAATTAGAAAAGAAAAGATCTACACGAAGACTGATTTAGCCTTCAAGAATCAAGGACCCGATAAGAATAAAATTTCCAATTCGATTTTTGAATTTAATCAGGAACAAAAATCAATCGATCGATCGATCATCCCCATAGCAGCAGCCAAAAGGGATTTCGTCACGGACCTCATCGGGGTCCGATCGAGACCGATATGTTGGTGGGCACATTGATGCTGTTGGACCAGCTCTCGGATTGCATGTACAGCTTGGACACCTTCCCTTCGACCCGGCTCATGTCGGGCCTCCGGTCCGGATCCGCCTCCACGCACTCCAGCCCCAGCCGCACCAGCTTCTCCGCCACCTCCACCGGGAACGAATCGCTCAGCCGCCTGTCCACCCACTTCCTCAGCCTCCCCTCCACCCCGCCGCCTCCGTCCCCGTCGACCGCCGCCCTCGCGGTGTCGATGATCGACGTCCTCACGAACTCCCGGCTCCCCTTATCGTATTTATACTTGAACGGCTCTTCACCTGGGGATAAAAAAGAGTATCTTTCAACGTTCGATATTAATAATTTTAAAGAATTTTGGTAAGATATCGAACGGCCGACGACGATGATTGCTGCATTTTCTCCACCTGACAGTAATTCCAAGAGCACGACCCCGAAGGAGTAGACGTCGGACTTCTGGGTCGCGACGCCGGTGACCCGGAACTCCGGCGACATGTAACCTCGGGCCCCCTCGAACTGCATTCTCCGGCTGTCCGAACGCTTCAGCCGCGGCGAAGCCGATGGCCCCTCCCCGGCCCCCTCCTCCGTGATCTCACCGCAGCCGCCCCCGCCGCCGCCCTGCGCCTCCGCCGCCGCCGCCGCCGCCCGCTCCCGGAGCACGTCGTTCTCGTCCTCCTCGCCGCACAGCTGGGCGGCCCCGAAGTGGCAGATCTTGGCCCTGAACGACGGCTCCGTCACCAGGATGCTGCTGCTCTTGATGTGGTTGTGGACGAGGATCATGTTGAGGCCGGTGTTGTTGTGGATGTAATCGAGGCCGTGCGCGACGTCGGCGGCGACCTGCATCCTCGACATCCAGGTCCCGAGGACCGTGAAATTGGGAATCTTAGGGTTCCGCAGGCAATCGGAGAGGCTGGCGCCGTCGACGAACTCGTAGGCCAAGAAGAGGTTGTCGCCGGAGACGGAGGCGCCGAGCAGCTTCGCGATGCTGACCAGGTGGCTCCGGCAGATCATCCCGAGGAGCTCCTTGAGGCTGCCCAGCTCGATCTTGCGCCGGAACTTGCGCCGAAAGACGACGACGTCCTTGCCGCGGAGGGAGCAGCGCCAGGAGGAGGAGGAGGACGAGGAGTGGCGGGGCTTGGCGAGGAAGTTGTTGGTGGCGGAGCGGAGCTCGGAGAAGTCGTAGATGACGGGGTTGTCCGGGAGGGAGTGGCGGAAGCCGGAGAGGGAGGAGCTGCCGGTGCCGGTGCTGGTGCCGGTGCCGGTGCCGGTGCCGGAGGAGTGCTTGGGGAAGGAGGCGGAGGTGTAGTAGCCGCCGCTGGAGGAGGCGGAGGGGGAGGGGTCGGAGGAGGCGGGGGCAAATCTGGGGGTCTGCGACGGGGAGAGTCGCGGGGAGGAGGTGGGTGGTCTTCTCGGGGAGGAGGAGGGTGGTCTTCTGGCGGGCTCCGTCGCTTCCACCGCCATTTTGGTCTTGCACATAAGAGCGCTCATCAAATTGCCAAAGAAGAAGAGGAAGAGATCAAGCGGCGCAATTCTTGGTGGTGGGGTTTCATTGAACTCGGTTGCTTGCCACCATGCGGCGGCGGCGGCGGCCGGAGGGAAGTGGTATTCTTCCCAGGGATGAATTCCCTTCCCTTTGTAGGAAAGAAGGGGTGGGGAGGGGATGAATCGAGAACCAACGAACGAAAGAGGATGGACGAGATGAAGAAGAAGGGCAGTTCCCGATCTGAATAGTGTCTCAGCAAAAGCGAGCCGTGACGTCTCTCTCTCTCCCCGTCACGGCGTACGCTGGCATCTGGTTGGATTCGACCGAATCGAGAGACGTCTTTACCTTATCATCGTCGCGACAGCACCCGCAAAACTCGATTTTGCTTCCCGGCGGCGGCGAAAGAAATCACCTTTAGAGCGTGGAGCCATTCAGCATGTGGAAAGATAGAATAAAAAACCGAACTTATGCGTCGTCTTGACTCGGGTGATGAGAGCTCCACGGCAAGAATATTATATAATTATAATGTCGTGATGGTGGATGACACGGAGATTCTTCCCCCCGTTTTTATTTTTTTATTTTCACTCACTAAGTTTAAATTCGTTCCATTTTGCGCCAGATTTCACCCTTTCGTCCATATTTGGCTATGCACGAAACAGGATACGTGTGCTTTTTCCAATGCCGGCATTGACGAAGACTACTCATTTGCTAGTCAAGATGCCGACTGCTTTTTCTTCAGGAATCCGAGGATTTCCACGAAAGAAAAACCCCAGGCGGTGGGGATTACAAAAGCCATGTTCAGTAACCATTCAAATATGGTCAAATTCTGATTTTTTTGTTCTCAGAATCAGTTTGAGTTTAAAATTGCGTTTGGTGAATTTTTTGTTCCAGGGAACAAATTGAAAGTAGAGTTAAGAACAAAAAAAAAAGTTGATTATTGTTCCAGGAATAAATTTGAGAATCAAAACCAACAACTCTTCTTTTTCCCTTTGGCCATCTCGCGGCCGCCGTCCACCACCGCTTGCTACTGTCCACCGCCCTCGGCCGCCGCCGCCAATCGTCGTTCGCCGGTCCGGCAAGCTCGTCGAAGGCTCGCCAGGCCAGGGCGAGGTCTGGCAAGCTTGCCGGAGGTAAGCCCAGCCACTGGTGAGGCTCGGCCTCGCTAGGGATGGGCAAGCCTCGCGACGCCCAGCCCCACCGGTGGCCAGGCGAGGCTCGCCTAGCCCCACCAGTGGCTAGGCAAGCCTTGCCCAGCCCTGGCGAGGCTGGCCTGGCCATCAACGAGGCTTGATCGACAAGGGTTGGCCTCGCCGAGGGTCGGCGACGCTCCGGTGAGGTCGCCGGCCCTCGTCTGGTCAGTCGCCGGTCCGGCGATTGGCCACAAGAAGAAGAAGAAGAAGAATAGGAGAAAAAGGAAAAAAAGTAAACATATTATTTAAAAATTAAAAGAAATTGATTTGGAATAGAATTAATGAGCACGATATCAAACGCAATTCTATTCCAGAATCAGAAATTTTGGATAATTACCAAACGGCTTAAAATGCTTAGATCAGTTCCTAGGAACAGAATAAAAAAGAATCATTTTTTATTAGAATTTACTCCCGAAAATAGAATCGTTATCAAACGCGCCCAAATTATCGAGTCCTTCGTCACGTTGATTCCTAGCTGTCCGCTGTGTGATTGATTCGAGCTTCTTTCGCTTGAAAACGAAAGTTGTCTCTTTGCTTTGTATGTCCACATCCGTCCTTGTACTCTTTAAGAAATTCCAAACGTTGAGGTTAATTTCTTTTTTCTTTCCAACCATTTGTTGCTGATTTGAACCATTAGTCCAATTGAGTGCGAAAATCGAAAAAAAGTGGGATTTGCACCGTGGGCCCAATCAGGGGTTCCGAGGTCGAAGATATTTTTAAGAAAGGAGGAGATCGATTTTTAAAATGTGAAAAAAGAGTTCCACGCATGTGCTCCGCATCAGCATTTGAAATATGGAAGGGGAAATGTCACAAATGGTCCCTATACTATTATTTAATGTGCAATTTCGTCCATGAACTTTCGATTGGCTCAATTTGATCCCTGAACTATTGATAAATGCCCGATTTGGTCCCTGAATTTTCGATCGGCTTAATTTGATCCCTAAACTATTGATAAATGTCCGATTTAGTCATTCGTTACTATTTTTCCTTCTTTTTTTTTTTTTTTTTGCTTATAGTAACGAAATTGAAAAAATTAAAAAAAAAATAACGAAAAAAAAAAACAACAAAAAAAATAGTAAAAAAAGAAAAGAAACCCTAGCGGGTACTGTTCATCTTCCTCGCGGAAGCAGCCTTGCCCGCACCGCCCTTTGCGCCGGCGGACCTCGACCGCGCCGGCGACCCACGAGCCCTCTCGCTCCACCGCCGCTCCACCCGCTCGTCCCGCGCCCGTTGACCTTGCAACGCCTCGCCGCCCGCAACTTCCCGGATCCGGCGACCTCCGCGTCCCCGCACACCTCAACGCTCCGCCCGACGACCGACGACGACCGACGCTTCGCTACCTCGCCGAGCCGATCCTTGCCGCCGCGACCCGGCGCTTGACGTCCCCGCTCCGGCCCGTGCCGACTGCGACGCCATTGTTGTCCCGATCTCGTCGCTCGAGTGTCCAACGCCGCGGATATGAGAGCCCCGCAGCCCGCCACGACCCGAACGCCCTCTCGCCTCCGCCCGACGCTCAACCGCTACCATGCCGCCCCCTGCCGTGACCCGACGCCGCCGAGCCCACATCGCCATTGCTCGCCTCTCCCCAATGTCCGACAAAGACCCTCGCGCCCCGCGACGCCCCTCGCCGGTGCCCTGCCATGCCAGAGTCCCTGCTGCTTGCGCGAGGAAGATGAACAATACCGGCTAGGGTTTCTTTTTTTTTCGTTACTATTTTTTCGTTTTCTTTTTTTCGTTATTTTTTTTAATTATTTTTTCAATTTCGTTACTATAACAAATAAAAAAGAAAAATAATAACGAAGGACTAAATTAGACATTTATCAATAGTTCATGGACCAAATTGAGCCGATTGAAAATTCAGGGACAAAATCGGGCATTTATCAATAGTTCATGGACCAAATTAAGCCGATCGAAAGTTCAAGGACGAAATTGCACATTAGGTAATAGTATATGGACTATTTGTGATATTTTCCCAAATATGAAATAAAATGTAGCGGTAAATGTTAAGTCCGGGTCGACAATTTTTAAAGGCGTCAAGTCCACAAAGGGGGGCCCTTTCTATAAATGCATGGTGACCATGTCGAATTAAAGAAAAAAAAAATGAAGTTTCCGCTCAGCTAAGCAAGTCCACCCCGAAGTCGAACCAAAACGAAGAGTCCTCGAAAACAGACCCGTACGGATTGGTATATCTTTTGGGGTATTCGAGGGTGCGACCCTTGACTTGGAATATTCCATCTCTCAATTTTGGGCATTTTCAATTCTACGTAAGTCTTTCGACCCAAAAAAAAAAAAAAAAAAAAAAAAAAAATTTCTACGTAAGTAGGAGGACACTTACAAACTGTGACGCAGGCATATAAAATAGAATCTTTCAAGGCGATTTTGAACGGACGTGTTTGTTTTTTGCAGTTACGAATATGTTTATTCAAGGAAAAGAATTTTTTGCGAATTAATTTTTAAAATTTTTACACATTTACAATACTGAAATGATCGGTTAATGAAATACCATTTACTATCTAACAAAATGCAAATATTTTCTTGAAGAATGATTTTTCATTAAATATTTTTTTTTATTATGAATTTTAAAACGAATGAAACCTTTTGTATCAATGTAGAGTCGGTTAAACTATTAATTCGAAGATATTAGTGTCGGTGGCGAAAGTGCGAAGTGATCACAGCTCATCAATTTCGTTTTGGATCTCATCATAGGATAAAGAAAAGGGTTCTCTTTTTCACTACGAAAAATGACGTTCGCCGACTCTAGGGGTGGTCGAGGCCAAAGCATTTGAGTTTGATTTCCCTCTTTCTGTTTTTGTTGACCTTTTTGGTTGGACCAAAGTGTTGAAACTTGTAGTGGTAACGGCTCATCGTGCCACAATTGCAGAAAGCTAAGTCACAGGTTTTTTGGACCAAAAGAAAAAGTCAGAGGCTTGTTTTGTTTTTTTTTGCTAGAAAGAAGTCAGAGGTTTTTACTGGCCCCAAAAGGAAGTCAGAGGTTCGTGCACCGTTTCGTCTTTCGTGGATATCGGTATGTCGGTACAAATTTCTGCCTAGAGGCCCCCCTTCGATTCATTTTCAGACGACAGAATGTTCAAAGCGGAGGATGCTCAAACAAAAGACCACGTGCAGCTTCACCACTTGCATCTTCACTATAGATTCACAAAGATAAACGTGGACATCATGGATGATCTCACAAATTGCCAAAACGCTTCTAAACAAGTGGTCCCATTCAAAGCAGACTCTGCCACGTAGTGTACCAATATTAAGAACCAATTTTCGTATGCCCGATATTATTTTCTTTTTTAGGAACTGCAGACCGAGTTCGACACCAGATGATGGATGGTCATGTAGACTCTTCCAGCAGAATGCATCACGAGTGATTTAACAACTCTACTACAAAGACCACAACCATGTCTTAGCTTGGAAAGACAGCACCTCCTCCTACTTGAAACTGTTACCTGTGCTAAGAGAGCGACACACGAGCTGTCTGTGCAACATACCACCAAGGAGGGAGATGGCTACTTGCACAAAACTGGAGATCTTGCAGGTCAAAATTCTAAAAGCAACAAGAAGATACCTCCCAATTACAACTGGTAATGCAATGTCCAAACGAGGTTAGACTTTCATGGTCATAGTGTCTCCACTTGGAAATCCTATTCGCAACATCAGTCTATTTTTCCAAACTTAGAAATATAATAAAAGGTTCAATAAGCCCTCCTAAGTTTTCACTGGCAATTATTAATATTAAGCTCCCAAGAGTCCCAAGAGACGCACTGACAAGTTCAAAAGGGATGACTGGGAAACCATATTACCACAAAAAAGGAAGTGAAGAAAGGTCCCCAGATCAGAAGCCGTAACGGGAGATAAGGTTTTCAGATGCACCAAACCATCTGTCACAGCAGACTTCAGAAGTCGCGATTTACCTTTATCTTATAATATATGCATATGTTACAAATAACTCTTAACTAATTCTGACCTGCTTACAGATGTGTTAATCTGTCAAATCATCATCAAAAAAATCAAGATCATCGTCATCAGTTGTAACAGCTCCACCAACAGAATTAACTTCAAAAGGTTCAATGACATTAGCCAAAGTGACCATTTCTACAGGCTGCTTTTCTTCATTGTCATTGTCATTAAACGTCTCTTCATTGTCATCCACATAAAATTGCTCCATGTCATTGTAAACAATCTCCTAAATCAAGCCAAAAAAGATTCAAAATTGCAAGGCTTTTAGAATAACAAGAATTTTAATGAACAAAAAACTTCGTTTGAGCTTACCTCATTTTCTGGCTCCTCTCGTCTCTCTGTCGCCACAATCCAGTCATCCAATAGCGTTTCCAGCGTCCCACTGTCAAATGTGACCACATCACCCACGTATCTCCCAAGTCGATGTTCTCTCAGGCGCAAGTTATAGTGAACATAGGCAAGATCATTCCATCTCTTCTGGGAAAGACTATTATGCCTTTTGCTGTGGACTTGATCAAATATACTCCAAGTATGTTCGCATCCAATAGACGAACAAGTTTGGCTGAGTATACGTATGGCGATCCGCTGTAGATCAAGGCAGCTTATCCCATGTTGCTGCCACCATGCAGCTATTGCAAAAATAAATCAATGGCACAAAACTCTATCAGCAATAATCTTCCAGTCTCTATGTGGTAAAACTAATTTAACTGAAATGCTTGACCATTAATGTGTGAAGTGACTGCTGTATGACCTGGATCAAGTTCGGCCCTAGTACTTACAGCCAAATCAGTCCCAAAGTCAGCCTTTGCAGAAACAAAGTCTGGAATCTAGAAAGAACAGAATGAGACCATCAGTAAAGGGTCTTAATATTTTGAAGAAAGAAGCTTATGAGCAGCACCGATGAATAGTAGCAGAAGCCCTTGTTGCAGCTTGCTGAATACTCTAACCTCGAATAACCATGATAAGTAAAGAGTCTCAAAACACGAATCACATGCATGGAATTGTGAAACAAGGTCTTTTACCTGCATTGATGCAGAAATTCTTTTTGCACTATCTGGTTCTAGTCGAACAATACACTCATTCAGACCACGGATAACTTCAGGATGCTGTAATGAATAGGATTGGGGTAAGAACAAAGCTTCAAAAGTGAAGTATGATAAGAAACAACAGCCACATTAGTCTCATACCGACACAAAATCATGACGATAACGATGAGAGGGATTAAGAAAATAGGCAGCCACATAAAGAGGATGACGGAATAATGAGCTTGAATGGCTGTCTACTACACTCCACAGAGGCCCATACTTTCGTAGATCATCACCAACAATGGCTTTAATGGCCAGTCCAGCTCTATAAATGTCGTTATATACATAGGAAATAGACCAACTTTCCAAGCTGTCTAGCTTTTGCAAAACTTGCACCACTGGCTCTAAAGATTTCTTCAAATACTGCACCTTCTTCCAGAATGTGACATTTAAGACAATTCTCTCCACTTCTTTACCATCCTCGCTTTTGGAAAGTCTAGAAGAATGCCATTCATTTGACTGAAACATTCTCTTGAGGTCAATTCTTTGATCAAACAGACTTCCTAAGGTTAAGAAACTAGTGGAAAATTTTGTGAGACCAGGCACCAGAAGTTCCTTCCCTCCAGTATATTCTTTCTTCATAAAATTCAAGAGCCATCCAGTGTTATACACAAACTTTGTGATCTTTTTCGCTTTGTCAAAGCATTCTGCGATCCATTTTATCTTTATAAAATCCTCCAGCATTTGATCAATGCAATCCACAGCACAAGGAGTCCAGAACAAATTCTTCCTTCGTTCTTCAAGCATCTTCCCTGCAGCTCTAAAACTCGCAGTGTCCCTGGTAAGTACCTGCTTCAGGTCAAGAGGATAAGACAAAAGCCTCCTAAGCAAGCAGACAATCAACTGAAGAAATACAGTGAATGAAAAAGAAAAGGAAGGAAAAATGATGAACAGAAATTGATGGATTAAGTACCTGGACTACATTCTCCTCTCCTATCTCGTCCACTACACTATCCAATAATGTAAAAAGTTTTTCATAATCGTCGATTATATCAGTGGCATCAACCGAGGAAACAAAATAAACACCACGAGGGCAGGAGACCAAGAGGTTTATCACAATGTTCCCCTGCACATCCTTCCATGTATCAGCCATTATAGAACACCCAGTAATTGCCCATGATGCCCTTAAATCATCTAAATGCTCCCTTATAGATGCGATCTCATCCTGAAGAAATCGGCCAGATATCAATCGACTGGATGGACCCTTTAGACTCTGCCCATATTGACCAACTAACTCTAACATTCTATGGAAGTATGGAGAATCCGCGGCATCGGCAGGGATTCCTGCATGATAGAAGAATCTACAGATTGCAGATATCACTTCCTGGCGGCCTTTTTTATCAGCGCCCACCTTTCTTTTGCACTGCTTGTAGTGAGATGATGTCTGATTTTTAAGAGAATTTAGAAAAACAGAATCCAATCTAGACCTTTTTAACAGGTGCTCAGGGCCATTTGCACTTCCTCCAGGAAACCTGTCCTTGGTAGCATCTTTGAAGTCACTCTCCAAAGCTCTATCATCAAAAGCCACTACTTCCTTGCTTATGCATTGCAAAATTCCTTCTGTCTGCTCTTCTTCTTCTTCTTCCTCATTATCAGAGTGCAAGTAAAATGCAGATATCTCCCTAGTATCTGGTTTTCGGAGTCTTTTACCTGTTCTATGCCATTTCATATTCTCCTTCATTTTAAGATAGACATCTTCAGGAGCCTTTTCACAGTATGAAACTTCCCCAGGGATCCGGGCCAGATGTTGTTTAAACCGGTTGATTCCTCCACTAATTATTTTCTCACAGTAGTTGCATTTCACCCTTTTCTTCTTTTCATCTTGAGCCACACAATGTTCCCACCCAGGGTCTACATACCCAAGAGACCGAAGAGGGGCAAATCTGATGACCAAGTCTCTATCATCTGCTACTTTCTTGCCCTTGTGCTTATAAGCTGAGGCTGCTTCTTCTCCGTCATCATATTCGTTGGAATTGAAAGCCAAAGATGCTTGTTCATACTCAGATTGTCTTCTTTTTCGACTAGAACGGCACCCTTCGAGGTTTTTCCTCATACTTGCACATACTTGTTCTGGGACCTTTTCGCAGTGAGTTACTTCTCCAGATATTCTAGCCAGGTGCTGCTTCAATCTGAATATTCCTCCGCTGACTACTTTTCCACAGTAGTTACATTTAACCTTCTTTTTTCTTTCATCTTGTGCGATACCATGCTCCCATCCAGGGTCAACACATCCCGTGGATCTCACTGAGGCCATTTCTTTGCCCACATCAGCAAGAAAGCAGAGAAAACTCTATTTTATTACATATGCATCTGCCATAGACAAAATATTTACAAAATACAAATAAATAGCCACCTCAAAAACTAAAAGTTAGCAAATTAGAAGCACTTCAAGAATAATATCAATCAGTAAATGTAGTGTAGGTCACAATGAAGGGACTTCACTGCTTTCAGGAGCTTCTTACCCCACAGCATTATCGCTGAAAATGTCCTGACATTGAAGTAGCAACACATTTTCCTGAGCACTCCACCTCAGTTAGACTTCCAACTAACTCAGATCCTTGGCGCTGTTCAGTTGACAAAGAGAGTTGAAGAGATCTGCGCAAGATGAAAATGGACACCCTTATAGAACCTCCAGCAGGAATAACCAAATGAAACTCTGGCAATCATATCAATGATACCACCTGGGCATGTCGTGTAATGCAAAAAGAGAAATAATTTCCGCTTTCTAGAAGCCGCTAGAAATTTATTGCTGACTAGTTGATCAGACAAGGACAGTTACTTAGGACACTCAACAGTTAATTGGAACAGGCAAACGGCCATCTCCGTTCCAAGTCATCGGAATCATAAGTAGCTAAGGAACTCAACATGAAAACACTCTACTCCACCCAGTGAATTGCATCGTCCTATACTAAGGCAGTCATAGTCATAGCAAGGCATCGCCTCATTGGACAACGTAACCCTCGTGATCGACAAGTCACAACCTAAACGAGGACCGACCCGATGTCTCCAGGCAAGAACGATTCGCGAGGGCAAAGTGGCACCAAACACAAAAAGAACGTTCCTTTACATAGCCAAATCACATACGCAGCTCCTCTTCCCTTTCCTTTCCCGCAAATAACTCAAAAAAACATTCCTTTCCTCCAATGCCCGTGCGCCGATGAGATCGCCCACCCACACGCTCATCATCGGGGACAGCAACAGGGCCAAAACTCGGTGTCGGAAAGTTCTCATCACATTGTCAAACGAATCAACGATTAAGGACTGCAATTACTCAAACCAACGCGTCCAAAACGCTGGGAGCAAGACCTAGAACAACCTCGATTCCGGCTCGTTTCCTCGCCTCGTCGGCAATTTCCTCGAGCCTGATCATTCCCTTGGACCCAAGAAAAGCCTCAGGCAAAGGCAAAGGGCGCTTCGAGCTGACGTAAAAGGATGAGACGGAAGCTGAAATTTGCAGAGAGAGAGATAGAGAGAGAGAGAGAGAGAGAGAGAGGTACCGACTGCCGGGGGAGTTGTGTGGTCTGCGCGGAGGGGATGATCTTTGGGGAAGAAGACGATTCCGGTGGGAAGCCCTTTCGACGAGGGAGGGGGATTGACGAGCTCACGATAGCTGCGTAGACGAAATGCAGCGGATTACTAACCGGTCGGTCCTGTGTTATCTGCCTGAATATAGAGATTAGGAGAAATAAAAAAAGGAAATATAATTAATACAGATGGGGCAGTTTGTCTTCGAGCTTTTTTCTTTTTAACTCCTCTTAGATTTTTTAGCATTTTCTTATTTCATATGCTTGGGTGAAAAATATTTTCTTAAAAATAATCGCTTACATCTTTTACAAAAATGAACAAAAGAAAAATGTTTTCATTGTTCATGGATGATGAAACATTTTCACTTAAACGATATAAATGATTATTTTAAGAAAATATTTTTCAATTCATTTGTTTTCTGCTGAACAAACCTACCGGTTTAGCTCTACATGTCGGACACCTCATTTTTATTTGAGCATATAAGGCATATGATACTTAGGGGTTAGCAATTTGGCCAATTCAGCCTCAAAACCAAGTCGATTCAAGGCTAGTTCATAAGGAGACTAGTTTGATTCCTTATCCCAAAAACTGGAAAAGTTGGTCCACAATGAGACCGGTTCAGTTCCTAATTCTATATGTAAGGAATCGGCTTTGATCGATTCAGTTCCCAATTCTACATCTTGAACCAATTGATTCTACTTAAATAACTTGAAAACTGTAAGGCCATTTTCACGGTAGAACTAGGAACCAAATCGATTTACTCCATCCTAAGTAAGTTATTTTACATTTTTATTGAATATATTTATTATTTAACATATAATCCTTGAGTACAAAAATGAAGTGCATTGATATTTGACACATGCATATTTTATATATAATAAATTAAAACCAAAAAAATACAGGAAAAAAAAGTCCAGCAAGTTACAAATTTACTAAATTCTTGGTTCCGAAGTTTGGAACCAACTTTGATATGGTAGGTTTTAAGTTTTATACTATTAATCTGCCTATATTGAAACTAATCAGTCCTAATCATATCACTGTCCAAATCTCTTTACATCATTTGACATTTTTCCCTAAAGTTCATATTCTTGTACCATAGTCGTGTCACAATTAAGTCAACCCAAAATGCCATGATTTTAAATATATCACAATTTTGAATCCAGAAATAAGACATTCAAGATGCCTTGTGAAAGACATGCAGTGTAATTAAAAACATATAAATGCGTTCAAAAATATCAAGATATATCAGGTTGACATGTATATAATATAATAATTCATTTTCAAATAAACTTGAAAAATCTAATAATTTGAAAATTCTAAACCTCACAAGTCTCCCGGAGTTACTGATATTAAACTGATATAATATTAAATGGGCGGAGTAGCAGGGAAATAATATAACTTAGCGGAGAGTGTCATTTGACTCTCACCAACAATGTAAGGCAAAAGCTTACTTCTTAATGGAGAGCATTCAAAACATCCTCCTTTTATCGTTCCTTATTAATGACGAAGGACGGGGATTGTGTAAAAAATCGGTCTTGAATGTCATGTACTATACAAAGTATTGAAGGAATTTCGCTACTTTAGGATCACTATAACTACAATCACTGTCCACCGGTCCTTCGGTCGTCCGCTCCCTTGTCATTAGGCACTGACATGGAAACCTCTTGGACATGCTAACTTTCGGGCCGTGACACTTGACTCTGTGGTACTGGGCAGGGGTCAACCCCATATTTGATATTAGGATGAAGCCTTGACTTGAGCATTGTGCAAATGCTTCTTTTGAGCCATGGCCAGAACTGAACTTGGCACAACTCGGAAGCAAATTGAATCACTTGCTTTTGGTCCAAAGATCAAATTCTTACTACTAATGTTTCAAGTTTGTATGTTATAATTTCAAATCATGGATTTCGGAAGGAACTGGAGCAAAACATCCATTATAATTGAAGCAAAAGGTTTTTATTTTAGTTGAGTTTGATGTATCTATCACATACACATGATATCTATGGTATACACATGTTCTGGGGGTAGTTTGAAAGGGAGGTTATTTTTATAATGCTGATAACCAATTTCGTGTTTTTTTTTTTTTTTGGGATCGTTTGAAAAGTGGGCTGAGGTTATTTTCTTGTGTTATAAGTTCTTATTTTTTCTTTTGGTTTTTCTTTTCGTTTGCACTTGCTACGAAGCGTGGGTTCTAATTATAATGAGAGATCTAATTCCTCAAAAAAAAAAAAAAATACTCAACTAAGGTCTAATTCTAATTTTACCTTGTACTTTATTTTTTGTCCAAAATTTTTTTACAAACTTTCACTGTAGACCCAAATTTGCCTCGTGTTCACAAAACTTCATTAGTTTTTTCTCAAAAGTGAAGAAACCACAAAAAACCCCAAATTTTTTTTTTTTGTGATATGAAAAATTCCGAAGTTTGCTAACCGTGACACATTTACCTCAAACTTTTTTTTTATAACACAAAAAAACCCTGAACTTTCATTTGTGTGACACATTTATCCTGAATCATAGGGGTATTTTGATTTTTTTGCTTTTAAAATTTTTTTCATTTTTTCCTTCTTCTTCTTTCTTCCCTCTGCTGACCATGGCGGAAGGAAGCCAGCTTTCGGCGAGGGCTGCCCTCGCCGGCATTGGGCAAGGGCCTCCCTTGCTAGATCCAATGAGGGCACCCCTCGCCCAACATCGGCGAGGGCAGCCCTCGCTAGAGGCTGGCTTCCCTCCACCATGGCCAACAGAGGGAAGAGAGAAGAAGAAAAAAAAACAAAAAGAATAAGATGAAAATGCCCTTAATGGAGTAAATGTGTCACGGTTAACAAACTTCAAAGTTTTTAATGTCACAAAAAAAAGTTTTGGGTAAATTTGTCACTTTGGGCAAAGTTTTGGATTTTTGGTGATATTTTTCCTTCTCAAAATTATAAATATCAAGAGGTTGTTGTTATTTCATATGAATTTGAGAGGGTTGGTGAAGATACATGTTCTAATAATGAACCTTTAACTAACTGTATTATTGATGATTTTGAAGAAATTAATGGCAATTTTCCAACGTGGGAAGATTTAAAATGATAGCAAAAGTTTATGATTTTCTTTAGACAAAAAAGTACGGGATAGAATTGCAATTGGACATAAAGTTATAGGTTTATTTAGAAAATTAAGCCTGTTCAAATACTAAAGTTAAATTTTAAGGTGCGCGTTTGGGCGAGTACTTGTTTTTCACTTACTCTCGGGAGTGTGCGTGTGTTTTAGTTGAACAACAATCATCTTTAAAATTGAAGCTCGGATAGCATTCGTGCTGGTCATTTTTCACGAGATTTTTGTACGACACATACACTACATACACATCTAGAGATGGTGAATTTTCGACTTGATTTGTTTGCATGACAAATATGCTGAATATAGTTAAGGATGTTCAGATTAATTTGACCATGTCAATCTTATAAACATGCCGACAATTTTATGTCTATAGATTATCTGATGGACATGCAATCTTTTGACATTGACCTAGAATAATCTGACTAATTCGGTTTTACTAATCTTTGCAGAGGAATTGTTTGATAAAGTCTATGAGAGAAGACAAAGCGTTAGATAAATGTATTCTTTGATTAGTTGCCTGATAGAAGACAAAGTGTTTGATAAATTGTCCGGAAGAGGATGTTGCTGTGTACTCACTTTTTTGTTATCTAATTTTGCTTTAGCATTATCACCATCTTCTCAAGTCTATCCCTCTTCTTCTTCTTTTTTCCTCCTTTGCAATTACTGCTGAGTTCAAATTGTTATATTAGATGATCATGGTGTATTATTAAAAGGGTTAATACCCTAAAAAATCATAAATTGATACACATGTGACAAATTTACCCCAAACCATTTTTTTGACCATGAAAAACCCCAAATTGGTACACCTGTAACAAATTTACCCTGATTAATCATAAAAAAAAACCCTAAACTGGTATATTTATGACAAATTTACCATGAATGAATTTGTTCGATCGCAAAAAACCCCAAATTGGTAAATTTGTGACAAATATACCATATGCTAAATTGGATTAATACCACAAAAAAATCTCAAAAATTGTAAATTGTGATAAATGGAACGTAAAATCTCAAATTAGTATACCAGTCAACTGTCATATATCATTTAACTTAATAATTTGATAGTATAATTTAACGAAAACTAACAGAGGGTAAATTTGTCACAAGTGTACTAGTTTGGGGTAAATTTGTCAAAAGTATACCAGTTTTGGGTTTTTGGTGGTAAAAAAAATAGTTTGGGATAAATTTGTTACAGGTATTCTAATTTGGGATTTTTCAAGGTATTAAGCCTTATTAAAATCAAGAAATACTTTGATCTTTGCAGCATGGGTTTTTGAGCTACATAAATTAGCATTTTAAGAACGCTCTCAATCAAATAGCTTTTAATTACATTAAATAGAAGAACTCATCATTGAAAAATGATAAAAATAAAATAAATACACGCAATACCAAATAAACAATAAATAGAAAAGGAGAAAAGCCACTAATGACAACAACATGTCTAGGATAGAAGAAGAGAGGTTCTTGTTTAGATTTTGCTCAACATGGATGGTTACTGCATGGGCAAAATTAAATATACTAGTGACAAAATGACTTACTAATGGATAAATAAAATTAAGTTAGAAGGGCTCAATTGCACCATAAAAAATTCAAGGACTCTCAATCATAAACATTGCACAAATTAAAGAAGACTAATTATGCTGTTGTTAGACAAAAAAAGTCATAAATTGATATTGTCTTATTGCCTTCTCCACCTTTACAGGTCAAAAGCCCCAATTCGAATCATTCTTAATTCGCACCTTCACATGCCTAGTTGACATCATCAAAATGAAAAAAAAAAAAATAGAAGAATTGAAGTCTTTAAACATAACATACCGTTCCATCGCAATGAAACACCTAAATGATATCCTTAAACCAAGCAGACAAGTAAGATTGTTTAAGTTTCATTTTTCATGAATTCGTAGCATGTTCCATTGTTTTATAACTCAAAAAATTTCAAGGGTTATAAATATAACTTGAAGTATCAAAGTAATTTCTTTTTTTAATGATACCGTGGACATAACTCAAAAAGAAGTAAGACTTAGGGCGCGTATGACAATCATTCTATTCCAGAAATAGATTTTTCTATTTCTATTTCTAGAAGAATTTCTAAGCAAAAATAACCGTTTGATAACGACACAAAATTTCTTCATTTCGAACGATGACGGCGGTGACGACCAGACGGCCTTTACTAAAAAAAAAAAAAAAAAAAAAAAAAATGATTTAGTAACAAAAAAATAAAGAATAAAATAAAATAAAATAAATATATAATTTTATTTTAAAATAAAAATATCCTTAAAAATAGATTTATTTTATTTATTATATTATATTTTATTTTACGAATAAATTTATTTTAAAATGAATAAAAAATAAAAATAAAAATAAATTTATTTGGCAAAACATTCAAGGCAAATAAAAATAAATTATTTTTTATTTATCATAAATAAATTATTTTAAATAAATTAAATAAATTTATTTTTAATAAACTAAAAATAAAATGATAAATAAAAATAATTTATTATTTTTATTTTTAATAAAATGAGGAGAGGCGGAGGCAGAGACGTAGATGAGATAAGGAGAACTCACCGAAATTAGGGTTTAGTTGGAGAAATTATTTATGAAATTATGGTTTAGTGGGAGAAATTATTTCTGATTTCTCTTCAAAATCAATTTCTAGAATAGAAATTTATTCCAGAAATAGAAAAACTGAGTAGGTTTATCAAACGAGGTTTTATTCCAAAAACAGTCTAGAATAGAAAAATTATTTCTGGAACAAAAATTTTGGTTATCATGCACCCCTTAGTTACTTAGGTTATGCTTGATAACATTTTTATTCCAAAAAACAATTTCTTTTCAGAAATAGTCATTTTCTATTTCTATTCCCTAGAACAATTTTTGAGTAAAAAAACATGTTTGGTAATTATGTAAAATTTCTAGTCTAGGAATAAAAAAAGAATGGGAGTGTGTTTGGTACAACTCACAATTTTGTTTATAATGTAAAATTTCTTTTAATTTTTTAAATATTTTTTTTAGAATTTTCTTTTTTCCTTCTCTTCTTTTTCTTGCTCCTCCTCTAGCCGACAGTGGTGGCGGTCGATGAACGGCGGTGACTGGCAACAGTGGCAGCGTTTGGAGGCTAGTGGCGATGGGCAGTAGCGACTGACGAAGGCGGCGACGATCGGCAATAGGTGGTTGGTGAGGAAGATGAAGAAAAGAAAAAAAGAAGTAGAAAAGAACGAAAATGACTTATTTTTAGAAATTATTCCTGGGAACAAGAAGTTATTTTTTTCTACTTCTTATTTATGTTCCAAATCTATTTCCCAACTACTTTACTATTACATGGAATAAAAAAAATTAGTTGATGTTATTAAATAGATTTATAGTCTTTTTTTGTTATGGGGAACAAAAGAACAAGAATTGGGACAAATAGGAATGAAACCAAACGAAACCTTAGCGCACAGCTTGAGGGATAGAGACAACGCGCCTATAGTAGTCCAAGTCTTGCTAAAAAGAACTGTAGAATAAGACGTTTAATTCATAAGTGATGAACAATTGTGCGACAAATTATCATCCGGACAATAAGGAGTAAATTATCAAAAAATGTCTTATATTTATTGTATAAATGCAAATTTTGCTAAATTTTTTAATTTGGCTAATTTAATCATAAATTTTTTAACGATTTATCAATGTAATCCTTTTAATAAATTTTGATAAGAAATCATTAATATGGACGTCAACTGTTCTACATGGCACGATCGGTGCTAACATGACAATTTTTGTAGTTTTATGTTTAAAAGAAAATATATAATTGAATTAGTATCCGTATAACAAAGTGAAACAACTTTTATTTTTTTTGTAATTATACCAACAACCAAAGATCCTTGGGCCCATCATACATTAGATTTCACGAACAAGAAAAAAAGTGAAACAACTTTAAAGGATCATGGGCGCATTCTCATTTTCATGGCCCAGAGGTTGCCAGGCCCAACATCAGAATCTCTTCATCCATTGTAGCAAAATTGAGTCCCATTTCTGATCTATTTTGATTCGATTCTTACCAAAAACAGGAGATATCTTAGTTCATGGGACAGTGCGATTGGCTTGCTGCATAAAACAAATATGCATCGTGAAGTCATTTTGCAGAAAGTTGTTAAGTGGACCAAGAAAAGATTATCCTATCAGAGTAAATATTATCTAACTTTTCTCCGGACATGAGCCAAATATTACTTTTATCTATGTACTTATCTATGCATGTTGATACTACTTCTTTGCATATCATGTACTTCGAGAGCTGTTCCGCTACAGCAAGGCTTACGTTGCTTAATTATAATTATTATTGTTACTAGTATTATCACTGTTGCTGTTATTATTACTCACTAGCTTTCGCTCTTTGCTGTATGTGCTGAAAGAGAGTGGGATGTTCCTATCTCCACCACTTTCATTGTCCTTCAAAGTGATCTTCCCCGATAATTTAGAACATTGATTAAGAGCCACGAAAGACAGCAAACTGATACTCCCTTGCTGAGATTACACATAGGCTTCCCCAATTTTAAGGAGTAAGTCGACGCTACTTTAATCTACTGTTTCGAGAGTTGACAAACTTCTAATAGGTGTTATACATCTCATACATGTAGTTAGGGCATACAACACACAGGTTCTTAGTCTAAATTAGTATCAAATGGGATAGAATTGTGTTTTCCGAAATGTAATATTAAGCGATTTAAAAACCATTTAATACACGGTTTGTTTTGGCCAAAAAAAGAAGGAAGCAAGAACGAATAAGTACGCATGAATGCCTTCGTGCATATACTTCCGACTTTAAAGGTCGTATTCCTAAGACTAACGTACGTGGCTTCCACGGTAGCCTCCAAAAGGTAGGCTTGGATAGAGATTTTGGTGCGAACTCAACTCATGTAGAATATAGGCTTGGATAGTGATTTTGGTGTGAACGCAACTCATGTGGAATATCTCTGAACCTGTATGCACGATGAGATTCCCTACAGAAGTGGCTAATCACATGTAACAGCGGTGCCTCACAGCTTTTCTTTTGGCAAGAACTTAATTTGATGATCACTCCATTCAAACTGTCAAAGTAGGGGAAAATTGTCCAAATAATTCTAAACCTATTGCATTTTTGCCAATTTAGTTTTAAACTTTTTAATTTTGCTAATTTAGTTCTAAACATTTTCACCTTTTGTCAATTCAGTCATAAATCTTTTCACTTTTTGCCAATTAAATCCATCTAGCTAATTTTGGCCTAGAATTGTTCACATGGATGGTTAGCACTGACGTAGCACTTTTTAAATAATATTTCATTTTATTTTTATGGTTTTTTTTTCTTTTTACTTTGTTGGCTTTTTTTTTTTTTTTTTTTTTTTTTCCTTTGGGCTTCAGATTTGGCCAGCAAGGGTTGCCAATCAACCCTCACCGGCTCTAGGTGAGGGCGTGACGGCCCTCGTGAGCCCTCACCTAGAAACGATGAGGACCGCGATGCCCTTGCTAGATCCAGCCAGGGCGTCGTAGTCCCTCCCTAGAGCTCGCGAGGGATGCGATACCCTTAACTAGAGCTATGGCCAACGAGGGTCGGTCGGCCCTCGCTTGTGGCCAACAAGGGTCATCGGCCCTCACTTATGGCCGGCAAAGGTTGGCTGGCAACCCCTGCCAATTAGCTCTGAACCCCCGGAAAAAAAAAAAAAAGCACAAAAAGTAAAAAAAAAAATCAAAATATTACTAAAAAAGTGCTACGTTAGCGTTAGCCGTCTACATTAGCAATTTCCGACCAAAAGCAATTAGATGTACTGAATTGATAATAGGTGAAAATGTTTAGAAATGAATTGACAAAATTGAAAGATTTATACTTATATTGATAAAAGTGTAATACAATTGGTTTTCTACAATTTTTATTTTAAATGATAAGTACACATATCTGAAATATTTTTAAGGAAAAACATCTTTTATTTAAAAAAAACTATACTAAACACCTAGATAATCTATATGCAATAATTTGACATTAAATATTTTTGTGGAAAAACAAGTTCCCATTTTTTGGAAATGATTTTTGGGCAAAAATTTAGGTGTCAACACAAGATATTTGAATTAAAATCCATTCTCATCTCATGTAATTATTACCATAGTTATGACTATAACGGACTAATTCCAAATTTTTGAATTAGTCCATGTAATTATTGTAAGGCTAGTAGATAAACTCTATAAATGCAACCGCTATTCTAGAGTTAAAAGGATAAGCGAAACTCATACTCTAACTCGGAGTCAATTTTTACAACTGTTAAGAGAAACCACGAACCTTTATCCTTACGTCAGTCTCGATATCCTGTCATTGTCCACCTCACGATTTTGATTGATTTCGGAGAAGTCGGTCGTAACGCGCAAGGCACGGCATTGAGACTACGAGCCAATTTTTGTTTGAACTCCACAAATGGAGACAATGAGTCAACACGCGCAGATTGCGCAGAATCTTGACTTATATGAAAACAAAAGGCAAGTTGAATGATCAACTCTCTTTTTTTCCAGCCAAGATGGAGGGTGAGAGACTATATAAGCAGCTCCTATCTTTCCTCTCTTCACACCAAATCAACTTGAGCGTTCAATTTCGATAGTTAAACAATGAAGTACATTGGGGCACTCCTCCTAGCTCTTCCAATTGTCGTAAGCATCAATCTTTTTTCATCTCCTTCACATGCCATCTCCTCATGCAACGGCCCTTGTCATACCCTAGATGATTGCACCGGACAATTGATATGCATCAACGGGAAGTGCCATGATGATCCCGACGTAGGCACGCACGTATGTCCCAGTACTCCATCACCGTCGGGTGGAGGATGTCAACCCTCAGGCACTATGTACTGCCAAGACAAGTCCTACCCTAAATATAGTTGCTCGCCCCCGGTAACGTCTTCCACTCAAGCGACCTTGACGAACAACGATTTTAGCGAAGGCGGTGATGGTGGGGGTCCGTCAGAATGCGACAGCAGCTACCACGACAACTCAGAAAAGATTGTTGCACTATCGACTGGGTGGTATGCTGACGGGTCTCGGTGCGGGAATGGGATCAAAATAACATCTACGAAGACTGGGAGAAGCGTGACAGCCAAGGTGGTCGATGAGTGTGACTCTATGAATGGGTGCGATGGTGAACACGCCAATCAGCCACCGTGTAGGAACAACATCGTCGACGGTTCAAAGGCGGTGTGGGATGCTTTGGGGCTAGACATAGCAGTGGGTGAAGAGGATGTTACGTGGTCCATGGCATAGAAATTAATGTGTTTTCCTTCCCCAGAGATGATCAAAGTAAGGCTAAATAAGATCTTGGAGTTCATGGTTGTTGACTAGTGTGCTGTAATAAGTTTGAGACTGCGCGAATATATAGCTCTAATATGCAAAATGAGTTGTCAGGGCGACAAAACTGTATGGAAATGCTTGTAAGAGAAGATAATATGCAGTCCGCTGAGACAATAATAATTTTATTAAGACGCAGTAGTATTACTGCGCTTGTCCTTTAATAATCGAGTTATAACTTAAAAACTTACAAGGATCGTGACCCTTAATAATGGTCATGAATAGATTGCTCTTCCATCATCATCTCAATTCCTGAGGCCCATCATACATTTGATTTTCACGAACAAGAAAAAAAGTGAAACAACTTGGAAGGATCGTGGGTGCATTCTCATTTTCATGGCCCAGAGATTGATTTTCTAAGCCAGGCCCAACCATCAGAGTCGGACATCTCACTAGACAGCTCTTCATACATTGTAGCAATTGAGACGCGTTTCCGATCTATTTTGATTCGGTTCTCTCCAAACCAGGAGTGATCTTAGTTCATGGGACAGTGCGATTGGCTTGCTACATAATGAAAATATGTATTGTGAAGTCATTTCGCAGAAAAAAGTCGTTGAGTAGACTGATAAAAAATTATCTTATCAAGGTAAAAATTACCTAGCTCTTCTTCAAACAGGAGTCAAATATTATATTTATCATGTACTTATTTATTCATGTCGATACTACTTCTTTGCATATAATGTACGTCAAGAGCTGTTTGCTATGGCATGGTTTAGGTTGCTTTATTATAATTAATATTGTTATTAGCATTATCATTAATGTTGTTATTATTATTAACTAGTTTTTTTCTCTTTGCGGTATATGCTTATCTCCACCACTTGCATTGTCCTTCAAAGTGATCTTCCCTGATAATTTAGAACATCGATTCAGAGCCGCGATCATCCGAAAAAGAGAGCAATATTGGATTAATACTCCCTTGCTGAGATTACATGTAGGCTTCCAAAATTTTAGGAAGTTGTTGACACCTAGAAATACCCCGACGAGCACGTGCTTCTCACAAGGGACGGAAAGCTCTAAAGCCGCCATCGCAACCATATATGGGCCATAACCCACATTAGCCCAGCCCATAAATATCCATACAAGAAAAGATAATTGAGGATTTTGAGAAATTTTGGACTGAATTTTGATAGATAAAGACATGTAATATCATGATAAAGTAGCAAAACACCACGTGTCGATACGAATATCGCCGACGTGCGGACCCCTGAAGTGCCATAACTTTGCACAAATGGATACTTAAGTGCCATAACTTACGAAAGGTACACTTAACTGCCAAAATCGGAGTAAAGTGGATCACTTGAGTGCCAAACCGGCCAAAACACTGACGTTGCATTTTTCCGGCGAGCCCAAAACAACGCCGATTTGCACGTTGACGTGGTAAAAAAATAATATAAAAATTAATTAAATTAAATTTAGTTAAAATATTAAAAAAATTTAAAAATTTAAAAACTTTAAAACTTTAAAAAAAATTTAAAAATTTTTTTTAAAAAAAAGGAAAGTGGGGGAGGCGGCCGCCGCCCCACCACCGCCAGGAAAGGCCGGCGACGGCAGGGGGCCCGTCGGAGTGCGACAACAGTTACCACGAAAACTTAGAGCTGATTGTTACGCTGTCGACTGAGTGGTGTGCCGACGGGTCTCGATGCGGGGATAGAATCAGGATAACATCTATGAAGACCGGGAGGAGTGTAACTGCCAAGGTGGTCGATGAGTGCGACTCTATGAACGGGTGCAATGGCGAACATGCTGATCGGGCGCCGTGTAGGAACGACATTGTTGACGCTTCAAACGCGGTTTGGCATGCTTTGGGGTTGGACATAGAAGTGGGCGAAGAGGATATTACATGGTCCATGGCATAGAAAGAATAATGTTTTCCTTCCCCAGAGACGATCGAAAATAAGGATAAAAAAGATCTGAGGTTTGATAGTTGTTGACTGGTGTTCGGTAATATGTTTGAGGCCGTGCGTATTATGCAATATAATTAGTCAGGGCAGTAAAACTGTAAATGAAACTAGGGAAATGCTTGTATGAGAAGATAATATGCAACGTGTTGAAAAGAATAAGTAGAAGTATTACTGTGCTTGTCTCTCGACTTTTTTCTCTTTTTGTGAAATTAGGTCCTTGAAGTATGTACTTTTTGTTTGAGTTGGTGATCTTTTCGTTAAAGTTAGTGGAGATGTTGATGTGGTACTTACGACTTATGAAGAACTTATTTTAAAAAGTTCAAGGAAATTAAAATTTTAAAAATAAATAAAAATATGAAAAAAGAAGAATGAATAAAAGCGAAGGAGGAGGAGAGATGTAGCTGCTATTGAGGCGGAGGCGGTGATGCTCATCGGCAAGGGGTTGACGTCTCTGGTCGTAGTCGGGTGAAGCTAATGTAGCCCTTGTTAGACGCAAATTGCGTAAACCCCAAGATCTCCATAACTAGAACAAGCACACGCATGATTGAGTAGAAAGAATTGACGAACCTGTTTTGGGATCCATTGTTCTTGAAGCGGAAGCGGAAACACAATGTTCCACGCGCAAGTCCTTCTCCTCTATTGCCCTCCGTATCACTGGCTCAATGAGGCGACCCCCCTCACGTGCAGCGTTAGGTAAACGCCCCTTAGGTGAGGATACATGTGAGAATTAGGATTAGAGGAGAGACTTGAGCACTATTTATAGAGTTTCTAGCCAGTCCCCCTCATTACGGGCCAGGCTCAACTCGGCCCACACTAGCTGACCCCATATTAGACTAATTAAGAAACCTTCTATCTCATCTTAGACCAACCCCCGTAAAACGATAAACGTTAAACGGTAAATTACAATATCAATTAATGTAGTCCACAATTAGAAAAACTCTTACATTCTCCCACTTGGACTATATTAATTGAAATCGTACCTTATGTGCGCACATTGGTCCAGAGATAATTCTTAATAGTCAATCCTATCCCATAAAGTCTTAAACACCGAATCATGGCGGTAACTGTATGTATACACACAGAGCCTTCCATGGTCACAAATATTCTCAACTTTATTAATATGGATTCAATATGGTAGTGTGGCAAATGGATAACATCTCTCATAGAGAGATCCCATTTGTCAGTCACCATTCTTTTACCTTAGGCGACACAAAAATTTGTGCCACAAGAGAATGCTTTATGGTTCCAATGAACCCACATATGTCTTGTCTTTATGGTTAACCTTTCTTTATGTATCACAAGACATATGCACAAGGCTAATAACCGGATGCCCGGATGCCCCTAGCCTTCACTCAAGGTTTAAACAATACCTTGAGACTTTTAACAATATATATCAACATAATAATAATCCATTCAAAAACATTTTATTGAATGCAAAAGTTGACATATATGTATCAAACTGTTACTAAATTGTAACAAAATAGATGTAAACTTTATTCAAAGAAGAATAAAACACAGCTCCCACTAAATAATAGCATCCCAAGACGCTCCTAGGCCCATACTAATGACATGTCGATCAAAAACACACGGGCGTAGGCCTTTAGTTAGTGGGTCTGCAACCATATCATCTGTATGAATATAATCCATTGTAACGTCACTATTCTGTACTGATTCTTTTATAGTCAAAAACTTGACATCCATGTGTTTAGACCCCTTGAGACTTCTGTTGTTATTAATAAACAACACTGCAGAGTTATTGTCACAATAAAGCTGTATGGGTCTATCCACAAAATTAAAAACTGATAACTCCCTAATAAGGTTTCGGAGCCAAATAGCTTGAGTAGTAGTGGAAAAACATGCTACAAACTCCGCTTGCATGGTAGAAGAAGATATGGATTTCTGTTTTTCGCTCTTCCATGATACTGCACCTCCTGCCAACATAAATATGTATCCAGTCGTTGATTTCTTATTATCTTGACAACCAGCAAAATCTGCATCTAAATACCTGACTAGTTGCAGGTTTGGAACATATCTATAAATCAGCATATAATCTTTTGTTCTCTTTAAGTACCTTAAAACCTTCTTGACAGCAACCCAGTGATCGCGTCTTGGATTAGACTGATATCTGCCTAGAAGCCCTGTTGCAAAAGCAATATCTGGCCTAGTGCAGACTTGAGCATACATGATGCTTCCAAGCACACTAGCATAAGGTACATCCTTCATTTGAGCTTTCTCAAAATCTGAATTAGGGCATTGTGAAAGACTCAATTTATCACCTTTAACAACAGGAGCAATTCTTGGTTTGCAATCCTGCATATTGAATCTTTCTAAAACGCGATCAATATACGCCCTCTGAGATAAACCCAATGAACGGCATGAGCGATCCCTATAGATCTCAATGCCAAGAACAAAAGACGCCTCACCAAGGTCTTTCATGTCAAAATTTTTCGATAACATCCGCTTTGTCTCATGCAGTAAACCAATGTCACTACTAGCAAGTAAGATATCATCTACATAAAGTATGAGAAAAATATATTTCCTCCCACTGACCTTGGTGTATATGCACTGATCTACTTTGTTCTCAATAAATCCAAATGAAGTAACAACACTATGAAACTTGAAATACCACTGTCTAGAAGCTTGCTTAAGGCCATAAATAGATTTTTTTAATCTACAAACAAGCTGACCTGAGTCATCTGCTACAAAACCTTCAGGCTGCACCATATAAACCTCCTCATCAAGGTCTCCATTTAGAAAAGCAGTCTTAACATCCATCTGGTGTAGCTCCATATCATAATAAGCTACCAATGCTAAGATCACTCTAAAGGAATCTTTAGAAGATACTGGAGAAAATGTTGCTTCATAATCTATTCATTCTCTTTGAGTGAAACCCTTAGCTACCAAATCGGCTTTAAACTTTTCAATCTTTCCTTTGGAATCCCTTTTAGTCTTGAATACCCATTTGCAGCCAATAGGTTTACAACCTTCAGGCAATTCAACAAGCTCCCAAACACCATTGTGTTTCATAGATTGCATCTCATCTTTTATCGCATCTAACCACAAATCTGATTGAGGACATGAGATGGCTTCAGTATAAGTCACGGGATCAACAACACAGCCTATGTCATAATCATGCTCTCCCAAGTAGACTAGATAGTCTGGTGGTATAGCTGAACGCCTTTCTCTAGTTGATCTTCTGAGTGGAGCTACTTCATCCTCATTTTGAATATGAGGAACTTGTGGAATTTCTTCTTTATCTTAGTCATTTTACCTCTGCAGCAGTCTACGCAAGTCTCTTGATCACCTTTAAGAGTAGGCAAAATATCAGCCTTTATAAGCCTTTCTACTCTTTCTTTAGAGATGTGACCAAGACGTTTATACCACAATGCATAAGACTGTTCCTTAGGTAGAGGCCTTTTGGAAACAACCTTTTCAGCGGAATAAGCAACGTATATGTCGTTGGGAGATAAACTCAATCGATATAATCCATCGGATAAATTGCAACACCCAATCTTATTTGAATCATAAAACATGGAAATAGTATTACTCTTTATTTCAAAAGAGTATCCACACATGTCCAAACAAGACACAGAAACTAAATTCCGCCTAAAAGAAGGTATGTAAAATTTTTTTCTTAACACCATCTGAAAACCAGAGTCTAAAATTAAAATAACATCTCCCACGAACTCAATGTCAACTCCAACGCTGTTTCCAACAGTGAGCTTTGATTCATCCTGATTTGGCGTCCTTCGGTTTATGAATCCCTGAATGGTAAATGCAACATGATTAGTTGCACCACTATCTAGCCACTAGGAATTGGTTGGAACTTTAGATAGATTGGATTCATAAACAAATGCCAAAGAATCATTACCTTTAGGCTCTCTCTTATTTCTCTTAGACAGCCAAGCCTTAAATTTGTTGCAACGTCTCTTCACGTGTCCTCTCTCCCTACAAAAGTAGCAAAGAACACCATCCTTCTTGATGATTGCCTTCTTAGGACCCAAAGTGTTAGAAGGACTTGCTCCTTCAGAATTTCCTTTATTGTTGGAAGGACCAGCAACTTCTGAATTGCCTTTATGGGTATAAGTTTTCACCTTCTTACCCTTGTCACTAGCAGAATTAGAAGCATAAAGAGCAATATGTCCTTTATCTTTCTTCAATTTCTCTTCCTCTCGCCACCAACCTTGCAATCAGGTCATTAACAGACCAGGTTTCATCTTGGGAACTATAATTGGTCTTAATAATCCCAAAATCAGGAGGAAGAGTATTTAGAGCTTGATGGACAATGCAAGCAGTAGGAATTTCAACATTTAGGGCTTGAAGCTTTGTTTGCAAATCAACCATCCTCAGAACATAATCTCTGACTCCACTAGAACCATCATACTTCATAGTAAAAAGTGTTTGCATATGTGTCCCTATCTCGATTAGGCGACACACGGTTTCTAGCCATCAAAGCTTCCATCATTTGCCTAGCATTGCAGTCTGCAGGCAAACCACTTTTCAAGTGTTCCTGAATGGAACGCTTCATAGACAGCAAGCAAATTCTATTGCTCTTTTCCCATGCAGCAAAATTTGCTTTTTGAGCCTCTGTACTCTCGGCAGTCAAAACTGCCGGCCGATCAGTAGTAAGAGCTATATGAACATCTGCCATCTCCATAGCAAACAGAAAATCCTCTCTCCATCTCTTAAAATTCTAACCAGCAAGAACCTCAATGGTGACGGAGTTACCATTTACAGAAAATGTGACTGAAAGACAAGCAGTATATATAATTAGCATCATGTGAGTATTGTGTAACTTGACGCACAAGTACACATCCAGAAAGTTACATGCAAAATCACATAATCACCTTTGGGCAGAATACATGACAAGCAGTATATACACTCCCCACATGATAAGGGTTATGAGAATATATTCCAATCTTCGTAAATTCATCACTTTTGGACATATGAACCATTAGGATCGGTCACTCCTCCACCACACTATCATGTATCCCTCTTTGAACTAATACACAATTACCTCCTTTGGGAGTATAATTATGCATTAGACCAGGAGACATCCCAATTAAATATATAAGATCGAAATTTCTCAAATTCAACCAAGTGTGCCACTTTGTCGATCACAACTCAATTGAATCCTTGAAACTCTCTCATACTAGGGATATAAAATTTTCATCTCACATAAATCATATACATGTGATTTAACTTTAGTGATAGGGGCATTATATCATTCAAATCACAAGCCATGCTAATTACATTGCCTCATTCATTAATAAAAATAAATTTTATCATATATTATTAATGAATAACACTCATAAAGTTCATGTGATAACATACCTGTATCCCAGCACTTGTATTTTCAAAATCACAAGAAAAATACGCAGAAAATACACTAAAAAACACGTATTTAGGATACCGTATGTATTTTCACATCTATAAGATAATCAAAAATATAAAATAAATATACCATGACGTAGGAAATAACCATACGAGTCCATCGCCGCCGGCCACGCGCGAATCGGAGCCTCCACGCGCCCGCATGCGCCGCCTGAGTGCGCGGCGCGTGGAGCCCACGCGCGGGCGTCAAAAACCGGTCAAAACCAGTCCGACTGGTGGCGGTCCGACCTTCTGGTCCAACCGCCCGGTCCGGTCAACAGTTGATCGGGTCGGGTCGGCATTCGGGTCGGGTCGGGTCGGGTCGGGTCGGATCCGCCCGAATCCGAGTCTGGGTCGATGACGTCATCGTGACGTCAGCGCGTTCGGAATCCGAATTCGGGTCACTGATGTCATCGTGACGTCAGCTCTTGCGTGCGCCGCACGCGCGAGCAGCGCCCTGCGCATGGGAAGGCGTGAGGGCACGTGGGCGCGCGCCTTCGACGCCCAGCGGCGCGTGGCCGCACGTGGGGGCACGTGGGGACTCCCCCGGCGACGCGCCGCCCACGGTTTTTCTCGCCTCGTCGAGCCCAGTCCGAATTTGTGATTTAATTTTATTTTTATTTAAACAAAAAGTCTCGAAAATCACAAATTATGGCAAGATCCGTACTAATTAGGGTTAATTCGTACAAATTAGGGCAAAATCAATTGTGTTCGTGTTCTAGGGTTATGGAGGCTCTAATACCACATGTTAGACGCAAATTGCGTAAACCCCAAGATCTCCATAACTAGAACAAGCACACGCATGATTGAGTAGAAAGAATTGACGGACTTGTTTTGGGATCCATTGTTCTTGAAGCGGAAGCGGAAACACAATGTTCCACGCGCAAGTCCTTCTCCTCTATTGCCCTCCGTATCACTGGCTCAATGAGGCGGCCCCCCTCACGTGCAGTGTTAGGTAAACGCCCCTTAGGTGAGGATACATGTGAGAATTAGGGTTAGAGGAGAGACTTGAGCACTATTTATAGAGTTTCCAGCTAGTCCCCCTTATTACGGGCTAGGCTCAACTCGGCCCACACTAGCCAGCCCATATTAGACTAATTAAGAAACCTTCTATCTCATCTTAGACCAACCCCCGTAAAACGATAAACGTTAAACGGTAAATTACAATATCAATTAATGTAGTCCACAATTAGAAAAACTCTTACATTTCACCGCCACCTCCGCTGCTAAAAGGAACATGAGGGTGTGGGGGGCCAAGTGAGTCACATGAGGTCATGACTCTCGCTAGTCTCGCCGCTTGCTGGCAATGTCCGCCATGACCTCACTACTATCGTCACTTTGGCGATGCGGGCTGTGGCCCTCGTTCAAATCTGTAGCGAGGGGAGTGACCCTCGGCCATTCTTGAAGGTCGGTGGCCCTAGCTACTGCCTGCACATTGAAGAAGATCGAAGAGGGCAGTGGTGCTCGACCATGAGGTGATGGACATCGTGAAGCTTGGGGACTCGGGAAGGCGCGTGTTTGTAGATAGCTTGTCGAAGAAGAAACCATTCGTTCAATTTCAGGCAAAACTAAAAGGAGACTGCTCGACTTCTTCAATTTTGTGATTAATTTCTTTAAGGGAGATTGATTTCGTCTAATTTTGAGCAAAAATGATGCGTTTCTCCATGATGCAGCTCAAGAAAGAAGCGCATGTGCGAGAACAGCATGCGATGGTCAAACGAGGAGAAATGCATTGCATGAAGCACGTTCCATGAAGAGAAACAGCACACGATTATATGCCAGCTTTTGCCCAAAGGACCTTTTGATAAAGGTCAAGCAAACATAGTGTAAACATCAATAGCATTCCACTTCTTGTTGAGTAAATAAGTTTTGCGGAAACACTACAAGATTAAGATCGTGGAGATGGTTCCACAATAAGCACGCGCGCTCATTACGAAAAGGGATCATCTGTAAGAGTTTTCCTAATATTAACTATATTAATTGATATTGTAATTTACCGTTTTACGGGATTGGTCTAAGGTGAGATAAAATGTTTCTTAATTATTTTAATATGGGCTTAGCTAGTGTGAGCCGAGTTGAGCCTAACCCGTAATGAGAGGGCATTGTTGGAAACTCTATAAATAGTGTTCAAGTCTCTCATTTAACCCTAATTTTCTCACGAGTATCCTCACATAAGAAGCGTTAACCTAGCACTAAAGGGTGAGGGGGCCGTCCCATTGAGCCAGTGATATAGAGGACAATAGGGAAGAAGGACTTGCGCGTGGATATCGCTTTTCACTTTCGCATCAAGAACGATGAATCCCAAAACATGTGCGTTAACATTTCTACTCGATCATCTATGCTCTTGTTCTAGTAATGGAGATCTTCAGATTGCACGTTTTGCATCCTACATGTGGTATTAGAGCAATTATAATTTAGAACATGAAAGTATATAATTTTTACCATAATTTTGAGATTTTCGTGATTTTTTGTTCAATAAAAATCAAATTAAATTACAAATTCTGATTGGGCTCATCGAGACAAGCAAGACCATGGGCGGTGCGTCGCCGAGGGAGGCCCCACGCGCCGCCAAGATGTCAAGCACGCACCTCACACACAGCCACCCGCCCTCCACCCTCCCACGCACGGAGGCTGACGTCAACAACCGACCCGACCCGACTTGTGACTCGTTGACCCTGACCTAACCTGGTCAACCGTGGATCGGACTGGATAGTCGAGCCGGGAACCGGTCCAGACCGCTATCAGTCGGACCGGATTTGTTGGATTAGTTTGTCCGCACGAGAACTCCACGCGCCGCGCACTCAAGCGGCACGTGCGGGCGTGTGGAGAGTCAGTTTGGCGCATGGTTGGCGGCAGTTAGATTCGTATGATCATCCTCTATGTTGTGGTGTATTTATTTTATATGTTTGATGATTTTATGGATGTGAAAATACATACAGAACCCTAAATACATGTATTTTTAGTGTATTTTTCTTATAATTTTCTGTGATTTTGGAAATTCTGGTGTTGGGTTACTGGTATGTTATTACAAAAGTGTGATTCATTAATAATATGCAATAAAGTTTATTTTTTATTAACGAATAAAGCGGTGTAATTAGCATGATATGTGATTTTAGTGATTTACTTCCCTTATCACTAAAGTTAAAATCACATGTATATGGTGTATGTGAGAAATAAAACGCATATCCCCGGTATGAGAGAGTTTCAAGGATTCAATTGAGTTGTGACCCAAAGTGACGCACTTGATTGGGTTTGAAAAATATCGGTCTCGTATAATGATTGTGATGTTTTCTGGTCTAATACATAGTCATACTCCCAAATGAGGTGATTATGTATTAGTTTATGAAAGGATACATGATGGTGTGGTAGAGGAGTGACTGATTATAGTGGTTCATATACCCAAATGTGATGAATTCACGAAGGTTAGAATATATTCTCATAATCGCTATTATGCGAAGAGTGTACAATTGCATATCATGTATTCTGCCTAAAGGTGATTATATGATTTTGCATGTAACTCTCTAGATGCGTACTTGTATGTCAAGTTACACAGTACTCATATGATGCTAATTATATACATTACTTGTTTTTCAGTCACATTTCCTGTAATTAATAACTCCACTATTATTAAGGTTTTTATTGGTTTAAATTTTAAGTAGTGGAAATAGGATATTCTATTTGGGAAAAGAACAATAGAATTGGCTTATTGTTAATGAAGTTTTTATTTAGGAATATTTGAAAAGTGGTTTACCAACTGACTGCACTGTTAAAAGATGATGGAAGCCTTAGTAGCTTAAAATCATGTCTTGTCTAATACCGAAATTAGGATACATCTGCAAAGACTTTTTAATATAATGATATATATATATATATATATATATATATATATATATATATATATATATATATATATATACGTCTCATATACAGTTGAAAAGATTGTTTCCAAAAGTTTTCTGTCTAAAGAATAATCTCACACATGTCTAAAGAAAGAGTAGAAAAGTTGACAATGTTGATATTATATCTACTCTTAACGGTTACCTAAAGACTTCTATAGATTATTGTGGAAGTAAAATATATGCAGAAATACCACCGATCGTTGCAGCGTAGAGGGTAGATAAGGTTCTCCCTGGTGGAGGCCAAGGTTCGAAGCCCCTGCGAAGTAGGGAGGCTGAAGCGCTGTGTGGTGATTTACGCGTGTCGCCGAAGTGGTGGTTTCCTTGCTATCGACATCTGGGGGTTTACGTGACGGTTGCCGGCCAAAGCGGTTCCCCTAGCACAAAATATATATATGCAGAAATTTTATTTCAACAAAGTCATTGATGACTATTCTTCTGTACTTAATTAAGAAAAGTTAGAATTAGTTTTAAAGGTTGTCGGACTTAATAGTGACAATGAATATTTTGGTAAGTAACCATCTGCCGCAGTGGCTCCGCTGGATAAGGTCATGTTGATCATTGCCCTCAAGGTGAGGGGTTCGAAACCCAGTGGAGGCACTTGGTGCCTTAATCGCTTGCACGGGGTGGTGGTTCTCTCGTGCGGCCCTAGGGTTTGCCCACCGACTGCCGTATGTACGGGGTTCCCTGAGTTATCAATAAAAAAAAACAAATATTTTGGTAAGTATGACAATGCAGAATAACTTAAAATATCATTTGTCAAATACCTAGTAAATTCTGGAGTGGTAACTTAATTACTATGCCTGAATACAGTCTTTTGTGGGTTGATATTTTGAAAGCAACTCTTTTCACATACAAAAAGGTATTTCTTACCAAAATTGTTCCCTAAACTTTTTTTGAGTTATGGACTAAACTTAACTCAAACCATATTAAAATTTAGAGGTGTTATACAGACAATAAAAGTTTCTAGAGTTCGATGTAGTTGTAAAGAATAGCTACTCTCAAACTATTAAGAATAATAGTACGATGGATATCATTATGTCTTTGTCTTTATCTATACAGACAATTGTGGAATCTCCTGTACCATAGACTAAACTTGTTGAGGTTCAAGATACTATTATTGATATAATTTGTGATGAAATTTCTCAAATCTCTCAAGTGTATAATGAAGTTGTTGTAGTTTTACTCAAGAGATCCGTTAGGGAAAGACGATCAATTATACCATAAAATTATATAGTCTATTTGTGAGAGCATGACTACAATATCCACTACATGGTTGACTTAGCGATTTATATAAATGTTGTTTCTTATTTTCAATCAAGTATGTGATGCTATAAAAGGCGATATGCAATCTATGAAATATTATAGTGTTTGGAAACTTAGGGCCTACATGGTAACATTTATGTTCCTCCCGATTTCTGTTCTTTTGTTCCTCGGAACCAAAAAAAAAAAAAAAAAAACATAAATCCGTTTGGTAATGCCAACTTGTTTTTCTATTCCTCAGAATAAAAAGGTAGCTCGAGAATAGATTTTGAGTATAAACAAGAAAAAAAAAAGCTTCTTGTTCCCGGAAACAATTTCTAAAAATAAGTCAATTTTCTTTTTTATTTTTCTTTTGTTCCTCTCTCTTATCGTGGCCACCTCCAACCACCTGGAGCCATCGCTGACTGCCGCCCGCCACTGGCCGCCGCCAACCGCCGCTGCTGCTGCTGTCGACCGTCGCCGATCGCCGACCGCCAACCGCCGGGCAATGGTGGCTGGCGATCAACGATCCGTGAGCAAGAATAAAAAAATAAATAAATACAAAAAAGAAATTATTTCGTATCAAACGCATTTATATTTTTTTTTTGGTAACGCCAAATGTATTTATATTCTTTCTTTATTTCAAGTAGAAATTTTGTATAGTTATCAAACACTTTATTTTACTCAGAAACTTTTCCTCGGAGAAGAAATAGAAAAGAACTATTTCTGAAAAGAAATTGTACCTCAGTCAAGAAGCTTACAGGATTTCAAAAAAAAATTTTGGAGTTTAAAGTTAAACTAGTATCTAAAGTTTTCACTCTGAAAGAGGGGTGGACAATGAAGAAATATATATTTTTAGAAATTCTTTCAGAGTGAACATAGCATTAATAGCTTATATTTTGATATAGAGTTACGCCAAATAGATACTATTTTTTCAAATGGACATGTTGATAACAAAATGTATATAGTGCAACCGGAGGATTTTGCAGCAAATATTTCAAGTAAGCTTGTGTGTAGGCTGAAAAGTCTTATTCATAGTTTTAACTAAGTTTCCAAACAATATTATTAAAGTTTTATAGTGTTGTTATTTTGTTCAATTAGGAACAAAGTAATATATATATATATATATATACTGCAAGGTCAATGGAAGGAAATTTATTTTTTTTATAGTCTATGTACGTGATATTTTGCTTACAAATAGTGACCTTGAGGCATCTTTTGTCTTTTGCACTGAGATCTGTAAGGATTATTCTCGCCATATATATAGGATATATCTTAGAGGACATTTGTTGGAAATTTTCAATATACATCATTGCAAGCCAGGAATTGCTCCTATCATTAAGGGTGATAAATCGAATCTATTACATTGTTCTTATTTAGATATTAAGAAAATCTAGTTAAATGGTGTGTCTTATGTCAGTGCACTTAAAAGTATAATGTATGTTCAAATTTGCACTAGACTAAATATCGTCTTTGCAACAAGCTTTCTAGGCAGATATCAATCAAATCCATGACGCAATCACTGGTTTCTACCAAAAAAGTTTTAAGGTACTTAAATAGGACAATAGATTATATGCTAATTTACAGACATGTTCAATTTTTTTTTTTCTGACCCGGGAACCCCCGTATAGTTGGCAGCCGGCGAGGTAAACCCGGGGTGACGTTAGCGGATGACCCACCACCTCGACGTCACACTTAAGACACCAGATGGCCTGCCAGCCTCCCTTCAACACAAGTTGAAGGAACTTCGAACTCTGGATCTCCCGTTGGAGGTTTGGAGCCTACCCAACAGAGCCACCACAGCCGGTGGTGACATGTTCAATTCTTGCAGCTAATAGATTATATAAATGTAAACTTTACTGGTTGTTAGGATGACATGATATCAATAACAGAATACATATCTATGTTAGTAGGAAGTGCCGTAAAGAAAGTTCTGTGTATTTTTTTTTTTATAACTCAGGGAACCCCGTAAGCTGACAGTCAGCGAGCAAACCCTGGGAAAACGACTGCAGGACTCACCACCACAGTATTCTAGGTAAGAATCCCTAACGACGCCTCTGGGATTCGAACTCCTCCCCTTCGTGAGGGGGAGAGAGCCCAAGCCAGCTGCGCCACTACGAGCGGTGGTAAAGAAAGTTCTATGTCATTTTCTACTATGTAAGCAGAGTTAGTAACATTCTTTTAGGCTGCTACTTAGGCTATTAGGCTCCGGAATCTCATTAAGGAGTTGATCATTTTTAATTTTATAGATTGACTCATACGGTTATATTAAGACAATAAATTTGTAGTATTTTTATTAACAATAAATGTCTCAAGGGATTTAAATATATGGCGGTCAAATTTTTTGTCATAAAGAAACGGTATTGAAATGTGACGTTATAATATAACATATTTTCACAAATGATATAGTAGCAGATCCATTAACTAAATGACTTCGTTCTTCTGTTCTTGAACGACATGTTATTAATATGAGCTTAAGAATATCATGAGATGCTGTTATTTAGTGAAAGCTATTTTAGCTTTACTCTAATAAAATTTACTTTTGTATTCGTTACACTTAGTAACAGTTTGATATATATCAATTTTTGCATTCAATAAAATATTTTTGAATGTGTTATTATTATATTGAATACATATTGATAAAAGTTTCAAGGTATTGTATAAATCCTAAGTGAAGGCTATGAGCATATGGTTATTAGCCTTATGCATATGTCTTGTTATACATAAAGAAATGTTAACAATAAAGACAAGACATATATGGGTTCATTGGAACCATAAAAATATTTTCAAGTGGCACAAGTTTTTTGTGACACTTAAGGTAAGAGGATGGTGACTGACAAATGGGATCTCTCTATGAGAGATGTTATCCATTTTCTACACTATCATATTGAATCAATATCAATAAAGTCGAAAACATTTGTGACTATGGAAAGCTCTATGTATATACATGCAATTACCGGCATGATTCGGTGTTTGAGACTTTATAAGATGGGATTGACTATTAAGAATTATCTCTAGACCAATGTGCGCACATACAATACAATTTCAATTAATATAGTTTAAGTCGAAGAATATAAGAGTTTTCCTAATGTTGATTACATTAATTAATATTGTAATTTACCGTTTTATGGGGTTGGTCTAAGGTAAGATAGAATGTTTCTTAATTAGTCTAATATGGGCTTGATTAATGTAAGCCAAGTTGAGCCTAACCCGTAATGAAATGGCCTGGTTAGAAACTCTATAAATAGTGCTCAGGTCTCTCATCTAATCCTAATTTTCTCACAAGTATCCTCATATAAGGAGCGTTAACCTAACGTTAAAGGGTGATGGGCCGTCTCATTGAGCTAGTGATACAGAAGACAATAGAGGAAAAGAACTTGTGCATGGATCATCGCTTTTCGCTTCCTCATCAAGAATGATGGATCCCAAAATAGGTGCATTAACCTTTCTACTCGATCATCTATGCTCTTATTATGGTTACAGAAATCTTAGGATTGCATGTTTTGCCTCCTACATCATAATCATAAATTGTTACTGATGGATTGACAATGTACAAGATAATCACTTCATCTTTCTAAATGCACGCTTTCCACAACCATGCGACACCGATTATTGAAATTAAATCGTTGATATCAGTGGAGATTCTCATTGGTTTTACCACCATATATGACACGTCCTATTAGTTGGTTCCAAGAATTTGTTTTCTATCTTGTTTCGAACCCCTTTCTGTTAGATTTTTTGTTTTGGAGCTCTAAATAAGACAAATGCCGATGGCATTTTGGCTCTGTTTGTTTCGCGAAAAATAATTTCTGAGAAAATATTTTTCAAATTTTCCAACATTCGTTTCATGAAAAATGAATTCATTGGGAAAAATGTATTCCATGAAAGGAAAAAAGTCTTCTAAATTAAAGAAAAATGTATTCCACTTTTGAAAAGTGAAAAATATTTTCCTCACTTGATCTTTCTCATCTCACACCTTTACAAATCCTCACTTCCCCTTCCCCTTTCTTTTTCTTCTTTTCTTTTTTTGTTAGAACTATTTTTTTATTTTTTTTATTTTCTAGTTCTAATTATTTTTAATTTCCTTTTTCTTTTCTTTGTTTCCCATTTTCTTCTTTTTTGGCTAGTCGTCGGCCGTTGCCAAGGAAACCTCGAGCTCGTCAATCTTAAGCTCGCACTCTGCATTCATGCTTATCATTTTCTTTATTTATTCTACCCTACAATTGTAGATTACTCAAGCAAAGGGCTCTACATGCTTTACTTCTTTTTTCTTTTGTTTATTAGAACACAAAAGACGCAGGGGGAACCGCCCGTCTGGGTGGTGTTACTAGCGGCGAGCTTCTCCCCCTAACGCAAGGGGAGGAGTTTGATTCTCAGGTGTCGCATTTGGGTGTCTTACCCGAGGGCATGTTGTCACGCCCCGATCCTCCGAGCACGCGAACATCCCACTCTGGTCTATACAATTGCGACTTCCCAGGACGAGTCGCCGACCCATTCAATTTTTATTGCACATGCGGAAGCGAAACAAATCCCCTGACAACAAGATACGGGATAGAAAAGCAGGAAGCAAAACCACAACATAAGACTTTCATAATTCAACAGGATTACAAACAGAAGCCGACAAAAGGGGAACTATCCCAACACCAACTAGCAGGACACGTTCACCAATACTTCAGTCTCCTCCTTTCCAGACTTAGGGCTTCGGTCCTCCACGACCGCCATCTAGGGACCTGAAATTTTGATTCCCCAAACCGGGATGAGACAAAGTCTCAGCAAGTTCAACCCCCTAAACCCCTATTAGAAAGAAAATATACTCCGGGTGGCCTAGCCACATCACACAGAGAACTTACCTCGCCTCAGTTCCTTTCTGCAGGTTAGCACAATTCAAATCACTCAATCACAGGTAGTAATAATAATTCAAACAATTGGAACGTCATCACTTTCATATAAATCACAATTGCGCTTAGCACGCATTCCAATTATTATTCACTGCCACACACGGGCATAGCCTACTCACAGTTCGGCTATCTACTGGCATATAGCCAGGCATCGCCTCCCCACCTTGGAGCGCGGCTTCGTCAGTACATCGATGGCGTTCTCGAAGGAGCATGGGCCCAGAATCAACTGCAACCCGCATCCACCGCGTGGGCATCCCATATAGGGGCAAGTCCGGCTCAACAGCCCAGGACGATTCCTCTTAATTATCACACAGCCAAAGCATACTCGGCCCCAGGACACTTTGCATTTCACTCAATGCTTCCATTTAAAATAGTGATCCCGGCCATTTTTCTTCATATTAAAAACATTCCAGAAATTACTCACGTGTGTGGGAACACGCTAATTTCGAATCAAAAAGCCAATATCTCACTTTTTCAAATCCCACTATTTAATATAATTATTAAAATCCAATTTTTGCATCAAAACCCAACACTTGGGTTTTTATGAAGGAAATCCATATTTATCACAATCAACACCCAATTTGTCACATCCATTCATCAAATTCAAATTCTAAATGCACAAAGAAGCGATCAAAGACGAAATTCTGAGAATTTAGGGTCCCAAAATAAATTTTCGAATTTATTAAATAATTAAATTTATTCCGAAAATTAATATAATAATAATATCCATATTTTTCACGATTCACGCTCAATTTATGATATCCATTCATCAATTTCACAATCCGACTACATGGCAGCGATCGGCACGACATTCTGAGCAACCGGGGTCAAAAATAATTTTTTCGTTTTTTTTTTTTAATAATATTTTTAATAATTTCGGAATATGATTTATTATTAAATAATCCAACAATTTCGAAACATTTATTTAAATCATAAATAAATCCCTTTAAGTCACATCTAGGTTTATTTTAAAAATAAACCTACTTAACCATTAAACTAAACATGTTTAACTTTAATTAAACAACTTAATCTAATCCATATTTAAATAAACTAATCTACCAATCTAATCTTACTTAACTTAGACTAAGCACACTTAGGACATCATTAAACATCTAATCAAGATTTAGTGAGTTAAACTCACCGGATTAGCGAGCCGAGCGGACCAAAACGACGGGGACGACGCGAGGATCGACTTTCCTCAAAGCGGGCCGAGCATCCGGGCTCGGGAAGGCGGCCAAAATGGGCCAAATATGGGCTGAGAAACCCATTTTTTCCAGCTTCTGGTTGCGGCCGAGAAGGGGCTGATCGGCGGCGGTTTGGGCGCGGAACCGGCGGAGAAGCGGCGGCTGCAGCTCGGCGGTCGCTCGGACGGGCGAGGCGGCGGCCAGGCGGGCCTCACGGTGGCCGGAGATGGGCTGGACAACTCCGGCTAAGCTTCCTCAGATCTGGAATGGCTGCTGGACAAGAGGGAGGCGGAGGCGCGCGGCAGCAACGGCGCGCAAGGGCGGCGACAGGCGGCGGCAGAAGCTCCTCCGGCGGCGTGCGGCTTCGGACGGGGCTGCTCTGGCATCTTCGGATCTGCTGGGCTTTCAAAGAAGAAGAAGAAGAAGATGGAGATGCGAGCGGGTGGGGCGAGCGGCGAGGCACACGGGCGGCGCGGGGGCAGACGCACGGCGGCGGTGGCGGCGAGCGGACGGGCAGAGGCGTGAGGTCCGGCGGCTTCTCCGGCTTCGCTGGTTGCTGGATTTCAAACAGCAAGAAGAAATCGGGGAGAGAGGGAGCCGACGGGAGGAGGAAGAAGAGAGGGAGGAGAGAGACATTTCCTTTTCTTTTCCCTTTTTCTTTTTCTCTTTTTCCCTCATCCAATCAAGGTGGCCCACCATGACCTAGGATGACCTCACAATCCACTCACCCAATCCCCCACAACCTCTTCCAATGGGTTCACTTGCAATTTCCGCCGGGGTCCAATTCTTGTACATTCAATTTCTTCAATTCTCATCAATTCTCTTCCAATTGAATCAAATTGAAGTCCATAAAATTAATCCAGTGTCACCACATTTCAATTTACATCTTCACTTGACTATATAATCAATTTAAGTCCCAAAAGTACGACCAAAAGCGGGCCTACTAATTTCTCGAGCCAAATTAGCCATTTTCTGATTCAATTTGCCAAAGAACTCTGATTGCAAGAAAAATCTTCCAAAGATGATTCAATGATCCTGAAATGATTTGTGACACCCCCAGACTTCCAATTTCTGAATTCGATCTCAATTCCACGGTTAATTTCACTTTGGCACGATACTAGCGCGGCCCAACCTACCGGGTAGCCTTTAGAAATTTTCATGCATTTGACCTATGGTTGATCATCTCAAGCCACAATGTACATCTTTGAAACATTGGCGACTTTCGGTTGTCTCGGTAATCTCAAGGTTTCAAATACAAACACAGGGTACCCAATCGATAGAAAAGTCGGCCCAGTGTCGATCGATAAGAATTGTGTGATCTAGTGGAATCACCCACACCTGATCACATGCCTCTGTCGAGTCGATCTATCTCCGATCTCTAATCGATTTTAATCGTGCCGTAATGACCCTTGCAGATTAGCTCGGTCGAAAGGTCGCTTCCTCGGTCAAATTCTCGAGTCCGATGCATTAGAAACTCTTAACAGCTTCACCCGATAGATTAGTTTTCATATGAGTGGCCGACTCAAGGAAAATAACTATATGCGTGCCAACGAAATGCCCGTCTCAATTTATTGAAAATATAATTGGAAAATCGGGATGTCACACATGTGGTAGTGGTTTCCACGTGTCCTCCCTAGTGTTTGCCCCGCCGCGCTGTCGACGTACGAGGTTTCCTGGGTCACCAAAAAAAAAAAAAAAGACGCAAGGGGAGAAGAGGCCACTCAACTGGAAGATTCTCATGATGGCTATACATGCTTTACTTCTTTTCTCTTTTGCTTATTTTAAAAATCCATACAAACATTTTTTAGAGTAGATGAGCGTTTGGTGACAATGGGAGAACAAAGATATGAAGTAAGTTTGTCTGGTAAAGGCAAGTTCATATTTGATGGATTTATAGGTCGGTAAGTGATGTATGCCTAAGTGATGAAGTCTTAGAAAATATTTTCCTTACCGAACATCAGAAAATATCTTCCGAAACATTTTCATGTTTTAGTCAAACACCAAAAAATATTGTTATTTTCCTGAAAAATGACTTCTTGGAAAATATTTTCCAAAAATGACTCATTTTCCACGAAACGAACGGAACCTTTGTGAACAACCAGCACACACCCAAATTTGAATTTGCCTACATCGGGGAATCTAGGTGGGGTTCTTGTTCTCTTTCAATACAATATTTTCGATGAATCTGTCCACGGGGCATGAATATGAAGGTCAGAACTTTGACACTAACGTGGCTTTCATTCTAGATATCGTTTTTAACACTAAGCCTTAGCAATTATCTTAAAAGAAATAGGACCCTTTTCCTATAGGGCGTTAAAAAAGAATATATTCCATTTGCTTTTAGAATATAAATTACAAACCCTAATCCTTATGTCAGTCTTGACATCTCGTCATTGCACACCTCACGAATTTGATCGATTTCGGAGTAGTTGCTCGTAACGCGCAAGGCATGGGAATGAAGACTACGAGCCAATCTTTGTTTAAATTCCACAAATGGAAACTGAGTCATCACGCGCTTGAAACAAATGAAATTGTGCAGTGCGTGCCGTGCGTTTATTTATTTGAAAACTAAAGGCAAGTTGAATGATTAACTCTCTTTTTTTTCAGCCAACTTGGAGCATGAGAAACCCCATATAAGCAGCTCCTATCTGTCTTCTCTCCTCACCAAATCAACTTGAGCGTTCAATTTCGATAGTTGAACAATGAAGTACCTTGTGGCCCTCCTTCTAGCTCTTCCAATTGTCATAAGCATCGCTCTCTTTTCATCTCCTTCACATGCCATCTCCTCATGCAATGGCCCTTGTCATACCCTAGATGATTGCACCGGACAATTAATATGTGTCAACGGAAGGTGCCACGATGACCCCGACGTAGGCACGCATACATGTCCCAGTACTCCATCACCGTCTGGTGGAGGATGTCAACCGTCGGGCACTATGAACTGCCATGGCAAGTCCTTCCCTAGATACCGTTGCTCCCCCCCCAGCAACGTCTTCTACTCGAGCGACCTTGACGAACAATGATTTCAGCGAAGGCGGCGATGGTGGGGGCCCATCGGAGTGTGACGATAGCTACCACAAAAACTCAGAATTGATCGTTGCACTATCGACCGGGTGGTATGCTGGTGGGTCTCGGTGTGGGAGTAGGATCAGAATTACATCCACAAAGACTGGGAGGAGTGCGATAGCCAAGGTGGTTGACGAGTGTGACTCTATGAATGGGTGTGATGGTGAACACGCCGATCAGCCACCGTGTAAGAACAACATCGTCGACGGTTCAAATGCGGTGTGGCATGCTTTGGGTCTGGACATAGAAGTAGGTGAAGAGGATGTTACATGGTCCATGGCATAGGAATTCATGTGTTTTCCCTCCTCAGAGATGATCAAATTAAGGCTAAATAAGATCTCGGGGTTAATGGATGTTGACTGTGTGCTATATGTAGTTCATATATGCAAAATAACTTGCCAGGGCGACAAGACTTTAAGGAAATGCTTGTGAGAGAAGATAATATGCAGTCCGTTGAGACAATAATAATATTAATAAGACATAGTGGTATTACTGTGCTTGTACTTTTAAGATGTCATACTCTCTTGAGTTTATATATTTAAGGTAGAAGTACCCAAGATCCTCGAATTATTGCAACGTTCAATCAAGTCTTTTAATTTTTTTATGCAATGAAATCTCTAAATTATGTACTTTTTTTGTTCAAGTTGGTGATGCTTCCGTTAAACGTATAAATGGAGATGCCGACATGGCCATTAAATACTGACGTGCTACATTGCGTGGCATCTTATATGGCAATTATAGTATAAGAAAATATTTTTTAAAGTTTAGAAAACATTAAAATTTGAAGAACAAATAAGAATCTGAAAAGAGAAAAAATAAAAACCAAGACAAAGGGGAAGGGAGGGACATGTAGCTGCTGTTGAGGCGGAGGTGGTGTTGCCACCACCCTTGCATCGATAAGGGGCCGGCGCTCTGGCCGGACTCCGTGACGGACTCCGGCGAAGTTGACGTGGCCCTCGCCAGCACCTTCGCTACTGAAAAAGCAACGCAATATTGTGTTGCGCAAGTGAGTCGAGCGAGGTCGCAACTCTCGCTAGCCTCACCATTTGCCGGCGATGTTCACCTTGACTTTGTTACTATCGCCACTCTAGCAATGAGGATCGTGACCCCTGCTCAAATCTGCGGCAAAGGAGGGTCCGTGGCCCTTGCGGTGCCCGCAACATTAAAATAGCCGACGGGCATCGCAAAGCTCCGAAACTCTCGGAGAGGCGCATATTTGTGTACAATTTATTGAAGAAGAATCCATAAATGAAAAGTTAAGAGGTGAGCAAAGAATTTATTTGTTTAGGGAAAAGTACAAAAAAAGTCTTCAACCTATTACATTGATGCAAATTCAGTCATAAGCCTTTCAATTGGACTAATTTAGTCATAATTCTTTTTACATTGACACAAATTGAGTTCATCCGGCCAAACTAGATCGGAAATTATTGACGTGGATATCGACAATCCTACATGACACATTAAAAAAGACCATAGAGGACAACAATGCTCAGCCACGAGCCGGTGGACATCGTAAAGCTCCGAGACTTGGAGAGGAGCATATTAATGTACAATTAGTTGAAGAAGAATCCACAAATGAAGAGTTCAGAGGTGAGCGAAGAATTTATTTATTTATTTAGTTTCAGGCAAAATTAAGAGGACAACACTCCATTTCTCAAGAAAAAGGTCACTCACAAGTGTTATAAATTTCGTACGGTGCCAATTTGTATGTTACAACTTTTTTTTTTTTTATCACTCAAGTGTCATATCTTATGAGTTGCTCTCACTTGAATGCTATAGCTTTTTTCTCCAATCACTTAAGTGTCATATAATTTTTTAATTGATTATTTGAACGTCATAATCTTTTTAAAATGTTCACGGCAAGTATTATGTTATGTCATATTTCTAACACTTGAATGAGCGTTATGGAACTTAAGTGATCATTTAAAAGTTATAAAAATCGAATGATCAATTGAAAGTTATAGTACCAAAGAGAGGGGTTTATGAAAGTTAAAGCATTTAAGTGGTCAAAAAAAAAAAGTGACAGCTCTTAAGTGTACGTCATACAAAAGTTATGATACTTATAATGTCCTTATCCATCATTTCTCCAATTCCATAACTATATTTCTTTAAGGTAGATAGATTTTTGTTAGAATATGTCTCATATTTAAGCCTGTAAGTGAAAATACGAACGTCCATAAAAAATTTTCTGCTCCTGATACAATCTCTATCCAATGGACATCTTAATTTCCAACTCTTCCTAGGAATTACATTTTCGAACGTCTTTGAGCTGATTAAATCTTGCCGGTAACATTTGTCATATCAAGAAATTGTTTTCCAAGAAATTGTAAACAATAAACGCTATGTGAATCGTTGATTGTAATTGAGGTGTTGAAGGCTATGAAGCACTAAAACTAAAAGTGTTTAGGTGACTTGAGTGTGATTATAATCCCCGTCATATTATTTGATCTATAATGGAGTCCTGTGCTACTCTCTTCGTTGGGCACGTCTTTTCAATCGAATTACATAAATTTTCGTGTCTAATTTGTGTGCTTGTTCTATTTATTATTGCGTTCGATTGGTTATTTTTTGCAACAATTTAGTCTAATTTCAATCAAAACTAATCGGATTGTAATGCATGAAGCATGTTACATAAAGAGAAACAACGAACGAGGATACGCCCTCTTTGCATTTTGCGTGAAGTTTGAGGACATGGACATCTACTGCTACTTTGGGGAAAAAACAATAGTAAATTAGGAAATTAAATTTTCCTTAAATTCATCTCGCCCCATCTGTATTTTCTTTTCTTCTCTGCAATCCTTATTTTAATCAATGATTCTTCGTGCACATGTCCTGATGGCACAGCGGATACGACATAGGCTCGGTAAGGAATTTTTTAGTGGGAATTTAGTACGTGCAGAACTATCCTTTTCGGTTAGGGGTGATAAGTTTTGTGAAAATATTTCATGATAAAAATTTCCTAAACCTACTGCACTTTTTTATCAATTTAATTCTTAACGTTTTAATTTTTTCAATTAAATCCCTCCGATCAATTTTGGACGAAAATTGCTCACGCAAATAATGACTGCTCTATATGGCACAACTAATGTTTTTTTTTTTTTTTGATGACCTAGGAAACCCCGAAAGCCGACAGCCGATGGGAAGAACCTAGGACTGACGCAAGCTGGTCACCACACTCATGCCAGCGGTTAAGTCACCAAGTAATGCCACTGAGATTTGAACTTGGCACGGGAGGCACAAAGCTCAAGCTAACTACGCCACCACAGTGGGTGGTATGGCACAACTAATATTGATGTAGATAATTTTTAATAATTTTTAATATTTTAAAATATTTTATTTTTTCATTTACATTTTTTTTCTAACCCTAGGCCAACGAGAATGCTGGCCGGCCCTTGCTTATTCTAGGTGAAGTGAGGGCGTTACAACCTTTGCTTGGTTCTGTGTGAGGGCCCAACTACCTAATCTTTGGCTAGCGAGATCCTGGGTTAGAACTAAAAAAAGAAAAAGGAAAAATGTAAAAAAAATCAAAATAAAAAATTTTAAAAAATTAATGTATTATTAAAATTTATTTATGTCAACGTTGGTCATCCTACGTAGTCATACCACATAGGACAACTAGTATTGCGTCAACTATTGTTAGTCAAAATTGATCGAACATACTCAATTAGCAAAATATGAAGATGCTTAAGATTCAATTGACAAAATTAAAAGGTTTAGGACTGAATTAATAAAAGTGCAATAGAAATAGGACTTTTGGGATGATTTTACCGGATCATTTAGAAAGTTTCACAAGGGCTTTACCAACATAACGGTATTTGGGTTACTATAAGAATAACAGCTTATTGTGAATCATAAATTCTTTAAAAAAAAATCTTTAATCTACTATGCAAATAACAATCTATCTTGGACCATAAAAAATCAAATAATAAATAATTATAAATTATTATGGGATTCATTTCTTTAAAATTTGTAACTCACAACAAACTATTATTCTTCTAATAACTCAAAAACTGTGATGCTAGCAAATCTCTTTCATAATAAACACGCACGCTAATTATAAATGGGATTAACTTCATAAACTGTGGAGCACAAAATAATCACCTTATCTTTCTAAATGGGCGCTTTTCATATCCATGCAGCACCGACCCTTGAAACTAATCATTTATACCACTGAAGCATTCGCCGATATATACTACTGTATGGTTCTTCAGGAAGTCCTTTTTCTGTCTTGTCTCAAGGCACATGCCCGCGGTATCCTTTGAACAAATGAGTACACCCCAAAAGTTGTATTTTTCTATATCTATGAGGACAGGGTAAAGTGGGATTTGAAATCCTTTAATTATCTTCAGATTGTAAAAATATATTTGGTACAACCTAAAATAAGATTTAGAATTATTGAAAAAAAATCTTTAATTTTTTTTAAAAATCCGCTACCTAAAACAAATTTGAATTTCGACAGAAAATAATATATTTGAAAATACTAGAGAATCCTTATCGTTTGAAAATGTTTAAATCTTTGATGGTCCCATCTTCAATTGACTCCTTCCTATACGTGAGACTCAAACCCTTCCGACCACATGTTTGGGAGGTCGATCTTGGAGCGCGGCGACTCTCAACCATCACAACCTGATTTGAACATTAAGGCTTAGTAATCATTTTAAAAGAGACACAACCCTAACCATGAGGCGTTTAAAACTACCCGTTTCATAAGAATACATAATCAAGAGAAATTTTCTTCTTTTTCTTTAATCAGGCATTTTGTCGTTTGCTTACGAAATCCTAATTGCGTATTTTGTAATTATTATTAAAGAACAAGAACTAAATGGACCAAAGAAATGTCCAAAATGAGATTCCGGTGAATGCAACCGACAGCACGTGAAGAGTTACGTCCAATTGGACCCAAGGTTCTTCGTGAGTTTTGATGGGGCCCTTTTGTCTTGATGGGGCCCTTTTGCTTTGATGAATCCCATCAGAGGTTCCATAAATTGGCGTTCATCGATTTTGACAAAAACGTCTAGACTTTCTTAAATATCTTCGATGGTATTTAAGCACGATGTTGTATTTTTCCCAGAATGTCTTCGCAAAATATGAATATCTTCGGCAATAGCTGGACACAGGTCCAATCACTATATGTATACGTACACAACCACACGTGATTTCGATAGCTTTTTTGTTCACTTATTTATTTACGAACAAAAGACAAATCGAACAACTTTGTTTTTAGCCAACATGGAGCGGGACTGGCTCTACATAAGCACCTCCAAGGTTTCCTCTGTCCTCACCAAATCAGCCTGAACGTTCAATTTCGAAAGTTGAATGATGAAGTACTTTGTGGCTCTCTTCCTAGCTCTTCCAATTGCCATAAGCATCACTCTCTTTTCATCTCCTTCACATGCCATCTCCTCATGCGATGGCTCTTGTCATACCCTAGATGATTGCACCGGCCGATTGATATGCATCAACGGGAGGTGCCGTGACGATCCCGACGTAGGCACGCACACGTGTCCCAATACTCCATCACTGTCCGACGGAGGATGTCGACCCTCAGGCACTGTGCATTGCCAAGGCCAGTCCTTCCCTAAATGTCGTTCCTCGCCCCCGGTAACGTCTTCCACTCGAGCGACCTTGACGAACAACGATTTCAGCGAATCCGGTGGTGGTGGCGCGTCAGAGTGTGACGGCAGATACCACAAGAATTCGCAGTTGATTGTTGCATTGTCAACCGGGTGGTACGCTGGCGGGTCTCGATGTGGGGATAGGATCAAGATAACATCCACGAAGACCGGGAGGAGCGTGATGGCCAAGGTAGTTGACGAGTGCGACTCTGTGAATGGGTGCCCTCTATGCGGGAACAACATCGTCGATGGTTCAAATGCGGTGTGGCACGCTCTGGGGCTAGACATAGAAGTGGGTGTAGAGGATGTCACGTGGTCCATTGCATAGAAACATTTGCGTTTTCCTTCCCTGGAGACGATCAAAATGAGGCCATGCGTGTATGGAGTTCAAATGTGCAAAATAAGATGTCAGCGTGATAAAACTGGCAAAGAAAGTTAGGGAAATGCTTGTGAGAGAAAATAATATGCAGAGGTTGAAATAATAATAATAATAATAATGCTAACAAGTCGTAGCAGTATTACCGCGCTTGTCCTTTAAGAGATAATATAGTCTCTTGAGTTATATACATGGGACAGATGAATTGGAGATTCCTTGTCGAGAGTATTCAATCGCATCTCTCAAATTCCTTTTGTGCAATTAAGTTTCTAAACTATATACTTTTTCTTTTTCAGATAGGTGATCTTGTCGGTAAAAATATAAAAAGGAATGCTGACGTGGCCATTAAAATACGACGTGCCACCTTACATAGCAATGAAATTACAAAAAAGTTATTAGGGGCCGGCATTTTAGGCAAAGACTTAGTGAAAGCCCCGTTAGCCCTTAATGCCACCTTCGCTGCTGAAAAAGCAATGCTATCGTCGCCCCGCCGTGGCGAGAGGACGACCCTCGCCATCAGAGCGGTGGCAGGACGGATTTGCACTTGCAGCATACGAAGTCAGAAATTGTCCTACGCCTAAAACCGATATCTAATAAGAAACGTTTTTTTATCAAAGTATTGACTCCGCTTAATACTACGATTAGTACTATAGTAATACCGTATACTTTTTATCTAGCTGTCTAGAAAGTGACTCTGGGGCTTCGGTCTAATCTTTTTCTTCAAACAAGCACGGCCGAGGTGGAGATATCAGTCCATGGCCATATTTAATAAAATGCTAGAGTACACATGTCGTGATATCCAGAGCATTCGTGTAAAGAAAAATTCATGCCGTAAATGTATTCTTATACACGCTTATATTTCCATGCAACTATGTGATAGAAGATTTCCAGATTGAAGTGGAGGCAGAAACATGATAATGCTGAAAATGATCTCTAGTCATGAAATCCAACCTGGTACCTTTGATCTTCGGAGCTGCACAAATAAGGTCACGTTTGGTAACACTTCTATTCCGAAAAACAATTTATTATATCAAAAATGGTTTTTTCTAATTCTATTCTTAGGAAAAATTTCTAAGCAAAAAAACGCGTTTAGTAACTTCCCAAAATTTTTATTTCCGAGATAAATATACATTTGGTAGGATTTTTAGATTTTTTTATTTCTTATAATTTTTAGTTCTTTTATTATATTTTTTTCTTTTTTTTTTTCTCTTTGGCTGCGGTGGCCGGCGACCAGCTAGGCGAGGTCTGGCGAGCTCGCTAGATGCCAGCTTGGCCATGGCGAGCCTCGGCCTCACCCAGGCAGTGCGAGGTCGGCCTCGCCCCAGCCTCACACTAGCTAGGGAGGCCCAGGCCGAGCCTCGCCGGTGGCTGGGAGAGCTCGGCCTCACCTAGCCACGGCGAGGCTCGTCACGAGGCTCAAGCCGATGAGCCTCATCGTGGCTTGGCATCTCCTAAGGTCAGCGATGCTCCGGCGAGGTCACTGGCCAAAAGGAAGAAGAAAAAGAAGAAAAGAAAGAGAATAAGAGAGAAGAGAAAAAAATAGATTCTAGAAATTATTCCGAAGAATAAGAAGCTACTATTTCTACTTCTCGTTTCTATTCTAAATCTATTCCAAAAAAAAAGAAATAGATTTTTTATTCACAGGAATAAAAATTTTACCAAGCTGATTTCTATTCTTTTTTCATTCCCTAGAATAAAAAAAATAGAAATAGTTGATCCGAGGAACAGAAACAAAATTTACTAAACAAAGCCTAATTTAGCCGGAAAGCATATAACCATCTCCACGTGGTCTCTTCCCACACGACAATTCCAGCATGAAGACTTCTTTCACACTGCCAGAATTTATTAAAACTTAGGGTTGAATTTCCGGCTAATTACGGCCGGTGGATTATTCGAAGTTATTTGCAACAAGTTCTATCTAACAAGTTCTTTTCCCAATTTCTAAGTCGGTTTTCAGTGGATCCATCGAGTTGCTCGTGCCGCCTGCATTCCAATTGACTTCTATGTTTAAATTCTAAGGCACCTCGCTTCTTCTTCTAGTGTTATTGCCGTGTGACGTGATGTATAGATGTAACATCTTCTCGTGTATGGGACGATATATGAGTTTCACTAACGTACCAAGTAAAAGATCTAAATGTTTTACACGGGCATCAAAGAAATTATGTGGCTGGACTTATTTGAATGGACGAAACAAGTGGAAGTCCACTTTGGGTGGGCGGAGAATGAATCCGCTGTAGTTGGGTAAACTCTAAACACGTTTAAGTTATAATCAAAAGCACGATTATGATGATAATGACCTCATCAGAGCTTCCTTTCTCAAAGGATGTCACCCTTTTCTACAAAAATGAAATATCATCATGGAGGAAAATTCATTCTAGATGTAAAGTGGTGAATTCGAACCAATTAAATGGTACATAAAATGTGCAACACACGAAATGCACTAAATTCTCGATTGATCAATTGATCAAGCCAAATTGAAATATGATCTTGATCAATTACTCGCATTGAAACGTTCCGGCAAATGTGAAGATGGTGACTCCATGATGAGTGAGGCACGAGTATATTGAGCCCTGTCTTTCATTCTTAAATTAAGGTTTTGTCAAAAGCTTGAAATTCGCTCAAAGTCGTGAGTCTTCCACGAAGTAATTTTCTTTTTTAGGCCATTGACATTTGCAATGATGCAATATTACAGAATTTTTATGGGAAATGTACCAAAAAAGTCATAAATATATTACATTTATATTAATTTGATTCTAAACATTCTTACATTGGTACCATTAAGTCCATCTAACCAATGTAAGTTGGAATTGCAGAAGTGGATGCTAGTCATTTTATATGACACGATTAGTGCTAACATCAATATTTTTAACAATATCTAACTAATTTTCTGAATTTTTTTTCTTTTTTTTTTCTTTTTATTCCTCGTGAACCTCACTAGTCACTTGGGAGGGTTACACAGAGCCAATGAAGCTGCAAAGGCTCTTGTAGATTTGGGTGAGCCCGCCTCACCCACAGCTAGTGCATTGGCCAGAATGAAAGGGAAAAAAAAATGAAGAAAAAATAAAAAATTATAAAATAAAAAATTCAAAAATTCTTAAAATGATATTAAAAATGTTAATGTTAGTGCCAAGCATGCCAAGTAAAATGACCCGCTCTTAATTTGGCCCAATCGACTGAATTTATACCAATGTGAAAATATTTACGATTAAATAGACACCATTGAAATATTTATAATTGAATTAGAGGATTCTTTTGATATTTTTTTCCCGAACTTTAATCAAGCAGAACAAATGCTCTCTTTTGGCATATATATGTATATATATAACATTGCTGCTTAAGCATAAAAGAGTTCTCAAAGGCTCGTAAAACACGTTGACTCTATCTTCTTCATCGTCTGCCTAGAGAAGTTAAATTAATATACGTGAAAGAACAATGGGAGAATATGAATAATTTGTTCGTAAAGTGACACGTCAAGTTATATCGATCTCGACATCTCTAGCATCGCTCATTAATATAAATTAGAGGGGTTCCTTTTGAACTTGCTACTACCGGAAATGATTAACTACATGAGCGTCGACGTTTGCATAAATGATGCTAATGCTGAATAAATAATTTATTTTTGCCACCCTGTAAATCATGAATGGATTGAACAGAACATGAAATTTTCAGCTGTTAGTTCCCTTTACAGAATTCAACTTTAGGCAAGTCTCTAAATGCTCATGGATGTGAATATCTCAATGACCCTTGTCGTGCTTGTGATCTTCGAGTGCTTCTGACTCATTTTTTGACAAGCGAAGGCAGAACAAACACTATTTCCTTTCTTTGTCCGACCGAACATCAACGAACTTGAAGTCCTTTCTCTGACTTTGGTTGCCTGTTGTATGCATCATTTGACCCGGAGTTCAACGAGTGTCGCACTTGGCCTATTCACCAGTTTAGACCTGTTGCTTCTGAAAAAGTAAATAAAATACGGTTTAGAAATCTGAGTTGTCTGATGAAATCGTGTGCTGCAAACACGACCCGATTTTCACCACACTTGGAATTCTAGAAAACTTTTGCGTATTAGATGCTTGTAAGAAGAAGGGAAAATCTCAAATAAAGATCCAAAGTAAGCTTACTTTCTCAAATAAGAACTCGAAATGACCGTTGTTCCGAATAAGGACCCAAAGTGACTAACAAGTCTCAAATAAGGACCTGAACCCACCGGCAGGCCAAAATGTTCACCAACCGGCGAGCGTGTGAAATTTTCGGTGGCCGAAATATGGGCAATTTTGTCCCAAAAAATTATAGATAGAAATTAACAAACCCTAAAAACAAAACCCCCAAACTCTTCACGTTCTTCTTCTTCCGCTCTTCATCTTTTACGTTCTTTGTGCCCTCTCGTTTGGAGAACCTAAATTCTCTGTTGATGCAGCAAGATCCCTGTCTCCCTGAGTTCCAAAGGTACGTGCCCTCTCTCTCTCTCTCTCTCTCTCTCTCTCTCTCTCTCTCTCTCAATTTGAATGAAATTGACCTCGGTTGAATGGTAGTGTGAATCAAAGTGTATGGCGAACTTAGGAAAAGATAATGAAGAATCAAGGCCCTTGTGTTGCACACAAGTGTCTCAATAACAAAAAAGTGGTTGAATGGTAGTGTGAATCAAAGTGTATGGCGAACTTATGAAAATATAATGAAGAATCAAGGCCCTCGTGTTACACACGAGTGTCTCAATAACGAAAAGGTGGTTGAATGATAGTGTGAATCAAAGTGTATGGCGAACTTATGAAAAGATAATGAAGAATCAAGGCCCTCGTGTTACACACGAGTGTCTCAATAGTGAAAATGTGGCTTTACTCAAGATTTGTCTTCTTCGTTGGAAAGAAACGAAGACAGAAAACAAAAGAAGAAGATGTGAAGAAACGAAGGTAGGGGTTTCTTGTTGTGTTTCAATTCGTGTTCCATTAACAGAAAATTTTCGTGCTCCAAGCAAGAGAGGACAAAGAACGGAGAAGAAGAAGAGCAGAAGAAGAAAAACGTGAGAACATGAAGAGTTTTTCTTTTTAGGTCAAAAGAACGTGAAGAGTTTGGGGGTGGTTTTTAGGATTTGTTAATTTCTATCTATATTTTTTTTTTTGACAAAATTGCCCATATTCCAGCCATCGGAAATGTCACACTCTCGCCGCCGGTGAACATTTTGGCCGGTCGGCAAGTTCAAGTCCTTATTTGAGACTTGTTAGCCACTTCAAGTCTTTATTTGGGACAACGGTTACTTCGGATCCTTATTTGAGAAAATAGGCTCATTTTTTGTCCTTATTTAAGATTTTCCTTAAGAAGAAAAAAGTTAAATGTCCAAAGTGAGAAAAATGAAATTGTTTGTTTTTTTTTTTTTTTTGTCATTCCTACTCTATTCCTACTCTACACTCACGCTCAGACTTTTGTCCTGTCTCTTGCAGGGCGTGGAAGTCGAAACCCACTCGTGAAATTTACGCGTCCCTACCCTCATCCCCCCCTGAGAAAGTGGGAATTTGAACCCTTCACCTCCCCCTTCCATGTTGGAAGGGTGACCACTGGGGCGAATCCCAGTAGTTAAATTGTTTGTTGAAGTCGAGTCAATCTTACTTGTTAATGAGCTTTAGCTACAGACTTTCTAGTTTCTATTGGATATTGCTTCTCGCTTCTTCAATTCGAGAGAGTATTACAGACCCAAAAAAGACTCGAGAGAAAATTCAATAAATCCGATTCATATACAAAATTAAATCTGGACCGTCGAATTTGATGAGATCCACGTATAATTGGCATGGATTGCCTAACAATACAGGGATTGTTTTCATCATTCTTCGTATTTTGCATTAATTTTAATCATGCAAACATGTGCGAATCCCTATATAATATAATCGAGACAACATATGACGAGATGGGAACGGGTTCCATTAAATTAGAATAAGAACGTTAGTCTTCAGTCACTCCTGAATTCTTCACGAGAGACGCTAGTGATCAGATAGACTCATCCCCAGTACGTTCAAGAACAGGCAATGTAGAAAAAGAGCAAGAAGCAACCTCAAATGCATATGCTCTTTTTTTTCTTGTTTAATAATCTTCATGGTGACGAAATGTTGACCGGCAATTTCAACTGTCTCACACACTCGTCTATGCATTCATACTGTCAAGTCCTCTCAACTTCGTATGCTTAAGCACTCATCCACTGTAACAAGTATTGCATTCCACTCTTTTAAGTCCTATATAAAGAAGCATCTCTTACCGCACAAAGGACACCCAGCAATACAAAAGAAGAGGAAAGATGAAACTCTTGGTGACCCGAATCTTGCTTTGCACTATCTTCCTCGTTCTTGCTCTTCATGTTGGTCTCACAACATCAGAAGAAGTTGGTGGGTGTCGGCCTGCAAAGGCTTCACCCCTTTCTCAGTTCATATGAATTGTAAGCTTGACGTGGATTTTAGTAACATTTGGTCTCTTTGATGCTGCAGAGGACGAGAGCGAATTCAACTACGACGCAGGGAGTGAGAGAGGTCCAGCTCGGTGGGGAGAGATGAGGAGGGAGTGGGGGATGTGCAGTAGTGGGTCGATGCAGTCGCCAATCGATCTCTCGAGCGAGAGGGTCCAAGTGGTGGCCCAGTTGGGAAGACTGAAGAGGTACTATAAAGCCTCCAATGCCACGCTTAAGAACAGGGGACATGACATCACGGTAGGACTATACTCACTGTCACCATTTTCGGTTTCTATCATGACTTTGATTAAAGAGCAAGAAAGGCTTCGATGCCTCTTTTGATCTGTAACTATAAATGTTAAATATGACATTCTTCAAAAGACAAGTTTTATAGAAGTGACACTCGACAGTTTCATCGGATGTAACTATGATGAACATGGTTTTTTTGTGAGTTAATGCAGTTGAGGTGGGAAGGAGGTGCAGGATCCATTTATGCGAACGGAACCCAGTATTTGCTGAAGCAATGCCATTGGCACTCACCCTCCGAGCATGCCGTTAATGGCAGAAGGTGGTCTCTTCTTTTCTTTCTTCCACTAATCGGCCACTGTTCTTTTGCAAAGATCAAAGACCCACGACAGCATTACTGAGAAAAGTTCAAAAAATTTTCTTGCTAACTCAATTAACAGGTTCGATCTTGAGCTACACATGGTTCACGAAAGCCTAAATGGCGAAGTTGCTGTGGTAGGAATCATGTACAAGCTGGGCCGACCCGATACTTTCTTGTCAATGGTACACTTGGGATTTATTTGTTAGTCGAAATTTAGTACTTGGTTTACGCGTTCAAAACACAATATAAAGTTTTCAATGATTTCTAATATATAGATGATGAAACACATAGAAGATATCGCTGATATCCATGAAGCCGAGAGAGCCATCGGAATAGTGAACCCAAAACGCATAAAAATTGGAAGCAGAAAGTACTACAGATACGTGGGCTCTCTTACTGTGCCTCCCTGCACTGAAAATGTTCTCTGGACCGTTGTCCAAAAGGTTTGCAGTTTCGTTTTCTTGCTCTTCAAATTTTGGTTCTTGGAGTGGAAATACAGAGCATTTTTTTTTATCAAAACGAGATATAATTTCGTTCTAGTAAGACAGCTTTCATAAGAGAAATAGTGAACTTCTCTACTTTCATGGAAGGCTCAAGTAGAATCGCACACACGATATGTCCTTATGATATTTCCATTAGCATCATCTGCAAAAGGATTCGGTTTCTTTTGATGTCCCCTACTGTAATACTTTCGGACTTTCAAGAAAAGCCTAGTACATGACATTCTCTTCTGCTTTGGTGGGGCATCAGGTGAGAACTGTCGCAAGAGAGCAAGTGAAGTTACTGCGCAAAGCTGTTCGTGATGTGAGTTTCGATCTCTAATTAACTATCCAAATGTAAACGACAAGATTGAATTATGGTGAAAGCAAATATCTGTTTATTGCTTTTGCAGAACTCGGAATTCAACGCCAGGCCATTGCAACCCATAAACATACGCTCGGTGCAGCTATTTAGTCCGACCTACTGCGAAACAGAAAGCGGGGATCCATGATTTCGCTGTTAATGCCCTCGTTGGTGGATGATCCGGAGCTTTCGGTGATATTTTCATGTAATAGTTGCACAAGTTGGTTAAAGGATACTTGACTATATATTAGAGCGACCGGAGATTTTGCTCCCCTCGTGTATGCTTATCAGTTTCTCAGTTCATCATTAACAGCTATTACCGTGATCCGGATTCTTTTTCTTGCGTTTCATGCCAATTATATGCTATCGAGACAGGGTAAGAACTTGCAGGATACTACTGCAATGATGGAGTGAAAGACAGTAAATCGTAGGTTGATATTTGGTAGCATACTATCGCTGATCTCCACTAAATTGTAAACGGAGATGCCGTCGTGGCCATTAAAGTACTGAAATAAAGAAAAGTAAAATCAAAACAAAGGAGAAGAGGGGACATGTTGCTGCAAGTGAGACGGAGGTGGCACCTGCACATCGGGTAGGGACCGGCGTCCCTGCCTAGACTCCGGTGAAGCCGATGTCGCCCTCAACGCCACCTCCATTACTGAAAGTGCAACATGAGAGTGCGTGGGGCGAGTGAGTCAGCGAGTTCGCGACTCTCACTAGCCTCACCACTTGCCAGCGACATCCGCTGTGACCTTGGTACTCTCGACACTCCAGTAGGGACCTACGACCCTCGCTCGAATCTGGAGTGAGTAGGCGACACTCGCCCAAATTCGAGGGTCGGCGGCCCTCGCTACTGCCTGCACATGGAAGAAGATCGAAGAGGGCAATGGTGCTCACCCGTGAGGTGATGGACATCGTCAAGCTTGGTGACTCGGAGAGACGCGCGTGTTCGTGGACAGCTCGTAGAAGAAGAATCCGTGAGCTACGAGTGCAGAGGTGAGCAAAGAATCCGTCCGTTCAGTTTCAGCCAAAACTAATAGGAGATCACTCCGTGTCTCCAATTCCGTGGTTAATTTTCTTTAAGGGTAGGCCGGTTCCGTCTAATTTCAGGCAAAACTGATGATGCATTTCTCCATAATCCAGTTCAAAGAAGTAAGCGTATGCGCGAGAGCAACATCCGGATTGTATTGCAAGAAGCATGTCACGTGTAGCTCAATGGCAAAACCTAATATCGCCCCCTACGTTAGCAGATGAGCGAGAATTTGATTCATAACCCGTTTCCACCGATACATACTCCCTTCTTCATTACTTGCACTAGTTCATGAATCACGTCAACGCAAGATCATCTATTTACTTACCATCGCTTCGAGTGGTCCTTCTAGACATTACCCAAAAGGGCTTCCGTTAAATGAGGTCAACAAAATTGAAACTACACCGAGGTTACCAAGTCGCCAAACTCATTCAATTTCTCATTTAAGTCCGTCTTCAAAAGGAGTAGAAAGAAGCACGAAGACATCTATTACAATTTCGAAATATCCTCAACACTGACCACTTAATAGTCGGTTTACTAATTTGCTACCCGCGAAGTCTCAGAAGCGCAAGAATAAAATATAGAACCCATATGCGTTAATGCAAACGATCCCAGAGGAACAAGAAAAGGATCAAAATTTTCTTGAAGCACAAATAAAAGAGGAACACCCAGATGAGCGAAATGTAGAACTCTCTCTCTCTATTTGCCAAAACTATCAGCAAAGCGATATGCAGAAATCACTTGCGCAGAGTACCCATCGTCAAAAAGTAGAGAACCCGTAAAAATCTCTAGACAAACTTCGATCCGGAGACAGGCAACTAGAGATGAGCGGCAGCTGCGCCGGAGATAGGCCGTCGGGGTGGCGACAATGCTGATTAGTCGGGATCAAAGAGAAAGGAGAGAGCTCACCAAGACAGAGCGATGGTGAAATCGAAGGAGGGAGAGCGATGAGCTCAGATTGCTTAACTTGCATTGAAACTGGATTTTTAACTAACCCACTAACACCTAATTTTATTTTATTTTTGTTTACTTTTCAAAACCCATTATAATCTATGCTATAAGCTTGAGGTGACTTATATGTGACTCATTATAATAACTATGGGTTAAAATATGGATTCAGTACCCATTTTGATAGCCCTAATCACACATAACCGCATCCCAGTGTCACTTTGAAAGAGAGGGTATAGGCCAGCCGATTCATGAACCTTGTTCAACGTATATTATCATGGAGGTTCTTCTAAATGACAAGCAAGCTTTTCTCAGAATAGAAAACTCCAAGCTCACATGACTAAAACCAAAACTTGATCAGTGGCCTGGATATAGAATTTTTTTGCATTTGACGATTTACAGAAACTTTTGCCCTCCTCCTAAAAATGAGATTTAATAATATGGAATGTTTTTAGCAAAGTATTGACTCCAATCAAAACAAATAAATATGATACACTAAAAGTGCAAACTCTTTATATAACTATTTAACGAGTGTAAGGAGGACGACCAAACCTATGTTGATATTTAAGGTGTGTGTCCAACGTATGCAAGGAAAATTCCAAATTATGGTCCGAAGTGCTTTCATTTAATCTAATAAAGATTTGAAATTGGCATTATTTCAAATAAAAGCCTGAAATGGCCACATATGGCCATTTCAAATAAGGGCCTAGTCTCGCTGGCCAAAAAAATATTCAGGCCGATAAGGAATATTTTCGTCCAAACACAAATTAAATTTAAATCTAATTAGATTTAAAATTTAAAAAAAAAAAAAAACATTAAAAAATGAAAAACACAAGCAAGAGAGCTAGCCACAACCCCAACGCCGATGGGACGGCGATGAAGGCCAATGGGATCATTGACACCTAGATCTGGAAGAGGGCAGAGACCCTCTCCCAAATCTAGGCAAAGGTTGCCAGCACTCGCATGGGCCTAGATGCCCTTGCCCAGCACCTCCAGACCTTGGGTGGCGACCCTCACCCAAATTTAGGAGAGGATTGCCGCCTTGTCGTACTTTCAGTGAGGTGGCGAGGGTCATCGGCCCTCGCCAAAGCACCGGTGATCCCACCAACCTTCGCGACCACCCCACCGGCAATGGGGCGGCGGTCAATGTTTTCCTTTTGTTTTGTTTTTTCATGAAAAGAAAAAAATAGAAAAAATAAAGAAAAAAGGAAAAATTTTAAATTTTAAAAGATAAAATTGCCCTTCACAATCGGTTAGTTCAAGCCCTTATTTGAGATTAAAATAGGTACTTCAGGCCTTTATTTAAAATAAGATTCACTTTAAACCCTTATTTAAGAAAATGATGACACTTTAGACCCTTATTTGAAACAATATTCAATATAGGCCTTTATTAGAAAATGATTGTATTTTAGGCGCTTATTTGAATTTTCCCACGTATGCACATGCCCTCCTCATTAAGAGACGATAAGGAGACTTGATTTGAGAGAAATTGCAGTGGAGGAACGCGAAGATAACTACGAATTGCACGACACCCCAAAATTAACTCTTCCTTTTGTGGAAAGCTAATAAGTAAATGTGGCAAGGACATCAAGATATTATGGTTATAGTTCATTGACAATAGCTCCTACAATTTCTTTTATTTAATAGCAGGTATATAAACATCGCCAAGCGCCAGTCTAGCATTTCTCTTCACACGAGCATAGTTGAGGTTGGGAAAAATTACCGAAAAAATACTCAAATTACTGTATTTATACCAATTCAGTAACAAATCTTTCAATTGTGTCAATTAAGTCCTAAACTTTTTTTTTTGTTTTGATAATCGAGTCCATTTGACCAACTTTAGCCGAAAGTTACAAACATGGAAATTGATAGTGCCACGTAGGGTAGCCGGTTTTGATGTGAATAATTTTTATAAAAAATTTCTGAATTTTTTTAATTTCTTTACTTTTCCTTTTTTTCTACTAAGTCTGATGAGAATCATTGGCCAACTCTTGCCAATCATAAGCCATATCAACGTTGGTTATGCTATGTAAGATAGCTGACATTCATATTAGCGATTTCCAATTATAATTGGCCAGATGGACTATCATGGCAAAATGTGAAAAGAGATTAAGACTAAATTGACACAAATATAATAAATTTAAAACTTTTTTGATAATTTTCTCATTTGAGATTGAGATATTGATCCATTGCCATATTTTGTAAACGCCAATGAGTATACATGTCAAGATCTCAAGAGCGTTCGTTTAAAGAAAATTTTACTTCGTCAACATATGCTGAAAAAATCTTTTAGATAATAGTATTTACATGTGACCACCTAGTAGAAATTTTTTCAGATTGACGCGGTCACAAACGCCCCCCTATCGCCAAACCACGTTAACGCCACAGACGAAACACAGTAACCCTTTAAAGTAATGTAAAGTGAATCATACCTTTTTTGTTCCCTCGAGTTTAGCCATGAAATTCAACACGAAGTCTGGGCCTTTCGAGCTGCGGAAACTTGTAATTTAGTCCACACAAAAAAAACACATTACTATACCCCACCCGGTCTTCTATTCCCACAAGCTTAGGTGGGATAGAATTGGGTTGATGATGCCCAGAAGATACCGTATCTATGAAGTGGGAGACTAAAATTTCAGCATGAAGACTTCTTCCACGCTGCCATAATTTTTTAAAGCTATGGGCTGAATGTCCGGCCAACTACGGCAGTTGATTTAAGCTCCATGTAGTAATTTCTTTTCCCAAGTTTAAAGTTGGTTTTCAATAAATCATTTGCATTCTAATTAACTTTTTCTTTTCAATTTAAAGACCCCTTGCTTCTTTTACATGTCACATCAGTGACATGTAGAAAAAATATCTTTTCATATGTCGCACGGCACAATTTATAAGTTTTATTAATAAACCAAATAAAAGATCCAAATGTTTCACGTAATTGATTTCGTTCAATCAATTTGAATGGAAGAAATAGGTGGAAGTCCATTTTGGGTGGGTGGAGAGTGAATCCGCTGTAGTCGGTAGATCTCAAAGCATGATTATGGTGATAAATGACCTCATCATGTAGGAAAAAAAAATCACTACTAAAATCTAATTGAAATTTTCAAGTGGATGTTAAATGGGCCTTCATGTGAGGATGATGACTCCCATGCTGACCGAGGCACGGCTATGTTGGTCCATATCTTTCATTCTCAAATTAGGGTTTTTTCATTCTAAAGCTTGGAATTCCGCTCGGACTTACGAATCTTCTTCTACAAAGTAAACTTTTTCCTAGGCCATGGACATTTGCTATTACGCAATGACGCAGAAATGCAGGACTTTAATGAAACAAAACAAATGCTGTCTTTTGGCAATGACACAGTTAATTTATGCAGGGCCTATCCAACGACTCCTGCAGAAATGCAGGACTCCATCTTCTTCATCGCTTGCAGAGAGAGAGAAGCCAAATCAATATTTCTGAAAGAATAATGGCAGAGTATGAATAATCCGTTTGTAATTTTTTTTTTTTTTGATGAGTCAAATTCGCATATCGCAAGTGAAAAAAACAAGTTTTTATTTCGATCTCAACATCTCTAGTATTACCCATTAATCTAAATTAGAGATTACTTTTGGATTCGCTGCTATAAAAAATAATCAACTATATAAGCATTGATGTCCGAATAAATGATGCTAACATTGAAAATATGATTTGCTCAAGAAAAATGTCCGAAAAGTCCTAAATGTATTGTATTAATGTCAATTTATCCCTAAACCTTTTAATAATACCAATTTAATTTTAAACATTTTAATATAAAGTCAATTCAGTCCTTCTTGCTAATTTTGGCCGGAGATTGCAAGCCAACCGGCCTATGTAGCACGCAAATATGCAAAGTGTTAAGTGTGCCTAGTAATAACGCACCCGTAATTGTGAGGTCTAACTCACACTTAACATTTTCTTTGAATATGCTAGAAAAGGCTCATACTTATAAATTAGTCCATCTCCTCCCAACTTTTCTATGTAAGATAAGGAAAACCGCATTTTGTTTGTTTTACACGCAAACAACCAACGACAACCCTTGCTCAAATCTAGAGTGGGGAGGCGACGCTCGCCCAAATTCCAGGGTCAACGGCCCTCGCTACTGCCTGCACGTTGAAGAAGATCGAAGAGGGCAGTGGTGCTCGCCCGCAAGGTGATGGACATCGTCAAGCTCGGGGACTCGGAGAGACGCGCGTGTCCGTGGACAGCTCGTTGAAGAAGAATCAGTGAGCAAAGAATCCGTCTGTTCAATTTCAGCCATAACTAAGAGGAGACCACTCCGCGTCTCCCATTCCCTGGTTAATTTTCTGTAACGATAGATTGGTTCCGTCTAATTTCAGGCAAAACTGATGATGCATTTCTCCATAATCCAGTTCAGAGAAGTAAGCGTGTGCGCGAGAACGACATGCGGAATGTATTGCAAGAAGCTTGTCACGGTTAGATCAATGGCAAACCCTAATATCTCCCCCTACGTTAGCAGATAAGGAGCGAGAATTTGATTCATAACCGGTTTACACCGATACATATTTCGACAATCAATTAGCTCCCTTCTTCATTTCTTGCGCTAGTTCATGATCAACGCAAGATCATCTATCTACTTACTTGCAGTGGCTGGCCTCGTTCTGCATTTGACAGGACAAGACCTCTTGTTATTCCCATGGACATGCAACCGGCATTATGAAGAGAAGGCATTCCATTATACCATCGCCTCGAGTGGTCTTCTAGAGATAAGATTTTGTTGGGGCACAGCTAACTATTCTAAAAATTGATGAAGGCATGGTTTGATTTTTAATTATTTTTAACACTCCTCTTCACACGTAAGCTGGACTTTGGCATAAGTCTAAAGCGTGGAAATATATAATTGGGGAGGCAAAGAAAAGCCTAGAAATATTTGAACTCAGGACTTCCTGCTCCAATACGAGTGAGATTTGGTGAGACCACAACCAAAACGGTTGGTATTAATTCTATAAAATTTTCAGAAAAATTGTCTAAAAAATCATAAACCTAACGCACTTTTGCCAATTCAGTCTTAAATCTTTTAACTTTGTCAATTCAGTCCTAAATATTTTCGTTTCTTATCAATTTAGTCTATCCAGTCAATTTTGATTGGAAATTACCGATGTGGATGGATAGCGCTAATGTGACATTTTTTAATAATATTTTAATTTTTTTATGTTTTTTCTCTTTTTAAAATTTTTTAAAAAACTTTTATTTTTATTTTTTTAAGCTCCATGTAGTAATTTCTTTTTCCAAGTTTAAAGTTGGTTTTCAATAAATCATTTGCATTCCAATCAACTTTTACACTTCAATTTTAAAACCCCTCTCTTCTTTATGTGACATTACCATGTAATGCGACGTGTCATGTAATGTGACGTGTAGATAAAATATCTTTCCGTACGTGACACGGCACGATTTATAAGTTTTACTAATAAAGCAAATAAAAGATCAAAATGTTTCACGTGACTATCAAGAAATTGATTTTGTTCAACCAATTTGAATGGAAGAAATAAGTGGAGGTCCGTTTTGGGTGGGTGGAGATCGAATCCGCTGTAGTTGGTAGATCTGTAAGCATGGTCAAGTCATAATCAAAAGCGTGATTATGGTGGTGATAAATCACATCATCAGAGTTTCCTTTGTCAAACGATATTACCCTTTTCTACAAAATCCAATGTCATCTTGTTGGGAAAAAAAAAGTTCTCCGTACTAAAATCTCATTGAAATTTACAAGTTTATGTGAAATGGGCCTTCATGTGAGGATGATGACAACCATGCTGACCGGGCACGACTATGTTGGTCCATCTCTTTCATTCTCAAATTAGGTTTTCTTTTATTCTAAAGCTTGGAATTCCGCTCGGACTCGCGAGTTCTACAAAGGAAATTTTTTCTTAGGCCATTGACATTAGCCATTACGCAATGATGCAGTAATGCAGGACTTTAATGAAATAAAACAAATGCTCCTTTTTAGCATTTCATTCCCAGGAAGATATAACAATCATTTTATACAGGGCCTATTCAACGAATTCTGCTCAAGTGTAAAAGAGTTCTAAAAAAAACTTGTCAAACACGTCGACTCTATTTTCTTCATCGTTTGCAGAGAGAGAGAGAAGCCAAATCAATATTTGCGAAAAAAAAACAATGGCAGAGTATGAATAATTCGTTCGTGAAGTGATGAGTCAAATTCATATATTGCAAGTGAAAAAAATAAGTTTTCATGTCAATTTAAATTAGAGATTACTTTTGGATTCGCTGTTGTCGAAATTAATCAACTCTCTGATTATCGATGTCCAAATAAATGATGCTAATATTGAAAATATGATTTACTCAGGAAAAGTGTCCGAAAAGTTCTAAACCTATTGCATAATATCAATTTATTCCTAAATTTTTTAATGATGCCAATTTAATTTTAAATTTAAACCTTTTTAATATAGAGCCAATTCAATCCTTCCGGTTAATTTTGGCCGGATATTGCTAGCCAACCGGCCTATATGGCATGGCCGGCTAGCGTTAACGTGAATATTTTTAATGATTTTTTAAACTATGTATTCATTTTTTTTCTTTCTCTTTCTTTCTTTTTGTCCTTTCCCTTCCTCCAGCCGATCACTAAGGTCACGGGCGAGGCTCGACCCTCACCAGCCCAATGTTAGGCCACCCTCATGGCCTCTTGTGAGGGCTTGAGCCTTGCTAAGGGTTGGGCAAGGCATGACCTCATTGACCCTTGCCTTTGGCGAGTTGTCAAGGTTCGGCAACCGATTGGAGAAAGGGGAAGGGGATAAAGAAAGAGAAAGAGAAAGTAAAATAATAAAAAAAATGAAATTGAAAAAATATAAAATTTGTTTACGTCAATGCGGGCCATACCACGTAGGCCGTCCGACATCCACATCAGCAATGTCCAACCAAAATTAGCAGAAAGAATTTACTTGGCTCAATGTCAAAAAGTTTATGATTAAATCGGTGCTATTAAAAGGTTTAAGATTAAATTGATAATAAGTTTCTGACTTTTTTGACATTTTTCCCTAATTTACTCTTGCCCCTTGCAAATCACGAGTGGATTCTACAAAATATGAATTTTCAGCTATAAATTCCCTTTATGGGATTCAGCTTTAGGCAAGTCTCCTGACGCTCGTGGATAAGTAGAGATCTCAACGTTTCGTGTCATGTATGATCTTCTAGGGCTTCTAACTCAGACTTTCTACAAATGAATGCAAAACAAACACGATTTTTATTTTATACTTTTCATAGTATTGAAGGCTTGATTTACTTTATGAAAAATGAATGATTTGTAAAATATTTATAAATAAAAAAAATGATTCATTTTTATAATTTATACAAAGGAATGAACGATATATATTTATTGTTCACAAAAATGTTTAGATATAAATTTTTATCGATGATTAAAACGTTAATGTGAGAATGGTGAATCGCACGCTGACCGAGGCACAAGTATGTCGGTATTCTTAAAATAGGCTTCTTCTTTTTTATTTGCTAAAGCTTGGGATGCGGACTCGCGAGTCTTCTACGAAGTAATTTTTTTTCCTAGGCCACTGGCATTTGCCATTACGTAATGATGGAGTACTACAGAACTTTAACGAGACAAACCAAAAAACAGGGCCTCGTTTATTTATTTATGCATGGCCTGTCCAATCACTTGTGCTCGAGTGTAAAAGAGTTCTCAAAAAATTCGTCAAACACGTGAACTCCATCTTCTTCATCAATTGCAAATGCTCTTGTTTTCTTGTAATAAACTTCTTGGTGACGAAACGTTGACCGGCAATTTCAAACGTCTCCCCCAGTCGTCTATGCATTCAGACTGCCAAGTCCTCCCAACGTCGTATGTTCCATCCACTGTAACAAGTTTTTCATTCCACTCCTTTAAGTCCTTATATAAAGAAGCATCTCTACCACAACATGGGACACCCAGCACTACAAAAAAAGAGGAAAGATGAAATTCTTGGCGACCCAAATCTTGCTTTGCACTATCTTCCTCGTTCTTGCTCTTCATGTTGGCCTCACAAAATCAGAAGAAGTTGGTGGGTTTCAGCCTGCAAAGGCTTCGCCCCTTTCTCAGTTCATATGAATTGTAAGCTTGACGTGGATTTTAGTAACATTTGGTCTCTTTGATGCTGCAGAGGACGAGAGCGAATTCAACTACGATGCTGGGAGTGAGAGAGGTCCGGCTCGGTGGGGAGAGATCAGGAGGGAGTGGGAAATGTGCAGGAACGGATCGATGCAGTCGCCGATCGATCTCTTGAGCGAGAGGGTTCAAGTGGTGGCCAGTTTGGGAAGACTGAAGAGGTGCTACAAAGCCTCCAATGCCACGCTTAAGAACAGGGGACATGACATCATGGTAGGATTAGAGTCACTGTCACCATGTTCGATCTCTGTTATGACTTGGATCAAAGAACAAGAAAGGCTTCAATGCCTTTCTTGATCTCTAACTATAAAAGTTCTTATGATGGCATTCTTCAAAAGACAAAGTTTTATGGAAGTGACACTTGACAGTTCCACTTTCATCGGATGGGACCATGATGAGCATGGTTTTTTCTGTGAGTTTATGCAGTTGAGGTGGGATGGAGATGCAGGATCCATTTATGTGAATGGAACCCAGTACTTGCTGAAGCAATCCCATTGGCACTCGCCCTCTGAGCATGCCGTTAATGGCAGAAGGTGATCTCTTCGTTTCTTTCTTTTACTAATTGGCCGTTATTCTATTACAAAGATCAAAGACCCATGACCGCGTTACTGAGAAAAGTTCACATTTTTTTCTTACTGACTCAATTAACAGGTTCGATCTTGAGCTACACATGGTTCACGATAGCCCCGAAGGCAAAGTTGCTGTGGTAGGAGTCATGTACAAGCTGGGCCGACCCGATACTTTCTTGTCGATGGTACACTTGGGATTTTTTTTGTCGTCGAAATTTAGTACTTGGTTTATGTGCTGAAAACACAACATAAATTTTTTCAATGAATTTTGATATGTAGATGATGAAACGCATACAAGGAATCGCTGATACCGATGGAGCTGAGAGAACCGTCGGAATAGTGAACCCGAAACACATAAAGATTGGAAGCAGAAAGTACTACAGATACGTGGGCTCTCTTACGGTGCCTCCCTGCACTCAAAATGTTCTCTGGATCATCGTTCGGAAGGTCTGCAGTTTCGTTTTCTTTCACTTCAGATCTTGGTTCTTGGATTGGAAACATAGAGCACTTCTGTTTTTGTTAAATTAAAACTGTTCTCACAGGAGAAATAACTTTTTTGGGACTGCTCTAGTAAATTACAAACATGATGGTTCTGGTTCTCTCGACGTCCCCTAATGTAACGTTGCCGGACTTTCAATATAAGCTTAATTCATAAAATTTACTTCTGCTTTGCTGTGTCATCAGGTGAGAACTGTGACAAGAGAGCAAGTGAAGTTACTGCGCGAAGCTGTTCGCGATGTGAGTTTCGGTCTTTACTTGGCTTTTCAAATGTAAGCGACAAGGCTGAATAATCGTGAAAGCAAAGATTTGTTTATTGCTTTTGCAGGACTCTGAATTCAACGCCAGGCCATTGCAACCCATAAACAGGCGCCCGGTGCAGCTATTTAGTCCAACCAACGACGAATTAGAAAGTGAGAATCCGTGAATGCCCTAACTAGTGGACAACGCAGAGCTTTCAGTGATGGTATAATGTAATTGACAGGCTAGAAAATAGTTACAGAAGTTGATTAGAGGATACTTGATCATATATTAGAGCGGCCAGAGATTTTGTTCCCCTCGTGTATGCTCATCGGTTTCTCAGTTTATCATTACCTGCAGTTATGATTATCTAGATTATTTCTTTGATATCATGACAGTTAATATGCTCCTGAGATAATAAAAAAAAAAAGATAACCCGCACGCTTCTTCTACAATGATAGAGCGAGAGAGTTAATCGAGGATTGATATTCGGTAGCTTACTAAAGAACATCTATACTGAATTGTCAGTCATGTGTTCTCATGATTGCATGGTAATTTCAATAGTTTTGATCCCCATACAGCATGAACGATTTAACTTATACAAGGCAGATTTGGTCAAATAACCTGTCTATGACATGTCACACAGCCTAAATGTCAAATGGTTTTGTCCATGTACATAACCTTTGTTAGACAGAATAGTGCAAGTACTTGAATGAAACATCAAATTAATCGTGAAACTTCAGAAACTAAGTGCGTTTCAGGAAGAAAAAAACTTGAACGTGGAATTGGTGCTTAACCTTAATCAAGTCTCGAATATAGTACTTTATCTCCCATTTGACAATTTATACAGCAGTTCAGTTAAAATTTACTAATGAATGTATCATGTAAATGTGACATGTGGTACACTTGGACTCTAAGATCAAAATGCGCGCACTGTCTCCAATCAGACCATCCTCCCAAGCACTTTCGTCCCATCCTCCATGGATGGCCTGTGCATGGGGTCGTCTTCGACACAAGCCTTGGCCAAAACTGCTAAGCACAAGGCCTCGGCGAGGGGATAATCCTCCTTTAGACACGGATCCATGAAGCCCCTCAGTTGCTCAAAACACCCACCTTCGTTCCCTCCCCCTGCCAAAAACCAGATGGTCTCCTTGAACTGTCTGCCATCGATGTCCACTTGACCTGAAATCAGCTCTAGCAAGACCACTCCGAAAGCAAAAACGTCCACTTTCTCGGAAACCGCTCCATTTAGCATGTGCTCCGGCGCAATCCATCCATCGAAACTGATCGAAGTGTTGTGGTCGTTTCCTTTTGAGGAGCCAATAGCAGTCGTTGGGGCGATGTTCCCTAGCTTCGCTCTCCAGTTGGACATGATGAAAATGTTCCTACTGTTCACATTCATGTGAACATATGAAGGAAATATGCAGTGATGTAGATAATGAAGCCCCATCGCGACGTCAAAAGCGATTTGGGTCCGGCGGTGCCAATGGAGAGGATTTCCCAGCCGAGACAAGCAATCCCTTAAGCTTCCATTGCTCGAGTACTCAAAGATGAGGTAAGACTGAGAATCATCACTCGTTTCGTCGTAACAAACGCCAAGCAAAGTCAAGACATTGATGTGATTGATCTTTGAGTGCACATCGATGACCCGATGGGTCTCTTTGACGTTGCTTCCTTTGATCATCACTTCGACAGTGTCAATCAAACCCTTGTAGACTGATCTCTCTATCCTGGTGTCTTTTCTAAAATTCCCGGTCGCCTTCCTGAGCTCCTCGATGCTGTATTGGATCAATGTGTATTTGGTCCCGATCAGAAGATCTGGGGACAAACAGAACGTCCTGGAGCTTCTACCCGTCTGGCTTGACCTCAGAGAGCTTAGCGTGAGCTACGAGTGCAGAGGTGAGCAAAGAATCCGTCCGTTCAGTTTCAGCCAAAACTAATAGGAGATCACTCCGTGTCTCCAATTCCGTGGTTAATTTTCTTTAAGGGTAGGCCGGTTCCGTCTAATTTCAGGCAAAACTGATGATGCATTTCTCCATAATCCAGTTCAAAGAAGTAAGCGTATGCGCCAGAGCAACATCCGGATTTTATTGCAAGAAGCATGTCACGTGTAGCTCAATGGCAAACCCTAATATCGCCCCCTACGTTAGCAGATGAGCGAGAATTTGATTCATAACCCGTTTACACCGATACATACTCCCTTCTTCATTACTTGCACTAGTTCATGAATCACGTCAACGCAAGATCATCTATTTACTTACCATCGCTTCGAGTGGTCCTTCTAGACATTACCCAAAAGGGCTTCCGTTAAATGAGGTCAACAAAATTGAAACTACACCGAGGTTACCAAGTCGCCAAACTCATTCAATTTCTCATTTAAGTCCGTCGTCAAAAGGAGTAGAAAGAAGCACGAAGACATCTATTACAATTTCGAAATATCCTCAACACTGACCACTTAATAGTCGGTTTACTAATTTGCTACCCGCGAAGTCTCAGAAGCGCAAGAACAAAATATAGAGCCCATATGCGTTAATGCAAACGATCCCAGAGGAACAAGAAAAGGATCAAAATTTTCTTGAAGCACAAATAAAAGAGGAACACCCAGATGAGCGAAATGTAGAACTCTCTCTCTCTATTGCCCAAAACTATCAGCAAAGCGATATGCAGAAATCACTTGCGCAGAGTACCCATCGTCAAAAAGTAGAGAACCCGTAAAAATCTCTAGACAAACTTCGATCCGGAGACAGGCAACTAGAGATGAGCGGCAGCTGCGCCGGAGATAGGCCGTCGGGGTGGCGACAATGCTGATTAGTCGGGATCAAAGAGAAAGGAGAGAGCTCACCAAGACAGAGATTCACGATGGTGAAATCGAAGGAGGGAGAGCGATGAGCTCGGATTGTTTAACTTGCATTGAAACTGGATTTTTAACTAACCCACTAACACCCAATTTTTTTTTTTTTGTTTACTTTTCAAAACCCATTATAATCTATGCCATAAGCTTGAGGTGACTCATATGTGACTCATTATAATAACTATGGGTTAAAATATGGATTTATTACCCATTTTGATAGCCCTAATCACACATAACCGCATCCCAGTGTCACTTTGAAAGAGAGGGTATAGGCCAACCGATCCATGAACCTTGTTCAACGTATATAATCATGGAGGTTCTTCTTAATGACAAGCAAGCTTTTCTCAGAATAGAAAACTCCAAGCTCAAATGACTAAAACCAAAACTTGATCAGTGGCCTGGATATAGAACTTTTTTGCATTTGACAATTTCCAGAAACTTTTGCCCTCCTCCTAAAAATGAGATTTAATAATATGGAATGTCTTTATCAAAGTATTAACTACAATCAATACAAAGAAATATGATATATTAAAAGTGCAAACTCTTTATATAACTATTTAACGAGGGTAAGGAGGACGACCAAAAATGAGATTTAATAATAAGGAATGTTTTTTTATCAAAGTATTGACTACAATCAATACAAAGAAATATGATACATTAAAAGTGCAAACTCTTTATATAACTATTTAACAAGTGTGAGGAGGACGACCAAACCTATGTTGATATTCAAGGTGCGTGTCCAACATATGCAAGGAAAATTCCAAATTAAGGCCCAAAGTGCTTTCATTTTTTCTAATAAAGATTTGAAATGGACATTATTTCAAATAAAAGCCTAAAATGGCCATATATGGCTATTTCAAATAAGGGCCTACTCTCGCTGGCCAAAAAAATATTCAAGCCGATAAGAAATATTTTCGTCCAAACACAAATTAAATTTAAATCAAATTAGATTAAAAATTTAAAAAAAAAAACTTTAAAAAAATGAAAAACACAAGCAAGAGAGCTGGCCACAACCCCATCGCCGATAAGACGGGGATGAAGGCCAATAGGATCATTGATGCCTAGAAGTGGGAGAGGGCAGCGGCCCTCTCCCATATCTAGGCAAGGGTTGCCAACACTCGCACAGGCCTAGATGCCCCTGCCCAGCGCCTCCAAACCTTGGGTGGCGACCCTCACCCAAATTTAGGAGAGGATCGCCGCCCAATCCTACTTCCAATGAGGTGGCGAGGGTCGTCGACCCTCACCAAAGCACCAATGACCCTCGCCAAAGCATTGGTGATCCCGCCAGCCTTCGCCACCTCCCCATCGGCGATGGGGCGGTGGTCAATGTTTTCCTTTTGTTTTGTTTTTTCATGAAAAGAAAAAAAAAACATAAAAAAGAAAGAAAAAAGGAAAATTTAAAAATTAAAAATTTTAAAAGACAAATTTGCCCTTCTCAATCGGTTAGTTCAAGCCCTTCTTTAAGATTGAAATAGGTACTTCAGGCCTTTATTTAAAATAAGATCCGCTTTAAATCCTTATTTAAGAAAATAATGACACTTTAAGCCCTTATTTGAAATAATATTCACTAAAGGCCTTTATTTGAGAAAATGATTTTATTTCAAGCGCTTATTTGGAATTTTCCCTCGTATGCATGAAGAGGGGACTGCCCTCCTCATTAAGAGACGATAAGGAGACTTGATTTGAGAGAAATTGCAGTGGAGGAACGCGAAGATAACTACGAATTGCACTAGGGGTGAGCACGGTTCCCGGGTAGAACCGGGAACCGGGGAACCGAACTGGAGGGTTAGGTTCGGTTCCCGGTTCCAAAGACACCAGTTCCGGTTCCCGGTTCCATTTTTCTAGGAACCGGAACCGGAACCGGTCATAATTCTAAAAAAAACCTAGCTTCCCCCACATGATTTCCCGCCTCTGCAATTCTTCTCCCCTCTCTCTCTCTCTCTCTCTCTCTCTCTCTCTTTCTCCACTTTTCACTCCTCACGTCACTTCCTGCCCCCCAACTTTTTTCTTTTCTTCTCTCTCTCTCCTCTTTCCCCCTCTCTCGGCCGAAACCCCACCCCTTCTTCTTCTTCTTCTTCGTCTTCCTCTTGCTGGCTGCTGCTTCACCCACCACCACACCGCCGCCCCACGCCCTACTCACCACCATCTCTTGGCCACCGAACCACCACCACCCACCACTTGTCCGACGAGCCGTCTCGCCATTGAGCCCAACGAGCTGTCACGCCGTCCGCGTTACCCCTCGCCGCCGTGAGCCGCCGCCGCCATCTCCAAGCCACCATCACCACCTCTTGCCGCCGCTCGCTCTGCCGTCCAGGCCGCCGTTGCTTCAAACCGCCACCGCCTCCGCCAGAACCGAGCTCTTCCCCCCTTGGCCGTGGGTTGAGCCACGACCGCCGCCGTCTTCGCCGCGCCGTCCGTGCCGCCGTTGGTGCCGTGAGACTCATGTCTTCGCTGCCGTCGCCGTCGCCGGACCTCCCTCGAAGATCGATTTGGCCACGAACGATTCAATGGCGAAGTGCCGGTGGCCAGGCTTCGCGAACCTCACTCGCGGCTTGATGAATCGGATGGCATGTCGCCCTAATTCCTTAAAGTAAATGATCTCTTGGGGTGCTTGATGTTTAGGTATGGACCCTTTGGAGAGGAGGTTTCGAGAGTGCTAGGCGGTGGTCTTGTGCCAAGTTCGACCTACTTTTTTGCTGTATGGTCCGCACGAATCTGCTGCATTACTTGAACTTTCACTTGAGATGTATGGAAGTTTGAAGATTTTAATTTTATCAAAGCTATTGATTTTGCTGCATTGTGGCTCTAAAGGTTCCTTAATTTTGGTGGGAGGTGATCCTGGTGTTGGCAAGAGTACCCTGTTGCTGCAGGCAATGTACTTAGATGATACAATAGAAATTCATAAACTATTTTAAGTTCTGTATATATCTACCTCCCTATCTAACCATTGTGCCCTACCTTGTCCATCTCATATATTAATACTAGAAGATGGCTGCAATGATTGCTGAAGGGCATGATCTTGGGAGATCGGCTCCAGTAGTATATGTCTCTGGGGAAGAGGTAAATGGATTTTTCATGTTAGCCTTCTGCTGGTCTTTGCTGTCATGCATATTCATTCTTGTTGCCAGATCAAATTTGTTATTGCTTTCGGACGGTTTTTCTTGTTTGTAAACATAGGCTCTTGTGCATTTTCTGTCTTAGGATTTCTCTGGCTTGTACCTTAAGAATTAGCCACGAGACAATTTTACTCAAGGAGTCTTGATAGAAATGAGGATATAGATTTTCTCTGATAGGCATGTGCTGTATGTGTTGCTTATCTTTTTTTCTGGCCAACCTGTATGTGTCATTGTCATATCACACTTAGAATCTACCTTTTCCCCTTCAAGAATCTCTTTGATTTTGTATTAGAGTGTGAAGCAAATTGGAAGTAGAGCTGACCGTCTAAATGTGAACCTGTTGGAACTTGGAACCGACCCCGAAACCTGTGACAGGGTAGGTTCCAGGTTCTCGGTTTTGACGGGTAGGTTCCAGGTTCCAAAAATTGAGGAACATGTACCCGATGGTAGGTTCCAGGTTCCAGACGGAACCGAACCGGAACTGGGAACCGCTCACCCGTAAATTGCATGACACCCCAAAATTAACTCTTCCTTCTGTAGAAAGCTAATAAGTAAATGTGGCAAGGACATCAAGATATTATGGTTATAGTTCATTGACAATAGCTCCTACAAATTTCTTTTATATAATAACAGGTATAAAAACATCACCAAGCGCCAATCTAGCATTTCTCTTTACACAAGCATAGTTGAGGTCGGGAAAAATTACCAAAAAAATACTCAAATTATTGTATTTATACCAATTCAGTAATAAATCTTTCAATTGTCAATTGAATCCTAAACTTTTTTTTTTTTGTTTTGATAATCGAGTCCATTTGACCAACTTTAGCCGAAAGTTACAAACATGGAAACTGATAGTGCCACGTAGGGTGGTTGGTTTTGACATGAATAATTTTTATAAAAAATTTCTGAATTTTTTTAATTATTTTACTTTTCCTTTTTTTCTACTAAGTCTGACGAGAATCATTGGCCAATTGTCGCCAGTCATAAGCCATATCAATGTTGGTTATGCTATGTAAAATGGCTGACATTCATATTAGCGATTTCTAATTACAATTGGCCATATGGACTATAATAGCAAAATGTGAAAAGAGATTTAAGACTAAATTGACACAAGTGCAATAAATTTAAAACTTTTTTGATAATTTTCTCATTTGAGATTGAGATATCGATCCATTGCCATATGTTGTAAACGCCAATGAGTATACATGTCACGATCTCAAGAGCCTTCGTTTAAAGAAAATTTTACTTCGTCAACATATGCTACAAAAATCTTTTAGATAATAGTATTTACATGTGACCACCTAGTAGAAATTTTTCAGATTGACGCGGTCACAAACGCCCCCCTATCGCCAAACCACGGTAACGCCGCAGACGAAACACAGTAACCCTTAAAGTAATGTAAAGCGAATTATACCTTTTTTGGTTCCCTCGAGTTTAGTCATGAAATTCAACACGAAGTCTGGGCCTTTCGAGCTGCGGAAACTTGTAATTTAGTCCAAAAAAAAAACACATTACTATCCCCCGCCTGGTCTTCTCTTCCCACAAACTTAGGTGCGATAGAATGTGGTTGATGATGCCCAGAAGTTACCGTATCTATGAAGTGGGAGACTAAAATTTTCAGCATGAAGACTTCTTCCACGCTGCCATAATTTTTTAAAGCTATGGGCTGAATGTCCGGCCAACTACGGCAGTTGATTTTTTTTAAGCTCCATGTAGTAATTTCTTTTCCCAAGTTTAAAGTTGGTTTTCAATAAATCATTTGCATTCTAATTAACTTTTACGTTTCAATTTAAAAAGCCCTCACTTCTTTTACGTGTGGCATTACCGTGTGATGTGACGTGTAGAAAAAAATATCTTTCCATATGTGGCACGGCACGATTTATAAGTTTTATAAATAAACCGAATAAAAGATCCAAATGTTTCACGCAATTGATTTCGTTCAACCAATTTGAATGGAAGAAATAGGTGGAAGTCCATTTTGGGTGGGTGGAGAATGAATCCGCTGTAGTCGGTAGATCTCAAAGCATGATTATGGTGATAAATGACCTCATCATGTAGGAAAAAGAAATTCACTCTACTAAAATCTAATTGATATTTTCAAGCGGATGTGAAATGGGCCTTCATGTGAGGATGATGACTCCCATGCTGACCGAGGCACGACTATGTTGGTCCATATCTTTCATTCTCAAATTAGGGTTTTTTTATTCTAAAGCTTGGAATTCCGCTCGGACTTACGAATCTTCTTCTACAAAGTAAACTTTTTCCTAGGCCATGGACATTTGCTATTACGCAATGACGCGGACATGCAGGACTTTAATGAAACAAGACAAATGCTGTCTTTTGGCATTTCATTCCCAGGAAGATATAACAGTTAATTTATGCAGGGCTTATCCAACGACTCCTGCAGATATGCAGGACTCTATCTTCTTCATCGCTTGCAGAGAGAGAGAAGCCAAATCAATATTTCTGAAAGAATAATGGCAGAGTATGAATAATCCGTTCGTAAAGTGACGAGTCAAATTCGTATATCGCAAGTGAAAAAAATAAGTTTTTATTTCAATCTCAACATCTCTAGTATTACCCATTAATCTAAATTAGAGCTTACTTTTGAATTCGCTGCTATAAAAAATAATCAACTATATAAGCATCGATGTCCGAATAAATGATGCTAACATTGAAAATATGATTTACTCAAGAAAAATGTCCGAAAAGTCCTAAATTTATTGTATTAAGGTCAATTTATCCCTAAACCTTTTAATAATACTAATTTAGTTTTAAAATTTTTAATATAAAGTCAATTCAGTCCTTTGGCTAATTTTGGCCAAAGATTGCTAGCCAACCGGCCTACGTGGCACGCAAACATGCAAAGTGTTAAGTGTGCCTAGTAATAGCGCACCCGTAATTGTGAGGTCTAACTCACACTTAACATTTTCTTTGAATAAGCTAGAAAAGGCTCATACTTAAAAATTAGTCCATCTCCTCCCAACTTTTCTATGTAAGATAAGGAAAACTACATTTTGTTTGTTTTACACACAAATAACCAACAACAACCCTTGCTTAAATCTAGAGTGGGGAGGTGACACTCGCCCAAATTCCAGGGCCAACGGCCCTCGCTACTGCCTGCACATTGAAGAAGATCGAAGAGGATAGTGGTGCTCACCCGCAAAGTGATGGACATCGTCATTTTTTAACTACTAGGGTTTACCCTAGTGGCCACTCTTCTCACATAGAAGGGGGAGGTGGGGGTTCGAAACCCCACCTTCTCAGGGGGTTAGGGTGGGGACGATTTAGTTTCGAGAGTGAGTTTCGACTCCCACGTCCTGCAAGGAGGCAAAGCAAAAATCTGAGAGTAAGAGTTACAATAGGAATAGAGTAAAACTGACAAAAAAAAAAAATGGACATCGTCAAGCTCGGGGACTCGGAGAGACGCGCGTGTCCGTGGACAACTCGTTGAAGAAGAATCAGTGAGCAGAGAATCCGTCCGTTCAATTTCAGCCAAAACTAAGAGGAGACCACTCTGCGTCTCCCATTCCGTGGTTAATTTTCTGTAAGGATAGATTGGTTCCGTCTAATTTCAGGCAAAACTGATGATGCATTTCTCCATAATCCAGTTCAGAGAAGTAAGCCGTGTCCGCGAGAACAACATGCGGATTGTATTGCAAGAAGCATGTCATGGGTAGATCAATGGCAAACCCTAATATCTCCCCCTACGTTAGCAGATAAGGAGCGAGAATTTGATTCGTAACCGGTTTACACCGATACATATTTCGACAATCAATTAGCTCCCTTCTTCATTCCTTGCGCTAGTTCATGAATCACGTCAACGCAAGATCATCTATCTACTTACTTGCAGTGGCTGGCCTCGTTCTGCATTTGACAGGACGAGACCACTTGTTATTCCCATGGACATGCAACCGGCATTATGAAGAGAAGGCATTCCATTATACCATCGCCTCGAGTGGTCTTCTAGAGATAAGATTTTGTTGGGCACAGCTAATTGTTCTAAAAACTGATGAAGGCGTGGTTTGATTTTTAATTATTTTTAACACTCCTCTTCACACGTAAGCTGGACTTTGGCATAAGTCTAAAGCGTGGAAATATATAATTGGGGAGGCAAAGAAAAGCCTAGAAATATTTGAACTCCGGACTTCCTGCTCCAATACGAGTAAGATTTGGTGAGACCACAACCAAAACGGTTGGTATTAATTCTATAAAATTTTCAGAAAAATTATCCAAAAAATCATAAACTTAATGCACTTTTGCTAGTTCAATCTTAAATCTTTTAACTTTGTCAATTCAGTCCTAAACATTTTCGTTTCTTATCAATTTAGTCTATTCAGCTAATTTTTATTGGAAATTACTGATGTTGATGAATAGCGCTGATGTGACACTTTTTAAATAATATTTTTATTTTGGGATAATACCCTAAAAAACCCTAAACTGGTACACTTGTGACAAATTTACCCCAGACTATTTTTTTGACCACCAAAAACCCCAAACTGGTATACTTTTGACAAATTTATCCCAAACTAGTACACTTGTGACAAATTTACCCTATGTTCGTTTTTGTTAAATTTTATTCTCAAATTATTAAGTTAAATGACACGTGACGCTTAACCAAAGATACCAACTTATGATTTTACGTTCCGTTTGTCACAGGTTTACAATTTTTATGATTTTTTTGTGGTATTAATCCAATTTAGCATAGGGTATGTTTGTTACAAATTTACCAGTTTATGGTTTTTTGCAGTCGAATAAATTAGTTTTGGGTAAATTTGTCATAAATGTATCAGTTTATGATTTTTTATAATCAGTCGGGATAAATTTGTCACAAGTTTACCAGTTTGGGGTTTTTCATGGTCAAAAAAATAGTTTGGGGTAAATTTGTCACAAGTGTACCAGTTTGGGGTTTTTTAAAGTATTAACCCTTTTATTTTTTATTTTTTTTCTCTTTTTTTAAAACTTTTTAAAACTTTTTTTTTATTTTTTTAAGCTCCATGTAGTAATTTCTTTTTCCAAGTTTAAAGTTGGTTTTCAATAAATCATTTGCATTCCAATCAACTTTTACACTTCAATTTTAAAACCCCTCTCTTCTTTATGTGACATTACCATGTAATGTGACGTGTCATGTAATGTGACGTGTAGATAAAATATCTTTCCGTATGTGACACGGCACGATTTATAAGTTTTACTAATAAAGCAAATAAAAGATCAAAATGTTTCACGTGACTATCAAGAAATTGATTTTGTTCAACCAATTTGAATGGAAGAAATAAGTGAAGGTCCATTTTGGGTGGGTGGAGATCGAATCCGCTGTAGTTGGTACATCTCTAAGCATGGTCAAGTCATAATCAAAAGCGTGATTATGGTGATAAATCACATCATCAGAGCTTCCTTTCTCAAACGATATTACCCTTTTTCTACAAAATCCAATGTCATCTTGTTGGAAAAAAATGTCTCTGTACTAAAATCTCATTGAAATTTACAAGTTAATGTGAAATGGGCCTTCATGTGAGGATGATGACAACCATGCTGACCGGGCACGGCTATGTTGGTCCATATATTTCATTCTCAAATTAGGTTTTCTTTTATTCTAAAGCTTGGAATTCCGCTCGGGACTCGCGAGTTCTACAAAGGAAATTTTTTCTTAGGCCATTGACATTTGCCATTACGCAATGATGCAGTAATGCAGGACTTTAATGAAACAAAACAAATGCTCCTTTTTGGCATTTCATTCCCAGGAAGATATAACTATCAATTTATACAGGGCCTATTCAACGAATTCTGCTCAAATGTAAAAGAGTTCTCAAAAAAACTTGTCAAACACGTCGACTCTATTTTCTTCATCGTTTGCAGAGAGAGAGAGAAGCCAAATCTTTGTGAAAAAAGCAATGGCAGAGTATGAATAATTCGTTCGTAAAGTGATGAGTCAAATTCGTATATTGCAAGTGAAAAAAGTAAGTTTTCGTGTCAATTTAAATTAGAGATTACTTTTGGATTCACTATTGTCGAAATTAATCAACTCTATGAGTATCGATGTCCAAATAAATGATGCTGATATTGAAAATATGATTTACTCAGGAAAAGTGTCCGAAAAGTTCTAAACCTATTGCATAATATCAATTTATTCCTAAATTTTTTAATGATGCCAATTTAATTTTAAATTTAAACCTTTTTAATATAGAGCCAATTCAATCCTTCCGGTTAATTTTGGCCGGATATTGCTAGCCAACCGGCCTATATGGCATGGTCGGCTAGCGTTGACGTAAATAATTTTTAATAAATTTTTAAACTATGTATTCATTTTTTTTTCTTTCTCTTTCTTTCTTTTTGTCCTTTCCCTTCCTCCAGCCAATCATTGAGGTCACGGGCGAGGCTTGACCCTCGCCAACCCAATGTTAGGCCACCCTCATGGCCTCTTGTGAGGGCTTGAGCCTTGCTAAGGGTTGGGCAAGGCATGACCTCACTGACCCTTGCCTTTGGCGAATTGCCAAGGTTCGGCAACCAATTGGAGAAAGGGGAAGGGGATAAAGAAAGAGAAAGAGAGAGTAAAATTTTTAAAAAAAATGAAAATGAAAAAAATGTTAAAATTTGTTTACATCAATGCGGGCCATACCACATAGGCCATCCGACATCCACATTAGCAATGTCCCATCAAAATTAGTAGAAAGAATTTACTTGGCTCAAGGTCAAAAAGTTTATGATTAAATTTGTGCTATTAAAAGGTTTAAGATTAAATTGATAATAAGTTTATGACTTTTTTGACATTTTTTTCCTAATTTACTCTTGCCCCTTGCAAATCACAAGTGGATTCAACTAAATATGAAATTTTCAGCTATAAATTCCCGTTATGGGATTCAGCTTTAGGCAAGTCTCCCAATGCTCGTGGATAAGTAGAGATCTCAACGTTTCTTGTCATGTATGATCTTCTAGGGCTTCTAACTCAGACTTTCTACAAATGAATGCAAAACAAACACGATTTGTATTTTACACATTTTCATAGTATTGAAGGCTTGGTTTACTTTATGAGAAATGAATGATTTGTAAAATATTTTTTTTAAAACGATTCATTTTATAATTTATACAAATGAATGAACAATATATATATTTATTGTCCACAAAAATGTTTAGATATAAATTTTTATTGATGATTAAAACGTTAATGTGAGAATAGTGAATCGCATGCTGACCGAGGCACGAGTATGTCGGTCCATATCTTTCATTCTTAAAATAGGCTTTTTCTTTTTTATTTGCTAAAGCTTGGGATGCAGACTCGCGAGTCTTCTACAAAATAAATTTTTTCCGAGGCCATTGACATGATAGAATAGAGTGGAAAAATGAATTTTTTTATATTGCAGTGTGTAATACTAATAATACAAGAGCCTATTTATAAATTGTTTTAGGCAACTATCTAAAATAATAAAATATTACAATATCATAATCAAATCCATTATAATCGATATGAAATCCATTATAATCAATCAGGAAAATAAATGTCTCTAATATCCTAAGATAAATATCTCTAACGTGACATTTGCCATTACGTAATGATGGAGTAATACAGAACTTTAACGAGACAAACCAAAAAACAGGGCCTCGTTTATTTATTTATTGAGGGCCTGTCCAATCACTTGTGCTCGAGTGTAAAAGAGTTCTCAAAAAATTCGCCAAACACGTGAACTCCATCTTCTTCATCGTTTGCAAATGCTCTTGTTTTCTTGTAATAAACTTCTTGGTGACGAAATGTTGACCGGCAATTTCAAACGTCTCCCCCAGTCGTCTATGCATTCAGACTGCCAAGTCCTCCCAACGTCGTATGTTCAAACGCTCCATCCACTGTAACAAGTTTTTCATTCCACTCCTTCAAGTCCTTATATAAAGAAGCATCTCCCCCGCAACATGGGACACCCAGCACTACAAAAAAAAAAAAGGAAAGATGAAATTCTTGGCGACCCAAATCTTGCTTTGCACTATCTTCCTCGTTCTTGCTCTTCATGTTGGCCTCACAAAATCAGAAGAAGTTGGTGGGTTTCAGCCTGCAAAGGCTTCGCCCCTTTCTCAGTTCATATGAATTGTAAGCTTGACGTGGATTTTAGTAACATTTGGTCTCTTTGATGCTGCAGAGGACGAGAGCGAATTCAACTACGATGCTGGGAGTGAGAGAGGTCCGGCTCGGTGGGGAGAGATCAGGAGGGAGTGGGAAATGTGCAGGAACGGATCGATGCAGTCGCCGATCGATCTCTTGAGCGAGAGGGTTCAAGTGGTGGCCAGTTTGGGAAGACTGAAGAGGTGCTACAAAGCCTCCAATGCCACGCTTAAGAACAGGGGACATGACATCATGGTAGGATTAGAGTCACTGTCACCATGTTCGATCTCTGTTATGACTTGGATCAAAGAACAAGAAAGGCTTCAATGCCTTTCTTGATCTGTAACTATAAATGTTGTTATGATGACATTCTTCAAAAGACAAAGTTTTATAGAAGTGACACTTGACAGTTCCACTTTCATCGGATGGGACCATGATGAGCATGGTTTTTTCTGTGAGTTTATGCAGTTGAGGTGGGATGGAGATGCAGGATCCATTTATGTGAATGGAACCCAGTATTTGCTGAAGCAATCGCATTGGCACTCGCCCTCTGAGCATGCCGTTAATGGCAGAAGGTGATCTCTTCGTTTCTTTCTTTTACTAATTGGCCGTTATTCTATTACAAAGATCAAAGACCCATGACCGCGTTACTGAGAAAAGTTCACATTTTTTTCTTACTGACTCAATTAACAGGTTCGATCTTGAGTTACACATGGTTCACGATAGCCCCGAAGGCAAAGTTGCTGTGGTAGGAGTCATGTACAAGCTGGGCCAACCCGATACTTTCTTGTCAACGGTACACTTGGGATTTTTTTTGTCGTCGAAATTTAGTACTTGGTTTATGTGCTGAAAACACAACATAAATTTTTTCAATGAATTTTGATATGTAGATGATGAAACGCATACAAGGAATCGCTGATACCGATGGAGCTGAGAGAACCGTCGGAATAGTGAACCCGAAACACATAAAGATTGGAAGCAGAAAGTACTACAGATACGTGGGCTCTCTTACGGTGCCTCCCTGCACTCAAAATGTTCTCTGGATCATCGTTCAGAAGGTCTGCAGTTTCGTTTTCTTTCACTTCAGATCTTGGTTCTTGGATTGGAAACATAGTGCACTTCTGTTTTTGTTAAATTAAAACTGTTCTCACAGGAGAAATAACTTTTTTGGGACTGCTCTAGTAAATTACAAACATGATGGTTCTGGTTCTCTCGACGTCCCCTAATGTAACGTTGCCGGACTTTCAATATAAGCTTAATTCATAAAATTTACTTCTGCTTTGCTGTGTCATCAGGTGAGAACTGTGACAAGAGAGCAAGTGAAGTTACTGCGCGAAGCTGTTCGCGATGTGAGTTTCGGTCTTTACTTGGCTTTTCAAATGTAAGCGACAAGGCTGAATTATCGTGAAAGCAAAGATTTGTTCATTGCTTTTGCAGGACTCTGAATTCAACGCCAGGCCATTGCAACCCATAAACAGGCGCCCGGTGCAGCTATTTAGTCCAACCAACGACGAATTAGAAAGTGAGAATCCGTGAATGCCCTCATTAGTGGACAACGCAGAGCTTTCAGTGATGGTATAATGTAATTGACAGGCTAGAAAATAGTTGCAGAAGTTGATTAGAGGATAATCATATATTAGAGCGGCCAGAGATTTTGTTCCCCTCGTGTATGCTCATCGGTTTCTCAGTTTATCATTACCTGAAGTTATGATTATCCAGATTATTTCTTTGATATCATGACAGTTAATATGCTCCTGAGATAAAAATAAAAAAAAAAAGATAACCCGCACGCTTCTTCTACAATGATAGAGCGAGAGAGTTAATCGAGGATTGATATTCGGTAGCTTACTAAAGAACATCTATACTGAATTGTCAGTCATGTGTTCTCATGATTGCATGGTAATTTCAATAGTTTTGATCCCCATACAGCACGAACGATTTAACTTATACAAGGCAGATTTGGTCAAATAACCTGTCTATGACATGTACACAGCCTAAATGTCAAATGGTTTTGTCCATGTACATAACCTTTGTCAGACAGAACAGTGCAAGTACTTGAATGAAACATCAAATGAATCGTGAAACTTCAGAAACTAAGTGCGTTTCAGGAAGAAAAAAACTTGAACGTGGAATTGGTGCTTAACCTTAATCAAGTCTCGAATATTGTACTTTATCTCCCATTTGACAATTTATACAGCAGTTCAGTTAAAATTTACTAATGAATGTATCATGTAAATGTGACATGTGGTACACTTGGACTCTAAGATCAAAATGCGCGCACTGTCTCCAATCAGACCATCCTCCCAAGCACTTTCGTCGCATCCTCCATGGATGGCCTATGCATGGGGTCGTCTTCGACACAAGCCTTGGCCAAAACTGCTAAGCACAAGGCCTCGGCGAGAGGATAATCCTCCTTTAGACACGGATCCATGAAGCCCCTCAGTTGCTCAAAACACCTACCTTCGTTCCCTCCCCCTGCCAAAAGCCAGATGGACTCCTTGAACTGTCTGTCATCTGTTAAAATATGTCTCGAGTTTGAGTCCAACGTGAAATTACGAATATTCTGAATTGGATATGTTGCGGACATTCGAAATCGAGCAAAGAAGATCCGAAGATCAATTTCCCAAAAATTCGAATCTACGTTGGAGAATTCGGTTGCTAAAATAGGAAAGTCCAACTTTGACTACGACTTGGATTTTGTTTAAAATATACAAAGATATGTTTTGGATAGGAAATAAAATCCTATGAGAAGTTGGTAAAAGAATAAAGGTTTTACTTATATATAGACTTGAGGCCGTGGGTGATAGAGGTGGATCACAAATTGTCTTAAAGCGCCGAGTGAGTGCTTGGTGTTCCGCCGTTGATCGTGAAGAATTGGTCTTGGAGCACCGCCTCGTTGTCGAGTGCTTGGAAGGGATTTTTCTTTGTCGTGAATTACATCCAAGAAAGATTAGTGTTTATAGTCGATTTAAATCTTGTGGTAAGATTTGCGTGTAATTCCTTCGTGAGATTGAGAGATCATTTCTTGAGAAATTTCGGGCTAAACACTGCATGCGTTATTGGGTGTAATTGGGGCTTGGGAAACACCGAGAGAGTGTTTGAGTGACTCGAGTGTATAATCACCTTGTATCGCTTGATCTATAGTGAAATTCGCTGCTGCTCTCCCCATGGACGTAGGTCTTTACGACTGAACCACGTAAATCTAGTATCCGATTTATTTTCCTCTTCCGTCTATATTATTGTTCGATCGCTTGCTTAATCGCAACACCATCGATGTCCACTTGACCTGAAATCAGCTCTAGCAAGACCACTCCGAAAGCAAAAACGTCCACTTTCTCTTAGACCACTCCATTCAGCATGTGCTCCGGCGCAATCCATCCATCGAAAATGATCAAAGTGTTGTGGTCGTTTCCTTTTGAGGAGCCAATAGCAGTCGTTGGGGCGATGTTCCCTAGCTTCGCTCTCCAGTTGGACATGATGAAAATGTTCCTACTGTTCACATTCATGTGAACATAAGAAGGAAATATGCAGTGATGAGATTAATGAAGCCCCGTCGCGACGTCAAAAGCGATTTGGGTCCGGCGGTGCCAATGGAGAGGATTTCCCAGCCGAGACAAGCAATCCCTTAAGCTTCCATTGCTCGAGTACTCAAAGATGAGGTAAGACTGAGAATCATCACTCGTTTCGTCGTAACAAACGCCAAGCAAAGTCAAGACATTGATGTGATTGATCTTTGAGTGCACATCGATGATCCGATGGGTCTCTTTGACGTTGCTTCCTTTGATCATCACTTCGACAGTGTCAATCAAACCCTTGTAGACTGATCTCTCTATCCTGGTGTCTTTTCTAAAATTCCCAGTCGCCTTCCTGAGCTCCTCGATGCTGTATTGGATCAATGTGTATTTGATCCCGATCAGAAGATCTGGGGACAAACAGACGTCCTGGAGCTTCTACCCGTCTGGCCCGACCTCGGAGAGCTTAGCGTGAGCTACGAGTGCAGAGGTGAGCAAAGAATCCGTCCTTTCAGTTTCAGCCAAAACTAATAGGAGATCACTCCGTGTCTCCAATTCCGTGGTTAATTTTCTTTCAGGCAAAACTGATGATGCCTTTCTCCATAATCCAGTTCAAAGAAGTAAGGCTGCGTTTGGCAGTCGGGATAAAATTCGGGATAGGATATAATTTATCCTATCCTACGTTTGGTGCTCACTCAGGACGGGATAAAATCGGATATAATGGAGATATAGACAGGATAAAATTATCCCATGGGGGAGGTGGGATAAAGGTGGATAGGATTTGTAATATTCATAATAGGAAAGTTATTTTTCTTGAATAACAAACTTATTAAATTAACAAAATTGAAATTATATTTCAATATAAATAATATTTGAATTCTAATTTAAGAAATAAAAAAAATAAACATTTATTTTTAATTAATCTTATTTTAATTTATAGATTGAATATTTAATATTTAATTCTATCTTATATTAAATATTCAATCTATAAATTAAATATTTATATTTATTCTATATTTTAGGTATTTTTGTATTTTTGGTATGTTAGTACAATTTACTATTTGATAAAATTTTATTAAAGAATGATGAAAGGGGAAAAAAGAAATAATAATGAAAATAATATAAAAAAGAGGAAAAATAAAATAAAAATAAATTAAGTAATAGTGTTACGAGAGATTTTCACTATCTCTGTTTATGAACATTTAGTTCATTTATAATGATATGCCGTTTATATAAAAAAAAAAATGTACATGATATGATGTGAACATATCCGACTTTAATATTATGATTCACCAAACAATGGACGGGATATAAAAAAATCCTAGGATTTCATATCCTATCCTATCCAGTCCTATCCCGATTAGAAATCCGGACGACCAAACGTAGCCTAAGCGTATGCGCCAGAGCAACATCCGGATTGTATTGCAAGAAGCATGTCACGTGTAGCTCAATGGCAAACCCTAATATCGCCCCCTACGTTAGCAGATGAGCGAGAATTTGATTCATAACCCGTTTACACCGATACATACTCCCTTCTTCATTACTTGCACTAGTTCATGAATCACGTCAACGCAAGATCATCTATTTACTTACCATCGCTTCGAGTGGTCCTTCTAGACATTACCCAAAAGGGCTTCCGTTAAATGAGATCAACAAAATTGAAACTACACCGAGATTACCAAGTCGCCAAACTCATTCAATTTCTCATTTAAGTCCGTCGTCAAAAGGAGTAGAAAGAAGCACGAAGACATCTATTACAATTTCGAAATATCCTCAACACTGACCACTTAATAGTCGGTTTACTAATTTGCTACCCGCGAAGTCTCAGAAGCGCAAGAATAAAATATAGAGCCCATATGCGTTAATGCAAACGATCCCAGAAGAACAAGAAAAGGATCAAAATTTTCTTGAAGCACAAATAAAAGAGGAACACCCAGATGAGCGAAATGTAGAATTCTCTCTCCATTTGCCAAAACTATCACCAAAGCGATATGCAGAAATCACTTGCGCAGAGTACCCATCGTCAAAAAATGGAGAACCCGTAAAAATCTCTAGACAAACTTCGATCCGGAGACAGGCAACTAGAGATGAGCAGCAGCTGCGCCGGAGATAGGCCGTCGGGGTGGCGACAATGCTGATTAGTCGGGATCAAAGAGAAAGGAGAGAGCTCACCAAGACAGAGATTCACGATGGTGAGATCGAAGGAGGGAGAGCGATGAGCTCAGATTGTTTAACTTGCATTGAAACTGGATTTTTAACTAACCCACTAACACCCAATTTTTATTTTTATTTTTGTTTACTTTTCAAAACCCATTATAATCTATGCTATAAGCTTGAGGTGACTCATAAGTGACTCATTATAATAACTATGGATTAAAATATGGATTTATTACCCATTTTGATAGCCCTAATCACACATAACCACATCCCAGTGTCACTTCGAAAGAGAGGGTATAGGCCAACCGATCCATGAACCTTGTTCAACGTATATTATCGTGGAGGTTCATCTTAATGACAACTTGTAGGGTAGACGTAGAATAGAGAATCAAGATCGCGGGACGTGGGTTAATCAGATGAACCCATCTTCAGACTTTAATGGGTTTTGTGAATTCTTTCTTTTTTAAAACCCATCAGGGTGTCTTAAGAAATGAGACCGACCCATTAACGACCAATTTATGCTTAAATGGGTCCATAAATGGGTTGCCCAACCCATTTAACACCGCTAATGACAAGCAAGCTTTTCTCATAATAGAAAACTCCAAGCTCACATGACTAAAACCAAAATTTGATCAGTGGCCTGGATATAGAATTTTTTTGCATTTGACAATTTCCAGAAACTTTTGCCCTCCTCCTAAAAATGAGATTTAATAATATGGAATGTTTTTATCAAAGTATTAACTACAATCAATACAAAGAAATATGATCCATTAAAAGTGCAAACTCTTTATATAACTATTTAACGAGGGTAAGGAGGACAACCAAAAATGAGATTTAATAATAAGGAATGTTTTTATCAAAGTATTGAATACAATCAATACAAAGAAATATGATACATTAAAAGTGCAAACTCTTTATATAACTATTTAACGAGTGTGAGGAGGACGACCAAACCTATGTTGATATTCAAAGTGCGTGTCCAACGTATGCAAGGAAAATTCCAAATTAAGGCCCGAAGTGCTTTCATTTTTTCTAATAAAGATTTGAAATGGACATTATATCAAATAAAAGCCTAAAATGGCCACATATGGCTATTTCAAATAAGGGCCTACTCTCGCTGGCCAAAAAAATATTCAAGCCGATAAGAAATATTTTCGTCCAAACACAAATTAAATTTAAATCAAATTTAAAAAAAAAAAACTTTAAAAAAATGAAAAACACAAGCAAGAGAGCTGGCCACAACCCCATCGCCGATAGACGGGGATGAAGGCCAATAGGATCATTGATGCCTAGAAGTGGGAGAGGGCAGCGGCCCTCTCCTAGATCTTGATGCGGGAGCATCCAACGTAGTTATCACGCATCAGATCTAGGCAAGGGTTGCCAACACTTGCACAGGCTTAGATGCCCCCGCCCAGCGCCTCCAAACCTTGGGTGGCAACCCTCACCCAAATTTAGGAGAGGATCGCTGCCCAATCCTACTTCCGATGAGGTGGTGAGGGTCGTCGACCCTCGCCCAAGCACCGATGACCCTCGCCAAAGCACCGGTGATCCCGCCAGCCTTCACCACCTCCCCATCGGTGATGGGGTGGTCAATGTTTTCCTTTTGTTTTGTTTTTTCAGGAAAAGAAAAAAAACATAAAAAAGAAAGAAAAAAGGAAAAATTAAAAATTTTAAAAGACAAATTTGCCCTTCTCAATCGGTTAGTTCAAGCCCTTCTTTGAGATTGAAATAGGTACTTCAGGCTTTTATTTAAAATAAGATCCACTTTAAATCCTTATTTAAGAAAATGATGACACTTTAAGCCCTTAATTGAAATAATATTCATTGAAGGCCTTTATTTGAGAAAATGATTCTATTTCAAGTGCTTATTTGGAATTTTCCCACGTATGCATGAAGAGGGGACTACCCTCCTCATTAAGAGACGATAAGGAGACTTCATTTGAGAGAAATTGCAGTGGAGGAACGCGAAGATAGCTACGAATTGCACGACACCCCAAAATTAACTCTTCCTTTTGTAGAAAGCTAATAAGTAAATGTGGCAAGGACATCAAGATATTATGGTTATAGTTCATTGACAATAGCTCCTACAAATTTCTTTTATATAATAACAGGTATAAAAACATCGCCAAGCGCCAATCTAGCATTTCTCTTCACACAAGCATAGTTGAGGTCGGGAAAAATTACCGAAAAAATACTCAAATTATTGTATTTATACCAATTCAATAATAAATCTTTCAATTGTCAATTGAATCCTAAACTTTTTTTTTTGTTTTGATAATCGAGTCTATTTGACCAACTTTAGCCGAAAGTTACAAACATGGAAACCGATAGTGCCACGTAGGGTGGTTGGTTTTGACATGAATAATTTTTATAAAAAGTTTCTGAATTTTTTAAATTTTTTTACTTTTCCTTTTTTTCTACTAAGTCCGATGAGAATCATTGGCCAACTGTCGCCAGTCATAAGCCATATCAACATTGGTTATGCTATGTAAAATGACTGACATTCATATTAGCGATTTCTAATTACAATTGGCCAGATGGACTATAATAGCAAAATGTGAAAAGAGGTTTAAGACTAAATTGGCACAAGTGCAATAAATTTAAAACTTTATTGATAATTTTCTCATTTGAGATTGAGATATCGATCCATTGCCATATGTTGTAAACGCCAATGAGTATACATGTCACGATCTCAAGAGCTTTCGTTTAAAGAAAATTTTACTTCGTCAACATATGCTACAAAAATCTTTTAGATAATAGTAGTTACATGTGACCACCTAGTAGAAATTTTTCAGATTGACGCGGTCACAAACGCCCCCCTATCGCCAAACCACGGTAACGCCGCAGACGAAACACCAGTAACCCTTAAAGTAATGTAAAGCGAATTATACCTTTTTTGGTTCCCTCGAGTTTAGTCATGAAATTCAACACGAAGTCTGGGCCTTTCGAGCTGCGGAAACTTGTAATTTAGTCCCAAAAAAAAAACACATTACTATCCCCCACCCGGTCTTCTATTCCCACAAGCTTAGGTGCGATAGAATTGGGTTGATGATGCCCAGAAGATACCGTATCTATGAAGTGGGAGACTAAAATTTTCAGCATGAAGTCTTCTTCCACGCTGCCATAATTTTTTAAAGCTATGGGCTGAATGTCCGGCCAACTACGGCAGTTGATTTTTTTTTAAGCTCCATGTAGTAATTTCTTTTCCCAAATTTAAAGTTAGGTTTTCAATAAATCATTTGCATTCTAATTAACTTTTACGTTTCAATTTAAAGACCCCTCGCTTCTTTTACATGTGACATTACCATGTGATGTAACGTGTAGAAAAAATATCTTTCCATATGTGGCATGGCATGATTTATAAGTTTTATTAATAAACCAAATAAAAGATCCAAATGTTTCACGCAATTTGATTTCGTTCAATCAATTTGAATGGAAGAAATAGGTGGAAGTCCATTTCGGGTGGGTGGAGATTGAATCCGCTGAAGTTGGTACTTGGTAGATCTTTAAGCATGATTATGGTGATAAATGACCTCATCATGTAGGAGAAAAAAATTCACTCTACTAAAATCTAATTGATATTTTCAAGTGGATGTGAAATGGGCCTAGGATGATGACTCCCATGCTGACCGAGGCACGACTATGTCGGTCCATATCTTTCATTCTCGAATTAGGATTTTTTTTTTTTATTCTAAAGCTTGGAATTCCACTCGGACTAACGAGTCTTCTTCTACGAAGTAATTTTTTTCTTAGGCCACGGACATTTGCCATTACGCAATGATGCATAAATGCACGACTTTAATGAAACAAAACAAATGCTGTCTTTTGGCATTTCGTTCCCAGGGAGATATAACAATTAATTTATGCAGGGCTTATCGAACGACTCCGGCAGAAATGCAGGACTCTATCTTCTTCATCGTTTGCAGAGAGAGAAGCCAAATCAATATTTGTGAAAGAATGATGGCAGAGTATGAATAATCCGTTCGTAAACTGACGAGTCAAATTCGTATATTGCAAGTCAAAAAAATAATTTTTTATATCGATCTCGACATCTCTAACATTACTCATTAATTTAAATTAGAGATTACTTTTAGATTCACTGCTATAAAAAATAATCAACTATATAAGCATCAATATTCAAATAAATGATGCTAACACTGAAAATATGATTTACTCAAGTAAAATGTCCGAAACAGTGAGGGCCACGACACCTTCGCCAGATCTAGCCAAGCGAGGACGGGGTCTCAAATTGCACGATACCCCAAAATTCACTCTGGCTTTTTTTTTTTTTTTTTTTTGGTAAAGTAAAAATTCACTCTTCCTTTTGTACAAAGCAACTAAAATAAATGCGGCAAGGACATTAAATGAGATATTATGGTTAAAGCTCATCGACAATGGCTCCCACAATTTCCTTTTTTTTTTTTTTGGTCAGTCCTACTCTATTCCTACTCTACACTCACTCTCAGACTTTTGCCCTGCCTCTTGCAGGGCATGGGAGTTGAAACCCACTCTTGAAACTTACGCGTCCCCACCCCATCCCCCCCTGAGAAGGTGGGGATTTGAACCTTTCACCTCCCATTTCCATGTTGGAATGGTGGCCACTAGGGCAATTTCTTTAATTTAATAGCAGGTATATAAACACCAATCGTCAGTACCCAAGCACAGTTGAAATTGGGAAAATTTATCAAAAAAAAGGTCATCAAATTATTACATTTGTACCAATTCAATTATAAACCTTTTAATTATGTAAATTGAATCCTAAATCTTTTTATGTTTTGACAATTAAATCCATCTGGTCAATTTTACTTGAAAATTACAAATGTGGACACTAATAATGCCATGTAAGATGGCCGGTTTAGACATGGACAATTTCGATAAAAAAATTTCTTAATGTATTTTTTTTATTTTTTTTATTTTCTTTTCTTTTATTAAGTCCGGCGAGGGTCATCGGCCAACTCTCGCCAATCACAAGTCACATCAACACCGGTTGTACTACGTAAGATGGCTAGCATCCATGTCAGTGATTCTCAACTACAATTGACTGGATGAACTCATTAGACAAAACGTAAATAGGTATTTGAAACTAAATTGACATAAATAGATCTAAAACTTTTTTGATAATTTTCTCGTTTGAGATTAAGATATCAGTCCATCGCCATATTTTGTAAATGCCAATGAGTATACATGTCATGATCTCAAGAGCGTTCGTGTAAAGAAAATTTTATTTTACTTTGTCAACACATGCTATAAAAATCTTACGGATAATAATGTTTACTTGTGACCACCTAGTAGAAATTTTTCAGATTGACGTGGTCGCAGACGCCCCTATCACCAAACCACGGTAATGCCACAGACGAAACATAGTAACCCTTAAGTAATGTAAAGCGAATTATACATTTTTTGTTCCCTCGAATTTAGGGATGAAATTCAACACGAAGTCTTGGTCTTTCGAGCTGCGGAAACTTAGGTGTAATTTAGTCAGAAACACGTTACCATCCCCCACCTGGTCTTCTCTTCCCACAAACTTAGGTGCGATAGAAGTGATCTGATGATCCCCAGAAGATAACGTATCTATGAAGTGGGAGACTAAAATTTTCAGCATGAAGACTTCTTCCACACTGCCGTCATTTTTTACAGCTTTGGGCTGAATGTCCGGCCAATTACGGCAGTTGATTTTTTTTGTAAGCTCCATGTAGTAATTTCTTTTCCCAAGTTTAAAGTTGGTTTTCAATAAATCATTTGCATTCCAATCAACTTTTACGCTTAAATATTAAAACCCCTCTCTTCTTTACGTGACATTACCATGTGACATGACGTGTAGATAAAATATCTTTCCGTATGTGACATGGCACAATTTATTAGTTTTACTAATAAACCAAACAAAAGATCAAAATGTTTCGCGTGACTATCAAGAAATTGATTTTGTTCAACCAATTTGAATGGAAGAAATAAGTGGAAGTCCATTTTGGGTGGGTGGAGATCGAACCGCTGTAGTTGGTAGATCTCTAAGCATGGTCAAGTCATAATCAAAAGCATGATTATGGTGATAAATCACATCATCAGAGCTTCCTTTCTCAAACGATATTACCCTTTTCTACAAAATCCATTATCATCTTGTTGGAAAAAGAATTTCACTGTACTAAAATCTCATTGAAATTTACAAGTTAATGTGAAATGGGCCTTCATGTGAGGATGATGACTCCCATGCTGACCCGGCACGACTATGTTGGTCCATATCTTTCATTCTCAAATCAGGTTTTCTTTTATTCTAAAGCTTGGAATTCTGCTCGGACTCGCGAGTTCTACAAAGTAAATTTTTTCTTAGGCCATTGACATTTGACATTACGCAATGATGCAGTAATGCAGGACTTTAATGAAACAAAACAAATGCTCCTTTTTGGCATTTTATTCCCAGGAAGATATAACAATCAATTTATACAGGGCCTATTCAACGAATTCTGCTCAAGTGTAAAAGAGTTCTCAAAAAAACTTGTCAAACACGTCGACTCTATTTTCTTCATCGTTTGCATAGAGAGAGAAGCCAAATCAATATTTGTGAAAAAAACAATGGCAGAGTATGAATAATTCGTTCGTAAAGTGATGAGTCAAATTCGTATATTGCAAGTGAAAAAAATAAGTTTTTATATCAATCTCGACATCTCTAGCATCATATGTCAATTTAAATTAGAGATTACTTTTGGATTTGTTGTTGTCGAAATTAATCAACTCTATGAGTATCGATGTCCAAATAAATGATGCTAATATTGAAAATATGATTTACTTAGGAAAAGTGTCCGAAAAGTTCTAAACATATTGCATAATATCAATTTATTCCAAAAAATTTTAATGATGCCAATTTAATTTTAAATCTTAAACCTTTTTAGTATAGAGCCAATTCAATCATTCCGGTTAATTTTGGCCGGATATTGCTAGCCAACTGGCCTACATGGCATGGCCGGCTAGCGTTGACGTGAATAATTTTTAATAATTTTTTAAACTATGTATTCATTTTTTTTTCTTTCTCTTTCTTTCTTTTTGTACTTTCCCTTCCTCCAGCCGATCACTGAGGTCACGGGCGAGGCTCAACCCTCACCAGCCCAATGTTAGGCCACCCTCACGGCCTCTTGTGAGGGCTTGAGCCTTGCTAAGGGTTGGGCAAGGCATGACCTCACCGACCCTTGCCTTTGGCGAGTTGCCAAGGTCTGGCAACCAATTGGAGAAAGGGGAAGGGGAAAAAGAAAGAGAAAGAGAAAGTAAAAAAAAATGAAAAATTATTAAAATATTATTAAAATTTGTTTACATCAACGTGGGCCATACCACGTAGGCCATCTGACATCCACATCAGTAATGTCCAATCAAAATTAGCCGAAAAAATTTAATTAGCTCAAGGTCAAAAAGTTTATAATTAAATTGGTGCAATTAAAAAATTTAAGATTAAATTGATGATAGGTTTATGACTTTTTTGACATTTTTCCCTAATTTACTCTTGCCCCTTGCAAATTACAAGTGGATTCTACAAAATATGAAATTTTCAGCTATAAATTCCCATTATGGGATTCAGCTTTAGGCAAGTCTCCTAATGCTCGTGGATAAGTAGAGATCTCAACGTCTCTTGTCGTGTATGATCTTCTAGGGCTTCTAACTCAGACTTTCTACAGATGAATGCAAAACAAACACGATTTGTATTTTACACTTTTTCTTAGTATTGAAGGCTTGGTTTACTTTATAAAAAAATGAATGATTTGTAAAATATTTTTTTTTTTAAAACGATTCATTTTATAATTTATACAAATGAATGAACAATATACATCTTTATAGTTCATAAAAATGTTTAGATATAAATTTTTATTGATGATTAAAACGTTAATATGAGAATGGTGAATCGCATGCTGACCGAGGCACGAGTATGTCGGTCCATATCTTTCATTCTTAAATTAGGCTTCTTCTTTTTTATTTGCTAAAGCTTGGAATGCGGACTCGCGAGTCTTCTACGAAGTAATTTTTTTTCCTAGGCCACCATTGACATTTGCCATTACGTAATGATGGAGTAATACAGAACTTTAATGAGACAAACCAAAAAACAGGGCCTCGTGAATTTATTTATGCAGGGCCTGTCCAATCACTTGTGCTCGAGTGTAAAAGAGTTCTTAAAAAATTCGTCAAACACGTGAACTCTATCTTCTTCATCGTTCGCAGAGAGAGAAACCAAATCAATACATGGGAAAGAATAATTGGCAGAGCATGATAATTCGTTCATAAAGTGACGAGTCAAATTCGTTGTTAGGTATTCGAATTAAGTTTTGTACATCGATCTCGACATCCCTAGCATCACCTCATGAATCTAAATTAGAGAGGTTTCTTTTAAACTCACTTCGTTAGAATTAATCAACTATATGAGCGCTAGATTCCGAATAAATTATGCTAATGTTGAAACTATAATTTATTCTTGCCCCCTGCAAATCAGGAGTGGATTCAACAAAATATGAAATTTTCATAGGATTAAAAATTCTGTTTGTTTCACGAAAAATGGTTAATTTGGAAAATATCTTCCTAAAAACGATTCATTTTATAGCTCACACAAATAAATAAACAATAGATATTTTTATTTTCTACCGAAATATTTAGACATAAATTTTAATCGATGATAATGAAAACGTTGTCAATTAACTAATTCTTTCACACTATATAAATAATTATTTTTTAGAAAACATTTTATATTATGCGAAATAAACGGAGATATGCGTATTTCTTGGCTTTTTATTTACTGGACCACCGAAGTAAATCTCTACTAGTCTGACCGAGCATCAACTGCTTGAAGATCTTTCTTTGACTTTGATGCCTGTTTTAATACATCATTTGACCCGGAGTTGTTGTTTTTTTTTTTTTTTTTGTCGGAATTTGACCGGGAGTTCAACGAGTCTCATCTTTGGCCTACTCACATGTTCAGACCTGTTGCTTCTGGGTAAGAAAACTGGGAATTTTTCTTTTTTCCTAGGCTTTACTCCTAATTCCCAAATGACCCGCCCTGCCCCGTCCCACATCATATGTTAAATTCCATGTCCATATAAGGTTCCGACAAAGAAAGTGAAATACGGTTTAGAAATCTGATGTGTTTTGACGAAATCGTGCTCTGTAAACACGACCAGATTTTCACCACACAGGAATTCTAGAAAAGTTGTGCCGTATTAGATGCTTGCAAGAAGAGAAAATTTAGATGTTTTAAGTGAGAAGAACGAAATGATATATTGAAATCAAGTCAATCTTGTTTTTCGACGGGTTTCAACTATGAACTTTGTAGTTTCTATTGGATCATTTGGTTCTCAACGTCATAACTCTATTAGACTAAATTGCTCCACTTCTTTAACTCAAGAGGGTATTCAGTGACTTCAATTCATATGCAAAATGAAATCTCAACCGTCAAATCTAATGAGATCCACGTAAAATGGATATGGATTCCCTAACAGCACCAGCATTGTTTCACCATTATTCATGTATTGCATTGATTTGATCACGGAAGCACATGCATCAATCCCTTCAAAAAGAGGCACGAGCATTGATTTGTTCCCATTAAATTAGAAAAAGAACATTCATCTTCAGTCCCTCCTGAATTCGTCACCAAAGACGTTAGGATCACATGGACTCGTCCCCAGTTCGTTCAAGAAGAGGCCATTGAAAAAAAAAAATAACAAGAACAAACCTCAAATGCAAATGCTCTTGTGTTCTCGTAATAAACTTCTTGGTGACGAAATGTTGACCGGCAATTTCAACCGTCTCCCCCAGTCGTCTATGCATTCAGACCGCCAAGTCCTCCCAACGTCGTATGTTCAAGCCTTCATACACTGTAACAAGTTTTTCATTCCGCTCCTTTAAGTCCTTATATAAAGAAGCATCCCTCCCACAACATGGGACACCCAGCACTACAAAAAAAGAGGAAAGATGAAATTCTTGGCGACCCAAATCTTACTTTGCACTATCTTCCTCGTTCTTGCTCTTCATGTTGGCCTCACAAAATCAGAAGAAGTTGGTGGGTTTCAGCCTGCAAAGGCTTCGCCCCTTTCTCAGTTCATATGATTTGTGAGCGTAACGTGGAATCTAGTTACATCTGGTCTCTTTGATGTTGCAGAGAACGAGGGCCAATTCAACTACGATGCGAGGAGTGATAGAGGTCCGGGTCGGTGGGGAGAGATCAGGAGGGAGTGGGAAATGTGCAGGAACGGATCGATGCAGTCGCCGATCAATCTCTCGAGCGAGAGGGTTCAAGTGGTGGCCCGTTTGGGAAGACTGAAGAGGTGCTACAAAGCCTCCAATGCCACGCTTAAGAACAGGGGACATGACATCATGGTAGGATTAGAGTCACTGTCACCATGTTCAATCTCTGTTATGACTTTGATCAAAGAACAAGAAAGGCTTCAATGCCTTTCTTGATCTGTAACTATAAATGTTGTTATGATGACATTCTTCAAAAGACAAAGTTTTATAGAAGTGACACTTGACAGTTCCACTTTCATCGGATGGGACCATGATGAGCATGGTTTGTTCTGTGACTTTATGCAGTTGAGGTGGGATGGAGATGCAGGATCCATTTATGTAAATGGAACCCAGTATTTGCTGAAGCAATCCCATTGGCACTCGCCCTCTGAGCATGCCGTTAATGGCAGAAGGTGATCTCTTCGTTTCTTTCTTTTACTAATTGGCCGTTATTCTATTACAAAGATCAAAGACCCATGACCGCGTTACTGAGAAAAGTTCAAATTTTTTTCTTACTGACTCAATTAACAGGTTCGATCTTGAGCTACACATGGTTCACGATAGCCCCGAAGGCAAAGTTGCTGTGGTAGGAGTCATGTACAAGCTGGGCCGACCCGATACTTTCTTGTCAACGGTACACTTGGGATTTTTTTTGTCGTAGAAATTTAGTACTTGGTTTATGTGCTCAAAACACAACATAAATTTTTTCAATGAATTTTGATATGTAGATGATGAAACACATACAAGGAATCACCGATACCGATGGAGCTGAGAGAACCGTCGGAATAGTGAACCCGAAACACATAAAGATTGGGAGCAGAAAGTACTACAGATACGTGGGCTCTCTTACGGTGCCTCCCTGCACTCAAAATGTTCTCTGGACCATCGTTCGGAAGGTCTGCAGTTTCGTTTTCTTTCACTTCAGATCTTGGTTCTTGGATTGGAAACATAGTGCACTTCTGTTTTTGTTAAATTAAGACTGTTCTCACAGGAGAAATAACTTTTTTGGGACTGCTCAAGTAAATTACAAACATGATGGTTCTGGTTCTCTCGACGTCCCCTAATGTAACGTTGCCAGACTTTCAATATAAGCTTAATTCATAAAATTTACTTCTGCTTTGCTGTGTCATCAGGTGAGAACTGTGACAAGAGAGCAAGTGAAGTTACTGCGAGAAGCTGTTCGCGATGTGAGTTTCAGTCTTTACTTGGCTTTTCAAATGTAAGCGACAAGGTTAAATTATCGTGAAAGCAAAGATTTGTTTATTGCTTTTGCAGGACTCTGAATTCAACGCCAGGCCATTGCAACCCATAAACAGGCGCCCGGTGCAGCTATTTAGTCCAACCAACGACGAATTAGAAAGTGAGAATCCGTGAATGCCCTCATTAGTGGACAACGCAGAGCTTTCAGTGATGGTATAATGTAATTGACAGGCTAGAAAATAGTTGCAGAAGTTTATTAGAGAATACTTAAATCATATATTAGAGCGGCCAGAGATTTTGTTCCCCTCGTGTATGCTCATCGGTTTCTCAGTTTATCATTACCTGCAGTTATGACTATCCAGATTATTTCTTTCATATCATGACAGTTAATATGCTCCTGAGATAATAAAAAAAGAACCCGCACGCTTCTTCTACAATGATAGAGCAAGAAAGAGTTAATCGAGGATTGATACTCGGTAGCTTACTAAAGAAGATCTATACTGAATTGTCAGTCGTGTATTCACGATTGCATGGTAATTTCAATAGTTTTGATCCCCATACAACATAAACGATTTAACTTATACAAGGCAGATTTGGTCAGATAACCTGTCTATGACATGTCACACAGCCTAAATGTCAAATGGTTCTGTCCATGTACATAACCTTTGTTAGACAGAACAGTGCAAGTACTTGAATGAAACATCAAATGAATCATGAAACTTCAGAAAACTAAGTGCGTTTCAGGAAGAAAAAAACTTGAACGTGGAATTGGTGCTTAACCTTAATCAAGTCTCGAATATTGTACTTGATCTCCCATTTGACAATTTATACAGCAGTTCAGTTAAAATTTACTAATGAATGTATCATGTAAATGTGACATGTTGTACACTCGGACTCTAAGATCAAAATGCGCGCACTGTCTCCAATCAGACCATCCTCCCAAGCACTTTCGTCACATCCTCCATGGATGGCCTATGCATGGGGTCGTCTTGGACACAAGCCTTGGCCAAAACTGCTAAGCACAAGGCCTCGGCGAGGGGATAATCCTCCTTTAGACACGGATCCATGAAGCCCCTCAGTTGCTCAAAACACCCACCTTCGTTCCCTCCCCCTGCCAAAAACCAGACGGACTCCTTGAACTGTCTGCCATCGATGTCCACTTGACCTGAAATCAGCTCTAGCAAGACCACTCCAAAAGCGAAAACATCCACTTTCTCAGAGACCACTCCATTTAGCATGTGCTCTGGCGCAATCCATCCATCGAAACTGATTGAAGTGTTGTGGTCGTTTCCTTTTGAGGAGCCAATAGCAGTCGTTGGAGCGATGTTCCCTAGCTTCGCTCTCCAGTTGGACATGATGAAAATGTTCCTACTGTTCACATTCATGTGAACATAAGAAGGAAATATGCAGTGATGTAGATAATGAAGCCCTGTTGCGACATCAAAAGCGATTTGGGTCCGGCGGTGCCAATGGAGAGGATTTTCCAGCCGAGACAAGCAATCCCTTAAGCTTCCATTGCTCAAGTACTCAAAGATGAGGTAAGACTGAGAATCATCACTCGTTTCGTCGTAACAAACGCCAAGCAAAGTCAAGACATTGATGTGATTGATCTTTGAGTGCACATCGATGACCCGATGGGTCTCTTTGACGTTGCTTCCTTTGATCATCACTTCGACAGTGTCAATCAAACCCTTGTAGACTGATCTCTCTATCCTGGTGTCTTTTCTAAAATTCCCGGTCGCCTTCCTGAGCTCCTCGATGCTGTATTGGATCAATGTGTATTTGATCCCGATCAGAAGATCTGGGGACAAACAGGACGTCCTGGAGCTTCTACCCATCTGGCCCGACCTCGGAGAGCTTAGCATGGACAGAAATGAGAAGCGCGAGCTTCTTGTATTGAAAGACTGCAATTTCTGGCCTTTCCATCTCTTCGAGGCCTTCAGGTACAGACCACAAGCAATCGACGCTACAAGTACTAATGACAGCCCAACCACGGATCCTGCAATGTACAAGTTCCTAAGTTTCTTGCTATCTGTCGGCTTCTCCAGGGGAACCGTAGGAAGAAAACCTGGAGGGGGAGGCGGCGAATATGGTAATGTGAAATTGAGAGACGGTTCTTCTTTCGTTAAAGGGACGAGAATCGTAGAGTCCGTATAAACTGTTGAGCTGTAGTCTAGATGGTTAGCCGCCCAGATGTCGCTAGCAGGAATGCCGAATTTCTGTGCGATTTTATTCGTATCGTCTCCTTCCATAATGGGGTATGTCACGAGGGACTGTACTATCCCATTGCTTACGGAAAAATCACCTGGACAAGCACATTTCAGGGGCACGACAAGCTCAGACCGAAAGGGATTGTTATCTTCGACCAGTGTGGCCAATTTCACTAGGCCTTCAAAGACTCCGCACGCAATCTCAGAGAAATTTGTGCTTCCGCCGACGGGATAGGTCACGTTTTTCTGGAAAAACTTGCCGACACAATAGCATTGGATTGGAACCAGAACTTCCCTACCCGGTTGGAGATTCTCAATGGGAGATCCAACCCGGTTCAGACTAAGTACCACATTGAGATCAGCCCCGAACAGCTTGGTGATGTTCGAGATCATCGAGTAGTCCCGGTTCGCCCGGTACAGCAGGAACGCCCGACAATTCTCTCGGGGATCGGCACAGCTGTACCCTGAAACAGTAGAGGCTTCTTGTGAAGAACAGGTTGAGGGATCATAGTATTGCTGGCCGTGGCTGGAGACAAAGAGCGCCCAGATGAGAAACAACAGACGAATCATGGTTCAGGAAATCAGACGCACAACGTTTCTCATCTCTGCTCGAGCGTTCCTAAACAAAAAGTTTTTAATCACTCGAGTGTCTTGGTCTGAGTCCTGAGGCAGCCAGCTAAAATTTCGGAGTCATCAGTGACGCAACGGACCGAACGACATTGAATATGATCGACAAGCATGCCGTCCGAGGAAATTGGCGGTCTGAAATGCAGCTGACATCATCTTGAGGGCCAAAAGAAGACCAAATGTGGTGCCGCGTTGAACTTGAAAACTTTGGAAAGCATCAACGGCCGGCCTAAAGAGCGGATTGGCCCCACGGATTCAATTGTTGGCATTCGGTGAGAATTGTTTCTGCTTGTTATCTTGTGACTTGGAGCTTCTTGTTAGAAGCCACCAATTGTCACATTGCCAAATCATCTCCTACCAAGCAAGCAAAACAAATAAATAAAGGGAAAATGACCCTTAACTTTGACCTAATATGTAATATGTTCTTTCAACTTTTGATTTGTTCAATGCGATCTATAAATTGTTAGTAAATGTTCGATGTAGTTCATCCATTTGTTCAAGGGATAAACCATATATTACTTGATGACGTGGATTATCACATATTAAGTTAAATCTATAAAAGTGATTATGTCAATATGTTGAGTTTTTTGATGACGTGGACAATTATATCCTAATTTGAGATGCACAATTTAATTTGATAAGCCTTGTGTAGCCTTTTTTTTTTTTTTTTGCTATCTATCACTCATACTTGACAAATGGAGAGTCACATCCATAAATTCTATTAACTTGAATTAAAAAAGAATGACAACATTGATCATTTTCATGTAATTTATGGACTAGATTAAACATATGTTAATAATTTAAGGACTTAAAAGTTTAAGGACGACATTGCACAATGAATTAAAATTCAAGAATTATTTATGTTACTATTTCATAAATAAATAAATAAATAAAAGTGGGCTCACCCGTCATGGAATCCGACAGCTTGCTGGGCCTAGAGGAGTGTTTCGGCAAGGCCTGCTCGACTCACCAATCTTGGACAGGCTTGGACGTAAGCCTTTGGCCCAATCTAGAGCCTGAAAAGCTTCTCCAAGGCCCAACCCGAGCCTCGAGCCTAACCCATCCACAGGTTGACGTTCACATCCTCCAAACAGCTACGGTCCTTTGAAATGAAATTGAAAAATAAAGTGCTGGAAATTTTCAAACTGAATTTAAAGTACTGAAAAAAAAAACCGACTATAGTAAATTTCTTATCACACATTAAATTGTGATCGTCATCTATGGTAGCTCTTAGTAATATAATTGGAAAGATTCTAACCGTTATCAATTACTTTCTTTATGTAATCAATTTAGTAAGCCCTTCCTTACTTATTCCGCCCTCCTTCAATTTCAATCTACCGTAATATTTGGGCGTCCACCTAGTCAATAAGGTAGGATTGTGACACCAAGATCAGGAATCGATCTAGGAAATAATAAGGCTACATTTGGTCATAAGAAGACGAACTAAGATTAGATAGTATAATATAAAGTAGAGTAAAAAATCTCTCGATTATATGTATTAACATATTCGGTCTCACTGTTTTTAAAGAAAGATTCTTATTCTATCCAAGTCTAGCTTGGATAAGTAACTGGTTTTTCTCCCAACTTATTTCATTTGGAGTACGTCACCAAACACATGATAGAATCAAAGTCACATCCGAAATTATATCAAGTCCATTAAACATAGCGTAAGTGCTTTTTATATTCATTAATTCCCGTGTAAAAACTAAACTTGTAGACAATGAAATCCGTTTCAAATAACTATATCTGACACTGATTTGAAAATAAGTTAACGAAAAATGAATGAATTTAAATAGTTATTTTAAATCGAATAAATAATTATATTTTCAATTTTGGCAACTTATAAGAAGAAAGACTCGATATGGTAAGTACATATTACATACATATATGGCAAATTACCTCCACAATGAGTAATAAAAGAATTTGTATATATGACTTGTCTCATCGTGTAATAAGTTTAGTAAATCTATTTTGTGTGGATTAAAATAGCAACATGATTAATAAACTCATCGTGGTAGAACAAGATTTGAACTTGAACCGACGAGATCATGATAGAATGACATGAATTGCTAACCCTAGCTTGGCTCATCAATGCTTGGATTGGTTTATATCGCTTGCGTAGGCTCTCTAAAGGTGCATTTGGCTCGATATTTGCAAAGTCCTTTAGGGTCCTAAAGTGCCTTCGACAAATGCAAATGTCATTTGGCAAAAAATACAGGTTGCTTTGGAGAGATGCAATTACATATTCAAAGCTTTATGAATGCTTTTAGCCCAACACAAATCTGGAGATATTTTAGAACATTGCATTTTCATAATGTAAATAGATTTTTTTTCTTTCAACTTTGCCCATGCTCAACTTCGAAATTCCGAAAATTCTTCGAAAACCTTAATTTTGCCTCAGCTATTGACGAGTAACCGACATGCCACCAATGTGCCCTCAACGTGCCATCCACGAGTGGCTAATAGAGCCACCACCACCCTGGCCTGAGCACCCTAAATATCGATCCCAAATTCACCACACCGTCTTTATCACTTCTTACTTGATCGCCATAAAGCAAAGAGGCATATATTCCATAATACCGCCATTACATCGGTCGAAGTTGAAATCGAGCGCACAATCTTCCTCGTTATGCAGCAATCCCCCTCCTGTGTCTCCCCTCTCTGGAGCAACTAACGTCTCTCTCCCTTTCTCTCTCCAGCTCGCTCACACCGTTCTCTGGGTGATTTGTCCTTTCATCGGGCCTATGCTTGGTGCGTCGGGAGCAGGTAATCTTACAGTCACTTGCTCTATAATTGTTTAATCAAGACAAGAAGAGCAAAGAGTTAGGTGGGTTTGTCAGAGATTTATCTTCATCTTTACGTGTCATCGTCGTCAATAGCAACAAAAGTGAAACAAGCCGGATTTGGTCCACTTTGGTCTTTCCATGTAGCCTAGCTATAATGAATAGCGCATTTCGTTGAAAAATACTGCATATCACTGTAGTTTGTAGGTGGGTTGGATCCGAAGTGAAGTCTAAAAACTAGCGAATCCCTCTTTATACCTTAGATAATTAGAATGGATTAGGTTGTCAGGTCGGGTGGATTTCATACCGTTCGTTACTTTTAGCTTGACACAGGGAAGTCTTTCGCCCCGAAGGCTAGGAGTCAGCAAACTTGAAAAGTAGGTTGCGTTGTTGGTGATGAAGATTAGATGGATGGTTAATTGCAATTCTAGCTTCTTTTGGTAGGATGAATGTTGACCATTCAGGCCAAATTTGTGGAGCCAAAAGAGGGTAGAAGAGTTGAATGGCACAGCAAACCATCGAACATTCAACCTACCTCAACTGCAATGAAGAAATCCTGCAGACGTACAATGATCAAGATTGGAGCTCACGAATGACTTCAACTTCAAAGCATGTTTCGGTTCACGTCCCCTTTCGCTCAACGAAGTCAAAACTCCACACCAAAATTGCCACGCATCGCAATTAAAGGGTAAATCTAATAAGGACATACATTAGAAGATCATCTCAACGACACCCTTTTAAGTCCTCATATAGAATTGTATTTTGTATCTTTCATTTTAAATAGTGTCATAAGCTATCTTTCTCACATTACATTATATTCATCTTACCATTCGTCATCAAAAATAATTTAATACCGAAACTGTGATTCAATAATTGCTTTTCCTCGCGATGGTTATTGAATCTGCTCGTCCTTCCATTTCTTTGTTTGCTTTTGCATTGAAGACCTAATTTGGTTATCCATAGTCGGAGAGTGCTAAAATTCAAGGTATAGAGCTAGAGAATAAGAGAAGTGCCTAGGACAATTCGAACTGTGATAAAGTAAAGTCTTTGACGACAGAAGATGCAGCTCAAACCCACCCATGATTAAATCTCCAATATGCATGCAGTTCTTGCAAACTTTACTTATCTTTCTCTTTATTTATTCTATCTTTTTATAAGGCGGCTGACGATTAAAAAATTGCTCTAATCTCACATTAATGTACGAGCTCACTTGATTTTAATTATCAGATCACGTAAGTTTTGCATAGAACGCGCATTATTTAATAATTGAGATGGAGTAGATTTATATGCTCTTGATGCAATTAAAAAAAGATTTTTTCCTTTTTGTCAAATTTTCCGGCAATTGTATCCTATGGGTGGCAAAAATAACTCATCTTGACAAGTGCTCTCCAAGCTGGAGGGGGTTCCTTTCTCTTTTACTGTTTTGGCAATAATCCGCACGTTCGTTTGTTTCCTTAGTTATGGCCACTACTTTTTTAGCATTGTTGAAGGCTAATATAGGATTGTCGAACAACCCATATGACATTACCAAGAAATCAAAAGGAATTAACGACATTAAGCTTCCGTCACCCCACGTGCCGTAGCTTTTGCACTGTTTGTCGACTCCAACTAGTCACCCTTTTTTTATTTAATGGTCAAGTAGTATCCAAATCATCTTTCATACACACGGAATGATACAACTCTCAGATAATCCGAAAAGACCCAATTAATCAACATTTGACATGATCTTAAGTAGTTGTTTTATTTACATTTATATATATCTTTGGACCTGATGTGAGCATGGATCACAATGTGCTATCCAAATTTTAGGTCTTATCATAATTTTGGCCTAATCTTTTTTCTTGTTTAAGAAAATCTCTAACCTTCACTTTAGTTTCAAATCTATTCATGCGTCAAAAAATTGGCGTTAGTTTCTTCGAGATTGTCAATATCATGAGGCCGTTGTTGTTCCGCAAGAATGTGGATGAAAACAAAGGTTATGATAATAAATATTTAATTGACCTTAATGTTGATAATTTCGAAGAAACTAGTGGTGGTTTTTTATTTTTTCACATGGGCATATTTCGAACTAGAGTTAAAGTTGGGGAATAAAAAAATGTTCGGAATAGAAATAAGATTGGACCTAAAGCTAAGAGATATATATAATTTTTTTTTAGAGAATTAGGCTGTGGAATTTTGGTGTAGATAGCATAGTTTTTCATAAAAATTGACTTGGAATACTATAATAATCTAAATAACGTTTTTCGCCTACTTGATATTCCATTGAAATGGGTCACGTAAACCATGTAACAAGGGCAAAAAAACAAGAGAAATCTTGTCACCAAATTGACCCAAAATAAAAAAGCAAGCGGCTAAGACAGAAAAAATAAAGAAGTGAGGGGGTGAAAATAGAAGCACCGCGTACGTGTTCTGTCATGAAACGCGATTCGCTGCCTCAAGCTCGGTCACACCGTTATTTGGGCGCCTTGTTCCTTCCCGCGGGTTGAATTTCGGTCAATGTGCGCCCACGAATCTGCGGGACCTATTTCCTGTCACGCATCAAATTGTGATCATTATTTATTTATGGTAGCTCTAAGTAATATAATCGGAAAGATTCTAACTGTTACCAATTACTTTCTTTAAGCAATCAATTTAGTAAGCTCTTATTTACTTATTCTCTTGAGTCGTTGTTTTTACTTGATTGAATTTTTAAAATATCTTTATTGGACAAGCTTAATCTCAGCACAAGTCAATTTTATTTTTTTAAAATTCTCAACGCTTAATTTAATAATCAAATAAGCCCCAAGTATTCTTTAATTTCGATCTATCATAATATTTTGGGTGCCCACCTAGTCAACAATGTAGGACCGTGATGCCAAGACCGAGTATCAAACTCGAATGAAAAAATAAAGCTAGATTTGGTCGTAAAAAGACGAACTGGGATAAGATAAAATAATATAGAGTAGAGTAAAAAAAACTCTCAATTGTGTGTATTAACATATTTGATTCCCTCAAGTGCTTGGTGCATCAACGCTGTGATTAAAAAAAAAACAAATAAATAATCAACGAGACAATCGAAGAAGGGACAAAAGAGGAAAACTACCTGGAAACTGAAGCGACCACGACACCGCCGCCGTGGTGGGTGCCAGCCGCCATGAGATAAAATCTAGAGCCAAAAAGTTCGAGACAATCGTGACTCGTGAGTGGCTGCTAAAATCAAGAGGCTGCGGGTCTCGTGACTCTCGAGCGGCCACGTCGCACGATCTCCGAGAGAATGAATAGGTTGGTACTCAAGTAGCCCATGTGCCGTAGTCACCAAAGGCGCCACCTCGATTGCGGTGGTCATGAAATCTCTAAAAATGTTTTGTATCCTCCGTTAATTTAAGTTTAGAGACAGTGTTGAATATTTTCATGTAGTTCACGATTTAAGTTAAACATGTATCGAAAATTCATGAACTATATTGCACACTTAGTTATAATTTAGAGACCGTATTAAATAAATTAAAAGTTTTATAGCCCATATTACACATTTGATCAAAATTTATGAATTATTAGTATCGTTTTCTCTTGTTTGATTGCCATATTTTAAGGAAAGGTTTTTATTTCATTCACGTGCAACCTGAATGAGTAATTAGTTTTTCTCTAGACTTATCTCATTCTGAGCATGTCACCGAACACACGATAGAATAAAAACCACATCTAGAATTATATTTAATGAACTAAACACGGCGTAAATGCTTTTTATATTCATTAATTTATGTGTAAAAACTTAGCATCTAAGCAATGTAGTCCCTTTCAAATTACTACAACTGACATTGTTTTCCAAACTTACGAAGGAAAAGTGCTTACTTGATTTTCATTAACACGGAGGCATCGAAATAGCAAAGCAAATAAGAGGACGGAAATGAATGGATGTAAGTAGTTATTTTAAATCGAATAAGTAACTACATTTCGAATTTCGGCAACTTTTTATGAGAAGAAAGACAAAATATGGTAACTATGTACTATTACTCTATTGAGATTACATATATATGTATATAACAAATTACCATAGAGATACATGATAAAATAACTCGTACTTGCGGAATAAGTATGAAAAATCTTATCCTGTTTTGATTGAAATGGAACAAAGATCGGATCAATTTCTAGCCCTAGCCTGAGTACATCATCACATTACACACCCAAATTCAGCGATCTCTCGTCCTTTTATCACTTATTTATTCGATCGCCAAAGGACCCAACAAGAGAGGTATTATATATTCCACGACACCGCCATCGACGCCTCCGGGATGAAGTCGAAATCGACAGTAGTGCTCTCCGTGTCTCTCTCATGAGGCGCGATCGTCCTCGTCCTGCAGCACCAACAGCAGCAGCAGCAGCAGCAGCAGCAGCCAGATCCCACGCCTCCCGCGTGACCGTCCTTTCTCTCTCCGCAGCAGGTAATGCCTCCCCTCCCCTCCCCTCCCTTCCTCCCTCTACTCCTTCGCTCTCCCTCTCGCGAGCTCGGTCGTGTCGTTCTTCGGTTGGCGGCTCGGTTCCTTCGGTCGGCCCCGCGAGTTGTGGCGGTCGCCGTGCTCTTCTCCGAGGCGAGAGGCGCTCGGATTTCGGCCTCCGGCTTAGGGCATCTTCCCGCATTGGTCCCCGTCCGGGGACGGGGCTTTCCGGCCAATGCGCGCTCGCGACTCTGCCGGGAGATCGCGGGGTCGGTTCGAATTCCCTTCGCCGTTGCTGCAATTAGGTCTGGGGCCCCGGTCGGGGAGATGAATTCCGGCTCGCGCGTGTAGGGTTTTTCGTGGGTTGCGAGTGACTCGGCGAGGAGATTTAGGGGTTTCGTTTCGTTTCGTTTTTCGTCAGTGAACTGATGGTGGCCGTGACTGGAAATTCTTGCATGCGAATTATAAAGTTCGCGTCTTGAAGTTCCTTTTGGAGGACATGCTTTTGGTTGATTAACTCTTTCTTTTTGTGTCTATAAAGACTCGTTTTTTAGTGAATCCTGCGATTGCAGTACTTTCCACCGTCATGTTGGGATTGAATTGTCTTCGATAGTTGATATAGCCGCAGGGGAAGAAGTCCGGAGGGGGATCGAAAGACCTGGGAGTTTTTTTTCGTTTCTCCATTTCTTTGCTTCGAGTCGAGTAATTGCGTTTATGTTCGTTTCTAATCACCTTGGCTCATGTCCTTTGTGCATGTGTTCGACTGTCAAAATTCCAATCCGAGCCTCATCAGAGCACCATATGAGTCAACCTTGCATATGGTGACTGGTTGGAGGAGCAGCTGTACTTCCTTTTCTTTGAAACCGAAAGTCTTATTCAGTCTCATGCTGTAAATATAGTGGGTGCTAGGTTCTAATGCCGAAATAAATTAGAATGACTCTTGGTATGACCACTTGTACCATCCAAGACCCCGCTTTCCAATTTTAAAACAACCAAGTTTCCTTTTTTTAGTGAGACACAACTAAGCAAGAAGCCACAGAGGAAGCCTAATTACTTTAATTTCCACAGTTGAATCTGCGGTAAAGGCTTGTAAGTGGTCAAGCATCGCATATCTTGCTGTGTTTTTCCCTGGAGCTTACCTTCAAGGTTGATTGGTAAGCCAGGGTATCAATGATACCTTGTTGTAGTACCAATAGACTCCAGCTATTGCTTGATGTAGAACACAGTACGTAGGAGACCTTCTCTCATTCACAAAATCAACGTGTCCGAATATCTGTCCAAATTTTCGTCGGTCATGTGTGGTAAACTGAAAGAATTAAAAAGATTTGAGCATCAAGATTCTTGGAAGCTGGACAGTTAGTTGCCACGACATTACAAAATATCTCTCTTGCATCTCTGTTGGTTTTTCTGCGGGATACTTTCTTTATTTTTAAAGTAAGGGTGTGATTGTTCTGTCTTATTTCATGCAAAAATTTACTTATTGACTTCCCTCACAGAACTCTGAAAATCTTTAAACTCTACAAATGATTGAAAAAAGTATTATGCGAATCTACATGTTAATCTTTGTATGCTTTGAAATGTTTCAGGTGTTCCATGCTAAATTAGAGACAAATTGCACGAGCTGGAATATTTGAAAAAAATTGTAAAAAAGCTCAAAAGTAAATGGTAAAAGCTCATTCCAAACTGACCCTTTATTTGGTTCTACAAAGAATTTCTGGATGTGAAGGTTCAAGCTTTATCTTGGTATGTTTCTTATAGTAAAGGGTTTACAGTTGAGTCTAGGCCAGAGCAGTTGGAATTAACGCAAGTCAAACTGTTACACTTATGCATGTAAGATATCTCATGTTTTCTTGATTTCTATCTTTTCATTGTATGTCTTGTGGTTTTAAATGTGGTGTCTTTTCAGCAATTCTTCTATAAATCCCACATTGCCTGAGTTCCACCTTTATTTTTGGTGTCTGACCTGTGAAGAAAGATTGAATCTTGGGTTGCTTTGATGTCAGTGGCTTCGTATTGCACTGGAGTATTGAAACAAAATAGGGCCTAGTGAAATGAGGTCATTTTTAATCTTTAAAAACATGAACAGACATGCATATCAGAAGTGACTGTGCACATATCATGCTTTTTGGATGCCTATAAAAGATAGCGGTGGATCTCCATGGTCCCTTTGGTTGCCGGGGTGTGACAAATGAAACAAAAGAACAGGAGCTTGAAAAGTGGGGAAAATTTTGTGCTCTATGTTTGATTTACTCTAGTTTTGACAGTACAAGGGCCACTGTTCAACTCTTTACAGATTCAACCAAGAAAACTCTTTAGAAATGCATGTTGTTGAATTTACAGGTTTATATGTTGTAAATGTTCATGCAGTGGAGTCCATGGATATCGTAAGAATAGTTAAGTTCTGTGTGTATTCTGGGTTGTCCTTCTAGTATACTTCTGGAGTTTGAACTTTGAGGCGCTCTTTATTGGTTATCTTCAGGATTGGAAACTCTGTTATTAGCTTTATGTTTTCTATAGAGACTTTCAAAGAGTATTCCTAAGGACACACTGAACAATATATTAGGCGCAGATAATTTATGATAAGTGTTTGATTGAAGTTTTCATGAAAGAATAAATGTTCATGCAGTGGAGTCCATGAATATCGTAAGAATAGTTAAGTTCTGTGTGTATTCTGGGTCGTCCTTCTCTTATACTTCTGTAGTTTGAACTTTGAGGCGCTCTTTATTGATTATCTTCAGGATTGGAAACTCTGTTATTAGCTTTATGTTTTGTATAGGGATTTTCAAAGAGTATTCCTACGGGCACATTGAACCATCTATTAGGCACAGATAATTTATGATGAGTGTTTGATTGAAGTTTTCATGAAAGGATAAAAGCATTGTTGTGATGTTTGGTGATTTGCAGATAAAAATATGGTAAATCAAACTCGATCCGGTTGCAAAATTAGGGATGAATCTACAAACAAGGCGCATAGTGGTGGTAAGGGATCGAGTACTTCACCCTTTGCATCAGATTCATATAGACTGAGAAGTTCAACCAGGGAGTCATCATCCAAGAAACCAACGGTTCCAAGCCTTCCGACTATTCGAAAGTCGGAGCGAATTGAGAAGCAAACACCACCTACTTCAGTTTCTAAGAATCCTGAGAAGGTCAAGAGACAAAGGACGCCAAGTCCAGTGAGGAGGTCCGAAAGATGCAAGAAGCTGCGGCATTCCTCAAATTCTCTAATATCGAAGAAGTCTGCTAGAAGGTCCGAGTCATCTGATAGGCAAAACCTAATGGAGAAGAAAGAGAATAATGGAAAACAATTGGAGATGGAAGATAAGGAATCTAGCAAAAGTAGTGAAGACAAACCAGCCTCTACCAAGACGAAGAGAGGGACAATGAGTGCTCGTGCTTATAGAGCACTGTTCAGGGGATCAGTAAACAAGGATAAAGCGGGTAAATGAATGCTTGATAAATGAAAAAGGCAGTTTAATAGATCGTCGTGCATTTTATGACATGGATGTAGTGAAAATGTTAGAATACAATGGCCCTGTTATACCCTCTGTATGAAGGTTTCATATAGGTTCTTTGGCTGGGGTCGTTATGCATGCTCAAATAATTTATTAGAAGATTTTTTGGACAATCTGTTTGGAGAAGATCTTGATGTTGTTATACCATATTTCCTTCCATCATGTGCTAAATATTTATGGAATGTTGTGCATTGTTCAACCTCTTGTCATTCGTATTAAAAGTATTAAATTATAAAATTTCTCGGCATTGTTGTTGCAGGAATAATTGTTGGATCAATAACTGTCTTTTGTTCATAAATCTGTAGGTTAGATGCCCTAAATAAAACATCGTCTCATATTTGTTCCTTTGTATATGTCAAGCTTTTAAATTGATGTATATGATCATAACGGGCAAGTTTTCCGAGTTTACTTATCTCTTTTCCAGTGGGTCACGTTGCAGATAACAATTGGGGTGGAGGGATTTTTCTAGTTTAAACTTTATATTATCTTTTCTTTGGTGGAATGCGCATTTCTCATCCTCAACCTTGTTTAACTGAACATGTTTTTCTTTTAAGAAGTAAGTTTAATTGTTTCAACATAGTTATCTGTGGAGTGCATGTGCATGTGCAACACCAGCAGTTTGTTTTATTTGTGCATATATGGAACTTGCTTGACAATTTATTCACTGTGATCATTGGGCTTGTAGATTGCCGCGAGGAGTTGATTTGTCCAAAAAAGTCCTTTCAGCAGGAATACAACAATACTGGGGCTGTTGGTCCAGAGGACGTTGATGCAGTCAATGCTTGTAGTGATCGTAGTCACGAGATCAAAGATGGCATGGAATCCATGACACAAATGGTGGAAAAACAAAATGTTGATGCAGTCAATGATTGTAGTGATTGTAGTCAAGAGATCAAAGATGGCGTGGAATCCATGACACAAATGGTGGAAAAACAAAATGAGGAAAACACTTGCCTTAGGCAAAACAGCCATTCTACTCAACAAGGTAATGAGTCTAAAGATGCAAACATGGTTTTTCTTTAGATCATGATGTCTCTGTATTTTCAACTCATAAGTATTATTGGCAGGTGCAAATTATGACTCGGGAAGGGTAGAGAACCGTTCCTCACTGGAGAAGCAGTCAGAATTAATGGATTTGAGCAGGAATGGAAGGTATCTAGATGGTCATGTTGGTTTAGAGGAGCAAGAAGACGTCCCCGATAAACAGAGCGACTCGGTTTGCTTGATTTCCAATGCCTCAGCCCTAGCTGGATGTCAAAATTTCACCTCTGCAGCACACAATTTTGTCGGGATAGATGGTATAAATTCAAAGGGGAAAAGGTATTGACGTCTGCTATATTTTACATCTGGTTCCTTTCCTTGGAATGATAATATGATTAGCCTGCAGTGTGTCTGGGTTCTCGGCAACAAATCGTCTTTAACCCTGTAACATTTCTGTTCTTTGCACCAAGTGGGTGTATTGGTCTTTTGGCTGTTTTAACTATATATATCTTCTCTAGATTTCAGTGACTTTGGCATGATGTATGCTTGTCTTTGTTAATGTCATGTTAGGATAGTGGGGAGCCTGACGCCACTGTTAACTTGGAACTTGATGGAAAGCAGAACTTGCATGTGTTGGTAAATATTGATGCAGAAAGTGGACAGAGTACATGCTTTATCTGCAAGCTTGGGGGAAAACTCTTGTGAGAAATCCTTTACACTTTGCTATATTTTTTTGCCCTTCCTTCCTAGTGATATTTGCCTATCTTGCTTTTGATAACATAATAACTTTTCGCTGTTATTAGCACTTCTCATTGCTCTGCTCTATTGTCATGGGCTTGTTTTAGAATATCTGTTTAGACTCCCTGCACTCTGAGAATGATGCTCTTTTAGTCATACCTTATTCTTTCTAATTAAACTGAGATATGTGCAAATTTGGGAGTGCTTGCTATGACTATTCTCTGTCATAATATTCACTTTATGAAGACAATTATTACCATGGCCCCACTTATGCTGTCTGACTTTAAGATCGTGGCCTTGTTTGCTTTTTTAAGAACAGAGTTTGAAGCTGATTGATTTCCTTAGATATGGTCAAGGGTTTTTTCACTTTGCATTGGTTTTGCTTTGTCATAGTTTCTGAGGAGTTTTTGTCTTGTAATTTTGTATAGCAATACATCTATTGCAATGCATTTTAGTACATCCTGAAGATACATTTGGATGAGATGATTCATTCCTTACTGCCGATTGACGCGAGCAAAAATGCAGGCAGCTGAATTTGCCATTCTTTGGGCTGTGGTAATAGAAACCAATGGTAGTTGCGAATCATTTTCCTGGGCTCTGATACATCTTTACAATTTCCGATGATATGATCAGCTCTTGTCTTCTTCAAAATCTACTCTCTGAGCTGTTTTGATAGTGTAATTCAAAATGCAATACAAAATGGTTCCTACATTGTGAAGGGCTTGTAGTTTGGCATGGTGATACATCTTTACAATGTCCGATGATATGATCAGCTCTTGTCTTCTTCAAAATCTACTCTCTGAGCTGTTTTGATAGTGTAATTTAAAATGCAATACAAAATGTTTCCTACATTGTGAAGGGCTTGTAGTTTGGCATGGTGATTTTAAATAGCACATGCAATTTTCAGGTGCTGCAATGGATCTGGATGCCAAAAAAACTACCATCTTTCCTGTTTGGATCCTCCTCTCAATGATGTTCCCCTAGGAGTTTGGCACTGTCTTGCATGCGTTAGGAAGATGATGAAGTATGGTGCCCATTCAGTCTCTGAAGGAGTAGAGTCTATTTGGGATTGCAGGGAAGTGGAAGTATTGGATCCCAAAGGTATGGGGAAAATATCATTAGACAATATTCATTGGCGTTGCTTAATTTATGCATCCATTTGCATCTCTGTTGATTATCCTGTTCCGGTGGCGTTTTGTACCGTTTGAGTAATCTTAATGTTGTTTCAATCTCAGGGTGTCAAAATCAGAAGCAATTTTTTGTTAAATACAAAGGACTAGCTCATTTTCACAATCGATGGTTACCGGAAGCTGAGGTGGCTGCTCAATGCCCATCTCTAGTTGCTGAGGTAAATGGTTCGATTATTTCTCCATTGATGATACTTGTTAAATTGCTGAAGCGGTTGTCCTAAATTTGAGAGAATTCAGTATTGTATTCTTTTACCCTTATTGGCTATACCGTATTTCCTTATTTCTTTAGGTGGTGCCGTGGAAGTCAGAGTGGACTTTACCAAGGCGTCTACTGCAGAAGCGATTAATAACTTCTCCTCAATTTCATAGTGAACGTGATAGACAGGAGGAGGGTACTGGCGTGTCAACGTGCCATTACCAATGGCTTGTAAAATGGTGTGGCCTTGATTATGAACATGCTTCATGGGAGCTAGAGAATGCTTCCCTGTTTCTCTCTTCAGAAGCTCAGAGCCTCATCAAACAGTATGAAAACCGAATTGAGAGAGCGACGGGAGCTTGTAATGTTGAAGTGACTATGGTAATTATATTATGTTTGACAAGTGGAATCAAACAAGCTTATGAAATTTCAACGCATCCTCTTTCTTTTGGATGTTTGGTCTGAGATTTGGAAGCTGGATACATTTTGATATACGTCTTTCGTTAGTTTAGTAATGAGCTTCTATCATTGTTGTGCTCCAGCAGCGATAAATCTGTAAAGGAGAATTTCTTATGACAGTTATGTTCTGTTTATGGGGCTTTTGCCAGCACACATTGATTTATTTTTATAATATTAAAGAGGTGATGATAATCAATATTGAAAGAGGGGATTGTTGATATATAGTCAGTTCTTGAACTTCTTCGGTTTTGTTTTATTGAACTGTATAATATTTTGTGGCTATAATTACAAGTAATGCTCCAAGAATTTTACTTAAAAAGTTTTTAGTCAATTGTCCAAGCAAGATTTGGGTAGAGAAATGAAACTTAAGATGCCCGGTGCATGAAAAGAAAAGCAAGATGGAGAAAGTGCTTCTGCTTCCTATGCTGTATATATTTTTACATTGGCTGATGCAATCAAATCCTCTTGTTTCATGGAATGCTGATTGTTTTGTGTTCTTTTATTAGTTGGCTGTCAACTTATTACCTGCTTTTGGCAGCTTTCAGAAAGAAAAAAAAGATTGAGGAATGAAATATCAAAGCTTGCAGATCCTGTTGAAAAGCAGTTCGAATATTGGAAGGTGCACCCGAATGTGATTCTAGTGGATCACGAGGTGAGGATGTTTTGTTCTTGACCTCCTGGTGATCTCTGTGGTAGGCAGTAGAGCATAGTAAAAACCTTCATAAAAATTCTAAGGAGTTGTCTAGAGTGTTATCCAATTTGGCACAGCCTGTAGGATAAGATGGTATTTGAAAGGTAGAATGTGCTGAAATAATCTTTCTACTTATTTTTTTAGTATTTGTCCCTCTCTCTTTTTTTTATTTCTCGTCTTCTTTTTTTTTTCTCCTCCTTTCATCATTCCTGCTGCTAGTGGGGAAAAGCTTACTTGATGTCCTCATTATTGTTTACTTTATTTCCTATGATGATTCACAGATTACTCATTGCAATTTAGATCTAAAATAAAAGCTATGCAAGACCCATGGATTATATCATTGAGTCTGAAATTCCTTATGAGAAGAGAAAAGGCTACTATGTATACATAGATCATTTTAAAGAATGCTTTTGTTTATTGCATGCACTTGTGGACATGACTTGAATGTGTTGGACCTGGTGGTAGATCATAAACTAACATGTGGTCATAGCTGATAAGGCTACTTTTTGTTTTGCAGGAGCACATTTCAAAGGTCACATCATTTATTTTACTCGAATGTGATGGCTGTCTTCCGTGTCTCGTCATTTCGCCTTCTACATTAGTTTATTCGTGGGATGCGGAGTTTTTCCGTCTGGCACCAACGGTTGATGTCGTTGTTTACAATGGAAGCAAAGATACTCGAAGACGTATCAGGAACCTGGAATTCTCTGAGGAAGGGGCTTCCATAGCATTTGAAGTGCTCATATCCCCTCCAGAGGCCATTGTTGAGGTGTTTATATTTTCTATTTTGTGCTTTGTCAACAACTTTGAAGTTGGCAATTATCTTCGAGGGCCAGGGCTATAGCAGTTATCTTTTCATTGAGACATCTCACCTCTGTTATTCTCCTGCATTTTATCTCTCATTTGTGTCATCTTTGATATCATTTTGACTGTGTTCCCAGTTTACCTTGCAAACTGAAATCCCCTGCTGCATAGAATTTTATTTACCTTTTGTTATGTCTCAGAACTGTCACTTTTTTCTATGCAGGATATGAATATTATGCAAAGAATAGAATGGGAAGCAGTGGTTATTGATGAATGTCAACAACCTCGAAGTTTTGCCTTTCTTGATGAATTTTTGAAGCTGAAGACCCAGAGGAGGCTTTTCCCCTTTAATGGGAATTTAGAGGTTTATATTTTTAAGTGCACACATATTACAACCCAGTACCATGTGCTGTCTTACTTACCAGTACCCATTTTTGTAGGAAAATATCTCCAAGTACCGTAATCTGCTCTCCATAGTTGAAAAATTTGGTGACGAAGAAAGTACGAATGCATCAGCAACCAATTCTCATGAGACTGTGCATAAGCCGAAGGAGCGGCCGGTGAGCTATACTGCATTTGAGGGCAAGGCGGATTCATCTAGATTTGTGGAGTACTGGGTTCCAACACAAATATCGAACGTGCAGCTTGAACAGTATTGTGCTACTCTACTTTCAAACTCTCTGTCACTCTGTTCATCATCAAAGGGTGACCCTGTTGGTGTGCTACGTGATATCCTTGTCTCTGCTCGGAAGGTTTGGCGGGTTACATTTTTCCTCGATCGCATTATTGCATGATTTTTGGATGATTGATTATTGTATTTATTCCATCAAGGCTTAGTATGTGATGTTAGTGTTCAAACTCCCAAAGTTCCCATTTTCTGCTATTCAACCTTTTTTTTTTAATAGTTTCGAAACACTTTCTAAAAAAAGAATGGGGAAAAATGAAATTTCTTTTTTTTTTTTTTGGGGTATTTCATGCGGCTGAAACCTGTGTTGCAAAACGCCCAGCTTTTTGCATAACATGTTATGGTGTGTTATCCAGCCCATGGCTAAGTTGCAGCCCTGCCTGCACATGTCACAAATATACTTTGGTTTTTGCAATTGATGTGTCATTTATTTTGCGTGAGAATGTCTGCCTTACTTCATCTCTCTATGAAGATCTTGTCAATTTTAGTTCTATCTCACAGATTGCTGACATCTTACCCTTTTTTTGGGGATTTGAAGAACCAGTGTCTTATATGTTATTTATGTTATCGTAGATTTTATGTTTATATCTAATCACTTATTTTTTCTTTTGGACTGTGGTTAGTATTTTTCTAATGAATGAGAACTCTGAGGCCCTGATTTCTTATTGCAACCTCAAAGAGTCTTTTGGTTGTTTTCCCTTGTTTTACTCAATTTCTTTATGCATTAGACCTTTTTAATCCTGTTAAAGTGGGGCTGACATGTTGGAAGGACAAATCTGATGATTTTGCCTCTTTGACTTGATGTCAACAACTACTTATCGTGTCTTCAATAAGTGGCTGTGTGTTTTAATTATGCCATTGTACTCTGTATGCTTTTAAATCAGTGAGGCAAAAATGACAAGGTCTACTCTTTGAACTTGGGAGATTTGTTAAGCAAGTATGTTGACTCCAGTGTTTTAAGGCAGTTTGCCTTGAACAGCAAGATTACTGCTGTATGCTGTGGTGTATCTAGATCTTCAGTTCAAAATTTGGATCTTTCTATTCATTCTTCACTTTGCTGTTTCCCAGTGGCCAGTGGACCATGTATCTATCCCATCGAATCAATCAGGGAGTGCAAATTGTTACAAACTTCCTTACTTTCCTCTAAAGAACGTTTTGTATAAATGGCTTGTTGTGATTGTTTGGGTAGATGTACAGGTGTAAGTTTGTTACACTAATTAACATGAATTGACACTTTCATGGAAGCAAATTTTGATAAATTTGAAGACAATCGAATTTAAAGTTAACCATGTCCAATGAAAACATAATGAATTGATAATTCAAATTTGACATGTGAACACAAATTAATAGCCGAGCCGCATGATTCTTCAGGAGCTCTTGAGAATCTCATTTTTGACTTTTGATGGCAAAATTGTTAAATGATATAAAGTTTTTGGGTGTCTGAAAACTTTCTCAAGTTTTCTAAATCCATTAAACATCATATGGTGGAGCTCTCACGTTTTGAAAGTTTTGCATGGATTTCATTTCTCAGAAGTTTTGATGAGAAGACAAAAAGACTATTCTTTGAGATTTCAATTCTCCTAAGGTTTTTAAATTTGTTATTGTGGTGCATCTTTTGACAGTGTTGTGATCATCCATACAATGTTGATCCATCTCTTCAAGGCTCAATGACGAAAGATCTTCAACCAATTGAGTATTTGGATGTTGGAATAAGAGCTAGCGGGAAACTTCAGCTTCTTGATAGGTTGCTTTTGGAGATAAAGAAACAGCACTTGAAAGTTCTGATATTGTTTCAGGTGAGGATGTTGAACTTCTCTGATACCTGACAAAATCTTTAAATTCTGTTAACCCCACCAACCCAACACCATAAAGTAGAATAAATGAAATTAAATCCTGCTCTTGCCACTGCTTGAGTGGAGGTTTTCCAATTAAAGGAGTTCCCAGGAAGTTGGGCTCTTTAGACCTCATGATGTCGTACTTTTTAGCGTCAGGATATCAGTGTTCATGGTACTAGTAGGAAAAATATCAGCAAACTGTGCTGCTGCTAACTTTTAGAAGAATAGAAAAGGATTGAAAAGTCATTAAGCCTTGTTCGTTTCTGTGAATCTTAGTACTTGAAGATTGTGTGACTTGATATCAATCAAATGCGATGTTAGGCGCAGGGGACAATCTAATCGCAGAACTTGATGTGGAAGAGGCACATACTTTTGGGAAGAGATTTATGGTTTCTACACTTTTCTTTTGGTGTTTGGAAGTCAATTTGTTCCAGTTAAGCTGAAATGGGGAGGGCCCCAGTGATAATTAACTTTTCATTGCTTTATAGTGCAGTGAACAGGGACCTTAGGGGCTGTTATAACCTATTTTACTGACAAAAGCATTTATCTCGATGTGTTTTGGGGTTGATGAGTCATAATTCGGTTTCATCCCTGGATGGATTATGATGACTGGTCATTGGTAGGCTGGTGTACTTGCAGGTCTGTAATCAACATATAGGATTGTCTTTAAATGTCATCGGGAAGAGTATATACTTTACCTTGTGCGGTTTTTACTTATCCTTATCTCATGGAAAAAGGAGAATTTCTCGTAAATAGTATTGTACTCTGATAACGAGATCCTGGAATAGAGGCCAAGTATTGTAAATCCTAGTCGATCAGTTATTCTCATCAAAAGCAAGAATAATAGGTTATTTAATGAGATTCCCCATAAAAGTTGCAAAAACTTTAAAATTTTCCCCAAGAGCTTTAACCCTGTCCTTTTTTTTTTTTGGTAACCTAACCCTGTCCTTTGATCCTATCTTTGCTGCTTATTTTATTGAAAAACTGATAATGACCATTTGGTGTTTGTGGTGACCATTTTCTCATTTTCTTGGTTGGCAGTCCATTGGTTGTTCAGGAAGAGATTTGACTGGAGATATTTTGGATGACTTTTTACGTCAGAGGTTTGGTGCAGATTCATATGAACGTGTTGATGGTGGCATTCTCCCTTCTAAGAAACAGGCTGCTTTGAATAAGTTTAATGACAAGGAGCTGGGAAGATTTGTGTTTTTGTTGGAGAATCGGGCCTGTAATTTTAGCATCAAATTGTCATCAGTTGATATGGTGATTATATTTGATAGTGACTGGAATCCTGCTAGTGACTTAAAAAATTTGCAGAAATTAACAATTGAATCTCAAGTCCAAATAAAAGTACTCCGCTTGTATTTGTCCTGTACGGTGGAAGAAAAGGCATTGTTATGTGCAAAGCAAGGCATGCACCTTGAACTGCAAAATATAAGTCCAAGCACTAGCCACATGTTACTCATGTGGGGGGCGTCATATCTAATGTGTAGATTGGATGAGTTCCATGGCAGCTCTAGGGTGTCTTCCATGGAATTGTCTGATCAATTGCTTTCAAACTCTGTGGTTGAGGAGTTTCTGGCTCTGCTATCCCAGAATGAGAACAGTGTTAAGAGCAGATCTGTCATTGTCAAAGCACGGCAAACTTCAGGAACTTACTGCACAGATTTTCCTTTGGTTGGTGAGTTGAAGATTCAGTCCACTGCTGACGATTTACCACATATTTTCTGGACAAAGTTATTGGAAGGAAAGCATCCTTGCTGGAAATACCTGTCTGGTTCAACCCCAAGGAACAGAAAAAGGGTTCAATCAAATGTCAATATACTAGAAGAAGTTGAGTCTGACAGTAACCAGCTGGACAAGAAACGCAAGAAGCTGACAAATAATAGCATATCTCTGTCCTCTAGGAAGCAGCGAATAGATGGGGAGAAAAAGGTCGCTGCTAACAAGGAAGGTAACTGATTGCAAAGAATAGTTACATTTTGTGGCACCTGCACTGGATCTCTTCTCTTTACTGTTTCATGGATTAATATGTTTTGTTGGACAAAATTAGATATCCTAGGGTCTTTATGTTTCCAAACATCATTTTTCAGGGACTTCCAGGCCATTTATTAAATCTCTTGGAGGAGAAGATTTGGCAGCTATACCTGAAGGTAAAATGGTTGACTCTGATGAGGGAAGAAAGTTGCGTGATGCCCAGAGGAGCCTCCATCTTTTGCTGAAACCAGAAATCTCGAGACTTAGTGACTTGCTGAATGTATCGGTATGGTTTTTCTCTCTCTGGAAAAAGAATTCTGTTACCGATGGGGAGCATGTTGAGTGAGCCCTTGTTGCTAGATTCTATTGTTATTGTGTCTTAAGTTTCAGATTATTTGTTGAACAAGACTTTTTTTTATTTAATTTTATTTTATAAAGACTGGGTTACATAGGTGTGCCCGCTGCGGAGGACAATTGGTTGTTTGGATGGTCTAAAAATGATTTTTTCTCGAAGTATAATCCTGCGAAGGTGAAGACACTGTTTCAAGCATATGATAAAATACTCTCAATAATGTCAACATTTGCGCCCTCTGCGTGCGGTCTTCGCAAATGTCGCCTCCTTCAGTAAATAGTTATTTTCATTAGCGGTTCCTTCGATCCTCATGTTGAATGTGGATGGATGGGTGCTGCTGTTTGTCATTGATGCTAAATAAATTGTGGCTAGCATCATCTGGATCCATAGTATACTGGCTTAGTGCCATACCATGTCTATTTTGGATCTTGAGTTTTATGCTCAGGGAAATCATGGGTGTTATAATAGTACCAAGCTGCTTCCAAATTTCCGAATATCAGTGGCATGAGTGTTATCTTTTTGACCATTACCAACACTGTGCTAACTTCTAATACTTCTTTATATACAGGATAATATCAAGCGTATCATTGATATCTTCCTTGATTATGTAATCAATAATCATCATGTCAGCCGGGAACCAGCGAGTATTCTACAAGCTTTCCAGTTGGCTCTGGTTAGAATATTATTATTATTTTCAAGTTCTTTTGTTTCACTAGCCATTAATTATAAAATCAGTGTGTTTGGTTTAAAACATTTACTGGAATTTAAGATTAAGATGCTTTTGGTTTTATTTACTCTTTGTTTTTTGTGATGTCCTCTATGATCATTGAAACAAAGCCATGTTCTCTTGAAAGTTCTTCCAACTAGGTGTCCTGTCAGTGGTTTCATAGTCATTTCTGACTGACATGTGCCTCTAAATAAATTCCCTTCATATCATATTGAAAAAGAGCCAGGTCTTCCTCCAACCAAAGTTGGAAGAAAGTTCGCCAGCCAGGCTTCAGATTAGTTAGTTAAAGTCACACATCAGTAACAGTCAAGTAGGTAACCACCACTGGGAGGCCTGGATGGAGGAATTCTCTCTCTAATCCTGGAGAAAATAGTGGCCCATCGCTGTATGCTTCATTCTTATCTGATTGCCATTTCTAGCTGATTCCATGGTTTTTCAATGGATTTTATGGGTTTTTTAACCAAATTATTATTTGAAAGTTGGATTGCTACTTTGTCTGGCCAACAATTCACTCCTTGTTCTGCGTGAGATCTTCTCTGTGGCTTAGATACTACTTTGATATCTGTATCTTTCGAATCTTATATTTTGTCTTGAAGGCCATTGCCATTTTGTTCCTTTTGAGGATGTCTTTATCTTGGATTACATGCAAGACCTTTTGACATTTTGCTTGTGATATCGGTACAACATTAAGAAATTCCTTCATTTGCATATCAGATGATTTCTTGGTCTTCTAATGTTGAAGAATAGTTAGTTGAACTCTAAATCCTCGACTTTAGGCTTGATTAAGATTTTCACTATCTATACACTGTCGCATTCCGAAATAAATGGATAAAAAAAATCCATTATTGATATCAGCAACTTGAGTGCTATTGTGCGAACGTACTCCTTTTAACAAGTCTACTCACAAACTTGTTAAAATCCAGTGTTGGACTGCAGTTTCTTTATCAAAGGAAAAAATAGATCACACAGAATCTCTTGAGCTTGCGAAAAAGCATTTGAACTACCAGTGCAAGAAAGAAGAGGCAGATCATGTGTATTTGATGTTGCGACATCTAAAGAAAATGTTTCTCCACCTTAGAAAGAATTCACTGGTTGATTCCTCGAAATGTGGAGAACTGAAAGACAAAGCGCTTGAGATGGAGCAATCTGTTGTGAAGTCGCCCCTGCCAGCTATGCCTTGCCTCCAAAACATAAAAGTAGAGATTGACGATTGTACCTTTCAAGGATCCTCCAGTAATGAGGTCATTTCTAGTCCTAACTTGATGGATGAGTTTGGATTGACATTGGGAGATATTTCTGAAAGTGGCAGAGAAATTCGGAACCAGAAACAGATATTGCTGGAGCTAGAAAGGAGGAAGAACAAAATATGCAGGGAATATGAGGCGCAGAAGGTGTTGCTGGAGAATACTCGTCAAATGGAGGCTGCGATTGTCCGTTTGCATTATGGTGGTTCAACAAAATTAGACAGGCTGGAGAGATTGGACAGGGAGTACTCTACACAAATTGAAGAATGCTCACGTGAGATGGCCGTACGCCTTGAAGAAATTGAGGCTGAATATCTAGCCTCAGCAAATGGAGTTCAGCAGGATCCTTCTCTAGTAGAGGGAGACAGGCGCTCAATGCAAGTGCAATTGCCGAATAAGCTGCCTGAAGCCAGGCATGGCCAGGAAAGTTCCAATTGTCATGATCAACTTATTAACATGGACCCTTTACCGAGGCCCTCATCTGATCAAAGTGCTGATGCAATTGTCTGTGCTGTAAAGGACTGCCTTCCAGTTAGGATTGGCTGTGACAATGATGAGATGAGTACCGTGGCTTCAGGAACAGTTTTTACAGAGGTTGGGCCATGTGCTAATGGAATACCAACAGACAACCAAGGGAATGCTGTTTCTCTAAATCCCTGTTCTCGGGAGAATCTTCCTGGTAACTCACAAGGTGATTTTATCAGTAGCCGTGCTCCAGACAATGTTAGCGCTATGAATGCTTACACGTTGGTGGATCAGACTCCCGATGATTCAAGAAAGGAAGCAATTGATGAGCCGGGTCCAGTGGAGGCGCAAGAGAGTGTTCATTTAACAAATGTACTGGAGAGATCGAGTACTCTGGATCCACAAGTATCAGAAACGGAACCACCTAATGTATCTGAATCTGGAGTGGTTGATAATGTCCATCGCAGTGATGGACCTCATAAAGCTGCCTTGGTTGATCAATCAATATCAAGGATGCCTGATGACAGAGACAAAGTCGGGGCCACTGGTCATGCTCTGGAGAATATCAGCTCTCCGAATGCTGGCTCCTTGGATGATCAGATTCTTGATGGTTCGAGAAAGGAAGCACTTGATGAACCAGTTGCGCTGGAGGTGCAAGAGAATATTTGTATATCAGGTGAACTGGAAGATACGATCTCTCCATCAGAAAATGAAATATGCAATGGATCTGAATCTGAAGTACTTGAGAATGTCCATCCCAGTGATGGACCTTGTGAAGTTACTTTGGTTGATCAATCAAAGTCAAGTACAGTGCCGCCAGCAAATGCCTTTGCCAAGGGAGCTTCTGTGTCATCTCATTGTGTATGTTTATCCATGCTCTCAACAGTGTTAATATTGTCCTCGTTAGAATTTACTCAATTCTTGAAATCAATCCTTGAAAATATTGTCTCCTAAATACTGGAGTGTACACTGAAATATGGTAAATGACTTGAATTTTCATTATACAAATAGTGTCATAAACGCTGGAGGGTACATGGAAATTTGGTAAATGACATGATTTTTCTTTCGGTTTGATTATTACAGACCCTACCTGACCCGGAGTTGAGAGATGATTTTAATGCCACATCCACCAGCAGGCAAGAGAGAAATAGACCCAATGAAGAGCGACACAATGATGAGGTTGCTTCTACATCATCTCATCATTTTTGTTATCTATGTTCTTGACAAAGTTGATATCCATCCTTGTTTCCTTTGTATAGCTGTTTCTGACATGAATAAATTCAGAATCATTATTGGACATCTCTTGTTTGCATTTTTAGTGTTCATAAAGATTAAACTAGCTTTTTTGTAGAACAGTATTATCTCAGGAATGCCGGAGTATACTTCAAGATTTAGTGACATGATTTTTCTATTTGATTATTACAGGCCCTACCTGATGAGGAGTCGAGAGATGATTGTAATGTCACATCCACCACCATGCAAGAAGAAAATGCACCTGGTAAACAGCAGCGTGATGCTGAGGTTGGTTCTGTGACATCTTATCGTGTATATTAATCTATGGTCTTCACAATGTCGATATCCATCCTTTGTTCCTTGGCTTAATCAGTTCTTGATATGAATGCATGTAAACCATGATTTGGACATTGCATCACTAGCATGCATAAAGAGTGGATTTCTTCTCTTTTTTCAGCTGAGAAAAGATATATTCTCGTAAGTCATAATGGCTTTGGTGTATAAATGACTTTTATATGTTTATTATAGAGCGTGCCTGACCAGGATTTGGGAGATGATTCCACACCAGCCATAATGCAAGAGGGAAATGCACCTGATGAAGAGCAGCAAAATGCTGAGGACGCTTCCGTGCCATCTTATCTTGTATGTTTTCTATGCTCTCGACCATGTTTATTATGCCCTACTTTTTCTTTGAATGCTCAATTGTTGACATGAATGCCTGGAATGTGGAAACCATGATTGGGTGTATGCCTTCTCTGGTGTATTTGCATTATAAAGAGCAGAGTAATTTTTCGCAAAACAACATTTTCCCATAAAGGTTTGAGGGTATGTTAAAATTTAACATATGCTGTGATTTTCTGTATAACAGACCTTACCTGGCGAGGAGTTGAGAGATTATAGCAATGCCGCATCCAGCGGCATCGAAGAGAGAAATGCAACCGATGAAGAGCAGCATAATGCTGAGGTTGCTTCTTATCTAGCCTTGTCATGTATTTTTATTAATGCTCTTGGCGATGTCGTTGTCCATCCTTTTTCCCTTTCAATACTCGATTCTCAATATGAATGCCTGAACACCAGGATGTGGACAGATGCCTTTTCTGCATCAGTAGCATTCATAAAGAGCAGAGAAGGTTCATTGTACAATTTTTTTCTCATAGAGGCTTCAGGGTATAAATGACAATTTTTCTGTATATCTATCACAGACATTACCTGAAGAGGAGTTGAGAGTTAATTGTAACACAGCATCCGCTGGCATGCAAGAGAGAAATGAACCCGATGAAGAGCACCGTAATGCTGAGAGTGCTACCATATCATCTTATCATGTATGTCTTTCTATGGTCTCCACAATGTTGTTAGCCACCCTCCTTTACCTTCAAATAGTTAAGTCTTCACATGAATGCATGGCAAACGTGTGGATCTATACCCTCTCTGTTTTATTAACGTTTTTAATGAGTAGAGATCGTAGAGCCAACAATTTCTCGTAAAGGCTGGAGGGTATGCTGTTTTTTTAAAAATGTCATGATTTTTCCTTCTGTTAATTACAGACCTTACCTGATCAGGAGTTGGGAGATGATTTTAGTGCCCCGTCCACCAGCATGCCAGAGAGAAATGCACCTGACGAAGAGCAGCATAATACTTCTCAACAAACTGAGCTTCTTTCATCTGGTACTTGTAATGCTACATCATTTTTCTCTGGAGCGGCAGATATGGAGCCTCCAGTGCTTCCGCAGCCGCAAGATCAGCCTCTTAATAACAGTTCACATGATTTAGCTCTGGTCAGAGGAACTGCAACTCCACTCCAGGGGGAGGGAGAGACGTCTAATCTAACTGTTCACGTTCAGTCAACACAAGTTGATGAAAACCCTGCTGCGCCTCTTAATCAAGCAATGTCAGAATCTGCAGTCAGCATTCCTCGTGGTAGGATGGTGGCACAGATCTCAGGCAATTCCACTGCATCTGTCCCTATGGAAAGTAACACTCAACCATCGCAGAGTCCTTTTCCAATGGCACAACCCAGAACGCCTCTGAAATTGCACCTGGATCCTCTTCAGAATGAGCTGGACAGAATACAAAGGGAAATTGAGCAGATGGACAAAGCACATGAAGATGCAGTGAGTTACTTCTTGACATTATGTTTAGCTCATGTGAGGTTCCACTAGTTCTTTATGGAATTTAACATTTAATACCCTAATCATTGTAAATCCATATTGCTTTGAGCAGAGAATGCGACTGGTATCTGATTGCGGCAAGGAGATAGATGAAATTGTCGCACAAATTCGCAGGAAGTATGATTTGAAACTTAGGGAGATTGAGGCAGATTATCTTCCTAAGAAAAAGGAACTCGACATGAATCACCGCAAAGTTCTGATGAATAGGATGCTAGCTGAGGCGTTCAAATCCAAGTATTCCGATATCAGGGCATCTGGCGCAAATGGAATGCAACAAGGTGCGTAGTCTTGGATATGTGTGCACACTTTGTCTTTTCATTTGCTAGTCATCATACTATTTAAGAGAACTATTAGGGAAATACGTGCCTTGCACTTGATAGATTTTTTGTATGTAAATGTACCTTTCATATTCACGAGCATGTCAGAAGCACCCCATTCTTGCTTGTCCATTTCTTAGCGCGTGCATACACGCGCGTTACATGTGCTATAAAGTCATCTGATCTCTGGAAGAATTTAAATTGAATGTATATGTTGCTCGCATCCAATTGTATAAAAGGGATAAGATCCTACTTTCACTGGGGAAATCGAGGTTTTGTTTGCAGTATTAAATCCATGGCTACTGAAGAAACACCTATCTCATGTTATGACCTTGGGAGCAAGTAATATGTTATTTACTGGCAATTACCGTTAGACAATGCTTAATAAACAGAAGGATTGTTAATGAGTGTATCTGTGAACTTATTAATGACCAATAGAGAAATTTCAATGTTTCCAATGCTCAATTATTCTCGTGTTATATGTGATCAATGTGTTGGTACGCAAACAATTCTATATTTAGATAATAACAAAGAAAAGGCTTCACTTCTGTGACCATGTCAGTTAAGTGTGGTTGTGGCCATAATACTTGATTTATATTTGATTAATGAGCTGACCAGAATTTCATGTAATACTGTCTCAATGAAACTAATGTTCCTATAAGCAAGGCAAGACCTGCATGTGCTTCATAGTTTGCACTTGGAAAATGAATCACCTGATTATGAAGCCATCAATTTGTAACTTTGTAACACAATTCAATTTCAATCTTCAAATAAATTGACACAAGTAGAAAAGAGCTGAATATATGAAATTCCAGTTGATGAGAGTAATAGTTGGCTACTTCATTGAGACTACATGTCTAACATTGAAGTGCTATTGGTACCAGAAGCATGGTTATAATTCTTTGGTCCAACTTCAATCTCATTCCAGCTTTTGATGGTTAGTGCTCACCATGACGACTGTATCATTTTGAACCCCAAGAGTCGTAAATTTGACCATTGGAGATCGAATGATTGTTACTTTGGTTGTTGAATGACATCAGATTCCTATGCGTTGCACCAGGCAAGATCAGCAAAGCAAATATCTATCTCTGTAGTCCCCGACTGTCGAATTACATCATAGTAGTATGACCTACTTTATCTTCTGTTAGTCGAAGTGATTGGCTTTTTTTATGTAAAGATGCACGAGAAAGTGAAAACATCTATAAAAGAGTGCATTTTGTGATTACGATTGGCTGGCCAGAGGGAGGACGTGATGAATTAACTATGGCTAAATGAGAAGTACAGTGTATATTTGTCTCACTATTTAGATAAATTGCACGTAAAATTAAAATACGAACTGAAAGCTCTTTGAAATCTGGTCATAACACAGTCTGATGAGTTTATGGGTAGGCATCCATGGATTGGTTTTTAACTCAGATTAAATACAATCTGGTTTCATTATGTTCAGTCCCTTTCTTCCTTGCATTTAGAAACTAGTATTTTTAACAAAATATTGAATGAAATAGGTGACCTATGGCAATGGGTTGGTTTCTTCAGGCCAAAATACTTTCAGGTCAAAGATCCAGTACAATGTGGTTTAATTTTGTTCTGTCTCTTTCTACATTGCATTGAGGAACAAGTATTTCGATATTTCATCCATTGGAAATACTTTTTAATTTGTGAAATGAGAATTTCATGAATTATTGGCTGCACCTTTTAGGAAATTGACAATAATTGTTGGTTTGGTTCAGGTTACTTTTGCTTCAATGAGTTAAATTTAGCTTGCTAGAGATTCCAACTTCGTTCACGGCATAGAAGTTCACATCTGCCATACCCGAAATTCTTCTTGTTAATAGTCAAAAGATCAATATCTTTTGATGCATGCGAATTGCTAGATTTTTCGTTTTCCTGGAAGCATCTATATAGTTTTTTTCCCTTCTGTTTCGATGGTAGTGTGAGCGGCATCTCATCATCCCATGAATGATACTTTGATGTCAAGAATTTGTACTTCTGATGCTTATGTTTTTTCCATCAATTCTCAGGGACTTTCTTTCTAAATCATTTGAACTGATATTTTCTTATTCATTATGCCATTTCATGTTCCATATCTAGAAATTAGCGGCCTAATGATATTTAAAACAGTAAAATACTACCTGGAACTCATTCTGCAATCATGCCTTCATAGATTGTTGTCCATACCAAGACTCAATGCCATTTGAGACCTAAATGTGTATTCCATCAACATCATTCCTGTCTATATTTTTGTGCACCAGATGCAGCTTTCTCTGTTGTAGCTGAGTCACTGGTTACTGGTTTGTTTTGCAAAAACAGCCTCTTTGAACAAATTAGGGGTAAGGGTGCATGCATCGAATGGTTCCCAACCCGAGCTTTGTGGGCAGCCTTGTGCACTGGGACCCCAGTTTCTGTGCAGTTTTCTTTGTAAAACTGCAAAGTAAAATAGTCATCATCATGCATACTATCGTTATGTTAGCACTTTGCATTTTGAACATGTTTACAGGCCCGGGTTTGCATTTGCTTTTGATGCCAAATTGCTCATGGCAACCATTTTCATGCAGATGTAGCTTCTGGTTCCACGCAGCCGTTGCTACAGTTATCATCGCAGCATAATGCACATCAACCTTTGCCGGTTCGTGGCCATTCTGCCGGCCTTCAGTCAAACGGGGTTGGCACTGCCACCACTCCATTCACAAGCTCACAGAGTTTTCCTACCAATGCGGCGAGCTTGCAGAATGTTGGCCCTTCTGTAGTTTCCATCCTGGATACCATGTCTGTGCCCCAGATCAGCCTCAGCATGCCACCGTCATCAGCAAACATCCAAGCTCCCAGTGATCTTCGTTCTCCTGCTCCACATCTCCAAACTTTCAGACCTTCTGTTGCATCCTCAGGCACCCGTTTGCAGGGCTTGCCAAATTGGCAGCCACCTAGCAACCCACCTCCAACTTCTGCCCCTCTCCAGCAGTTTCCAGCGGCAGCAGCACCAGCTGGGGGCCCAGCAGGTCCAAGTGGTTGGCATCATGGCGGGGGATCTGCAGAAGGGTTTCCACCTAATGAATGGGGGAATGTTCTTCTTATGGATGTCCCTTGCGTTCGTCCTTCAATCGTTATTCCTCCTCCACAAAGGGATAATTTAACCTCCTCTAATGCTACCGATGACGTTGTATGCTTATCCGATGACGACTGACCGCACACTTGAAGGTATTGATGTCATATCTGTTGGCCGTGGGTCTAACAAGTAGACATCCCGTGGGTCCTCGGCATTTTTGGTTGTAAGAAGGCATTGTACATAAGCCAAATAGAGGCAGAATCGGGAATTGTCTATTTTGGTGGAAGCGGACCATTTTCATGTACTAAGTGTATATGCGTGGTAATTAAGTTTTATGTCTGCAGCATCTTTCCTGTGATCCAACCCTAAGCTGAAGTAGGTAGAAGCTTTTGGTAACACCGGGTGCAAAAGCCCGGAAGAATGTGCGGCCATGAGATGGGGAGTTAAGCCGAAGGGGGGTGTCTCTCGGAATATTTGACGTGGGTCTTGCTCGTTTATGCTTCGTGTAGCTTGTGCTTAGTTGTGACATTGGGCCCATTGATGAATCTAGAGTTTCACTCCATCCTGAACGTCCAGCCTTTCGATTGTTGATACCAGACACACCAACACACGAAAAGCCTTAAATTAAGAAGGGGACAATTTCGGGAAAGTTTATGATGTGCCGTGTCTTCTCACTTGACATTCTTCATTGCATCAAAGTGTCTCGCCTATTCCCCTACATCTTCAGAGAGCCTCGCTGCTTCGCCTTGAGTTTTTGGGTGTTTTGGCGTGGTTATCGGCTTTCGCCTTGGCTTTTTTTAATCTACGTCACATGTAGATACGTCAAAATAGGTTTTAAGTGATGACTCTCCGATCAAGCAGAGATACCCTTCGCCTACTCTGCCTTTTACCTTCTTTTTCCCCTTCCTATGCATCTTTTTCTGCTTATTGTCTCTGTTGTCATTTAAAATTATGATTATATAGGCGTCGGCAGTTCTTGACTCCCGGACATGGCACAACGTGGCACGTTTCGAAGCCCGCCCGGGGAGCACAACTCGGTTTTTGTGTAGGGTTTAATGTGAACATGTTTCTTTCGCATTTAATTTTACTTTTTCATGTGTCATAATTCTAACATAATGTAAGTAACATAGTTAATCCCGACACAAAATGGACAATCTGTGTTCCATAATATATGTACTTATGTCAAATTATGTCCGCTGATCTTAGGTTAATCTGGTAGTTTTCATCTGGTATTTTTTGAGCGATCTATATATTTTCCACGTGCTTATCAAGGTGAGTCCACAATGATCTTTCTCATGAAAAGGAGATTATTGGCTATTTTGATGTGTAAGTTTTTTATTTAAAAATGCGGTGTGGCGTATTTCTCTTTGAAAGCATAACACGCTAGCAAATTTTCACTGAAAAGATTATAAAAAGAAAAAAAAAAAGAAAAAGAGTAGGACAGTATTTTCAAATAAGTAATACGTTATTGCAAGGTGTAATTTTCGAACAAAAACGTGAATTCTTCGCTTGTATCTTTTTTTTCTCCTCTCTATATGGTTATCTCAGAAGATAATTTATAAAATAACTTCTTAATTATAGAGAAATTTGATTAGAACAATTGTATATACTATTTTTCGTATTGCACTGGAGGCACGGGTTTGGTGCTAGTACTCTATCAAATTGTTTTTATTTAACATCGAGTGGTCCAGAATTATTTTAACGGTGCTTTTCGAAAGTTAGAACCACTGATCTATTTAGGGCCGCGCATGATAAAATTTCTTTTCGATTTCTCTCGTTTCTCTGTTCCCCTGAACGGGTTTGGAATGCAAACCGTTTGGTAACGCAATTTGATTTCTCTATTTCAAACAGATTTCTATTCCAAATAAATTTGAAGAAGAAATCGAAGCTAAAATTTTTAGCTTCTCAGTTTCTGAAATAGAAATTGAGAAATCAATTTCTGGCCAGAAATCAATTTCTGTTTCAGAAATTTTGTCATGCGCACCCTTAGAAACCGAGAGGCTTAAAGTCGAACAAAAATACAAACTAACACGAGGTGTGGAAGGGAGTTCGATTTGAGCTGGCTGAACTTATTAGTTAACTTGGTTTTTTTTTTTTTTTTGATGATTTGGGAATCGCCGTATGGCCGGTAGCCGACGACGTAAACCGGGGACGACGCTAGCACGGGGACCCATCTCCCATGGCGCCGCACTTAAGTCGTAAATGCGATCGCAATGACTTGAACCTCCCCCCAACCGGAAGAGGAGGGAATGCCCGAACCAACACGTCCACAGCAGGATGGGTAGTTAACTTGGTTTTGATAAATAGAATATAGCAAACTAAGCTCTTTTAGGTATAAAGGAGGCTTGAGGTCTGCCCCTAAACTTGTCGAAAATACGACTCCTACTTATACAAAAGTAACTGCATGACATCTATTCGTATTATAAAGAGAAATTTGTGCTTTTTACTCAACTTCGCATCTTTCAAAAGAATCGGATCTTTAAAAAGGGGCTCGGCCAGCCTAACGGTGCCGTGATTTTCATTTTCTAACCGTTTAATACCAGCCGCAAGTTTTAACGGAGGAAACCAGGACAATGCTTCGACCGGTTTCATTTGTTTGTTTTTATTTTATTTTTAACTTTCCATTGTTTCCTTTTTCTCTTGGTTTAATTTAGGATTTGAGGATTTATAAAGGCCCAAAAAGCACCAATCTTCTAAGGAAAAATCTACATATCCCCAAAAAATTTAAAATCCTTGAACATGAAAAAAATGAAAAAAGAATGTATAAACCACAAAATAAATAATTACGAGTAAAAAATATTATCGCTAAGTAAAAAGAAATTATTAATATCATCAGAAAAATATATTACAATTCAAAGATGAACAAACACTTGAAATGTTGGCTTTGCAACTTATGAAAGAATCATTGTGCATTGTAACTTTTCGTTTTTTCACTGAAATCATATTGCTTTAGAATGACTCTCGAAATTGTCTAAAAAATTAGTGAAGTTGCTTTCATCACTAGTAAATTATTATTGCATGGTGTCATGATTCTTTCATCTCTAGCATCTTTAATTGAATTGTTCATCTTGTCTTTATTATTAACATCATTTTCATTAATGAAATTGCTTTCAATATGAACTCCATTCATCCGGACAAACTAAGAGAAAATAATTAAGTATCATATATCTAATGTGTATATATATTGACAAATACCAATTTAATTAGGCATCAATGAGTACCTTTTGTTGGAAAAAGTATTAGAATACATAAAATAATAATAATTATTGGAAATACATTACAAAAATTATAATTTTCACCAATCACATTACACTCCCATAAACTTTGTTGTTTAACGCGGTTTTGCGCTAATAGACCATACACATGCTTGGTTTTATTCATAAGTGCGTTAGAGATTTTCGCTAAAAATTTTCATAGGAGCGGTCCCACTCCACACTTATATAGGTGATTCCATCAAGTGTATATTGCAGATTAATACACCACCAATAATGACTATGGAATTTCATTAAGAGCTTAGCTTAACCTCTTTTTCCTAGCAATTTTGCACTATTTTCACCTTAGGAGGGACAATAATTTTTTACAATGCACTAGATCAACAAATGACTTGTTATTACCCATATAAACCTAATTCATGGGATCGCCAATCATATAGGTTGGGTTACTATATTGTTGATTTTCTTCAGTTGGCTTGTCCCATTCCCCTCGATGTATAGTCAGAGGATTGGCCAAAATCCATTTCCGACTTCATATAATCAATGGACATAATTCCATCATTAAGCAATTGCTTTATCAAATGTGTCCATTTTTACCATTGAAAATTTTTCATTGCAATGGTTATTACCACTTGGCAATCACGATACTTAGACACATAAGGTGTCAATTTATTCCCAAAGGAATATCTGCTAAGAGTTTCTCAACTACTTAGCCTCATTTTCATATATGAGTGAGAAGAAATTTCTCTTTTTCTCAAGAATTTGAATAGTTCTCAATTTACCAAAAAATAGTGAATATTTTATTCCCCTTCCCCCATTGGAGCTTAAGGGGATAAGGCATTTTGTTTACACATATATGCCTGGCAGCACTTGAGTCTACCACTCATAATTTCGATTAGCCATATATTGGCATGGGAATGACCACAACAATTACTTCATCAAATCATCTGCTTCAACCAAGTCGACTTTTGGTTTAGCAGGATTGCCATTTCCCCCACCAATTTGTTTTATTTCCACGCTATATCACCCCCCACAAAGGTGAACATATATCCATTAATGGATTTTGTCTCATCTGAATTTGAAATCTAGTTACACCATTGTATCCTTCTAATACAGTGGGAAATCCACTATATAAGATGCCTTAATTAGATCATAGCGAGGCATCCTAGACAGTGGAGAACATATAGCTTTTAGCCATGCCCCATTTCATATCAACTACAAAATAATATAGATGAATGAGGCTTTGCTAGCAATGAGAATATCAATGAGAAGAGCAAAACAGCCCATGGCTAGAGCCCATAACATATACATACATTCACCATGTCACAACAAGTGATACATGTATAAACATCATATCAAACATATAGATATGCATGTTCATGTTATGTTCATGTTATAAAACAAAATAATGCCCATTATATTAAATATGATGGTGAATCTTTTCAACAACCATCCAAAGCTAATGTGGACAAACATGACAGAAAATAAAACTCAAAATATTCATGTTATATGCACATGCTAGATGCCAAAAGAAATAACAAAAATTTCCGTCAACTTGTCATTACGTGATTTAAGATTGCCCCTGAAAACATAGCAATAATCCCATAAAATTCATTTGCCATTTAACTGAATCTGACTCTCCACCGGAAAAAGAAGATTTGCAAGATGATAATCGAATTAGGAGTTCAAGCTTTTTAGATACCATTAGGAGTCGGCTAGTCAAATAGACTTACAGAAATGGTGGCGATGTATATGGTGTAGCATGATGATGAACAATAAGCAGCAAATAGGTACGAATCAAGTTTGCACTTCATTACCTTTACCAACTTGGTAATCACACTAATAAATGAAGAAACATTCTTAGACAATCCGGAGAAACAGTTTAAAGCAAGCAAAGACAGAAAGAAATATTCATCCTAGATTGCTACACAATATGGTAATTATAAAGTCTACTTTTGTCTTTCTCACCTAATAAGCAACTAAGTTTTCTTATACTAATCAAATATCACCATTACAATTTTCTCACTATTCCTATTTGGGTTAAATTAGTATACAATTTTACATAAAGAATTTCCAACTTTGCATAGAATGCCAAAAGCTTTCACCTCAAGCACATGTTAATTCACGGCACAAACCAAGATCACTAGGCCAAAAGCTTTCATCTCAAGCACCAACAACGTAGCCAACAGAATAAGAGCACAAGTCCGAAAAAGAGAATGCCTACACAAGCCAAACAGCCACCAGATTCGACCGACTAAAACTTCTCATTACACTCGAATCTCAAAGAAGCGAAACAATCTCAAAAGTTTCAGATCAAATGCCACAAGACTTGCAATGCACATTATATCTTAACAATCCAAACATGCATGGCCCAATCAGCCCCACCTTTAGAGGATTGTACAGTCAATCAAACAATTCAAAGATGAAAACAAAGCATCGTTAACCAAACCGGAGTATTGCCCTTTGAGGATAAAATCAAATTTACCAAAATTCACCTGATAAATTGGCTAGAAACACAATGTCACAAGCATTCTCAAAGACTACCTCCAAATTAAATACCACGTAAATCCAGCATCAAATGGATTGATCATACTAAAAGTGAAATTCCAAACACTAACTAATGAATTCATCAATGAAAAATATAAAGTCATTGAGTGCCCCCAAACTCCATTCCTAGATGCATGCTTACCAAATGATAATTACAAACTCGAGAGAGAAAACACTAACAAACATCCGCCTTCCTCTCGGAAAGACATAGATGATGAAGTTTCAAAGAACAATTTTACCTAGCACTTGATAACCTTACCAAAATGATCAAAAGCTCTTTTTTGTTAATGCTCAGAAATGTCGCACGGCAAACCATCCACGAATATGCAAAACTTGTCCTTCACCATCTCCAAATCCTTGTTCAATTCCAAGGTCGGTGGAAGCACTAGCAATTCCAACTTTGAAAGCTTTAAGGCAATTATCCTTAAGATTGTTGGAAAAAGTATTAGAATACATAAAATAATAATAATTATTGGAAATACATTACAAAAGATTAGAAAATAAAATGAAATGTCTGAGGCATACAAACACTGTCCTTAAGGATAATTCCACCCCTCGGAGTACGAAACTCGGTGCGTAAGGCTTTGGCGGCTATCCTCCTAAGATATAACAGACCTTCTTCTATATTCCGCACTGAATATTAAAAGGAAATAGAACAACTTTTGTGTATAACCCATCAAAAAGAAAAGGAAATATGTGAGAACATATTGTATTTACTTTGTGTTTTGAAGTTTAATTTATATTTAAACAAGGAAAAGAGAGAGCTGTTAGGAGATCATCTTAAATTAATTGGTAATTAAAAAGATGACCGTTATAAAATAATGAAGAGTTTGTGAAGTAATAAATCAAAAGTTATAAAACCGTTAGACGACCGTCATACAACCATTAGAAAGCCGTTATATAACCATTGAAAAAGCCGTTACAAAAATGATGACTTTTATGACGATCATAATTTCTAATAAATACTTCAAAACTACTGAAATATCCAACACATTTTACTTTCTTGCAATTAAAGATGAAAAGACTAATAAACCTTTCCCATGGTTATGTGTTAATTGATTATAAAAACTTAAAATAATCAAAAGTTTAGAGTATACTAGGTTTTCACTTTCTATTTTTTGAGTTCTTGAATTTCTTTTATTTAGGAACAATATCCATCAAATGTCTTCTTTGGCTAAAGAATAATATCTATTATTTTAAGAATTACGATTGGATTCTTCATATATTACACATTATTCAATTATTATCATTTGAAAATAAAAAAGAAAAATAAATCTCATCTTGTTCCTTTTTAAAATAGTGAAAATCCCAACAAATTAGTTGATAAAAAATCATGAAACCGGCAAAGCTTTCCCAACTTCAAAACCAGTGGCTGACATTCCACCGTCTATAATGTAATAATCATTTTCCTGAAAGAATTGATCACTTAGTGAAATTTGAAGAAATTCCCCACAATGAAACTTTCCGATATTGATTTTTCCCAAAAAAAAAAAAAAAACCCGTTAAACAATTCAACGGGTTTCTTTGAGAAAATTTGCGGTATAAAACTCACCGTTTGTTATTGAAAACTAACGGAACTGTTAGCTTATCATTTTCCTTTAATAACCCATCGAAAGATTGTTCAACTATCGAAGTTTCGACAGGTTAGGCCATCGTAAACTTATTAGTTGAAAAGACAAATTCAAATTTTATAAAGTTATGACTTTCATAATAATTACCGATCAGGTCTCGCCGAGGAGCTAGTATTGCACAGGCCTGTAATTGGCTCAAGCTTTGTAACGTCCGATGCTCAGATTGTGTGGTCTGACAGGGATCTAACTAAGATCTGGCTGCACGTATTTCCAGTTCAATTAAATAAGAAAGCAACAATGTCTTTTTGATTATTAGCTTTTGACTCTAATAGTCAAACATTTATTAGCTTTTTCGATGTCTCTGCTCCTCTCTCTCTCTCTCTCTCTCTCCCTCGGAAATAATGAGATAAGAGTTGTCTTGAATCCTGTCATTGCTCTGCCATACAGAATATCTTGAGTTCCACAAAGTATCCAATGGTATGGAAAAAGGGAAATGAGCAGCCCGAGGAAATGAAGCGATGTCCAGATTTAGTTTTATAATATGGTTCAACACTGCATGAACATATTGATATTATTGTAAGAAATATTGGAAGTAACCTCCAACATGTGTAATATTAATTCAAGAAGCCCTTTTTTTTTCTGTGATTGCTTTCTCAAGTTGGCGTCATTGACTTTTTTGACTTCCAAATTCTCGTTCCCCCCTTTTCTATTTCACAAAAAAGAAAAGAAAAAAAGAACAGCCTTGCTTGATAAAAATAAATCAATCGTGGAGGATTTAAGTACAGAATTTTAAGTGTGGAAGATAAAATTTAAAAGTTGATTGACAACAATTGAAAAGTAATACGTAATTTTTGTTAATTGCTAACCAAAGATATCACGATGACAATTATCGGTAGGTTTTAACAATATATTTGGCAAGATTTTAAAGGCCATAAATTATTTTTTACTACTGCAAATTAAATGACCCTTCATTTTGTTTTTCGGTCATTTTTTACTTTCCACATCAAGTGGGTTTTTTTTTTTACTTGGTTATCGAACAAATTTAATCTCATTAGGTGCTGAATTTTCGGTTTTCAACATTCGATTATGTCGTCAAAGGAATCCTTATGTGGGGAAATATTATGAGTCAGCAAAAACAGCAAAACTATTCGCTGGGGATCCACCAGGGCCCAAAAGCCGAACCAATTGCAATTCTCAAACTTCTTTACTCAAAGACCAATGCGTCGTGGCATCACAGCCTGTCAAATGCATCCTCCCACAAAGGGGAGGCTACAAGTTAGGTTTGATTTTGTTGAAAGCATAGAAAAGAAGCAAAAGCTGTCGCATTACTTCCAAATTCCCAACCCTCACTCACCAATATTTGCTTTCTTTTCCGTCAACACTTTCGCATTTTGTTTTACTAATCAAAAGTCGTCTGCTCGATCGTGTTTTCTGCTGACTGAGTATGGATATCTGATGCGAACAACCGACTTTCTTTTCACTAGTAATGCGACATCTTCTTGGCACAGGATGAATTCGACCCTATACTCGTCCTCAAGAGAACATGCGCCGCGCATCTTTCGGAATCCACTGCGCGATCGTTCCACTAGACATCGCAATAGCTTCCATGAGTGGTGAATCCGTGGTGGGTGGCGTTCGTTCTCTTCTCTCTTTGCTTTTTGCTCGACATGGTGGAAGAAGATATAATGAAGGAAAGCAAAGCAATCCCCCCACTCCTTTGTGGGTCTGGATCTTGGCTCAATTCGCTGCTTTCTAGGGCAAGCCAATTGGGAATAAAAAAAAAAGGGTCGAGAAGGAAAACCCTTTTTAGGGGAGACATCTCTTCAGCACAGCGAGATGTCTCTCGGTGGATTTTCTTTCTTTTCTCCCCCATAATGTCTCTCTCTCTCTCTCTCTCTCTCTCGGTGGATCGCCAGGCCCTTCGTCATGATGCATGGGATCGAGCTCGAGAGGGATCCTTTTTTGTTCTTTCCTAAGGTGAAGATCCCAATGCCCAATTGAATAACATGATTAACATGGGGGTCATTAAATCAGCTTCCAGTTATATTCGGTGAAAGACCTGGTTACTGATTAGTACAAGCTTCTGCTTAATTTATTGTGGCGTGATTCCTGCTCGCATGCGCACACGGCAATCTTCTTTTAAATAATAGGTTATGGTTTTGTGGTCATTGAAAGATATGGCAAAGGCCGCGAAGAGAAGTCAACTTTTGCCCTAGTGGCATCCACTGTTTTGTCACATGGAACCGCTCGGGTGGGTCTCTTGCTCCTTGCCTTATTTTACTAAACCCTAGAAAAAAAAAAGACCATATTGAGACGATAAAGATCGTGAGAATTAGAAAAGAGGGTAAAAGCGAAAACAAAAGAAAGAAAAGCGTTCTCCATGAGTTTTCTAAAATCCAATCCAATGATGATCGTGAAATTAACATCGATTGTCTCAATGACAAAAATGGTGCACGTCTAGGATTCGCAATATGTAACATCAAAATTAAGAATAACGTCAAGGTGACAAGATTAAATAGGGATGAGATTGCTCCGAAGTTTGATTGATGTTCTTGCATGTAGGAGTACATTATACATTCATGCACTTGTGCATTATCATTGACCTATAAAATGAAGGGTAAATATCATGAAAAAAAAATCCAAATTCATACACCTATGATAATTTTATTCTTAAAATTAATTTTTTTTTTTATCAAAAAAATTCGAAACTGATATATTTATGGTAAGTTTATCTTTCTATTAGTTTTTATTAAATTATATTAATATTACGGAAAATTATAAATAGATATATTCTTGACAATTGGAGGGTAAAACTCCAAATTTATATACTCATTAATTATTATGTGTTATTCAACTCAGTAATTTGATAATAAAATTTAATGAAAATTATTGAAGAGTAAAAATGAATTTGGGGTTTTAGTGGTAGAAAAAATAAAATGTACCAATTTTTACCAAAAAATAAAATAAAATATACTAACCACCGGCCGTGATGGCTCTGCTGGGTAGGCTCTTGACCTTTAAGGGAAAGGTTAGGAGTTCGAAGCCCCTGCAAGTTGCAGGGAGGTTGGCGGGCCATTAGGTGATTTACGTGTGGCGCCCTGGTGGTGGGGGTCTTGGGCTAGCGTCACTTGGGGGTTTACGTAGCGGCTGTTGGCCAAAACGGTTTCTCCAGAAAAAAATAAAATAAAATAAAATGTACCAAAGCTATAATATTCTTTTTTTTTTTTTTTTTTTTTTTTATGACCCAGGAGACCCGCGCATCGTACCAACACGGACAGCTCGACAGACTCGGGGTAACGGGGGATAAACCCTGGGGCGGCGCTAGCGGATGACCCACCACCCCGACGTCGCACTTAATATCCCGTGCGACCAACGGGATTTGAATTCCTCTCGTTGGAAAGGATCATGGGAGCACTTATCTAACTGGGTCACCGCAAGCGGTGGTTAAGCTATAATATTCTTCTTCTTTTTTGTAAGAAAACTATAATATTCTTTTTTTTTTTGGTTGCTAGAGGAACCGCTTTGATCGACAACCCCCAAGTGTCACTAGCGGGAAACCACCACCCCGACGCCATGCTTAAATCACCACACAACGCTTCAGCCTCCCTGTTTCGCAGGAGCTTCGGACCTTGGCCTCCTTGGTGGAGGACAAAGGATCTACCATCCACGCTGCAACGGTCGGTGGTAACTATAATATTCTTTACCTTTACTAAAAAAAAAAAAAAATGTACCAACCATCGGCAGTGGTGGCTCCGCTGGGTAGGCTTCAGTCTTTTGAGGGAAGGTCAGGAGTTCAAAGCCCTGGCGGGCTATTAGATGATTGATATGTGGTGCCGGGGTGGTGGTTTCCCCGCTAGTGACACCTGGGGGTTTACGTGACGACTGTCGGCCAGCGGTTCCTCTAGCACAAAAAATAAATAAATAAATAAATAAAATGTACCAATGAAATGGCTTGAATTTATATAGGCAAACAAATATCTCGATGCTCGTGAGTTGTAGACATTATTAGGTTTCACCCATGCCCGTCCTTCAGGCTCTCATAAATGCTAAACGCGACGTGAACCTTGAAATTAGGGCTTTAGCCTGTCATCATTTACGTACACCATTAAATGTGGTAGCTGCATCATCACGGCATCTTGCTTGTTCACAAAGCTTTCATGAGCAAACCAAACTTTAGTTTTGAATTAGAGCAGGTCGAACGGAATTCTTGCTCGGCCACGAACGCACGGTTGAAATTTTAGGGTTCACGTTGAGTGGATTCCACGATAGTTGCAAAGCCCTCTTTTCGTCAAAGCCGAAATTGAGGAGGGTCCAATCCTCGCATTCCCGCCACAAGACTGACTTTCTTTATAGGTGTGATTCATATCATGATTGAAAAGCATAGCGCAAAGAACGTAATTTGTATATTCTTTATGTAATTAGGTTTTGATTTGGTGGTGGGTTTCTTTGTTGGAGAAAATCTTGAGATGGCGAATTTCGAGAGATTTACCTAATTAATCTTAAATCTTTCGTGTGAATACTAATTCAATCATAAATTTTTCAATTTTGTCAATGCAAACCTAAACCTTTTGATGATTTTTCACTATAAACCTTCGGATCAATTTTTGACTTAAAAATGTAAACGTGGCATGTAGGACGATTGAACTCCATGTTAGCATTTCTCGGTTTCAATTAGTCAAGATGATAAATAGTGGAAAAATATCAAAATATTTATCATTAAATTAACTAAATCAAAAATTTTGAATTAATCATTATAGATTTAATATTAATTGAGCAATATCCCCTCAAAATTTATTATTATTTATGAGATGGGCGTTGGGATTTAGCTCCACCGACCCCACAAAAAATGGAAAATAATTAGACGAGGCCCATTAAATGATGTGGACGAAAGACTTTTAACATCGATATAATTATAATTAATTACGGTTACTATTGGCTAGCTGAGACAATGGAGGGACAAACCCCCACCATTGATGAACGCCTCTCAATGATTTCAAGAGATGGGACCGGGGCCGTGCGCTTTTTCTTCTCATTTATCATTGTTTAGTCAGAGAGGAAAAAGGTGGAGAAGCACCCCCCACAGAATATTGAATATTCGGATTTTTTTTTTGATTTTCTTCTTTTTCTTGTGTGATTTTAGTGAAAGGGACTTCAATATGATCCTACTAAAAAGTGAATATACCTATAATCCCTAATGAATATGTCTCCAAAAGTGCAGTTTATCATCTTCCCTTCCTCTTCTTTTATCAATTTGCCAAGCTGTGTTCGAGGGTGAAAGGGGGACCTAGCAGCTTGTTTCTTATTTGTCATCTGTATATATTTTTTCTCGTACCGATTCCGATCACTTCTGTTTTATTTCCATAATGAAGAATAGGGTTGTCGATGAGATTAAATTCAATCCTAGTCATTTATTTCCGCAATACCATATGCTAAATAATCTAAGACTATCAGATTGTATTGTATTGGCTCTGGGCATCGAAGATGTGATCGTACATGAAAACGAAATCCAAATACTATTTTTCAAAGTCTTTGCTTTTATTATTAAGAAGCTGAGGTCGATTGGGTTTCATCATACGAAAAGGAAAAAAGAAAACAATTCAACTCTTATTAAAAATCATCCAACTTTGAATCGTTGGAATTGTTCAATGACAAAAACCATTTGGAATTGAGTTTTTTTTTGTAAGTTTCATATTTCAATTACACTTTCATAACGAGTTTTAGGACTTACAATATACATATCCCAAACCTAAAAATTCGAAACCTAAAAAAAAAAAAAAAAGAATGTTGAAAAAGGTAGAAATTGAGAATTACCCATCCAAAAAATCAAATGTGATGCCACATTGATAAATACAGTCCAATCTCGATTTCCGACCATTTCTTACATTGCCGGCCTCTCTCCTGACGTCACCATCCGCATCACCAAGCACGCGAAGCCAAAACTCATCAGAACCATTCGTAAAATCACGAAGAGGGTTAGGAAGAAAGATCAATGTCACGATCGTAGGCACACGAATACATCGAAAGAGATGGAGGGGCAAAGGGTCTCGACCGCTCGGGCAAACCCTAGAGTTCCGTAATCTTATCGTCCACGCAGGCATGGGGGAATGGCAAAAAATACAGATGAGGGAAGGCATTGACTAATCAAAAGTGGGGGGGGGAATGGAAACTTGGACATTAGAGAAAGACAATGCAGTCTTCAATGCAAAATTCCTTCGACGTTAGCTTTTGTCCACGCCAGCCTTTTGATTTTTCCCACCACGACTAGTGGAGAAAACGTAAGAGCCGGCTGGGCCCCATTAATTATTGATTAAATAATCACTCCCGAAAAAGTCTGTAGCCATCGGAAATCGGCTTTGACCATCACGAACTTTTTTTTTTTAATTCCAGTTTTTAATGAACCCCGCGTCACCGTTCGCCTCAAAAGGGAGGAGATGGAACCGTTTCACCAAAACCACACTACTACATCTCTCTTCCACAAGACAAAAAAGGGGTTTATCTTCTTCGATTTGTCTCGACTCGACTCGGTTCCGATCTAATTCTCCACACGTCATTCTCATAAACTATGATGAAACATCGAGTCTTGGATCCTATCCCCAATTATTAGAACCCGAGGCATTAGAAATTTTTTAAAAAAAAAACAAAGGGTACGTCCGAGTTGATTTCGAAGTGAAAGGGGGAAAAAATGACGAGGGTGCGGTGGAGGTGGTGGTGGTGGTGGTGGATGTGGGTGAGACACGAAGATAACGTGACGAGAGCTCGGGACATTTATGTTTTTGGATAGCATTGAAGGGGTGGTCCACATTGCGTGAAACCGAAAAATGTCGAACATTGAAGAGGATGGTACCTAACCAAACCAGCCCCTTAGCTTAGAAAGGAATTCATGGCACTTCATAATTTGAATATTTATGGCGTTTTTAAAAGGGATCTTGTCAGTGCGTGACGACGATGGTGAGAGGCTGAAGCGGAAGACCACTCAGGGAATTCTGATGGTTCGTGTTCGCCCCCCGAGATGCGAATATCCCCCGTTCAAGGAAAACGAAGGGAGTGAAACGCATACGTGGATCTCACCGCACCCGACGCTCCCCTTGGACCGTAGCTAATGCGAGGAAATACACGCTTCGACATTGGTCAGTCGGAACGTGACGAGATTCGGCCGATCGTGTCGAGCTACATTGTGGATCCACATGGCTTAGCACATGTAACGTGGGTGGAAAACGGGTTTGCGGGTTGATATAATTTGCTGCGACCTGTCACGACACGAGATCGAGATATCGGCACAGACTCGATATGAAAACATTCTGAGATTTCTTATGAAATGTAGACTCCGTGGCTCGCCAGTTAGAACATGGCCATGATGCCATAAATAATCGTGTCTAGTAGGTCAACAAGAGATCGACCCATGCATGAGCAGTCTCGATCCAAACCTGCCAATTCCGTGTCGTGTTTGAACTGTATTATAGCATCGTGTCAAAAATTGTTGTCCTTATCTAGGATTGGGAACGGAAGGAAAGAAATCCGATGAGCAATTGAGAAAAGAAGGGCGCGGACAATAATTATTATATTTGTGGAAATAATTTTAGCCATAGATAAATTTTTCAATATTTATTTACTAGATGAATGTTTGAGTGTATATATATATATATGATAACATAAATAGAAATTTAGTTCCTTTGGATTGAAAACGTCAACATAGAAATCATAGATTCGAAGGACAGTGGCTTCGGGCGGCAAGCAGAATTTTTATTTTTATTTCTATTTCATCTTCAAAAATATAAAAGCAATTACTCTTTTCCAGGCTTATTTTGGGGTTAATAATTTTATTTCGAAAATAAGAAGGAAAATGAAGTGAGGGGGAATGGAGGGGGCAATTGGGTAAAAACGGACGGAGAGAGAGGGGCGATGCTCTCCACCGTGCGCTGTCACATCGGCTCGGCTGTCGCATCGAACCCCGCCCCGCTCCCCTCCCCTCCCTCTCTCTTTCCAGATCGCAATCATAATCCTCCCAAGGTCAAAAACCACTTGCCAAAATTCAATATTTCCCCAAAAAATTTAAATTAAAAGAAAAAAATACAAGAGGAAAGCCAAGAAATTCGAGAGCGACGCCAAGAATTTCAATTGATCAGTTTGCTTCCTCTTTTCGGGGGGGTCATATTCGGGAAGGAAAATGAAAATAAAAATCAAGAGGGGATCAAATGACGACACGATGCAAAGAAGGAAGGGGGGGGGCCCCCGACGATCGAATGGCGTTAGAGTCCAAATTAGCATCACATTCCCAACGACCATTTAATAAGAACACAGTAAAAAAGGCAGAAGACGGAAGGCCCAAAAACAAGAACAAAACGCCAACGCAGCAAGCAAACAGCGACAGCAATACAGCAGCTGCAGCAGCAAAGCCATGGCCCGAGAATAGCAAATACGTCCTCAACCACAGAAAATTACGTTACTGCCCGCGGCATATCATCCTCAACCACCTCCACCTCCATTCTCACTCTCTCTCCTCTCTCTCTCTTCTTTCTCTCTCTCCTCTCTGCAACTTCCGAAGAAGGAAGAAGAAAGAAGAAAGAAGAAAGAAGAAAGCCCTTCCTTCTGCCCCTCCCCTTCCTTCCTCGACCGCCATTTTGTGAGGCGCATTCCCTTGGGGCCCCCCCCTAGATCTCGCGTCGTTCCCCAATGGGTAGCAAATGGAGGAAGCTCAAGCTCGCCCTCGGCTTCAACAGCGGCGGCGCCTGCCTCTACGTCCCCCACACCCTCGACGACCCCCCTCCCTCCTCCGCCGCCTCCTCCGCCGCCAACTCCGCCGCCAGGTTCTCCGACGCCGCCTCCCTCTCCCCGACCGACCGGTCCCTCTTCCGCCTCCCCAGGACGCCCACCCCCTCGTCCTCCGGCCTCCGCTTGCCCAAGTCCTCCTCCCCGAGAGGTTCCAAGGTCTTTCTTTTTTTTTTTCTTTCTTCGTTTTCTTATCCTGGTTTTCCCCGTCTTATAGCTCTTTCGTGCGTGATGCTCGTTTATGCGCTGTGCATGTGAACATGGGTGGAAGGGTCTGTGTGCCGAAGATTGAAGGAGCGGCTATTGATCTGGGGCTCCTCCATTATTTCTTTTGGATAGATTCTCCTTTTTGGAGGTCTTTCCACTGTGCCATTTACTTCGTTTTCAGATAAATTTGATAGATTTTGGCCTTTATCGCTTGATCTATCCTTTTGTACCCGTTTCTTCTTCATCGGATCTGATGGGTAGATTCTTGATTCCCTCAGCGGGCGCGTCCTTAATCTCCCATTAGCATCTTTTCGTTCTATAATATCCGATCCCTCCCTCTTTTCCCATAAACTAAGAAAATGGTCCATTTCTTTCAACCTATCATGGAGAGGAGAGGAGAGGGCTGTGGACATCAATTCATGTGCAGCAGCCGCTTTGTTTTGTGCATATCTTGTCGCCGTCTGTGGTCCACAAAGTGGGCTGGTGTGACCAGTTGATGCAACGGCTGAATTATGTCAAGTTGGTTGTTTGTTGCGGTGTTGTTTTCCGCTCTCCGATTTTTCCTTTTTTCGGGTGGTGGGTGTCTGTGTGCGTTGTTTATGTGGACCTTGGGGGGCTAAAGTGGACTAGTCCCTTCAAGGACCATTAGCATTTGGCATGTAGGAAGAAAAAGGAATCGCTGCATTTTTACCCCCTCTTTTCCTTCTCCCTTTGAACTGGAAAGTGGTTTGTCTGGTCAGCACAAGTTCCATCTCTCTCTCTCTCTCTCTGCTTTTGATGAAATTTCCAGGGAACACCATGGTCCCTTCTGGTCTTGAGACTTCTTAACATTATCTTCGAGATAAAAGGGGGCGCCTTTTGAGAATTATGATGAAGATCGAAAATCTTAGACCGTACCTTTTTACGTTCTTCAATAATAATTTTGTGTCATTTTGGTTTTCTGTTTGGTGAGAATGTAAACCAACCGTTTTAGTTTTTTATTACCTTGGATGGTTACTTCTAACTAAGTACTTCCTACAGTATGGACGGGTCTAATTGACCAGAGTCTTAGATTGCGCCTTTTCAACGGACTCGCACCTGTTAGCTTTTTTGTTTTTGCTCGATAATGCTGTAATTTCATTTGCTGATAGGAAGTCTAATCACATCACAAACTAAAATATCCAACGAAGGTTTTGTGGCTGTTACTTTCAGTAAAGTGATTTGTCAAGCCAGGCCGAACACCCATTTGATTAACAGTGTTCCACAATAATGAAAAAAGTGAACGTGTCTTCTTATCTCTCTCTCTCTCTCTCTCTCTGTCTCTCTGTTCTTCTGTCAATGCATTGATTTTTTCGACCAAAAAAAAAAAATGCATTACTTTCAGGGACAGTACATGTACCGCCGGAAGAACATCTAGCAAAATCACATAGGAACCCAGATTCTTTGAATAGTGTTTATGTAGCCTTCCTCGTAAAACCAGCATATTTTTGTCACTTATCAAGTCAAAAGCCTAGTTCAATTTCAATGACATGATGAATTTATAATTACCAGGATACAACGATCTCTCTTTCATCTCCCAATTTGATTCTCAGAGATCCCCCTAAATTTAAGCAGGACCCATCTCTACAGCATCATATGTAAGACTATGAAAGTGTCTCAATAATTGATTAAACTTGACAAATTCCTGTGCTTGCTTACAGAATGACCTTACTTTTGTGATTAATTGGATTCGGCAAATTCTGAGGTTGAGTTGGAGGCACTTGGTTTATTGATGTTCTTGCGCAGTGATAAATTATGAAGATTTTACTCGATTTAGAGTCCAATATTCCTACCTTTCTTCTACCCAAAAAAATATCCCTACCTTTCGTCTTACACTTGGACTTTCAATTTGCAGAGGACCTGTGCGATATGCCTAAACACAATGAAACCAGGAGAGGGCCATGCTATTTTCACCGCGGAATGCTCCCACTCTTTCCACTTCCATTGCATTACCTCAAATGTGAAACATGGAAACCAAGTGTGCCCTGTTTGTAGAGCAAAGTGGAAGGAAATTCCCCTTCAGAAACCTGCTCCTGGCCATCCGAATGGAAGGTCAAGAATTGATCCACTAGGTCGGGCACAAGATGACGGATGGATGACTGTTTTGCCCCGGATACATCAGACCAGGTTAGATGGTGGTAGGCCAATCTCATCACATATACATGGCCCTGAGCCTAGTCGTTTTGACGATGATGAACCATTGGATCGTGAACCAGATAACAGTGAGGAAAGTACATTGGATACTCCTGATGTCTGTAACACTTCTTTCGGGACTATGGAGGTCAAGATGTACCCAGAAGTTCCAGCTGTCCTGAGATCAACATCTACTGATAAATTCAATGTTCTAATCCATATTAAGGCTCCCCAGGCCAATAAGAGACAGGATATCGGTGAAACTCAGGCCGAATCCCTGTCAGCTCAGAATTCTCGAGCTCCTATCGACTTAGTAACTGTGCTTGATGTAAGTGGCAGCATGGCCGGTAGTAAACTTGCTTTGTTGAAACGAGCTATGGGGTTTGTAATACAAAACCTTGGCCCATCTGACCGTCTCTCAGTCATCGCCTTCTCCTCCACAGCACGTCGTCTCTTTCCTCTGCAGAGGATGACAGATATCGGGCGGCAGCAGGCTTTACAGGCTGTTAATTCTCTGACTTCAAATGGTGGAACCAATATTGCCGAAGGCTTAAAGAAAGGTGCCAAGGTCTTATCAGACCGAAAGTGCAAGAATCCTGTGGTTAGCATCATCTTATTGTCTGACGGACAAGACACGTATAATGTCAGCAGTCCAGGTGCTTCGGGTGCTACCCATTATCGAGGAGCTCAGCAGTCTCTCTTCTCCCTGGCAGTCTTACAGAAAGATGGCACAGGTTTGCAGATTCCTGTACACACATTTGGGTTTGGCACGGACCATGATGCTGCCATGATGCACTCGATTGCTGAAGGATCGGGGGGCACATTCTCCTTCATAGAAGCTGAAGATGTCATCCAAGATGCATTTGCACAATGCATAGGTGGACTTCTCAGCGTGGTCATACAAGAGCTACAGGTGAAGGTTGAATGCACGGACCTGAGTTTGCAATTCAGCTCAATTAAATCTGGAAGTTACCGAAGCACCTTGTCATCTGATGGAAGGGCGGGATCCGTTGATGTTGGGGATCTATATGCTGAAGAAGAACGGGATTTCCTTGTGACAATCAAGATTCCAGTAGATGAGTCCGGTCATGAGCTGTCATTGCTGAAGGTTATATGTGTTTACAGAGATCCTATCACAAAAGAGTTTGTGAGATTGGAAGAAGGTAGTGAAGTAAAGATCCAGAGGCCAGAAACAGCTGAGCCGCAAGTGGTATCCATGGAAGTGGATCGGCAACTCAACAGACTCCGCGCAGCCGAAGCAATGGCAGAGGCTAGGGCTGCTGCTGAACGCAGTGATATGGCAGCTGCGGTCTCAATCTTGGAGAATTGTCGGAGGGTTTTGTCAGAAACTGTCTCTGCACGAGCTGCTGATCGCTTATGTACTTCCCTTTGTGCAGAACTGAAGGAGATGCAGGATAGAATGGCCAATCGCCGTGTATACGAGGCATCCGGTAGAGCTTATGTGCTCTCAGGATTGAGCTCCCACTCATGGCAGAGGGCAACTGCACGAGGCGATTCAACAAATAGCGATAGTCTCGTCCAGGCTTACCAGACCCCGACAATGGTTGACATGGTCACCCAATCTCAGACCATAATTTTAGGGAATCCAATGCCTCGGAGGAAACTTCGGCAGGCTCTGTCGTTTCCTGGACCTTGTCCAAGGTAATTTTGGAGTGATCTTCAATCCCCGTGATTGTTGCATTCTTTTTGCTATTTTGTTGAGTCACTAAGGTGTTGCTCCAAACAAGTGGTTAAAGTGAGCAAGCAGTGTAGGGGTTATGGGTGGGTTTGAAAAGCATGTGCTTTCTTCTTTGAACATGCTTTCTTCTTTCAACATTGTAAAGGAATAAGAAACGTAAGGCTCAGGGGTAAAGTTCGACATGGAAATTGTGGGATACTGGGTTGAGTTAGTTCTAGGAGTCTTGGCATTGGAACCGTAGTTTTAGCAGAGTCTTGGTATGAACTGATGTACATACAAAGATCAGTTTATGGATGTCTTTACATTTTTTCCTTTTTGGTTTTTTGAGGGGGTTATCTTGAGCAGGGAGGTGGGTATAGCGTCACTGTAACCTGGGGGCAAAGTTGGATTTGTTTTTCTCTGGCAATATGATGCAATCTTCTCATTCTTCTTTCAGTAAGTAGAGCTTCCTCTTCCATTCCTTGACACTTTCTGTTTGCAACAGGGAGAAAAAGAGAGTGGATTATGGGGTTTGATTTGTCGGTGGAGTTTCTTGAGTGCATAAGATGCCCTAATGAAATCCATCTGCAGGAAGTGATTATTCTTGATTGTTTAAGAAAAGGGTTGATCTAATCGGGTCATTGATGTGAAGCAATTAGTCTTATCCTTGCATCTAGTCACTCGAAAGTGACGAGCATTACTTATTTGTGTTTGAGGCGACTGATGATTGATGTCATTATCGATTTCGCCCTGGGAAGCACCCCGAACTGATCGTGCTGTTATGATTCAAAATATCCTGGTCGAATCGGGAAGTTAATCCCTGCTCTTGAATTATCCGCACGGTGATAAAGCGTATTCGTTTTAGTCGTGGAATCAGTACATATGGTCTCTTGAGAGATCGCCTGGAAGGTTGAAATGAAAAAGAATAAGATAGTTAGGCACGGATAGGCCTAACTCTGGATGCATCGGCTCGGGAAAACTGCTACAATCTTTATTTGGTAATCTTTAGTTGATCAGTGGTGGACCATGCCAATAATTCGCCCGGTCGATTCGAAATTGAGTAGAGGGCTTTTACTTTTCTTGGATTGCTTGAGGATGTATCAACTTTAGGATTCTGGCGGGACTTCCGCTTGAACATTTTACTTATGCACCGTCACTATTTTTATCCAATTAGGCAAATAATATATTTGGATTTGTCTTATATAATGACGAATCAAAGATAAAGACTCTTGACTTCCAATCAAAAGGAAAAGATGCCGGCACTGTACAACTTTATAAGGTAATCTCTCAAATTGCCCCGCGAAGACGACGCTTCAAATTGAAATATAATCGCCCGCCGGCAGAGGGCGATTAAACAGGAAGATTAGCGTTAGGGTTTACTGAATTGTGACGTCATATAATACGACGTAGAGCGGATGGCCTGATTTAAGCTGCCACGGCTTACGTGCGGTATAGTCTGCATCAAACACATTTTTTTTTTTTGGTCATATGTATGTAACTAGGAAGAATTGATGATGTTGTGGGATAATTTCTTTGTACGACACATATAAAATCAAGACAGGAACTTTAAAATGTATGCTGTTATATAATGTCTCACCTGTACCTTAATGCCAATTAACATGTTTTTATTGTCGGAGAAAATTATGATTTCTCAATGATAATTTCCCATGTAAGAGATCTTATAATGATTCCGTCGATTTCTTTCAAGATTGTGCGCATATAGTCTTTTAATTGTGCATATCTCCATCGATATGTTAGTTTAAATAATCACTCAAATAAATGTTATAAATAGGCTCATGTGCCAATTATCAATACATTTGGAATCATACCACCGACCAAGGTGGCGTGGATGGTAGGGCCTTGGACCTCCCCGATGGAGGCCAAGGTTCGAATCACTGCGAAGCGAGGGAGCGATGCTTAGGCTACTACATGGTGAGCAAGCGTGACGTCGGGGTGGTGGTTTCCCATTAGCGTCGCGGGGTTTACGGCGCTGCTCTTAGGTGCTGTTTCCTCCCCCGTCCCAAAAAAAAAAAAAAAATACATTTGGAATCATACGGAAAATTCTTCCCAACTCTTTCTGCAGAGCATGGTTATATCCTAACTGACAATTTAAGTACGATTTGCGAACTGAAACATGAGGCGCCGGGCACGCACGAGTTGCGGACCCGGTCACGATGCGCGGGCGCGAGTTCAGGGCCGGAGGAGCGTCCATGGTTCACGAGGTTGGACCGACGGACCGTGGAGGACCGCGCCAGGATCACGTGCTCCTGTGGATAGATGATGATGGCAGGCACAGGCACAGGCTCGTCGTGGTCCGAAGGATGAATCGACGAACACGAAATCCTTAAAAAGTGGGGGCAAACGTAAGGGACAAAAGCTGGCTCCCGTGGGGGTCCACTGGCCCAGAAAAAAAAGCAGGAGGGGGCCGCCACCTCGGCATCAGTGCCATGGGAAATCTTGTTCATCTCATCACTTCATAGTGCCAGAGTTCTGGACATGATCTCTCTTTCTCTCTCTCTCTCTCTCTGTGCCAAGTTCCGTTCGCGCTTTACGCTTTGCACTTTCTGTCGTTTGATTTGAGTTGATGTGATGCACGTTCCGTCGAATTGAAAGCTCCAGTTCGTTCCCGCACTCCCCCATTTTGAGCTCGCTCGCAGCCTCTCTCTCTCTCTCTCTCTCTGTGTCTCTGTCTCTCTCTCGAGCTTGCAGCAGATCATTGAGCTCTTCGAAGCGCATCGGAGTCGCCGGCTGCACCCGTCACGTCGGACTTCGGACGCTTTGGAGGAGCAGCGAGTTCCCTGCCCGTTCAGCCGAACCAAGAGCGCCGGAGCAGGAACTGGCCGCCGTAAGGTAATTTCGCCGCTCATTCGTTGCAATGCCCCTGGCTTTTTCTCGCTCTCGGGTGAAACTGGAGTGCCATTTTCTGGGATTCAATGCGTTAGATTGGTGCTGCATGAGTGAGTGATTCAGAATCAATCCAGCATCTTCCTTGTCAAAGTCTCTGAAAATCTCTTCTCTTGTCGGTGATAACGTCGCGTTATGCTGATAGAATGATCATGGATACAGCCCGTGTTTTCAAATCTTTAGCAGTTCATCCCCGTAATTGAAAATGGGAACTTCCATCTGACCCGGCAAAAAATGAAAATAAAAATGGGAACTTTCCCTAATCTTGTTTTCTAGTTGACCCACCGATGGCCGACGTCATCGATTTGTCCCCGACCTCATCCCTGGACCAGTCCAGCGCTGGATACGTGCGATGCCATGACCTTTTCATTGGATCGACGGTTCCCGTCGCCTGATCGATTTCCCTTATTTTACATTGGATCGAATTTCCCTTGTTTATGTCGGCTTTTGTATCGTGCGGTCTGCAACGGCGTCTCGACTGCCGACACAGAGCCTGTTGGGCCCCGCAGGCTGAAACTCTACTTTGCTCCTTTACATGTCGCTGTTGCGGTTCCAATGTGTGCATCCCCCCTGGGACGTATGTTCTATGTCTTTGAAGCCAAGTCTTTCTAACCGTTGGGACTTTGGGTTGTGTTCGTCGGGAAATTCATTACAAGAAAGGTTCCCACTTTCACAAGGAACTAACCCATGCGTTCCTTGGAAGACCCGGAGGGAAAGAGGGTACCAGAGGCCCCCTGTAATTAGTTGACCCGTCTCTTTCGCGAGTACAAATTGGTTGCTTTCAAAGGGGTGGGTGATGGGCTTGTGTTCTAGCTTGTTTCCCGTTAATATATTCCTAAAACGCCAGCAGTCCGCATCTAATTCTTTTATCTGCTGTCAGATAACTGTTCATCATTGCCCTCGTTTGGAGCACGTATTCGTCTTTAAATCTTATTGTGTGTCTCCTCTCCTTGGTTGGATTGTCTCAATCTATCCTATTATTGGAATAGGCTCAGTGACCTCCACTTTCACTGATGGAACATCCTCAGAAGTTTCGAGGCCGGAGAGTAAGTTGGTCTTCATGGCTTCAATCCAAATGCTTTAGTCGAATATCGAGTGTGGCCAATTTGTTTGCTTAAATAGTGGCACAATGAACCGTCGCTTTAATTTTCTGCTTCTGAGACATGTCTTTATTCCCACCATCTCATTCTTACCTCACCTGTACTTGTCACCTAAACAGCCGGCGTAGTGTAGAACTCATTCTGCAGGTGGGGTTCTTTCCCTTAATAAATGCCGTTGTTTTTAGTTTGGAGAGATGTGTCTCGACAAGCCTTGAGAACTTTTTTTTTCTGACCATGACGTACCGTAGCTCCACAATACTTTTAGTGACAGTATTGCATATGTGGGCATGACTGCACCTGCATTTAAGGCATACAGCGGCGTACCATCATCGGTTGGATGTTTCTGGTGCCATCAGCTACACCAGATAATTCACACTGCCTGTTTTCTCCACCATTCAACGGCAACACACCACTATGTTGTATCCACGTTGAATATAGTGCATGTTGATCACCTGTTTTCCACTGTACATTGAAGATGAATGAGCATTCCAAAATGTTGGTTGGCCAAACATGGATATGCATTCTTGTGCTCTCTGCAACTTCAAGTCATTGACTATGGAAACCCCTGGACAGTTACTAATCTTAGATTTCCTTCCACACAACTTGTCTCAAGAGAAGATGTTGGATTACTTCTCCTATCTCTATCATTTAGAGCTGGGTTCCAGCTCCCTTCAGATTTACATGGCATTTAGGAGGATATTATCTTTGAAAATCTCATGGACTTTCACTTGGTTTCTTTTGCTTGTTACAGTGGGATGGAGACTTTCAATTTGAAGTTCCTTATCACTTAGAATTGTGTCCTTACTCACAGATGAAGTGCTTTTGAAGGTTATTCTTAGCCCTGCTTGTTATCTTCTTTGGACAGATTGACAATCTGTGATGAACTCTGAAAAAGGAACATCTTATGGCTGATGGAGGATATATCTACTCATTAGAAGGTGTGAAACACTGTTGCTATCAGGTTTGTTGCTTCAGCCTTGTACTTAATAAGGAGAACCTGTGTAGAGCATTTACCCGGTTGGATATGTGGAGAGGCGATGGTTTTTAAGAAACCGAGTTTGATTTTAAATGAAACTGACTTAACCAAAATATTCAAGGAGAATCTCTTCTTTGTTTATTTACCTCTTGAACAACTCAAAGTTTCAGCTATAATGTCTGGGGAGTCCTCATTGATTTTCTGATCTTTCACTTCACTCTTTAGGTTGATATAAATGAGGCTTCACGTGGAAGTTGCAGTTATTTGTCTCGCCAGCTTCCTCTCAATTCATCATATTTTTTGTGGTTAGTATGAATCTGTTTGATCATTGTTTGTTGACTCTAGTCTTGATCTAAAATGTCGACATCCTTGGGTCCTTCATTATGCATGCTCTTTTCCTTTAACAACCCTTGCACAAGATAGGCCTACTTATATTTTTTTCCAATTGAAGTACGTGGCAATTAATTTGCCTCCATTAGCGACTTTGCTTAGAATTTACCTCAGGTTGTTAGAAAAGCTTACATTATTCTTCTAGCTGTGGTTTTGATGGTGTTAGAATTGATGTACATAGTGATTGCTGCAAAGTTAATGAGTGAATGATGTTCATTTCCTAGCCAAATTTTAGAAAAGAACTAGTATGCCTCTGATTAATTGTAAAAACAAACAGTTTGTGGTAACTCCTTGTTCTCTCCATATTGCTTGTGCTGTCTATGATTTTTCTGTGGCTGATTAAATGCCACTAAATCATGCAAAAAAAAAAACTGGCTACATAATCTCATTTTAGAATTTGTTTTTCTGTGGCAGATGAATCTTCTAATGCATTTGGGTCAATCAAATGGACATGCTCATGCTTATTGGACCAAGGGAACCAAAACTCTTTTCTCTCATCAAACTGCTCCACATCCTGTAATTGCACTTCAGGTATGTTTCCTATCTTTCCAGGAAAAAAATTGATCTAGAATCTTAAACTTATCTTGACGTTGAATGCATTCTTCAGAATGTTTTACCTAGTCCTTTCGTGTCACCCAATTACTTTTATCAAAGAACTGGTTTCTTCTTTGTTTAATTTTATTCTGGTAGAAACTTTTGGCAGCTTACTGTTAGCTCTGGGGGGTATTCGTTCTCATCTATTTTGGATATGTGATTCTGTATAAATGAAATGGAATAAAATGTTCTACTCTTTGGTAACCTTAATCTACACAATGTTTTCAATCCTACGGGAGGTTCATGAGATTCATCTATGAGAAATCATTGATGAGACAATTTCAACATCACACTCTAGCGTTACCCATTGACAGATACTTCTATTTCAGGAGCATGTTTACATTGTGGAAGATTTCTTCATCAAATACTAGTAATTGTCTGATCTATAAGAATTCTAATGTTGATGTTTTTGCAACAGTGCTACTGCTCTATGCATAGGGTGGCAGATATACAGTATCTGCTCTCTCTCTCTGTCTCTCATTGTACCTCTTTGTTTTTCAACCTGAAGCTTGCAAGTATGAGTCCAGAGTACCTAAACTAGACTGGTGTCTCTTATCTAATTGCTGGCTCTGTTGACTTCTCATGCAACAGATGGAGAAAAGAGCAAAAATATGTGGACGTGCAGATGCATTGACATTTTTCCCAAAATAGCATCTGGGAACAATGACGCCAATTGCTTCACAGCCTGCAACTGCACTGCTGGTAACACAACTGTCCGTTTCCTTTTGCACAATCCTTCTGAATTAATGAAATAGTGTTTGTTTAGTAGGGCATTGCTCCCCCCCCAACCCAAACAAAAAAGAAAAAAGAAAAAAGGAAGAATAATGTAAAATTAGCTTCTCTTGCCACACCGTGTGTTCAACAGAAGAAGCCCTAAAGCTTAAAAAAGCCCTAAACCTTGGTTTCTGTTGATGGCTTTTGTACAAAAAAAAGAATGCATAGTAGGATTTGAGTTAGACAGCAATCCCTTATATAACATTAATCAATTGCTTAATTAAAGTTGGGTCTCCCAAGCATGTAATTTCAATAAAAGTTGCAGCTACAGCCATAACATAAAAAGCCACGGCCTCTCTGAACAGGCCCTTAGTTGCAGAATTCTGTCTAGTTGTTTATATCAACAGTCAATACAAATTTCCAAATATTAATTGGGCGCTATTGCTGAAATTGCTCTTCATATTTCCCCCCTAGACAATGAGGTTAGCTTTTATTTTTGCCAGATCTATGACTGTAGATACCTAACCTTTTTTGTCCGAGGACTTCGATGACATTTAAACCTCCTATAAGGTTTCTTTAGATTTTCCATTTTATCATTTCCATACTGGGTCCCTTGCTCTTATGCTCTTATACTTTTTCTTCAATACCTTGATATGTTTCCTTGGATTGAGATGGTTTTGGTGTCCTGAATAAACTGCTTCTCTGGATTATGCACTAAATATAGAGCAAACATTCTGACTGACATTTTGTTCTTACCAGGTTCTCTTAACGAAGCGCAAGCATCAAATAAGCACAATTCAAGCAGAGCTGTCATAATTGTCCTACTAATCTGTGTCCTTTTCACAACTATCGCATTCTTTGCCTCGATCATATTCTACCTTTACCGAAAGGAGAAGCGCCCAATCCAGTCTCCTGTGTTCGCATCAGACATAGAAACAAGTTGCAATAGTGCCTCTGATTTAATTAAACATAAGATCTCATCAACTCGAGAAGCTAAAGTTAATGTATCTTCCCATGTCAATTCTTTCATAGGTAAGTAGGTTGGCGATACCTTTTTCCTTATAGAAGAAAAGAGTTTGCTATTGACTTTAATTTGATTCAAAGAGTAGGAGCCTGCTAAATTTTGTCGACTAGAGCTTCTTTATTTGTGCTGATTACATGAAATACTCTGGTTTTGCTTGGTCTCATCCAGTATTTGTATCTCCACTTTCAGGGTGCTTCTACAAGGCTGCATTCTTTGTTAAACACAAATCTGGAACTGTACATGGTATCTTACTTCAGTTTGCATACTCTGAACTGGAACATGCAACCAACTACTTTTCCAGTTCTAATCTCATTGGACTTGGAGGAAGCAGCTACGTGTATCGTGGACAGCTTAAAGATGGCAGAATTGTCGCTATTAAGAGACTTAATCATGAGGAAGGTCCAGATGCAGACTTAAAGTTTTCAACCGAGGTACCTCATCAATGCACAAAAATTTCTTTTATGTGAAATTATATGTCCTTCGGCATTCATAATGGATCTTTTTGCTCAGGTGGACCTCCTATCAAGGCTTCATCACTGCCACGTGGTGCCTTTGCTCGGGTACTGCTCAGAATTTCACGGGAAACATGTTGAAAGGCTGCTGGTGTTTGAATTTATGGCCAACGGTAATCTAAGAGACTGTCTAGATGGCACAATAGGAGAGAATATGAGCTGGGATACCCGTGTTGGGATTGCAATTGGAGCTGCAAGGGGTTTGGAGTATCTCCATGAGGCCGCTGCTCCAAGAATATTGCATAGAGATGTCAAATCCACAAACATTCTTTTAGATGATAATTGGAGGGCAAAGGTGAGAATATCTTCTTGCATAATTATAATGCCGATGTTTGTCTGGTTTCTTTTTCTTTCTTTTCTTTTTTCTTTTTTGGGGAGGAGGTTTATTTTATCAAGTATAGTGTGCATTAACCTCAGAATTGCATCTGATGATGCTAGAGGTATTGCTATTTAGCTTCTTCTTGTAACTGAGAGGTTGCTAGTTAATATAGTTCTGTGCCCCTTCTTACATTATGATAACAATCCAATTTTATGCAGATAACTGATCTTGGTATGGCGAAATGCTTGAAAGCTGATGACCTACCCAGCGGTTCCAATTCTCCAGCAAGGATGCAGGGGACTTTTGGCTATTTTGCTCCTGAGTACGCAATTGTTGGGAGAGCCTCTCTAAAATCTGATGTTTTCAGTTTCGGGGTGGTTCTTCTTGAGCTCATCACTGGTCGGCAGCCAATCCATAAATCAACCAGCAAAGGAGAAGAGAGCCTTGTCATATGGGTAGATTTACTATTATGCTACATCTTATGCAGTGAAAAGCAGAGTTCTAAGTTGATTTTTTTTTTTTTTTGCAATAGGATCTACTGTGCTGGTTTTACTTCTCAAAATTCCATCTTCATCGTATTTCATTAGTTGAAGTCATCATAACATGGTTCCTTAATGTTTCTACTTCTATCATTTATAGCTGGGTTCCAACAACCGACTAATGCTTTTTTACAACTTCAATGGGAAATCATAGTCATGTTGTCAATTTCATCATCAATTCTGATGAGTATTATTACATTAACAGATTAACTAGATTTCTCTCTATAATGTTGCAGGCTACGCCACGTTTACACGACAGTAGCCGAGTGATTTCGGAGTTGCCCGATCCCAGGCTGAAAGGAAACTTCCTTGAAGAAGAGATGTATATAATGGCTTACCTTGCGAAGGAATGCCTGTTATTGGATCCTGATTCTCGGCCAACCATGAGTGAGGTGGTTCAAATTCTTTCAACAATCGCACCCGATAAATCTAGAATGAGAAACATGCAGGCCAGCCTTTCTCAGGTAATGACCCCTGTCAAAATTGAATGGATCTTGCACATGAGAAACATACATACAACTGTCAGGATTTTCTCTTTGGTTAATCCTGATAATACATTTGGCTGTTTTAAGGTCCATTTGTCACAAAAAAGTCATGTCTCATTACTTTGGTGCTTGATGATTGTTGAACCCCATTTTTTTGTATCATTGCGTTCTTGCATTTGTTTGTCACTCTGATTGAATTTTTGGTGCTTCTCTGATGTGCAGTGGTCTTCTGCCAGTATGAAATCTGATTCGATTACAGAAATACCTGGCGAACTGGTATATAGTCCTAGAGACACAGAAGGGTTGAAAAATTTTGCGCCAAATGGGTTGTCCAGCCCATGTTCTCTACCAGTTGATGTTGGCCAAGATCCTTGGGCTGCAAACAATGAAAACGATATTTCCTCCAATCACGTAGAGAGATTGATTATGCTTTCCTCTAAAGCGAGGAGCTGGCGTTCCCATGAGGATGATTCAGTGGACTTAGTTGAACCTCGGTTCGAATCCTTCTGCTTGGCAACTACAAGTCCCCTTGAGAAGACACATTGAGTCAGTTCATGGGGATGAGAGCAGCAGTGAGTACATATCTGTAACCCCGCATTGCAATGTATCGGCTTCTTTTTGGCCAATTTGTTTGTGAGTATACATAGGTTCGAGATACATTAAGCTTCTCTTCTTTCTTTATGTTTTTCCCCTTTCCCTCGTAAAGCATAGGATGAATTAGGTTGGTGGGTACCAACTTATTTCTTTGTTTGTTTCATGCTTCATCAAATTGCTTGTACAGAAGTTAAAAAATAGATATCTTAGTTTTTTTTTATTAACAGAAATCTGAACCTCGATAGGAATCTGAAATTATGCCACTTTTTTTGGTAGATATGATGTGAAAGATGCCTCAGAGTTCACTGTCACTGGAACATAGTGAATTTACTAAAATGAGCTACATCGTGCAAGGGGTTGTAGGATGATTTAGGTTTTAAAAAAGAAGAAACGGATTTTTCCTTACAAGTTTTTCTCTTTGCTGAAGCTTTTTTCTTGCTCGAACCATTTTTCTGAATCCATTGCTGCAACACCCATAAACATGTACAGCACATGCGTAGCTTCGGCTGGCAATTAGATGTCATGACATCTAAGACGACGAAAACTTGATCTATACTCAATGACAGAGAGATAGTTTGAACCGCAAGAAACTGGAGCAAGTCAACACGACTCAGCTATTAGTCCGGTCAATCCTCAAAACATTTTCCAACGCAAACAGATCCAGCCAACAAAGCCTTACAGGGCACATGCAACGGAAAACGATGCTCGTTGCTTGAAAAAACCGGGACAGGAAAAGAATGCCGGGATACTGACACTGATCTCCTCGCACAGATTCAATCAAGGAGTGAACTCGCGACTCCTCTGTAATTATCCCTTTTTTTCTGAGTGTCCGTAGTTGTCGTCCACGTGCATCTGAAACTTGTCTTACTTCATAAGTAACTGGTTTGATGAACATGTCCAAAATCTGGGTAGTTAGTCCCATGGCTTGACTGGTAGATGAATGCCCTCTGACCTGGGGCAAGGAGCTCTACGATAAAAGCCAGCTTAACCTCTTTTCAAAGGATACGAGTCTCATTCACTCAGCTTCCTGTCTTACTTTGGTAAAGTGTCCAATCTCTCCTCCCGGTCGGCCATGGAGCCTCCGCCGGCAAGTGCACCGCTTCTTGCGCCCGCCCCGCCACCTGGTCCGCCCGATGGAGGAGGATGCTTGGATTGCCTGTAAGATGATTCTTTCTTCATCACTCTCTGTAATTCTACATGTTAATCCAAAAAAACAAATACCTAAACGTATATGTTAAAGGTCCATCGTCAATGGAGAAAAAGTTCTAATGCATGCAAATTAAGATCGATTCCGTGACACAGTATATGAAAGCGCAAATATAATTGCCCATTATAGTTGATTCTTTTCTTCTTTTGTTGGCCTGTTATGCAGCATGTGGTTTCTGTGCTGCTGCGGCCTGTTCCGAAGCTGCTGCCCGCCGCTCTTCGAGCGCGGGCCTCCCCCGCCATGAGGCTTTCCACATTTCCAGAAGAAAACCTGCCACGAGTATTTCGAAAACCCGATTTTTTTCTCCTTTTTTTTATTTTGGTACTGTTGAAATGGGTGCAGAATTGTGTGTTGGTTTGATTTCACTTTGCAAAGTTCTTTAGACATTGTGTGTCCCTAATTGACTCCGTTGCGTTGGTGTAATAGCTCGGATGCTGAGCCTCTTCTTCTGTCGGGTCTTCCTATCCAATTGATGTACTTTTCTTTTAGTAATACCGATGAAATCAGACATCTCAAATGTGAGGCTGGTCTGGATTTTGCAGACTCGTGATCTTGCGGAGAAACAGGCTTTTTCCTTGGTTCGTTGCCATAAATAACTGCCAGAGATCAGGTGTCAATCGGCAGTTTCATTCTCTGGTTAGCGTCGGAACGGATCTTTCGGCTAAGCTATAAACTTGCCGTCTGGGCCGTACTTTTTTTCCCCCTATGTACGCCAATAAATGCTGAAAAATACAAGGAATCTAAAGCTTGCGTGAGTTTAAAGCATTCTTTGAAAATCAATCGACTCCGGATTCATCTAATGCCTTCGAACACGAGCTAATACCAGTCGACTAATACGACAGTGGCTCGTCAAGCAAACCGACAAGAGCGCAACGGTCGCCATTCTTGAAATTTCCAGACATTGAAAGAAACGTCTAAAAATATGGATATGTCTGCAAATGTGCCAAGAATTGTGAGATGTCACAATCCATATGCTGTAATGGGATTGAACTGGACACTTTGTAATATAAGTGAAGATCCGCCCCGAAATTACTCGACTTTGTAGCTTGGTCCAGCCGAGGCCACGAAGAACTTCAGATGGTTGAGTAATTCGAATGCAGTATTTGCACCCAAATCAATCATGCTGTATGAATTGCACCCTCCTCTTTGATCCAAGACTGGTGATGAGGCGCAAGCTGACTGAACTTTGATACGTGAGCAGAGATTGACTCTTAAAAGTTCTTTGATGAGGCTGGAATTGGATTAGGATTACATCAACGGTAGAGCCCTTAAAGTTTCTTGAATGGTCCAACGTCAATTTGATTTTAAAATAGGACATAACTCGACCTTGGGAGACACAAACCCCAGTAGAAGACGGTCTCTTTTTTTGTTTATTTGATCGATTACTACGTTCCGTGTAGGCGCCGGCGAGAGGTCGAGCAAGTACTTTTGTGTACTTAGTACACATATTAAAAGAAAGTCCTGGAATGTCAAATTTGATTTGATCTTTTCAAAATTCACATGAGATCCGCTATTTCTGTAATCCGAATTCCAAATTTTTATTATTATTTGCGGCTAAACATGTAAATTACGGATGACCACAATTTCGGGTTGGTTAAATTTGGGTCTGACACCCACCTTTGTTTTTGTAAAAGGGTCATCGCCAATTACATTTTTTAAGTTTTTTATTTTTTGGTCAGACATTCTTTTTTTTGGGTATTTACATGTTAAATCATGCTTTTTTTCCCGTTCTGCGTCCTTAACACTATATTCGGACAACTAAAGTAAGGAGGAATTGAATTTACACATTGCAAAATGCTTACAAGCATGAACAAGCTTCCAGCAATTTCCTCTGATTATTTCAAAGTCTAAAGTCACATCTAAATCTAAATCACATGTCTGATTTTATTGGTGTCTCAAAGAACAGGCTTGGCCGCTTAATGAGAGTGTAGGCCCTTCCTCAATGCAAATATACAAAATGCATGGCCTCCCCTGCAAATTGACTCCCCCCCAAAATGTAAAGCGAATTTATTAACATCTTAATTAAGAAAAAAATTCAAACTTTACCAAAAACTACATGAGAGTTTGTGGCTACAATTCAATTCAATATAAACCTTACTTAATATGTCACAATAAATTAGACATAATTGCTATCCGAATGATATTCAATTTTTCCGTTTTAACCTATACATCCCTCGCACATCAACAATTTCATTCGTATCCTTTCTGTTGTGTAAACAATTTAACTTTATTTCTGAATTCCCACTTTCCCATTATTTTCTTCCTCCATTATTTTGAGACGCATATGTACGATTGCATTTTTTTTTTTTAAACACTACTAAATAGAAGAAAATGGAGAAAATTGGGTGGACTATAAATGAATACGAAATGCATTATTGAAGACGCGGGAGGTGAGTGAGGCAGGAGAGGACATCATTGAATGTGCGGGGTCATTCGGATGTCATGGGCTTGATGCCTTCGACTGTACGACGAAAGAGCTGGTTCCGGCCGAGATCTCGTCGGCCTGTCTGCTTCTTATCGAAATTTTCCATCGTTCCCAAGATGTGAATATACAAAATAACGTATCAGTCCCCCCAAAAAATTGCATAATTTCAGGCGCTCTGCGATCACAAACGGGCGACCATTTCACTAATCTGTAAATTGAGGGACTGATGAAGAGGAGTCGAGCCTCCGGCCAAGACGAGTTTTTTTTTTGCGTGCAATTTGCCAAGACTTTCGCACCGGCAATGGGACAAGGACGAGGAACATTGAATTAGGAAGGGGGACCCACTTGCGGCCAGGTTGGACAACCAATCCCACCGATCAGTGTCGCATCTGTCATCCACTTCATTCAATTCAGGCAAGAATTCCATGCTTTCGACGGTTTCACACCGTGCCCGGATCTCATTCCCAGCTGGGTGCCATGTTAATCAGGAGTCGCCATCCCGGTGCAATCCAAAAACAAAATCGCACCGAATCTAATTGGCTAATTTCGAATCAGCTGATTTTGGGTGGTTCCCGAAAGACTAATCCAATTCCTAGTTTCACGTAAGAAGTCGGATCATCTAAATTAGATTGATCAATATTTTTGATTTTTGATTATTTTATTTTGAAATAAACTTAAATTAGTTTTTTTTCTTTTAATATTGAGAAACTTACACTTACGAGGAAAAAGAAATCATTGATTCCAGGATTTGGTGGATCTGTTCTCGATCCCATAAACTAGGAACTTATCCTACCCTATTCGGTTTCAGATATAATGATAGTTATTAATCTACCCCTTTTGTTAATCGCTTCATTATTCAGTAAATACGATGCGCAATGAATTTGACTCAGCTCAAGAGGATGAGATAATTAGAAATCTTCATTCGAGATTTGTCCGGACGAAAGTGAAGGACATCTACCCAGTACGAACGATAAATCCCAGAAAAAAAAAGAAGTCAAAATTCTTCTGCCTTGGGATTCCCTCCCCGTCCCTTCTCTCTCTCTCTCTCTATCTGAGTATTACGTGGGGACATCAATGGCGAATCATTAGAATGACGATGGACGTCAAGGACCAATGGGGTGGCCCGCTTCTTCTTAGACCGGATTTCGACGCGGAAACAGCAAAGATTTGTCCTTTGGACATCACCGCTTAATACACCGTATGTCAAACGGCTTTGGACTTTGATTTCTTGTGCATATTTTCCAACACGTTTGCTCACTAGATATTACTATAATGCATTCTTCTCCCGCATCATATCTAGATGGTCAAGAAAAAGTTGTTGGAGATACTGTTTCGCGATTAACTTTATCTTATAAGAAACATAGGCAGGCCTAATGGGGTTGATCATAGGAGTTGAATATAAATTTGAACGCCCCTTGTCTCCATAGCCTCTCTCTTGTGGCCCGTCTTAATTACGAATTAAATGCTAAAACGTGCTGTAATTAACAAAGGGAGAGATGATATAACCCAGCGGAGCAAGCACCGAGTTCTGTCACTAATCAAGGATGAAGAAAACGTGTGAAGATTCCATTGGTATCCGTATCAAACTTAAGTCAACTTTGATCTTTGCAAAAGAAGAAATAAATCCACGACCCATCGATTTCTTTTTCCTGTCGTCACTGTTTCTTTGTCCTCTTTCTGATTTTGTCTAGTGATTGGGCAATAAAGAAAAACAGGCGCCAGCTTTTAAATGCGGGTGAATCAGGTGCATTGCCATCTTCTTGAAGTCCTGAAATGTCTAAGGGGCCGCACAGCCCAAGGTTCATTAAGTGTGCGCAACAAGCGAGGATCACAGGGAGGGGTCGGCTTTTGTACTTCTGTGAACAAATGAAAGCTGATGCTCGCTTCCCATTTTGCCAAAGTTTCCACTTTTGGCATCTTCCTTCGCTCCTCCAATCTCGGAGTTGAGATGGAAAAATGTCGTCCCGAATTCTTTCTGAGCTGATCTATGCCTTCTCAGTGAAATTCGGCTCTGCAAGTTCGTGACTTTCATGGTGTCGGGCTGTCAACTTCTGAGAAAAGCAATACACTCGTGAGCTCTCTCTCTCTCTCTCTCTCATGCTCGACTACCGACTGAGGATTTTGAAGTTTGATGTCAATCTGGGTCTTGAATTGATTGGCCTTGCCTCTTTTATAGCCCCGGTGTTTTTCTTGTCGAACTTTTTCTTACTGCAAATTGGTTTCTGAAGTTTCTTATGCAAGTTGTTGCTGTCCAAGCATCTGGGTTACTTTTCAGTCTATGTGCAATTTGCTCTGTTTCCTCTTCTTTTTCTTTTTTTTTGGGTTGGGAGACAGCTAGAGTGATGGTAAACGCGTGATTCATTTCAGGCTTAAGGTTCTGCTCATTGCAAAGTTCAAGAAAGACCAAAAAGTTCTCAACTTGTTGGAGTTTACACTCTAAAAGGGTATATAGGACGCACGTTTTGACTCAGTCTGTCACAGAAAGGCGTTCTGAGCCTCAAAAGGTTCAGCCTTCAAGTTGCTGCATCTTTATTTTATTTCTTCACATGATTCATGGCTAGAGAAAGCCATACAAGTACTTCTGACTCTTGTGGCTTCAAGGGCATCCCGAGCCACTTTCTTCTGATTTCACAAGTCGATAGATACTTGTAGAAAAGGAAAGGATGGTTCGTTGATCAGTACATAAATCAGTCTTTCTTGTGCGATAGATTTGCGTGATCAATTGCGGCTTTCACCAAGGGACAGAACCTGTACTCAAGCACTATGGGACATGATAATTCAAGATCTGTCAGGTTTTTCTCTTCCTAGTTCCTGAATCTATGCCAAATTCTTGCTTCTTTTTGGATTCTGAATACCATATTCAATTGATTTGCCATTTTAGTACATGGTCATTTCTCAAGTAGGTTCAATCTTCAATATCTGACATTCACTCTAAACCAACCAGATTTCAAGAGGATCATCATCTAGCAAGGCTGCCTATGGTAAAAGGCGATGGAATCGTTAAACCGAACTACAAGATTAATGAGAATAAGCTATATGAACCGAAAGCCACGCCTGAGAAAACAGGGAAGTCCATGAAAGCTAAAGTGCTGCTTAGGGTGTTTTCCGAGGATTATGAGAGAGTGAAGCGAAAAATACTGGATCCTCGAGGGCAAACCATTCACCGGTGGAACAAGATTTTCTTGGTGGCATGTTTGGTTTCTCTGTTTGTGGATCCCCTCTTCTTTTATTTGCCTGTAGTTTGGAAGGAACAATGCATAGATATAGGGATACCGCTTGAAGTTGCCCTTACTATAGTAAGGTCAGTGGCCGATGTGTTTTACATCATTCAGATTTTCGTTCGGTTTCGTACGGCTTATGTTGCACCATCTTCCCGAGTCTTCGGGAGAGGTGAACTTGTTATTGACTCATCGAAGATCGCCTTGAAGTACTTTCGCAAGGACTTCTGGATCGATCTTATTGCTGCCCTACCACTTCCTCAGGTAAAAATCCGGAATTTCTAGTACAAGTCATCGTCTGGCATGCTGAAAACTTGCTTGCGCACAATCGCTTACGGTTTTTTTTTCCCCTTCATTTTTATCAATGTTTCAGGTGCTGATATGGCTTGTTATCCCGAATCTCGATGGTTCAACAATGACTAACACCAAAAACGTCCTCCGTTTTATCATAATTTTTCAATATATCCCGAGACTCTTTCTTATATTCCCACTTTCATCACAAATCGTCAAGGCCGCTGGCGTTGTCACGGAGACAGCATGGGCCGGAGCAGCATACAATCTTATGCTTTACATGTTGGCAAGCCATGTAAGTACAGAAAAACAGAGAATCTCTAAGCAGTGTTTCCATATAATCTAGACGTGATTCCATCGATAGCTAAATGGACGGTTTTGTATTTATTTGATCATTCATGATCTCTCGCTGACATCATTTACGTATCCCATTTCAATCAAGATTAATATTAACTCTGTTAGTGCTCTTCTTCCTCTTATAAACAGGTTTTAGGAGCTTGTTGGTACCTGTTAGCAATAGAACGACAGGAGGCATGCTGGAGACGAGCATGCGACGATCAGAAGGCATCTTGTAAGTACAGTTTCTTCGATTGCCGCAGGGCAAATGATTTCAACAGGATTGCCTGGTACCAGTCAAGCAACCTCACCGGATTATGCAATCCCTCGAGTGGTTTTTATGAGTTTGGCATTTATGGCGATGCGGTGACATCAGAGGTGACTGTGTCTCCATTCTTCAACAAGTACTTTTACTGCCTTTGGTGGGGATTGAGGAATCTGAGGTAAGATAAGAAGGAGATTACTCTGTTTCTGGAGTTAGTTGTTCGTACCGATTTTCTTCTTTATATAGGTACAAGGTTTCGTGTTTGACTATGATCAATGAACACGCTCTAACATTCTTGCCTTACTGGATACATCTGAAACTTTTCTCTAGATGCTTGATCATATCTGAAATTTAAACACTATGGTTGGAAGCAACAGATAGATTTGCAGAGATGCGTCTCTTTCTCTTTCCATCTCCACATTTATTGAGCTGAATATCATTCTCGTTCGACTACTGTCTAGTTCAGATGATGATGTTTTGATCGCACTTGCAGTTCCTTGGGACAAAATCTCTCAACGAGCACATATATCGGAGAAATTGTTTTTGCCATAGTCATTGCGACTCTAGGGCTGGTTCTCTTTGCATTGCTGATTGGAAATATGCAAGTAAGAATGGATGACTCACTATTTTTATTCTTTCATTTCCTATATGTGTTTTTCAGTCCAAAAAAAATTTTAGCGACTAAACAAGAATTGAAAGCGATGTGTGATGCTTCAGTTTACCTAAACAGGTAATGTTAGAAACTAATGTGCTCATCTAACAGACATATCTCCAATCTACAACGGTCCGACTGGAAGAGTGGAGGATCAAGAGAACAGATGCAGAACAGTGGATGCATCACAGGCAACTACCTCCAGAGTTAAAGGAATCCGTTCGGAAACATGACCAGTTCAGGTGGATTGCCACTAGAGGCGTCGATGAGGAAACTATTCTGAAAGGCCTTCCCGTGGATCTCAGGAGAGACATCAAGCGTCATCTGTGCCTCGATCTAGTTCGACGTGTAAGTCTGAAACTATCACGTCTAGGAAACATCATTGGTCATCTGTATGTGTTGTCCTATGGTTCCTAATTAAGTCGACATGACCACTCGAGCTTCGAGATGCCCCAACAACAAGAAATGGCTATTCTGATGTTAGTCAACTTAATCTGTGGGAAACTGATATCGATTTGGCTGTGGAATGCTGATACTCGTGTTTGAATTGATGATTTCGCTTGTTTCTTGCTGAATAAACAGGTTCCGCTATTTGATCAAATGGACGAAAGAATGCTGGATGCGATCTGCGAGAGGCTGAAACCCGCTTTGTGCACCGAAGGCACATTCCTAGTGCGTGAAGGTGACCCCGTCAATGAGATGCTCTTCATCATCCGAGGCCATCTCGACTCTTACACCACCAACGGCGGACGCACCGGTTTCTTCAACTCATGCCGCATCGGACCTGGTGACTTCTGCGGAGAGGAACTGCTCACGTGGGCCCTGGACCCGCGCCCGAGTGTGATTCTCCCGTCATCAACCCGGACAGCCAAATCTGTGTCCGAAGTCGAGGCATTTGCCCTCAGCGCAGAAGACTTGAAGTTCGTGGCATCACAGTTCCGGAGGCTGCACAGTAAGCAGCTGCGGCACAAGTTCAGGTTCTACTCGCATCATTGGCGGACATGGGCCGCTTGCTTCATACAAGCTGCGTGGCGCCGGTTCAAGAAGCGAAAAGAAGTCGCCGAGCTTAAGGCTCAAGAGAGCCTCACACAGGATGTTAAGGCTGCCGAAAAGGTCCCGACCAGCTCAGGACTGGCTTCATACGCGACTAGGATGGCTGCAAGCACGAGGATAGGCGGCGGGCATAGCCATCCTGGCTCAGACTCAAGTGCCATTGCATCACTGCAGAAGCCGGCGGAGCCGGACTTCTCTGTCGATGACGATTGAGCAGAGAACGAATCAATGATGTATGTACAAGAAGTTAACAGAAAGGGATGACATACGGTGATTCTTTCATTGATTGGGAGGAATATATAGGAGAGGAGATAGTTACATGTTAAGACAGACATATTGTAGCCTATGCATATTGTAGCTAAGACATTGAAGACAGCTTGTCCTTCATTTTATAAGTACAAGCAGGAGCTTCCGAGGCCAAATTTGCAGCAGTTATTATTTATGGTTGACGATGGTAAGAAATGTAAATGCTAATTCTGGGAAGATCGAAGTTGTCACATAACTAATGTGCTCCGTTTTAGATAGGAGGGGCGTAGGAAAATTACTAACACGCATAGAAAATTATTTTCACTTAGGTTGTTTTATCATTTTAAATCAATCACATATCAAGATAAATTCAAGCCACTATGAACATGAATGAGCAGTACAACTATGATGAAACTTTTGGCTCCTTGTGAGTCGATAATCAATCTCTTGATCTAGAGTTCAAGCCTAAATAAACTTGAAGTAGTAAAGGCGAGTTACAAGTAAAACATGACTTAATCAACAGCTGAACTAAATCATAATAAATTTACAAGTAGCACATGACAAAGTGCTACGCGCGCGCTTGCGTGTGTGAAAGAGAGAACCCAGAAAAAATAAAAATAAAAAAGGAAGTAAATAGCTTTTGAAAGAAAAGTACATTCAATCCAATCACATGGGATATGAGCAAAGCATTAGGAATTTAAAAGTAGGCCCTTCCTTTTGAGGTGGGGGACGTAACTTGGTTAGTTATTGAAGATGGGGCGGGTCCCTTTCTTGGTGTTTTTTGACTAATGGCCTGTTTTTTCTTAGTCCCTCAAGTGATTATTGAGAAGAAAGCATGTAGTTTAATCATCATCATCTCGCATTCAAAAGTAAAGCTCCCTCCACTTTGTTGAACGGAATATCAAAAAGGTCGTCGCGGTTCATAATTCCCTTCCCTATTGTACATTATTATATGCTAATCTTGAATCGAGAGTCTTCGTCGAGGTTAACTTTTGGAGCATTTTGGTGATTATGTTGACCATTCAATTGCTCCATTAACAGCTTGATACGATCTGTCCATAAGTTCAAACCAATAAATTCCCAAGACAGCGACTCTCGAGGTGAAGAAGTGGTCCCCCAGAACTCCATGCAATGTCTCAATTACGTGCATTATTCTAGCCAAAATTCGAATCCGACCATTAATTCCTAGACCCATATGACATGGATTCACATGCATGGGGTCGAGCTAATTTACTAAATATATCAATTTGCGTTTACACGTTTGCTTCCCCTGAAATTAAGCACTCTTGTGCCCTGATGACTGAGGTTTGATTGAGCGGGAGAAAAGCCTACATTCTCGATAGACAGATCAAAAGTCGGCCGTCACTCAATCTCGTGCTCGTGGTTGAAATTGAATGGCTTTCTTGGCTATGCTTTATCATCTCGATCGATATTGATCGCGACGGAATTTGATTTTGTGCTGAGACATACGATGGAAAGTGAAAAATCTAGTGGGGGGCTTGGGACGATGAACATGTTGCGGAAGCGATGCAAGTGGGAACGTGGTTGGAAGGAGATTCATCCGGAGTCAAACAAAGCAGCAGAGAGATTCCTCCACTACTTTTCTCGCAGCAGGGAAAGAGCTGAATTCTTGTTGGGGGGGGGAATTCCCACTTGACAACCTTCGACATATCGCTTTCGACTGACGTCAAGAAAGCAGCGAAAAATGCAGTGGCGAGCTGTTCTCGTTGCCCCACTAAAGAACGTTCCCATAAAGCCAACCTTTCAGACCAATGTGCTATCGCCATAAAAGTTGGAGAAAGAAGAATTGAAAAAAAAAATCTCCGGGTGGTCACTGCAGACCTTTGCGTGAATAGAGATGCTCTGCCCACATTTATGGAGTGCAGAGTCTCATTCGTTCTACGCCAACCGAACTTCATGGCTATTGGGGATCGAGTCATCCCGGTGTCAAAAGTGGATAAGCAAAGATGGGCGACCGCATTATAAGTCTGCAGTGCCTGCCTCCTCCTTATCCAAAGAAAAGCGGTCTCGCCTTTAGAACGAAACGAGTATCTGGAAATCCTTCTTTGTCAAAAGGTGTCTTTGAAGCTCTTTCCGAAATGGTTTCAATAGCTCTTGATTGGAGGTGTTGTGCTGGAATCATTTAAGACTCGAATGTTAGGGTTGGGTGGTATTTCAAACTAGTCGCTCAATCCTACTTTTGATTTGCGAAACGATTGAAGTGTGAGTACTTTGCTCTTGATCTAATTAGTCTTAGAAATAGTATTAAATTGCGCATTTCTAGAAGATATGTGTACCTCATTGCTCAGTCAAGAGAATTTCATTAAGGAGTATTTTATACCCTGAAACGAAAGTGAGGAAACAGAGAGCACATGAGGAGATGGCGGTGTGGTTTGGTCCAACCGAGAGTGAGAAATAAAGTATGGAGGGGAGTCTCCTGTGCATGCAAAGATTCCGCCGGCCATGGCGTGGGTGGTTGAGGCTTTGAGGGGGAAAGAATATAGATAAGAGGGAGCCGTTCATTCATCGTTTGTACGACTAACGTATTTGGAAATGTTAGATACCTTCTTAATGACTCGATTGACCACATCATAAAATCTTATTCCGAAAACAGAAAATAATACAACATCTATTTTATGTTATCAAATCAATGCCGTTCTCTCGATCATAATTAGTGTGGCATGGAACGAATATACCGAATATTTTCGATAGGTATACATGCATATTCTATCCCGCGGATATTTGTTCCTCCTAACTTCAAATCAAATAAATGGAGTCTGTGCTTTCATTGTTTCAACGTCCGGACATGGCTGGCAAGAGTTGATTAGAGGACAGCCCTAGAATCTGTGTCAAGGAATTCTCCTTGGAGCAGTGGAGCCCGCAAGAGATAAAACAAAAAGGTGGACCCTACATGCATGGCTTTGGGACTATGATTGAAGCTGCTAGCGCTAGGGTTGTGTTGATTTACATTGCCATAAAACGAGAAGAGCCATAGAGGAATCCTTCGTCCTTCGGTTTATATACAAAATCAGCTCCTCTCGTGTCATTCTCAGCCCAAGAAAAAGAAAGTCCTTGTATATTTTCATAAACACCACAGAGAGAGAGAGAGAGAGAGAGAGAGAGAGAGAGAGAGATGGAGACGAAGCAGTCATCAAAGTTCAAAAGCATATGTGTCTTCTGTGGGAGCAGCCAAGGGAAGAAGAGCAGCTACAAGGACGCTGCTATCGAGCTCGGCAAAGAACTGGTCTGCTTTGTTCTTCTTCTTCTTCTTCTTCTTCTTCTTTTTCGCTTTAGATGTATACCCCTAATTCTCTTCGTTCGTTTTGGTGAGGCGAGTCCTTTACCCAAGAAAGTAAATTGATATTGCAGTTCGGTCCATCAAAACGACGAGTAACGCCTAGTTGTTTTTCACTATTGAAGGTGTCGAGGAATATTGATCTGGTGTACGGAGGAGGGAGCATCGGATTGATGGGTCTTGTCTCGCAAGTCGTCTACAACGGGGGCCGCCATGTCATCGGGTGAGTAATTCCATCATGGTCATCGGATGAAATAGTGCTAAAAAAGAGAGCGAAATGATGAAGATAAGAGGGTTAAGTTCAGCGGTAATCAATTACGTGCTTGTTTTGCAGCGTCATTCCCAAAACTCTCATGCCTCCAGAGGTACGTATTTCTAGTATGCTTACCTTTGAGAAACTACCTTCTGCATCGCTTTAGTGTCGCCAACTTTCGAGTAATAACAGAGCCAATTACTGTATGAATCCCGACAAACTCATAACCGGTAAACACGGCAGCCGAGTCCAATCACAAGTTAGGGGCCGAACGGGGGCCTGGAAGAAGAAAAAGAGCCTCTCTCTCTCTCTTCTTGCTGGAGCCTAGAGTGGGCTAGGTTGGTCTGAATGGCAGAACACTCATCCCGTAATTTGTACGCTTGTACTGGTCCACGGCATTTGTCTGTCTCTGCTAGTTTTCACATGCCCTGGTTAGATTCCGTAGGGCAAAGTACTCTCACACCCTTGTATCTTCTTCGCACCCGCATTTCACCCGTGTGAGCATGTCCCCTCATCGCTTTTGTCAGTGTCGCGGCTTGGGCTCCCACCCACATGAGTTTCGTATTCAGTTCGAGGCTCGAAATTCTTGCATGTACCCCGGCGCACGCAAAGCCGAATCCATCTCGGCTTTTACATGCATCGGGGGCGAATGCTAAACTTGCTCCGCACCACGCATTGAGGGGCTTTGATCTGCATAGTGGAAAAGCTGCTTGTTTGTGGTGTGGCAGATAACCGGAGAGACGGTGGGAGAAGTGAAGGCGGTCGCCGACATGCACGAGAGGAAGGCAGAGATGGCTCGACGTTCGGACGCCTTCATCGCCTTACCTGGTTGGTGCACCCTTTGATCCCCTCGAACGATGTTCATGTTCAGTAATGAATTCCATTCCATTCGAACCAAGATCCAGTCCCAATGACTTGACCAATTCGGGCTTTAGTTTCGGCACTCGGCCCATGTTGAACCCATGTGGTCTGGTCTGAATCGGACCCGCAGGCCACGACTTCAATTTTGAGCCTCGTCCTGGAAAATAGGAAGGAAATAATAGTGATTCACTCAACTCACTTTGATTTCCGGTCCAATCCAGTCCCACTCCAGAATTGGAGCCTGGACTAGAGGAACCTGTTCCCAATTTCCAAAACTAGGGACCAGATTGAATGTCCTTGGAACTGGATTGACTGGTCCAGTTCGAACTGGATTGACTGGTCCAGTTCGGTCAGTAGAATTAGTCGACTTCAAAAGAGATAATGCCTCGAACTCTATAAGAGGTGAAGGAGACCTAGAGAAAGAGAAAGACTAAAAGAGAAAAGTAGGCGTGAGCGTGGTGCGGAAGGGAAAGATTGAAACAGGAGAGGAGGTATGTGTGAGACATTTTTAAAATAAGAATGAAAAAAAAAAAGAATAATTAGTCCAAGCGGTCCGGTTTGGTCCGGTTCCTCCCCTGAGCTAGGAATCCTGGCTTCTTCGAGAATTGGACCCAACTGGCTAGTTCGAAGTTCGAGTGGTTCTTAGTTCGGTCAATCCGTCTTACTTACCCCTAAACTCACCTAGCGAAAAGGGCAATATATATATATATTACTCTTGAGATTTATTTATGGCATATAAATCTCCATCAATTAGTAATCTAAAACAAATTAATTTTTTGCGACGTCGATAAAATTGTATATGACTTTTGACAAGGGGGTTATGGGACACTCGAAGAGCTTCTGGAGGTGATAACCTGGGCCCAACTCGGCATCCACGACAAACCGGTAATTCGTCTCTTCACTTCAGTAAATTTTTATTCTCCCTGTTGGATTCCTAAGCTGATCTTGATTTGAGAATTTTTATTTTCTTGCGTTCCTATAATACTAAAGATAAATTTTGCAGGTGGGAATGTTGAATGTAGATGGGTACTACAACCCCTTACTGCAATTCATCGACAAAGCAGTGGAGGAAGGTTTCATTAGGCCCAATGCACGCCACATCATTGTCACTGCCCCCAGCGCCAAGGACTTAATCAAGAGGATGGAGGTAATTAAGAAATCCCATTAAAATTAACACTTAGATTTTAGCAGTATTTGCTATTTCATCTTTAGTTCACGTCCAATAAATTTTGCTCGATTCATATTAATTCAGCAAAAGAAAAATAAATCATTGAGAAAGAGAATGGTAATCCGTCGAAAGATTTGTGATATGAATTCTGCAGGAGTACTATCCACGCCATGAAAGGGTGGCTCCGAAGCTAAGTTGGGAGATGGAGCAACTGGCCTACTCTACAGCGTGCGAAATCTCCAGATGAATGAGAAAGAAAAAGGAAGAAAATTGTTATAGAAAACAAAAAAAATCCGTGTGAAGTAAGGAAATCAATAGGATGACTCGAGAATTGTGGAATTCTGTAACCTCATTATTTCTCTTGTAAATTAAAAGTTGGCCTCAAGACAATAGGCTGTAATCTAGACCATGCATTTATTTAGCGGTAAATTTTTCTAATCGCTCTAAGTTGGTATAGGGAAAGAATGTAACATTTTGCGGGACAACTGTCAATTGTTTCAATAGTTTAAATTATTATCGTTGATGATTAGGGATGAGCAAGATTTATTTACCGATTCCTCCACATTCAAAATTTAACTTCCTTTATTCATTGAACCTTCTCTTGTTGTCATCTTCCCAAGGTAAACCATCAAAGGAAAGATAATGGATTATTAATTAAACTTGTAGTGCGTCTCTTACGCCCATACCAATCATAACTTTGGGGTTTTAATTAAGTAAACATGCAATTTTAAATTTATCTAGGAACCGCCGCTAATATATTATGGGTTGACTAGAAACCCAATTAAAATGCGGGAGAACTTTTGTAAACTAGATATTTCATGGATATGAGATTTGGTTACGCTAGATATATCTAACACATTGTTGTATCTTTTCTCTTTATTACAAAAATATTTTACAAGTAGTCATAGTCAATTTTAATCCTAATCTACTGACATGCGATAGTGATCATTTGTGTGCATAGACATTAATTTAACACTCAATAGTTAATGCAATAAATAAATTGTTAGAAAAATGGAAAGAACATCAATGCGTTATGCTAAGCAAAACTCCATTATGTCGAATTCATCAAGTGTTCTACAAATTAGTAACTAAAAACCAAACAATATATGCACGACTTAAACATGATTTCTAAATGCAATGCCTATTGATTCTTTCTTAGGGTTTTTCTTGTTTACAAAATGGGCATCCCTTAAATTAAATATTAGGGAAAATTCCAAGTAAGGGCCTGAGTACCCTCACTTTCTCAAATAAAAGCATGAAATGAAACTTGTTTCAAATAAGGGCTTAACATATTATCATTTTTCTCAAATAAAGACACAAAGTTGTTATAGCTATTTCAAATAAGGACCTAACCTCGTTGACCAGGAAAATATTCTGATCGATTAGAGGTATTTTTGTCCAAACATATTTTTATTTTAATTTTAATTAAATTAGATTAAAAATTAAAAAAAAAAAAAAAAAAAACACGAGAGCCCTCTCGGCAATGGGGTGCGGCGATGGTCGGCAAGGGTCGTCGACCCCTGCTCGGATGCCGGCAACCACAAGCGAGAGGGAGCTCTCCCTTTGTGGGTTTCTTCTTCTTTTATGTTTTATTTATTTTTAGTTTATTTTTGGAAAAAATAAAAAGGGAAAAAAATGAAAGAAGAAATTACTCTTCACTAGCCGGTGAGTTTAGACCTTTCTTTGAGATGAAGATAGTCACTTCAAACCTTTATTTGAAATAAGGCATACTTCATATCCTTATTTGAAACAATGAGAAAACTTTGAGCCCTTATTTAAAAAAAAAATAAAAAATGAAAATACCACAAAAAATCCCAAATTTTGCTCAAAGTGACAAATTTACCGCAATTTTTTTTTGTGACATGAAAAACTCTAAACTTTGCAAACTGCGACACATTTACCCCACTAAAAGCATTTTCGTCTTATTATTTTTTTTTTATGTTTTTCCTTTTTCTTTTTTTCTTATTCTTCTCTCTTCCCTCCACAAGCCATGGTGAAGCCAACAGAGGGAAGCTTCTGGCGAGAGCTGCCCTTGTTGGTATCCCCCACCTAACGCTAGCGAGGGTAGCCCTAGCCAGCCTAGGCGAGGGCTGCCCTCGTCGACGTTGCCTCGCCTAACGTCAGTGAGGGCCGCCCTCACTTAACTTCGGCTTCCCTCCGCAAGCCATGGTAGAGCCGGCGGAGGGAAGCTGGAGTCTGGCGAGGGTTGCCCTCGCCGGCATCCTCCGACCCAACCGAGGGCCGCCCTCACCTAACGCCGACAAGGGCAGTCCTAGCCAGCCCAGGCGAGGTTGACCCTCGCCTAACGTTGGTGAGGGCAGTCCTCGCTTGACTTTGGCTTCCCTCCGCCGGCTTCGCCATGGCCAATGGAGGGAAGAGAGAAGAAGAAGAAAAAAAGAAAAAGAATAAAAGACCAAAATGTCCTATTGTTTAAGTTAAATGTGTTGCATGAATACAAGTTCAGAATTTTTTATGTCGCGAAAAAAAGTTTGGGGTAAATTTGTCACTTTGGACAAAGTTTGAGATTTTTTGTGGTTTTTTCTCTTAAAAAAAATATATCTACTTCAAACCCTTATTTGAGAAAATGAGAACACTTTATACTCTTATTTGAAATTTTCTCTAAATACTATGACTATGTGAGTTTGATCTACCATGGATTAATGGACTGTATATAATTTTAAATGAAATGCAAGCTCCATTAATAACTTAAATATAATAAATTATGATTAATCATAAATTAACCCCATTATTTAAACTCTGTGGGAGATTTTTGTATTTTCCTTTTTTTTATAGGAACAAGAGACTAAACTCTAGGACACTAACATGACCTAACAATGCAATCTAATTATATTTGGTATTTTCTTTTTATGATTTGAAATGGGAAACACCTTAAATTGACTTTGACCGATAAGGAAATAATGTATATTAAATCCTATTAATGAACTAAATGAAGCTTACGTTTTTCCTAAATTACTAAAATATGAATTTCTAAGTTAGGAAACATGCATGAATGTAATCTAAACTAAATGCGATGCAATCTTTTTTATATTAATTTTATAATATGCACATGCCCAATCTAATGATGTATAAAATCTAACACCCCACATAATGGATTATATTAATTTTTTTATTTTTAAATAAAGAAACAAACTTAATTGAGGGTTCAATCTTTAGTCCAAAGGACCGCATCCCCAATTATATATATTACGAAAAATTCCAAATTAATACACATGTGACAAATTTACCCCAAACTAATTTTTTTACCATCAAAAACCTCAAACTGGTACATTTGTAATAAATTTACTCTCTATTATTTTCCATTAAATTGGATTAATATCATACACGTGTGACCATCAATTTGTAGTTTTCCATGATATTAATCCAATTAAACAGAAACTAACGGAGGACAAAATTGTCACGGGTCTACTAATTTGGAGTTTTTCACAATATTAACACTATATATAATGACTCAAATAAGGAAACTGCTTATTTGATAACACCTAAGTAATGCATGTCAAATCGAGTTAGAATCAAATAATTCTAACTACAAAATTAAATATTCAGACTGATTACACCCATGACAAATTTACCCTAAAGTTATTAACCCCAAGTTGGTATATTTGTAAAAAATTTACCCTCTATTAATTTTCGTTAAATTGAATTAATATTATAAAAAATCACAAATTGATACACCTATGACAAACGAAAGGTAAAATCCTAAATTGATACACTCATTAATCATCACGTGTTATCAAACTCATCAATTTGATAGTAAAATTTAATGGAAACTAATGAAATGTAAATTTGTTATAAGTGTACCAGTTCGAAGATTTTTGTCGTAAAAAAATTACTTTAGGGTAAATTTATTATGAGTATACCAATTTAGAAATTTTTGTAGTTTAACCCTATACATAATGATTCAAACAAGGAAATTGTTTATTTGATAACATCTAAGTAAATCATGTCAAATCGAGTTAGAATCAAATCATTTCAAACTAGGAAATTAATATTCAATCGATTTTAGTTTTGGAAACTACTTTGATAGGAACTTCGACTCCAATTACGATTGGCAGCACGGAGGATCACAACTGCGATCGGCTAGGGTTGGCGACGGTGAAGGCCTGGCACGATGTAGATACAACAACGTTGTCAGTATCAGGCGCCATCGACTTTGAACTTTTCTTTCTTACATGCTGTCTCTAATGTCGTGGACCTTTCTCTATTGTATGCCAACCTCCTCTAATGTCCAACCTCAGGCTTTTCTAGACTTAGGATTAGGGTTCTCTCAAGGAACAAATCAATGCATCATTTTCCTACTTTAGACAAAAGAGATATATTGACTCCCTCACCTTAGGAAATTAAGATGTCACCTTCTAATTATCCCCATATAATTAAAATCGCCAAAGATGATATCTTCATTTCCTCCAAATTGAATTAGATAATGCAATCTCTCCTACTTCGGCATACCCGTGTGCTAAGCACATGCAATTTTTGGTCATATGGGGTACTCAATGGGCTTGATCAAATTATAAGCACATAGCCTCCCCTACTCAAACTCATTTAACGCCAGTCTAATTTAAATGCAATTTTTGTGGACTTTATTACTAATAGAATGCTCCTAATATGCAAATGTTATTAATAATATTCTTGTTCGGGGGTAGGGGTTGAGACCAATCCCTAATTTTTTATGTAATATATGAGGTCAGCAAAATTTAATTGTCAACATGTCTTAACAATCTGCATTAGGAAATGGTAGAAAAATATAATGTCCGTGCTGGTACTTATAGCAAAATTATTCACAATTTTTCATAGGCTCGGCACCTTCCCCGTGTAAACCTTCGCGAGTCAAATTTAAGCCATCATCTTTAAGTAAAGTGCTATCTGTTAACTTAGAATCTCCATAACATCAAGTTGGTGTACGATTTCTTTGATATTGTAGCTGCGGTATTTTCAATTTATAGCTCGAACCGGCCCACCGAATTTGCACGACAAATGGCACACACGTGGCCAAAAAATCTGATGCTGGAAATAAAAGTTGTCATCCCAAGATAAATCGGAACAAAACGTAAAAACAATTGTGTCTCATCTTTAGAGAATTACTTGTTACCAACCGACATCGGACATTCCCGATCTCACGTAAAAAAAATTCATGTTACTATCGAACGGGTTGACCTGGAATTAGAAGGATTCGTTTGAACTTTAGATGCACCGTCCTCGTCTATATAAAAACAACAATTTCGTACTTTGATTTATTTTCTCAATTAAGACGGATCCGTTAATTTCATAGACTTGGCAAACCCTAAGAACCAAGGACAAAGAAAAACGCTTTGATTATATTTGACCCTTTTTTTTTTTAATAATTGTCTCGAAACAAGTGGTTCACCGTACGGCACATCCTAGGTTATCAACTCGAGAGACTCCGACGCACGTAAGAATCGAAGTCATAGAAAAAACCATGTGAAAATGCCTCGACAGGGCATAATTAGGCATCACTCCACCTGTGGGTTTTCTAGACATGAGATCCAGCCCATTTCCAGAGAGACTCCAGAATTCGGATACAAATGCATTTCAAAATAAGGAGGTTGTCCTGTGCGGAGTAAATGGGGCCACATGCTGATCTTCTCCGTTGAGACTTCTTTTATCTGCATTGACATTGTCTAGTCTTAATGTTAGAAAATTCTTTTGGATGTTCTTTTGGGTGCAAAGGGAAAAAGAGGATGTCCGGCGCCTAACGAATCAGAAATTACCAAATGAGTTCGTTCCTACAGGAGGGACAATCGTAGATGGCAAGAGGGTCCCTTGGATCACCTACAGAAATCTCATGGTTTCCCTTAAACTGTATGCCGAAGCTCGAATTCGCATTCAATCCCGTCTCCGACGGAAGTTCGGCAAGACGGGGGTTCTTAGCTAGACGGATCCAGGCTCCCGGGCCATCACATTCGCGGCGGCGACCATCTATATCGCAAGAGAAGCATTTGGACCGAACCTCCCGTTTTGCATCACGGATAAGATACCTCCTGCTGCCATCATCGATGAGGAAATTCCCATGCAATCATCCTTTCTCTTCGTGGGCTCGTGTTCGTTGTATCATCGTTCAAAGTCAAGGAGGAGCCCACATCGAAACGGACAGTTTTTGGATTGCTTGCGATACTTGGTCACGGTGGTTCGGCGTTTTCTACTTAAAACTCCACCTTCAATAATAATCCAAGACTATACCTAGCGAGTTTTTTACGACTAGGTGTAAGTTTTGAACATGAACATGGATGGACAAATGATAGTGGAATCCAGCGTTTGGCGCGCTCGTTGAAATAAACTAAGAAAACAGTACTTCTACCTTAAAAACATTTAAAATGGCGAAAGGAGACTGTTACAAAAAAAGAAATGTAGGAGGAGAAATACAAGGAATCGGGCTCGAGACTTTGGAACTAGAAATCACGTTACCATTAATTTGTTCTAGCTCAAGGATGGCCTGCTTTCTTCTTTTTCTGTAAAATGGGGTATTCGAAACTTTTTGAGTTAGATGCTTTTCAGGAGTGCCCCACATTCAAGCCATCTCGTACAAGTGTACTCAGGTAAGATTTGAGCCACGGGATGGAAGATGTAGCCATTGATGTTACCCTGAGTAGGGAGAGACTATAATTCAATCACGTGATGTGTAGTATCTGAAAAGAGCACCAAATAATATGGACAACTCTTTCAAAAGCCTATCCGAATCCATAAGTTTTAAATAAAAAACTGCGTGGATCACAAGATACATTTTGCATATTTCAAAATTAGGTCATCGCATGACTAAATTTTCTTTATTTTTGCACCAAGCGATGTATTCTTTGATCAAGACCTGTACTACAGCTCTTGAAATGCGCTAATCAAGCCCGTGGTACTACAGCAATCCATTGTATTCAATTCTTCTTCTTCTTCTTCTTCTTCTTCTTCTTCTACTTCTTCATCTTCTTCTTTGCTTGTTAGGTCTGGCTTGCTGGGTTCAACGAGATCTGCAGCGAGTCAAATTCTGCCATCTGGCCTCAAGTCAATGAGGGCCGACGCGGTGCGCTTTGGGCAATTTAGAAATTGAAAATTCGGTTCTTCTTTGGGGACGAAAACGAGTTGACTTTTGCTTCTGGGGCGTAGAGTTTTGACCTACGGATGATTCTATTTCGTTACAAAAATAAAAATAAAAAAATGGAAAATGAAGTCGCAAAAAAAAAAAAAAAAAATTGAAAAAAGTGAAAAGCCCATCTTGGGAGAGAGGCGCTCCTCCGGAACCGCCGCTGGCGACATTGAGGAGATCTCGGCAATTCTGCCTGGGGGACCCACTTGAGACGAGACGGGCACGGGCACGTGTGCGCGGAATGCATGGCACGTGACATCTTCCCGAGGCCTTTAATGCTGAGTGTTATGGCACCTCGAAAAGTTAAAAATTGATGAGATTCGCGATCGATATTTTAGAATGTCGAAGTTAAAAATTGATGAGATTCGGATTGATATTTTAGAATGGAATTAAACATTGGTCAGAACTCAGGCAGTTTTTTCTTCTTCTTCTTCTTCTTGTTTTTTATTCTCAAGAAAACATGAATTTTAATAAAAAATTTTAAGAGAATAGTAGATAACTCACCGTCTTAACCAGTGATTTATGTGAAAGAAATTTCACACCCCTTCTTAATTCCTGAAGGGTAATTCTTATTGCCAGTTGAATGTCAAAAGTCTTGAGGCTCGAAACCCTTTGGAAAGCTCGTTGCCTTTCTGATCCGCACCCAACTGTTGTGAATACCTAATGACTGATTGGATTCTAAGTGTACGTCGACCTCTTTTATGCTTACTCGATTTAAGTTCTCTAAGTGTGGAAAATTGATTTGACCGATGTGAGGAACTCGACAATTGCAACATTATCAAAGCCATATGCATCCCATCACCATATTGTACATGTAGGGCATAGTTTATTATCCTCGTTGTCTTTTTCAAGATAATTACAAAAAATATTATAAATCTATTATATTTATATCAATTTAGTCATTAGCCTTTCAATTTGACAAATTTAAACATAAACATTTTGACAATTTGCTAATTTAGCTCATCTAGCTAATTTTTGTTGAAAAATCATTGACGTGAATGCTGATCGTCCTATATAGGATAGTGGACAATTTTTAGAAATTTTTATTTATTTTTGTAGTTTTTTTCTTTTTCCTCTACTAGTCGTTGGGCCTCTACAATGGCTAGCAATACCACAAGAGAGGCTCGCCCACGCTGACCTTGCTAGCTTCAAGCAAGGCTTGAAAGTGGTTGCCCCTCGCTCGCCTTGGGTGACCTCACCAGAGATTGATGATGGTCACCTACACCACTTTCAACTGAGGTCACCCCTTGCCAAATCTTGGTGAGGTGACCTTGCTAGCCTCAGCCAACCTCGCCCCTACGAGGGCGAGCCTCACTTGATGGGCAAGGTTGGCCCTCACTTACACTCATTTATGATTGGTCACTGACTATCGTGGAGGCCCAGTGACCGACGAAGGAAAAAGAAAAGAAAAGAAAAAATTATAAAAAAATTCAAGAAAAATTAAAATGGTAAAAATTGTTCACATTAGTACTGATTGTGTTGTGTAAAATGACCAGCCCACGTCAATGAATTCAAGCCAAAATTATCTAGATAAACTAAATTGACAAATTGTCAAATTGTTTAAAGTCGAATTGATAAAATGCAATAGATTTGAAACCTTTTTATTTTGTTGTAACTTTCCCCTTTTCTCCTTTTGCCACCAACGAAGTAAAGGGCCTTGTTTACTTTCTTAATTTCCGAGAATTAATTGACACTTCTCTTGGATTATAATTTGTCCCGATACGTTGTAAACTTGCGCAAATCTTGCCATATTACAACGGTGATTAACCAATGATCATTAGGAGAATGAGTGAAGTCTTAGTCGACATGCTAACATATGCGCAACAAAAGTTCAAAACCCTTTAATTAAGCAACGTATGAAATAAGTCAACGCCAAAGCACTATCCTCACTCAACGACCGTGCTTCTTAGTAAAACTTCCAACATTTGGTCGAAGTCAACGAAGGGCGAGGGCTTATTGTCTTTTCTTTCTCGAACACATTCCAACTACTAATTAAGTTGATTTGAGGAGAGAGAGAGAGAGAGAGAGAGAGAGAGAGCACAAAAGTATAAAGCGAGCTCAACATGGATTAAAGAAAATTAGTTGATTGCTTCTTCTCATTGATTCGAAATGGACCCAGAAAATTAACTCAAGGAATCACTTTATTTGATGATGTTACTATTCAAGGCACAAAAAGTATCCAAGGAATTGAATATGTGAAAGTGAAATGAAACCTATGATATCTTTAGTAGTAGCGAAGCTTAGATTTAATGCCCGCTAAAACGTGACAATTGTGCATGCCATTATAGGCAGACCTCTCTTCATATGTGCGGGCACATAGAATTACAGGTGCATCTTTAAGGCGTTGAAAGAGAGACCGTAGGCTAGGCCATAGCCATTTCTGTGGAGATAGATATACATGCACATTGGCATTTTACTTCTATATCGACTCCAACTCATCAAAAAAGAATTATAGATATGCTCACATGGCTATCGAGCATAAGGTCAATAAGCTGAATTTTGAAGAGAAGTGTGATTAAGCAAGAAATCAATTTAAGAGTCATACACATCGACAGTCGAATTGAAGCATGTAGTATTTGGAGAAAAACAATTAAAGACACGAGTTGGTATATAAATTTTCTGGCTCATACAGTTTTAATGAAATAAGAAGGTGCTGATGAGTGCGAGTTCATATGAATCTCCACATGAGTTCACATGGTTCTAGAACGTACCGCCCGTTTTTAGGTTCACCCATCATTTAAGAACTCTTCTAATCAATTATGTGTTGGGGAGAATATTGATGATATTCCATAATTTTACACCTAAGAGAGGTCATGTAGGGTACGTTGCTTTCATGTAAAATAAATGATTTGGAAAATATTTTCTTAAAAATAATTTATATCACTTATAAAAATGATAAACAAAATATATTTTTATCATTCGTGAAATTGTTAATGGAAACATTTTGCATCGACTAATTCAAGTAATATAAGTAATTGTTTTTAGGGAAATATTTTCTAAATTATTAATTTGTCAAGGAACATATGAAGTCTTATTGATTACTTATTTTTATCATCTATGCGGGAGTCACACACTTGGTGAAACAAATGAAGTATATCATATTCAGCTTTGCCTAATGATTTTCTAGGGCTTTTTGTCATCTAAGCGGTTTCTTCACCCTGGTTAATTGATTATGATTAGTCCGTTATACTTATCCAATTTTTCTGCCGTTCCTCTCTCTCCCTCATATTCTGCAACTTCATTGCCAACTTACCGACCAAAGAGAAATAAACAAAAAGACTTGACCAACAAGGAAAAAATATATGTGGTCTCTTTCTTCTTTTTTTTAATCTAATTTCCCAGAACTCTTGTTCAAATTCTTTGAACCATCCATGCCAAACCCATTTGTACTCTTCTCTCCCGCAAGCTAAATACAAACGATCCAGTCATCTGTTTTCTTGCATTCAACTTGCCCATAAAGTTTGGCGAGATGGCATTAATAAAGTCCACATTTCTGCTAATTTCATCTACAAATCTTCATGCAAAGTCAACCTTTTGCCATACGAAGATCGCATATATATCTGTACTTTATGTATCTCCCCCATTACTCAATTGACCTTGCCCAATAGTTTTCTTTTTCATTTCTCTCTTCTCATGCATCTTGCTTAGACGGTGGCGGGAGGTCGAGGTCCCTAGCTCAGCTTTAGCTTGATTTGCTGAAGAAGAAATCAAGCTCAAGCAAGCCCATTTTTCGCGTGTCCCAGCTAATCGGTTCAATTTTTCTTCCTCATCAAGGTACTCGGTTTTGACTTCTTAATATCGTTTGTTGTTTCCCTTTAATTTGCTTCATATCTGTTCCAGTTTCTCTTGTCCTCAGTTCACATTGGGGCCGTTTGTCGCTTGCATTTCGTGTACTGAACTTCTCCTGCTAGAAACTTGAGATACCCATCGAATCTTGTTCTTGGAAAGTGGGTTTGACGAGAATTGGGGAATTTAATTGGGATTTGGGTTCCACCGATCTCGTTAAGTTTGTTTAATGAAGAAGAAAATCTAATGAACCTGCAAATTAGATAATATATTACTAGAACATGAAAGCAGTGTTACGTAATACTGCTAACCGTGTTAGTAACTCAGACAACTGCCATCAATGCAAATGACACCTACAATCTACAAGCAATTTATTATGTATTTTTCTACTTAGATTCAAATGCATACACCTTGCATTGTCTCCAGCAGTGCCTTTTCAGGTCCAGAATTCTTACGTTGTTTTTCTATTGGCCTAGAATTCTGCGGAATTTAATTCAACATCTCCAGATGTCAAACTCAAAACCAATTTAGAGAGAGAGAGAGAGAGAGAGAGAGAGAGAGAGAGAGAGAGTTAAATTTCTATGCAGTAGAGAGAAGAAACGAAGTGCCAAAAACGCAAGGGAAGCCCTATTCTCCGGCATCAAAACCGGCTTTAAAATGGTGTCTTGAGGGTGGGAATGTATGAGAAGAAGTGAAGATAACGCGTCCCCACCTTCTTCTTTCTTTCATTTAATCAACGATTAATTTTAAAAGCTCTTTAACGAACACAAACAAGTTTAGCCCATGTGACCTTTGGTGCCATTTCTCATGGGGTGGGCTGCTTCATTTCTACATTTTTTTCGCTCCCTCTTTTTAATTATTATAAAGGCACAAGATCCATGGCACCCTCAAATGCAGTGGTCTACCACTCTCCAAAATCCCTCAGAAACCTCTTAACCCTTCGCCTTCTCTTCTCTGAATCAGAACTGAGATTATCTATCGGTCATTTCACCGGAATCACACAAAAGCCGCACATATCGAACCGTTATTCGCTTACTTTGGATCATAGAAGTTGTGGGTCAGTCTCAAAATTTGATCTTTATGCACATTTCATGCCTCCGCTCATTGAAGGAGTATAGAGTGCATCGATGGTTTGTTGATTCTGTTTTCTTTTTCTTTTTAAGTTCTTCGCAGGGTCTTGCGTATGCACCAGGGCTAAATCCAAGAAATGGGTTTAGTCCGAAACGCAACCATGAGAAGCGGGGATTACTTGGAAGGCGTCTTGACCGACTACGTTAATGGCAAAAAGGCCAACAAGATGAAGCCCCAGCGGAGCTGCTCAGGCCGCCTCGTCACGTGCCTTACCTTCCTGCAGTTCGCCTTTGCGGTCTACGCCACCTTCCTGCTGTACTACATGAGCCCCGCGATCGATCTACGGTCCAAGCCGGACTTCACGTGGGCCACGCGCATCGCGCAGCAATGGAAGCAGTTCATAATCCCGCCGCATGTACTGAGCCACTACCAAGAGTCAGCCAACTTCGTCCTGGGGTCCGAAATAACTCCGCTGGTCGGCCCCACGGAGGTGTGCGAGCACGAGAAGATCGAGTTCGAGCAGAAGAAGTCCAACGATGCGGTGATGATCAAGCTGAAGAGAGAGCTCTACGACCAGGTCTTGTCATTCCAGAGCAAGAACTTCGGGACCGAGACCCTGGCTCAGCTCATGGCAATGAAGTCCAAGTGGGACTTGAAGGGCCCGAACCGGCCTAAAGTGACCGTGATCTTGAACCACTTCAAGAGAAAAACGCTCTGTGCACAGCTAGATTCGTTGCTCCACCAAACCCTCCCGTTTCACCATGTTTGGGTCCTCTCCTTCGGCAGCCCCAACGAGCTCGCGCTGAGGAGGATCGTCGAGAGCTACAACGACTCAAGAATCAGCTTCATCAGCTCGAGCTACGACTTCAAATACTACGGGAGGTTCCAGATGGCCCTGCAGACGGAGGCCGACCTCGTGTACGTCCTCGACGATGACATGATCCCCGGGAAGAAGATGCTGCAGATCCTGTCGCACGTGGCCGGAACGGACAAGTACAAGAACTCGGTCCTCGGGAGCATCGGGCGGATCCTGCCGTTCCGGCAGAAGGACTTCACGTTCCCTAGCTACCGGAAGTTCCGGGCGAAGGAGGCGGGGCTCTATCTGCCCGACCCGGCCTACGACATCACGGTGGACCGGATCGTTCAGGTGGATTTCTTGTCCAGCTCGTGGTTCTTGTCGGCCGAGCTCGTGAAGACGCTCTTCATCGAGACGCCCTTCACATTCATGACCGGTGAAGATCTCCACCTTAGGTACGTACTAAAATATTATGAATCTTCTCTTGCTATCGGATCACGAGATTTATCATCTCTTTCAATGGTCTCAGAAATTTATAATAAACAGAGAAACGTCTGGTGGTTAGTGAGATATGATACACTAGATAAAGTCAAATAAATGCGGACTTTGAGTAACCCAAAACAAAGACTTTCTAGGCTGTAATATATTATAGTGGCGAACGGAACTTCTCATTAAAATAGGGCTTAAGATCATCAAAAATTGCTAAACTATACTAGAAAAAAAGGAATTTTAATGAGCAGGTGACCTGTTCATCGTAGTATGTACACTGAGTTATACTAATTTCTGGCGTGACGGTCTCCATCCATATCCAATTGTGCTCGGTCAATAGCGGTGAGTCACAATAATTTGCATACTCGTTTGATTATTCGAGCTAGATTAGTTAGAAGCTAAGACTAAAATAAAATAGAAAAGTTAGCATGAGCAAATAATTCCGATCAATTGGAAATTTCTAACTCGAGAGATTGAACTGAAAGTAAGCATTTTCTACCCAAAGGGGTTGTTAAAATAGCGTGCATGGAGGTTTTATTTTATCTGAGAATCTTCCTAGCAGAGGCATTCATTAATGGCGGGGTCAACGATTAGGGTTTCCTAGTTATAAAATTCATTAAATTTCCTAATTATTCATTAATGTCTAGCTACCGCTCCTTCTATTTGTAGCAGCATCCCCTAGGCAATCCTCATTTTTCGTTCTTGTTGACTTTAGAAAATTGGACGGCTCGCCAATTAATGAATCGGATTATTGCTCTCGCGCATACTTTGGAAACTTACTTAAGTTCATCATTGGTGAAAAGCAAGCTTTGCATAACATCCCACATGGTCACATATGATGATGAATGTGTCGCTAAATTGTTTCGTTCGGTAATAATTGTGGAACATTTATCTTCATACATTTAAAAAAAAAGATGCTCGAATTGAATTTATTAGAGATACTTTTAGATGTATTCTTACCTTCACTTGTTTTGGCGATTTGATTGTTATCACGAAAGTGACTCACATTTAATTTAACATTAAAGTATTATGATATATTTTCACTAGTTTTGCAAGTTAATATCCGATTCCTTTATTTACTGATGTTAGTTTCGTATTCCTTGAACATGAATTTTGAATATGCGCTTGATGTTGTATTTGACAGCTACCAGCTCCAAAAGTACAGAAACGCCTACTCCTACGTGCTGCCGGTGGACCCCAGCGACAAGGACACGTGGGGCGACAGCGAGCACCGGCTGGCCTACGTGTCGGAAACGACGGTGATCTTCAAGGACATCGTCCAGGTCCGCGACGATCAGTGGTGGAGGGCTCTCGCCTCCGGCTACGTCACCCAGTGGGCCCAGATGTACCCGCAGCGGATCGACGCCCTCTTCTACGCCCACTCCGTCGCCGAGGTCAAGGCCCTCGCCCCGCTCCTCGAGAAGTTCCGCTCCACCGTCGGCAAGAAGGCCTACCTCGTCGTCTCCGGCGGCGACTTCTGCCCCTGCGAGGCCGCCGCCGCCGCTCTCCGGTGGCAGCCGGCGGTGTGCAGGGAGAGGAGGTTCAAGGTGTTCGACCTGGCCGTCGGGGCGACGTCGGGGGTGTCGAACTCGGAGGTCCCAGTGCTCCAGGTGGTCTACTCGAGCGTGAAGGGGCTGATCCGGATCCACAACCCGAGCGTGGTGGTTGCGGTGGCCGACCTGGACGCGAACGTTAAGAAAGCGCTGAGGTTGGCCGTGGAGAGCAACGGGAATGGGACGACGGCGGTGGTGCTCTTGCCCCGGGCCTCGGTGCCCAAGGTGCTCTGGATGGCTGATCTCCGGTCGACGGCGCTGCCGAGTAAGACCTCTCACACGCTATCTTCCGGAATCGATCTCAGCTTGGTTTCTTTCTACCTCTTATTCACCTGCTAGTTTCTAGTTTTTAACCATTCGACTGAAATCCCGGAAACTTCTGGCGATGAGCAGATTGGAACCGTATGCGAATCTCCATCAACATCATCACGCAGAACCGAGCGACGTCCCTGAGGAGGCTCCTCACGTCGCTCAGCAACGCCTTCTACCTCAGCGACGAGGTCCCGATCAGCTTCAACATGGACAGCAAGGTCGACGAGGCTACCATAAAGCTGGTGAACTCCTTCGACTGGCCGCACGGCCCCAAGACCCTACGCCGGAGGATCATCCAGGGAGGCCTGATCCGAGCTGTCAGCGAGAGCTGGTACCCGGCGTCCGACGACGACTTCGGCCTCCTCCTCGAGGACGACATCGAGGTCTCCCCTTACTACTACTTGTGGATCAAGTACGCTCTCCTGGCCTATCACTATGACCCGCAGGTCTCGCTCCCCGAGCTCTCGTCGATCTCTCTCTACACCCCGAAGCTGGTCGAGGTCGTGAAGGAGCGGCCGAAATGGAACGCGACGGAGTTCTTCAAGCACATCCACCCGAACACGCCGTACCTCCACCAGCTACCGTGCAGCTGGGGCGCGGTCTTCTTCCCCAAGCATTGGAGGGAGTTCTACGTGTACATGAACATGAGGTTCACCGTGAACGCCAAGGAAAACCCAGTCCAGATCCCCAAGTCCCGCACCAACGGCTGGCAGGCCTCCTGGAAGAAGTTCCTGATCGACATGATGTACCTCCGGGGCTACGTGAGCCTGTACCCCAACTTCCCGAACCAGGCCAGCTTCTCCACCAACCACATGGAGCCCGGCGCCCACATCAGCGCCAAGGACAACGTCGTGAGGCACGACAAGGGCGACTTCGAGGTGCCGTTGCTGAAGGAGGACTTCAGGAACTTCTTGCCCGGCGGGAAGCTGCCGCCGGCGTCGAGGCTCCCCCCGCTGAACTTGTTCAACCAGCCGCTCTCGCTCAAAGGGCTGAAGGCGGCGGGCGCCAAGCTGGGGCAGGACGTGCTCCGCTGCGACAACAGGACCGAGATCGTGGCCGTCGATCATGGGACGGGCCTGCCGGCCCGGTGCGCCAAGTTCTGATGGGGCGGACCAACCAAATTTGTTATTCTTTCAACGGATTTATTTCCTGTAAAATCTTGAAGCCAAAAAAAAAACACTTCCTTCATCTCATCCGGGCTGGTGGCTGGACTTTAGAAAGTTTTTGCTCGTCAGTTGGTTCTTGTTGGATACTGGATCCGTGGGGGGGACTAATACAATGCATGGTCAGTGAACTGACTCCCCTTCTAACGCTTGGGGGATTAAGCATTCCTGTTGATTTCAGTGAAAAATCGATAAATGCAACCTGCTGATTCAATGCAACCTCTCTCTCTCTCTCTCTCCCCCCGTTATTTTTGATGTTTTGGTCGATGAATTTGGGCTGTTTTGGACCCTCAGTTGGGTTGACTTCGAGATGCAAAACGGGCCAAGCCTCGGGCCTCCGATAAGGGCCCATTGAGATTCCTGCATGTCAGTCATCAGTCTGCGTCCGTCCATCTGAACCATACCAAATTGCGAATTGACTAGTTTCGGCTCCGCATCGATTAGCTGAAACCGGCAGAAATCGTATCACGCAATGCCAGTTAGAACATCCCTACCGCGTTTTGGTCACCTATCTAAATCTGGATAGGCGAAACCATTAACCGCGGATCTTCTCGTATGCGCATTTGACAATCTTGCACAGCTTTCATTCGATGATGGGGACTAGTGTTCCTCCCTTTTTCAATGAGCAAAATAATGAAGCTTTCACGAGTTTATCAAAGCTCACGGTTCTATTCTTGAAATGGTGCTCCTCGAGAATATGATTGCTTTGGAAAAACTCGGTTTTTGCCTTCAATGTATTTTCGGCCAAACGGCTTGTTATTAATAGATTTGGACTTACTAGTCGTCGAGGATGATTTATTTGATGATCTTGTACTCATTTGCCTTTGATGAAATCAGGAATTCGGATTCTTTAGTAAGTGAAGCACTGACCGATTTATGTTCCTGGGCAACAATTGACCTAATAAGAAGTTCATTTACAGACAACTAAACGGACAATGATAAATAAATTAAATTAAGGTCATTTATGTCAAACTAATTAATAACTTAATCGAATGAAAGATGATACCTTATTAAAATTAAGATTGAAAATTGCCATTTAGGCAATCAAATAAGTGCATTACTAGAAAAGTTGATAATTTGAAAAATGGAATACCGCATGATGTCACATTTTCTAAATCCAATATGGATGAAACTATGACATAAGGAGTTTTCGGGTCTTAGGGATATCAGCGAGAGTTTACAATTTTTTTTTGTGAGATTATCCCTTTGAAAAAAAAAAAAAAGTAAAACAAATGTAAATAACTCATATAACCGTTAATGATCTTTCAAGTTAAGGTTGATAATTTTACATAGGAGTCAGTAGATTTTAAATTTTGATTAGTTATACAAATAAAAATTAGTAAGTTATTATAGAAGTTGGTAATTTACAAAGGATTATTATTTCAACCATTACTAGTGTAAAAAAAAAAAAAAGTTGCACATTCACCGTTGAATGGGAGACATGTGGATTTGCAATTAATTTGTAGCCAAATTCTTCCATTTGTCAATTACCTCATGATGAGTCTTTAAGTACTCTTTTTTAACAGATGGTAGACTTAACATAAATCCATTTACAGATAAGAAGATAAATGTTAGTTATTTACAAAAAAAAAAAAAGTAGTAAATCATTCAAATTAAGATTCGTACGTCGAACTAGTTAGCACCATAATCCAAGAAAAAGTTGGCTAGTAACTTCAATAAGGTTGCTCAAGATAACGGTGATTTGGGCATGGGTCATGTTCAATTATCACTGAACGCACATTTTTCTTGTTAGATGTAAGTATTTGGTTTTACACTGTTAACTCTAGTGAGGTTAACAAAATCATATCGTTCACTCAACATTGGGGTCGCACAACATGGGTAACTCGTTACTTATGGTCACACAACCTTGGTTGAGATTTGCTTAGTTATTGCATCTAGCCCACCTAAGATTGCATACCTTAGTGCCGTCTTGCCTAAGGTGGTGTGACGTCAGCAACTAGTTACCGACAATCGCCTGAAGTCTCATGAGATCACCTGGTCTCCAAATTTAGCTCTCCTAAGGTCGAATGGTACTCTAGATTCATCGCTGAGCTCATTCATTCTCCTTTTCATTAAAAAAAAAATTGAAGAAATTTCAAATAAGAACATAAAGCAAAGCCATTTTGGCAAATAAGATCTAAAGTTGACATAATTTCAAATAAGAATCCGAAGTAGCTAAATCAATCTCAAATAAAGATTTGCTCGCATATTAGTCAAATATTCTTCAATCACCAAGCAAGTGAAATTTTTCCAATTAAATGTTCACCACTCTCGATGGACATCGGCAAGGATTGAAATGGTAGCTAGTCGTGGCGATGGGGAAGTGACGACAGGGGAGTTGAGGGTAACGATAAGAGTAGTAATCAACAAGTTTAGAGCAAGACTGGATCAATATGACCGGAGGTGAATAACTCACAATATTTAACAAAATAACTTTATCTTATTTAAAATTTTCCCGACACAACTATGCTTTACAAAGGGAAACCATAAACAAGTCTTTACCAAACACGACATGCCTTTTACGAAATTCCTTCGCATAAATACATTATGTTTGGTTCCAAAGTCGAACCAAAAGTACCCGTAAGAGGTGGTCACCCAACTCTAGACCGCCGTGGCTTCTCACGATTGGTCATTGACCCATGGGCGATATGCCAACGTGACCACCTGCGTAACCCCAGCTTTCCAGGTTGAATTTGTTGTCACAAGGCGACGCCGGCACGCGAAAAGGGACGCGACAATCATCCCGTACGCGTGGCGCCTTCCCGTTGGCCCGCGCGCAACGGTGGCGAACACGCGATGGGGACTCCGATTGGGAATTCAAAAACGCCGAGCGGGGCAAAATGGTCACGCGAGGTTACGAGGCCATTTTCCTCCCCCTTCTTTTTTGCTGCTTCCGGAATTAGACGGCAGCGAACAACATCCATCCTCTCTCTCTCTCTCTCTCTCTCTCTCTCTCTTCCGGAAGATCTCGGAGCAGCAGCAGGTATGCGTCGATTCTTCCGCGTTCGTCTCTGCTTCTGCGATTCGAGATTGATCGATGCCGCCGGCGAATCACCTCGCCTCGCCGGAAACGCGGCGCGCGCGTTGTTGGCTCGACGCGGTTGCCGCCTCGCGGTGCCTTTGCTTTTTTCTCTTTTTCGAGAATGGCGGAGGATCTTTTGGAACGGAAAGGCGCCTTTTTCGCGATTTAAGTCCGTTTTTATTGACGATGATCCCCTTCCCGATCGTGGCGTTTCTCGTGTTCTCCCAACGTTTTGGAGGTCGCTTGATTTCGCGTTTTGGATCGGCGGTTTGCGATCGCGTTAGCTCGCTGAAGTGGAATGAATGGCGCGTAGGGTAGTGTCTCCTCAGCTTGAGCTTTTCTGGTTGGACGTTTGAGTCGGAGGACATGGAGCGATCTGGGCTGTCATTTGGCTCGTTTAATGTGAAAGGATATAGATATGGTCTTCTTCTTCTCTTCTTTGTTTAAACATTGAGAGGACGAATTAGCTTGAATTTGGAGTAGTTCAGTCTAACCTTCTGCTTGATTTTGGGAAGATCTCTATTTAGTACCCGAGCATTTCATTCTATGAACGTTCCAGAGCAGTAAGATTTAGTAGCAGCTCATTTCCGCACGTTGAAAACATACGTGGACTACGATTTATACTTTTGTGGATAAATTGCCTTGTTTCTAAGTTAAGATTACCGCTCGTTTAGTGGATTCGATCATATTAAAAAATAAATTGACAAGGGAGAACGGAGTAATAACCGACCTGGGAACTCGTGAATTAATTTGGGACGATGAGGGATTTTATAGCTGTCGAATGAATTGGTTTTGGCCGTTTGCCAGAGTTCCTTGCAATGGAGGAATGATATTGAAGCATACTTTTTTCCACTGCTCCCATGATGTATAATCTAAACTCAAAGTATTCCTGGTTTTGTTGTGTCTTGGTATATTGTGCTATGATGGGGATTTTCTTTAATCTAGTTTCACCATTTTTCCATTGTTAATGATCATTTCTTCATGATGAAGGGACTGCATATTTCGTCATCGGTTTTTGAAGCTGGAAGCACCTTTTCCACAAGAGGCGGACACCTTGGAAGAACTGTTGTATTTTTGTGTGGATAGTCTTTTCAGAATTCATTGATCTAGTTAAGGTCTCCATGTTATTCTTGACCTGGTAATGTGAGAGTCGAGCATACATCAGGATGGGAACAATGCACCGTAGGTTTGTTCCACATGCTATGTCTTAGCTGATGTTCCTAGCATATCGACCTTGAATGTTTTAAGCCTTTCTGATTTAAATATGATGCTCGAGCTTTGAAATTATCTAAGATGCCCTTGTTCGGTCTGCAGTGGAGTTCTAAAGAAATCAAACGACAGGGCCAGAATTATCATCGCAACTATCTTGGGAGTTCTATTTGGGTTCTTCATAGGCATTTCTTTTCCATCTGTTTCTCTGACAAAGGTATATGCTCATTTAATGCTGTTTAAAATAAGTAGGTTCACATTGCTTGCTGCTTACCATTGGTTATTTGAACTTGCAGATTAACTTCCGTTCAAGTATTATCTCATCTCTTGATCTGATCAGTGATGAAAGTAGATCCATCAGCAAATCCTCTGATAATCTAGGCAGCATCCCCAAGGTATGATGCCTTTTTGCTTCTGATTTTGTCTTTCTCCAGTTGTCACTGATTGTTGTGTATCTCATACTTGGAAGAGGAGTCATTAGTGATGTTTCACCTATGTGCAAATATATCTCATTTTTTTAAGAGGTTCATTAGTTTGTTTGGTCTTTGCTCATCTGTTAATGCTAAGACGGTGTAGTTGTCAGTTCATAACCGGAAAATTCTAGTCTTTTTCGGTGCATATTCTCTGAAGTAGTTGTAATGGGCTAGTTTTGTTTTTCTCACCCTCATGTTTCACGTTCAACGTGCTTCTATTCTGTTGTATTGAGGTAGCTTCTTTTTTCACTCCTTTTGCAAATGTATATTCATGACTACTATAGAACCAATGACTCTTAATAGCTTCAAAGTGAGCCCTGCCTTTGCACACACATTTTGGGAACAGATACTGGATTTAGCTAATGACACTTGTAAATTCAGTTAGGTCTTTGTTTTCCATCAATTCTAGTCTTGCATGTGAGGCGAAAATAATTTGTGAGAAACCTAACTTAACTTAATCGATGCCCATGAACAACTATTTGTGAATAAAAGTTTGAAATATGCATTAGAGCTTAAAGTTGTCAGTGATCAGTTGCATTGTATTTAACTGTTATGTTGCATCCATGCTTCGCACTATGTAGTGCAAAGCTGGATGCCTGATCAGAATCATATGATGAACGGCTTATCTTTTGCTGGAATGTATGGTGATGGACATGGACTTTGATCATTCTTTTCTGTTTCCAGATATATGTTCCGACAAATCCTCGTGGCGCAGAGTCTTTGCCTCCAAATATTATTGTATCAGAAACTGATTTCTATTTGCGCAGATTATGGGGTGAACCTAATGAGGTATGACTTTTATTTTGTCATCCAAGTTTTGCTCGTTATTTCTGCGTATATTTACAAATGGGTAATAAGTCTTTGGAAAATACGGGGTCTTTGTTTATGGAAGCTTGTCAACCTAATAAACTTGTAATATACATTCCTAATTATTGAGGACGTATTTTGGATCTGCATCGTGTGTGGTATGCCCTTGAAATGTTCTTTTATTTTTTTATTTTTTTTTATATGAGGAATTTATAGAAGGTTTTTACTGTTGTGGAGCAATAACCTTGTAGTGAAATGTGCAGGACCTGAAGAAGAAACCAAAATACTTGGTTACATTTACAGTGGGTTTTGATCAGAGGCGTAACATTGAAGCATCAATTAGAAAGGTTCTAAGACTGCACTTTAAACAATAGATCTTCCATGCACAGTCATCTAATTCTTAAAGAGTTCTGAGATAGCATATTTTCCATCTGTTTGGTAGTTTTCAGAGGAGTTCCAAATTTTACTCTTTCATTATGATGGTCGGGTAAGTGAATGGGACCAGTTCGAGTGGTCAAAGGATGCAATTCATATCAGTGTGAAGAAGCAGACCAAATGGTATGTTGAGAACACCTTTTATAGCTCTCATTTCTCCGCAGCATCACCTCTTAAGTTAGTTCTAGAAAGTAGATGGTCTCCTACTTTAACAAATAAGTTGTCTGCAAGTTCTAGTTAACTATATGTTTTTTTTTCTTTTTTGCTAAATCTAGCTAACTATATGTTAGCATTCTTGCGATCACTTTTTTTTTTCACATTCCTAAGCTATATCTTCAGGTGGTACGCGAAAAGGTTTTTGCATCCAGATGTTGTTGCAGCTTATGAATATATTTTCATCTGGGACGAAGATCTTGGAGTTGAACATTTTAATGCGGAAAAGTAAGCAATTTAAAGTTATTACAAGCTATTTCGAATTATCATGGGGAATAAAGTGATAGGTTTTTATATGCATGTTACATTCAATCTACCAGGTATATTCAGTTGGTCAAGAAACATGGTTTGGAGATATCTCAGCCAGGTCTCGAGCCCAATAATGGACTGACATGGCAGATGACAAAGAGGAGAGGTGACAGAGAAGTGCACAAGTACTCTCTCTCCCTCTTACACCCCGTGTGGCAATGTTTGTCTGTGTATCTATCTGCATGGTTGTTCAATAGTCCAAGTGCATTCACATTTTTTCTATTTTTCGTTTGTCTTGATGAATAGGGATACAGAAGAGAAACCAGGCTGGTGTAGTGATCCACATTTGCCTCCATGTGCAGCGTAATTCCCTATCATTTTCTTAGGATCGCATGCGTCATTCATTTCATGAGTTCTTCATAGTGACAAGGGAATAGAAGCAGTTCGAGTTTTCAAACTGTCAGTCCTCATGTTTATTACTTCTGATATAGGTTTGTGGAAATTATGGCTCCAGTCTTTTCGAGAGAAGCTTGGCGCTGTGTATGGCATATGATTCAGGTTGCTGCTCTGTCTAAGATGATGGGCTACTGTCATGGATAATTGGATATGCATTTATCATATATGGTTAAGCATATACTGATCAAATATTCTTAACACATGCTTTTAGAATGACCTGGTGCATGGATGGGGATTGGACTTTGCTCTCAGACGATGCGTTGAGGTCTGTAATCATTGGCTTTCATAGATTATGCCTCTTGTTATTGAATGCTGACAGCTTTTGTTGGTGAAAGGAAGAGAGAAAGGGGGGGGGTGTTAGGGGAAACTATCTGAAACAATTTCAATTATTGTACTGTGCCTTGGGAAGAGTTTTGTCATTAGAAAGTAATGAAAGAAGGGCTCGAAACGAGTTATGAAATAGTTTTAGGGTTCTTAATTGTGAGAGAGTACAGCGAATTTTGACAAACCTCTTCCAATGTGCTCTATATCCCTATGTGGCCATTGAGAGTAATGTGGTCCATGGAAAGCTAACCTGCTTTTTCCCATTCGTACGTATCTTTCTTGTCCTCTCCCGTGCTTATAGTGAGTCATAAAAACTTCCTTTTTGTTTCTGCAGCCCGCTCACGAGAAGATTGGTGTTGTTGATTCTCAATGGATTGTTCACCAAGTAATCCCTTCCTTGGGCAGTCAGGTAAGTAGTCCATCAATGTAGTGTGGCTGTGGTTTCATGTATTTCACTCTCTGCATGATACCCGAAAAAAGATTTAAGTCCAGTCGACCATTACATAATGTCTGTTTTCAGCCAATCTTTTGAAAGAGGCTCTAGTAATACCTACATGCAAGTTCTTGCTTGAAATACAGATTCTTGATGTAAGAAATGACATCTAGAACCACGATGATCAATATTAGACTAACATGAGTTGTGGCTTAATGCTACTTTGTTATCAACTTCCCAATGCTGTTCTTACATATTAGTACTGTGGATATTGTTCTCCTTCCATACATGATGGACATAATGCGAAAGGTGGTATATTTCCAATTTTGGCTTCCTGATTTGGTGAACTGTTGATTCTTTTAAGTCTTTCTTATGGCCTTTTGGGCAATGGTACCTCAGAAATCAACAGGATGTGTTGGGTAAATTTTATTGTCAGGTTGGTCATGTAATGGCCCTCTAAACGACTACCAATCTGCTTCGTAACTGCTTTTACTAAGAATTTTGTGTGAAGCTATATGGTGGGAGGCTTGGGGCTTGCTCTTCTTTTAACTGTTTTTCTTGTCATCTCTCGTTGATCCATTATTCCTATTCCCTATATTATAAAATATCTATTCTAAATTTGTCCCCGCATTTTTCTTTAACACTAAAACCCTGATAGGCTGATGCATCACTTTGTCAAATTGCAGGGAGAGTCGGACAAAGGGAAAGCTCCATGGGAAGGAGTATGTAGTTTTTAATATTGCTGTTTTATCTACTCATGTCCTGCAGTTTAAATATCTTAATTGCTTATCGACCACTCCTGAAGAAGCGCTCAAATAAACAAATTTCGATGTCTGGTTGCTCATTTGTTGCCGTTTCTTCATTTCTTTCAGGTCAGAGCAAGATGCAGAAGTGAGTGGGCCATGTTCCAGAATCGCCTCACAGAGGCAGACAAGGCATATTTAGCTCCGACTGCGAAGAACTAATTTTGGCTTTCCTCTATATCTGTCCTTCCGGACGGGAATTGTGTACATGCCTTACGACCACACATCAGATCTGTTGAAGAGGTTCATAAAGCCATGTGGCTTTTCGTGGAGCTAAGGTGGTCGCACATTTGAGAGCTGCGTTATGATTTTGTACAGACAGTTTTTAAGTAGAGCAGAACTTCGCCTCTCTTGTTGCCAACAAGGGAGGAGGAAGAGCAATACTGAATTGGCGAGGCACCGGCCTTTTTTTGGGTTGTCATATCTCTTATTTATCAATGAGAGGAGCCTTAATTTTTTTGTCTGTATATCTCGTGTTGTATGCCTGGTTAATCTATGGCTGGCTAGCAGTGTTCTCAGTTAATGCTTTACCAACTGAGCTATCTCCCACTGAGCCAACTAGAGCACTGACCCTTTGTCCCGATAATTGAAGCACGTGTCGCCTAGGGCAAATTGGGTAGGAACCCATGAACCGCATTTTTCTCTGATTTGAGTTCCAATCTCCTGCAGAAAGGAAAGGGGTAGATACGCGCGGGGATTTCATAGACGCATTTCAATATTTTGTATCTAAAGTACTCCACTCTCCCGAATGGAAATGAAGAAGAGATGTAACAATTTCTCGAGAAATAGAAAGATCCATCATTAATCACAAATGATAATGATACCATAGATAGACAATAGGGGGAGCATGGTCTGGATTGGGCCGGTTCACCCCCTAACCCTAGGATCAACCTGCATAGTGATGGTCCTCCATTTTTGGGATTGAAGATCGATCCTATTGAGCTTGGAACCGAGAACCAGACCGACCCAATGGGTTCGGTTCGGTTCGGTTTCAGGGTCAACTCAGGACTAACCAATAATTTTTTTATTTCATTTTTTGTACTCTTTAAAATAGCGATTGAAGACCAAACTGACCTAATAGGTTCGGTCTGATTTCGAGATCAACTCAAAATCAACCAATAATTTTTTATTTTAATTTTTGTACTCCTTGAAAAGGCAATCGAAGATTGGATCAACCTAATGGATTCGATGATGAACGAGGTTAGCTAAGAAAGGCAAGCGATGAGGGTCAAGTGGGGTGAGCGTCGAACAGAATGAACATCAAATGTCAAGCAGGGAGCAACAAGCCAAGTGAGCATCGAGCAGCGAGCGACACGAGTGACCTAAAGCGAGCGAGGCAAGTGTTAAGTGGCGAGCGGATAAATTATTTCTTTCGATTTTGGAAAATTGTAGACTAAGAGGACAAATAAGATAAAAGAAAACGAATACTAGAGGAGGATACAGGTAGGTGCCTTTTTGAACACCATAAAGACTCTTCACAAAAATATTTTTCTCATACGTAAATTATGACTATTGACGGCGTAAAATGCATTAAAAATCTAAGTTATTAAAGAATAATGTAAAATCATTTGAACTCCTCACTAAATAGTTATTTAATGTTGTTGACGTCGTTTATTTTAAAGTTTTCTCTATATAAAAAAAATTATTTATATTTATATAAATATATAGTCAAGGTTGGTCCAGGTTGTACCGACCCGGAACTCTCAAGACCAACAACCGACATATACAGTGTTGGTCCAAGAATTCCAGAACCAAGGACCAACCCAGTCTCCCTAGGAACTGGACCAGGACCGGCAGGGTTGAGCCAGTCCAGGGTCGATCCAGGGTTGACCCTAGACCGATGCTCACCTCTAATAGACAACAGTTGATAGTAGTTCAAAAGCAAGTTTCCTGTAGTGGCTAGGTATGTAGTACCGACATGAACACGCGACACGACACGACACGATAAGTCTACACATTAGTTTTTAAAAAATAGAGAATTTTGACACGTTCTGACACGTTATATATTAAATATATATTTATATATATATGAAAAAAAATAAATGAATAATAATAAAAAGAGCATAGAATTAATTTATACTAAAAATATTAATCCAACATTTGTTAATATCATTTATTATTTTAATTTGATAGAGATTGAATGAGAAATTCAAAAATTGCAAACACAAAATTGTAAATTTGAAGAAATATGTCCTATTTTCTTATATTTGTTGGAAATTAATAAGATTTCTTATAGTCCCAGACTGAGTTCAGAGTTCATGATATAGATTGGCTTGAGCTCCTCTGCAAAACAAGGTTCGAGAAAAATTAAAATACAAGACAAGAACTCTCAAAGTATGACCAAAAGAAAAGAAAATAACTAAATTCTCCAAGGAAAATGTGACCAAAAGAGATAACTTGCAAGTGACGCATGTGAGAGGGGAAAGAAGTAGAAAAAAATCATAACTTTAAGTCTGCGGGGGCAGCGGAGCGACACTAGCAATAAGAGAGGCGTTCCATCGTCACTCACGGGAATGTCAAAACTTGTAAGTAAAGGCGCGTTTGGTAATGATTCTGTTCCCGGGAGCTGATTTTGACTAGAAATGATTATTTTTTATTCTATTCCCGGGAACTGATTATGAGTAAAAAAACACGTTTGGTAATTGTCCAAAATTTTTTATTCTGGAATAGAATTGCGTTTGATACCGTGTTAATTGATTATGTTCCAAATTAATTTATTTTAATTTTTAAATAAAATTTAAATAATTTTTTTACTTTTTTCTTTGCCTTTTCCTTTTTTTTTTTCTATTTTTTTCTATTTTTTTTTCCTATTCTTCTTCTTCTTCTTCATCAGGCCGGCGACGCTCACCGGAGCATCGTCGGCCCTCAGCGAGGTCGGCCTTCGTCGGCCGAGCCTCGTTGGCAGCTGGCCGAGGCTTGCCTAGACCCGCCAAGGCTCGGCCTTGCCTAGCCTCGGCGAGGCCAGCTTGGCCACCGGCGGGGCTGGGCGAGCCTCGCCGGTGGCGAGCGGCCTCGCCGGTGGCCAGGCGAGCTTCACCGGAATCGGGCGAGGCTCGACCTTGCCCGATTTAGTGAGGCCGAGCCTCGCCCAGCTGCCGGCGAGGCTCGCCTGGCCACCGGCGAGGCTCGACTAGCCCCGCCGGTGGCCAAGCTGGCCTCACCGGGGCTGGGCAAGGCCGGCCTGGCCACCAACGAGGCTGGGCCTCGCCAGATTTGGAGAGGCCGAGCCTCACCGGTGGCTAGGCTTGCCTCCGACGAGGTCGTCGGACCTCGCCTTGGCTTGGCGAGCCTCCGGCGACCTCGCCGGACCGACGACCGGCGGCGGACAGCGCAGCGGCGGCGGCGGTGGCGGATGGTGGCGGGTGGTGGCGGACGGCAACCGGGATGACAAAAGGGAAGAGCGAGGGTTTCACCGTCTTGATTCTTTTCGATTCTCGGACGGAGAATCATATTTTTTTTATTCTCAAATCTTGTCCAAAATTGTTCCTAACAAAAATTTTACCAAACGCGATTCTTGTCCCAAACCGATTAAGGAACAAAAAATCGAGAATGCACTGGTGTTTGGCACGTTGCCAAACAGGCCCTAAGAAGCTTGAGTGAAAATTTTCTTCTTTCCCCTTATTTTTGTTATTTTTATTATTTTTCATATATACATATATATATTTTTGGCGAAATGTAAGAAATATATTGATAACTTTGGACAAACAAGAAATGGCGCCAACTTACACTCTGACCGCGCAGCAGGAAGAGTGTAAGGGAGTCGAAGAGAAAACAAAAGAAAGAAGAAAAACGCCCACAACCCGGGCCGAGGCAAAACCAAACCTAGCAAACCTCTACTACACGCTTAAAAGTGGGATGAGAGAACTAGGACGGTACAAAGACAAGAACCAACAGCAACAAGCAAAGCTACCGAGAAAAGACTGAGGGGTCAAAGCCCCAATTCCTTTGAAGTCTTCTATTTCTTGGGGTAGGAGGCACATTCTTGAAGGAGAGAACTCTGTCCTTGACAACTTTGATCAAATGATTTTTGAGAGCCGACACGGAAACAGTTTCACCCCGAAAGATGATGCAATTTCTCTTCTTCCAAATTAGATAACACAGAGCTCCAAAAGAGAATCTAGCAATTTTGTGAAAGAAATCCTTACCCGATAAAAACTTTAGAGCCCAAGTGGAGGTCTCGGTCCACGGTCTGACTCTCCAAGGTAGGTTGCACCTAGAAGCCAGAAATAAGCCAGGGTAGCAGGGGTTTGACAGTGAAAGAAAAGGTGATCAATAGAGTCTGGCTGAGTTGAGCAAAAGGCACAGACCAAGTAGTCTATCTTACCGTAAGAAAGTAGGAGTGATTGAGTCGGTAGGTGCTTCTTGGCAATAAGCCATAACAGAAATTGATAACGCGGTGCCAAGGCATTATCCCAAACCAGAGTTGCCCAAGGAACTCGATCTTTTTTAACTCTGATTAACTTCCAGGTCGAACCAATCGAAAAAAGGCCCGAAGAATCACCGCACCAAAGGAACCAGTCACAAACATTAGAAAGCACTAACAATGAGAAGCCCCAACTTTCCAGGCGGGATTTAAAGTCTGGGCAGAGGTGTACAGTTTAGAGATAGCTGCCATCTTAGATAAACCCGAGTCCTCCATTACAGTGGAAGAAACAATTGTGTCCAAAGGACCACATGGAAGCCACTTATCATGCCATAGAGATGTCTGCATTCCATTGCCAATTTTCTAGCGAAACGACTAGCGAAAGTAGGGCCTAAGTTGCAAGATTTTTTTCCAAGCCCACGAGCATAAGGTTGGTTGAGGAGAAGTCCAGAAATTCACTCTCTTTAAGAAATTCAAGTGAATCCAACGACACCAGAGTGACTCCTTATCAGTAAATAAGAACCAAATGTATTTGAGCAAGGAAGCTCTATTGCAATCTTTAAGGTTTCTAATAGCCAAGCCGCCCTCAGATTTTGGCATGCAAATATCTAGCCACGAGACTTTGGCCCTGCCTTTTCCCAGGGCAGAACCTTTCCAAATAAATTTTCTCAAGATGCGCTCAATATTCAGAAGAACAGCAGCAGGTAAAGAAAAGACACTAGCCCAAAACGCCTGAATGGAATGGAGAACGGACCTTATAAGTTGGAGTCTCCCCGCAAAAGAGAGAAATATGAGTCCAAGATTGGACTCTTGCTGTAATACGGTTGATCAACTCAGTGCAGTCGGTCTTGGTCAATCTAGAAGAGATGATAGGTACCCCGATACCGAATAGGAGTTTGCCTTCTTGAAAACCAAATGTAGATAGAATATTCCTCTAAAGGGAAGAGGAGCCTCCCGATAGGAAAACATCACTTTTGTTTTTGTTCGGTACAAGACCGCTCCAGGAGGAGAACGTGTCAAGGCTCCTTTTAAGGACCATCGCCGACTTCCGATTCACACGGCAGAACAAGAAGACGTCATTAGCGAAAAAGAGATGGGAGAGTCTCGTAGATTTACATCTCCAGAAGAACTTGAAATCTTTGACGGAGGTCCTCAGATTGATGATGCCCGAAAAAGCTTCCATCACAAGGGTAAATAGATAAGGAGACATCAGGTCTCCTTGCCGGATGCCTCTGCCACTTCAAAGAAGCCGTGAAGCTCCCCATTGATAGAGATAGAGAACATAGGCGTGCGAACACAAATCATGACCAGTTTAATAAACCACTTCGGAAATCGGAAGGCTAGAAGGGTTAACTCCAAGAAATCCCAATCCACGATATCATAAGCTTTGCGGAAGTCAACTTTAACGGCACATTTCGAAAGATAAGGATCATGATGAAAACTTGCAAATAGCTCCTATGCCAATAAAATGTTGTCTCTAATCCTCCTACCTCTGACAAAGGGGTTCTAAGCAGGATTAATAATACTATTTAAAACCATAGCAATCCGATTTGCCAAGATTTTTGTAATGACTTTATAAATAGTATTGCAGCACACAATAGGTCTGAAATCAGTAACCTTGCAAGCATTAGGTACCTTAGGTATTAACGCCAGAATTGTAGCATTAACTTCTTTCAGGAGGTGACCCGAGGAAAAAAAATCCTTCACAGCCCGAATCACCAAAGGTCCAACAATTGTCTAATTGTTTTTATAGAATTCAGCAGTAAAGCCGTCAGGGCCCGGACCTTTACTTCTTGGAAGAGAAAAAATGGTGTCTTTAATCTCAGAGTCCAAGACAAGTGCAGCAATGGAGCAAACCTGGGCATCCGAGAGTGGGCTGCGAATAACTTGCTGTAAGTCTTCCAGGGACGGCTTGATAAGGGTAGCATGGGGGGATAATAGATCCGAGAAAAAAGAGACAAAAACCTGCGGCACCCGAGTTGGATCGGTGATAAGAGAGCCAAAGGAGTCCTTAACAGAGAGGATTCGATTGGTGAGGTGTCTCACCTTCACAGAATTGTGGAAAAATTTTGTGTTGCGATCTCCCTCCTTAAGCCATTTAACTCTTGATTTCTGGCGATAAAATGATTCTTCTTGACCACGAAGGTCTATGAAAATACGTCGCTGGCATCTTTCAAGTTCTGCAAGATCAACATTATTAGGGTCAGATTGGAGACAAACTTGAGTAGACCGAAGAGCTTCTCTAGCTTCAGTAGTTCTAATAAAGATGTCCGAGAAAGCTTCTTGGTTTAGCAATTTGAGGCGAGCTTTTAGAAATTTCAATTTAGAGACAAGCCTGAACATGGGATAGCCAATCACTGGAGAGTTCCATGCTTGTTGGACAATAGTTAGAAAGTTTGGATGCTCAGTCCAGAAGTCGAAGAATTTAAAAGGCTTCTTCTTGGACGGCGGATTAATAACCCTGACAAACATTGGAGAGTGATTAGATATTCCAGGGTTCAAAAAAGCCGCTTCCGAAAAGGAGAAGTCGATGTTCCATTTAGTGTTAACTAAGACCCTGTCAATCTTCCTTTGCTTCCTTGAGGAACTAGCCGAAGTTGACCAAGTATACCGGAGACCAACATACCTGAGGTTCACTAATTTTGTTTGGTCAAGACAAAGTCGGAAATCATCAAAACATGGCAACCAAGTATTAGAACCACCAAGACGGTCAGAAGGGTCCTTTATAGCGTTGAAATCGCCCGCCACAAGCCAAGCCGAATCCTGAAAAAGATCATTGCAATGGACGAGATCCTCCCACAGAGACTTGCGTTTGACAAAAGTGTGCTCTCCATACACCGGCGAAATGTAGCAGGAGGTATTGACGGCATTAAACTTGAAGCGGCCATGAATAGCCTGATTACTAGTAGAGATAAGATCAAAATTTGCAAAATCCGGGTTCCACCCGAGCCAAATTCTACCACGCGGGGCACAATCATAGTTGGCAACCCACTTCCATCCTCTCAGCAAAGTAAAAGATATGGAATCAAAAAGAGATTCAAGAACTTTAGTCTTAAAAAGCCCCACCAAGCACAACTTGTTTGAAGAAACAAACTTTCTAATTTCCACACGTCTGATGGGATTCATCATGCCTCTAATATTCCAGAAGCCAAAAAACATTGGGAGGGGGAAAACAGGGACTTACCTCCTCTTGGAGGCCTTGCGACTAGTAGAAGTCGCCTTAGGCATAGTCGAAGGGGGCGGTGCAGGAGGGTCCGGTGGAAGTAACAAAAGTTGGTCCCGAAAGCTCATAACCGCCTTAGAAGAACTCGGGCCTTTTGAGGACAGGGGTCTATCTGAGAGCAGATCATCATCACTCGGAGCAACCAAACTACTCCCACTACAAATCTCATCTACATCCGAATTATGGTGAGAGCCAACAGGTGACGCGAGACCCGACTTTTGCTGGGATTGCCCTTGATTAGCTCTGATAGTAACCTGAGAAGAGCTTTTTGGAGGCTTGGAGCTCACCACAGTAGCTAGGTTCGGCGGTAAAGGGGACTTCAGTTTCAAGAGCTGCCCCCCTTCACTGGGCGGGGCAAGACGGAAGGAAGCTTCATCCTTGGCTAGAGATTGTTTTTTCTTCTTATTCTTGACCTTCTACCAACCCAAATCAGCAAGAATAGGATGAGAAGAATCATGAGGCAAAGTCGCCAAGGCTAGAATCTTGTCTTCACCCGAACCAGACGGTCCAACAGGAAGGGATGCTGGTGGGATCAAGGACTACAAGCAGTGGCATCTGTGGTGTAGCCGAAGGTAAAACATGGGCCAAAGAGGCCTCAACTACCACTTGCTAAGCAGGGGCAGTATCCACCAGAGAGGGAAGAACCATATCTACAGCAGGAGTAGGACGAAATTCGAATGTAGAGACCAAAGGTTGTGCTTCTGAGGCACGAGCAAAAGGTTTCTCAGCAGATGGAGGGCACTTGTGACCAAAAATTCCGCAACTCGAGCAGGCGACTGGCCTCCATTCATATTCAACTCCAACCTCAATGGTTTCTCCTTCATGTTCTAGCTCAATTGAGTCACATGAAGGTTGATCATCAGTTATCTCAACGCAAACCCGCGCAAACGACATTGCCTTCAATTGTTCAGTTCGGTGATCCACATATAATGGTTTCCCCAAAGCACTAGCCACTTTACCAATGGATTGTGCTGACTAGAAAGAGTAGGGCAGCTTTGTTAGCTTCACCCATATCGGCACTGAAAGCTGAGCGGCTTTCTTGAGCTCCAAACTAGGGGTCCACTGCTGCAAAGCTAGAGGAATTCTAGCAACGGTTATAGGGTCGCCTTCAAGAAGTTTCCGCCTAAAGTCCCTGTCCGGGATATGGAGAAGGAAGGATCCTTGTCCATTGGACATGATCTCGAATAGGTTTGGTCCTTGAGCTTTTTTTAGAGCCTCCTCAACAACTTTAAATGGGAGGCGTCGCCCAAGAAAGTAACCCAATAAGCAGTCGTGTAACTTAAGATCTGCCGCTTGTAAATCTTGCTTTGTTGTTCCTGAAAGTCAGAGGGGTATATTCCAGCTCGTACCCTTTAGCCACGGTCTTCGCAATTGCAACCCAAGTGCGAGGGTTCGCCTTACTAGCCTCTCTTCTCAGTTGAGGACGTTTCGAGTGCGACCTACCCCTACTACGAGTTCTAGCAGCAGCCGGAGCTCGAAGGGGTTGCGCATCGCCACTACCAGACGCAACAAATGGATTCGAGGTCACAAGATTGTGGTCATTCACCGGAGCACCAGCCAATAACGAAATCTCAGCAGCAGGAGGAGAGAAGCTTCGAGCAGAGGTCTCCCCATCCTCCACGAAGACTCAATTCAACCCTGAGTCCATCAATCCCAGCAAAATGAAACAAACCAGAGCAGCCTGATAAACCCTACTCGCAATTCACCATAAACGATTTGGGAAGGGGACTTACCAGGCGCCGAGAGAGGGGGCAGTCGCACCAGCTGGAATGAAAAGCTGAACCAGCAGAGGAGTCCATCGAAGGTGAACAATGAAGCCAGTTGAAAACAGGGGAAACTCCGAACAACCAAGCTCGTCCTTCCCCGTACACCAGGGACGTCGTCCGATGAAGCAGCACCGAACGAACGACCAGCCGAGACTCCCCCAGCACGCGGAAATCAAACCAGACGAGCAGCAGATGCAAAGCTCCTAGGGTTGGCGAGATCTGGAGACGTAGGTCGACCCAGCCAAATCCGTTCGGAGGGAAGGAAGAGGCAACAGAGAGGAACCTACCCTCCAAATTTCAGCTCAAACGGGTGGCTAGAACTTCGGGAGGGAGCAACTCACCAGTCGGATGAACAATAATGCGGGAACCAGAAGGGTCTCGCTTCATATATATATGTGTGTGTGTGTGTGTGTTTTTATGACCCAGGGAACCCCGTAAGCCGATAGCCGGCGGGCAAACCCTGGGGCGATGTTAGCGGAGGACCCACCACCCCGACGTCGCGCTTATGATCTCGTGCGGCCAGCGGGATTCGAACTCCTCTCCTCCTCGCAAAGGATCATGGGAGCCTTATCCAACTGGGCCACCGCAGGTGGTGGTTCATATATTTATATTTTAACCTTCAAGTATTGAAAATTTTTAAAATTGACCCCGTGCGTATCGAAGTCAAGTGTCGGAATTTTGGACTTGCGTGTCGGAGCATGTCGAGAAGAGTTGACCACTTGTCGGATTTTCTGACACTCGTTAACCGCTTGTCGGAATATGTCGGAGTGTCGGACATGACACGAAGACTTCTGAAGAGTATCGATGCTTCTTAGGTGGCTAATAGGTGGTATCTTGTGGATAACGGAATCATCCTCATTCGGAGAGTATCACCATAGATTGCTGAAATTTCCTTAAACAATGGAACAGAATATTGGCAAAGGCAATAGCAAGCCCTCTGACCAAGTCACTTTTGTCTCGAGATCATCTAACTAGAACATGGCCCCCCATTCGAGAGTTGATTCGTGTTGAACTAGTAACCTCATTAGTAACCATCCGAGTCCCTTGGCACCAATCTCATCTCGATATAGACGGTCTCCAAATTTTGTATTTGTTAGAGATATTCTCTTGAATTTGTATATCTCTCGTTATAGTATATTATCTTCCTTGATTGATGATTGTGATTAATATTATAATGTTATGCTAGTTTAAATAGTTATCCAGTAAACCTTATAAAATGCTCATGTTCTCTATAATGATATATTGAATGAAAATTACACATTTCTATTTTTCGCATTGTTCTTATCTTGAAATCAAAGTCATTATTATTTGAAGAAACTCCATTTCACGGTACAATGCCAGCCACACCGATCAAGTTGCTCATATTTCGCCATCAAGTCCTTGGCTTTGGTTATTGTTTGAGATTTTTCCACTTATTTTAGAAAATGGACACTACCACTAGACTTGGCACCTTCAGACAAATCGGATTCTTACATTTCGTCGCAAACGAAACTTGGATGCTACCAAACTCCAGTTGACTTTTCCTATATCACCTTGAGTTTGCAAGCAATGTTAAAGATGTTCCCTTAATTTTGTATATCTCTCAGAATGTGCATTATCTTCCTTAGTTGGCCCCAATTGATTGTAATTGATATCATATTATTCTATTACTTTATATAATCATTCAGAAAAGCCTATAAATAGGCTCATCCACTCTTTAATGTTATATATTAATATATACAGAAATTTCATATTTCTATTTTTCGCATCATTTTTATCGGTATTGAGTATTCACTAGGTTACTTTTGTGGAGTCTTGGCTAGTCCAAATGGCCAGAACTTTGCCAACAGCTCGTTTTACTTGCAGACTCTGGTGCACTTGCCCATTTCCGGTGAACAGTTCCCTTCACTCTCGAAATTCAAATTAAGTAACCGTTTCTTAACTTGATAAAAAAATACACTCCTCATTTCTGCTTTTCTTGTATTTTATTTTTGGCGAGTCGGCTGTTAGTAGTTAATAGGTGTAAGAATGCACATCTCAACAAATGATACGTAGGATGTCTTTATCAGGAGAGGTCAAAGCATATGGAGCGCGTCCACACATGATCCCACTGTCTATAATTTTTAAATTCATTCCTCCGCTTTGGGTCCTGTGCAGCAGTAAGATGGAGAAAGAAGTATTTTAATTTTGAACGCGAAGACTCCTAGCGTCAAGCTATCGAACGTTGTTCCGGACATTGACATTTCTTCTGTCAATTCGTAATAGATGAAGGGATCATTGGAAATTTTTGTGTCCCTGTTGTGTTTGGTAATTGTGGCTTCTGGAGGTCTAATTAATGAAAAAATAAATGAAAAAGATTTATGATTCTATTGAAGTGAAATAGAAGGTTCTTCACCCAACACCAATTCTGTCTGGTTGGAGAGAGAGAGAGAGAGAGAGAGAGACCCCTTTGCTTGCTTTTGCAGATACTCATTGAGACATCTGCATTTCACCTTCCTGTCTTGTCTGCTAAGATTTGTTCCATATTTAGCAACGGCCAGTTCAAGACATCTCACCTGTAAAAAAGACATTTGTCAACCAAAACCATTTGAATCGAGCTTAATCTTGAATACCCTTTCACAGGAAAACGACACTCATACCGCAAACGCACCTAATTCTGATCCGGACAGCCCCGGTTGCAATATTTTGTTGCATGAAGGAAACATGGTCAGTTTGATTTCTTCGAAAAGAGTGCACCTACACTTTCCAAAGACTTGTTGGTTGCAAGAAATACGTCCGCTTTGTCTGACATGATATTGGAGCGTAAACGTTGCGGCAAAAAAAAAAGAAAAAAAAGAACAGGGCTTGTCTCCGTTTTCTCTTTTAATTTTAGAAATGCCAAGGACTCAATTCATGTCGATATTGATCCAAGATCCTTTACCCTCAAGCTCGTAATTTAAATTAAACAATAATGAACTCTTGTATGTAAGTACACGTGTGGGAGCTCAAAGAAAAAGAGACTTTAGATTGTCGATAACACATTTGTCATGAGATTTGGCCCGTATCACTAAATGAAATGTAAGTACAATGAGTCTCATTCGGCACCATCAATTTAACTTTCAACTTGTCAATCATTTTTCTGCAATGAAAGCTGTTATTCCTTAGTGGAATCTGCCACTTTGACCAGTCCGGACCGAGAGAGAGTGAACTTGACTCCATGGATTAAAATCCAGCCGAGACAAATTGGAAGGAAAACGAGTAAAGCCACGATGATGGAGAAGAGTGGCAATGTCGTATGAAGAAGAACTCTTAACCTCATTCGCAGAAGAGCCTACTAGAGAGAGTCATCGACCATGGATGACGGGTAGTCCTTGCTTCAAGAGGCCGTCAACTCTTACTTGTGAAAGTGATGAGCCATTGCCTAACCGTTAACACCATTCTCCTATCATCACCAACCTCTCTTTGTACACCCCACTTAAATACATGCCTTTCAATGCTCCTCTTACAAGCCAATCTCTCTCTATTTCTCTCTCTCTCTCTCTCTCTCTCTCTCTCTCTCTCTGAGGGTTGGCTTCAAAGAAGGGCCTGATCTGGTGCTTGAGTGGTGATCGAAGACGAAGTTCTTGGAGCTACTGCTATCTCCTCAACATCCTAGCTTTTTGCCTTCTCGGTTTTGGTTTCCTTGGTAAGAACTAAGCAAGCGATTTCTGTGACATCTGAGTTTGGTTGTTCTAGTACAGATTCAGTCATCCACCTTCCTACTTATCGATATCTTAAGTCTGATTCTCTCAGGTTTCGCACAGCGCACAGTTTCTCCAATGTATTTTTCTGTACTGTTCATTTGTTTTTGCTGTTTCATGTCCAATGAATTTTCTGATAAAACGAGCAATATATGACTTTCGTGTCCTTTTTGTGTCGGCTACTGGAATAATATCAAATTGCTCTTCAGTTTATTGGGAATTTGATTTTTTTCAGCTATGAGCTCATTGTCGATTGGTAAATCCTTAGGAACCAATGCATTGTGGCTGGTAAGATTAGTTGGAATGACATGACATTTTCGACATTACAGCCAAACCACCACCTATTCAAGAAAATCGTGAGAGTTGTTCAAACCTTAGCCTAGTAAAAATCTGTGAGATCGAATGGCCACCTAGAAAACAATAAAATTATCCTGCTATGCTAATCAATGGTTGTTAGCAGAGTTTTAGCCCAATGAATGAACCCCGAGTGCAACATTATTTAATGATATTTTGACTAGTTGACCTTCTCATCTTTATTTGTCTTCAGCCAATAGAAAACTTCCCACTTTCAAGAAACCAACCACAAAATTGTCTTTTCTTAATTCCAACTCCCAGGAGACATAAAAAAAAGACTCACCAGCTATGCATCATGTGATTTGTCCTCTGAGACAAGTTTCGTTTTAAAAGAAATCTTCGTGTTAACCTTGGTTTGTCTGTCAGAAAATATTGCAGCATGGGGGAGATGACAGGCTTCCAGTTGGGTGTGATTGGTGCTCTCTTTCTCTCAGTGGCATCATCCGTGTCCATTGTCATCTGCAACAAGGCTTTAATGAGCAATCTCGGCTTCCCTTTCGGTAAACGAAACTCGTTCAAGTAGATTCTGGTGGTCGATTTTTTTCTTAGTTTTCAAGCATGAACATGAGGTAAAATCCTCCCTTTTTCTTTGGATGAATGCAGCCACAACTCTCACCAGTTGGCACCTGATGGTTACATTTTGCACACTACACGCGGCTCAACGTTTGAACTTCTTCGAATCAAAGGCGATTGACTTGAAGACTGTGATGCTGTTTGGCATTTTGAATGGAATTTCGATTGGCTTTCTAAACTTGAGCCTTGGTTTCAACTCCGTCGGATTCTACCAGGTTCCTATACCCAGCTGTTTACCAATAGAAGCATTTACAACTTAGAACGTTTGCACAATCTTAGTTTAGTATTCAAATCGCTACCTCATTCAGTTCCTCTAATTTCTTATTTTGGCAGATGACAAAACTGGCTATTATACCATTCACCGTTCTACTGGAAACTCTTTTCCTCAAAAAGCAGTTCAGGTAACAGACCCATTGATCCAGTTGCTTGAAGACGGCTTCCTTTTTTCTTCTATACATTTTCTGAGACAACTTCTTGTGTTCTTGCAGCCAGAAGATAAAATTCTCTCTATTTGTCCTGATTTTGGGGGTGGGCATCGCGTCCATTACCGATCTACAACTTAATTTTGTGGGGACAGTGCTCTCTGCTCTGGCCATCGTCACAACCTGCGTCGGCCAAATTGTATCCTTCCTTTTACTAATTTTTATCTTTCTAACAAGGTGCGCCTGAATTCATGGAAGTATAGTCACTGATGTCTTATACTAAATCAATGTGGATTCATTTGTCGGATGCACTTCTGGAGAAAACTCCAAAGGAGCATACATAAGTGCGAACTTTGAGCTTCCACATCCTTTACATATTACCTTCTGATTTTTGTGGAAGGCCTTTTCTCTTATGGAGATGGATATGAAGTGTTTCCCTTAACGATTTTCCTCTCTTCAGTTGACAAACACCATACAGAAGAAGCTCAATGTCTCCTCCACACAGCTGTTGTACCAGTCAGCACCTTTCCAAGCAGCCATTCTCTTTGTCTCAGGCCCTCTAGTGGATCAATCCCTCACCAAGCAAAATGTCTTTGCTTATAAGTACTCTCCCATAGTCTTGGTAAGCAACAAATCTATTCCACTCGTCATCGATTCTTCTTGGTTTTTCACGGTTCATGATCACGCGATCCTGAGCCTTGGACCCACTTGAATCGATATCATCCATTATATTCCGGCGCAAATCGAGCGAAAATCATCATGTAACCGCATCGCGAATGGACACGTCGCAGGGTTTCATCATCCTTTCCTGCCTGATAGCAGTGTCAGTGAACTTCAGCACGTTCTTGGTGATCGGGAAGACATCTCCGGTGACTTACCAAGTGCTGGGCCACCTCAAGACGTGCCTCGTCCTGGGCTTCGGCTACACGTTGCTGCACGACCCTTTCACCGAGAGGAACATCATCGGCATCCTCGTCGCCATGCTTGGGATGGGCTTGTACTCCTACTTCTGCACCCAAGAGAGCAAGAAGAAGCAGTCAACAGATCTCTCCAATTCTCAGGTCCCTCCCTCCCTCCCTCTCCCCACATGTTCATGTACGAGTCTTGAGAATATGCAGCGAGTAGGCTTGTTCACACGTCCCTTTCTTGGATATTGTCAGGTTAAAGAGAAGGATACGGAACCGCTTCTCGATGGGAAGAGCCTGGGCTATCAAGATAAAGAAAATCAAGATGCCAAGAAATCAAGCAGAGACTCCTTTGTCTGAGATTCAGCAAGAAAGCTGGCATTTTCTTTTTCTCTTTCGCTTTTGACGGGGTTCCCTTTCTCTCTCTCTCTCTCTCTCTCCATTTCCTTAAGACTCAATTTCGAGTGTAAATGAAATTTTATCAAGTGCAATAATATTCTTTCCCCACATTTCAGGGCTCATGCAATGATATCTTAATGCTGAATGATTGCGGTCTTGCATATTAACTTAGATAATAAATTCTCAATCTTAGAAAGTTGTATTTTTGAGACTCGAAGGAGTTAGATAAATATCCATAGTTAATAAATAGGGGCATGCTTTGGTAAATTACTATTTTTCAATGTATAGATAAATTTCACGTCATCGGGTAAATTTTAATTCTAATTTAATTTTTGGGACAAGTGCACTAGAAGTCCTAAAATTTATCATAAAAGTACAATTGAGTCCTAAAATTTTCAAAAAGTGCAATTAAGTCCTAAAACTTATCATAAAAATGCAATCGAGTCCTAAAATTTCCAAAATATACAATCAACTCTTAAACTTGTCATGAAAGTGCAACTAAATCCTAAAAATTTCAAAAAGTGTTATCAATAAAAAAAAAACTTGATTTGATCAATTTAACAAATTTTATGATTTAATTGTACTTTTTGCAAATTTTAGAATTTCAATGCATTTTTATAAGGATTAATACCCTAAAAAACCTCAAACTGGTACATATGTGACAAATCTACCATAAACTATTTTTGTGACCACCAAAAACCCCAAACTGGTATTCCTTTGACAAATTTACCATAAACTACTACACTTGTGACAAATTTACCCTCTATTAGTTTTAGTTAAATTTTCTTATTAAAGTATAAAGTTAAATAACACGTGACAATTGATCGGTATACCAATTTGAAATTTTACATTCTGTTTGTCACAATTTACAATTTTTATGATTTTTTTTGTAGTATTAATCTAATTTAGCGAAGGGTATATTAGTCACAAATTTACTAATTTGGAGTTTTTTACGGTCGAATAAATTAGTTTGGGGTAAATTTGTCATAAATGTATCAGTTTAGGGTTTTTTATAGTTAGTCGGAGTAAATTTGTCAAAGGTGTACCAGTTTGAGATTTTTCATGGTCAAAAAAATAGTTTTGGGTAAATTTGTCACAAGTGTACCAGTTTGGGGTTTTTCAATGTATTAACCCTTTTAAACCACTGGCGTTCGCCCTAGTGGCCACCCTTCCAACATGAAAAGGGGAGGTGAGGGGTTCAAATCCCCACCTTCTCAAGGGGGGATGGGGGTAGAGACGCGTAAGTTTCGAGAGTGGGTTGCGACTCCCACGCCCTGCAAGAGGCAGGGCACAAGTCTGCGAGTAAGTGTAGAGTAGTAATAGAGTAGGACTAACCAAAAAAAAGAAGAAGGTATTAACCCTTTTTATAATAAGTTTTATGACCTAATTATACTTTTTGAAAATTTTAGAACTGAATTATATTTACTCGACAAGTTTTAGAATTTTCAATACATTTATCTTTTAATAGTTTTAGTCTATGATTTTTATTTAGATCTCAATTATATTGGTAAGTCATTGGAAGGTGCCGATTCAACCTATTATTTTAAAAGAAAATGTGGGCCGATGGCTGATGCATGTACGCTAAGCCCATCTCCACCGTTCCTCGTGTGGGCCCGGCGGTGGCCCGGTGGGGGCCGTTAACAGTTATCTGTTAGGCTTGATTTATGATGTGGTACGACGAGGCAACGCTTTAATTAAAATAAAATAAAAATGATCATTTCAATCTGCCACCAATCTTGGTCTGACGTATCGCACGCAAAATCAGTTAACTTTAACAGAAAGAAAGCGAGGAACTTTGCTTCGGATTTTTGTCATCTTCTTCGCTTCCGATTCTCGGAGGCGCCGTTCGCCGTCGCCGTCGCCGTCGCCAACCGCCGGCTCCGGCGGAGGAGGGCACGCGGTTTCCGGTTGTCCGACCTTCCGAGTTTCCGCACGTACCTGCTGCAGTGGGAAGGGCGTTTCGAGACCGGTTCTGGGTGGCGGATTTGTCGGAGGAGTGCGCGAGCGGATTTTCCGTCGGTCGGATCGGATGGAGGGCTGGTTGTATCTGATCCGCTCCAACCGGCTCGGCCTTCAGTTCTCCAGGAAGCGCTACTTCGTCCTCGACGATCACTGTCTCAAGTGCTTCAAATCTGCTCCTCCTTCTCCCGATGAGGTCCCGTCCTCTTCTTCTTCTTCTTCTTCTTCGTACCGTCTAGTTTGCATGTGCCTAAGTTCTTCGAAGTTTTGTTTGGCTGAGACGGAGGTGCTGCTTTACGGTCGAGGAACTTGCGTGCCAAGCGGGCTGAATGGACTGCTCTGTTTCTATTGATTCTTTTTTGAAGTCGCGAGTTGACAACAATTTGAGCGGGCTTGTCGCGCACTTTTTGATGGGATCATTTGGCGGTAGTTTTACTATCTGAGATCAACCTCCCCGCGTGCTGATGTTGACGAATGGAGATGGTTTTGATCTGTTTGACGTTGCAGAATGTTGTCTAATGGCTCTGTCTAGATCTTATTCCACCACACAATCGGGGTGCTAGAGTGGGTTTTTTTTTTTTTTTCATCGGATGGGTTTTCAAATTGCTAGTGTCGGTCAAATAGTGAATCCTTTAGTTGCATCGATTTATACTGGTCTCTCGAGATTTGATGCTGTATTTGGTCGTTCTCGCTCTCTGCTTGTACTTTATTCATTTACGGTTGATTCGGTAATGCAGCGCACACTGCATGTGCCTGACTTTTGGGCCACATTCTTGGCTCTCACTACCTTAATTGATTGTGATGTGCTGGCATTGTACTATTTCCACTCCATAAATAAGAGTTGATGTGATATTTTAGGTAGATTGATAACAATCTTGGTAATTCAGTTGTTTGCCTATCGTTTGGATAAATTGCCCTACTAGTTTTACTGTGTTGCACAGGAGATCCTCCGAGAAATATGTGAAGTTGGTCTCTAGTTGTTACCTTTTTTCTGATGTTGGATGAATATTCAAATCCTGTTTACCAATTTTTATTTATTTTTTATTTTAAAAAAAAAGAACATCTAAGTTTTGGATGCTGGCAGTGGATAAACACATTATCCTGGAGACTGTTTGGTTTGATAAAGATGCGATGCCTTTGGTTTGCTCGAAATCAGATTCACAAGGTTAAATATTGCTGCTGTCAGACAGCGCGAGTTCTTAAAGTCTTGGTAGTGTTTTTTCAATTGCAATGTATGTTAATGTGAAAGGGGCATGAAGGCTTAGTCACATTGTATGCAAAGCTATCCGGTATAGAAACATTTCAGGAGATTGATTTGATTTAGGCATGGAATCAATAATTGTCAATGCCTCTAATTGAGGAAGGAACCTGGTTAATATGAGGAGCCTTTCTGGGCCACTTGATTCAATCCCAGTACTAGGATGTGTCAAAGAAAATCTTGTACACTTTCTTTTTCTAGTGGGACCTGCTATAACTATAACTTCACATTCTGTCTTAAAATAAGCATTTCATCCCTCTGTAATTGGGTCCTAGAACATGGTAACGATAAGTATCTGCAAATTTCACTTGTTCTGAGAACACTTAATCATGTGCTTCATTTTTATCTCAGGGTCCTGTGAGAAGTGCGATTATCGATTCCTGCATCCGAGTCGTGGACAATGGAAGAGAAAGCATTCATAGAAAAGTATGGTCATTTATTTAGTTCTTTCCACCAGGAGTCAATCAACTAATGTTTTCATCCATTAACTGCAGTTTGATGTACTTGAAAAAAGCTTTTTATGCTAACAGGTGTTCTACATATTTACACTTTATAATACGTCAAATCACAATGACCAACTCAAGGTACAAGAGTAAATGTGACTACCATTTAAAGATTTTGTTGAATTTCTCATCTTTTAACTTGAGGTACTATACCAAATAGCTGGGAGCATATAGTCCTGAAGAAGCAGCGAGATGGATTCATTCCTTCCAGGAAGCAGCTATTAAGGTTCAAATTTTTAGCATTAGTGGGCAAGACATGCCTTATTTGGAGTACAGGCTAATTGCGTTGTTTTCTCTCTAGGGTAGTCCAGATCCTGGTGCTAGTGCTCTGGACTGCTCAACAACGAGCTGGCAGTCATTAAGGTATGAAGAGTTATACGATATATACACTGAAGCACTAGGTTTATTATTGACATGTTTGTTGTCTAAATGCTGTTGATAAGACAAATTATAGCTGATGTTTTATGTTGAGATTATGCCCCTATTCTTATTTTGGCTACTAATAATCTGTTCGGGTCTGTAGATTAAGTGGTTCCAACAGAGTAAGTCATGCTATTCCAGTAGACTGGACTCGTGGTACATCCAACCATACAGATCTAGTGGCATCAGATGTTGTTGCCCCTTCACCATGGACAATCTTCGGTTGCCAGAATGGTAATATGTACTTCCTAGCATACTCTTGATTTATCTGTCTCTATTTCCTAAGACATAGATCTATGTAGGTTTGAGGCTTTTTAAAGAAGCAAAAGACCGGGATTCTCGTGGGAAGGTTAGTTAGCTACTCTTTTCTCTCATTTGCTGGTTTCAATGAACTAATTGATTGCTGAGCAAGCAACTTGCAACCTTTTCTCCTCTACAGTGGGATGACCATCCTGCAGTAATGGCTGTTGGTGTGGTTGATGGCACATCAGAAGCCATTTTTCAAACACTCATGTCTCTTGGTCCCTCAAGATCAGAGTAGGTCCTCTTTGTCAGATATTTTCCATCTGCAAGTGACCTATAGGCTTTGATGTTATTTTTAATATGATCTTTGAAAAGAACTTATATGGAGATTCAGAAGAATGCTGTCTTCCTCCGATTTTACACATTGCTCTAAATTTTGCCTGTCTAAGAAATTCCCAATCCAACAGATGGGACTTTTGTTTCTATAAGGGAAGGGTGGTTGAGCATCTCAATGGTCACACTGATATCATTCACAAGCAGCTGTATAGCGATTGGCTACCTTGGTCAGTTGAAAATTTTAGCAATCACAATTTTTCTAGAAGGCATCTTAAAATTTGCTTCATTTGTGGCTCTCTCATTTATATGTCATGCATTCAGGGGAATGAAATGTAGAGATCTGTTGTTGCGTCGATATTGGAGAAGAGAAGATGATGGAACATATGGTATGCACTCTATTGAATATTACTTACAGGTTACATCTTTTACTGAATCCAGTAAACTATGAGGTGACATCTTTGGCCTACTATTTTGCAGTCATTCTCTATCATTCAGTCTTCCACAAGAAGTGTCTCCCACAGAAAGGCTTTGTCCGAGCATGCCTAAAAAGTAATGTATGCTCGAATCGCATTTAACGTATGCAACTTATTGAGTTCCATTGCTATATCAGCCCCGATATTTCATCCCCGAGACAAAAAATCTCATGGAAAGAATGGTGAAAATTAACATGTTCATCTGAATCTCTGCTCACAAACATGACTTTAATTACTTGTTTGGGTGGTGAACCTGCATGATCATACTTTGGGTCCTGCGAAGCACACAATTTCTGAGGCAGTGGAATTTTTTTATCTGCAGGTGGAGGATATGTCATTACTCCAGTGAATAAAGGGGAACAATCAGTAGTAAAACACATGCTTGCTATTGATTGGAAATATTGGAAATCTTACATCCGAACTTCTTCAGGCCGGAGTATTACAATCAAAATGCTTGGCAGAGTTGCCGGTGAACCTGATCTGTGCATAATTAGTTATATCTAATAAGATTGCTCCCCTATGGACTCTTCCAATGCTATCTGAAAGCGACTAGCTTTTGTGTTTTTGCAGCACTAAGAGAATTGTTTCTAGCAAAAGTGGGGAATTTTTCCTCAAACTTTTCATCAGGAGAGCTGTCAAGAAATGTTATGTTGCATGACGATAGACTCGTGCAATCATTAAGGGATGGTAGGGCAGTGGAAGAGATGAGTGATGGATCAGCTAAGGCGCCTTCAGAGCATGCTAGCCTTGTCAGCCTAAACGATGCTGCTGATGAGTTCTTTGATGTACTCGAGCCATCAGATGACCAATCAGAAAGCAGTTGGTCTCATGATTTTGCGCCAGAAATTTCCCCTCAGGTACCAGCTTACATCGAATGGTTATCACCGGGTGATTTAATCCTAAATCGATAGTTGATGGAGTTCTCATTAGTTTTACATCAAGGCATATGGCCTCTTGCTCTCCATGTTTCGAGTTTCTCATGTGATTCCTATTCCGCCATCACATTGCAGGGACGTCATCCAAGATTATCAACTGCTGCTGGTTTTGTGAGAAAATTACATGACCTTGCAGGTGAACAGAATTATATTGGAGCACCTATAAGCTTATCTAATTGTCCTATCCATTTGCCGCACGCTTTTCTGTCTTTAAAGGCCATCTCATGAGGACCAGGACCTATATTATTGGATGTGCTGACAATTGAGACTTTTGTATGTTGTAGTTCAGAAGAGGGGCTATGTTGACTTACAAGAGATGGTGACAGAAGACATTGTCTCATGTTGCTATGGAACTACTCTTCCTAAAGATCCGACTTGCATCTTGACTTCCAGCTGGACTGAGGCAGACCCTTCTACTTTTTTAATCCGTGGAAAGAATTATTTAAAGGACCATCAAAAGGTGTGTACAGTGCACAGATTAGCCAGAGCGCTAGCTTGGGATGGCACTTGTTTATACATTGCCTGATATATTCATATATATGACCCATAGAAGTGTTAACAGAAACAAAATGGTGTCTACTGGCAGATGACTCTAATTTTAAATTATGGATTTGAGTTGAAAACTATGCCTGATTAATGATTGTGCTTTGTTGTATTTTCTTCTCTATCATTCTGAACTGATGATCCTCTGTAGGAAGTTCTGCTAGCCACTGAATAAGGTTCCACCTTTACCCGTTGGCAGAGATGATTTTTTTTGGGATTTTATTAACAAATTGCCTATATCAAGGGGTAACTTATGTGCTATAGAAATGCAAAAGGAGTAGTTTTTGCACGATAAAATATTCTCAAAGAGCGAAATCATTGTATGCTGTTCATTTTGAAACTATAGTAGTACATATAGTTGGCTGAGGCACTTTTCTTTTCCTTTTGTTATCATCATCATCATCATCATCATCATCATCATTATTATTATTACTATCATCATCATCATCATCATCATCATTTTGAAACTATAGTAGTACATATAGTTGGCTGAGGCACTTTTCATATTATTACTATCATCATCATCATCATCATCATCATTATTATTATTATTTTTTTTTTGCCAACAAGACCACTTTCATTGTTATCTCAGAGAACCATTGATTAGTTGGCTTCTGTGGACTCTGTTTATGCAATGGATCCACATAAAACAACGTGAATGGATTGACAGTTAACTCTTTGGTGAAAGTACCGAGTGGTGAAGTTTTTTTCATCTGACAAAATGTTCTTGTAGAGTTATTTCTTGTAGAAATACATCATATTTCTCTCTCATGTTTTTGCTTCTGAACTGTCCTCCAGGTTAAAGCAAAAGGAACCTTGATGCAAATGGTTGCTGCAGATTGGCTAAGATCTGACAAAAGGGAAGATGACCTAGGAGGAAGGCCGGGGAGTATTGTTCAGGTTCAACTTAAATCCAATAATTTAAATAACCTCTTTGCTAAATTCACATGCGTTTGCCTCAATATGGTGGCATTTATAAGTTTTCTGAACGTACTGACTTTGTTATGTAGAAATATGCAGCCCAGGGTGGAGCAGAGTTCTTCTTTATTGTGAACATACAGGCAAATATTTTCTCTTATCTATGTTAACCAACGACCTTGGTGTCATTGCCATTATCGGTTATAAAGATTCATGTCCTGTGAAGCAGGTACCTGGATCAACAACCTACAGCCTAGCACTATACTACATGATGAGCACTCCCCTGAAAGATGCACCCTTACTGGAGAGCTTTGTCAAGGGGGATGATGCATATAGAAATTCAAGGTTCAAGCTAATACCTTATATTTCAAAGGTCAGTATCCTTCATGATTGTTTTAATATTTAAGAACCTAGCAGCATACTTTCCTGATTTTCACTGAATCACCTGACAAGATGGTTTGTCTACCCCATGTACTGCACAGGTAGCCATAAACAATTCACTTATTCTACTCAAGTTTACCTCGTGATTTGTTTTCTTGAGGGTCAATCTCACCTCATCCTAGAACATGACTAGACAGAAAAATATCTGGCTCCAATTAGGTGCTATGCTATGCAGATTAGCTCAATTAGATGTATACATTTTGTTTAGTGGCCTGACCACCTTCTTTTTTATGTTCCATAAACCTTGTTAATTCTTTTCCTTATTTTTCAGGGTTCCTGGATAGTCAAGCAGAGTGTGGGAAAGAAAGCCTGTCTTATTGGGCAAGCACTGCAAATCAATTATTTTCATGGGAGTAACTACTTGGAGGTAACTCCAATGCATTTCAGCTTCATGGGATTCTATTACTTGAATTTGGCATGGCAGTATGAGATATATATTGGAATACAATGGTGCATTGGTATTGATAGCCTCAAAAGAATTTTCATCTGGGCATTCAGATGTTCAAAGAGCAGTATGCTTAGCCATTTGTCATTTCTTCTTGTATTCATCCCATTTGTGCAATTTGCCTTATTGATCATGTAACATTATCACAATGCTTGTCATTGGGCTTGACAGTTGTTAACCCATTCACTGCATTGAAAGACTGAAATTATGAATCACATATTTGAGATATCATGTTGAAAATTTTCACACTAAAGCATGCTAACCCCTAAATACGCATTACAGCTTGGGATTGACATAGGGTCATCAACAGTTGCCAGGGGAGTGGTTAGTCTGGTACTCGGTTACCTTAACAACCTGGTTATCGAAATGGCATTCTTGGTGCAGGTAAAAGTGTTCATGTCGTTTAAGTTGTTACAGAAGTTTCATTTGGCCATCTTAATGTTCACTATGCAATTGTTCTGCCAACTATTACTTCATATTCGTTTCAGTCCCTCTTATTTTATTTCTGAACCACACTAATGCACGGATTCTGTTCTCATCAGGCTAACACAGAAGACGAGCTGCCTGAGTATCTTCTGGGCACTTGCCGGCTTAACCATTTGGATGCAGCAAGATCAGTTCTACTCATACAGTGACATGGTATCTCCTGTTATCTGTATATAATCAACCAGCATAACAAGCCTTTGCTTCTTAGAGCTGCAGAAGAAAAAAGGGAGTGTTGGAGTTTATGATTTTTAGTACAGATGGACATTCGTTGATTCAATCACATTGAACGTGCAAATTAGCATTCTACCAGAAAAACAACAAAGAAAATCGACAAGCATGTTGGGATTCTTCACTTCATAGTGTTTTTTTTATTCTTTTTTCCCAACGAAGAAGCGCTTTTCACGGTGATGATGCCACATGTCCTTATCATCTTAAAATGAGTGGGAAAAAAGAAAAGAAAAGGGGAATGGGGTTTCTTCCCTTTTTTTTCCCATTTTCTAATCATACAAAATACGAAGATAATGGGCACAACCACCACACAAAGCCACTAAACATAGATTATGGCTAACATGGTTCATGTGGATAGATGGACAGATGAATGTAGCTGCTTGGGGGGGGTCCATCCCATGTTGACAAAACCCCAGAAAAAATAGCAAAGGTCAAAAAAGCCCAACATTCCGTAGTGGGCAAAGCATCGAAAAGGACATTGCCCCTCGATCTCTGTCTTGTTCACGGACGCTTGGGTCGCCCCCTATGAGCTTCTTCCGTTCCCGATGCCCTCGATATTGCTTTTCCTTCTATTCCAGATTTCAAACCCACAGAGAACTGAGTGGAGCTGGCGGTGTGAGTGGTGGTGCCCCGGATTTGTATATGAACAGATTATACCACTAATATGAGTGGGCACCTCCAATTTTCATTGGCAATATAAAGAGTATTTGTCAACGGTTGCCTTGGATATTTTATCTATTAGGAAAAAATGTTCAAAAAATCATAAATTTATAAGACTTTTGCCAATTCAATTCTCAATTTTTAAATTTTATCAATCGAGCTCATCTTATTAATTTTGGCTAAAAATCACTAATATAGACACCAACGGTGATAGATGTTTCTGTATTTTATTTTATTTTTTGCCTTTTCTTTTTACATTTCTTTTTTTGTTCCTTTTGCTGGTGGCAGGCCGTCGGCCATGGACAAGCCGGTTGGCCTCACTTGGCGAGGGTCACCCTCGCTCGCCACAAGCTAGGCAAGGCATGGCCCAATGATCGTCAACCCTCGCCAAGGCTCGCCCTCGCTTAAGCGAGACCCAACGAGGGTTGGCCTCGCCCAAGCCAAATCTAGCGAGGCCGCCTAGAACTACACAAGGGTCGGCCAACCTGCCCGGCTATGGCTAACCATCGGTCAAAAGGAAGAATAAAGGAAAAATAATAAAAAATGAAAAATATATAAAATATATAAAAATAGCCCACATAGACACTAGCCATGTAGGAAGACTAATGTCCATGTTAGCAAATTCAGTTGGCAAAATGTTAAAGATTTAGGACTCAATTAGCACAGCTGAAATGTTTGGGACTGAATTTGCAAAAATACAATAGGTATGACATTTTTGACAATATTTCCTTATTTATTATGTATAGTCAAAGTCCAAATCGAGAGAATATTTACTTTTAAGCTTACCGGCACTCAACTTTATTTTTGTGATTACCACGTGGCATAATTGTGCCACATACCATCAACTTTACCCATTAGCATTAACTTAGTGACTTGTTATTCTCAAACTTCCATCACTTATTATATTTCGAATTTGAGAACGGATAAAGAAAAGCACGTGCAAATGTATAATTTGAAAAAATTATAAAGAGAAAGCATGTTCAAATGTATTGAGTTGTCCAATAGTCAAAGGTAAAGATAAAATATCTCGAAATTAGTTTCTTTTGTCCCTCCCAAATATTCATTTCTTTCTGACTTATATTGCTGAATAGTAAATTCGAAAAGAGAAAATGAAAATAAAGTATCTTTAAATCTATAATGCATCCACTTGGTTTGAAATTAAGTCAAGAGGAGAAATATATCTTATTAACAAGGATAATAGTAATAATTTGACATATAGCTCTCGTCAATTACATTTATAAATGCTTTACCTATCGTTCATTTTAAAATTGAATCAACTTCATTCAAAGCATGGCTTATTCTATTTATTGAATAAATTTCAATTAATGTCTACTATATCTATAACAATAAAAGACTAAAAATTGCAATTCGATTTGAAACATGCACGTTACATTTCATTTATTTTTAATTCCTTATTTTAAATGTAGCTCACATCATTTGAAACAAATTTGTTTTAGCAAAAAATGAACATAAAAATAATTCTTTCCAAAGCCCACTTGATTTAAATTTGAGATATCGTTACAAAAAAAAAAAATCAGATTATGAGAGATAAGTTTATGAATTCTTCTTTACTACTTTATTGTTTGAAAATTAGTCAATAACATTGTAATTTGAAATACATTGAATATTTTGTTCACATGTAAAATAATATGTAGAATATCTTGCATAAGCAATTAGGTTCGAGCATGAGGATCATGGCTTCTCTCCTCTTCTCTGTAGAAAGCCCTCATTCAGTATCCTCACAAACAAAGACATACAACGGTATTTACTATTTCACGGTGCAGATTTCAAAGAAGAAAAATGATTTTTTTTTCTGCTTTTTTATTACACTTCATGCTTACTAAGAACATAACATATAAATAAGCCTAGGACAGCTAGAATATAGCAAAAAATAAGATCAGATTTCCGACTTCCTAATTCTAAGGATTCAAAAGAAAAAATAATGAAAACAAAAAGGTTTCATACTCCAAAATTATCTTCCAAATCTCTGAGATTTTTTTTTAATTCTTTTTCGACAAATGGAAACTGAATTTTTTGGGATATGCAATCAAGGCCCTTATTACATTCGTCATCATCATGTGTTAGTGAGAAGAAAGAATCATAATTTTTTTTCCAATTGTAATTAAAGATTGTAGGCCATTCATTGAAATTAACAATATTTCAACAATACAAATTCCGATCTAATTTCAAATCGAAAAGTTTATTCAGACGCACGTAAAAAAAAAAAGATAGTCACAAAAATATTTACTTGCAAATTGCATATCATATAACTAATAAGGAATATTTTACCTTTTTAAATATCAATTATTGCGAGACGACAAAAGTTAAGCATCTAAAACGGTCTCATCAACGAGTGTCTAAAATCACTTGGCAAATATACTCAGTATTTTCTGGATCACAAAATCCTAATCAAAATCTGCAAATTTATAATTCCCAATCCGTCCCTCACCTCCTTCCGAAATTCGAATTATTTTATTTATTAAAAAAATGGGACAGCGACACGCACCACGCACCACGCACTGTTGCGATCGTCGTCAAAAGCATTTCACTCTTCCACCGAAATCGCTGACTCTCTCTCTCCTCTCTCTCTCTCTCTCTCTCTCCCGTCCTTCCCTTCTTCTCCTCCGCTCGGAGGTCTTCCGGGGTCGCTCGCCGTCCCGAGGGGGCGGCTCCGGTCACCTCCCTGTGGGTTTTCCGGCGCCGATCCCTCGTTCGGAGGGCCGAGAAATTCGCTGGTAATCGCGAAAGGTGGTGGTGGTGGTGGCGGTGGTGGTGGGGGTCGGGGTGGGGGCACCGGTTATCGTGAGACTTGTCTGGCGGAGCCAGCGACGGAGATCGAGGAGAATTTATGAGCACGAGACTTCGGTAGAGTCGTCGTCTAATACGTGCAGGGTAGGGCAGGTGGTCCACTTTCGCTTTGTTCCTCTGTTCCTTCTCTGGAGTGTAGTCTTATTAAAGTTTTCTTCTTTTCTTCTTCTTCTTTTTTTTTTACCGTGCCGCTCCGCATTTCGACGTCATCGCCAAGCTTCGGTTTTTAAGCTCGTCTCGAAATTCTGTGATCAGGGTTTCCTTTCAAATTAGAAAAGAAGGCCCTCATTATCGGTATGTCGATTCCGGGTCTTCAATCGACAGGAAGTGAGCGGTCTTTTCTTTCGTTTTTTTTTTGGTCCGTTTCATTCGTTCGAGAAAGCTCGTTCCTTTCGTTTTGGGTAGCGCTTCTTCTTTTGCTGTTTGATAAGGTTGCATGGATTGTCCGATGGGTTTCTTTTTTCTTTTGGGATGGGGAAAGAAAGGTGTTATTTGAGTTGCTACTAGGTACTAGCTAGGCAGTGCCCGAATTTGTAATTAACTGTGACATTGATCTGATATATTTGAAGTAAGAGAAAAGGAACAATGTCTGGCGTTTCAGTTCGATTTTTTTGAACTGTTATGGTTTAGCCGGAGAGACTTATGAGAACTTGTTTGTCCATGTTTTGTCAGATTTTTCTCCAGCCGGTGTTTGGAGTAGGGTGAGGCTGATGGATCCTACTCTAAGCCTGAGGCTTGCTATTTTGCTGATTCTTCTTGGATTGGGTAAGTGGGGAGCAGATTCTGAATCCCATCTTCATTTTTTTTCACCGTCCTTAGCTTATTTCCCATCTTGTGATGGTAAATGTTGTATTATTGTTGTCTTAGAGAGAGTGATACGGACGGATGCTTTGTGTAATACTTGAAGTCATGAAAATTAAGTATGGAATTCCATTTGCTGACTAGAAACTGAGTTGTAACCTCCCTCCTTTTCTGCTCAGTTGAGATATAATTCTACCAGTGCTTTGTCATGTATTACATCGTACTATGGGGATGGAGTTTGTATGAGTGACCAGTTTGTTTGGGAAAAAATTAGGGTTGGTCATGAACATTTAACATCTAAGCTTGACTTTTAGCTGATTGAGGCTTTTAACATTCCCTGGTTTCTCTACCAGCTAATGCTTCTTCTCACAAGAGGGATTTTGGGCATTGTGAGAATGTAGTGAAGAAGTGGGCTTCTTCTGCACTTAGTCTAGAAGTTAAAGAAGACAAGCACACCCTGCGAGATTTGCTCTTCTTTCTCCATGTTCCAAGAACAGGAGGACGTACATACTTCCATTGGTAATTCAAATCGCTCTTGGTGCAGAGCACATAGTTGTAGTTATTGTTGCATTCATCAGATGAGCCACCAGTGTGATTCCTTCTTGCTAAATCTTTACTTGCAGTCTCCTGAAGAAGTTGTATCCTAATGATCTGGAATGCCCTCGCTCTTATGATAAATTGAGGTTTGATCCCAGGTATGACCTTTTTCACCCTTTTTGACATTTGTGTTGTACTTAATTTTTTATGTTTAACCCGATTCTTTGCTTCTGTGTAGCAAGCAAAAGTGCAGGTTGTTGGTCACTCATGATGACTATAGCATGATGTCAAAACTTCCTAAGGATAGAACTTCAGTGGTGACCATATTAAGAGACCCAGTCGATCGTGTTTTCAGTACATATGAATTCTCTGTGGAGGTAGCAGCTAGATTTTTGGTGCACCCTAATTTAACTTCTGCCACGAAAATGGCTGGGCGCTTGCGCTCCAAGACTAAAGGATTTGGAGTTAGTACACTGGATATATGGCCATGGAAGTATCTAGTTCCTTGGATGAGAGAAGACCTATTTGCAAGGGTACGGTTGTTATATTGCACGATGCTAGATATATTCACCATTTTTTTCTTTTTTTTGTCTCTAGCGATGATCATCGAATTTTTCTAGCCTACTATTTTTGTTGGAGACCTTTATTAACTTTAAGGCATGCTGCAAAGAATCAAGCTGATGTATAGAGAAAAGGAAAAGTACATAGTTCACAATTCACTTGTTTGTCTATTGGATGAAGTAATTTAAACAGATCGATCTCCTGGGAAAGAGCTGCTGGGAATTTCTGGGTGAGAGAGAGGGGGAAGAAAAAGGGTGTTTTTTTTGGGGGGGGAGGGGGTTTGTTCTAGGAATCAATGCTCCACGACCGTGTTGTATGCTGTTTTTGTGTTCAGTAATTAAATTATCTGTTTTGTGTTATATGCTTCTGTTCCATATGTGTTTACGATCGACCTCTCTCTCTACAGAGAGATGCGAGAAGGCTTAGTGGATCCAGGAATATCTACGGCAGCGACCCATACAATATGGAGGACATTGTAATGCCATTGCATAAGTATATCAATGACCCTGTTGCTCAAGAAATAATACATAATGGTGCCACGTTTCAGGTAAGTTGCAATCTTCTAAATCTGCGTTACTTGTCAATTTCATGTCTTTCATTCTCAGGCTGTTGAAGCATGAGTTTCACCCTTCTTCCTTGATATTGTGAGCTTCCTTTAAAATCAAATATTCTGGTTAAATTGTAAGGTATAACATGGGTTAAAGGCCTTAATCCGAGATGTGATATGTACTTTTTATTCATGTACCTAAGATTCTCTGGAAGGAAGTTTAGATGGGATAGAGAAGCAACCATTGGTTTGATGATGGTTCTTATGTTAAATCCTTGAGGATAAAATCTAGTCTTGAGTAAAATTTGTTCGATGCCTTACATGCACTTAACATACAGTGTAGTAATTTGCATCAATTTTCCAAAGAAAGGGGAACGGATTCTCGAAAGACATTACGAACAGAGGATTTCCTTTGCTTGATGAGAAAGTGGGATTTGCATGCTAATTCACACAGTTAGTCTTGCAGGGGTACCTGTGAATGAATTTCAGTTTTCTTGTGTTGGTGTGATGTGTTTGAGGCCTTGTATTTGCATTGATAAGATGCTTGTTCTTTGGTTGTTAAGCATGCCCTATCATGAGGGAAGAGTTTATTGCACAATTCTTTGGAGTTCTCTAGTTTATAGATACATGTGGTTTAGATTTTTTGGTATGCCACTGATGAATCATTAGCTCCACCAGATCGCCTGGTAAGTGATGTATATAGAATTTGCTTTTGATGATTACTGAGTAAAGAGTAAGTGTTCTGCATTCTGCTTATGACAACCGGTAAGTCATTCTCATTTTTCTGACTGCCCCACAAAAGTTTTAAAACTAAACTCGTGCTAATCTGCCTTGTCTAACAAGAGTCTATATTATCTTAAATCTAGTATGTAGACCCATTTCAGGCTAAATTTTCTTGCTGACAGATTGCAGGGTTAACTAACAATTCCTATATTCTGGAGTCACATGAAGTACGTCACTGTATTATGCAGCACAAAGAACTTGGTGAAATTGTCCTTGAAGTTGCAAAGGTCGGTAAAATTGGTTATGAGGTTTTAGTGAATAATGCTCTTATGTTGTTTTCGTAATATTGTGTCGCCCTTTTGCGGTTGTGATCATGGTAGATGATTGTAAATCTTGCAGAGGAGATTGGACAATATGCTGTACGTTGGTCTCACCGAGGACCATAGGGAATCTGCAACAATGTTTGCAGATGTGGTTGGTGCACAAGTAATTTCTCAACTGAGAGGATCTAGCTCTGGTGTGCAGACTGCAGCAACAAATGAATCAGGTACATGTGGTGCTATTATTACGTTTTCTAGCCTCCGCATACGGTTTGTTGCTTCTTTTGAACAGGTTTTGCTGATTATGGTTGAATAAATAAGTTGAGCTTTTGGATCAAATTTGCTGGTCAATTTATGTTCTTCTCTTCTACCCTTCTTCCTTCCTTAGCTAATTCACACCAGTGGGATCTCTAATATTCCACCATACCCCAACAGATGCTTAAGATGCATCGTTGCTGTATTTTATCCGATATTGTAGATTTAACTTGAACAGGTACCGTAGAACTAGCTTTTCTATCAGAATTCTTGTGTTTTTCCGTTGAACCACAAGTTTATGGTAAAGGAGGACTCCTTGTCCTTCAGTTTGCTTTGCCATGCTTCAATGGTCTTCTAATCTCTCTGAGTTCCATAAGGACAAGATACGAGGGTGTATCATCATTTTTTTGCCTGAAGTTGTGTACATCTGTTGCAGAACAGAGCTCCTTGTCAGACAGCGAGCCTGATGACGAACACAGTCAGGTAGATAGCAGCAGAGTGTGTGCATTTTGCTAAATGTAAACTTTCCTCAACCAATACTAATAACTGAGTTTCCTTGTATCCTCATTGTTTTCTACTGCCTTTTTGCAGAATGCCACTTTGGAATTTGAGGTTTCTATGAAGGAAATCAGTGAAGCAAGTAAAGAAAATGTAAGGGATTTTTTTCATGTTGTATCTTCTACTGTGTAAGAAAATTACATCTCGGATAGGTAAGTTCATGGTAGATCTTGTATATTTCAGATGACAGTGGGAAAACTTATGGAATCTTACGAAAGCTGCATATCTACTTTGAGGAAGACCCAGTCTCTACGCCGCATCTCTTCCTTGAAGAGAATCTCCCCTGCGAATTTTACGAAACAGGTGCAGGCCACTTTTTGCTCTTGCTTCTTGAAAGTAGCAATGCTAATATTTCAACTTAAATTTATTTACTTTTTACCCCAGGTACAATATATTTTGGGTTTGCTGAAAATGAAATTCGTCTGTCAAAAGAAAGATTATATAAGAGATATAAATTCACATGGAAACGAGAGACAGGAGGTTCACATTTTATCTGCATGCTTCCATCACTCACATACCAAGTTGTCTCAAATTGACTTGTCTATTACGTAGATAAAATTTTCACTCAGGATTGTCGCTGTGTAGCTTCTTCTGTTAGATCTGGTTGTTATTATAAATGTCGAATGCAGTGTATCTGTCATAATTTGAACCGCTGTACGTAAAAGATATTTGAAGTGTCATGCATATATTAGTCTAATTCTTCTAGCTCGCTTTTTCTGAATAAAGCTAAATGCTTGCTTTGTCCTGCATGACATTTTAACTATGCTTGGTTACTTCATTCGAAAGAGTTCCTCCAGTCCAAGCCAGTTGCGCTCTGTTATTCCTTTGGAAACACTTCCGTATATTTCCTGCTAATTTAGGACTGTTTAAATCTGCAGTCACGTCATCAGGTTGGTGAAGCGGTTCTTCAGGAGATAAAATCACTGAATAATCTTGATTTGGAGCTCTATGAGTATGCTAAGGATATTTTTGCTCAGCAACACAGACGAACCACCCAGAAGTCCGCTGTCACAGTTAAGGTCAGCTTCATGCAGCCATAAGAAGGGGAAAATATTATTAGATTTCGTTAACCAATCCTACCACTGATAAGCAAACTGAGTGAGTAATGTTCCGTCATTTCATTTTGCAGGAGAAATTCACGAACACGATAACCAGTTCATATGGCAGTTCATGGTGGAACCACGTTTTCTTATTCTTGCCCATCATTTTGCTCCTTGTATTCTTTATTCTTTTTGTAAATGCAAGGAGAAGAACATCAAAAGTGAAGATATGAATGTAATTGCTTCTTGAAAATCATTACAGATCGCAAGGTCTAAAGTCTCTCTAGTTGGTAGAAAGAGATTAATTTTGATACGGCCACGATGCACTACATGTTCACATGTCCCCAGTCTTGGAAAAAAAAAAGGGTTCTTCAGATGATACTCGCTTTATTGTTCTGAGAGAAGAGAGTCCTTTTATTCCTCTTTGCTTCTAAATGCAGCCTTCACTCTGTTTCTCAATTTGTTTGTTGACCCCGCTGCAAGGTTTAGTTGATAGCCACTGAATCTTAAGTTAGAGGCTCAACTCCATTCAGGGTTTTTCTTTGGTTGAAATTTTAGTTTTACCTTTGTCTTGCCAATACGCCCCATGAACTATAGTATGATATGAAGCTAGCTAATGCATGTACTAGCATTCCCTGAGCCATTTGAAAGCAAATTCAAGAGGCTCCTAGGGCTGCTACATCGTATTTTTATTGATCTGTTTGAAGGCCTTGTAATTCAATCTCAGTAGAATTCTAATTCATGTGCACTAGTCAATTTGGTCAAACTCCAGTTATTGTCCCGACTTCCAAGTCAGTTTGCATCCTTATCGGGGCGTTGGTTTTGTAATTTTTCAAGGTTCCTCCCTTAATAATTTGCAGTTTTATGGAATTAATAGAAAGATGAGTTTAACATCTGCTCTCAACGAGGGTAATTTCCTACCATTGTTCTAGGAAAAATTTGAAATAAAGGCCTCAAGTGTCATTAGTTTTCCAAATAAACAAAGAGCCTGACCGTTTCAAATAAGGGCTTACCTTTGTCGGCTGACAAAAAATTTTAGCCAATCAAGGGCATTTTTGTCCAAACACAAGCTAAATTAAATTAGATTATCAATTAAAAAAAAATTATGAAAAAAAGGTAAACACGGGCAAGAGGGAGCTCCTCCCATTTGTGGCCACCGCCCCGCCCCATTGTCGATGAGATGACAACAAAGGTTGACGAGGTCGTCGACCTCAGGGAGGGCCAGCAACCCTAGCCAACCAAAGGTGAGGGCCAACGGGAGAGGGCGGCCAGATCTGGGCGAGGGTGGGCCTTGCCCAGTCCGAGCGAGGGTCACTAGTCGTCATGAGGGCCGCCAGCATAATAGGTGACCCTCCCTCAAATCTGGGAGAGGGTTGTCACCCTCTCTCGCCTCTAGCGAGGGCCCGCCAGCCCTCGCCTCTGATTGACCAGGGTCATTGGTGACCTTGTTGACCTTCGCTGCTACCCCACCGGCGATGGGGTGGTGGCCATAGGCCTCCCGCCTGTCCTTTTTATTTTTAAAATAAAAAATAAAAATTTAAAAAAGTCGAAATTGCCCTTTACATTTGATGAGTTCAGACCCCTCTTTGAAATTGATATATGCACTTCAAGCTCTTATTTAAAACAAAATCAACTCCAAGCCTTTATTTAATAAAATAATGATACTTCAGCTCCTTATTTAAAACAATGTTTACTCCAAACCCTTATTTGAGAAAATAAAAACACTTCATGTTCTTATTTGGAATTTTCCCATTGTTCTATGTCACCTAGTATAAAGATTATATTTAAGGAGAGAATCGATTCCTCAATTGGTATCGAATTTGTACTGCGACTTTAATTAGTAAAATTAATAAACGTCATAAACGTAAATCATAGCTACGTTTCCCCTCTCGCCATATCTTCAAATCTTTCTCCATCTTTCTCCACCCTTCTTGTTGCCCAGATTTGAGCTGTTTCCCTTGGTTCATTGTCCATCCCTCTCTTTGAATTATAGTGTTAAGGTTCTGGGTTTTCCAAGAAAGGAGCTGAAATTAGTTCATGAGTCATAGTTGAGCACAACGCTAGAAGCTTAGATCGTATATCAGAAAAATTCAAGCCTTCTGACATATTTCTGCACGAACGAAATGAACCCCCAGTTGATTTGAAGGCATGGGGCGTTTGTCAGAATTTACTTGGTTTATAAATAAACTCTTGCTGTTGAAAACATGTTTGATCATTGGTTTAGTTCGTTTTCCTTAAGAAATTCATTGACTGAGGCTATGCAATTGTCAGATTTATAGAAATAAATACCATATAGGCATGTTTCTATCAAATATAAAAAGTAGGAATCTTTCTTGTCCTTTATTATAGGATTATAAAAGTTGTTTACCATGTCCTTAACTTTTATTTTGGTCTGATGATACTGTATCATTTTACTTGCGTAAATTATACTTTTTAAACTAGTTTTTGACTGCAACACTACACAAACGCAATTGCTCCATCTAATCAAGGCTCCTCCTTGGGTTAACAAGGCCCATTACTCAGGTTGTCTCCTCAGGGAAGATGATTCACACCATCATAATTCCTTTTCTTTTGAAACATTACTAAGCACGAAGAATAATCCGAACGAAATTGAAAATGGAAATAAGTTAGGTCTCATATAGTAAATTTGGTTTATCGTTTCATCGTGACTGCTGTCCTACAAGACAGATATGGTGACAACTGACAAGAACTAAACTAGGGGAGGAAGCTTGGGATTTTCTTGCCCGTTCAATTCATATATGAAAGCTCTTGCCTTTCATTTTGGTTGGAGCATCAAGATATACGAAATTGGGGTCCAGAGCTTTTCCCATATCGGCTAATGCGTTGGAAACATTAGTTTTGAAAAAATTTCGTGAACTACCTGATGGGTGACATTAAAGACGGTTCTAAATTCGAAATGGACTTTGGCACTGATCTAATACTCGAGGGGATCAGAAACATAGGAATGAAGTCCAATTTTTTCGACTGTTTTTGTTGGACTTGTAAAAACTTGCTTGTTGATTTCTTGTTAAAATTCTGGAGAAGCAGGGGTTGGAAAAGGCCGAGGCTGATGGCTCCTACTCAGAGCACAGGCTTTGCTATTTTGCTGATTCTTCTTGGATTGGGTACGTGTGAGCACATTCTCTGAACCCCGTCTTCATTTTTCACCCTCTTCAGTTTCTCTCCTTGTGATGCTAGAAGTTGTTCTTAAGTGAGCATGATAGGAATGCTTTGCAGAATTCGTGACGTTGAGTAAGGAAATCTATTTGCTGACTTGAAATCGAGTAGCTGTTACCCTGCCTTTCCTGACCAGTTTGGATAAGAATTATATTGCAATGCTAATTTTTTTTGGGCAGCAAATAAGCGATACTAATTGTTCTTTCATTTGCGCTTATGTACTTTTACCCCCAATACAAGACATCTTAAGTTTGCCGTATTGCTTCTGTCAAAAGCAAGATAATATAAGAGGTTTTACTATTCACTAGGAAATGAGAGACAGGAGCTTCACATTTTATCTGCATGCTTCCCTCAACCTCATACTAAGTTGATAGTCGTCTGGAATTGACTTTTTGATTAGTTTGACTCAGCATTTTTGCTGTAGCTTTTCGTGTTAGATCCGGTTGTTATTATCAGTGCTGGATACATGATATCTGTTGTAATTTAACTAACTGCACCTGAAAAATATTTCAACTGTTGGACACATATCCGTAAGTGGTCTAGCTCTTCTAGCTCACTTTCGAACAACGCTAAATGCTGGCCTTGTCCCTGCATATGACATTGTTGCTATGCTCGGTTAGTTGGCGCCAAAGAGCTCCTTCAGTCCAACCAGGTTCCTCTGACGTTGCGTTTGATGCGTTTCAGCATATTCTCTGCCAAATTTTAGGGCCCTTCGAATCTGCGGTCATGTCGTCAGGTCACTGAAGCGCTTCTTCAGGAGATAAAATCACTAAATAACCTTGAACTGGAGCTGTATCAATATGCTAAGGAAATTTTCACACAGCGACATGGAAGTACAACTGAGAAGTCCCCTCTCACAGCTAAGTATTCAGACCCACACAGCCATAAAAAGGGAAAAAAAATCTGTTATATTCATTAACCAGTCCTCCTAGTGTGAAAGTAAGCACGATTGTATGAGTAACACCTTGTTACTTTATCTGCAGGAGACATTCGCGAGCATGATAAGCAGTGCAGATGGCACTTCACGGCAAAATCGCTTTTACTATTCTTGCCCATTATATCGTTCCTTATATCCTGTATTCTTTCTGTAAATGCAAGGAGAAGAACATCAAAAGTGAAGATATGAATGTACGTGCATTTCGTAAAAATCTCATGGACTGCAAAGTCTTAAAGTCTCTATAGGTGGTAGGAAGAGATTAGATTCAAGCCCCTACGTGGGATAGGTTAGTCCTGGTTCAGGTCTACGAAAAAAAATCAATCTTTAGATGATACTTCTTTCTACTATTCTAGGAGAAGGTAGTCATTTATTTACGTTTGCTTCTCAATGTAGCCTCCACTCTGTTCCTCAATGTGATTATAACCCCATTTCGGGTTGAATCGATAGCTACTGAATCTCAATTTAAGAGGCTTATAATCATTCCAATTCCTTTTAGTTTTACCTCTGCGTCGCCATTGTGCTCCATATGTTTCGTTAATGAGATCATAACATCGTCCATGGTCAAGTGTTCAGGAAGAATGGTGGAAGGAGAAATTGTAGCCTCAAATCCTGTATCATGTTCATTGATGCTGATAATCACGTACCAACTTTCGGATCGAAATCGTTGCTTAAATTTGGGGAGAAAGTACACTATCAGTGCCATAAGTTGTGTACGGTGCTCACTTTGGTGCCAAAAGTTTCTGTCAGATCACTTAAAGTGCCAAATCGGAGGAAAAACGATCACTTTGGTGTCACCAGCGAGAAATTCCGGCCAAAATGATTACATGGCTTTTATATTTAAAAACAAAAAACGACAAGGCCTTTAAACGACGTCGTTTTCTGTCCTCCTTAAGAAAACAACGTCGTTTTGCCGTCCTAAGTGGATGGCCTTGAGAAAATGATGTCGCACAACTCATTTGGTCTTTTTTTTTTTTATTTGGGGATTGAAATTAGGGTTTTTTTGTCTGATCCTCGCCCAATGCCAGCTACCGTCGCTCGGCCTCCGTTGCTCGGCCACCGTCGCTCCACCTCCGTCGCTCAGCCGCTGTCATTCGACCTCCGTCGCTCGACCTCCGTCATAGTAGCACCATGTCCCAATCTCGATAACATTTCACCAGCTTCAACGTCCTCAAATTCTTCGAGCCAGGACTGTGTCCAAGCAGCTTCGAGTGGGCGTGGAGGGCGAGCCTCTAGCGGCTCTGGCCTTCGATCGCAAGCCAGTGGTGACACACGAGGGAGCATCAACCCCAGTCGCCGGAGCCTAGGTACTGGAAGACGCAGGCCAGGCACTCATCAGGGAAATCAGAGATGGAGAAGGAGAGATTGGGGGCGGCGCACTCGTCGACGGCCTCCCCGAGCACCGGCCAGATCATGGCCTTTGACTTGGCCGCCGAGTGGCCGTCGTCGGGGTCAGAGCTGTGGCCGCTGAGCACGGGGGCCATTGAGGACAACGACTGGCCCATCGCCGATGGCTTATCTTCTCTATCTTAAATTGGGGATTTAGGGTTTTGAATTGGGGGAGAAACACCAAACGACGTCGTTTTGTTGTTTAAATGCTTATTGTACTCTCCAGCGAACCATATCGGCTTCAAAAATTAATAAAAAAGCGCCACGTCAGATTTCCGACCAACCAAATCGGAGTTAGCAAGAAAGTGAGCGCCGTACACAATTTATGGTACTGATAGTGTACTCATCCCCTTAAATTTGGTATACTGTTGAAATGCCTTTTATCATGGGACCAAAAGCTGGTGGTTTTTCTCCATAAGGGCTAAGTTTTGACGTCAATGGAGGCCAAGCATATATTCCCCATTTTCCTTATTCTTATAATGTTCAAGTGTTTATACACATTTCATCAAAGTGGATCCTTACTCGCTTCTCCCACTATTCATGTACTCTCAGTCGAATTGCCACGTATGATGTTTGGTTGTGTTTGCCCGACATACATATCCCGGATAGATCCAATCTGTACTTAAGCATTGAAATTTAAGATTGAAAAAAGAATGAAAAATCTTAAATTAGTTATATTCGCACATGGAAATTGTAGAGGAAAAATTCAATTAATTACGGATTTTTCAGGAACACAAAATTCGGTCAAAGAAAAAAGAAAATAAAGATCCGTGTAATATAAAACATCCTGTTTATAAGATCAATAAACCATTCAAATGTCGAATTATAAGTGTGCCTTCAATTCAAGCAATGGATAAGTATTCAATACCTAATGGAATCTACCTTCATACTCAGTACTTTTAATCCAAACAGAAATCTAATTTGTTAATCCAATTTATATACTTAACGTTATTCTACAGTTACCAAAAGCTTCAAATTTCATCAACCCTTCTTAGGAGAAATAAGTACGAATGCGATGAATTAAACAGCACATTACCGACCAAAAAAAAAAAAAACAGCACATTGATTTTTTGCCAATCCTAAAAGAATCCTCAATCTGTTCGTAATTAAGGAACGTTCCAGGAATAATCCTAGTATTTATCCGGAACAAAGATTCGGTCATTGCTGGGAGTCCTAGCGGCATTGACTCTAATCTTTAATCGGATAAGGCAAGTAAACGTGGCGATAATTCACAATCTCAATATTAATTTTTCTGTCAGTAAGTAGGATCTTTTTTCCTTATAATCTATAATTCGAAAAAGAACTTCCTTTTTTTCGTATGTGTATATATATGCGTGTAAGCAAAGGCGGTCTAAACGTAATTCTGTTGTGCCTCTAGTCAAGGATGACGCTTTCCTGCACGGGTCACTTCGTGGGTATGTCTCGCTCTTGGTTCTTGACGAACTTCACTGATGTCTCTGATGAATTCTTCGACTGGTTGCGTTTCTTCCTTGATGAAGATGATACTAAAGACCATATAAGGAAAGCGGGACAAAGGGATGCTGCATTAGTTCCGATACAGTCGTCAGATTTCTCATCGGGCGATCCCGCTTCCAAACTGTCACTAAGTCCCTTTCAGGTGAGCATTTTTCCTATGAAAAAGATGAAATTTTTAGCATTTCTTTTGGGTCCTAGAGTACCTTCACTTTGTATTGCATGGAAAAGATTACCGTGGAGGAAATTACTGTGGTCGTGGAATCAGGGAAACGTCAAGTTCTGGAGGGCAGGGCGGAATAGACTCGTGAACTTAATTTTGGAGTCCAACAGAGAAAAATCGATGAATTTGTGGATTGGGTAAAGATAGGAGTAAAAAGTAGCACTGCAATGCCAAAGTGAACATGATATTCAACTGTCAATCGAAAAAGAAAAGAACGATACATTCAACAAGCTGCATTTGTTTCAATAGGCAATGATGTGTATTTGTTTCAATAGGCAATGGTGTGCATCGTTGCAAGGATTTAATTGCCACGGAAGCAAGATTTTCACGATCACTTCAGCTGTCTGTGACTGAAGTTGCTTTTAGGAAAGAAATTGTAGTTGTTGAGGAGGAGGATTACTCGAAAATGGATGAACTGGCTGTGTGGCTTTTCACATAGGGTAAGATGTCCTGCACTCCTTGGACCGAAGGACTGCCTGGAAGGGTGACTGTCACTTTATCATTCTGTGTTCATCATGAGATCTCTATGCTCATTCAATTAATCATCATACCCCGGTGGAGGCTCCGGCCCTTCTTCTTTTCTTGAACTCTGATTTCATGTTCAGGCCGGGCAAAGAAGTACACGACAAGTTCTGCCAAGCCAAGTTGAGGATGATACTCCAGGTGGTCAACAAGCCATGTTAATCGAGGCTCCAAGTCCAGTCTCAATCCTGGAGATCAACAGTAGCTTTGACACTTCCGAAATCTTGGCACCCAACACCTCCAGCCTCTCTTACCATGAGAAACGCCCTCGCGGTAAGCAATAGGGTCTATTTGTAATCTTAGAGTCACTATCCCTTCACCAGCTTCAATCCTCTACTGCTTTCGACTCTAACACTCCCCTCTCAAATCATGCTCAGAATCTTCTCTCCATGAGAAGCCCCAGGACCCTGCCAAAAGGAGAAAAAAGGAGGAGGATCAGTCTCCACAGCAGCCGAATCAACCGAGACGATGTGTGCATTGTGCAGCAACCGAGTCCCCAATGTGGAGAGGGGGGCCCATGGGGCCCAAAACTCTGTGCAATGCTTGTGGTATCCGTTACAAGACAGGTCGCCTCTTTCCAGAGTACCGTCCCATTGCAAGCCCAACATATGTCCCTTCTCTGCATTCCCATTTTCACAAGAAGGTAATTAGAATTAGGGAGGCCACAAATGGCGAGGACACAGAAGTTGCAGAAAATACTCAGAGGCCATCACAGTTAGGAAATATAGAGTCATGAATCTTGCTAGATAGTTTTTTTCCTTCTCTCCAGGTACATATTGTCTTTAGGCATGCCTAAATCCATACATGTGCAATGATTGCATCGACAGTTGATCATACAGTACATTGTTCATATTCTTTACTGATTATCAGATTGTTATGGGACATTCACCTGCTTTCCTTTTCAGAATTTTAGTTTCTTGATGAGTGAAATGAAATAGTCCGAAGCTAAGTTAAGACTCTGAGATCTACTGTGCAAACTATGTCACGCACCATTCTCAAATGGTATATACTTTTAAAAATAATTATTGCACATCTTACCTTAACATTGTATCCAGTGAAATCCCTTCAAGCCATTTATGGCTTTCCCTTCTTCAAAAATAAATCTTTTCAACCATTGTCACTCCCACACGTATCCGACTCACAGTAAGGTTGCAAAACCACGTCTATGTTGTCCAACCTTCTCCGAAAGAGTGGCAGAGTACATGCTGATTTAGATCCCAGAAGACATACACCAACCACCTCAATGGGGAAGAAAATTATACCGTGTAAGACAAGTCACTTCGTCTGTCACTCCGTCCATCATGACGTTGATCTTCACCTTCAACCCAACTATATCCAAATGGCTTGACCAATTTTTGTCCTTCCATCACCTTCCTCACTCTTACAGCATCATCCCACCTGCCTGCTTTTGCATATATATTTGCCAATGTAACATAATGTCCAGCATGGTTAGGTTCCAAGTGGATCAATGCTTCTGCAGCCACGCAAGCAACATCAACATTGTGATGAGCTTGACAAGCCGCAAGTAAAGCCCCCCAAATTCGTTTGTCAGGAGGAGAAGGCATTTTCCTAATAAGCTCCACAGCTTCCTCAAGCTGCCCAGCACGCGCTAGCATATCAACAACACAAGCAAAATGCTCCATTGCTGGAGTAAGGTCGAAGCTTGGCATGCTGTTGAAAAGTTGAAGCCCCTCGTGTACGAGGCCTGAGTGACTGCAAGCAGACAGCGCAGAAGTAAGAGTCACAGAATTGGGCTGAAATCCAGAAACTTTCATCTCTTGCAACAGCTGGAGAGCAGCTTCACCATGCCCGTGCATACCAAAACCTCCAATAATTGAGTTCCAAGAAATTATGTCTTTCGTCTCCATGTTAGAAAAGATGGAAAGAGCGGATTGGATGCATCCCTGTTTGGAGTACATGTGTATAAGTGCATTCCACGCAATTACACCAGAGAGAGAGCTGTTTTTCTGGATGTAGGCATGAATCTGCTTTCCCAAGGTTAAGTCACACGCCGGCAGAAGAGTAGATATAGTGATTTGATCGATAGCGAGTCCCAGGTCTAACATTTCGATGAAACACTCAATTGCTGAGTTTCCATATCCCAGGTCAACAAAACCAAGAATCATTGCATTCCAAGTGACAAAATCGGACTTGTCCATCTGTTCAAATACACTCGTTGCCTCCTGGATTTTCCCGCATTTTGCATACATTGTCAACAGGGCAGCGCCGGCTGAGTTGTAAAATGAACGGCTCGATTCTGTTTTGATCCCATGGGCGTGAGTTTCCTTACCAATCAAAAGAGCCCCGAGATGACGGCACGAGGTTAGAGCACTCGACAGAGTCCTGACGTCGGGCCAAACCTTGCCCACGTTTACCATATCCCGAAAAACCTCCAGGGAGGTCTTATGCTTACCAATCCTGCAATAACCCGAAATCAAAGTGGTCCACGAAATGATGTTAGGCTCTTCGATCTGTTCCAACACGTTCCTAGCCTCATCGAAAAGCCCCATCTGGCAATAAGCATCCATCACCATATTCCAAGTCACAATATCGGGGTCGAGCCCCTCCGACCTCATGGCCGGAAGCAACTCCACGGCCGAACCATGCAACCCGTTCCAAATATACCCCGACATCACGGAGTTCCACGACAGCAAATCCCGGTCACCCATTTCGTCGAACACCCGCCGCGCGCTCTCCACGTCCCCGCATTTCCCGTACATGTCGATCAGGGCATTACAGACCTGCACGTTCGCTTCGCACGCGCGCGCGATCACGTCCTTGTGCACGACCGCGCCCGCCTCCGCGCGCCCCGACTGAGCGCACGCCCTCAGGACGCTCGGGAACACGTAGCCGTCGGGCCCGACGCCCGCGCGCTTCATGTCGCGGTAGGCGCCGACGCAGGCGCCGAACGCGCCGCTCCTAGAGCGGTGGGCGAGGACGGCGGTCCAGGCGAACACGTTGGGCCGGAGCAGGCGGCGGAAGAGCCGGTCGGCGGAGGCGGCGTCGTCCAGGTCGGCGTACGTCTGGGTCAGCTTGGTGGCCACGAACTGGTCGGCGTGCAGGCCGTGCTGGACGATCCGCTGGTGGACCTGCTTGCACTGGGCCAGCGACCCGGCGTCGCGGCAGAGCTGGAGGAGGGCGGTGGCTTGCGGGGAGAGAAGGTCTGCCATTTTCTCATTTCATTGCCGTGGATTCGCCAACGAAGAGATTGCGGCGGCTGAACTTATGGAAAAAGAAACGGTTGATTAACGCCAAAACTCCAGCAACTGAAGTACTTCAAATTTATAATATAAAATTTTTCTGCAAAAAAATAAGTATTTCAAAATTCTATTTTCTATAAATAGTATTCGTTTAAAAAACAAATTGAGGGTGGGTAATTTTTATTTTTATTTTTTTTATTGTTGTTCATGCAGTTACTCTCAAATGAAAGATGGGAAATAGTTGTTTTATTAGAGTTTTGAGTTCAATCTCTGCATTCATTGTTTCGTTAGTTCTTCAATCTTTACCCTAGGTCACCATCTCATGATTCAAACGCTTTGTAAGGGATTTTTACCTTTGCTATTCAGAACTTCTTTTTGTAGGATATTTAATTTCTTAAACTTATTGTACAATTGCTGAAGTTCTATTTTTCTGCACGATATTTAGTTTTTTTAATTATAGTCAAATTTAAATTTTCTGGAATGTAACCTTATGTTGGTGTCATCTAAGACAAAAATCACCGGTACAAACTTAATTAGCATCTTGGGCATGCTTTGACTTGATAATATGTATGATCAATACTTTGAACCTTTCAGCCAAAAGGGAAAACAAAAACCTCAAAAACTGGAAGCTACTTGCTGTGATGATCCTTATTTGTTTAATAATATCATTTAGGGTGTGTTTATTTGAGCGTAAAAAATTTCTACGAGTAAGTTTTTTGGATTTTCATGCATTTGGTTTGTTGAAGATAATTGGAGAAAGCATCAAAAAATCATAAACATTCTATATTTGTGTCAATTTAGTTTTAAACATTTTATTGATGTCAATTTAGTTTTAAATTCTTTTACTTAGTGCAAACATTTTCACTTGGTACTAATTAAGTTTTTTCTAACTAATTTTGTCTGGATTTTGCTAACTAGACTCCAATCAGCTTACGTGTCAATATGACACTGACATTGACAATTTTTAATGAATTTTTAAATTTTTAAATTCTTTTCTTTTCTTTTCTTTTTTTCTTTTTCCTCCTTCCTCCAATCAGTCGCCAGTGACCGGCCAAAGACGACAGCTGTCGAAGTCAACTTCACCGACCACTAGCAAGGCTCAAGCCCTCACCAAAAGCCACAAGGCCTGCTCACGTCATGTGGCAAGGCTTGCCCTCATCAAATCTAGCAAGGGTCAAGCCTCACTCAACCTCTGGCAAGGTTGCAATCTCACACTGGCTTGGTGAGGCTCACCCTCAAGGATCGAGCCTCGTCGAGCCTAGGCAGGTCTTGCAACCTCTAGTGAGGGCTCAAGTCTTGCTAGTGGCCAATGAGGTAGAGGATAAGAAGAAAAAAAATAAAAATAAAAAAATATTAAAATATTATTAAAAATTGTCAACATCATCAATGACTGTGTCATGTCAACCGATTGGTGCCTAACCGGAAAAATCCGGCCAAAATTAACCGGAATGACTAAATTAACACCAAATTAAAAGGTTTATAACAAAATTAACACAACTATAAAAAGTTCAGAACTTTTTTTATTTTTATTTTAACAAAGATAATTAGTCGACAAAAAATTATTTGAAATAAAAAAAAATGCATATTTAAAGCTTACAAAAACAAATTCCCTAGGCCAAAAGGTAAATGCATGCTTTTTGTTATTGAATGTATCGTGATAGAATTGACTTAAGAAATTCGCATAAAATGGCCACCTGAATACAAAGGTCACTTGGTGGTGGTTGTTAAAGGGCGGCACCCACCACACAAGTCGTCACCCGCACCTGAGCGAGAGCCATCCAATAACCACCACAAAATGGTCACCATCTCCACACGGACCATTGAATAATCACATGGACGGTGGTTTGGCACCGACCATCCATGTCTATCATGCCATGCTGATGCCAAAATATTTGCCACCAAGCCACCCTCAATATCCAGATTTATCTTCTAGGAAGTCATCACGCCAGTCGACCATCAACACGCCATCGTTGAGTAACTCAAACCACAGGGTAATTTAGTACTTTGGCACAAAGGTGGGAAATATGTCCAAAACCCGAATTGTCTCCGAGAAAGAATTGCAGTTCACGGGCATCACCTATGTCTGTCTAGTCACACAGATAACAACGGGCACGGACGACTTAGTCTACATTGTTCTTGGTAAGGAAATCATTTTGGTCCTTCCAGTCTAAAATGTAATTTCACAACTTGAGGGTTGGGGTAACTTCTAAGCCACAACAAGATCAAGAGAACAAAATAGGCAGAACCCTAAATCAGCGACGAGGAAAAAGCCCAGGAATCATCAATAACATAAGAGATTAACCAGCAACAGACAAATTGACAACCCTCCATCCAATCCCCTATTCGGAAAGCAAAATTACACTGTACATAGCTTGTGTTCTTCTTAAGCCTTTCCCAGGCAAATGTGGGCGGGTTGAAGATGGCAGATGTGACCTTCCATAACTCAAGCGTCGCACAGAGGATCAAGATGAACCTCACATTACTCCAAGACTGCAACCTCCTGGTCGACCCGCCAATAGTTTGCGTCATTAAACTCCTTGATCCCCTCCTCGCCCTCATCAGACTTATCTTTTTCAGGTGTCTTGGGAGTCATGCTCCTTTTCAGTGGGCCTGCCTCCCCAACTATCCCCTCCTTCAAAGCCTGCTCCATCGCCTTCTCGGTTCCTTCTAATTCCACGCCCACAAATTCCACGTCCTCTTCAAACAATGAGGGTACAGCAGCAGATTTCTGACCTGCGTCACTTCCCCCTGAACTGTCACTGGAGCCAGTACTTGCCATTGAGCCATTAGATAGTACAGGTTCTCCACTTGAGGAGGGACTGACATCTGGCGACACCTCGACTTGACTGGAAAATTTGTCTTCTGAGTCATCATGATCAACAAATGGATTCACACTTGAACCACCTATCTGCAAATCAGCTGACTCACCCCATCCCTCCCACTCAGGTAAAGGTCTGTTGCCAAATATATCCTCACTCTCAGGCATCTCAAAACGGAAGAAATTTGGGGCCGAGGGAGCATTTCCATTTGGTAAATTCGAATTTGAAGTGGATGTGACACTGGGGGAGTCTTTAGCCCCAGTTAAGTCTTCATCCTCTCCTACAACCACCTCGTCGTCACTACTGCTGTTGCCGCCATTTGCAGCTCCATTCAGATTTATTTCATCCATCACCTCCATAGACGAAGCACCAACATTTGCATCTTCCATTCTTTCATCTTGGAATGTGAACCAATTGGAGTTTGTGAACAAACTACTGCACCAAATAAACAAATGGATGTAACATTGTCATTATAGATGTGCAGTTCACCAAAAGCAGGTAACAATTGGAAATCGCTGCATTAATTAAGCAGCATAATGCAATGGAGGCCCAGAAGAGAGATCTGCACCAAGTAAATAGAAAATCAAGAGAAACTTTTCACACATTAAACGACAACAATTGCTTTAGCCGCATAAGTGAAGATGAAAAGCTGCCTTTCAATAATGTTATGGTCTACTTTTGGATATGTTTCCTTTTTTACAGCTGTATTGGAGCAAGTAAGAGGGAGTGAGTAATATTAACTGCAAATTTCCTAGAGAACTAATTCCTCTATGTCCAGACTTCCTTTTCAGATTCTCACTGAAATTCAACTATTGTCGATCACATGAATAATTACCTCCCATGATCATCACCTAGTCTGAGGGATGATATAACAACTTCAGCAGATTCATCATCAAAGTAAACATCCTGCATTATGAACATCAATTCAAATATAGCTAAACAACACTTCCAGGGTTAACCTTGAGTCAAATTATAACTATCTGACATTAATGCTCTTAATAATTATCATTACCTCATCATCTCGATCAAGAGCTCCATGATCCTGCAAAGAATAAGATGTAAGTTCAGCTAAAAGGTTATAGGGCAGATGATGTAAGTTCAGATAAGAAAGAAAAACGTTAAAAGTGCAAGATTACCTCTGCATCCTCATTTCCGTATATTTTGTATCTCAAAGCCTGACTTAAGTTATTTGCTAGGGCTGCTACATCATAATCTCTGTCATGTAGGTCATCTTCATCACTATCCTTCGTCCTATCATGTAATGCAGTTGGGCGGCTGCAGGTGTTAAGGAGGAAGTCCTTATTAGCAATAACCAAAACAATTGCAAAAACGTGCACGAAAATTCAATGAGAAAAGACAATGCTGATGGAATTTTCGTCCATGAGATGTATATTAAGAATTTAAAAGAAGGGAGGATGTTAGGCAAAAAGAATAATATGTCCCTGCACCTGAACAGGCAACAGGAACAAGCTCATGTAACCTCGGTAATGCATAATTTAATACTTGTGTAGAAGTGTTTGAATTCCAGAATTAATTTGTCTTATGGATATAGAAAAAATGAATGTAGTAAATACGCCATGACCCGATACTAAAAGGGAAAAATGAATTTTCAGAAAAAATAGAACCAACAAAGTGATTGGCAAGCCACTGATATGGTGACAATTTCTCTAACAATGCAGACCGAAATTTATGCGAGAACTTACCCACATGCCCAGCGGAAGACATTTTCGACTGCATTACGCACCTGAAGAACATTAGCTTGCCACTCACTCCATTCACTATTTTCCTATAGTAAACATTGTAAGCAAAGATATGTCAGCAGAGATTGTGAAAACTATGTAAAAGGACTATCTGAAGAAGTCCTCAGTGATTAATATCTTGAACATCTCTTTTTTCCTGTAAAGTAAACCCAAAGGCAACCTTCAACCCCAAACATTCTCCCACCCAGGCTAGGCATTTATTGAATAATAAAATACATTTTTAAACAGCAGATAAATGCCATTGTAGCCATCATGTTGACCCAAAAATCTCTTCACTTAAGATATAACCCAAATCACACCTTTTCTTCCACTATTAACATCTTTTTCATTGAAGCCACACTTCATAATTAAGAATCAGGAAATAGTTGCCCAACCCAAACGAAACTTAAGATGAGAGAAATACGACTGCGTGGCCAAATAAAAAGGATACTAATGACCTCCTAGATGATTTGATTATGAGGATAGCAAGTAACAATGGAATAACACCTAACGAGAACCCTGACTTTCCAATTGTAGATCAACTGCATAGGAGTAAGACAATTTCTTAGTAACTTAACAAATGGTGCCTTTATATAGGACACTAGGGCACATGCGCCTCTCCAAATAATAATGTCCACATCAAAACATAAAAGCAAAACTTGAAATATTTCACATAATTAAAAACAATTTTGCAGAACTTAAAAAAAAAAAAAAAATCAATTTTGAGTACAAATATAGTGTACAATGTTCCCTAGTAAATTAATAGTATAAAATGCATAAATAAATATATGTTGGTAAAACTAATTAGAAAAAATCTAATTAACGCATGTGGGAGTACTTAAAATTCAATTCACCCTAATCAAGGTCAATAGATAGTGGAAGAGCTAAGATTAAGTAACAATTATATGAGATCTACAATAACGAGTACCTTTTAGAAACCAATGCAAAAGAAGCATAAAAAACCTTCCCACCTGAAGATAGTTCTGAATATGACTATTGATGCTACCCAGTTGGATGAGCTTATTAGAGATCCGAGTAATGTGTCCAAGATTCCCAGCTTTAGGAGCTCGTTTTCCAGCAGTGGGTATAGTTGGCTGCAAAAGAAGCACCAAAATGCAGACTTATAAACATACTAGATTTTCTATGGAAAATCCTGGAGCCTGCGTCAATAAACCTTCCGCTTTCATCAAACTTAATTCAGAATTAAGGTGAGTCCAGCGTGTTACAACGATGTTGCATCACTTGTAAAATAATTAAGGACTCTAAGGCCTAGATAAAATAATTGATATGGCATAATCTTGCATCTGAAGCACGTGTCTACCTTATCATCACCACCAGAGAGAACAGGCTGTTTATCTGTTTCTAACATTTTCTTTATTAAATCGCAATCTCGAAATAGATGATCAGCCAATTCTGTGCTCTTGCTTTCAAAGCATGATGATATGATACTCTCTACGTGATGATGCAACGCATTGTTGTAAGGGTACCTGCAAGCAAAAATAAATGTATTGAGTTTTTAAGAAGATAACTCTCGAAATCACAAAAACTGAAGGGCTCAGTCATAAGTAATGCAGTTTCCTGGGCTCTAATTGCAAAAAAGAAGAATCTTACTCAAAGAAAAGATTCAAAACACGCAGAATTGTTCCTGAGCTAATCAATTCCTTCTCGGCAGCTTCATTGCCAGTTTTCATCAACACTGCAATGAATTCCACAATCTACAAAAAGAGAATGGAGAGAAAAACCATCACTTACTGTCTTACAGAAAATAAGATCATTAAGGTCTGCAACAAATTACTCCAGCTTTCATCAACATTAATATCAAAAGTAAGGTAAGTCAAACTCAGTGATAAAGAAAAAGTAAATGCTGCAAGAAGTTGCACCAACCTTTAGACGATGCTTCCCAAGAGGTGGCCTAAGTTCCCCATATGTAGTGGGCAGTACCCTCTGGTCTGATGACACATTCAAAAGCACAAGCAAGTCGCCTGCAGATCAATTAATTGAAACGTAAGAAAATATCGCAGAGCCTCAATGTGAAGAGTGACCTGACTATATCATTTATTGAAGTAGAAACAAATGTAAATTGATGTACAGAAACTCTGCTAGCAGGTGGTCATAGGAACACACTCCAAACGAATTTCGACACCTCTAAAAGCTCAAGACTTGATGGTACATGTACAATCTTTTACCCGGAAGAATCCTAATTACACACACTTAAAGAGTCAAACTCATATGACTAGCATCTTCAACACAAATTAAGCAATTTCAGAGATTACCGATTATCACTATACGAGGTGAGTTGCTTTTAATACGTTATGTCAGCTTATGCGACGGAAATCAGAGGTGGAACAATGACCTTCACTTGATCCCCTAAAAACCACTCTCAACCAACAGAATCCTTACAGGCTTACAGCAAGGAGAGAAGACTACCACAGAATTCATAGAGTTCTATTATAATAGGTCAAATCACATGATCTGCACCACACACAGAGATGACCGGACAAAGGCTTCACTTTACACGGGCATCAATGTTGAAGCACCATGACAATTTAATACAAAACGCAAGCAATCACAGCAAAAATTCCTCCCAATGACTCTTTAAGAATTTCTAAATCAAAAGAGAAATCGCCTTATCATAGTAAAGCATATACAACTATCTATTGAAGGGAACAAAACGTGCATAAGCCTGTCTCACATACCTGAAGCACATAAACAACATGCTTGGGATGAGAACAGAACAGCCTTTCAAAATGTTTTGCAAATGATACCAAAGAAGAAAGTATTCAGACATACCAAGTCTTGGAAGCATCGCATTAATAGTCTCTGCATTAACAGTTATCGGGCACTCGTACATGTGTTGACCACGGAAAGAATGAAAGAAAGAGGAAGAAACCGCCGATCTTTTTGGATCCAGCAAGGAGATGCAGACTGAAAGTGAGTGGACAAGGCCAGATACTGAAGGTGACTCTTCCAATGCATGACTAAAGACTCTTTGAACAAAGCTGCATGGATCATAACAAACATCAAAGGCCGTTTCAAAAGTACTCACAGTGACGGATCCTTACTAGAAATTACAAACCACAAAATAAAGGCAACAAGTCAATAGCGATGAGGCAAACCTTGAAGACGAAAGTTTTGTGGCTAGAGCTGATGGTGAATTTCGAGTAATGGCACACAGGGTTTCAGCAGCATTAGCTTGAACTTCAGGAGGGCACTGATCAACAGAAAGACAAAACAGTCATTAGAATGTTACTTAGGCTCTGTTTGAAAACTGGGAAGGGAGAAAAATTGATCGATGGGGATTGAAAATGGGTATGGACTCAGTTTCTCAACAGTCATCTGAATACATCCAAAAATAAAAATACAACAATTGCCACTCACAGATGGACTCAGTTTATCAACAATCATTTCCAGCAGATTGCTCTCAGCTAACCATTGCATCACATCCAAATAATTTTGATAGACATGGTCATCAGCACCTACAAGTCGCACCAGTACCTGTGTAGAAAGGTTGTTTCATTAAAAAAGTATGAACAAACTCCTCACATGGTTACAGTATAATAGCAACCATAATCAAGTGAGTTTATGATTAAGTGCAACAAGGGAGAAATATCAGTTACCTCCATGATTGATGTAATTCCGATCAAATCAACAAGCTTGCGGAAAACATCCTCATGAGCCTATACGAAGAAAATGTTACCAATACTCAAAAAAGTATCATTGGATGCAAAAATCAATCAACCAATTAATTGTAAATTGTAAGTTTAATGATAACACTACAAGAGATCCATGACTTTGAAAATCAAGCATGCATTTATCAATCAACGGCACTCCATTTCTCTTAAACAAACTCATTAAGAGTAGAAATCGAGAGACGCAGAAGAGAAACCTCAAATTTTTCAATCAGTTTTGCTGAGTCCTAACAAAGATGCTTGTCTTGCAGACAAAAATATGCAGAGTTATGGCATTATCATCAGCCATGGGAAAGACACGTGTACATATAAAGTATAAGATGTGACCTACGAGCACACAACACCCTTTGGTTATTTATGCACCCCAGCCAGCCTCCTGAATCAGATCACTTTCATAAGCCCGGAATGAGATGTTTTCCAAGCCAAAATATCATAGAGAGAGAAGGGGAGGGGGGGAGGGAGGAGGGAGGGAAGGAGGAATGTGTACCAATAACCATCTAGCATATCCAATCCTGACAACCCGCAATCGCACTAGTTAAGGATTGACATCGTGATAACAGAATAACTTCTTAACTATAGATGATTACAATAGAACCTCTTAACACTCGATATCATGCCACAACCGGTTTTATGAAATATTGGCTCATTCGTCTGTTTGGCTGATTTGACTGAATGGCATTACTCATTAAGCAAACAAAAATGAAATATTGGATCATGGTACCACATTTTAGCTCCCCAACCAGCTTTCCCATGATGCAAGTGGGATTTCATGGGTCAAATATTTTGTAATAAATGGGATATTTAGACTCTTTAACAACATCACCAACACATTAAATGGTTAGTTGACCTCAAATTGAAAGAGGAATTAAAACTTTCTTCTAATCATGAAAGAAATGCTACAGAAAAGAGCTTATCAAGAACTCACTTGAACATAATTCATAAGTGGAACAGTTTTCCGCAACATGAGACATACAACCACCTGCAATGCAAAATAAACCACTTTAACTAGATGTTCGAAGCAAGAACCGGTAGTTTCGAGGGGCGAAATTCATAAGCACAGAACATTTTGTACCAGTAGAGCAGAGGACTGAAAATCCTCATGTCACCGAAGTATCAATAACCCTATTTTACAACTCAAATGGCTATGAGCAGGATGCCCTTCACCAAATTATCAAACACCACTTTTGCATTGCTGAAAAGTATACCTTGCTAAAGTACCCAGCAAGCAATGCACTATGAGGACGGTTTGGATCCAAGAATGAGAAAAGCAAGTCCATTAGCTGGAGCAACAATTAAAAAAAAAAAAAATTGAATTAGAAAAAGAGTGCCACTGTTGCATACACTCTTTAACACAAAAAAAAAGGACTATCACAAAAACTCATAAATCAAAACCTCCTCTTCCTCCACTAAAGTCTTGAGAATAACATCGATCTCGCAAGTAAATATCTCACAGGCAATAAAGGGGAACCTGAAAATGTGGCAAATTCCAAATTGTCAAGGAAATAAACTATACAGTACATAACGAACATTATTTCCCTTCTGTCATGGCAAGGGATCATACTTGAAAGTACGTTTGCTGTCAGCATCTTCAGGAGATTCTTCAATGATGTACCGCAACAACTGCTCCACTTGAGCTCTGTCTCGTAGGCTGAAAATATATACATCTCATAAGCATCTAATGCATGAATGGAACTCTACTTCACGCCATAATCAATGTGGTTTTACAGGCATCAACATCCAGTGGAGGGTAATTATCCAAATATATGAAAACTTTGTGTCAAAACATTCAAATGAATAGGATAACAAAATAACAGTAAATCCAAGGAAATGTCCTCAGTGACAGCAAAAAGAAATTACAAATGAATTAGACGACTGTTTAAAGCTTTGCATTCTTGGATAATCTCTTCTTCATCCAAAAGCTCCTCCAATGTGTAATCTTCCTTGTCGAGTAGCGACTCCACCTGTAAAAGCAACGATAAGTTCAGACGCAGGACTGAAGGTGTGATCAAACGCAGATGCATTCTCAAACTTTTCCTCGAGAAAAAGAACAGAGGGTACAGCACATACTGCAACACTAAAGCAGGATGCAAGAGAAAACAAATTCAGTGAAGTTCAATTGTAACTGATGCTTCGTTTTCCGATGCGAACAGGCACTGTTTGATCAAGCTAAGACGGTGGATACCTAGAAGACTATCTCAGACAAGCCCAACAATGCAAAAAAAAAAAAAAAAAAAAAAAAAAATCCTCGAAAGCAATTCAAAATCTCAACTAACAATTCCGAGAGAGAACTCTCGCAATGCATAGGCGCGACACCGGCGAGACGCCTGAGTAGAGTGCCAGTACATAACACACTCGAATACAGCGCACTCCGGCACATTGACTAAATCTAGATAACTAAAGACGAGAACACCGCGCATCGACTTCAGCTCTCTCGACCGGAATCACCAGACCGAACACGATCCAGCACCGCGAAGAAAAAACAAACTACCACGCCACCACTGCCGGTACGCACAAAAAAAAAACAACAACTCGGGGGGGGGACGCATCTAACTAGGCACGCGGCTCTAATTGCCGCGGAAGAAAAACCACATCAGGCAGCAGCACCTAAAGAAACGAAAACAAGAATCCGCCGCGAGCTCACAGCATCCGGATTCTCGAAATGGCGAGACCGAGACGAGCGGGAAAAGGCATCCGGATGCCAGCTGGAGCGCGGGCGGGGGGAGGGGGGAAATTAGGGATAAGAATAGGGGGACTCACGGGAGAGGAGGCGGACAGGACGGGGAGCTTCCAGAACATCTTCGGCAGGAGCGGCGGGTGGCGAGGGAAGGACGGCGCGGGAGGGCGGGAGGCGAGTCACATCCGAAGCGCCCTCGGGAGGAAGGAAGAGCGCGAATCGAGGCGCGGCTGCCGGACGGGGCAGCGAGCTCGAGATTCGAGTTCCGAAGAGAGAGAGAGAGAGAGAGAGAGGCTCCGAATAGCAGGCTGCCGAGTTGCTCGGGAGGAGCTCGGAAAAACCCTAATTATTCCGGCGGGGCCGGGGCGGGGCGGGGGGATTCAGATGGGGGGAGGAGGAGGAGAAAGACGGAGGCAGGGAGAGCGAGCCGTGAAGATCGAGAAGGGACGAAGAGAGAGGGGCGTCGAGAGGAAAAATCGAAGCCAAAAGAGAGAGAGAGAAAGGCTGGAAGTATTTTCCTCCAGTTTTTTTTTTTTTTTTTTGTTTTTCTGAATTTAATTTTATTTTGTTTTTTCCCTTCGATTTGTGATTTCTTTGTTGATTTGGGGATGTAATTCGTGACATGGCGTGGCGTTGCCCTAGTTATTTGTATTCTTCTCCCCACGGATATTCAACGTGAATATTTAAATTCGGGGTGGGCGGATTATTTTAGTAAAGATCCGTTTGGATTCAGCTTTTCTATTTTTGATTTTATTTAGTTCGAAGCTTTCTCACATCTTGCAGCACTTTGATTTCTTTTTTCTTTTTTTAATCCTAATTGATACGTAGATTCGCTTATGACTCTTCTCCTTATTTTTATGAGATCTGATTTAAAATTAATATTACAAGAATCTCAAATTCGTATACTCATAATAAATTTATCACAAACTAATTATTTAACCACTAAAAACTTAACCACTAGGAGTTCGCCACAGTGGCCACCCTTCCAACATGAGAAGTGGGAGGTTCAAATCCCCACTTCTCAGGGGGATTGGGGTAGGGCAGATTTCATTTCAGGGGTAGGTTTCAACTCCCACGCCTTGCAAGGAGGCAGGACAAAAGAGTAAGTGTTAGAGTAAGATTAGAGTAGAGACCGACCAAAAAAAAAAAAAAAACCACTAAAAACTCTAGATTTGCATATATGTGGTAAATTTGTTTTTTCGTTAATTTTCATTAAATGTTACCGTTAAATTATTGAGTTAGACAACACATAATATTAACGGATGTACGAATTTAATGTTTTACCTCCCGTTTGTCATAAATATATTAATTTTTTTAGGATATTAATTTAATTTAACGAAAATTAATGAAGAGATAAATTTGTCACAATTATATAAATTTTGAGTTTTTGATGATCAAAATATTAGTTTGAGGCAAATTTTTCATTAGTGTATAAATTTAAAGTTTTTTGTGACATTAATTATAATTTTAATGAGAAGATAGAAGTAAAAAATATTTTCTGCTAATTTTTGGGTTATTATTGACCGGAAGGGAACCGCACAAGGCCGAAAATGCTGGTACAAAAGAGGGCGCACTGACCACCGGCCGTGGTGGCTCTACTAGGTAGGCTCCTGACCTTTGAAGGGAAAGGTCAGGAGTTCAAAGCCCCTGTAACACAAATTGCAGGAAGGCTGGCAGGCCATTAGGTGATTTACGCGTGGCGCCTGATAATAGGTCCTGGGCTAGAGTCATTTGAGGGTTTACATGGCGGCTGTCAATCAAAGCGGTTCCTCCAGCACAAAAAAAATAAATAAATAAATAAAAGGGCGCACCATATTTCACAAATTCCACTGCACGCCACGCCACTAAGCACGCGCATTCTCGGAAGAATGAAAAAAAGAAGAGAAAAAGGTCGGAGATGAAGGAAAAAGAGAATCAATTGAAGCCAAAAGAAAAAAGAAAGAAAAATGATGTGGTACGTATTGGTTTTAACGTACGATGTGGGGGGCGTGGCTAGTTCGCTAATTACGTGTGACCTAGGAGACACGTGTGTGTCGTAAGGCCCCCCCAAAAAGCCAGGCAAAAAGCAACCCAAAAGCAATTTTTTAATAGCCGATCTTCCGGTTATAGGTGAATACTGTCCGCCCACCTCACATGTGCGGTCAGAGTTTTCGAGCTTCGCAATTAAGCAAAGGACGGGACGTTGCTCAGAAGAATGCCACGAAAAGCACATGACATTTTAGTGAACATGTTGTGAAATACTTGGTGCTAAAGCAATTTATACAATAAGATAGAGAAAAAAGGGAGAGCGGAAGAAAGCTCATGCGACACGATACCGATTGTCATGGTAAAAGCTCGGGCAATGCCAACATCTTGCGACTCCAAGTAGGGGTGAGCATTAGGCCGGTCCAACGCTTAACCCAATGACCAACATTATATGTACTGGTCCTCAATTTTTCCAACTAAAAACCAACCTTGTTGAGCTTGAAATCGAGAAACGAGCCAATTTAAGATAAGATAATAATAGAAATTTGTATTTACGATTGCGAAGTGGGCCAAGAGAAAGGCTGATTTCACCGGCTTAATGGCATTCGTGAGACAAGTAAGGAGAGGCCAAAGATGAGCGATAAGCAAGGCGAATGAGGCTGAGATAAGCAAAGAGGTTTCTCTCTTCTTATTTTTTATGGTCAAATCTAAGCAAGGATTTTACTTTCTAATTTACAAGTAGAACCACGGAAAAAAGAACAGAGGTAGAGATAATAGAAGACAAAAATATATAATATTTTATATATTATACATTATAGGGTTAATATCATTAAAAATCCCAAATCAGTACACTTTTGATAAATTTATTAAAACTAATTTTTTGACAACCGAAATCCCCAAATCAATATATTTTTTTGACAAATTTACTCAAAATCGGTATACTTGTGATACTTTGCCATTTATTAATTTCTATTAATTTTTGCTATCAAAGTTAACTAGTATACCAATTTGTGATTTTGCTTTTCATTTGTCGCAGTTGTACCGATGTTATGATTTTTTGTGATATTAATCTAATTCAATTAAGGATATATCTGTCACAAATGCACTAATTTAAGATTTTTAGCAATCAACAAATTTAGTTTTGGGTAAGTTCATCATAATTTGGGTTTTTCATGGTCATTTAGGGTAAATTTGTCACAATGTTACTAGTTTTGGGTTTTTTAATAGTTGAAAAGTAGTTTATGGTAAAAATATCATAAATATATTAGTTTTAGGTTTTCCGTGATATTAATCATATATTATAAGTCTTAAAACTAAGGATCAACCCGCATAATACATAGTCCATCAGTCTAGGGACCAAGGACCGGCTTAGTCCCCAGGCTCAATCCCCCTTGGGGACTAAGCCAGGACTAGCCAAGTTCGGCCAGTCCAAGATTAACCCTGAACTAATGCTCACCCCTAACTCCAGACAATAGGCTATTGACGTCACATGGCCCTAGGTGATTAGCGGCTTAGGTCACATAACCCTAAGTGAGGCGAGAATAGTGTTGTGCAACTCTAGATAGTGCAATCAATCTCTGCTATGTTTGTGATAGTAAAATTGGCATTTAGATACATTTTTGTTTTGTATGTTTTACTTTAACTCTCAACTTACTTTTAAACTTTTAGTCTACTTCTTTGCATAATATGATAATCAAATCTCACACTTGAAACTAAACATCCAAACCTCAATTTCCTAAGAAAATGAGGAATCGAACTCCCTACCCTACTATTCCCATGTGAGAATAGTGACCACTAGAATTTGCCTCAGTAGTAATTTAGATATTTTGACGATGGCAAGTTGGGAAAAAAGAAATTGTTTAGCCCATAAAATTACTTTCCTTAAAAGCCTCAAAGCCACAGCAAAGGAGAATTGTCTTGATTTTTGTTAGCATTTACAAAGCAGAACGGTGCATCAAAGTTGGATGCTCGGAGATGCTGAACCCTATAAACTCTAAAAGCAACCAAGAATTTATCACTATTTAAGCGCATTAAGAGCACGCGAGACGTGAGCCATAGGATCTCGCCTGTCCCTTGTCGCTCGGACGTGTCATTTCCAATAAATAATCAGGTTTTTTTTTTTAGCAAACATTAAATAATCAGGTTCAGACAGTGCAATGTTGGGACAGAATGCACAAAAAGTTGTACTTATGCTCGAGGTACAACGAATCAATCGTGGGTCTCGAGGATCTCGTCTCCTTGACGCCCTCGCGAACGAATGCCCGCTCGACAACAATAAAAGAAGCGTCCGAGATATGAAGATCCAAGTCGTCCAGAGCAGTTTGGTATATAATGCTAGTGACGACTCTTGCAAGTTCTGTGTCTTATTTTCTGTCTCGAACTCAATTACGTGATAATTAAAAAGCAATGATTCCGGTGACTCATCACATTGTTGTAGCCAAAAATTCATTGATCTCGAATCCAAATTTAATGGGTAAGTCTCCTTAAAGTCTAGGATTATTTTGGCACAATTAAATCCTTAGCAAGATTAGGGTTTCTTTTACTACAGACGATGCGCGATGCGCATATGTTCAATCAAAGAGAGCGAAACACCCAAAGAGGGATTCTCTTGCTTTGGTTTGAATGCTTGGCATTAATGCAGCTATGGAGGCAAGGCGTCGTGCAGTTTGATGTTCCTCTGCTAGTCAAATCGTAGGGTTTAACGATTGATTAACCCACGATCTTCCCGTACCATTCATTTTTGTATTATGGATGGACTGAAGGCGTAGATGGAATCCACCAAAACTTGTCTAAAACACAAATACAAGATGGTCCGAGAATTCTGTCTTTTCTTTCCACGATTCCAAAAGTTGGCTTTCTTTTCGAAACAAACATGTTGTTTAGAGAAAATTACCAATCAATCATAATCCCATGGAAGAATTCCGAATAAAAACCTAAAATACTCTAATTTTCTCAAATAAAAATCTAAAACAAAATTTATTTCAAATAAGGATTTAAAGAGCCCTCATTTTTTCAAATAATGAATCTGAAGTGAAATTTATTTCAAATAAAACATGGAGTGATCATTCAGTCTCGAAAAATGGCATAATCTTAATAGCTAAAGGGCATATTCATCTTTCAACTTTTAAAATCTTTTCCTTTTTTTCTGTTTTTTTTTTATTTTTCGATGTTCCCTTCATCGGCCATGGCAGAGGTCGCTGAACTCTGGAGAGGGGAAGAAAGAGAAAAAGATAATATAAAAGAAAAGGAAAGGAAAGGAAAACTAAAACAATAAACAAAATACCTTTTTTATACTAAAATAGCCCATCTCTAATGATCAAAATAGCTACCAACCAATCAAAGTTCTTATTTGAAACGATTTGGTCACTTCAAATTCTTATGATTTAGAACTAAATTAGCGAAATTTTTTAACGAGTTTATGAACAATTGAAAAAAATACTCACCCGTAAGTAGTGCAGTTGGCTGAGATCTCTCGAGAGTTCAAAACCCTGCATTACTAGCAATTAAAGCGAGGGCCCCGACGGTGGGTTGCTGAACCAGTTTCTCTCAAGGTATAGTCATTGACCGCGGAGATCCGTGAGACCCCAAATAGGCGTAAGCCGACAAGAGCATATTTCGGCGGATCTTCGGTAAAAAAAAAAAAAACAATTGAACAAAATGTGCAGCCGACTTGGATAGTTACTTTCGGATCCAAAAGAAAAATAGAAATTGTATAATTTCTAACGATTATCTGTGTTTGGCGCAATCGCACAAGTCAAATGAATTTGTTTAAATTTTTTGCTTCGTCTAGACAAGAAAATCTTGCTTTTTCATCCAATATTTCCAGCTTTAAAATCGCACGCGATCCCACGAGCAAATCTTACCTTCCATCTAAAGAATTTTCAAGGCATTCAAACTTTTCGTCCAACAAAAGTCAAATTGCACGAATAAAGATAGGGAGCTATAAATGGTCTTTTCTCTGCTTTCCTTCGCGTGCAAAGATAACCGTCAAATCCTTGATTCGCCCATAGGAAAAGCCACGGATTCCTCGTCCTCGGTATCTAATAAAAGACCAGAGCATCTCGCGGATCAATCTCTTTTCGTGTCCCGAAAATGGATGCTGATCCTAATTTCGATTCTCGACACGTGATTAATCGACTTAATAAAGATCAAAAGCATAATCAGATTTTTTTTTTTTTTTGGGCAGTTGTTGGTTGGGCAAACATTTGGTCCGAGGAACTAAATACCGAACCGTCCGAAAATGGGCCAAATCAAAGAAGCCTGCAATGTCTGTTCCAAAAAAAAGAAGGCTGCAATGAGATTTTTTTTGTTTTTTTGGGGGGGTATCGTCTTCGCCTATTTTGGAATTAATTTCCATCCTTAAATTCGGCGATTAAAGAAAAGTCAATTCAAAGGCTTGTAATCGAAGATGATGGTGGCGATGGAAACGGCCCGACCTCCTCTTAGCCACACCGTGATTGCTCTGAATAAACCCTCTCATCACGTTTGATGCCGTAAACACGAAGGGCTTTCAATAGACAACGTGATTGTGACGAGAGAGGCCATGACGTAGATATCTCTATGATTCAAAAAAGACAAGAAAAGAGATTACCTAGTTAGATAAGGATTCGGGGAAATTCCAAACGATGATATGAATTACTCTCATTTTCTTAAGTAAGGGTCCGAAATTAATATCGTTATTTCATATAAATACCTAAAGTGGCTATGGTAGTTTCAAATAAAGGTCTGACTTTGTTGGTCGCCGGTTAGCTAAATATTCTGACCAATTAAGGGCATTTTCGTCCAGTTATAATTATAATTTTAAATTATTTTTTCTTTTATTTCCTTTTTTCACTTTTTTTTTCTTTCTAACGAGGGCTAGCAGCCGTCAACAAAGGCTTAGCGACCCTTGCCAGCCGCTGGTGAGGCGACGGTCGCCTATATCTCAAATTATTTTTTATTCTTTTCTTTTCTTTCATTTTTTCACTTTTTTTTTTCCTTTCGACGAGGGCTTGACAACGCTCGCCAACTGCTGGCGAGGTGACACTCGCCCAGATCTGGTGAGGGCCAACCCTACCAATGGTTGCGAGGGGGCCCTCCCCTAGGGTGAGGATCACTAACCCCTCGTTGTCCCCAAGGAAGATCGACTTGCCAGATCTAAAGACGGTAGTCTCACTAGTGGCCAATAAGGGTTGTTAAGGGCTGGCGAGGGTGGCCCTCACCCAACCTGGCCGGCCATTAGTGTAGAAGGAAGCAAAACTAGGAAAAGGAAAAAAAAAATTCAAAAAATAATAAATGACTAAAATACCATTGATTTCCCAAAAAGTCAAACATTTATTTGAAATAGATATAACTACTTCAGGCTCTTATTTGAAACAAGATTTATTTCAAGCTCTTATTTAAGAAAATTATGGCACTCCATGCCCTTATTTGAAACAAAATTTACTTAAAATCCTTATTTGAGAAAATGAAGGCTTTTGGACTCTTATTTGGAATTTTTCCTAAGAATTTACACAAATCATGTCTAGGATGTGTCAAATGGGTAGGTTGGGTTGGGCTAACAAAAAAAAAAGAAAAAAAAAATGTCCCACATAAAGAGCACGTTTAGTAACGATTCCGTTCCAGAGAGTAGATTCTGATCATAAGTAATTCTTTTTTATTCTATTCCCGAGAATTGATTCTAATCATTTTAAGTCATTTGGTAATTATCTAAAATTTCTTATTCTGGAATAGAATTGCGTTTGGTACCATGCTCATTAATTATTTTCCAAATCAATTTCTTTTAATTTTTAAATAATTTTTTTTCTTTTTTACTTTTTTCTTTTTTTCCTTTTTCTCCTATTCTTCTTCTTCTTCTTGTGGTCTGTCGCCGGACCGCCGGTGGCCAAGCGAGCCTCGCCGGGGCTGGGCTTCACGAGGCCTGCCCAGCCTCGCCAGATCTGGGGAGGCTGAGCCTCGCCGGTGGTTGGGCTTGCCTCCGACGAGTTCACCGGACCTCACCCTGGCCTAGCGAGCTCGTCGAACCAGTGGACAGCGACCAGCAGCGGCTAGTGGCGGCGGACGGCGACCGGCAGCGGCGAATGGTTGTGGGTAGTGGTGGACAGCAATCATGAGATGGCCAAAGGGAAGAAAAAGAGTTATTGGTTTTGATTCTCAATTTTGTTTTCGGAACAAGAATCAACTTTTTTTTTTATTCTTGATTCCACTCCTAATCTATTCTCTGGAACAAAAAATTTACCAAATGCAATTCTAGATCCATACTGATTCTGGGAACAAAGAATCAGAATTTGGCCATGTTTAGATAGTTACCAAATAGGGCCAAATTGACCAGTTTTGTTAATTCCGATAAGATATTTTGAACCCATTTTGACAAGTTTAGTCGCACTCTATTTTATGCAACCTGTCACGAAATAGGAACTTTTACTTACTATTGAAAAGAATACGGTTGCCATAGTCAAAAGTTATATCATTGCCGGCGCCCGAACTTCGGTTGTCCAAATGATTCTCTTTGCATCGCTAGTGCACCATAGAAAAAGCCATTAATCAATGTATTGTAAAGAAATTATTATTCGAATAGATCTTAATGTAGATTCAGTATTTGAAAATTCGACAGGTGCGGGGATGGAGATATATACATATCTTGATCTGAGAGTTAATGAGGGTTGAAAAAAGCCACAACCCACGCTTTCATCGAATTAGCGAGAGGGTTGGTACCCTTATATTTATGACACAGAAAATGGTGGGAACGATAGTTTAGTTGAGATGTCGATCAAGGTTGCTTTTTTTGACTTTTTATCATAACTTGCATGCCACAAAACGAACGTCACGTCAAAAGTTAGGTTTGCATACTCTACTTATCTACCAACACCAATTGATTTATATGGAAAAATGCCACTTAGTGTGAATGGAATTCGACTCGATAATGAATCAAACAATAGGACTTCCTTATATGAGTTCATGTCGAAAAATGCCAAAACTTTGCGTCCGCAAATTGGAGGTATCTTACCAAACAGGGAAGAACAATTTATAATTAAACGAGTAGGAGAAGTTGTAATCATTAAAAAGTTCCTTGTCTATCCAACCTTGGACTTGAGATATCGGTTATCCTTCCTACCATAAGGTTCGACCGGCCCCCCAGGACTAGTAGAGTTTACTGCAAGCTCCCCCTATGAGGGATAAGAAAGATGGGAGAAGCGGAGATTGACACCACCATGGATCGTTCGACTCTTTTGTGTAGGGCTGAACCTCCTCCCTTGGATAGAAAGTGCATATTTGCCGGCCGAGTGCGGAGGATATGGAGATGACATAAAAGGTGACCGCCTGGCCTCAGAAAAATTTGATTAGTAATATCATAATATATGGAATGATGGGGATCCCTTAAACCAGGCCATTGCCAATGAGCGGCCGGCCCACTAGCTTGTAGTTTAGGGGTATATATAGTACGGGTGTCCAGTCGTGGAAATGATGATTCTGGGACCAGCTTTTGAAAAAGTTCCAGATTGCGCGGCCGATTCAACCAGGTCGAAGACCCATTCAAACTGCTCGTTTTTCTAACCAGCAAACTGCTAGTGATAAGAAACCAATAAGGCCCAAAAATGGATAGCCAGTCCGACCGGTTTAAAACATGTGTTCTGTGAATTCCCATCTAATCTAATTTTCCAAGAAAATCGATGAACTCAGCATCGAGAAAGAGAAAAAGGGTACAAGAGTTCAATGAATGGTGGAGGGACAAGGGTAGAGGAAAATAATTTGCTTGGTATTTAATGCAGACTGTGCTCGGGTTTAAGGAGTGAAGTCTGCAGGGAGATCGCCTCAGCCTGAAATCTGGAGGAGGAGCAGATGAAGTAAATTACTCACAGCCATGGCCACCATTGTCACGTTCCAGCCAAAAAGGTTTCAAAAGGACCAAAAAGAGACAAAGAGACTGCATAAAGCAAAGCATGTGAGAGACAGATTCAGGAAAATATGGTGGACAGCTTTGCTTGACATCTGCAAAAGAACGGAATCAGAAAGGCTTCTGAACAAAGATTCTCGCATTGACATACAACGCGCCTCACCGGCCTACCGACAAGGACATAAAGCCGCAGAACCGGAAGAAAAAACAAAGAAAGCTTCATGCTATCTTCTTTCTAATCACTTACCAAGTTCACACTGTACTAAGAGTATCATTTGAAAAGGGAGCGAGTGCCGCTAGCTACAGTGACCAAGAAAAAGACAGCAAAGAATGGATGTGCGCAGTTCCACGATCCCGAGGGACCGATCCTAGGACGGGTCGGGTCGGGTCTCCTCGAATTCTTTCGCCATCATACAAAACATGGTAGCACAAATATTTAAAAGGTGCCAAAGACCAACAAAGCTATATTTGCTCTTTTTTTCTGAGATGGTCATCAAGGGAGTGGGGATTTCATTCCTCAAGGATCCTTAGAAACAACACCCTGAAGCTCCACGCCAAAAGGACCGACCTCTTAGAGGCAGAGAGATTATGCACATCACATGGAAATTTTCATTAAATAAAAAATTGGGGAATTGGATGTGTTCTTTTTTTTTCTTTTTCAGTATGACAAAACTCCTAACCCCTCTTAGTTTTTTCACATCTATTCAACAGCAGCAAGAGGGTGTTCAAAAAAAAGAATATATTAGGCTATGCTCACACGAAAGACCAATTCACGAAAGAGAAAGCGAGGCAGTGGACAGTGTTCTCCTCCGCAGAAAGGACCTTCCACGCAATCGCTTGTTCATATGAGACATGTCGCCCCATCGTCGACATGCAAATTCCAGAGGGCAAGTATGCAAACCCCTGAGAGATGAAATTCAGAGTAGATTAGACATTTTCGCACATCCCAAACGCTTATCATCATGTAGCTTAAAGAATGATAAAAATACCTCTTGCATTAACTTGGCAAACTCGGGGGACAATTCTTTGCGGACTGACTCGTCAAATATCTTATCCAAAGTGATATCTTGTAAAGCCACCAAAGTGGTCTCTAACATGTCAAGTCCTGCCTGGTTTGCAAAGATGAAAACTGGAATAGACTGCCAAACCAAGAGGAAGACTTTCATGAGTCATTGCTATTACATGGCGCGATTTACTGTTAACAATTTCCTAGTAACACAAATAACAGATATTTGATACCTTCAATGAACAACACAATATAGCATCCTGATGACTCCAAAGAGTCTTCAACATAGAATCAGCACCAAGCAAATCAGATCCCAGCAATTCTGTTCCTAGATAGAAGCTGCCAGAGAACAAAATCCTATCAGTTAGAGACAGAGAAGAATTGAGTGTCGCATCTATAGTTTCTACATAAGGTATGTTAGCTACGTAAGGCGGTCCACTGATCTCTCTTCCTCCTCTTGAATGCACGTGCGCACATGAAAGAGGGAGAGAGATAGTCGAGCATCAGCTTGATGAGCGGCAGATCACAACAAACACAGAGTGAGATGCACCAAAAGAAGACCAATTCAATCAAATTATCAGAACATGCCTGTAGCTCTGGCAGATCCAGTTAGCAAGTGTTAGAGCTTCTGGAGATCCCTGTGAAAGCTTGGGGTTAATGGAAGGGCCCAATCCTGATGGAGATATGACCATCGCAACCCGCTGCACAGACGAAATAACGCTACGGACATACTGCCTGGCCATGACTGCCACATTATCTTGTGTGTTGGCATCAAATGGGAACTGGAAGGCGATAGTCAGAACAGATCGTGCACCATGGCCTGGCACAATATCTCCAACGCAATTTGTTGATGCAGGCCCCACCTCAAGACTTGATGTCAGATCAAGGGTCCGATTTGTTGTTAGAGAATCCTGTACATCAGACTGCACAGCAATGTAAGCATTAGTGCCTGTTAGGATAACTAATAGCTGATTTAGCATTAACATCTGTTTAGAGGTTTCATTAGAGACGAGCAAAACTGAAAAACTTCAGTAGAACTCAGGTCAACTCAACTGATTTTGAATCCAGTGGTATGATACGGAAACCAGAGGGTAGCAGTGGAGCATCATCAGGAAACATTTCATCAATTGGTGCAAAAATAAGTTCGGAACAGACTCCAACTGCATTCTCATCTATCCCGCTGCAGATCTGCCCAAAATGGGTAAAGATAAGAGGACAATAAGGTCATTGTTAAATAACTTACGATAAATTACACTAACATCTGATGTATTTCTCTTTGGGGTTTAAGGCCTTCTGTGGCCTATCGGTATCTTTTAACTAACATATCATGAAAAAGATAGAAGCTAAAACAAACGGGAATGATAAAACTATGATCTCTAGCCATATATACTCCACATCGGACTGAGAAGAGCACCTGCAAAAGATGAATATCTCTTGATACAAAAGCATCTTCTTGAGCAAGAGAATGGCCTTCAAGACGGATAACTTCAAGCATCTGCATCAGAAAATGATAGTTAGAGAAGTATCCCATTCCATAATTAGCAAGAAATTGAGTTTTCGCCATGCTCCTTTCAGGTTGTCTGAGTAATTCACCATGCTCCTCTTACGTTATGTGCTCTTCTAAACTGAAACAATATTATGTATCTCAATTGCTTCATTCGAACTTGATACATTCAGGAATAGCACTTTAAGTATATATAAGTTGCTTGACGAAGTTTTCAACTACAAGAAGCTTGTACAAGTACTTTTTCAGTCTCGTAGTTTGGCATTTTGAACCTCCTATCCATCCTAAAAAGTACCTCTTCGTGCTCAATTGTGTGACCAAGGGGCATGATGATTTGACTCCCGGTGAATCTTGTGGGCCTCATACCAGGATAGCCAAATGGACTAGCTTTTAATGATGCAGCAGAATAAGCATCCACATTGAAATCAGCCCATTCTGAGCGGTGCTCCCTCAGAAACCGAACCAACACAGCAGGAGGGACATTCTGGCAGGCAAAAACATTTCATCAGTGAAATGCTTTATAGTGAAGTTAAAAGTTCAAAACACACAATAGACTCATAGAAAGTACAAGAGTTCCTCATACTTTCATCCTCCAGATCGGGAGATGGGCAAAGCCAACTGAGGATCATACTTAATGACACTCCAACAGTTAAAATGCACTGGCAATATAGTGCTGTGCCTAGTCGAAGGGAACAGAGAAGCCCTATACTGAAAATGACAACTCTCATGCATAACTAATGACCAAAGGAAAGGGAAGAAAATGTTCAGACATCCTAGTGAACTCATCAAGGGGAAAAAGAAGACCAGAGATAGTAATAGAACTAAACGAAGTTACTCCATCAGTACAACTAAACAACGTCCTAGTCAATCTATCTAATTCATAAGTTTTAACCTTCCATCTTATGAACTGAATGTTTGGCGACAAATTTTTAATCAATGGAGTCCAAACCTATGCCGCGCATCAAAATAAAGTATAGATCAAGATATGAATGCTACATGCTTCGATGTCAGTAAATCGAACTTACTTGTAGTAACATGGAAGCTTTGGCACATAGAATTCCTCCCACAAATGAAAGGGGATTAGCTGGATTTGATGTAGTGTTCAATTTTTTAGAGAAAGTGACAGCAATCATGACATCTTCGGCACCGTCACCATTCATCAATGACCACCCCCCGTCATTGAATCCATTTAGTGCATCATTAAAGCCTCTAAAACAAGCAGACCATTGAAAGGTCATATTAGCAAAGTGACTCATGCATTATGATTAGTACAGAGATATATATATTATTAGTAGGGGATGGGTGTTCAAGATAGGAATAATGAGACAAAATATATAGGCTACCAGCCTGAGGATCCAAGAAATTAAGTTGCACAAGATAGCTACCTGCTCAATCTTTGGCTAAAAGTTCTCAAAACTGCCGGCTGCCTTCCCAAACCATAAACCACCTCCCCACTCGTCTCCTGAGCAATTTGCCGGATGTATCGAAGAGCCTTGACAGAAATTAATAATGTATCAATGGCCATCTAACATTCTTAATCCGCAATTCTCCACTATGCCTCTCCCAAATCATTCCAAAACCATAAACCTTCATTCATAATTAAGTTGATGACATCTGGCAACAAACAGAACTTACCGCAATAGTAATTCTCTGGGCCACAACTTTGGATGATTCATAAAGTGGTCGAAGAACCTCAGGAACACTCCAGGCCTGCAATTAGATGCTAAATAAAAAATTTCGTTTCTTGAGTAGAATGGCAAAAGTCCTCGTTGAGAAACTACGGACCTCGAGATTGAGGTGGTCGACAATGTGAATAATTGATCCTCCACCCTCGCATGGGCGAATCAAATAGCCACTAGGAAGCATTTCAGCTCTCACAAATTGAGCTGCTGAAGCTGGGTTGGGGCCGGCACCAGATCCGGACAGAGATCTCTCACATACCTTGGAACAAGAATACCAAGGGAATAAGAAGATCAAGAAATAAACCTAACAAGAACAAAGAAAATAAAGCAGCAAGCAGGCAATGTTACCACAAGACTGCCGTTTTCTAGAGTCGTGGTATATCTGAGAGTCCATAAATCTCGTGCAGGAGCCAGAGTAGTTGGAGCATAAATCTGATGCAGTTTAACATACAACAAATGGTCACTACAGCCAGGAAAAATCAGAAAACCCCACCATAATCAGCTAAATGCATAAGCCAGATTTTTCACCTGCGTGTAAACAAGTTCGATTGTTCCACCATTTCCGGCAGGAAACATGGTGAAGACTTCAAGGCTCCGACAGTCCCGGAACCATGAAGTACGATCTTTAAGGATCTCGACAATCTGCCGAAATTTAATAAGATTTGAGATCGAGTTAATAAAATGTTAGCCACTCTGATCTTTCTTAACATACCTAACAAAAAAGAACTGCCCAAAAGTTCACCTGATAAAATGTATGACTTACCTTGGTTGGTTCTAAACTAACAAGACCACAGGCTCGAGCCGCCACTCCACTGCAACTTTGTGAAATGGCGAAGATTCCAACCGAATCCGGACCAGGCTGAAACAACAATCGACGAATCTTATTAGATATGCTTAAGAGTTATGGGAACAACATCTCATCCCTACAGGAAACAAGAGAGAGTAGAAGTGAAAGGAAATCAAGCTTTCTGATAGGCAATGGCAACCTTCATCCCAGGCATTTGAACCCAATCGACAGCAGTTCCTGTAGCCTTGGAGAGGAACTCCGCCAATGTCTCCTCCGCAATGGAGAGGAGCCTGTCGAGAAAATGTTAAATTTTAGGTCCACAAAATCGCAGATTCTGAGGTAAAAAAGCAAGCCATGTCCACTATTCGTTGGGATTACCCAGCAGGGTTATTTGCATCTCTGAGAGAGTGCTGAGGAGTAGTAACCACAGAGTCGCAGCTTGCATCGGTAGTAGTAGCCGATGTCTGCAAAAAATTCCAAACACATTCGCAATAACAGCGTCAAATTGTGTAAAGGAAAATATAAAATAGTCTATTCAGCAAAGAAAGAAGCAAATCAAACCGAAATGGGTGTTTGGACACCAAAACATCTTTCTCTAGCTACATTTATAATTCAAAGGGGGAAAAAAACACTCTCAGCGATCATATGATAACTAGCACGGGCTGGGCAAAACTAAACGCAAAACTCTCGAGATTTGATACCAATTCCAGCGTCTTATTTTCCAGAGGAATCATCTCTAGTGCAAGCTATTCAGTTTTCAAGATCTGTTTCTCTAACCTTCACCGTGATCTTTGATCAAAGAAAGAGATCTAATTACAAAGAAGACCAAGTACACAGCAAACACGAAGTAAGAACATACAGTGTGGAGTTGCTGACGCATGTAGCCATTTTCGCATACCAATTGCGAAACCTGCTTCTGCAGCCGATCATTCTCCTCCATCAAGAGCTTGTTCATGGCCGTCAGTTTCCTGTTCACCGTCTGGAGTCTTGAGGCCTCTTTTCTCTGCTTCTCTCGACACCTGCGTAGGCCAAACAACAACCTTTATCGCAAAATTACCAAGGAAAACCTGTCGACATAAACCACAGGGCTTACAAGACGATTTTTTTGCACGACCCAATAGACTGGTTTGAATGAACGCTCTTCATCACGCATAAACCCGTGCTTTACCTGCGATTCTGAAACCAGACTTTGATCTGCTTAGGCTCGATGTTGGACAAAATGGGGCACTCCCGAATCAGCTGTTGTCTGCGCAGAGAGCTGGGCTTAGGGCATTCTGAATAGACCCTCTCGAGAGCTTCCACTTGCTCCGCTGTGTACCTCACGTACTTGCCCGAGTCGGTCAAGTGCTTGTTTATGCTTCCACTGCTGCTCTCCCTGTGAGGCACCATCGTCATCGCCATTTCTTCCTCCCTCGACCAAACCCGAGCTTGAAGACGCTCTCTATATTGGTGCTAAGTTAAAAGACTCTTCTCCGTCGCAGCTTGTCTCCCGAAAGCCCCTCCCTTTGAGAAAGAAAGCTTGTTGGACTCTTCTTCTTCAGAATTTTTCCTTTTCTTTTTGGGGGTCTTACGCAAAGGCTTGTGGAAGAAGGGTTCTAAAAAGAGAACCAAGAGATGGGTCTGAGAAGGACTCAGTTTTTGGCTGCGTTCAGACAGCACAAACGCTTGTGCCGTATTTTCTTTTTCCTTCGTTTCTCTCTAGACTGCCGTTACGGGCAGATAGAGCTACGAAGACACACCGTCCCCTCTCGAGAGAATTTTTACTGTAAATGGCCAAAAGATCCAAGACCCTTTTTACCAAGATTTGAAGGTGAACTTTTCGGTTCTTTTCCCCCCTTCTCTATCTTTTTCTTCCTGAACTCGCTCGCGAAACTCCCCTCTTTTTTCCAAGACAAGCAAACGAAACCAGCTCCTCCTCTTCCCTACTGAACCCAAGAAAATAACCAGCTAAAAAAAGCCCCCCAGAGCCCCAGCTGCCTCACATCTAAAAGAAGAAAGGAAGGGACGACAGAAAACGAAAAAAAAAGAAACAAGAAAGAAACTTAGCCAGGTTATATCTACAAAGATCTCTCCTTTGAATTCCCAAACGACGGAAAGAAGAAGAAAGCGAGGCTCTTTGGTTTGGGAAGAAAGAGCCCAGTATCCGGAGCAGCTATGGAGAGGTGGGTAATGTCATGCAAGGCGAGGAAAGAGAAGGAGGAGAAGCAGAAGAGCGGAGAACCCTAATCATGACTCCAGGGTCAAGAAGACAAAGGAGGGGAACGAGAGAGATTTGTGCGAGAATTCAGGGATTTTTGAATGAGATGTCCAGCAGATGAACACCAGCTAGAGAGAGAGAGAGAAGTTAATGTGAGACTGAGCTGAAACAGTGAGTGTTGGCTCTGGAATAGAGAGAGAGAGAGAGAGAGGGTGTGTGCGTTTGTGTCATTACAGAAGAGAAAGAGATTAAAAAAAAAAAAAAAAAAAGGGAAAAGAAGAGGGGAGAGAGAGAGAGAGACAGACACACACAGAAACAGAAGATCATTTCCTTGCAAAACGACAAGAGAGTCAAGTCAGGGCACTGAGGTTTCTCTTTATTGCTTGGGAAGGAGAGGAAGGAAGAGAGAAGAGGAGGAGGGGTCCTATGCAATTTTACAATTGAAGCCATCAGCTTTTGCTGAAATGACATCTCAGGCCCCCCACTGCCTCCCCACCCACAGTCTGCTATCACTCTACTTCATCCTACCCCACTAAGCCTACACCCTCCCTCCCTACAAACACTCCCCCCCTAGCAGTATTTAGGATTTTTATTATTAACCATAATGTTTTCATTAATTAATTTTTAAAAATATAATAATTTTCAACTCATTTATTTATTTTTTTTTTTTTTTAGGAACCTCCGGTCGCCGGCCGCGCGGAAATGCGGCGAAGAAACCCCAGGGGTAGGCCTCCCACCGCTAGTCCATCCCCAGGTTAAGACGCGTTTGTGCATGACACACACTGCGTCCTAAGTTTCGAACTCCTCCCCTCGTTCGGTTGAGGGTACTAAGCCTTAACCAGCTCGGCCACCGCGGGCGGTGGTCTTTTTTCAACTCATTTATTATTCATCAAATAAACACAAAAACTTAGACTCATCTTTGAACGTGAATTAATAATCTCTCCTCATAAATGTATTCCCTCGATGATTCGCAAATCTAAGACATCATATTTTCATTCATTAATTTAAAAATATATATTTTTCAACTCATTTATTATTCACCAAATAAACAAAAAAACTTAGACTCATCTTTGAACGTAAATTAATAACCTCTCCTCGTAAGTGTATTCTCTCGATGATTCACGAATTTAAGATATCATATGATGTTCTCCCGCTTCTTTCATCTAAAGCATTATAGCAGTAAAGGATCATTTTACTGCTTGACCGAAGACTTAGGGATAGCGATTTAACTCGATTAGCTCCAACATAAGGTACTAAATCAAAGTGAGATGGGCCAACTTAGTCAAAAACATTGCACAGCTAAAGTTCGCTTCTCTTCTTTTCTCAAGGCATTTGTTTTTTGGGGGAAAATAGCTGTGGCAAAAGGGAAAAAAAAGAGGAAAAAAGAGAGAGAGAGAGAGAAGAAAATAATATTTTTTTTGAGGGGGGGTCAGAAGAAGAGGGAATGAAGCATATCAATAATCAGCGGAATGAGGAGAATATTCTTCTTAAAAGAGGGGGAGGGGGGAAATTAGAAAAAGACATGAGAATGAGAAAGGGATGGGAGTCTCGAGATTCTCCAAACGCAAGCAAAGGACACGAGCTTATAAAAACCCTATGGCAAGGGAGGGGACCAATTGTCCTTGGACCTTGGCTTTCCTACGGGGCGGTTTCTTAATTCCGGACCAATTATCTCATTTATTACCACTCCCATGTAACCCCGAAATAAAAAATAAAAAAGAAATAAGGAAAAGGGGAATGTGCATGAATCGAAAGTACATGCATACATATATACTCCTAGTCTCTTCCGGCGCCGTCCGCCCATCGGCGCATGACCGCCTTGGTCAGACACTTTCCATGGAGTCATCAGCTACGTGCACGTTACTTTATACTTCTTTTTTCTTCATTATTTCATCAATTTTCCTTTTTGCATAGGTGAAATGCCCTTCTTCTTCTTTTTTGTTGAGATTATTGAAAAGCGACATTTTGAGTGTATGGTATTTGTTGAACTTCTCTTCACGCGATGTGGTAATTGATATGATTAATCAAACTATTCATTTATCGAATATTGGTAGCTAGTGCATGGCGTGACTTTCTTTCCCTCTTATCCACTCAATTTTACATTTATATCCATAGATCAAGTAATACATATTGTCTCGTGTATCGAAGCATGATGGCGTTGCAAATTGCCCGGTTTAAATCACCGATATTCTCGTGAGTATTAGGATCTTGAGCCAAGGATCATACAAGGCATGCGGGATTCTAAAATTACAAGTAATCCTATTAAATTTGACAAATTATTCTCTCATAACGGTTTTAAAAACGAGTATTTCAATTAGCACATTAACCGTCCCACATAACACTCGCTCCTCATGCTTTTCGGCAATGGCAATGGCTCGAGTTTGTTCCGCACAATTGAATCTAGAAGGGAATACTTTAAACGGTCACGATTCCTTTATCGACCATTATATAGACTATGCAAAACCCACGATAAATCATTTTGCCAAGTAGGATCCTCACAAAACGAGAATATCTAAGCCCATAAATGAGAATTGAGCAGGTAATTTTCATCAGCCCTTCCCCCCCTCCAAAAGCACGGTTTAGTTCTATTCCATTTCCGACCGTGACTGTCCACATTCGGCCGGCCAAAGATTGTCGGGTCAGCTGCCAAAAACAGTGACGAAATCTCCCACCCAAAAAATTTCACCAAAATCGAAAATGAAATGTCGTGAAATAATAAAATCGACCGATGCAGCGGCTCGCCATCTTCGCCTGCGCTTTTTGGCATGCGCTAAAAGCGAAGCAGGCCTCACATGCCTCCCACGAAACTCGCCCCCAAAATTACATAGAAAAAGCATCTCTCCCCTTCTCCTTATTTTAATTTTACTTTAATTCTAATTCTCATTTATCCTTTTTTCTCTCTCTTTTTCCCCCATTTAAAGAATTCTCCAAGCTAATTCATTTCAGAAGCAAACCCAGAAAAAACAAATGAGAAAAAATTAATATGAACGAAATAAAGAAGAGGAAAAGGGAGGCAGCCACTGAGATTCTGCATTGCATCGCAAGCAACAAGGAAGGGGGGGGGGGGCGTATAAGATAATGTTATTTTCGCCGATCAAGTTAAAATTAATCTTTTCGGGTCCAATGATTGTGCATTTTTTATGCGACACCGTGACAATATTAAAAACCCCGAAATCGAAAAAGGCCGTGGTTGTATGGATTCCGCCTCACCAGATGACCGGGCGCCACTAATCCACAAAAAAAGAAACGAAAAGAAAAGAAGAGAAGATTAATTTAATTGTGTGGTTTCATGTTTAGCCGATGAGCGACTTTTTGTGGAAAAGCTAAAGGTAAAGAGAAGTGGCACCGGTCAACATCCCCAGATGAATTTGACCATTTTAAATATATAACATGGCATATCAAATCATTTTTATTAAACTCCACTAGCCTCATGCGTTCAATCCCTCTATTGGAAGGAAGTGAGTTTAAATCCCCGCATTCGCTTATGCGACTAAATTGCGGTCCGTGAAAAGTGGGTTCCTGTGGGTCGTCCCGAGTTTTACGTCGCCGGCTGTCAGTTGTACTATGGTTCCCAGGTTATCAAAAAAAAATCTAAAAGTTTCATGATTTTTTAGGGCGTCAAACTGGATGAATTCTTCGTATTATTAACGCGTAGTCAATTAATTGGTCGAAGGGTAGAATAAGGGTCTCTCCTTAACCTTTCCGCCATGTGGTGAAATGATTATTTTCGCAACTAACTACCCCCAACAGCTAAGGTAAAATGAATAATTAAATAAGGCCACAGCATGGATTCAGAGGATTCACCATAATTTTCACTTTTTCCCTCAAGTGGGTCAACTTATTTTTTCGAAAAAAAAAAGAAAAACAAGGGGGAGTGGGGGGAAAAAGGAAAATCAGAAAAAAGAAAAGGGGGGGAGAAAAGACAGTGATTGAGAATGAGGAGGAGGAGGAGGTTAATTGCAAAAGAAACATGGCCTTTGAAAGGTCCAAAAAACTGGACAATCAATGGGACATGATGAGGCAAATGGGCAAAAGTCAAAATGGGTACACTCCCCATTTTTTCTCTTTTCGAAACTTTAGGGGCCTTGATGGGGATCAACATCCTTCCACTTTGTCCCCCCCTCTCTTCTCCTGTTCGCTCTTTTGCTCTCTTTGCCTCCTTCCCTTTTCCACTTGTCCATCGTCGGTCGGTCCCTCCTTCCCCCAATTCGATCATTCGGGTTTCGCTCCGCGTCTTTGGTACGACATCTCATGTATTCACAAAAATATATATATATGGTCATTCGAAATAAATGAGAAAGCTTGTCGGTTCGTATTCAATTCGAGCTGTAAAGTCCGGCTGAATTTATGTTAAACGGAAAAATCGATTGGAATCGACGGTTAAGATGAGATTGAGGCACATGAATTGGATTTACAGGATGAATTTGGTTTGGGTGGGGAAGTGGGAAATTTTCCTTTATGCTTTTTTGTCTTCGTTTTTTTTAAAAAATAAAAATAAAAATTTGTGGGGAGAGCCAGCCAACAAGGCTTTTGTCATAGTGAAGGAATGTTTGCCAGTTGCAATGCCCTTTTGGGCCCCATCTCGGTCCAATCAAAGCTCCGATCGGTGGGCCAGCCCTGTCTGGGCCGGCTCCATGCACACAGATCGAGGATCAGTGGGGGGTGGTGGGGGTGGGGGAAAAGAGGCCAAAAAAAGAAATGAAAAGAAAAACGAAAAACGAAAAAGAAAAATCATTGCGTAAATCGATGGGCTGCCCACGTGGCAGGGCTCTGTGGGTTGGTGCGGTTGAAGTGGAGGTGGGCCCCGCTCTCGGACAACATTTGCGGAAAGAATAAGTCTTGAAGCGACACATTTTCGTGTCGTTTCCTGCCCCCTCTCCCCTCTTCTTCTCTCTCAATTTCTTTCCTAAAAAATTTTCATCGATCTTTCTTTTTTTCTTTTGTTTTTTTTTTTAGCTTTGATTGGGGCGCCTCCAATTCTATCCGATTCAACTTTGCTTGAAGGGCACACTTAGTAAATTGGGGAGATCTCCCCCCGCTGCTGTTTCCACGTGATTTGAAATCGGGGCCTGTTGTTTTCACGAAGATGGATAAAAGATGCCACCACCGTTTTCTCCCTTTGGTGGTTAGGGGTGTTGCCGAAGCAAAAACATTACCCCTTTCTGTCTTGTTCCCTATTTCTCCTTTTCTTTCCTTTCTCATTTACTGAAGTAGTCTCTATCACCGCCCTGAGAAATGATCCATGGAAACGGAGTAAGCCTCAAACTAGATTCGTTGAAAATGTATATTTGACTTCTTGTATTTAGGCTCTATTCGTTTCGTGAAAAATAATTTTCAAGAAAATATTTCATTAATTCTCCAACATTCGCTTCACAGAAAATGAATTGATTGGGGAAAACAATTTCCTCACTTAATTTCTTTTATCTCATACCTATGTTAAGCTTTTTCTTTTTTTCCTTTTACTTCTGTCTTGACTAGTTGTCGGTCATGATGGTTGGGATTGGTCACAAGCAAACCTCAAGCTCGTCGGCATCAAGCGAGCTTGAGCTCGCCTTTGGCTGGTGATTGATCGTAGAAGAAGAAAGATAAGATAAAAACAAAGAAAATAAAAAGATAAATAAAAAGATTTGAAAATATTTTAAAAAAAATTGAAGAGGAGTGTAAGGAGGAAAAAAATTTCTTTATCAAACAATATAAAATATTTTCTACTTCATTTTCAAGTCTTGGTCAAACACTAAAAAATAATTACATTTTGGTGAAGAGTGGCTTCTTAAAAAGCATTTTCCGAAAAAACTACATTTTCAACAAAACGAATGTATCCTTAATATGGAATAGATCTTGGTCTTGTATTTGATATAATAAGTTGTAGTTGAGGAAGGGATGACCAACGATAGTAATTGGAAGGCCTTATGTACATAAGGGTGCTCATTTGTATCATCCAACACTTGAATAACATAAGTATATTCTCTTGTAAAGCTTCTCTCTCTAAACATTCTCTCTCCACGTTCTAAGTGAGCTATCGAGAAAGTGAGTTGTATATCGGGAAGGGTGAGCTTAGGAGTCTAAGCAAGAGGCAAAGGTACAAACTACGACTATGTATTTGATGAATGTTGTCTTGTTTTAGTCGAGGGGTCAGTGTAATGATGAAAGGTGAGGAGCCAAACTGATAATTTGATGGTCTGAGTTTATTTATTTATTTATTTATATTTTTATTTTGGTGACTGAGGACTCCACCACATGCCCCCGTGCCCGAATGGCTCCTGAGGACCGGGCCCCTATACTTTGGGAAAGACTAGCATAGCAACCCATTGCCATGGCCCCTCACTTAAATCGCTAGTAACGCAGGGTTTCGAACTCTTAACCTTAGCGATGAGGGAGGGACTCTCAACTAATTGCACTACCCACGAATGGGTTCGATGGTCTGAGTTCGTCGTCACTTTCCACAAACAATTTTTCCTAGAGTGTGCCAAGAATGAAGCTTGGAGCAATCTACGCCGTCTCTTACACAAAGGAGATATTCACAAGCACGTGTGGAAGTTATTCAAGCCGTTGTTGGAGATTCCGGATATGGCCGAGTCTGAGGCACTATTTACATTCTTGGATTGGCTCAAGCCTTGGGCAAAGTTGGAATTGGAATGCTGAGAAGTGAAAGAGCTATCGGAAGCTCTCGCCATAGCTAAGTCCTTGGTTGATCTCCATCGGTTCGAAGATTCTAAGTCCAAGGAAAAAGGTAGGGGAGCAAATCACGACCATAATGAGGATGAAGAGGAAGAAGCTATCCATGGTCGATGGGAAAAACAAGGAAAGCCTCTAAGTGGTAAGTGAATGAAGCCACGTGGTAAAATGTATGGAAAGTCGATTGAGTGCTTCTTTTGCGAAGGCTTTCACCTTACTCGAGATTGCCCAAAGAGGGGCAAACTTTCGGCGATTCAATGTGAATAGGAAGAATAGAAACCAAAGTAAGAGAAGAGAGAAGCAAGGCTTGGAGCAGTAAAGATTCTCGACTCCGTGAAGACTCAAGTACCGCCAAAGAAGCCTTTAAGTACAAGATTGTCATTCGTGAAAGTCAAGGTTAATAATACAAAACGTAATGCCTTGGTCGACACGATGCATCAAATAGGTTATTGCTGAGCAATGTAGTGAAGATTTTAGGACTTCTAGTGGAACCAATTGGACATCGATTCAAGGTAGGTCAACTTAGATGATGTATTGGCTTTTGACATTGCTCCGAATATTGAACTATACATTGGTGATTGGAATGACAAGTTCTCAATCAAGGTAATTTCACTCAATGGATATGATCTTATTTTGGATTTGGAATTCTTCGATAGCGCTTAAGCCATGATCGATAAGAGAACCAAGTCAATTGTTATCACCAACCCAAAATGCCCATCGATGATGTCCATAATGTCTGGGTTGACAAAGAGCGAGAGCATTTCCACGATATGACATGTGGATGCTAAGCCAAGAGTTGAGGAGCTCGTAGCTAAGTCAAGAGCGAATATAACTTTTGGAGGCACCTAAGGTGGAGTTGGGACAATACAGCTACTTCCCTCTGAAAATCTTAAGGAATGAGGCTTACTACTAGCTTGGCTTAAGTTAGAATTATTAGGTTTACTTTTAAGAAAGAAACATACAAATAAAAAGCAATCGGCCTAATTCCTCTTTTGGAACGAGAACCGAATTGCTTAGATACTGATTACATTTTTAGGTATCAAGACCCTTTAGGAATTGGACCAAATCGACCAATCCGGATGGCTCCTAGTTCAGGTGGTTCCTAATACACATTCCTATTAAAAACTCAAGGTTTCTTGAGATATTTCTTGTATTTAATGAAATATATGATAGTTTTATATTTAATAGGGTAGACAGTAGATCTATCAAATGGGTGAATCAAATTGGGTTTGAATCGAGCAAAAATAGTCCGATCTAAATTAACATATGTCTATGCAATACAAATCTATTGACCTATAAAGGACCCAATACATACAAAACCCGACCCATATTATTAAAACATTTCTATATTTGACAAATTTGGGGAAATTCATATCTAAACTAAAGTGAAAGTACGGAATGAGCGAGTGTAAGATTGAAAGAGAGTCAAAGAGGTGGATTTGGTCTAAACAAATTGCAAATCTATTTAACACCCATATTAAACCCATTTATGAATCATAGAGTTGAGTTTAAACCTTTTTACTTAGACCCATTTACTGAATATGACTAACATATATAATTTAGCCATTCGAGTATAGGTTAAGAAATGAGCTTATGACCCATTTTGATAGATGTAGTAGAGTTGGGGAGAGTAAATCTCTACTTTTTGATCAAGGGATGATCAATGGTAGTAATTGAAAGGCCTATTAACAATAATTGAAAGGCCTATTGTATAAATAATGGTACTCTTTCTCTCATTTGTATTTTCTAACACATGAGCAATAAAAATACATTTTCTCCCGAATTTACTCTCTGAAAACATTCTCTCTCAACAATCCGAGTGAGCTAGTGAGCAATAAATTCAGGAAGTTTGAGCTTAGGTGTCCAAGCAAAGAAAGTGCCACACAATTCATGATCTCAAGCATCAACCTATGACACTAGCCTTCATGGTGAGAATATTTATATTGTCCGTACATCACTTTTCAGGTTGAAGTATATTTGTGGATTTATAGATATTAGAGAAATATCGTTAGAGGTGTTTTTAGATATTAGGAATATTGTTAGATATTTCGTTATCTCGTAGTATTTTTATTTATTTATTTGTTAGATAAAGATAGTTAAGTTCCTTATTGTCATTAGATTACTTATATTTACTGAGTATAGATATATAGCTTTTTTATATATATTTTCTCTCTCCCTCTCTCCTAAAGATCCTAACTTTATCTTTCTTCTTGACATCAATTTTTTAAAAAGCTTGTGATACAAAGACCCCCACTAGTCCTTAAGAGCAGTCGCAACCAATTATCTTCAAGAGTAGCATCATCATCCTTTGCTAGTCACCGTCTCGGATCCGCTGAGGTTGCCTAAATAGCAGCTGGTCTCTCTGCCGCGGTCAGCGCCCGCTGATTTTTCGTCGGTTTGATATTCTACAAGTTAATGTCATGCGACATGTCTACGGAACAAAATGTCTACTGGCGTTAAGGTGAAGATCCAGAGCACGCATGATGAGCCTTTTCATCCATTGGTTTAAGAAAAGTCGGTCTAATGGGCGCGAGACACATTGGCTTTGGGTGACAACTTGGTGGATATAGATCGATGCAGTGATTGAGAACAGCTGATTATGCACTGAGAGGACATAATGGATTGATTACCAACCAAGTCATGCTATCCCCAAGTTAAAATGGAAGTAACACCTACCAGAAAAGTTGACCCATTTTGGAATGGATGGCGATCGTAAGTTGGAGAAGGATAATTGCAAAAGCCTCCCAAAGAAAAAAAAGGAAAGAGAAAGTGAAAATGGCAAAGGTAAAAAAGGAGAAAAAAACAAATGAAAGGACGTGTCATGACGTTGGTTCAGGGACGATCATTGTGTCATGGACAAATGAAGCAGAATGATTGTATACTACCTGCATGACGGAACGCATTGACTTTTGCCATTCTGCTGTTCTCTCTCTCTCCCTCTCTCTCTCTCTCTTTCTCTCTCTCTTCCTTTTTGGTTTTTTTTACCTCATGATCACGAAAATTTCGCCACCCTCTTTTGTCCCGTGCAACAACCTCCTCACCACTCCCTCAGTAGATTGGGGGGAGGAGAGGAAAGAGAATTGACCCATGAAAAATGAGGGATCGAACGCACAAATTTGAAAATTGCAATGGTGACATTAATCAGTTTAATGATAGGGTAATCCTAATTGAGGTGCCAGCAAAAAGTGGGTCTGGGGCTGATCAGGAAAAATCATGTGCATGTGAGTGGGAATGATCATGTAGGGAAGAAGAGAGTTAATACATCGGAAAGGACAACATTTTCACACTTTAAGCATTCAACAAGTCTGGAATATGCCATGGTTTTGATTCGCTGGTTCCAACATTCATGGAAAAAGCAGGACTACAATTTGGTAACTCATTACTTCTGTGTGTTGGGTTCAAGCTAAACTTCTGGATGTGGACTACCGTGTGTGTATATATAGCAGGCCAAGAAGAAAGAAGTAAGGACAAAAAGAGTTGCTTCGATTCAGCTCAGGGAGAAAGATGAAGATAGAAAATGAAGGATATTAAATTATGTGCATGTGCATGTGGTTATTTGGGGAAATAATTAGACCGAAAGGACAATTTGCACATTTCTCATCCATCGAGTTGGTAGATGTCGCAGTTTCTCAATTCTTGGTCCGGACATTCTTGGAAGGCAGGACGAATCGTCGTTTTAAACCATAGGAAAGTTGGAAACGACAGTGTCTAACGATGTTCAATGTGTGTGTGGTAACATTCATTAGGTGCCTTGAGGATTTGATTGAAGAAAACAAGCGGCCCCAACAGGAGGAACCGGTCAATCGGCCAGGAAAAGGGGGAGCTGAAAACATCACCCAGAGAAAGAGAGAGAAAAAGAGTACAATTCGGAGAGTGAGAATTGCTTTAACGGTAGAGTAGATTCTAATTAACAGGCCAAAAAGAGAATGTAGGTAAGCTGTGTGGTGTTAGTGAAGCATGTCGCTGAGAAAGTCTCCTCAGTTTAATCTTTAATTATTTGCCATGAACCGTGGTGGATCTCTGGGAGGGGAGCTTAGGACAGTAGGATTCTCATTTAGACAATATACATGGATTAAGCTTTTGGTGATACCACGATCAAAACACCTTCTCCAATCCGTTGCTTTCGCAAAATTTATGACTACCATTTTAAAGGAACGTTTGATCTTTAAGACTTTAGAGGTATGAGGACCGACGATGGCGCAAAAGACTTCACTCTCTAGACAAGTTTCATGCATTAAACAGCTCAACCGTGACTGGACAACATGGCACAGTGCGAAAGGGATTGACATTGAACCAAAGTTGCAATTCTCGTGGACCAGTGCCTGACAATATGCTAACCAAGGGAGGCTCGTCTCTTCCCCGGTGTGCCAGCCAATAGCCCATGCAGTGTTAGCTCGAGAAACATGGGGAAGACGGGATTGCACATCTCATCAACTCATCACGAGTAGCAATGATGTGCCGACCAAAGTCAATTACAAACCGAAGCTAATAACTTTCACTGACTGTAGCTCTTAACAGGGGACTAGGTAGGAAAAAATACGAGAAAGAGAGAGAGAAGAGAGAGAGGAGGGAGGAGGAAGGAGGAAGGAGGGAGGGGCACTCTTATAACGAGAAGAGAACAGAAGACAAACCAAACCTAAGACTGTCCAAAGCCATAACGCTATTTCCTACACTCGCACTTTTCCAAAACCGCCATTATATTTTAAGTTTATCTATCCTCTGTACTACCGTCGATTCGTCTTGCAGGGTGCTTTTCTCGGCATTCGTGACTCCTACATTGGGGGCGGACTGACTCGGAGGTGTAGAAGGAACAAAGACCGGAGGTTCCTCTTTTTGGACCAGGCGTACATCTTCCTTCCTAGCTGGCGGAGCAGCAAACACCGGCACAGCTTGCCTAATAGACACGGAAGGGGCAATCCGCACTGCCGGGGCCTGCATTATGGAAGGGCAGATCCTGGCAGGTGGTGGACGAGGCGGAGCAGAGTACACAGGAATGGCACTTCTTATCGTCACAGGCGGTGCAATGCCCCTGCAAGATGGCCTAAATTGGCTGATCGGTACATAAGGAGACGCTCCCGCTGCAGGGAACTTCTGAGGTCGGTTCCCATGGCATTCCAGAGATGGAGAATATCGTGACGGCACAAGATTGTCCTTTGCTGGTGATGACGGTCTGCTACGAGGAACCATCGTCTTTGGGCATATTAAAGGTAGGATCTTCGATGTGCTTGCTCGTTGTGGCTGTGGGCTGGTTGGTCTAGCGTTTTGAGTAGTGAACTTCTTTGGAAATGGTATTGAGCCACCAGGAGAGTTGCACAATGCTATCTTCTCCTTCAAACGGTAATTTAGTAAGGCTCGTGCCACAGTTATCTGTTCAAGCTCATCATTGCTCTCTGCTTCAGGCGAGCTTGCTGATTCCTTTGCCACTGTCAGAAAAGAACGTGTCACCACACAAAAACAGATCTAGTCCCCCATGACATCATATAAAGATGCATTGATGAGTTCTCCATTTGCATATCTTTGGCTGATATGAATTAATATAAACTTATGCTAAACAGAATCCAATGAGTCGTCAGAGACTCAATTGTCTGGACCAATTGTCCTCAATTTCTTTTGACTTTTCATCATCTATCATATATAGTTCACATTGGTGAAGGGGGAGTAAGGAGGGGACGCTGAAGATAAATGTCCTAGCCTTTTCCCCTAGAGGAGAGGCCACGCCTCAAATTTTCTTTTGGGTTGATTTTGATCAAATAGACACAAACTCACATTGTTTTAGAGATGACCATGCTGCCATAGCAGCATTCTTTTCCGCCTGTTTCTTATTCTTGGCAGGCTCGCCAGTGAAAATGATCCCAGCTAATTCTACTGTCCCTGTGAAAACAGGTTGGTGACCAAGCCCTGATCTGAAAGTTGTATATTGAGGCAATGGGGCTCCAACTCTCTGTGAGATCTCCTGCAAGAGGTTCTTGTATATTCCTGTCTCATCCTGAAGTCAGTGGAGCAAGATTAGAAAAGAACAGGAAAAGCTAAACCAAATAATAAATGTTTTCAGGCATGCACAGGAGGCATTGTGGCATGACACCAAAAAATATGCGGGTTAACTATTTTTTTCAGTACCAAATATTGCATGATTCAATTTTCCCTTCAAAATCAAGTTATAATTCTTGAGAATACAGCAGATGTGCAGGAAGAGACACAACAAAAGCATTCAAATGCAAAGAACCAAACTTTCCTATGGTATCAAAAGGAACTACAAGCGCTATACAACAGGTCTGCAATCCCCAATTTTAACATAAAGCCTATACACCACATTTCTAGACAACTCAATGCAGTTAATGTCATCAGAACCAGCAATAACAAACAACAATTGACATGGTTAGCAAAGTGAAAAACACTTTAACAACAAAAGCAAACGGGCAACCCGGAAACTTTATTGCAGTGAAATTGTTACTGACACCAGAAAAGTCGTCACATGATAAGTAGAACAAAGAACACTAAGTAACAAATCTAAATTCAGCAGATGAAAAACCTTGTCCAGTGAGAAAGACTATGGTAAGAAAAGGGAAGGTTCGATCAACATTTCCAGACACAAGACGCTTCTGCTGTAACCAACAGTAACTGGCCACTCCAATTAAACTATTAGAACTTTCTATCATCCTCACATCCAGCTGATTTTTCTAGAAGACCTCCCCCATAGTGTTGTCAACCCAGTAAAGTTTAACCACCCAGCTAAGCTTGGATCTGTGCGGTTCCTTTACACCTAGGAAACCATCATCTCCTACCGGGCATGATGGTTGATGCGTAATGACTAGTGACTATGACACCCCAATTCTTGACTGGAGGGACTCCAAAAAAATCTGTCCTTCCATCCCTTGGATAGCTAAGAAAGATCACCAGAAGGCGTTTGTCAATGGTATGTCCATGCACTTGTCAAGCACAACTACATGAAGAAACATCATATGTTCATGACATTTCAAATGTGCAAAGTCAATAATATAAAGATTAGAAGAGAAATGAATACACAAAAACTACATCTACATTTTCCTAGCATGTTAATTGTAGTTAAAAAGTGTCTAGGAGCACCCATTAACATCTTCATTCTCATAGAAAGGGCATAGAATTGCTGTTAATATGAAGGCATAAATTTTCTTGTAGTTCATATACCGGTCAAAGTTCATAATCATCCAATAAAGGATTTCACAGCTTCAGTGTAAAGAAAATCTTCATGGTTCATTGCCACTAATAATTATAAAAATAAAATAAAATTGAGCAACAGAGTTTAATAGTTGTCAAAAGCAAGATGCGAACCTTCACAGACAAATTAACATATTGCATCAAAAAGGCACTAATAATTTCCTCAATTAATTACGGCAGAGCAGAATAGATTATTGTGCAAATTGTCTTGCATAAAATTTCAAATGATAGCCACTTTCAAAACCATGAAGTAAAGCATAGACCATGATCAAGAATCTTGTCGAGGAGAGGCAAGATGAACGCAACAGATCATAAAAGTGAAGCCTGTAGTGAACTTTCATGATTAATAACCATGGACGCCAATACTATGTGCAATCGTGCAAATACCAAAAAAAAAAAAAAAACAGAATGATCCAACACAATATCATAGATACTGAAGCCACAATAAAAAGGCTTCCATTAATCATAAAGGTAGGTCATCTTCTAATGTCCACCAGCACTATAACACAAATGAGGCCTTTGTGAAAAACGGTATCATGATCTTAAAGTGGATTGCCGCATAGACCAACCACAAGCTTATAACAATCTTTTTTTTTTTTGTTTTTAGTAAACCTTCAATCAGTACTATTGAATTAGAAATTCTGAGAAGGGAGACTGTTGCAGCTTTAATTGCACAAGCTGGAGACACCGTGGCTGAAAAGCATGAACCAGAACATTAAGGCTATTTGGGTACCGCAAAGTTCCCCTGCCTATGGCGAAACATTACTTCGCATGATCACATCACAAAGAACCGCATGAAAAATTAGTTTGATTCATGGGAAGTGACCACCTCTTCGCATCCCTCGAAGAACCTACTAGTTTCACTTAGAAGAGAAGACACGAGCTTCGGCACCGTCAAGGTTAACACTACAACGAATGTCGCGCATTAACAAAAAGGCCTACAGCTAGACATCCCTTCTCACTTTCAGAAGCCCGCCGCTAACAAGTTACTACATTTTTTTCCGAAATCAGCCAAAACTCTCGCGAACTCCAAAACTCTCGCGCATCACTGCATTTCAACTCTTATTTTGACCTACGCACGCCTGAGCCGACCAGCAGGGAAATCGAAGCTAGCGTACACAGCACAGCTAAAATCGCGGCAATCGACAGGAAATGAACGTCAGCAACAGCAATCTAGAGCAATCGGACGGAACAAAAGGTAAGCTGATCGACGGCTACTCTCAATAGCGAAACGCAACGGCAACGAGGCGCCGAAATGCGCGGCATTGACCACCGATCACAAGTCCCGATCCTTCAAAATCTCTGATCAAGGCGATGGAGTCGAGAAATAGAACCTCGAGCTGCGGCGTTTTCGCCAAAAAAAAAAGAAAAAAAGAAAAAAAGAAAGAAAGAAGCAGCGGTGGTCGGGGGGAAGCTCACCAGGATACGAGCGGCGAGGGAGTGAGAAGGGCCGCGGGAGGAGAGGGAGTTGAGGGCGACCTCGGCGGCGGAGTGCTCGGCCTGGCGGAGGGTGGAGCAGTAGTTGGGGCTCTCGAAGACCTCGCCGTTGAAATTAACGGTCGCCTTGAAGCGCGGCGCGTGGTCGGGGCCTTCCCGGATGCAGGTGTAGGAAGGCAGGTTGAAGCAGCTCCTCTGCGCCAGCTCCTGCAGCTGGTTCTTATACATTTCCGAAGCCGCCGCCGCCGCCGCCTCCGATTCTCTCTCACCACCCCCCACACCACCACCACCGGCTCGTCTCTTTCTCTCCCCACTCTCTCTCTCTCTCTCTCTCTCTCTGGGGCTCGCCGACGGAGGGCGAGGCTACGGCCTCGGCGGCTGCATGCTATTAGCTAAAGAGCGGGAGGCGGCGGCCACGGCGGAGGGAGGGGGCGGGATCGGGGACGGCGGAGGGCGGCGCGGGGTGGCCGGAGGGGGGTCGCCGGGGGTTAGGGCTGGGTGGGTAGAGAGAGAGGGAGAAAGTGGGGTTTGGTGGTGTGGGGGTGGTATTAAAGAAGGAGGGAGTAAATTGTGTTGCTTTTTGGGTGGGGGAGTCAACTGAACGTTAAGGCCCTTCTTTCTTTCTTCCTTTCTTTTTTTTTTTTTTTTTTGCATGGACGTGATCTTTCTCTAGATTTCCCCACCCCCACCCCCTTTTCCTATTTTTCTTTTTCCTTCATTTAATTCTCCCGATTTTATTATTATAATTTTCTTTTATTTTTTTAATTTCTGTAAGCAAAGCCTGTCCTTCCTTTAATGCTGGCGTTGAATATCCGTATCACTGGGATCGCGAGACGTAGCTTTTTTTTTTTTTTTTTTTTTTTTTTTTTTTCAATTGGGGATAATATTAAGTATGTAATTCTTAAGTTTTAGCCAGACACGTAATATCGTTCAATACACAATATCGTCCCTAAATTTTTTAGTACATATTTAATGCGATACCTAAATTTTTAATCTATTTAATATAATTCGTGAACCTTTGTTACACATTCAATCTAGTCCCTAGGCTATATGAAATTAGTTAACATTATCCCTTAATTTGAATTAGTTAAAGCAAAATGTTGAGCATTTTCAGATTGCTCATGGATTAATCACATATTAGACTAAAGTTAAAAAATAATGTCAAATAAATTAAAAATTCACGAACCATGTTATATGTTGAGCTACAATTTATGAATCATTTGTGTTATTTTCCTCTTAAAATGTCACGTCTAATTAATTATTAATTGCTCCTTAGTTGGCCTTACCGTTAAGATTAGGATCCTAAGGGAGCTTTGGTCAACCTAATCGATTTTTAAAAAAATTAGCGTTCTTCAAGGTTTAGAAAAACCGAACCGGACCCGAATTTGCTCAAATTTTCAACGTTAACAAGTGAAATATTCCTACGTCCGAGTATAAAAATCAACGGGTCGGTGTAGGAAAAGGAGAGAGAGTCAGCTCGAGTACATTATTATTTTAATTGCGCATTCGTGGGCGTTTATTATTTTCTTTACCAATTAATTCGTCCTAAATAATATTCTTGCACACTTTTCCAACGTTTTTCATGCTTTTGACATGCCGACTTTTCCAGAAATTCTTCATCTTTTTTAGCGAGATGTTTTAAGGCTATCTTTTGATAATCTGGCTCCTGTTTATGTATGATATGTTGTTGGTATTTTAACTACAAGATTCTCCAGCACCGATAAAAAGAAAATAAAAATTAGTGTATTTCAACAAGAAAATTTGAACAATTAAATATACCCTTTTTTTTTCAAGTGCAAAATGATGTAAGTAAGTTGGATTTGTCCGCGTGACCTAACCAATTCCATTTTAATTCATTTTTTTCTTTTAATCCCATTTTCCGATTGCAATATAAAATTGAGTAAAAATAACAAATATTGTCTTCAAACGAGAGTGTCAACGCGCTACTTATCCGTTTATCCTTCACGTATTTAATGTATATTTGAGTTATATTTTACGTATATTTTAGTTATGTCCTCCAGCTCTAGTGTGATTGCTAGTCCAACAATCGAAAGAAGTCAAATTCACTGCGCCAACCTAACGATAAGGACTTCCATCATCATTCTCATTAATTTATCACCTAACTCGTGGGCTATAGTGTTCCACGGAAACAAAAAAGTTTGCATCGTCCAGATGAAGCCAAGGATTAAAGAACTTAGTACATACCATCATTATAATGGTAGATCTAATCCGCCATTATCACGAGTTTAACAAATCATATGGAAAAATCACAAATAAGCCGGACTGTTCACGAAAAACACGTTTCCAGAACAAGTGAAATGAGCTGACCTATCCCAAAATCGAACCAACCAAGGCTCGATACTGAAAAACGTCAAGGCGGGTTTGAATTTCCCGCCAAGGTAGTTATACAGGGATTAATTCTCATAGATGTTCTCTATCGGTATTAATTGCAACGGGACAAAAGAATCGTCACGGCTCAATAGAGAGAGTTGAATGCTCCGAGAGGATTTATAATGTACTATGGTATTTTTTCTAACCTCCCTTATTCCAACATAGTCGTACCCAAATATTTTAACTTTCTTCGGCGATATTGATAGAAACCAAATAAATAGAAAAATCCACACTAAATTATGTAATATCAAATGTACATAATATCTTTTATATATTTATATATGTATGTATGTATACATGTGGACACGCCGATTTAGAATGCAAATTAATTTGATATTAAGATGTGGACTCGGCGGTAATGCAAAATGTGGTGGCCTCCACGCGCACTCTTTTTTCCAACCCACCTAATGATAATACCCCAACTCAAAGCACCGCGGATTCTCCACCACGGGGACGCCAAATTACGTAAACACCCCCTCGTCATTAGCCTTGGTTGGGGGGAAAACTCGTTCATTTTGCCAAGGGCTCAATCGTCAATTGCAGCGGACTTTAATGCCGGGGACAAGGTAAGTGGGAAACAAAGCTTTTTTCCTTTTGGAAATCTCCGAAATTGGTGAAAGCTTTGACCGGTTGAAAAAATTGATAGAAATTCCTCCACTCCAAAAGGTCATCTCCATGTCTGGGACGCCTCGCATTTCCGATCTCCTTTTTGAATTTTGCTCTCTCTCTCTCTCTCTCTCTCTCTCTCTTCTGTTTTTTTTTTTTTTCCCAAAACTGAAGCAATCGAAATGGAGATTTTTGTGCAAGATCTAGAGCCTCGAATTTTTTAAATTATAACAGAGAAAAAGTAGGGATCTTTGATTGGAACCCTAAAAGTACTCCTTGATATTTTGTTGGAAAAACAATATAAATAATCACTGAATTTTGACCAAGTATACTATGTTATCCCCAAACTTTTTAATCGGTTTAATATGATTCATGAACTTTAATATAATATACAAGAATTCCAATGTTCAATGAGATTTATTTAAACAAAATTGAATATTTATCGATAATTCATACACTTGTATTGAACAACTTAAAAATTTAGAAACGACCTTTTAAATTGAGTTAAAATTTAGACATGACATCGAGTACTAGATTGAAGTTTAGAGACTACTTATGCTATTATTCATATTTTTTTTTCTCAAGCACATAAAACGAAGAAGGGCCACAAAAGAAATTGAGGTTCGTTCGATTCAATGCGTATTAAATGATTTGGAACCCCTCATGAAAGCGAGCCCACTCGGCGCGGCCAGTGGAGTAATTGAGCTTGTCTGGCCATTAGAAGATGGGGAAAAAATTCATTTAGCAAAAGGAAAATGCGAGCTTTTGGTTATTAATGGTTTCGGAATTTATAAATAAAAAAAAAAAACCGCAGTAATCAACAATGTTATTATCTCATCATACAGCTAGCATTCAAATTATTAATCGGACCATCAAATAGAAACGAAATTAGCCCCGCTTCGTGCTTGAGATTTTACATTCAAATATCCGGCTAAAAAATTATCAAGAAAATTTTTAAATGTATTATATTTGTGTCGATTCAATCATAAACAATTCAATCATGCAATTTTTTTGTTGAAATAAGAATTTTATTTACATCATAAACCTTTAAATTGTGTTAATTAAATTCTAAATATTTTTATGTTTAATCAATTAAGTTAATTTGGTCAATTTTAATTAGAAATCGCTGACATAAACATTGATAATACAAGGTTAATGCTGCATCGAACAAATTCTATTTTTTAATTTTTAATTTTTCCCTTCCTACTAGATTCAGCAAATCACTTGTCGACCACAAAAAAACATAGACCAACTAACCCTTGTCGACCACAGGCAAATGTCAATGGCCCTCGTTTGCCACTGGGCAAAGTTTTCACTCCTCTTGTCAGGTCCATGCGAGGCCCTCAACTGTTATTGACAAGGGTCCTCGCCTTTGACTAGCGAGGGTGGGCCACGGGATTTAGCAGAATAGAAAGGAAAAGAGAGCGAAAAAAAAAAAAATTATGAAAATTGTCGACATCACTACCAACCATACCACGATTTCCGGTTAAAATTAACCACATGACCTCAATTGACAAAATGTGAAAATGTTCATAACTTAATTTACCCAACTAAAAGATTTAAAAAACTGAAATGCGATAAATTTAAAACTTTTTTTGGTAATTTCCCCAATATTCAACAACTCCTGCATTCGCTGCAAAATTAGTTCTCAAGACCAACAGCAAATGACTACCAAAAAAATATAAAAAAACAAAAAAGCGTAACTTCCAAACTTCATTTGGTGAGCAAGCAGGGGAAGGTTGATACCGCCCATCCCTCCATATGTGACCCCTTCGGTGTGGAAAACTCACAAGTAGCAATTTCAAGAACATTATCGGTATTGACCCCTGTAGGACCAAAACGTCCACTGCTATAGAACGAACCTTACAAAAATTGGGATAACTTTTGGACACTATCGACCTATTTCCCTAGACATTATTCTCTACGTCCAAAAGAGGAAGAGGAAAGGAAAGAGGGTACAAAGAAGTATTGCTCCCCCGAGGGGAAAAAATTGTGGGATCTCGTTAAAATTACGTAAAAACTACGAGAAAAAAATGGAAAAAAAAAAACAAATAAACCTCTACAGCCAGTGTTATATAGCAGGCAATACATCACCAAGAGAAAGGGCTTGCTCCCAGCAAAAAGATCTCGTTCTCCACATCTTTCACCCATTGACATACACGATTGCAAATCTTTATCGCCGACGCCTAACAATTTTAAAATCAATCAAATTCAATGAGAGCATACCTATGTGAAGAATAGCAAATATATGCGACTAAGCATGCTCACATGCATGTGCACACGTCGCGCGCGCGCGCGCGCACAGTCTACAAGATGATACACTAAACACAGTCTATGAGATGACATACTAAAGTCTTATCTTGTCGAGAAAGCTCATATAATTTCCAAAAAGGAGATCACTGTTGATTTGATCAAAATAATGACCCTAAAGTTTGGTGAATAAGAGGCAGGAATCCCTAAACATCTGGAAAAAGAAATAATATGACAGCGAAACCAAACCTTGTCCGCAAGTGGATCAAATGCTGCATAAAGTTCAAAATCCTGTGTGACCCAGCAGAGTAATACTGCAAAGAAAAAGGATGCAGACATATTCACCACGAAAGCATTCTAATGGAAGGTCATATCAAGCATAATATCTAAAGGGTTCATCTAAATAGTCCTTGGAATAACTGAAGTCAGCTCCTTTAACAATTTCATGACCATCTACTGGAAGCATCTGCTTATCCCTACATATAGATAGGTGAAGAACTAGCATTACAAGGTCCCTTACCATAGTGTTCATCTCTTCTGAACTGAGTTTTGTGGGCTCCAATTCCTTTATCATGCATTGAGGCATACATTTTCTGGTAAGCCCTATATAACCTGAAAATAAGCATACTCCTTAATTCCAATAATGAGAATATGAAGAGCACAAATTCAAAAGGGAAAAAAGTACTTAAAAAGTTGTTTCATGACTCCCTATTTTACCTCTTCTGTTGTCGGAGAGTGTTGAATGGCGGAGAAAATTCTGAAGCTACATATTGGTCCAAGTATATGCTGCGATATATGAAATGCCAAAGCCCAGCAGGACCACCAATGCCTGCATAAGCCTCCTTCAAACTTTCTTGAGAATCTGTCACTGGCCTACCTTGACCTAACCGGGGAAGTAAAGATCCAGATCGCGGTAAGGGATCAATGGGCAGGTCTTCAACCCGCATCCCACCATCTAGCATGGATCTCTGGACTTCGCTAAGAACATTTGATTTCAACAGAACCGTCTCTATCCGCATCCTGCAAAAATCAACTGCATTTTTAACAAGGACCACATTCGGAAGCTGCTCCTGGGTAAGGTAAGTACAGATTATGTATTGAGCAGAAACAAAAACCCATACGTGATGGTGTTACTTGTTTTATGGCACAAGCCACTAGCATCAAGCATGTGATCCATCTAACTAAATATGATGGGATGATGCTTCAAGTTCAAATTTATGAAAGAATGTAGTACCGGCAATCTTTCAGGTGGTAGAAGGCATCTGAACTAGTAGTCAGCAACATCAAGTATGTCTCAACCTGCCCAAGAAAAATATTATAGTCATGCCACAACTTGTGTGATTTACTGGTGCCCAGATTAAAGGGGCAAGGACAAGTACCAAGCACCACTCACATCAAGATAATGAACATAAGCATACAAGAATGCCATAGGATTATATCTTGGCAAGCAAATTGGGGAGAAATTTTCGGATGTCCTGCAAACAGAATAGAACTAAAAGTCAGAGAACAACCTCCATAATATCCACAGAACAGATCAAAACAAGAAAAAAGGGACAAAGGCTGCAGGAAGTTGATGAAAATTTCACTTGTAAATCAGCTCCTTCCTGTGACGGAAGGATTGGACCATACTCGTGTAGTCCTACCTCTCAGGATGAAGATGCTACTTGAAATCATTAGATCAAGAATGACATAAGGGATTCTGAAACTCTCAATTATATCTAGATAGGGAGCAAGTTTTCAAAAAGAAAAAAGAAAAAGAAAAAGGACAAGACAGACACAGTAAGGTTAAAAACAGTTTAACTCTATCGCTTGAGTTTATTTTGAGTTGAAAGACTGATCACAACTCCCCTGGCCATTAAGGAGTCACTAGCTTAACAGGCTTGATTCACTACAAGAGTAAAAAATGCACCCTCATGCACAAGCATGCATGATACATATATGCTGTGCAAATCTTCCTAAAAAAGCAGGTTTAAAGTACTTCATTTGAAGTCCAGCAACAATCAAAGGAGACACCAATAACACCCTACTCAAAAACCCTATATAACGGGAGCAGTAAAAGACCAAGGATGCAGATGATTGGTTTTCATGGACTGCAGGCCTCGCAAAAAGCCAGCTCTACTTGCCTGAATGATTCTGATGACATAACAAAATTTGCCAGTAGCAACATGTCATCAGGATGAAGGGATGCCTTTTGTGCACCAACAAGACTGACAACCTGCAAATGACCTCCAATCAGCTTTGTGCATCTGTCTATCTAAATATCGACCGAAAAGTTGTCTGTGAACTAGCCAATCTGTTAAGCATGACCAGAAGATTCACCAAAGGGAAAGGACTCCACCTTGTGCTTACACATCAATATAGCAAACAGGACTCCTGAATCAGCAACATCTTGCAGTACAGCCCCAGCAGCTTGTCTAGTTGCATAAGCAAGTGGAAGGCAAGTGTATGCATGAAGAAATGTAGCAGGGTTCCTAGACAAAAATGTTGAAAATTGTCAAATTCTGTAACAATATCCAGCATATGACATTTGACCGCTTAATAGATATTGAAGGTGGCCTAAAATAAACTAAAGCTAAAAATGTCTGAAAGAAGATTAAACTTGACAAAAGACATTTCTCCATATGGCATTTTAGAATTCTTCCTTTGCGAGCTAAACATTCTTTCTCTAAAGTGCATAATCCATTTCTTTCCTCTTCTCTTTGGATGATTTACATTAACCGTCTAAACAGACTAGATTACTTATCATTTAGTAAACATGACAATATAATGAAACCAAAATCAGAAACCGCCAGGAACAGCTAATAGGGAAAGCATGCAACTTTGTGAAGAGTAAGAGAAAATCGAGAAGGGTGAAGAAAAACGAACCAACTGAAAGAATGGATGAGGGAAGAGAAGACAACATCTGTTCCTCCCAGTAAAGGTGTCATATCAAACTTTGGATTCTTCTCAAAGCATCTATTAACTGATTTGGTTAATATCAGTATCATCTGTATCAAATTACAATCATCTAAACAATTAGTACTGAACCTTCATAAGATACTGACTATCAGTACTGAATTCTAACACCAAATCCGAGAGATTATTAAGGAATGGAGAAAACACAAGTTCAGAATACTAGAAATGTTAAAAAACGAGAGGAATCAGCTTTACTACCTGACCATAGATAAGTTCCAACTGTCCTCTTAATGACTCATAAGGTTCTTCAGTGCAGCTGATGCAGACCAAGTAAATCGGTCCTTTAACAAGAAAAACTACCTGAAATATGAAGGAAACTGCCTTTAACTAACCAGAGAGTGACCCTTTAAGATATTGCCAGCAAAGTATCCATAACTTCATTCATACAAAAATCCCATGTCGTGTACAAGTTCATGACCCTACAAACAGGACCACTAGAGAACACTACGAGGCTACTACTTTTATAGCATCATCGAAATTACTCCACTTAAAATATTATTAGTAAATTAAAAAAAAAAAGTCTTCTATTTGGGTTCTATTTTCCTTTTCTTCTTCTTTGTCCCTTCTCAGGCTGTAGCATCATCGAAATTAAGAAAACTCGACTTAAAATATTATGAGTACATTAAAAAAAAGTCTTCTATTTGGGTTTTATTTTCCTTTTCTTCTTCTTCTGTCCCTTTTTGGGTGGATGCAGAAAAGGGAGTGTATTTGCCTCCACCACATAAGATACAGCACAAAGCACTTTTCAGTTAACACAAGCAGCACAAAGTTCAGTAATCACATTCACATGGACAGTAAACTGCAAATATAAGCAGACATCATGAAATTTCCATAGAAGCTCTTCCATGATTCTTCTAAGACAAAAGGTATGACAACACCATCCAAGGTGAGATAGAGAAGTTCTAGCTGAATCCAATATTTGATGGCTGGGGAAATTTCAGACAAGAAAGAGATGACCATTAATGAATAAGCACCAGTTAAATCACCTGGTGTTTTCCTGCTCTGACCAATTTGACACGGTCCCCACTGAAAAGACGTTCATGAAGAGATATACTCAATATCCTCTATAGTGTCGAACAACAACGAAGCAAAAAAATGCCAATATTGAATTAATAAACATGTTCGGTTGTTAGCTGACCCATTTTCGACAAAAGAAATGATGGCTTGTAATGTTGCAGAAAACCCAGCAAGCTTGTGTTCATCTCCATATCTGCAAAAAATGTTGAGATAAGTTTATACTCTTCTTCTGTTGGTGAACAAAGAATGACCAACCATAAGAGAGCCGAAAGTGAAACCTGGAATATATTGGTTTGCCAGAGTGACTCAAAATAAAAAAGTGCTTCTTCCTTTTTCTCCATGAAATTGAAGCATCATCCTGCACTTCATTCATGAATCAATCAGGGTTTTTGATAGCAGGCAAGTTAACAATTAATAGAGCAATCAAGCTATTCGAATAGAAAATGTCAACTTTACTGTCATTTTTTTTCTTTTTGACAGAAAATGTCAATTTTGCAGTCTTTATTCAAGTAGCATGACTCACAGCCTATAGGCAATCCCTTTAATGCCCCCCTTATTGCTCTTTTCCTTAGCCATAAACAAAACCTCCCTTGATCTTTACCCTCCTTTTGGTAGTCCAATATTCACACTTATAAATGTGAACAGTCATCATTTCAAAATAACTCAACTATTTAGAAACTAGGGAACTGACTCTTTCTGATTTGACTTATGATTGCCAAGTAAATTTCAGCAGTAGTCACTTTTTGTAATAGATTTTTCAATTCAAAAATTTAATTTCACTATCCAATTCACTAATCTTCCATTTTTCTCGTAATTGATGCATTTTGACCAAAATCAGGCCATTTCCGGTGAAATGCTAAAGTCTAAGCCATGTAGTGCCCAGGTGGCCATGTGGGGACAATGGTAGTGTTCAGAAAATTGCCCAGGTGTCCAACATGGCAGCATTTTTAGTCAGAAAGCTGGCCAAATCGTGGTCAAAGTGCGCCGAATTCTGTTTTTATGAAATTGCACATAAGAGAGAAAACTCATCCCATTTTAATTTGCTGTCTTCCATGTAGGAAATCAAACAAAAAACATCAAAAGGAATTGACTTATTCAAGGCTCTCTAAGAAATAAAAACTTAATGCCTTGAGTGATCTGTACAACAATCTTATTGGAGAATCCACTAAATTTCAGTAAACATCAATATAGGTTACCCTTTGTTTTACTGTTCATCTCGTAAAATCAATTATCAAACGGTGGGGATAAAAGTAAAAGCCCCCACACAGCACCTCTTCATAGTGCATATCTTGTAAGGAATGCTACAAGTCTATGCCCAAATTTCATCTTTTAATAGTCTAAACATTTTCGACAATCAGCATATTTTATGCTGGTTAATATTAGGAAAGAGCATGAGGCTGAATTACTGCTCATTTGGGCATTCTCATTTCCTCTAAAGCTGACTTATGGGCTGTAGGTATGTTAAACAAAAGAGAAACTAAACTTTTCTCTCATCCACCTCCTTTTTCTTTGGTCTCGATGTACAACATTGGCTCATCTTAAATTTTTACCATTAAAATGTCTTATTAAGTAAGCATGCAAGAGCAAGTGCATCAGTATAGAAGCATAATCAAAGTGTTGCCCGTTCTGAGAACATGGAACAGGAATGTCCACTGGCAGCACTCAAAATCGTCCAATTTAGTAATGTCGTTTACTCTGTCAATGCCTTATAACAAATAATTATTTTCTTAACTGAGACCAGTGAAAGCCAATCAACGTAATTATCTACACCTCCCAAACCAAAGCATTAATCGAACTACAACCACACCTGTAGTTTACAGGTTCTAGATCAATGCCATATCTCGAAATCCTAATGAGCAAATTTACTGCCATGATGGATAATGTTCAAGAGCTACTAACAGGATCTTTGATCTCGTGATTTCCTCAAATTCAGCAATGCAGGACTTAAATGGAAAGAGAATGAGAAATGAAGCCTAAGGTTACCACACTTACAATACCTCATCAACGTGCCGTTTTCCAGGCATCCAAGCGGCCTGCGAATCCGAGACCGCGTCACTCCTCACTTCCTCAATCTCATCCTCCTCTTCCCCGATCCCGCTCCCGCTCCCGCCGCTGCTGCTCCCTCTCTCCCCCGCGTAACCGCTGCTGCTGGGGCTCCCCTGCGCCTCCCCTTCCCCCTCCGAATTGCTCCTCCACATGACCCGCGCCTCCCCGATCTCCTCAATCTCCGTCCGCCCTCCCGCTCTCGCGCTCGCCGCACCTCCGTCCTCGACTTCACCGACCTCCGCAGCAATCCCCTCCCTGCCGCCGCCGGAACCCTCGGCCGCCGCCGCCGCCGCCGCCTCGCCACCGCCGTCGTTCGCCGCGCCGCCATTGGCGAGGTCGGTCACGCGGAGCTGCGAGAATCCGTCCTCGATCGGCTTCGAACCGAGGACCACCGGCCCCGAACCCGCGCCGGAGGAAGCGGAACCGTCGTCGCCACCGTCGGAGGAGGACATGGGGGCGGGGAGTGGAGTGATGCGCTCGCCCCTTTTCCCCCTCGCTTCAGCAGATATTTCGAGGAATATCTGAACCCCGGCCTCCGATTTCGATTCCTGATGCAGTCGATCGCGCGGAGGGGGAGAGATCGTAGGGTTTCGAGGACATCTGACGAGGATTCGCGGCCTTTTGCGAGGGGTCCTCCTTCCACCCTCCCTCCCTCCTCCTACCAGTCTCCTCTCCTTCTCCCGTTTTTTGGCTCGTTCTCCTCCGCAGCTGAAACCTGGCAACCCCGAAGCGAAGACCAGTCGGTGGGGACTGGGGAGAGAGGATCCGATGACCGGGTCCGGGTTCGGGCCGGTTTTCCGGGACGAGGGGAAGAGCCCAAAACGGAGAAGTCCAAAATAGATCGGACCGGGAGATTCTGGGCCCAACCGGTTGGCCGATGCTTTTCCCCTATTTTGGAGTCACGCGAGGAGGTGTTAATCGTGGTTTCTTAATTGGGTCCTATCGTCATCGCGCGGTGGGCCCGGAGAGAAAAGCAGCTGCCCTTTACAAGAAAGTTGATCGACCGGGAACGTCATGCGTCGCGTCACGGGCTAAACACATGCCCGCGGGCGTCCTATGGCACACCCGCGACTCGGGCGTGAAGTAGGGTCGAAGCTTAAGGGATTGTCGACGAAAGTGAAGGGAGCGAGACAAGGAGCTGCCGGGAATACTTGGAGGACGAGAAGCAACTTGAAACCTAGGACCCGCTCAGGGTACGGTTGGTTATGTGAAAATGGACTGATCGGTTTGGGCTGCTCCCAAGGTCGGTCCGCGAAACAGTGATTTCTTCTTTTCCTTTTTTTCCCGGTTTCTTCCATTCCTTATAAGTGGAAATTTCCAACATTATTAAAAGAAAAATAAGAGCGTTATTTTCGGTTCGTTCTTTAAATAAATGTTTACATGATCGGAGGTGCGATGCTAATTGACAATCGACTAGCTTTTTACTGAATTTTGTAGTCTTTATTCTTTCGCATGGCGTCATATTGATATGTCTTAAATAACAAAAGAAAGTATATGAATGGACGGACAAAATTATAGAGAAATGTGTAGGGTTTCCTTCTATATATGGGGAAGTCATTATTCCATTTCAATCAAAATTGAGATGTAATTTATTAATTTAGGATTTGTTTCAAAATAAAATTAATAATAAATAAAATGTGCCAATTTGTTGGTCCGATTCCTCACGTGAATCTAGAAACCACTCGGAATCTACCAATTCAATTTGGTCCGATTTCTCGGTTGGGATCAAACTGACGAATGCCCCTAATGCACAGCAACATTTTGTGTAATAAGTGCCAAATTAAAGACCCTTTCGATGACACAACATGGAACGAAGAGATGGATATCCCGATAATGTCAATCTCTCTTACGGGCTAAACGGGAGATTATCTTTTGTGACAATGCTAAGGGAGATCATTGAATTCGTCACGGGCAAGTGGTGAGAAGAGTACCACCATAATAACACCTGCCCGCTCGGTGAGGCCCACCCTAGTCCCATCAGACCCCACGCCTGGTCCACCCTCGTAACGTGGCCTCGAGAATTCCAGCACTTTTTACCTTCGTCGATGGAGATTTTCCGTCGACAATGCGCACAGTACAGAAAATGTCCTTCAGCTTTGATGATGGAGTCACGACGAGCACAGTACTCGTCCGACATCGATCGCTCCTGTCCCAGTCGTGACTAAAGATAGTACTCCGTTCATCATTGCTCGCTCGCTACTCCGCCCTAAGTCTCGGCCTCTTTTCATCGTCGGTCCTGATTTTGGGGTTATAAAAGAAGCGAGCCCATCGATCCACTCGCGATAGCCAGGTACACCGTCCTCGGACCGGCTTTTCGCCCCCCTGCAATTCTCAGATTACCTGCATTCCATCGACCCAGAAAATCGCTCGATCCTGACATCACACGCTTCCCCCGCACGCACACAATAGACAAAACTGGCAACATAATCAAAAAACCAAATACGGTGTCCGATTTCGATTCCTCATCCCACGGCGGACTTTCGAGATGCACGCAACAAAACCTTCCGTAATCTGGCCGGAGCAAAGATGAATATATTCTCTCCAGCTTTTATTTTATACATTTTCTCGTCATACGGAGCATCCGCATCAAGCGATGCAACCAACTGGCAACGACCAATGATGGGACGTCGAAGACCTGGCCCCCGACGACGGGACGAGCGTACCTTCGAGATTTCCTATTGGTACCGAAATCTGCCCCGCCTGTAAAAAAAAAAATTCTCGGGCGATCGCGTGGTTGCGCGTGACGACACCCCGACTTGCGGTCTCAAACTTCCCTTCCCCCACCCGACGCCCCGTCATGCAAGTACATAGTACTGCTCTGCGCAGCGCAATAAAATCCTCCGGGCGCGACAAGAAGCCGCAAAACGACACTCCAGCGCTCCGCAAAACGACACGAAACCGCGCCCCCCCCCGCGGCCCAACCCCCACGCCCCACCGAGGTCGCCCGACCAATGAAAAGCGATATCGCATATAATGCGGTCAGCTAACCCGCACCCGTCTCCGGCCCCACCCTCCGCCGAGATCCGACGGTCCTCCTTTCTCCCCCGGTCTCCGCTGCGGCGGCAGCTGCTTTCCGTGCTCCATAATCGCGGTGGTCTGTCTTCCCTCAGAAGGGGGGTAGCTCCTGCTTTCCTCCTCCGCCACCGTCTGGTCATTTTCCCCGAAAAGCGATTCCGGTTAATGACCATGTTGCCCTCCCGCTCACGGCACGAAGCTCGTGAACCCCGAAAAGGGAAACGAGGCCCTCGTCGGTCAATGGCGGTGAGCTCCGCGTTTGACGAGGAGTACGTCGGAGCGAGATTAGCGTTTCGAGCGATTTGTTCCGTCCGAATCTGATATCCATCTCCGTACGTCTTTGAAAACGCACGTCGAATGCTGTACGACAAAGTCGCGATTTCGTCCGACGGAGCTCCGATTAAACTGAAAGGATTCGCCCAGGCCGTTTGGGTAAGAAACGTCAATCGGGATAATGATTTCGGTTGCTGGGTCCGAGGAACCTCAGCCCGTTTTCTGATGGATGAGAAAATCTCGATCGAGAATCGATTAGTTAATGACGGCTAAGATCCGAGGGCGAGGAAGGCTGGCTTTTCCACCAACAAAGCCGAAGCGGGAACCACTTTAGCGGTCGGCGGATTCGTAGAAACCTCCATAAAAGCTTCGTTCAAAAAAGGAGAGGAGAAAAGGGTTAAATTGAAGGTCAATCGGGAGATGCCACCGCGGGTTCCCACGGCACTTTAAACACACGCTAAAGCCATCGATTTCAGAGGGTGTCTCGATCACTCTTTAGCATCCACCTCTGTCGTGTTCCCACGTAGAAAGTTAGAAATGGAGTTCGCAGTCGGTCAAGAATCGCTTGGAAAAAGAAGGACATTTTATAACATAGAAATATCATTCCAATACCAAAAAGAAAAGCCACCTCAAGAGTCAAGACCACAGAAAAAAGAGAAGCCAAAAAAAAAAAAAACCAAAATTTGGGGTTAAAAGTAGGAAACCCCCTCGAAGAAGTTATCAGGAAAGACCAAAAAAAAAAACAAAAATGTGGCGCCATCCGATGATCACAAATTTCTTCATTTTTCCTAAAACGAATATTCTGTAATAAATTCCTCCGCAGTTACTCAGAAAACAGCGAAAGCTTGGAGCTCGCGCCTTCCTCCTCCGTCTCCTCTGCTCAGTCCTCGAACCCCGTCTTTTCCCAAATTGCGTTCCGGACCCTGCTCAGATCCCTCCCCTTCAGCGTCCTCCCGACCCCCTCGTGCACCGACGACGCGATCCTCGTCCTCGCCATCTGCCTCGCCAGGAACTCGTGCGGCGGCACCCGGCCCCCGTCCTCCCCTCCCCCGCACGCGTCCTCCTCGTCGTCGGAGTAGCAGGTGTCCCCGAGGCTGTCCCGCCGGCGGTTCTCCCGGTACTCCCCCCTCAGGATCTTCGACCAGTCCGGGATGTTGACCGGCAGCGACGACGGCGTCGAGCCGCGCCGGTCGCCGCCGTCCGCCCGCCTGGCGGTGGCCGCGGACGACGCGGACGACTTCTTGGCGGAGGCGCGGGAGGATGAGTCGGAGGAGCCCCAGGCGGGCCTGCGGACCTCCGGCGGGGAGCTGTAGATGACGTCGGACTCGTCGAGCTCGAATGCGCCGGTGTCGTGGGCGGCGGCGGCGGCGGCGGCCGGCTCGTTGGAGAAGAAGCGGTAGTTCGCCCGGTTGGCGAAGTAGCTCTTGCTCGCGGCCATCGGACCGGTCTCGAGATCTCTCGCTGGCTCTGCAAAATTTCCACTCTCTTCCTTCTCTCCCTGCGCTTCGATACGATATGATTTTGGGCGAGAGATGGAGGAGAGAAAGAGACGAGAGCCCGTGGTTTTTTTGGGTTTGAAAAAGTGAGGTGGGCGTGCTTTAATAAAGGGTTGGGTTCGGGCGGAAGTTTAGAGAGAGAGTGTGCGTTTGTGTTGTGTGTGGATAAGGGAGGTTCCCCTTTCTCTCTCTCTCTTCCCCGCGCTCAATTACCGAATTACCCCCCCTCCCCCACCCCCCCGGCCTGGGCCCCTGCGGTCGCGCCACGTCGGATCCCCGGAGACCCGCGGTCTCATTGGGCCGGGCCCCGCCCCGAGACCCGAGAAAACGAAGGGGGTGACCCGCGGTGCGCTGGAGTGGGGCCCCCGGGGGAGGGGGGAGGGACCCGTTCGTCCCGAGCTAATTATTGATTATATAATACGGATGATTGCGAATATTAGGCGAGAAGTGCATTAAAATACGTAGGCGTTATTGATTGCACTCGATCGATTAGAGAAATAAAAATTATCTTTGCTACGTAAAGCTCTGCAAACTTGTAGTCTAGTTATCTCCGCCGTGGTCCATTTAGCTAGTCATACTTTTAACAATTAATCATTATACAAATCGAACATGATAAACGCGACTCGAATTAAAAAATTCAAAATTATAGTGGCACGCGTATTCCTTGCTGACGAAGATTAAATTTGGATCGTCGCCGCAGTTACGATTGAGAGCCACGGAGCACGATATCTTTTTATTTGGGATAACCTTGAAATGACGTATATTTGCTCCATTGATGAATATTTTATTCGATATTATGAACAGAGCGATTTGGACATAGAGATTCGTACTCCAACAAGCATATCATAATACTTGTACTCGCGAGTTAAAAAGGAAACCACGTTGCGATCCACGGTTTTCGTAAATAGTCGCGAAATGAGAGAAAGCTAGTGGAATCCTCGTAGCCGGACAAATGGCTCGCTCGTCAATAAACTAAAACCTGTTGAAAAAAAAGAGTAAAAAAAGATACTTGGAGCCGAAGCGAATGAATCGGCTGCGAACGAGATAATCGTCAAGTAGGCTCCATGGACTCGTTTAATGAGCATCGAGTCAGTTTTCCAGAGCAGGGTTAGGCGCTATTTAATAATCTGAACCCCCGATTAAATTAAATTTTTCAAGAGCGGTTCATCAGAACGAGGTAGTTTCCACGGGAGCTTAACTGGTGCACCGCATTCATCTACCCGATCACTCCGGCTCGAGCTTGATGCCCTTTTTGAAGTCATTGAGGTCATGCCCTGGACTTTTTTTTTTTGGGGAGGAGGGGTGGGGGGCGAATTCTGAATCGTTTAATTAACTATGTTCATGACCATGTGCGATCTAACTCTTGTTACCTTTCTCTTGAACTAAAAAAAATTCAAGTGTAAACAAACGAGGTTGACAAAAGGCAAAAGACAAAAATGACCATAGTCTGAGTTAGGCCGGTCTAGCACCTAACCCAATCTGACCATAGTTGATTGACATTATGAGATTGGCTTAGTGGTTGAGACGGTCAACATCTTCTTCTAACTCTATATCATGAGTGTCTTTAGATCAAGTAGCTATTCATGGCGGAGAAATGAAATTTATTGACGATTTCAACAAAATCAACTTGAAAAATGGGGAATTCCTAAAGCTCGACTCAACCAAATCTTTTGGCAATCAAAATGCAAATTCTTCTCTTAATCGGATTACAACGTAATCCAAACAGAAGAAGGGGATGTTCCTCTTTCAATCCTCTTAATTTAAGAGATTCACGCCTACTGAATTACGAGGAATCTATCATTGGAACTAATGAATCGATCCATTTTATTAACATCCCAATTTTTCGGTCTCCCTAAAAATAAAACCATTCTCCGAGCATTAACTCTTCAGCTTAAAACACAGTATTACAAAATAACCCATGGATCCATTCCCTTAGCGATAGTTCACAAAATCCATTACAAAGCTAGGCTCTTTACTTTCGGCAGCAAATCTTTTAGACATAATCCAAAAGGATAAACTCTTCTCCTTCAGAAAGATATTTCTAGAGCCAACACAATTATGTCTAGGTCCATCGATTGGAGCTAAGTGATTCTCCCATATCAATGGGAATTAAAAACCGTCGATCCCCAACAAAATTTTCAAAATGAAGATCCCGCAATTATCACCCAATATGCAACCAGCTTCCTAGAAAATCATTTGACCTCAAATCATCAGACGATCTCCATCCTCACATTCCTCTTATAATCACCCTTCCCAGCGGTAGTAGCTCCTCCGATCTAGGAATTCCACTTCACCTAACAACCCATAAATTATCGCTAGTATCGGTGGTCTTGATAAGAGATCTAGATTTTTGGACTTGTTTATCAACAAGAATAATCCAATCGGAATTCAGAAATATTAGTTTCTTTGAATTATTCATCCATGGTTGAAAATCAATATACCAATTCTGAACTTCTTATCCTAAAAAAAATGTTTGGACCAAACAGAACGTTCTTTTACCAATAATTTAATTCAGAAGAAAATACAAAAACCAGACAATAGTTTTTTTTTTTATCGCTTTTTCGAATCAAGCCCGAGAAATTTTTTAAAAATAAAATATTAGTCACATTATGAACATAGAACTCAGATGTTTTTCTTTGATTGGCTAGAAGAATATTTTTTTGAACAAAGAGAAATCCAGGCCCTTAACAAACATTTCAAAAGCGGATTGGACGCCAGCCAAATTATTGAATCCAATCGCCCTCCTCTCAAAAAATTAAAAACCAATATATTCAAAGTGAAATAACAGCCTCTCCTATCTAAAATATCTGCTGAAACTAGTAGTTTACTTACTGAAAAAATTATCGAACAAAAAAAATTATACAAAACAATATCTCCATATAATTGGAAAGCAATTAGATAGAATAGAATCCTTTGTCCAAAGTTCTTTTATCCAAATGCTCCCTAAAACTAAAACTCTTTTAAATCGCCAATTTTTAAAGCATATGAATTTCTTAAAAATATGCTATGTACAGTCCAAAAGATGGAGACTAAGATAAAAGTTTAAACTATATATGCACGATATTGTTTTATTCCCCAGTTGCATCAACCGAGAAATTTGCATATTTTGACCATTCACAAGGGTTTTGGCTCGCATCTCACCACACATTTGATTAATGTTTCGTACAAATTCATAATATCATAAACTTAGTTAAAATATAATATGTATTTTACATCATACTTTATCTGTTTAAACTTTTAAAGCAATAATGCACTTAATTTCAAGTATCAAAGTCAAAAGTTTTGAGTTTGATCACATGTGCAACGGGTTTGAAAAATTCTTTCACCAACACGAATCGGGTTTGCATGTCATAGACCTTCGTCATCAAATTGGTTTTTTGGATGAGACCGAGTGTTCATATATAAAGGCACTTGTCAAAGCAACCAAAACAAAATTAGTTTGTAACATTGAGAGTAACAATGATGTTTCAAAGGTTCTTACCAAAAAAAAAAAACAATGATGTTTCAAAGGTACAGAAGAATTCTTTTAGACTGCACTACTATTTGGACAAAAGAAAATTATGCTTTTAGGTATTTCCGGAATATTTGTAAACATGAGTACTTTATTGGAAATATAATAATGGTCATTACAAGTAAATTGGATCATAAGTCTAGCAGCTAATGAATTTTCCCAATCCACATGGATCTGGGGAACACTTCCGGACAAGCTTGAGCAAAGCAACTTAGTTATAAAAGTCGGCCCAACCTGATTGGACATGTGGTGGCTTGGTCGAGATTTTAGTTCCTAATTTGTTTAGGATGGACTGGAATAATAAGTTAGGCTCAATCAAGCTGAGTATGCACCGATGAGTAACTCGGCATTTTATGTCTCTAGATACGCTTTGAAATGTGAATACTATCAAATAGTGTCCATCAATAGAAGTGAGCACCGATTCTCAAAATTTGAAACGGGTGTGATTCCTAGTTTCCTTAACAGAATTGAATCTAACGGACCCGGCTGTACTATAATAAAATTTAGGGCTGGAGCTACTCGTCATCTCCCTTGAGGTGATATTTACTGTTAGACTTTGCACGAAGCAAGAGATTACGAGGCAAGGAGTGTTGGTTTCCATTAGGTCGTAGTGCTGAAATTTTGAGGCTTGGAGGCTGAGAGTGCAGGCTTCATCTAATTAGCGGCGAGGAAGATGCATGGTTCAAGCGGTAGCCGCAAGCCAGAGGTAAGGGGAGTCCCGATAATTTGACGATTGAAATTTCCCAATCATTTGCTTTACACAAATCTGTTCATGTATTGAAACATAAAATATACATATATATATATATATATAGAGCCGGTCCCAGTCCCGGTCCCGGTCCCGGTCCCGGTCCCGTTCCAATCCGTTCGGTCCGATCATCCGAGTGCATCGTGAAACATCCACGATGAAAAGAAGTTCGATTTTGAAGGTTTTAACCGTACACAGCACGATTCACTAAAGCAAGTCGGTTTCTTAAAAGGAGAACCGGGCCCGTTTTTCACATGCAAAGTACGAAAAAGAACAAAAAGAAGACTCCACCCCCCACTGCTTACCCCTTTCCCCCAGCCCGTCTGCTCGCGCCACGCGTCGCGGTAAAGTCCAAAAGAGGCGACGAAGGAGGAGGCGGGGGGAGCTCCTCCCGTCTCATCGTCCCGCGCTGGGACTGCCCATCAACAGTCGTTTTGCCTGGCTCCCTCCCCCGATCCTGGAAACCGGGACCAAATGCAGCGGAGGGTGGGTCCCTCTCTCGTGTTCCAGTCTTCCAGACGTCCGACGATCGCGACACGTGCGTGGCACCTCGCGTACGGACGACACCCCCCACGCGGCGTCTCCCTGTCGTGGCCTCGATGGCACGTGAAGTGGGCCCCCCCCTCCCGCGGTCCTGGCTCGCGTCCCCCCCTCCAGCTGGACCGGGCCCGGGGCCACCGGGCTCCCTCCCTGCGTCGCCTCGCTGTCGTATCTCGACGAGACGAGGCCGTTTTAACCGCGGCGAGTTCGCCGGAAAATATTAAATGGTAGCCGTGATAACTTTATCGAACTTTCAACGGGCTACAACTACACGCAATGACATGAGGGAAACAATGCCTTGAAAATCCCAAATTGGTGAATCGACAAGTGTCACGGGCGCTCTTTATTGTAATCATTCTCTTTATCTTTTAATGACATATGATAGTTGACTATTTAATTCTTATTAAGATCGTGCAAATCTCATGAATAAATTAATTTTAAACCTTTAATTTATATGGATAATTCTCGATTAAAGTGTTTTGAACCCAATCACAAGTCACTGAATCATTGATTTACGAGACGATGATCTTTTGAGATCTCAACTCACGATAAATGCAGTTTATTGTATCATTTTTTTTTTTAAGGGAATAGAGAAAGATGACTAGTTACTTCTAGGCATTAATAAGGATGTTCGCCCATTTTGAATTACTCTAAATGAATCATAACTACTTGGTTCACCTAGTTATCAAAAATCCGAGACCGACATGCTTGTCCTCGCAGTTCCGCTACCTCTCCAAAATTTAGATCGTCTCTCATGACAATACAGAAAATGTCCAGGGGTCATTGCTAACATAGATCAATAACATTGCTCAATAACATCTTCCTAACACGGGACGAGACGACCACCCGACGGCCAAAGCGGCCTTACCTGCTTTTCGGAGGCGTGTTCTGAAAATTCTTGGGAAAAAGTAAATGAAACCGGTGGAATATTACATGCGTGATCATTAATATAATTGGCGATAATGTGCAAATTCGGGAATACGTGAAAGTTTCGGGTGCATTACGCAAAGTCTCAGATTCATCGAGGTGGGTTGTTGAACGTTGAAATGGGCGGGGAATAGGATAATGGTTTTCCATGCTTTTCACGTGAAAGCGATATCTATTCCCTCTTTAACCGCGTTTTCCTTTTGGCCCCGGACCTCTGATTGTGTACTTTTCGAGAAAAGCGGGTCTGTTCCGTTTGTCAAAAAAAATTAGGGGCAAAATTGAAAAAAAAGGTATTTGATTAGGATTCCAAGATAATGCCAGCGTAAATGGACTACGAATGGTTTATTCCTTGCATCGATGTCGACATTGTCCAACTATTTATACCTATTCGACCTAACAAATAAACTATTTATACCTCTTCTTTCTTCCTTTCACAAATATTTCGTATATTATAGAGGTGACGACATAAAGGGTTTACAAATTTTAGCTTAATAGGCAATGCAATTATTGAATTTTTAATTTGTTTAAAGTAGTCTCTGTATTTTAGTCTAATGTGTAATGTCGTCCTCGAATTTTTAATTTTTTCAATATGATCCTTAAATTTTTGATGGATGTTAAAACTATTTCCCAGACTATATGAAAATAACTAATGTCACCATTCCATTAGTTGAAGTTTAGAGACAACAATTGATGTTTTCATATAGCTCAGAAATAGTTAAAACGCATAACAAACATCCAGAGATCCTTGGAGATAACATTGCATGTTGGGCTAAACTACATGAATCACACTAAACAAATTGAAAGTTCGTAAACCACATTACATGTCGAGTCATAGTCCAAGGACCATCCGTGTTATTTTTCCCTATATTATATAAATCTGAATTGAATCCTCCATCCTATTGTTGTTGTTTTATTTATCAATTCCCTAAAATAATTCAAAATTCATCTTCTTCTTTTCCTTGGTACAACGACGTTTACCAATTCCCTTTCTATCTTTTTCTCAATTTTCACTGAATTGCGTGCCCTCTTGCTAGTAATCCATAAAATAGTTTCGGTTGGATATATATATATATATATATATATATATATATATATATATATATATTTTAACAATATCAATGCACAGCTCTATCGAGATCGCCAATGTCTCGAACCCTAAACCAAAAGGCACTCCATGACGACCTCATTACACAACTCCCTTTGGATCTCTAACCCCAGTTGTGCTAATCAACATTATCATCTCCTACTGATGCTTGCGAGGTATACTTTGTTAAACAATAAATTTGGGACTGGATACGATGAAGAATACTTTATCCTTAGGATATTACCGGCGGGTGCTCTCGGAGCATAAATCCACATACCGAATTAAAAAGAAGAAAGAAAAGGACCCGGTTAATAATCGCCGTTCTGCTTATTAGCCAAGTGTATATGCAATCAGCGTCTCGATAGCGCTTATTAATAAATTATTTCTTTGCTATTAAACCAATTAGCCTCTTCCAATCCGTGGAGAGCACTCGGTTTCTGAATAAAAGAATTAAGCTAATCAAACGAAGCATCCGATGCGCCTTAGGGTTAGAGATAGCTTTAAGCCTGCAAAAGAGAAAGGCGCCATCTCGCATTAGAAAAGTCCCTCCGATTCAAGTGGTCGCTGGGTTTCGTGTTTCGTTTTACGACTACAAAAGGACAGGAACCGACTTCGCCGTGGAAATCGAGATCCAGGTTTAAGCCTTGTTTATGGGTTGATAAAGATGAGTAAAGATAAAAAAAAAAAGAAAAGAGAATATGTTAAAGTCGCTCGTCACGAAAAAGATAAGTATGTATAATGCATAAACTAACTAATCCCGTCCTTTAAGTCACTTGAGATTCCACCAACTTTGGCTCGTTAAAAACATGGGAGTATGTTTCTTTTTCATCCGCCACCTTGGTCCTAGCCCTCACCAAAGCAAACACCGGAAGTACTAAAAGATTTTTACTAAAGTGGGATTGAATTCTCGAACTTTTAAAAAATGCAATCAAGTATTAAAATTTGTCAAATTAATGTAATAATCAATTCATTTAGTTAGCTTCATCAAATTTGATTTTTTCGAAAAAAGTTGATGTGACTTTTTTTATTATTTTATCTCTCCTATGTGGCGTTGATGTTAAATAAAACAATAAAATGATGTTATGATTCAAAACTCAATTTTCAACCTAAAATTTAGTTAAATTACATTTTTTAAAAAAGAGTTAATTAAAAAAAAAAAAAAAAAACTGCAAGCGAGAGGGCTAGGCCCTCTGCATGTAAGTGTCCTTGAGGAGGGCCGGCAACCCTCACAAGATCTAGAAAATTTGGCCGAGGGCTACGATCTTTTCTTGGATTAGGCGAGGATCATTGCCCTTGCTGAAGCCCGGCGACCTCCATTAGCCAAAATTGATGCTCCATTGGGAATGGGGCGGTGGCCATTGGTGGAGGGCCTAGCTCTCATTCCACCAGTGTTTTATTTCTTTTGCTTTTTCCGTGTTTTTTTTTTTAGTCTTTTAACCTGTTTACTTTGTTGTTTTTTATTTGGTATTTTTGTCTTTTTGAAAAACTTTTGGAATTTTTTTTAAACATGATTTAATTGAAATTTGGACTAAAATGATGGTGTGTTAGTACTTCAGTTAAACCTAACGCTACTTGGAAGAGAGATGATGATGATGATGATCAAAGCCACGTCGGCATTTTATGATAGTCAAGTCTGGCAAAATTAATATAATGACTAGATTATTGCATCAATTTGACAAATTTAAGAATACTATTGTATTTTTTAAAAGTTTTAGAATTCAATCGTACTATCATGATAAATTTGAGAATTTCCATTGTACTTATTTATAAAGTGAAAATTCAAAAGTGGGAATAGAAAACGAGAATAGGTGAAAGTAAAAGTAGCACTAAAAAGTAGTCGCCCGTATGTGTAATTATCCAAATTGTAAACTTACCCATCTTAATCATGGAGCTGTTACTCGGCGTAACATGCATAGCATACTAAACACAGGCCAGTCCTTTTTGTCTTCTCCTCGTTAAAGTTTTCTCGTTTTCAAACGAACTTTGCGACGATTGGCAAAGTTTCAAAAGGAGCTGCGCAAGCATATAGAGAATAATCAAAAAGCGAAAGATATTAGTGACACTTTAGGGATTCTCAAATCTAGTCCAATCAACATATGCACCCCATGGTTGAATTATGGTGTGTTTGATTCGATTTTGGGGAATGTCTTTGGAAAAATGTAAAGGTTATATGGATTTTTTCGAAATATAAGTAGTGTTCGGTAAAATGTATTTTAGAAAATAGTTGAAAAGCAACTCATAAAGATTATATCTCGCGAAGAATTTTTGCTAATGTTTTTGTTTTTTTTTTAGTTATAAAAAATCTCAAACTATTTGTTGGTGGAACTCAGCTGTGGTTAACTAGGGTGACGGTGGCTCGTCCTAAGGAGTTTCGAGGCCCTAAAGGGTTTTGTCAATGTCGAACCAAACGCATCCACGAGTTACTTGCCGGGTAAGCATCTTTGAACGATTGAATGTGAACCATAGAAAATATGCGGGGCAGAGAACAGCTTCCCTTGTAGTCTCATTTCGCTCTCGGTCTCGGGCCGAGAATGGACAGTGCGCCTGCCTGGAGGAATCCTGGCCATTTGCGCAAGAGGGGAAAAGGACGTGAGCTGGGGGAGGGGCGAAAGCGACGCGCATTATGCCACAAATGTTCAGCAGATGCTTACATAGACAGTGACCATAAAAGGGTGGAGACTGGACGGATGGACTGAGGATAAAGGCCAAAGTGGTTGTAACTTGCGAGCTTGAGGCTCTGTTCTCTCTAGAAAGAGAGAGAGCATTATTGTTGCGTCGTGCATGATCTCATAGTGAACTGGGGGGGCTTCTGATTTGACCCCCGAATGCCTGTTTGCCACTAAAGCTTTTGCACTTGATTTCAGTCCCTTTTTGCAATCGAGGTCTGGTGAGTCCTGTGCCGTCGTGGATAGCTCGTAGAACATGATCCACATTCGCTCCACGAGCGATCTCTTTCCTAGTTTTTATGGTAATTTAGACTTTAAAATGGCACTAATCGGGAAAAAAGATAAAAGATGCGCGGGGAAAAAAGGAGCAAATTCAGTCCGGCCCCACCTAAAATATCAATATCCATTTTAGGTAATTTCTTTTTACATAATTGTAATTCCTTTAGTGTGAGATTTATGGAGCAAGCGGCGGTACAAACTTGAACAATGGCAAGCAAATGGAATTTTTTGTGAACATATGCTTTAAGGCTGATGTCTTGTGCAAAGTCTTTATATCTTACTCCCTTTGAATTAGAATATTGCACCGGTCTATTTATCTCGCCCCTAATCTATGCATGCGTGTCCATTTCTCCCTTCTGTCTCTTATTTTTAGACTCATATTTCAATTAACTTGGTAATATCACGCTAATCTATGATAAGGAAAAGTATAAATATGGGCTTCTCTCAGAAAATATATTAAAAAAGAAAAAAAAGATACTCAAATAGTTTAAATGAGAATATCCATGCGTGTACGAAGAGAATGGCCAATGACCTAAACTGGGTCTCCATGATCTGGCCCATTGGGCACGGTTCAAATTGCAAGTAGGTAAGTCTGGGCTTTTACTTCGTGGGCCTATATAGGCCCAAAGTATCAAGCGCTCGAACCCTCAATTTAAGATTAAATGGTTGGGCCAACACTGGACCGCACATACAACGATTCACGATAAATTGTCGACAGTCAACCTCGATGCCCATACCGATCCAAAAAAAAAAAAAAACCTCGATGCCCATCACATTTAACCTGGGAAAATTATCTAAAAAATCCTAAACCTAGTGTATAGTGACCAATTCAGGTTTAACCATTTACATCATACCAATTTAGTTCTAAACTTTTTAATGATTTGTGAATGTAGTCATAAATCTTTCAATATTACCTTTTTTTTTTCATGATTCAATATTGCCAATTTAGTCCTTAACTTTTTAATAATTTGACAATTTGCTAATTTATTCCTTTCGACTAATTTTGGTCGGAAATGTCAAATGATTGACAATTGGTATCTCTAAAACTCCTTAAAGACCTTTAGCACAAGACAGATTCCGAGATACTTTGGAATGCCACATTTCTAGAATGCAAATAGACTTTTTATTTGATCCAACTTTGCCCTTGCTCACCTTCACAATTTCAAAAATGTCTTTGATAACCCTAATTTTGCCTCAGCCACTGTTGGGCAATTGGCAAGCAATCGAGGTGCGTCCAGTGTGCGTTCGACATACAACTAGTGAGGTTGACCAATTTCGATCGTCAACAGCGACTGAGTTTCGCTGGAAATTGTTTAAGACTTTTTATTAAAAAATATAGCAAAAATCCTTACAAAATATAGTTTTTGCTAAATGCCATTTACATTAAAGTTGCTTTTTAATATATTTTTAGAATTTACTTTACAAAACACTACTTACATTTCGGATAGAGAAGTTATTAGCTGACAGTTTTTAATTTACTATGATAATAATAATTTATTTTGGATCATAAAAAATCAAATAACAACTAAATTATAGGGAAAAGCGAGCGTAACGGCACCGTTATCTGTAATCCAAGAATGGGTTGTCTTCCACCGCACAATTTAAATCGAGTAACCCAGAAACTTGAGTAGCCAGTTTTTCCACTTTTTTTTTTTTTTTTTCCTTTGGGGGTCGGGTCCAGTTTTTCCACTTCATGAGTCTATTTAGAGAGGAGGCTGATGCTTCCTAAAAAGGACCCAAAAAAAAGAGAAAAGATTTCTTCAGCTAAAGTTGTAACTTAATTTTCAGAAATCCAAATGGTTTTTTCGCTGCTGGAAATGATAGGAATTTGCTAAACATTCTCTTTATATTTCAAGAATCATAATTCTATAGAAATCTACATGAAAGAAAAAAATATTAAGGTAGGTCTTAAGGGCGGGTGAAAGGTGGAGTAATTTATATATGCTTGAGCATTATGTGACTTGCCACTTCATCAAATATGAAGCATAAAATGCTTTAAAAGTTATTTAGAAGAACAAATAAGTTAATAGTATAAGGTACAATGGATCCAAGGGAGGCTGGTGGGCCATTATCTCCTAATTGTTTGTTGCCTATTGTAATTTTAGAAATTTTATCGAAGTTTAAAAATTTCAGAGTTAGGACCTACCTCACACCCATAACCTTAATATCTTTTCAATTGAAAATATGCTACTTCAATAAGTATTTCACTAGGTATTTATTTTTCTATTCTTCAAGTTGCGAATATAGCCTTGTCAACCTTGAACCATTGTAATTCTAATAAATGATATTTACCACTCCAATCAAACATTACTGATGTGAGAGACTTCTTTAGAAGGTACTTGTGCTAGTCCCATTCCAATGAAAAAAAAAATTCTATTTTTATCGTACTAATTTTCCTGTCAATATGTCATTTAAGCTATGACTATAATACCATTTCAACAAACGCCTGTTTAAATGCAAATTCAAATATGCACCAATATTTGATTAGCTTCTTTTCCCCCGAGGATCTATATCCGTAGTGACGAAATATACGTTTTTATGTCTTTCATTAAATCACAAAAGTGTTGAAGTAATATTGGTGAATTTAAATTGCTAATGAGTACACCCTCAGTTCCAGTGGCCTATTGCAAGGTAGAAAACACAAGCGGTGGAAAATCCGCAGTCATTCCTTCATAATGACGATGCCGTTAGTTTAGGAGATCTATAATTATAAATTGTTGTAGAGCCCACTCATTTCAGAATTTGTTGCTCACAAAATGTTACTTTCATGGTTATTCAAAAACCTTTATGCTAGCAAAATTCTTTTGAAGAACCCTTTTGAAGGATGGTGGATGAAGTCGAAGTGGAGAAGCTTGAGAAATGCGATTTTATCGTACATATGATCAAGAGATGAGAGAAAAGTGTGATGGCCGGTGAAGTAGATGGCTCTGGGGATGATATCATAGGACAACTTGGGAAGGCTTTGCGCGATGCCGACAAGAGCAAAAGAATCGTGGTTTATAATCTAGTGGATGAGTGCAACGCATTCTACGTTTCCAAACAAGTGACCACCAACTTAGCCACGACGTGGTCTTTATTCCTCCTAGCGATTCATCCAGAGTGGCCAGAATAAGCAAGAATGGAGGTTCTTAATGTATTTGGGAATGAAGACCTTGACTTTTGATGGAGTTGGAAAACTACTGAAGGTGTAGAAAACGACTCGAGTCATGGTCTCGGTCGACCCTTTTCGGTTCACTTGAATTTTAAGTTTAGACATAGTGCCTAACTAATCATCTTTCCCTTTTCATGTGCAGACTAGAATGAACATAAATGAAACTATGCGGTTGTACCCACTATGGTCGGTTTGACTCGAAAAGTTGGCAAGAAACAGAGGTTAGAGAGGCTTGTTCTTCCTGCTGATATTCACATCTTTGTACCAATTCTTAAGCTTCACAGTGACCCTGATATATGGGGGGAAGATGTGCAACAATTCAAACCAGAGTGATTCTCAGAAAGTAGGTAAAGCTACCAACAACAATGCGGTTGTGTTCATCACCTTCAGCTTCTAACCTCGATCTTGAGTTGGGATGAGCTTCGTGACGACCGAAGCGAAAGTCGCCCTTTTGATGATCCTCAAGCACTACACCTTCTAGTTGTCCCCAGCATACATCCACTGCCCAGTTCATCTCCTTATCAACTGCCCGCAATTCAAATCAGATTTCATCCTCTGCAGTAGTTCATCACCATACGATGTTCAGTTGCAAGTGTGCATAAATGCCTTTATAGATCAATTTGACAGTGGCTTGTGAATTCTTGGTTTCAGAGTGATATTTATAAAGGTATAAAGACATCTTTCTCTTGGTTTCCAATGTATTTTCTCAGTGTATAGTTTATTTGGTTTGCCAAGACTCTTCATGGTGTAGAATCTTGTATCCTGGCTCTTGTAAGTCGTCATTATCTGGGCGTGTACCTCCTTTGTGTGTGGTTATGTCTGATAGAACATATATTGAACAAGGTGAAGAATGAATGTCTAATGACCGACGTAAATGACAAGAAATATCAAATTCAATTGTCTTATGTAACCTGGTCATTAGACAATAAATGTTTGATGACCGGTGGTGACTAACATCTCCAAAACTCTCTGAATGCCTTTAGCACAAGATATGCCTAGAGATATCTTGGAATGCTGCATTTTGGAATGCAAATAGATTTTTTCTTTCTTCAAACTTTGTCCTTGCTCAACTTTACAATTCTGAAAATGTCTTTGAAAACCCTAACTTTGCCTTAGCTACTGTTGAGCAACCGAGCAATCGGGGAGTAACCAGTGTGCCATTAGATAGTTTAAGGTTTTTTATATAAAAAAATAAGCAAAAAATAAATTAGTGGTGATTGAAAGTCATTTGCTTGTATACAACTTAATCCCTAGATTGCAAATTGATATGGGCATAGGAGAGCCGATTTAAGTCTGAGCTTAATAATACATTATACATTAGTCGAACTCCTAGGTCATATATCATTCAGGGAGGTTGCAACACTTTGTTTAATGGGGATCTCTTTTTTACCCCAACAATACACTGCTTTTATTGATAAGTAATGCTTTATAGACTTTTTTGAGTAGGGGGGGCTTCCGTCTCGATCATGTGATCATCTAGATGCATGTTAGTTTAGCCTGCATAGGTTTAAAAGAAGAAGTTAGGTAAAGCCATTTCGGATTTCCAACATTATTCCCGAGCAATAATGGATCCAGCAATGAATCTCCTCATGCAATTAGCCCTCTGTGTCTAATGTCATCACTGAAAAGATGCTTGATTGTGAATGCGCTAGACAAAGTCGTGTTTAGAAACTGCAGCAGTTTTAATTCTTGTTGCCGGTTTGAGATGGAAATCTTAGTTCCAGAAGATCGAAAGCCAGTGTCGGATAGACTTGTCATCCTAACAAGGGTTTGCTTAGATTATGTGAGGTGGTGATTCTAAGAAACATGAATACAACTTATCTGTTTTTGAACAGCAAGAAGGAAAAAGAGATGTATTCATTCAGATGCTTTACCTTCATCGGCCCATAAAGGCCCAAAAGTATCAAGTGCTCGAACTTCCAATTTAAAATAAAATGGTTGGGCCAACATTATTTGCACATTAATTGATTCACAATGGATTGTGGATAGCCAACCTTGATGCCCATCACACTTAACTCAAAAAGTCATCTAAAATGTCGTAAACGGTGGCCAATTCAGGCATAAATATTTTAATTATACCAATTTAATTCTGAACTCTTTGATGATTTATCAATTTAGTAATAAATTTTTCAATATTACTAATGTAATAATTAATCTTTTGACAATTTACTAATTTAGTTATAAACTTTTTGACAATTTGCTAATTTAATCCCTCTAGTTACTTTTGGTGGCGAATCACTATGTTTTAGTCATTGCCGACTATTTTATATAGCATAGCTGATTCTAATGTGGATAATTTTTTATTTTTATTTTTATATTTTCCTAATTTTTATAATATTTTTTGATTTTTTTTTCTTTTATCCCTTCTTCCTTGCTAGACAATTGGCAAAGGAAAGAGGGCAAAGGAAGGGGGAAAAGAAAGAAAATAAAAAAGTTAATAAAAAATTCAATAAAGTTAAAAAATTAAAAATTATCCACATCGTATTTATCATTTCACGTCGAACGACAAACCTTCATGTTGCAATTTATAGTTAACATTAGCTAAAATAACTAAATTATCAATTTTCGAAATGTTTTATACTTAATTGGCAAATCGTCAAAATATTTAAAAACTAAATTGACACGATTGAAAAATTGAGAGTTAAATGAATAAATTGTCGAAAGGTTTAAGATAAAATTAACATAATTGAAAAATTTTGAGACTAAATTAGCTAGCATATAATAAATTTGAGATTTTTTGGATAATTTTACCACTTAACTCTCACCACTCATCGAAGGCTTAATTCTCCTATTCTTTTGGAGGAAAAGGGTCAGTGCATATAAATAAAAGAATTTAACCATCGTGGTCATCGGTCATCACCATAACATCCACCGGCCAATTTGGAGATCATGCGAGTAGGCTTGGGCGTTTGTGGGTTTGGCGGTCGGACACGTGGCTGCCTAGCGGCCGCAACTGTGTCCTTCACTTTCAGTACAGCAAAGAAAATGCGTCAATTGGCGCAATTTAAGATTTTATTAAACAAGAATGGGGCGGCGTAGGTGGCTGGCTTCGACTTATATTATGCGTGGTCGGTTCTTGCAAATATATATTCTTTTCCCCTCATTATTAGTCAAATACGACATGTAAATGCGACCAATGCAATTTAAATAGTTAATTGCAACTTAGAAGTTCTAAGCTAGAGGAACTGAGCTTAGGGGGCTTTTGGTTTGTGAAATTGATGAACATGATCTTTTTGTTTGGGCAAAGGGAATAGAGCGTGAACGAAGTTAGAAGAGAATTGAAGAGGGGATAAAAAGAGCAGAGCACCAATACTACTAACGAACCAATCCGATGGGAAGAGACCTCCATATTAAAAAGTCCAGGCGTTGGCTTAGTTCAATATAACGAAGGGATAATGACATAAAATAATTTTTGAACTTTGATTTAATATGTAATGTGATCTCTGAATTTTTAAGTTGTTTAATATGATCATTGAATTTTAGTTTAATGTATGACATCACACTTGAACTTTAGGCAATACTTGCTCTGTTGTCATGTATGGAACAAGAATCTTTCTTACTTGCTTCTTTTGTTTAGTTAATTTTTCTTTTTTGGTTAAGTTAGAATAGATAGGAAATAAGTTAGAAACTATAATCAAGGACAAAGGAAGGAAATAAAACATAATTATATACATGACGAGTTGGGGGAGCCCTATAACTGCTTCGAAAACAATGGGATAAGAAGGTAATCGTCCAGATCACATCCATCAGGCAATGCATAATTGGTTAGTCCATCAAATTGTCCCGACGCTTGACTCAGGCCAAAACATGATTAGAAGATAATGAAAGGAACAGCCCGAGAGTTAGTTAATAATTTCACACATCCGTTGATTATATCCATTTTATTATATTTAATAATTAGAAAATTAAAAAAATTACCAAGTTGATCTTAAAATTTCTTTTGCAGGTGCCAATTCAATTATAAAATTTCAATTTTTGTTATTTTCATCTTAAATTTTTGCGCGAAATTCCAATATAACAATTTTTGATCGATTTGGCGACGGTCCATTCATCACTTTGTTGGAAGTATTGTATTGAAATTTCATGTAAAGATTTATGAGTCAATCAGCAAAATTAGAAAATTTAGGATTGAAGTAGCATTTGTACAATAAGTTTAGAGTTAAACTAAATAATTTCCCCTATTGAAAATTATAGGACATAAGAGGAAAAAACAGAATAGCTGAAGGACAAAGTGGGACCATGCAAGCCAAGAAATCGAAATCAAGCCTAGTGGGGCGGCCGAAAAGAAATGCTCTAATTATGTCATCAATCGACATCATTAGCAAATTATGCACCCAAATGTCCACTTCCCTCTCTCGTATAAAAACCACTCGACTCACGCTCAATCCCACAACACGCGCACAAAAACCAATAAGCTAAAAAGCACTCGAAGTAGAAGCTCGAAAGAGAGAGGAGCCAAGCAAATGGGGAAGGACATGGAATCTGGGGAGCCGCCGTTCGGCGCCAGGGACTACGAGGACCCGCCCCCCGCCCCTTTGGTCGACCCGGAGGAGCTGGGCAAGTGGTCGTTCTACCGTGCCCTCATCGCGGAGTTCATCGCCACGATGTTGTTCCTCTACATCACCGTCTTGACCGTGATAGGTTACAAGAGCCAGGTCGACCCGGCCTTGAACGGCACCGAGTGTGACGGTGTCGGTATTCTTGGCATCGCATGGGCCTTCGGAGGCATGATTTTTGTCCTTGTTTACTGTACCGCTGGTATTTCCGGTAGGTTTCGCTTTCTTTAATCGATTTTAGCTTGTTTCTCATTGTAACCTTATCAGAAATTATGACATCACCTCTCATGTGCATACCTCGGTTTTTTTTTTTTGACATGAATAGGTGGGCACATTAACCCGGCGGTGACCTTCGGTCTCTTCCTGGCGCGCAAGGTGTCGCTCGTCCGGGCTGTGATGTACATGGTAGCGCAGTGCCTTGGCGCCATTTGCGGGTGTGGATTGGTGAAGGCGTTCCAGAAGGCGCGCTACACCCGGTACGGTGGCGGCGCGAACGAGCTGTCTGATGGGTACGGCAAGGGCGTGGGGCTAGGGGCGGAGATCATCGGCACCTTCGTCCTGGTGTACACCGTGTTCTCGGCCACTGATCCAAAGCGAAACGCCAGGGACTCTCACGTTCCTGTGCTGGCACCGTTGCCCATAGGGTTTGCAGTCTTCATGGTTCATCTGGCAACAATCCCCGTAACGGGCACTGGCATAAATCCAGCAAGGAGCTTAGGAGCTGCTGTGATGTACAACAAGGACAAGGCTTGGGACGACCAGGTATTGTATTGCTTAGCTATCATACTGCAGATTATCTCATCATAAATTCCTGTTTTAATATGTATAACGTGAGGCATAAGCTGACACGATGATCTAAGTCATTCGATTTTGTGAATGTGTACAGTGGATGTTCTGGGTTGGGCCATTCATTGGGGCTGCGATTGCTGCATTCTATTACCAGTACATCTTGAGAGCTGGAGCCGTCAAGGCCTTTGGTTCCTCCAGGAGCAACGCTTGAAACTCAGGATAAGTTTTTTAATTCCTCCGTTTCAAGGGTCAGAGCTGGATCAAGGGGAGGGTCACAGCAAAATGTGGATAAGAAATTTGCCCTTTTGGAGTGTGTCTTGCTTCTTGTCTTTTGATTTTTCTTATTTTTTTTCCCAACTCTCTGATCTTTTAGATGTATTCCCGAGTGCTGGTTGTTGTGGTCATTTGCTGTTCTCTTCTCTTTTCGACTTTGCAAGTGGTGTGATGGGTTGCAGCAATGCAAATATGTTAATTTTCTAGTAACTTCTCTCTTTGCATTGCACGATTCTTTTTATCTCGCCCACTAATCTAAGTGTCAGTGCCCATTTCTCGCTTCATCTCTTCTTTCGTGACACGTGTTTCAATTGACTTGGTAATATCACCCTAATCTATGATAAGGAAAAATATAAATGTGGGCTTCCCCCTAAAAAAAGAAGAAGAAGAAAGAAATAGATACTCGAATAGTTTAAATGAGAATATCCACATGGGTGCAAATAGAATGGCCGATGACCTAAACTGGGTCTCCATGATTTGGCCCATTGGCCACGGTTGAAATTGAAAGTAGGAAAGCCTGGGCTTTTACATCATTGGCCCACATGGGCCCAGAGTATCAAGTGCTTGAACCTCTAATTTAAGAAATGGTCGGGCCAACATTGGGCTGCACATAAAGCGATTCATGATGGATTGTCGATAGCATGAAAATTTTAAAACCTGGTGCTCCAATTCGAAGAGTAACTCAACAAGAGATTGGACCTCAACTTTGAAATGGGTTCGGCCTGCCTGGAATTCCCTTAAAATTAACGTCGATGGAGCCTTCATAGCTAGAAGTTTAGAACATCCACTGGAGTGTGCAGAGACGCTGTTGGAGTGTTAATCGGTGGGTTCGCTGTAAGAGTTTTTCCTTGATGTGGACTAAATTAATTGATATTGTAATTTACTGTTTTTACGGTTACCGTAAAACATGGTTGGTCTAAGGTGAGATAGAAGATTTCTTAATTACCTAATATGGGTAATATGGGGTTTAGTGTGTGGGCCGAGTTGGCTGGCCCGTAATGAGGACTCCCTAAACTCTATAAATAGTCTTTCAAGTCTCTCCTCTAACCCTAATTCTCACACGTATCCTCACCTAAGGGCGTTTACCTAACGCCGCACGTGAGGGGGCCGCCTCATTGAGCCGTGATACGGAGGGCGATAGAGGAGAAGACTTGATGCGTGGATCCCCTTGATATATGTGGGTAATCCTTATTTTGCTTCCGCTTTATATTCGATGGATTCCAAAACAGTGCGTTAATCTTTCTACTCAATTATGCATGTTCTTGTTAAGCAGTTATGGAGATCTTGGGGTTGCGCAATTTGCGTCTAACATGTGGTATCGTAGCCTCCATAACCCTAGAACACGAACACAATTGATTTTGCCCTAATTTGTACGGATTTTGCCATAATTAGTACGGATCTTGCCCTAATTTGTGATTTTCGAAACTTTTTGTTCAATAAAAATTAAATTAAATCACAAATTCGGACTGGGCTCGACGAGACGAGCAAGAGGGTAGGCGGCGCGTTGCCGGAGGAGACCTCACGCGCCCCCACGCGCGGACACGCGCCGCCTGGGCGTCGAACGCGCGCCGCGCGTGAGATCCACGCGCCGCGCACTCAGGCGGCGCGTGTGGACGCGTGGAGGCTCTGATCGGCGCGTGGTTGGCGGCGTTGGACTCGTATGGTGATTTCCTATCTCGTGGTATATTTATTTTATATGTTTGATGATTTTATGGATGTGAAAATACATATGGAATCCTAAATACGTGAATTTTTAGTGTATTTTTGCGTATTTTTCTTGTATTTTATGTGATTTTGGAAATACAAGTGATAAGTTACTAGTATGTTATCACATAATAAAATGTGTGATTCATCAACAAAAATCAAACTTTATTGTGAACTGAAGCTGGATACAATTCATATGAGATTGTATTTGAGTTATGTATTGAGCTGATGAGAAACAGTAAAGTTTATGAAATTTTTGTTACTCAAGTATACTCCTTTACACACTGGTAATCTTTGAATGATGGACAACTTAAGGACTCGTGACCAAACTGATTGTACCGATTAACACATCTGCTGAATGTGGATAATGCATGTCAATTAAGTTCTTTCGCATATTGTACGAACTCATCCTGTCACTTGTTAATGTCTATCGAGTTAAATTGTTTTTTATGGTAAGGGAGTATGGCAATATTTATGCATAGCAATAGTATCTATTGTTGAATTTTTAGATATTTGGTTATCTGATTTAACTCAATTAATAGGCCACTGGTTGATTACAATGATAATTTGTTATTTAAAAATTGGCTAATAAATCAGTTGTTGGCCTTGGAGTCATGTTTTGCCATATGATACTCATGAGCAACAAGCTTGTCAATCTGGAGTACCCTGTATTGCTATTGATATTAACTTGTGAGGGATCTTTTGGATCGGCATTCTTTTGATGTTGTTATAATAATCGAATCGGGGTGCACAAAAGATGATTGCTTCTATGTTATGAGAAGTTTCTCGTGTTCTTTGTGATCGTTGATCTCATTGGAATCTGTCTTTCGGGTTCGTTATATATATAATCTTTATTTATCAATATATGTATAAATAAAGATTTTATTAATGAATAAAGCAATGTAATTAGCATGATATGTGATTTTGGTGATATGATGCCCCTATCACTAAAGTCAAAATCACATGTATATGGTGTATGTGAGAAGTAAAGTTTATATCCCTGGTATGAGAGAATTTCAATGATTCAATTGAATAGTGACCGCCAAAGTGGCACGCTTAATTGGGTTTGAGAAATTTCGGTCTCATATGATGATTGGGATGTCTCCTGATTTAATGCGTGGTCATACTCCCAAAGGAGGTGATTGTGTATTAGTTCATGGAGGGATACATGATAGTGTGGTGGAGGAGTGACCGATCCTAATGGTTCATATGCCCAAAGGTGATGAATTCACGAAAATTGGAATATATTCTCATAACCCTTATCATGTGGGGAGTGTACAATTGCATGTCATATATTCTGCCCAGAGGTGATTATGTGATTTTGCATGTAACTCTCTGGATGTGTACTTGTACGTCAAGTTACACGATACTCACATGATGCTAATTATATACATTGCTTGGTTTTCAGTCACATTTTCTGTAATTAATAACTTCACTATTATTGAGGTTTTTATTGCTTCAAATTTTAAGTTGTGGATATATGATTTGTTGCTTGAGAAAAGAGCAATTGAATTTGCTTACTGTCCATGAAGCGTTTCATTCTGGAACACTTGAAAAGAGGTTTGTCTACGGACTGCACTGCTATAAGATGATAGAAGCCTTAGTTGCTTGAAATTATGTCTTGTCTGATATTGAAATTTAGACATATCTGCAAAGATTGTGTTTAAGTCATAATGACATATACATCTCGTATATGATTAAAAGGTTGTTTCCGAAAGTTTTCTATTTAAGGAAAATGGCCATGATAAAGAATAAACCGGTTAAAAATTAGTCTTGAAGGATGTCAGGCTTAACAGTGGCCGTGAGTATTTTGACAAGTATGACAATGCGAAATAGCTTAAAGGGTCATTTGTCAAATACTTGGTAGATTCTGGGGTGGTAGTTTAATTATTATACCTGAAAATCCTGATAAAAAGATTTGGCCGAAAGGCATAAATGCACCATATTGAACATGGTGATGAGTATGATTAGTAAGACTAATTTATCTGGTTTTTTGTGGGCTGATATTATGAAAGCAACTTTTTCACATACAAAATGTGTCTCTTATCAAAGTAGTTTCATAAACTTCTTTTGAGTTATAAATTGGACATAAATTATTTGAATCATATGCAAAAGTGAGATTATCTAATCCAATTTTAAGTATGTTGCAATTCAGATTCACTCGGAATTATTTTGTTTCTTATCTAGATTGTTAAAGGGGTATTGATTTTATGACCCTAAAGAAGGTACAAGAATTATGAAATCACATACTCTAAAGTTTCTAAAGATTGACGTAATTGTAGAGGATAGTTGCTCTCAGACTATTAAAGATAATAGTATGATGGAGGTTACTATGGTTTTGTCTTTACCTATACAGATAATTATGGAATCTCCTGTACCATAGACTAAACTTGTTGAGGTTCAAGGTACTATTCTTGATATAGTTTATAATGAAATTTCTTAAACCTCTCAAGTGTAGGATGAAGTGGTTGCAGCTTTATTAAGGAGATTTATTAAGGAAAGACGATCAATTATACCATCAGACTATATAGTCTGTTTGTGAGAGCATGATTACAATATCCACTATATGATTGATGTAATGACATATTTATAAATGTCGTTTCTTATCCTCAATTAAGTATGTGATTAGATGCCATAAAAGGCGATATACAATCTATGAAACATGTTTGGAAACTTACTTGACTTGTCTAAAGATCATAAATTCATCGAGTTGCAAATTGGCGTACAAAAACTTGTAGCTAGAGTTTTCACTCTGAAAGAGGGGTGGATAATTTATAGTAAAGAAATAATTATTTCTTTAAAGATTCTTTCAGAGTGAATGTGGCATTAATAATTTATTTTGATATGGAGTTACACCAAATAGATACAAAATCTATATAGTGCAAATGGATGATTTTGCAGCAAATTCAAGTAAACTTGTATGTAGACTGAAAAGTTCTAATTCATGGTCTTAAGCAAGTTTCCAGACAATATTATTAAAGTTTCATAGTATTGTTATTTTGTTCAATTAGGAACAAGGTAATTCAATATACTGCAAGGTCAGTGGGAGGAAATTTATTTTTTCTCATACTTTATGTACATGATGTTTTGCTTACAAGTTGCGACCTTGAGATATCTTATATCCTTTAAACTGAGGTCTGTAAGGATTGTTTTTGCCATATTATATTAGATTTTCTCGGAGAACATTTGCTGATTGTATATTGGAAATATTCAATATACATCATTGCAAGCTAGGAATTGCTCCTGTTGTTAAGGGTGATAGACTAAATCTATCACATTGTCCTTATTTAGATATTGAGAAAATCTAATTAAATTGTGTACCTTGTGTCAGTGCACTTAAAAGTATAATGTATGCTCGAATTTGCATTAGACTAAATGTTGTCTTTGTGACGGGACTTCTAGGCAGATATCGATCAAATCCAGGATGCGATCACTGTGTTGCTGCCAAGAAGATCTAAAGGTACTTAAAGAAGACAAGAGATTATATGCTAATTTATAGACATGTTTAATTCTTACAGTTAGTAAGGTATTTAGATGTAAACTTTGCTGGCTGTTCTGATGACATGCAATCAAGAACAGAATACATATTTATGTTAGTAGTAAGTGCAGTAAATGAAGTTCTATGTTATCTTCTATTATGTAAGCAATGTTAGTAACATTCTTTTAGACTGTTACTTGGGCTATTATGCTCCAGAACCTCATGACGGAGTTGATCGTTTTAACTTGATGGATAGACCCATACAGTTTAATTGAGATAACAGATTTGTAGTATTATTTATTTACTACGAGGTCTCAAGGGGTCTAAATATATGGTGGTCAAAATTTTTTGACCATAAAAAAAAAACGGTACAGAAATGTGACTTATAATATAACATATTTTCACAGATGATGTGGTTGCGATCCACTAACTAAAGGCCTATGCCCATGTGTATTTGAGTGACATGTCATTAGCATGGGGCTAGGAGTATCTTCGGATACTTGTTGTTTAGTGGGAGCTATTTTGGCTTTACTCGATAAAGTTCACATCTGTGGTTCGTTACACTTTGCAACGGTTTGATATGTATCAACTTTTGCATTCAATAAAATATTTTGAATGTGTTGTTATTATGTTGAATACATATTGATAAAGTCTCAAGGGATTGTATAAACCTTGAGTGAAGGCTAGGGCATCCGGGCATCCGGTTATTAGCCTTGTGCATATGTCTTGTGATACATAAAGATAGGTTAACCATAAGGACAAGACATATGTGGGTTCATTGGAACCATAAAGCATTCTCTAGTGGCACAAGTTTTTGTGACGCCTAAAAGTTAAGAGAATGGTGATGACAAATGGGATTTCTCTATGAGAAATGTTATCAATTTGCCACATTAACATATTGAATCCATATCAATAAAGTTGAGAACATTCGTGACCATGGAAGGCTCTGTGTGTATACATTCAGTTACCGTCATGATTCGGTGTTTAAGACTTTATGGGATAGGACTGACTATTAAGAATTATCTCTGGACCAAATGTGCGCACATACAGTACGATTTCAATTAATATAGTCCAAGTGAGAGAATGTAAGAGTTTTTCCTTGATGTGGACTAAATTAATTGATATTGTAATTTACTGTTTTTACGGTTACCGTAAAACAGGGTTGGTCTAAGGTGAGATAGGAGGTTTCTTAATTAGTCTAATATGGGGGCTAGTGTGGGCCGAGTTGAGCTGGCCCGTAATGAGGGGGACTAGCTGGAAACTCTATAAATAGTGCTCAAGTCTCTCCTCTAACCCTAATTCTCACATGTATCCTCACCTAAGGGGCGTTTACCTAACGCTGCACGTGAGGGGGGCCGCCTCATTGAGCCACTGATACGGAGGGCAATAGAGGAGAATGACTTGATGCGTGGATCCCCTTGATATATGTGGGTAATCCTTATTTTGCTTCCGCTTTATATTCGATGGATTCCAAAACAGGTGCGTTAATCTTTCTACTCAATTATGCATGTTCTTGTTCTGGTTATGGAGATCTTGGGGTTGCGCAATTTGCGTCTAACATTCGCCCCATGAGGTGAAGGTGCAATCTGCACTGCATGCTGAAATCCTAGTACTAATCGAAGGAATGGAGCTTGCCACCGTGTGTGAGAAGGAAAATGGCAAAAGAGTTGTAACTGTCAAGTCGGACTGCCTTACTTTAGTTCATGCACTTAGAGGATCATATCACGTGCAATGGGAAGATATGGTGCTTGTCAACAAAGGTCGGGCCACACTTTCTTCTTTGCCTCATTTAAGTTTAACCCATTATTACAGAGACCAAAAGAAGATTGCCAACTGTGTCATTAGAGCCTAACTCCGTCATTAATCCCTCCCCTTGAATTGGATCCCAAGCCCGGCCGCGCCCCCTACCCCAATCGTTGTTGGATGTCCTTCGCTGTAAAACTCATTTGGGTTGCTCTTTTACATTACCGACTTGAATTGAAATGAAATGAGGTTTCTACCATTTAAAAAAAAAAAAATTGATGCCCATACACTTAACTCGAGACAATTATCAAAAAAATTATAAATCTACTATATGGCTACTAATTCAGTTCTAAATCTTCAAATTATGCTAATTTAATTCTAAACCTTTTGATGATTTACAAATTTAGTCATTCCAATTAGTTTTGGTCGAAAATCGTTAATATGAACAATTTTTTGCATTTTTTAGTTTTTCTAAATTTTTATAATTTTTTTTATAATTTTCCTTTTTCTGAGGAAGAAGAAAAGAAAAATTTTATTGAATTTTTCAATAAAATTTTAAAAAAGAAAAAAAAAAAGAAAATTCACGTTAGTGTGGGTTGTATTGCATATGATAATTGGTGTCTATATCAGCAATTTTCGATTAAAATTGACTAGAATGATTAAATTGGTAAATTGTCAAAATTTTTAAAATTAAATTGATATAATTGAAATGTTTATAATTAAATTGATATGATTGAAGAATTTTAGAATTAAAATAATCCACGTATGATACGTTCAGAACTCTTTTGGACAATCTTCCCCACTAAATTGCCACCACTCTTTGAAGGCTTAATTTTCCTTTTCTTTTTATAGAGAAAAGGTCATTGCATATAAATAAAAGAATACGACCATCGTCGTAAGCATAACATCCACCGGCCAATTGGGAGATAATGGGAGGAGACTTGGGCGTTTGTGTGTTTGGCGGTTGGACACGTGGCTGCCTCAAGGCCACAACTATATCCTCCATTTTCAGTTCAGCGAAGAAAATGCTTTAAGTATGCAATTTAAGATTTGATTAAACAAAAATGGGTTGGCAGTGGTGGATTAGAGTGCATAAAATTATCATGTGTGGTCGGCTATTGCAAATATGTATTTCCCCCCTCATTATTAGTCAAATCCGATATGTGCATGCGATCGCCTCGTTTTATGTAATTAATTGCAATTTAGAAGAACTAAGCTTAGGGCAATTTTATAATTTGAAATATATAAATATGATCTTTTGTTCGGCAAAGGGATAGGGAATAGAGTGCGATGGAAATTAGAAGAGCATTAAAGAGTTGGAAATAGAAAGAGAAGAGCGATACTTAACGCGAATTGATCCAACAAAATGAGGAAAATACATTAAACTCGATCCTTCATATCAACGTTGGCTTAGTTCAATATAATGAAGAGATGACGACATAAATGATCGATGAATTTCGATTTAATATGCAATGCATTCTCCAAATTTTTTATTCGTTCAATATAGTTCATAAATTTTAACTTAATATGCAATATCGTCATTGAACTTTAGGCAATACGTGTCTGTTTGCCACATATGGAACAACCACCTTTCTTTCTTATTTTTTTGTTTGGCTAAAGTTAGAATAAATAGGAAAATAAGTTAGGAACTATAATGAAGGAAAAAGGAAGGGAATAGGACATAATTATATACATAATATGCAGCAGGAGGAGCCTTATAATTGCTTCGACGACGATGGGATAAGAAGGTAATCGTCCAGATCACATCCATCTGGCATTGCATTATTGGCCACTCCGTCAGATCGTTCCGAAGCATGATTTGGGCGGAAACATGATTAGAAGATAATGCCAAGGACAACCCAACAGTTAGTTAATAATATCACAAAACCGTTGGTTATATCCGTTATATTATATTTATAAATAAAAAATGAAAAAATTATCCTATCAATCTTAAATTTATTTTAGGAATGCTAATTCAACCCTAAATTTTTTAATGATGTCAATTTAGCCGTAAACTTTTGTTCGAAATTCCAATTCAGTCAATTTTTTTTAGAAATCGCTGAGATGTCGGTCTACTTATCACTAGTCGGAATGGCTGTATTAAAATTTCAAGCAAAAATTTATGAGCCAATTGACAAAATTGAAAAATTTGGCACCGAATTAGTATTTGTATAATAAATTCATAGTTGGATAATTTTTCTGATTAAAAATTATAGGAAAAAAGAGAAAAAGAGAGCCGATGACAGACAAAGTGGGACCATGCGGGCCAAGAAATCGAAATCAAGCCTAATGGGGCGGCCAAAAAGAAATGCTCTAATTATGTCATCAATTGAAGCTATGTTCAAATTATGCACACAATATTCACTTCCCTCTCTCATATAAATGCCACTCAATTCATGCACATTCCCACAGCACGCACAAAAGCTAACAAGCCAAATCAAATTCATACCACCTCACCTTCTAAAGTCCTGCATTCGACGTAGAAGCTCGGAAGAGGGAGAGCCCAAGCAAATGGGGAAGGACATGGAAGCTGCACAGCCCCCATTGGCCGCCAGGGATTACCAGGACCCGCCGCCCGCCCCTCTGGTCGACCCGGAGGAGCTGGGCAAGTGGTCTTTCTACCGTGCCCTCATCGCCGAGTTCATTGCCACGATGTTGTTCCTCTACATCACGGTCTTGACCGTGATCGGTTACAAGAGCCAGACCGACCCCGCCATGAACGGCGGCGATTGTGGCGGTGTCGGCATTCTCGGCATCGCTTGGGCCTTCGGGGGCATGATCTTTGTCCTTGTTTATTGCACCGCCGGTATCTCTGGTAAGTTTCTCTTTCTTTAACCGATCTTAACTTGTTTCTTTGAACACTTTTAAATTCAATGGACCAAATATATTTGTTAATATAGATTGTGAATTGTTAATATTACATTAGTAATTTGCTAAAATATATATATATATATTACATTAGTAACAAGATTACATCACAACATTCATTATAACGTCATGTGGGAAAAATGTAACATCATCTCTCATGTACATACCTTAACTCGGTTTCTTCAACATGAATAGGTGGACACATAAACCCAGCAGTGACCTTTGGTCTCTTCTTGGCGCGCAAGGTGTCGCTCGTCCGGGCCGTGATGTACATGGTAGCGCAGTGCCTCGGCGCCATCTGCGGGTGTGGGTTGGTGAAGGCGTTCCAGAGGGCGTACTACACCCGGTACGGTGGCGGCGCGAACGAGCTGGCCGATGGGTACAGCAAGGGCGTGGGGCTGGGGGCAGAGATCGTCGGCACCTTCGTCCTGGTGTACACCGTGTTCTCGGCCACCGATCCGAAGCGAAACGCCAGGGACTCCCACGTTCCTGTGCTGGCACCCTTGCCCATAGGGTTTGCAGTCTTCATGGTGCATCTGGCCACGATCCCCATAACGGGAACAGGCATAAACCCAGCAAGGAGCTTCGGAGCTGCCGTGATCTACAACAAGGATAAGGCTTGGGACGACCAGGTATTATATTGCTAGCTTATCATACCTCAGATTATATCATCAAATTTCCCTTTTTTAACATGTGTAGGTGTGCATTGACTTTTGGGCATAATTGAGAGTAACGTAAGGCATAAGCTGACACGATTCTTTGATTTTGTGTACGTATGCAGTGGATGTTCTGGGTTGGACCATTCATTGGGGCTGCGATTGCTGCATTCTATCACCAGTATATCTTGAGAGCTGGAGCCGTCAAGGCCTTGGGATCCTTCAGGAGCAACGCTTGAAACTCACTCTAAGTTCTTCAATTCTCCGTTTCAAGGGACGGAGCTGGATCGAGGGAGGGTCAAAGCAAAATGTGGATAAAGAATTTGCGATTGTGTCTTGCGTCTTGTCTGTTGAATTTTCTTTTTTCCAACTCTCCCGATCTTTAAGCTGTGTTCTCGAGTGCTGGTTGCTGTCGTTATTTGCTGTTTTCAAATCTCTTTAACTTTGTAAGTGGCGTAATGGATTGCAGCAATGCACATATGTCAACTTTCTAGCATCTTCTCTCTTCGCATCGTGCTATAAATAAGCTATGTACTTACTTGACCAAGATAACAGGACTGAGCGCCAACGAGAAGTGGGGGAAAAGGAGAAAGACTAAAATTTTACAAGCATTATCAACTATCACTTGAGAATCCCGAACTTTCCGAGAGTTCACTCCACAGAAGCTAAGGTAGAGAGGCTATAAAACGCATCCATTATACTGCAAATTAATTATCACTGTTGACACCTAAATTTTGACTAATAATTTAGTAATTAATTGCATAAAAATTTAGGGATTAATCTTTAACCCCTAAGAAAAAATAGCAAAATTGCATTTCATGTAGCCGCATTTGCATTTGTACTAAGAGGACAACCAAACACGGCAGCTCGCGGTCAATTACGTGCACAAAAGGTGGTCTCTCTCTTGCTGATTTGAAAGTACCCAATGAAAAAGAAGAAAGAAGAGTTCTTCACGTCCATTGTCTCTTCCTCATTAATGCATGCACCATGCGTGGACAAAATTCGGCGGACGTAAAAAAAAAAAAAAATTTTCTAGCCGCATGCGTGAAGAAAGCAAAGAAAATCCACTGCACACGCGAGGATCCGGGAGAAAATCTGCAAAGGCATGGGCTCACCATTTTATAATATTTTATAGTGAGAATTCTCTCCTTCCCGGAGAGCAAATCAAGAAAGAAGCGAATAAAGAAAAAAAGTCCACGGTGAGGGGGTTTTCCTTTCGGGGAAAGGAGTGTGTCAGAGAAAAATAAAAAAAAAGTTCACTGGAAGAGGTCTGTAAAAAATGGTAGAGGGCTCCCTTTCGTTCACGCAAGCGCAGAGAAAGGTGGGGAGTAGTTTGTGGGAGCTATTAAAAAAAAAGAGAAAACCTGCAGAGAGAAGGGAAAAGTGAAGTCAGAGAAGGCAACAAGAAAAGAACGTGAAAGGAAAAGAATAAAAAAAGGGAGGAGGGTGGTCTTCAAAAAGCAGGAGACGTGCGGCTGCTGAAAGAGAAAAGAGGGAGCGCCCACTGTTCTTCTTCTTGGTTGGACTTTCCTCCGGTTTTCTGCTGCCCGCGTCCAGCCCACACCCACAGTCGCGCCTCTGACCGCCCGCACCAACAACCCTCGCGCTGTTCTTTGCTCGCACGCCGGTAGCCGCACCTCCGCTGGTCTCGCAACGCCCACCGAAGCCGAGCTCGAACCAGATCTGAAGTTCATCCCCGCACCGCACCTGTTCCAAGCTTCCCGAGCGGTTGCCCCGCTGTCCCGCTATGCCGAACTCCCCAATTTCCCTGCAGCTTCGATTGATTGCGCCTTCGCATCGCTTCGCCTTCAACAAGTTGCTGTTCCCGATCCGAGCCTGCGACGAGCCGTGCTTCCCGATCCGATCTGCTGCACTTCCACCCACTAATCCAGGTTGCTTCGAGCTCTCCCCGACGATCGCTCCATCCCGCTCACCGCCCAACACCTCGGCGCGACGCCCGCCTCGCCCGCACCACCGTGACTGCAGCCCCGGCCCCGTCGCCTTCCGTGGGTCGGCTCCTGCGTCCGCTCGCCTTGCAACAACCCGACCCGCCGTGCGACGCCGGTCACCCCGACGCTCACCACGACCCCTCCGCCTCCGTTGCTGCGTGTCTCCGCCACCACCGCTTGCTCCCTCTGCAGCAGCCCGAACCAGTTCTAGTAGTCCGACGCCCTTGCCCGCGACGTGGCTACTCCTTTGCTCCGCTCAGCGGTGATCCCCGACGCCGAGTCTCCACTGCAACCCCGAGCAGCCGGCGCCTCTCCGCTGCTCCGAGCTCGAGCCGCACGCTACTGCTGCTCTACCTTCCGCCCGAGCGCCCCTGCTCCACCGGTCCTCGCCGGAGTCCTGAACGCCGGATCTGCCCCTCCGGACTGACGATCGGCTTCCCCTTGGAGACCCACGAGCAAACCAGTGCGTGGGAAAAGAAAAGAAGAAAACCAAAAAAAAAAAAAGAAGAAAAAGACAAAAGGGGATTAGGTAGTTTTTTTATTATTATTATTATTATTTTATCTTTATTTTTATATAGTTTATAGTTGGTTTTTATTTTTTAGTGTGATTATTCATTAACGCAGATTGAAATTCCAATGTAAAATAACCCCTCAATTTAGGGATTATGAGTCCGATTTCCGCGCCCGAAATCCGACTCACGATCTCGTATAAAAATCGACAATCCAATCTCATGCCCGAGATTCGATTCGCGATTTAATTTAAAATTGACCAACCCGATCTCATGTGCGAGTACGGTTTGTCAATTTTGGGCATTAATCTTATCTTGATTGGATTAGATATCGGGTTATTTGAATTAACTTTTGGTTTTTGCATAAAAGAAATTTAAAAAATGCGAGTTAGATTAGGGCTAGGGTTAGCATATTTAGTTATTTCGTTTGTTAAAAAAAAATCCAAAAAAATGCATTCAAGATATTAGTTTTTTTAAGAATTGCACGTGTCATTTTAGAATAGGATTTTTGATTCTAAATTTTTATAACAGAAAAATCCCAAGAAAAAAATTAATTAATTTAGGTTGCTAGTTTTCTTAGGTTGCATGTTTAATTGTGTGCAAATTTCTAAAAATTCGAATTTTGTATAAAAAAAAACAAAAAAAAAATCATGCATTTTAGAATAGAATTACATGTCTCATTTTAAGATTAGACCAATTTGCATCTTAGGTTAGAAATTGCAAGGTTAAAATAACGTCTTAGTTTAAATTAGGATTTAGCATGACTTAATCCTAAGTTTAAATTGGATGGAATTTTACTTTAGCTAGGTAATATTTGCATTCATCTTAATTTCAAATATCATGGAAAATATAAAATTTGTCTTTAGATAAATTAGTTTCAATTTTAGGACGAATTGCATTTTTAGGAATAGAAATATCATGTGTACGTCATGTGGGATTATGTTCATAAAACGTACGTCATGTAGAATTAGTTTCATTAAAAATTGCACGTCATTATAATTAGGTCATTTTGATTTGCATATGTGATTATTGCATGTTCATTAAGAAAACAAAAAATTTTTACTCATGTTATGTAGTTTAGAACGCATTGTCATGCCATTTCATGTTAGATTAGATGCACTTTGCATGGTTCGCATTGAAAAAAAGTGAAAACAAAAATAAAGAAATTGCGTGTTAATTAGAAATCATATTTAGGGTTGTTGATATGAATTCCGATCTAACATTGCAGGTGCTTTCGTTGCTATGAGGTAATCCTGTCATTTATTCACCGATTATCCGGGTGTTAAATTGGTGGTTTGTGCATTCGCATGATCACTTCACATGTTAGGGAGGTAAATTAAAATCAATTCAAGCTGCCTGCAAAACATTTTTAAAAAAAAAAAAAAAGGTACCGAAAGGGCATTAGACAAGTCTAGTGTAACCAAGTCCCCGAACTCATTTAATCTCTGGTTCGTAGGAGTGAAGTAATTCTCCCATTACTTTACTTGGGTTTCTAATCGACCCACCAAAAACGGATTAGTGGCGACTCCATGATAAAAATCAATTGCATGTTAAGAATTTAAACCCTAAGTCGCGAATTGGTATGGGCTTGGGAGAGCTCGAGCTAAGTCTAGGCTTAGCAATCCATTAGCCAAACCCTTAGGTGGTCCAAACCCGCTTCGGGGAGGTCGCGACAGCTTGGCGACTCCGCTGGGGACTTGAGTTGAAACTCTTAGTGGACTTAGGCCAATTTTCTTTTTGAAAAATATTTTTGTTTGGCAGCGAGGATCCCAGGTACGTCCCTAACATTTAAGGTGTTAAATGTTCTTGCAGGACGGGAGGTATAAGGGGAAGTGTTTGCTGACATTTGTTTTGCGGGGAGGTGTAGGAATGTATGGTTTACTTTCACTTATGAAGTGTTGCTTGATATAAATTGCCGTGCATGCCTTGCATCTAGCACTACACTATTGCACACACAACCCGCCGCCGGACTCCGGGCCGCATAGGATCATCTAGGATGGTATTGAGATGGATACCACTTCGACCGCATGCCCGCGGTGCGAGTCGCCCATCTCAATCCCGAGTTTCTTTTACGGTGTCAAGAGTACCCACCTCGGTTCGCATGCCCGCAACCCAGGTCGGCTCTTTGACCAAGCCGAAGTCATGAGGACCCGACTTAGTCCGCACGCCCGTGGCTAGTTTGATCATCCTTGTGGCTTCACTTTGTTAAGCCTTATAGACTAGAAATCGAGCCACTTACCATGCGCATGTCTATGTGATTGCCCTTTGTTTATTGGTAAAGTAAGTTCTCTAAATTCTCGCCTTTGCAATTTACTTACTCTACCGTATTATTTTGTCGGTCCATGGCATTAGGATTGTCCTGAGTCTTGATCAATATACAATGGGAATACCGGACATTCGAATTATTCTCCCTCAAAGGAAGAGCTTAGCGCATGGTGGGACAAGTTAGACCAAGCTGGCCGTCAATTTGTTAGAGTCACACATTAGTCGACTACTTCCATTGCTGCGTATCAACATCCATGGCGGCCTCATCCAAGCACTTGCTCATTGTTGGTGCCCCGAGACTTCTACTTTCATCTTCGGCGGTAAGCATGAACTCACGCCCACCTTGGAAGAGTATAGTATTGCCATAGGGAAACCTTTGAAAACTGAATTAATTAGCCCACCTATCGGAATAGACCCCGTTGTGGCCTTATCCGATTTTCTGAGAATTAAGGAGGATAATGTAAGAAAGGTTTTAAAAGCTCACCGCAATACATGTCACTTGTCTTTTCTAAAAGAATGTTTTGAAAATGGCAATTCATTTCAAATGAGAAGAGTTTTCCTTTTAGCTTTCTTTGGGTTTATACTTTTTCCTCATTGCAAGAATGCTATTAACCCTTTGATGGCTCACTTAGTTGAACAAGTGTTGGGAGGAAAAAATTTCGTAAACACTATTTTGGCTGAAACCTTTCTTTCCCTCACTCGATTTAAAGGAAGCGGTGATAAGACCTTCCATTCCTCTCCCGAGCTTTTACAAATTTGGTTTCTTTCTCATATAAAAGGGTTTGGTGGTTCAATGACTATACTTGATGTTAATAACTCTAATCACCCTATTATGAGATTTGAGAACAACCAAAAACATGCACCGGATTACCATTATTCTAGGTGGCCAGCTTTCATGAAAAAACCAACTCCCAAGGGTTTCCTATGGCATGCTAAGTGGTTCCAAGTTCGTGTGGCGAGACTTTCATGTGGAGGTGTTGGCCCAATCCCTCTACTGGGATTCACTGGAGCAACGGAGTACTATCCAACTAGAGTAACCCGTCAGTATCAAGTTGTGCAAGAGCTTCCCCCGGCATTGCAAGCAGACCCACTCCGAGTCAGCTTCATTGATGGAGACCGAGGCCATGAAGATTCCATTCTCACAATTAAATCAATGTGGGATATGTGCCAGCCACGAAAACTCAAGTGGCCCGAGGAGGAGCTCAAGGGCAAAGAAATGAAGTACTATGCCTCAATTAAGTACATTCAACAACACAAGATTCCGGAGGAGTTACTTCCAAAGATACCCGAGATGCCGCTGAAGATCACCAACCGCGCGAGAATAAACGCCTCAAAAGGGTTGCTGAAAAAGCTCAAGAGGAGAATAAGCGATTGCGCCGAGTGGTGTCCCGAGTGTATATTGATCAAGCTAGATGAAGTGTTTGAGTCAATCTTGTTGTTTCATTTCTAGATTAATGTTTAGGAAGTTGAATCATCTACTTTCCTAGTTTGTTTGTCTAGGGCCTTTTGAGCTTCTATTTCATTAATGAAGTGCTTGAATCAATCTTGCTTCTATGTTGTTAGGATTGTCAAAAACTCCGTTAATGAATAAAAGTTTTAGACCATTGCCATGGACCGGTGTATTTCATATGAGATACTTATTTTTGTCCATTTCTTCAAAATAGGTGATAACGGATCCTCCACGTTCGCCCATCATTACACGATCAAGAGCAAAAATGGCCGACCAAATCGAAATGCGTGATCGTATGACCGCTGTGGAAAATCAACTCCAGCAGTTGCTCACCTCTATGCAGCTTATGACGGATCAAATGCAATCCCTCCAAGTGCATCAGACTCTTGCACCCGTTCTCCCCGAGATAGTAGTCCCAAAGCAGACGAACAAGGCCCAAATAGGTGATGATGACATGCCGGGCGGAGGATGACCCACTGTTCGTCACAGCTGAAAAGGCTAAGCCCGACAATGTCCCTAAGGCGGAGCAAGATGAACGCTTTGCCAAACTTGAAGAGAAACGAAACAATTGCAAGAATCACAGAATTCACTCCCGTTCGACTTGTCAGTTTATGAGAAAGTCAAAGTGCCGAAGAAGTTTAAGATGCCGGAGTTCGAGAAATACAATGGTACTTCCTGCCCGAAAGCACATTTGCAGATGTACCACGTACGCATGGCCCAATACGTCAAGAATGAGCCTCTCATGATCCAATCGTTTCATGCAAGCTTGACTGGGCCCGCACTCAACCGGTACATAATGAAAAATATAAACCTTCTCGACACTGAATGAAGTGGGCGACGCTTTCTGAAGCAAAGTATAAGTTCAACATGGACATTGCACCTTCCCGAGAGGATCTTGAGCGGATGGAGAAGAAGAAAAGTGAGTCATTTAAGGAGTACGCCTGTAAGGTGGCGAAACTTGGCGGCTCAAATCACTCCTGAGCCTACAAACAAGGAGTTGATGAAGTTGTTCGTCAAGACTCTTCCGTATGAGTTCCGTAACCGGATGGCTAGCACATACGTTGAGAACTTCAACCAACTTATCCCAGTGGGTGAACAGATCGAGATGGGGCTAAGGGATGGATGGTTCAATGAACCGACTCATCAAAGCAAAAGGTTCACCATGAAGAAAGATAAAGAACCGATCACTGAAGTCAATGTTGCATATGCACAATCAGCTCCTAGTAAGCCTCGATGGTTCGTGTCCCAGGGAATCGCAAGATGGAGGCCGAGTGCCCGCACCGCGACAATTTGCCAAAAGGCGGTTCTCTCCTCTTCCCGGCCCTCTATCTCGGTCTTGCCGATACTCCAAAAGAAGGGATTGATCTCCCACGAACCAAAGCGGCCCTATGCTGAAAAATTATCCAAATATGATCCCTCCAAAAAATGTGAGTATCATATGGGAGAGGTGGGCCATTCGGCCGATGAATGTATGACTTTGAAGCACAAGATCCAAAATTTATTGGATACTAAGGCATTTTCTTTCCGTACTACCCAACCGAATGTCCAGAAGAATCCGTTGCCAGAGCATGAGGGAAACGTGAATGCAATCTTCGACTTCAATTCTGGCAAAAAGATGAACTTAAAGGTGTCTGTCAAAGATATCTATAGCGGATTAGTCAGAGTTGGTTATTATCCGACAGATGAGAATCCTCCCTTGCCTACCATGAAGGAAAGGGTTCAAGAAATGGTTAAGGCTGGCATGATCATATATGCTGACCAAGCTGGAACAGTGTCAACTATCTCCGAAGTCGTCATTGATTGGGAGAAGGAATTTGCTAAGCTAAGTGCTGAAAAGAGTGAATCAGATCCATTGATCGAGGACATGCCCCCACTTGAGGATGCCTCCGACCATGAAGGATTGATAGTGGAAGTGCCTTCAACTGATGAAGAAATAATTATTGAGATGCCCCAGCTGTATGAGTACAAGGATAACAAAGCAGTCCCTTGGTCATACGAGCTAGATGTTGACCTGATTACAAGGTCTGGTCGGACCTATGCTCAAGCTAATGCCCAACCTGCAAAGCCAATTACTGACGAAGAGGCCAAGGAATTTCTGGCTATAATCAAAGCAAGTGAGTATAACGTGGTCGACCAGTTGCGGAAATTGCCTGCTCAGATCTCTTTACTTGAACTCTTGCAAACATCTCCTACACATCAAAAGTCTCTAATGAAGGTTCTAAGCGAAGTTCGTGTACCAGAGACGATCGAGGTAGACAGGTTGGAGGAATTCGTAGGATCGATTCTTCTTAAGGATTTAATAGCCTTTTCGATGAAGAATTCCCTCTTGAGGGAGGGGACATAATAAGGCGTTATATATATCCGTCAAGTCCAAAGCTTCCCATGTGGCTCGCGTACTCATTGATAATGGGTCCGCCTTGAATATCTGTCCATTGGCGACTCTTCACCGCCCGAAAATAGATCCTTCAAAAATAAGTGCTGCAAAGACCTCCGTCCGAGCTTTTGATGGTACGAGAAAGGAGGTGATAGGGGAGACCCACCTTGATCTGCAAATAGGGCCGGTGATGTTCAACGTCCTTTTCCAGGTGATGGACATTCCTACCGCATTCAATTTCCTATTAGGGCGTCCTTGGATTCATACCGCTGGAGCTGTGCCATCAAGTCTCCACCAAAGCGTGAAATTTGTTGTCAAAGAAAAGCTAGTCATTGTTCATGGCGAGGAGGATCATCGGATCTATCATGAGACGGCTATCCCCTATGTCGAGTCGGAACGTATCGAGGAGTCGAGCTACCAATCGTTTGAGCTCGTATCCACTATCCATGCATCTCGAGGATCAACAAAGACCCATCCCCGATGTGTCAAATGCAGCATTATGGTAGCAAGAGTGATGGTTGGAAATGGCTTTATTCTTGGCCGTGGACTTGGTAAAAAAGAGCAGGGTATCCGAAATCCTATTGAAGCCCCTCGAAGGTCTCGTTCCGCTGGATTAGGGTACCATGGAAGAGGTGGAGGACATGAACAAGAGAGGAAAAACTCATTACTCCTCGATATTCGCGAGACATTCCCGGGCCCTGCTAGAATGATGCATGATGAGGGAGGAATGATCGACACCCGAGGTATCGTGCTCGATGGATGGAGTGGCATGGACGACCCGACAACTTCAAAGACAGAGGATCCAGATGATGGGATGGAAGGGATCACGACTCTATTCGATGATCTCCTCATAGGTGCCATTGATGAAGAACCATCGGAGGAAATGGGTGCTAGCCCACAAGAGTAACATGTTTACTTTTCTGTACTCCCCTGCGTGGGAATCTTATCGCTTTTAGGATCTGATGCTTTTCAGGGTTTGCTTATCGTATTTTGCATTTCGTTTGTCAGGAATGGTTGTTTGCTATGGTTTGACTATTAGGGTTTCGTTTCACTTTGATTGTCGTACTTTTCAATCCAATAAATGTAATTTGGTTGATGAATATCAATTATGATTACAAGTTTTATTTTGAGGGCATGATGGGGTATACCAAACCAGCCCGTTGATGATATCCAACCGATGAAAGAAAAGAAAAATCCAAGGAGAATTCTGAGGCCTGGGCTTCATCATGCTTCCTCGTGACAAAAAGTTTTTCCAAAATGTTTTGCCAAAATTCTTTAAATAAAATAAAAATTCGAAAAAAATCAATCAAAAAAATTCAAAAGGAAGGAACATTCGAAAAAAATAGAAAAGAAATTCATGCCTTTTAACCCCGTTTGTCTTTTTGAACTATCCATTTTATGTTTCAGGAGCAGCCTTATGACAAGCAAAGAGGTGAAAATGGTCCAATCCAATGTCCTGAGCAATGACGGTGATGACCCTGATGATCCAAATGGTGACTCCATTGGAGTACAACAAAGTTGGGAGCAACATGAAAAACCCAAAGTTCTCACCTTTGAGCAAACCGTCACTATCAATCTGAGTGATGCCGAGGAGCTCAAAGAGATAAAGATTGGGGCAAATCTTCCCAAAGATGAGGCCGAGCACCTGACTCAATTGCTAAAAGAATATCAAGATATCTTTGCTTGGACATACGCCGATATGCCGGGTTTAGATCCGTTGATTGTGGAACATTGTTTGCCCACTAATCCGGATGTGCATCCCAAGAGCGAAGCTCCGGAGGACTAAACCAGAGCTCTCGAAGAAGATAGAAGAGGAAGTAATGAAACTTCTCAAAGTGGGATTCATCGAAGTCTCGCAATACCCTGAATGGGTGGCCAACATAGTACCGGTCATGAAGAAGGACGGTCGAATCCGAGTATGTGTTGATTATCGGGATTTGAACAAGGCCAGCCCAAAGGACGACTTCCCATTGCCACATATCGATGTTCTCGTGGATAGTACTGCTGGATTTGAATTGTTCTCTTTCATGGATGGCTTTTCGGCTACAACCGAGATAAGAATGAAGGATGAAGACAAAGAGAAGACAGCATTCATCACCCCGTGGGGAACCTTTCATTATAAGGTCATGCCCTTCGGACTCAAAAATGCGGGGGCAACTTACCGCGAGCCATGGTTACGTTGTTCCATGACATGATGCATCAAGAAATCGAGGTGTATGTTGATGATATGATTGCAAAAACCCGGCCTGGGAGAAGTCATGTCAAAACCCTCAGAAAGTTATTTGATCGACTCCGTGAATTCAAGCTCCGTTTAAACCCTGCCAAGTGCGTATTCGGGGCAATGTCGGGTAAATTACTTGGGTTTATGGTGAGTAGCAAAGGGATCGAAGTTGACCCATCTAAAGCCAAAGCAATATGTGAGCTGCAACCTCCGTCGACAGTGAAGGAGGTCCGGAGTCTCCTAGGGAGACCGAATTACATTGCACGATTCATTTCCCAACTCTCGGAGACCGCTAAGCCATTCTTCAAACTCTTGAGGAAAAACGTACGAGTTGAGTGGAATGATGAATGTCAAGAGGCGTTCGATAAGCTGAAGCAATATTTGATGAATCCACCGGTTCTTGTCCCACCGATATCGGGGCATCCTTTGATTTTGTACCTCACAATCCATAGTGAGTCACTCGGTGCGATGTTAGCTCAGAAGAGTCCCGTGGATCAGAAGGAACGGGCCATTTATTACCTCAGTAAAAAGTTCACTGTCTCGGAGCTAAAGTATCCTGATGCTGAAAAAACTTGTGCTGCGTTAGTATGGGTATTGCATAGACTGCGACGACACCTTGCATTACCGGACGTTTCGTGACCGAGAACGATCCCATCAAGTATTTATTTAATCAACCAGCTTTGGTGGGTAAACTAGCCAAATGGCAGGTCTTGATTTCGGAATTCGACGTGCGGGCATGCCACAAAAATCCGTTAAGGGCCGAGTAATTGCTGATTTATTGGCTGAGAATCCTAGAACCTTCAATGATGATGATTGTGCTCCGGATGATCGTATTTTAGCCATAAATGAAGATGCATGGTCCATGTTCTTCGATGGAGCCGTGAACTTGTCCGGTTACGCATGCAAGGGCCCCGATATCCCAGGACGGACAACACCACCCGATTGCTGCGAAATTAATATTTCCATGCACTAACAATATTGCTGAATACGAAGCTTGCATTCTCGGACTTCGAGCCGCAATTGAAATGGGAGTGGCCAAATTGAAAGTATATGGAGATTCTGCACCGATCATACTCCAAACCATAGGTGAATGGGAGACCGGGGATGCCAAATTACTGCCATATCATAAGTACCTCGAAGAGTTGGCGAAGGAGTTCGATGAAATCTCGTTTGAGTATTTGGCTAGATCTCATAATCGGTTTGTCGATGCCTTGGCAACATTGTCATCCATGTTGCAAGTTACCGATGGTTTAGAAGTTGAGCCTTTGAAAATTGAGGTTTTAGCCAAACCTTCTTATTGCATGGCCGTGAATGAAGAGCTTGATAAGAAGCCATGGTATTATGACATCATGAACTATATTCAAAAGCAGGAATTTCCTGAAGGGAGCACCCCAGCCGATAGAAAGTACATAATGAAGATGGCCTCAAAGTTCTTTGTCAGTGGTAAGAATTTATACAAGAGATCTTATGATTCAGTTCTATTGAGGTGCGTAGATGAAGCGAAGCTACCCAAATCATGCAAGAAGTGCATGAAGGAGTTTGGGGCCCACACATGAATGGGCACATGTTAGCCAAGAAGATCATGAGACTAGGTTACTATTGGCTTGCATTGGAAAGTGATTGCATACAGCATGTTAGAAGTTGCCATCGTTGCCAAATTCATGGAGATAAAATAAATGTTCCTCCAACCGAGTTGCACCAGCTATCGAGCCATAGCCTTTCTCAATGTGGGGGATCGATGTAATTGGCCCAATAAATCCCAAAGCCTCAAATGGGCACCGATTCATATTGGTGGCAATAGATTATTTTTCAAAGTGGATTGAAGCCGCATCATATGCTAATGTCACGGCCCGAAATGTTGTGAAGTTTATCGGGCGTGACATAATCGCCCGTTATGGTGTCCCCTCAAGCAATTGTCATCGACAATGGGACAAATCTGAATAACAAATTTGTTGATGAGTTGTTCAAGTAAGTTCAAAATCAAACATTTGAATTCATCACCTTACCGCCCACAAATGAATGGAGCCGTTGAGGCAGCTAATAAGAACATCAAGAAGATCCCGGCTAAGACAGCCGAGAATTATCGAGATTGGCATGACAGTTACCCTTTGCTCTAATGGCGTATCGGACATCGATCCGAACATCCACCGGGGCGACCCCTTTCTCCTTGGTTTATGGCATGGAGGCGCCTTGCTGTGGAAGTAGAAATCCCCTCTTTGAGAGTCTTATCCCAAGTGGAATTGTCCGAGGCGGGAATGGACGCAACAAAGGTTCGAGCAGTTGAATCTAATTGATGAGAGAAGGTTAAAAGCTCTTTGCCATGGTCAGGCATATCAACAAAGAGTAGCCAAGTCTTTCAATCGGAAGGTACGGCCTAGACACTTCGAAGTGAATGATCTAGTTCTAAGAAAGGTGTTGCCGATTTTTCCTGATCCTAGAGGCAAATTTGCTCCAAATTATAACGGACCGTATATGGTGAAGAGGGTACTCCCTGGAGGTGCCTTAATCCTTACAGAAATGGATGGTCGTGAGTTTTCAAATCCTGTTAACTCTGATGCTGTGAAGAAGTATTACCCTTGAAAAAATTTGTTGAAGGAACTCATTTCTTCGTTAAATTGTGTGGGAATGGATTGAATGAGATGAGAAGTAGGCCCTTCCATACACATATCGAATTCATTTGATTTGGTATATCGGACGTGTTGACCCGTGTAAGTTCACTTAAATAAAAAGGAAATGCCCGAGGACACCACCAGCGCCTCGGCCTGGTGGCACGGGGAATGAAAAGGTCCGAAAGCGACCAGGGTTCGATCCCTGGAAATGGCAACAAGTTTGCCACCAAAAAAAAAAAAACAAAAACAAAAACAAAAAAACAAAAAACAAAAAAAAACAAAAAAAAAAAAACATTTTTTTTTACCAATCCTTTTCCTTTCTTTTTGAGCTGCAAACTCTTTGTGTTCAAAGCTGATGAGTTCATGAAGTACTTGTGACCTTTCAAAGGAGAATTTTGCATTGATAGTTTTACCTGTTTAATTACCAATTTCACTAAGGATTGTCACCACCGATCAAGTTAATGAATGATGTGGAATGAATTGAACATGCTAAATGAGACATGTCAGGATGATGAAAGGCAAGCTTTATCCTATACACGAGTCCTTGCTCATATACTTGGTGAGATGAGTGTAGGAAATTCCATGTTTCTAAGGTAAAGAGTTTTCTCGCGAAAGGTACGATGATCGAAATGATGAGAGACGGTTCATTCTCTATCTCAAACACTACGTGATCATCCATTGTTTAAACCCTTTTGAGCCCACACACGTGGATAATTTTTAAATTACCCCTGTCAAGAACCACCCCACATTGGGGCAAGCTGGAGGTAAGACGACATCATGAGGTGAGGAATTTGATAGGAATATTTTTGCTCTCACTTGCATCAATCTTCAGGTGTTGCTATTACATTGGATTCATACGATAATTCAAGTGCCTTAGGATGATGAAGAGCAGTTCTTTCTCTATCCTACACACTTTATCCATTGCGTAGCCCCTTGAGCCTGTAAATTCGTTTCATTTAAACCCAATTGGTGATCATCCCCCACACCGGGGCAAGGCAAAAGGCAAATGTTCAAGCAGCAAAATCCCGAGTGCTGACAAAAAATGAAAACTCCTCAAGAACCCGAATGTTAAAGCATTACATGGTTATTCAAAAAAAGAAACAAAAGGGGCATGAAAAAGCAGTGTGCCTGGTAAAAGCAAGGCCAATGCCCATGGAAAATGAAAGAAAGAGTCAAGATAAAAAAGGGTGTATTCCCAGTGGAGTGGTACTCAAAGAACTCAAATGCCAAGTTTTTATAGTACTTATGAGGAAAATCCCAATGGTGAAGAAGAAGACCAGTGACAATGCCAAGATGATCACCAATTCTCATCCCCCTATACACATTTTGAGCCTAATGATCCATTCACTTCTCAACCCATGAACTTAACCTACGTTACGTCCCTTACAAAGTCTCTTCATTAGGGCACCGAAATTAACGCAGAATTCATATGCTTAAAAGCATTGCTCGAAGAAGTGCGAAAGCGGGACCATTTCTATCTCATTTCGCAGGTTCCTTGACTTGTAAACCCGAAGATGATTGCGAAGTATTGTTCTTTCATTAGCCTTGACTCGAAGAGTCCCTCTTTGTTGAACCATTGACCGAGCCTACATTATAGTCCTGATAAAGACCTCTCAGATTGACCAGGTCGTACCGCTTGCGAGAATACTCGAACCCTTGTTGATATGATGAAAGTAAGATTGAGTGATCCGACATTAATGGTCGAGACAAAATAGCCTTCTTAATGAGAGTGAGTGAAAGTCCTTTCTAACTGAAAGTCTCTCATTTGGTATTCTTGAAAATCCATGTCATGAGTGAAAATTGTCTTAAACGATGATTCTCTCCAGTGGAAATTTGGTGGTGCAAATATGGTAAAACCATCATGCATAAATCTTGGTTGAATGGATAAAAGCTTCAATGGACTTTGGAGTGTGCTGAATTGCTTACTTCTTTCATGAATGCATGTATTTTTGCTCTAATCATGTCTGACAGGTAATGTTTCCTTGAAGACCCAAGAGCTCCTGGCATTTATGTTGCCTTTCAGAAGCCTCGAGGTGAGAAACCTCCATGAATATTCGAAATACATCCTCGATGTTCCAAAACTTCTTTCTACCAAGAGGTAAGTGGCCTTCACGAATATCCCAGGTTTGTCCTAGGTATTCCCAAATTCTTGACATCTCAGTCTGGATCTGGATGTCTCAAAACTCTTCGTTAAACATTTCACTTTGGATGTGAATGTTTTTCGATCTTTTTCGTTATACCTTAGTCTGGATCTAGGTATTTCGAACCCTCTTAATCCAATATTCATCTCACCTAACATTGAGTGTTTATTGGTTAAGCCCCAAATTCTTGACATCTCAGTCTGGATCTGGATGTCTCAAAACTTTTCCCCGTTTAGGCGACCGTAGAATGGTACGGGTCCTAGACAACATCTATTCAGGCGACCGTAGAATGGTACGGGTCCTGGAAGATAAATCCCCGTTTAGGCGACCGTAGAATGGTACGGGTCCTAGACAACATCTATTTCCTCATTCAGGCGACCGTAGAATGGTACGGGTCATAGAAAATGAATTCCCATTTAGGCGACCGTAGAATGGTACGGGTCCTAAACACAACCAAACAATGTTATACTAGGTGACCGTAGAATGGTACGGGTCCTGGGAAAGCAGTCTCTTTGCAAAGCCATGTTACTATTCTAGGCGACCATAGAATGGTACGGGTTTTGGACATGTAACACCAACTACCTTGAGTTACTCTATCCTCCTCGAAGGTAAGTTATTCCGGGTAAGTTCCTTTTATCACTGGCATTAGCATTTTCATGCATCATATAAATTGCATTTCAAAAAAAAAAAAAAAAAAAAAAAAAAAAAGAGATCCATAGTCCCGCCAAAATATCATTCATTGCATGTGCATGGTCAAAATTTAGGTATCATATTGTCTTTGAATGCAACCTCTGCGAGCTCACCTTCAAAGAGGGCGTATGACACCTAAATTTTGACTAATAATTTAGTAATTAATTGCATAAAAATTTAGGGATTAATCTTTAACCCCTAAGAAAAATAGCAAAATTGCATTTCATGTAGCCGCATTTGCATTTGTACTAAGAGGACAACCAAACACGGCAGCTCGCGGTCAATTACGTGCACAAAAGGTGGTCTCTCTCTTGCTGATTTGAAAGTACCCAATGAAAAAGAAGAAAGAAGAGTTCTTCACGTCCATTGTCTCTTCCTCATTAATGCATGCACCATGCGTGGACAAAATTCGGCGGACGTAAAAAAAAAAAAAAATTTTCTAGCCGCATGCGTGAAGAAAGCAAAGAAAAATCCACTGCACACGCGAGGATCCGGGAGAAAATCTGCAAAGGCATGGGCTCACCATTTTATAATATTTTATAGTGAGAATTCTCTCCTTCCCGGAGAGCAAATCAAGAAAGAAGCGAATAAAGAAAAAAAGTCCACGGTGAGGGGGTTTTCCTTTCGGTCGACAAAGGGGAAAGGAGTGTGTCGAGAAAAAAAAAAAAAGTTCACTTGGAAGAGGTCTGTAAAAAATGGTAGAGGGCTCCCTTTCGTTCACGCAAGCGCAGAGAAAGGTGGGGAGTAGTTTGTGGGAGCTATTAAAAAAAAGAGAAAACCTGCAGAGAGAAGGGAAAAGTGAAGTCGAGAAGGCAACAAGAAAAGAACGTGAAAGGAAAAGAATAAAAAAGGGAGGAGGGTGGTCTTCAAAAAGCGGGAGACGTGCGGCTGCTGAAAGAGAAAAAGAGGGAGCGCCCACTTTGTTCTTCTTCTTGGTTGGACTTTCCTCCGGTTTTCGCTGCCCGCGTCCAGCCCACACCCACGGTCGCGCCTCTGACCGCCCGCACCAACAACCCTCGCGCTGTTCTTTGCTCGCACGCCGGTAGCCGCACCTCCGCTGGTCTCTGCAACGCCCACCGAAGCCGAGCTCGAACCAGATCTGAAGTTCATCCCCTGCACCGCACCTGTTCCAAGCTTCCCCGAGCGGTTGCCCTGCTGTCCCGCTATGCCGAACTCCCCAATTTCCCTGCAGCTTCGATTGATTGCGCCTTCGCATCTGCTTCGCCTTCAACAAGTTGCTGTTCCAGATCCGAGCCCTGCGACGAGCCGTGCTTCCTGATCCGATCTGCTGCACTTCCACCCACTAATCCGCTTGCTTCGAGCTCTCCCCGACGATCGCTCCATCCCGCTCACCGCCCAACACCTCGGCGCGACGCCCCGCCTCGCCCGCACCACCGTGACCCGCAGCCCGGCCCGTCGCCTTCCGTGGGTCGGCTCCCCTGCGTCCGCTCGCCTTGCAACAACCCGACCCGCCGTGCGACGCCGGTCACCCCGACGCTCACCACGACCCCTCTGCCTCCGTTGCTGCGTGTCTCCGCCACCACCGCTCCCTCTGCGGCAGCCCGAACCGATTCTAGTAGTCCGACGCCCTTGCCCGCGACGTGGCTACTCCTTTGCTCCGCTCGGCGGTGATCCCCGACGCCGAGTCTCCACCGCAACCCCGAGCGGCCGGCGCCTCTCCGCCGCTCCGAGCTCGAGCCGCACGCTACTCGCTTGCTCTACCTTCCGCCCGAGCGCCCCGCTCCACCGGTCCTCGCCGGAGTCCCGAACGCCGGATCTGCCCCTCCGGATCGACGATCGGCTTCCCTTGAGACCCACGAGCAAACCAGTGCGTGGGAAAAGAAAAGAAGAAAACCAAAAAAAAAGAAGAAGAAAAAGACAAAAGGGGATTAGGTAGTTTTTTTATTATTATTATTATTATTTTATCTTTATTTTTTATATAGTTTATAGTTGGTTTTTATTTTTAGTGTGATTATTCATTAACGCAGGATTGAAATTCCAATGTAAAATAACCCCTCAATTTAGGGATTATGAGTCCGATTTCCGCGCCCGAAATCCGACTCACGATCTCGTATAAAAATCGACAATCCAATCTCATGCCCGAGATTCGATTCGCGATTTAATTTAAAATTGACCAACCCGATCTCATGTGCGAGGTACGGTTTGTCAATTTTGGGCATTAATCTTATCTTGATTGGATTAGATATCGGGTTATTTGAATTAACTTTTGGTTTTTGCATAAAAGAAATTTAAAAAAAATGCGAGTTAGATTAGGGCTAGGGTTAGCATATTTAGTTATTTCGTTTGTTAAAAAAAAATCCAAAAAAATGCATTCAAGATATTAGTTTTTTTTAAGAATTGCACGTGTCATTTTAGAATAGGATTTTTGATTCTAAATTTTTATAACAGAAAAATCCCAAGAAAAATTAATTAATTTAGGTTGCTAGTTTTCTTAGGTTGCATGTTTAATTGTGTGCAAATTTCTAAAAATTCGAATTTTGTATAAAAAAAAAAAAAAAAAAAAAAATCATGCATTTTAGAATAGAATTACATGTCTCATTTTAAGATTAGACCAATTTGCATCTTAGGTTAGAAATTGCAAGGTTAAAATAACGTCTTAGTTTAAATTAGGATTTAGCATGACTTAATCCTAAGTTTAAATTGGATGGAATTTTACTTTAGCTAGGTAATATTTGCATTCATCTTAATTTCAAATATCATGGAAAATATAAAATTTGTCTTTAGATAAATTAGTTTCAATTTTTAGGACGAATTGCATTTTTAGGAATAGAAATATCATGTGTACGTCATGTGGGATTATGTTCATAAAACGTACGTCATGTAGAATTAGTTTCATTAAAAATTGCACGTCATTATAATTAGGTCATTTTGATTTGCATATGTGATTATTGCATGTTCATTAAGAAAACAAAAATTTTTACTCATGTTATGTAGTTTAGAACGCATTGTCATGCCATTTCATGTTAGATTAGATGCACTGCATGGTTCGCATTGAAAAAAGTGAAAACAAAAATAAAGAAATTGCGTGTTAATTAGAAATCATATTTAGGGTTGTTGATATGAATTCCGATCTAACATTGCGGTGCTTTCGTTGCTATGAGGTAATCCTGTCATTTATTCACTGATTATCTGGGTGTTAAATTGGTGGTTTGTGCATTCGCATGATCACTTCACATGTTAGGGAGGTAAATTAAAATCAATTCAAGCTGCCTGCAAAACATTTTTTAAAAAAAAAAAAAAGGTACCGAAAGGGCATTAGACAAGTCTAGTGTAACCAAGTCCCCGAACTCATTTAATCTCTGGTTCGTAGGAGTGAAGTAATTCTCCCATTACTTTACTTGGGTTTCTAATCGACCCACCAAAAACGGATTAGTGGCGACTCCATGATAAAAATCAATTGCATGTTAAGAATTTAAACCCTAAGTCGCGAATGGTATGGGCTTGGGAGAGCTCGAGCTAAGTCTAGGCTTAGCAATCCATTAGCCAAACCCTTAGGTGGTCTAACTCGCTTCGGGAGGTCGCGACAGCTTGGCGACTCCGCCGGGGACTTGAGTTGAAACTCTTAGTGGACTTAGGCCAATTTTCTTTTTGAAAAATATTTTTGTTTGGCAGCGAGGATCCTGTACGTCCCTAACATTTAAGGTGTTAAATGTTCTTGCGGGGCGGGAGGTATAAGGGGAAGTGTTTGCTTGACATTTGTTTTGCGGGAGGTGTAGGAATGTATGGTTTACTTTCACTTATGAAGTGTTGCTTGATATAAATTGCCGTGCATGCCTTGCATCTAGCACTACACTATTGCACACACAACCCGCCGCCGGACTGGGCCGCATAGGATCATCTAGGATGGTATTGAGATGGATACCACTTCGACCGCATGCCCGCGGTACGAGTCGCCCATCTCAATCCCGAAGTTTCTTTTACGGTGTCAAGAGTACCCACCTCGGTTCGCATGCCCGCAACCCAGGTCGGCTCTTTGACCAAGCCGAAGTCATGAGGACCCGACTTAGTCCGCACGCCCGTGGCTAGTTTGATCATCCTTGTGGCTTCACTTTGTTAAGCCTTATAGACTAGAAATCGAGCCACTTACCATGCGCATGTCTATGTGATTGCCCTTTGTTTATTGGTAAAGTAAGTTCTCTAAATTCTCGCCTTTGCAATTTACTTACTCTACCGTATTATTTTGTCGGTCCATGGCATTAGGATTGTCCTGAGTCTTGATCAATATACAATGGGAATACCGGACATTCGAATTATTCTCCCTCCAAAGGAAGAGCTTAGCGCATGGTGGGACAAGTTAGACCAAGCTGGCCGTCAATTTGTTAGAGTCACACATTAGTCGACTACTTCCATTGCTGCGTATCAACATCCATGGCGGCCTCATCCAAGCACTTGCTCATTGTTGGTGCCCCGAGACTTCTACTTTCATCTTCGGCGGTAAGCATGAACTCACGCCCACCTTGGAAGAGTATAGTATTGCCATAGGGAAACCTTTGAAAACTGAATTAATTAGCCCACCTATCGGAATAGACCCGTTGTGGCCTTATCCGATTTTCTGAGAATTAAGGAGGATAATGTAAGAAAGGTTTTAAAAGCTCACCGCAATACATGTCACTTGTCTTTTCTAAAAGAATGTTTTGAAAATGGCAATTCATTTCAAATGAGAAGAGTTTTCCTTTTAGCTTTCTTTGGGTTTATACTTTTTCCTCATTGCAAGAATGCTATTAACCCTTTGATGGCTCACTTAGTTGAACAAGTGTTGGGAGGAAAAAATTTCGTAAACACTATTTTGGCTGAAACCTTTCTTTCCCTCACTCGATTTAAAGGAAGCGGTGATAAGACCTTCCATTCCTCTCTGAGCTTTTACAAATTTGGTTTCTTTCTCATATAAAAGGGTTTGGTGGTTCAATGACTATACTTGATGTTAATAACTCTAATCACCCTATTATGAGATTTGAGAACAACCAAAAACATGCACCGGATTACCATTATTCTAGGTGGCCAGCTTTCATGAAAAACCAACTCCCAAGGGTTTCCTATGGCATGCTAAGTGGTTCCAAGTTCGTGTGGCGAGACTTTCATGTGGAGGTGTTGGCCCAATCCCTCTCTTGGGATTCACCGGAGCAACGGAGTACTATCCAACTAGAGTAACCCGTCGGTATCAAGTTGTGCAAGAGCTTCCCCCGGCATTGCAAACGAGACCCACTCCGAGTCGGCTTCATTGATGGAGACCGAGGCCATGAAGATTCCATTCTCACAATTAAATCAATGTGGGATATGTGCCACCACGAAAACTCAAGTGGCCCGAGGAGGAGCTCAAGGGCAAAGAAATGAAGTACTATGCCTCAATTAAGTACATTCAACAACACAAGATTCCGGAGGAGTTACTTCCAAAGATACGAGATGCCGCTGAAGATCACCAACCGCGGCGAGAATAAACGCCTCAAAAGGGTTGCTGAAAAAGCTCAAGAGGAGAATAAGCGATTGCGCCAGTGGTGTCCCAGTGTATATTGATCAAGCTAGATGAAGTGTTTGAGTCAATCTTGTTGTTTCATTTCTAGATTAATGTTTAGGAAGTTGAATCATCTACTTTCCTAGTTTGTTTGTCTAGGGCCTTTTTGAGCTTCTATTTCATTAATGAAGTGCTTGAATCAATCTTGCTTCTATGTTGTTAGGATTGTCAAAAACTCCGTTAATGAATAAAAGTTTTAGACCATTGCCATGGACCGGTGTATTTCATATGAGATACTTATTTTTGTCCATTTCTTCAAAATAGGTGATAACGGATCCTCCACGTTCGCCCATCATTACACGATCAAGAGCAAAAATGGCCGACCAAATCGAAATGCGTGATCGTATGACCGCTGTGGAAAATCAACTCCGGCGGTTGCTCACCTCTATGCAGCTTATGACGGATCAAATGCAATCCTCCAAGTGCATCGAGACTCTTTGCACCCGTTCTCCCGAGATAGTAGTCCCCAAAAAGCGACGAACAAGGCCCAAATAGGTGATGATGACATGCCGGAACTGGAGGATGACCCCTGTCATTGCGTCACGGCTGAAAAGGCTAAGCCCGACAATGTCCCTAAGGCGGAGCAAGATGAACGCTTTGCCAAACTTGAAGAGAAAGCGAAACAATTGCAAGAATCACGAAATTCACTCCCGTTCGACTTGTCGCCTTATGAGAAAGTCAAAGTGCCGAAGAAGTTTAAGATGCCGGAGTTCGAGAATACAATGGTACTTCCTGCCCCGAAAGCACATTTGCGGATGTACCACGTACGCATGGCCCAATACGTCAAGAATGAGCCTCTCATGATCCAATCGTTTCATGCAAGCTTGACTGGGCCCGCACTCAACCGGTACATAATGAAAAATATAAACCTTCTCGACACTGGAATGAAGTGGGCGACGCTTTCTGAAGCGGTATAAGTTCAACATGGACATTGCACCTTCCCGAGAGGATCTTGAGCGGATGGAGAAGAAGAAAAGTGAGTCATTTAAGGAGTACGGCGTAAGGTGGCGAAACTTGGCGGCTCAAATCACTCCCGAGCCTACAAACAAGGAGTTGATGAAGTTGTTCGTCAAGACTCTTCCGTATGAGTTCCGTAACCGGATGGCTAGCACATACGTTGAGAACTTCAACCAACTTATCCCGGTGGGTGAACGGATCGAGATGGGGCTAAGGGATGGATGGTTCAATGAACCGACTCATCAAAGCAAAAGGTTCACCATGAAGAAAGATAAAGAACCGATCACTTTGAAGTCAATGTTGCATATGCACAATCAGCTCTAGTAAGCCTCCGATGGTTCGTGTCCCCGGAATCGCAAGATGGAGGCCGAGTGCCTGCACCGCGACAATTTGCCAAAAGGCAGTTCTCTCCTCTTCCTGGCCCTCTATCTCAGGTCTTGCCGATACTCCAAAAGAAGGGATTGATCTCCCACGAACCAAAGCGGCCCTATGCTGAAAAATTATCCAAATATGATCCCTCCAAAAAATGTGAGTATCATATGGGAGAGGTGGGCCATTCGGCGATGAATGTATGACTTTGAAGCACAAGATCCAAAATTTATTGGATACTAAGGCATTTTCTTTCCGTACTACCCAACCGAATGTCCAAGAATCCGTTGCGAGCATGAGGGAAACGTGAATGCAATCTTCGACTTCACTCGGCAAAAGATGAACTTAAAGGTGTCTCAAAAGATATCTATAGCGGATTAGTCGAGTTGGTTATTATCCGACGATGAGAATCCTCCTTGCCTACCATGAAGGAAAGGGTTCAAGAAATGGTTAAGGCTGGCATGATCATATATGCTGACCAAGCTGGAACAAGTCAACTATCTCCGAAGTCGTCATTGATTGGGAGAAGGAATTTGCTAAGCTAAGTGCTGAAAAGAGTGAATCGGATCCATTGATCGAGGACATGCCCCCACTTGAGGATGCCTCCGACCATGAAGGATTGATAGTGGAAGTGCCTTCAACGATGAAGAAATAATTATTGAGATGCCCCGACTGTATGAGTACAAGGATAACAAAGCAGTCCCTTGGTCATACGAGCTAGATGTTGACACGATTACAAGGTCTGGTCGGACCTATGCTCAAGCTAATGCCCAACCGCAAAGCCACCATTGCGACGAAGAGGCCAAGGAATTTCTGGCTATAATCAAAGCAAGTGAGTATAACGTGGTCGACCGGTTGCGAAATTGCCTCTCGGATCTCTTTACTTGAACTCTTGCAAACATCTCCTACACATCAAAAGTCTCTAATGAAGGTTCTAGCGAAGTTCGTGTACCGAGAGACGATCGAGGTAGACGAGGTTGGAGGAATTCGTAGGATCGATTCTTCTTAAGGATTTAATAGCCTTTTCGATGAAGAATTCCCTCTTGAGGGGAGGGGACATAATAAGGCGTTATATATATCCGTCAAGTCCAAAGCTTCCCATGTGGCTCGCGTACTCATTGATAATGGGTCCGCCTTGAATATCCTGTCCATTGGCGACTCTTCACCGCCTGAAAATAGATCCTTCAAAAATAAGTGCTGCAAAGACCTCCGTCCGAGCTTTTGATGGTACGAGAAAGGAGGTGATAGGGGAGACCCACCTTGATCTGCAAATAGGGCCGGTGATGTTCAACGTCCTTTTCCGGGTGATGGACATTCCTACCGCATTCAATTTCCTATTAGGGCGTCCTTGGATTCATACCGGAGCCGTGCCATCAAGTCTCCACCAAAGCGTGAAATTTGTTGTCAAAGAAAAGCTAGTCATTGTTCATGGCGAGGAGGATCATCGGATCTATCATGAGACGGCTATCCCCTATGTCGAGTCGGAACGTATCGAGTCGAGCTACCAATCGTTTGAGCTCGTATCCACTATCCATGCATCTCGAGGATCAACAGCACCCATCCCTGATGTGTCAAATGCAGCAGTTATGGTAGCAAGAGTGATGGTTGGAAATGGCTTTATTCTTGGCCGTGGACTTGGTAAAAAAGAGCAGGGTATCCGAAATCCTATTGAAGCCCCTCGAAGGTCTCGTTCCGCTGGATTAGGGTACCATGGAAGAGGTGGAGGACATGAACAAGAGAGGAAAACTCATTACTCCTCGATATTCGCGAGACATTCCCGGGCCCTGCTAGAATGATGCATGATGAGGGAGGAATGATCGACACCCGAGGTATCGTGCTCGATGGATGGAGTGGCATGGACGACCCGACAACTTCAAAGACAGAGGATCCCGGATGATGGGATGGAAGGGATCACGACTCTATTCGATGATCTCCTCATAGGTGCCATTGATGAAGAACCATCGGAGGAAATGGGTGCTAGCCCACAAGAGTAACATGTTTACTTTTCTGTACTCCCCTGCGTGGGAATCTTATCGCTTTTAGGATCTGATGCTTTTCGGGTTTGCTTATCGTATTTTGCATTTCGTTTGTCGGAATGGTTGTTTGCTATGGTTTGACTATTAGGGTTTCGTTTCACTTTGATTGTCGTACTTTTCAATCCAATAAATGTAATTTGGTTGATGAATATCAATTATGATTACAAGTTTTATTTTGAGGGCATGATGGGGTATACCAAACCAGCCCGTTGATGATATCCAACCGATGAAAGAAAAGAAAAATCCAAGGAGAATTCTCGAGGCACAGGCTTCATCATGCTTCCTCGTGACAAAAAGTTTTCCAAAATGTTTTGCCAAAATTCTTTAAATAAAATAAAAATTCGAAAAAAATCAATCAAAAAAATTCAAAAGGAAGGAACATTCGAAAAAATAGAAAAGAAATTCATGCCTTTTAACCCGTTTGTCTTTTTGAACTATCCATTTTATGTTTCAGAGCAGCCTTATGACAAGCAAAGAGGTGAAAATGGTCCAATCCAATGTCCTGAGCAATGACGGTGATGACCCTGATGATCCAAATGGTGACTCCATTGGAGTACAACAAAGTTGGGAGCAACATGAAAAACCCAAAGTTCTCACCTTTGAGCAAACCGTCACTATCAATCTGAGTGATGCCGAGGAGCTCAAAGAGATAAAGATTGGGGCAAATCTTCCCAAAGATGAGGCCGAGCACCTGACTCAATTGCTAAAAGAATATCAAGATATCTTTGCTTGGACATACGCTGATATGCCGGGTTTAGATCCGTTGATTGTGGAACATTGTTTGCCCACTAATCCCGATGTGCATCCCAAGAAGCGAAGCTCGGAGGACTAAACCGAGCTCTCGAAGAAGATAGAAGAGGAAGTAATGAAACTTCTCAAAGTGGGATTCATCGAAGTCTCGCAATACCCCGAATGGGTGGCCAACATAGTACCGGTCATGAAGAAGGACGGTCGAATCCGAGTATGTGTTGATTATCGGGATTTGAACAAGGCCAGCCCAAAGGACGACTTCCCATTGCCACATATCGATGTTCTCGTGGATAGTCTTGCTGGATTTGAATTGTTCTCTTTCATGGATGGCTTTTCCGGCTACAACCGGATAAGAATGAAGGATGAAGACAAAGAGAGACAGCATTCATCACCCCGTGGGGAACCTTTCATTATAAGGTCATGCCCTTCGGACTCAAAAATGCGGGGGCAACTTACCGGCGAGCCATGGTTACGTTGTTCCATGACATGATGCATCAAGAAATCGAGGTGTATGTTGATGATATGATTGCAAAAACCCGGCTCGGGAGAAGTCATGTCAAAACCCTCGAAAGTTATTTGATCGACTCCGTGAATTCAAGCTCCGTTTAAACCCCGCCAAGTGCGTATTCGGGGCAATGTCGGTAAATTACTTGGGTTTATGGTGAGTAGCAAAGGGATCGAAGTTGACCCATCTAAAGCCAAAGCAATATGTGAGCCGCAACCTCCGTCGACGCGGAAGGAGGTCCGGAGTCTCTAGGGAGACGAATTACATTGCACGATTCATTTCCCAACTCTCGGAGACCGCTAAGCCATTCTTCAAACTCTTGAGGAAAAACGTACGAGTTGAGTGGAATGATGAATGTCAAGAGGCGTTCGATAAGTGAAGCAATATTTGATGAATCCACCGGTTCTTGTCCCACCGATATCGGGGCATCCTTTGATTTTGTACCTCACAATCCATAGTGAGTCACTCGGTGCGATGTTAGCTCGAAGAGTCCCGTGGATCGAAGGAACGGCCATTTATTACCTCGAGTAAAAAGTTCACTGTCTCGGAGCTAAAGTATCCCGATGCTGAAAAAACTTGTCTTTGCGTTAGTATGGGTATTGCATAGGCGACAGTACACCTTGCATTACCGTGACGTTTCGTGGGATCGAGAAACGATCCCATCAAGTATTTATTTAATCAACCAGCTTTGGTGGGTAAACTAGCCAAATGGCGAGTGTCTTGATTTCGGAATTCGACGTGCGGTGCATGCCACAAAAATCCGTTAAGGGCCGAGTAATTGCTGATTTATTGGCTGAGAATCCTAGAACCTTCAATGATGATGATTGTGCTCCTGATGATCGTATTTTAGCCATAAATGAAGATGCATGGTCCATGTTCTTCGATGGAGCCGTGAACTTGTCCGGTTACATCTTGGGCGCGTCCGATATCCCCCGACGGACAACACCACCCGGTTGCTGCGAAATTAATATTTCCATGCACTAACAATATTGCTCAATACGAAGCTTGCATTCTCGGACTTCAGCCGCAATTGAAATGGGAGTGGCCAAATTGAAAGTATATGGAGATTCTGACCGATCATACTCCAAACCATAGGTGAATGGGAGACCAGGATGCCAAATTACTGCCATATCATAAGTACCTCGAAGAGTTGGCGAAGGAGTTCGATGAAATCTCGTTTGAGTATTTGGCTAGATCTCATAATCAGTTTGTTTGATGCCTTGGCAACATTGTCATCCATGTTGCAAGTTACCGATGGTTTAGAAGTTGAGCCTTGAAAATTGAGGTTTTAGCCAAACCTTCTTATTGCATGGCCGTGAATGAAGAGCTTGATAAGCCATGGTATTATGACATCATGAACTATATTCAAAAGCGGAATTTCTGAAGGGAGCACCCCGGCCGATAGAAAGTACATAATGAAGATGGCCTCAAAGTTCTTTGTCGCTGGTAAGAATTTATACAAGAGATCTTATGATTCAGTTCTATTGAGGTGCGTAGATGAAGCGAAGCTACCCAAATCATGCAAGAAGTGCATGAAGGAGTTTGGGGCCCACACATGAATGGGCACATGTTAGCCAAGAAGATCATGAGACTAGGTTACTATTGGCTTGCATTGGAAAGTGACTGCATACAGCATGTTAGAAGTTGCCATCGTTGCCAAATTCATGGAGATAAAATAAATGTTCCTCCAACCGAGTTGCACCAGCTATCCGAGCCAT